>OZ012735.1:204368650-205798650 GCA_963859935.3 Lathyrus sativus
AAAACAATATCCTAATGCTGCAACTTCAAACAAAATTCTGGAATTTTGGGCTCCGAATCTGACTTCGACTCCAACACGAAAGTCGTAGCTCTCTCTCTTAGCTTTCCGGCGATTTTTAGAACGCCTCAAACGGACTCCCAGAACTCCAGTTATGATTTTTCTCGCGAAAGCTGCTAAAGCTGAAAAATAAATACGAAAAACAATTAAATGCAAAAATAAAATAAAATATAAAAACACGTTAAAACATAAAAATAAATAAATAAAATCAAAGAAATGCTTGAGTACAAACATGGAAGAACGTGCATCGAAATGCACTGATCAAAGTCCCCCACACTTGAACTTTTGCACTCTGAGTAAAATGAAAATAAAACAAAACAAAGAAAGCACAAACACATCAACAGTTACTCATTCCAAGCTGTAAGTCTTCTTCGGTTAAGTTAGCATCGATAGGTACTAATCTTACACATTAAGGATATCGTAGGAACACTAATCCACAACTGTGCAGACATAAACCTCCTGAATATACAAATCAACTCGAATCATGTTATTATGCTGAAGCCTAACTTACTCTTCCTCCTTTTTGCTCTTTTTCATTCAGGCGCAATCACATTAAGCCCGTTATCTCCATACACTCATAGCAAGGCGACCGATTAGTAACTCTGATCCTTTTTGTTGTGGGTTCTCGTACTTACGTGGCATAACCCTTTGCTCACTTAGTTGTAGTTGCGGGGGATCGGACAATAATCCGCCCTACCAAGTTCAGCACCAGAAATCGCTGAACCAACTAACTAGTAAAAAAAAATTCAACTTTTTCTTTTCTTTTCTTTTTCTTTTTTTCTTCTTTTTATTATTTTTTTCTTTTCAATTTGATCACTCACTTATATTCATCGGCTTCCCTGCGTAGAGTGTGTATGAGATGGTGCTGACTGCTAAAATAAACTACTTAAGAGCTGTCAGAGAATGAAAATTCAAGGCTAAACCATAATAAGAATTCAAATCAATTTCCATATGAGGAGACTTACGGTGTTAAGACGATACCGATCTTGTGAATTTTTTCCAAGTCTCCGCAAACTAATCTCAAATTAGACTATAGCCTCAAACTTTCAAGAAGATGCGTTTTTTTATTTGACTGAAAACAAACAAAACGAAACAAAGAAATTATTCTCTCCCCCACACTTAAAACATACATTGTCCTCAATGAAAGAACAGAAATATAAAATAAAAGTGAGGAGAGATAGGAAAGGACACACCTGAGGAGTCAAGGTGGATAGATGATTGCATAAGCAGCATTTTCTAAAGAGAGCTCTTCTGCAGTCTCTTCTTCCAAAGTGGGGCTCTCATGGAGTAGCTTTGGGCAGTGACCATTATTTTTGAAATTTTTAGTAATGCCTTCGTCTTTTATTCCAGGATCAAAGAAGGTCCTTCGATACGTAAACGTGTCGAATGGGCACGTGAACATGATCTCATTTTTCACGTCAAGAATAAAAGGATTAAGGGGTTGTCTCACTAATTTAGCTCCTTCTTTAAGCAGAATCTGATGCATGCACCTGGAAGGGCTAATACCGGGAATGTCCGCCAAGGTCCACCCTATTTCCTTTTTGTGCCTCTTTAAAACCTGCAAAAACCTACTTTCTTGATTGAAATCAAGGTTAGCTGAAATAATAATAGGAAGCTTATCATTTATATCTAAGTAGGCATATTTGAGATTTTCTGAGAGAGGCTTGAGTTCTAAAGAAGGGGGCTGCTCAATAGATGGGATGGTCGGGGCAGCAGGAACGTCCAGAGCCTCAACCGCACAAACCACTTCATCGATAACCTTATCCACCTGCAAAATATCAGTCCGCAATGCAGCATTTATCTCGGCACAAGTAGAGCAAACATTAGTGTTAGTGCACACATCACAGGAGAAAATATCATCATAGTCTAGTAAAGACGGAAAATCAGATAAAAACTCGGGAAGTGTATCGTCTACTAAGTCAGAAAGTAACTCAATCTGAAACACTGAATGCTCTTCCATGAGATGTCTCATTGCATCAAAGATTATGGCCAGGATTGCAAATGCAGTAACAAATCCGATAATTCCCACAATGTCCCTATAGGTCAGAATCAAACTCAAAGAAGGAAGATGGTTAAAATAAAATCGAAAAAATCTAAAAACACAAAATTTAACCTAATTAGATCAAATAAGAAATTTGGAAATTTTTTTGAATTTTTTTGAGATAGTGAAAACAGTAAAAAATTAATTAAAAATAGAAAAAAGAGGAATTGGCGATTCGAGGGGCCAACTCCTATAACTCTTTTAGAGTCAAGGACTTTTGATTGCACAATTTTTCTGCTTCAAGTTCACGAAACAGATCTCAAAAAGAAGGCGATTTGCCCAAAATCTGTTTTTTTTACTTGGTCTGACGAGAAACAGGACGGCCGGACGCGAAAACGCAAGAAAATGCACAAAAATGCAGAAAATTAAAACAAATAAAACCTAAAACTAGATTATTGGCTAAATTAACAAGAATCCCCGGCAACGGCGCCAATTTGATCCGCGGTCGCTCGCGGATCAAAAGCGAGTAATTTTTGTAAAAAATGCAGTACAACGACAATTAAACTCGGATATCGTCTCAAGGATTCTTGTTTGTAATTAATCCACTAAAATCGTAATAGGGGGGGTTGGTTTGGTTTCTGATTCAAAAAAAATGATTATTAAAATAAGCTGTTGTAAAAAAAGTGATTATGAAATAAATCAATCTACTGATTCGGTTCCTACTATCATCGATTACTATAATATTAATATTCTACGCGTTCATTCCTATTTGGATACAAGCTTAACGGCAAGCGCGATAAGGATTGCAAGATATATGATCCTATTGTCCGAATTAAGCAAACGGTAAAAAGCTTCATGAATTAAGCAAACATGATTATTCAGACACATAAACGAATTAAGCAAACGTAAAAGTGTCTATGTTAGGATCATACAATCAACCAAATCAAATCAATATATTTCATACAATTGAATTAAGCATACAAGAGTACACAATCATTGAACGGAATTAAACAGATAATAATATTATAATAATCTCAAGTGTTTGAACCTGAATTACGGTAGACCGACTCAAAGTGATTAGTTCTCCATTGTTCTCTCCAACATCAATTTTTTCGTGAAATGTGAATAATATGAACAGTAACACGAGTTCTCCTTAAAAAGGTAAACAATGGATCCGGTTCAAAACCCAACTGGGTCGAAAATATAACTCAGGCCCAAAACATGACCCAAAACTAAAACAATATCCTAATGCTGCAACTTCAAACAAAATTCTGGAACTTTGGGCTCCGAATCTGACTTCGACTCCAACACGAAAGTCGTAGCTCTCTCTCTTAGCTTTCCGGCGATTTTTAGAACGCCTCAAACGGACTCCCGAAACTCCAGTTATGATTTTTCTCGCGAAAGCTGCTAAAGCTGAAAAATAAATACGAAAAACAATTAAATGCAAAAATAAAATAAAATATAAAAACACGTTAAAACATAAAAATAAATAAATAAAATCAAAGAAATGCTTGAGTACAAACATGGAAGAACGTGCATCAATTGTTTATTGCTTTGTTATGTAATTCTTCCCCAAGTGATGGAACGTTTTAGTTCTCATCCAAGTTGTCTCTCTTTCTCTCTCTCTCTCTCTCTCCTTCCAAAGGAAAAGTCTCTCCCTTGACCCTTGTGTCATTAGATAGCTCATTGCCCCTCCCTTGACTTTGTGAAGTCATCCTAACCCTAACTTGGCTAAGTTAGAACATATGAGCCATTAGAGTTTGCTTTAAGTCTAGAAAAACCACCTACACTAGGAGTGTTCTTCAACTAGAACCCTAAGATAGAGTTTGTAAACTCTATGTAAGAATCATAGTAATGATTACTTACTCCCCTCTTAAGTGTTTAACATAGATCTAGAAAGTTTTATGAAACTATACACAAGCATTGAAATGTTTGTTCCCCCCTTGAACCTTGATCATAATCAAGTTTTCTTTAACCCTAGTGAGGTGAACTACGATTGCTCTGATTCTATCCTAGTTAGGATACGTAGGCAGAGGACGCGACGTCTTTACGAGCAAGCTTAGAAATTATCCTTAGGTGTTTACCTACAATCTCACCTTGTACCCAATCCCAATCCTTAGCAAACATTTACAAATTTAGCATGCAATCAAACAAAAGGTTCCTGTAGAGTACTACAGATGTTTAGGATGTGAAATGCCTACCCTATGCATAACCAACCCCCGATCCCCGAATCTCTTAGCGTTGTCGTTACATCGCGCAAAAGGTTCTTTCTTTCTTTAGACCTTTCCTTTGGATAAATTAAAGTCCGGTTGTGAATTTAAGAATTTAAGATTCAAGTTTGATCAATAGCTGGGTATCACGATTCTCACCGCAACAGAAATGACGACTTCACTGGGGAACGAACTTAACTTGAGGGTTTAGCCTATTTTGTTTAATTGCATGCTATATTTGTAAATATTTGCTTAACATGTATATTTGTCAATATATTTGTTTGTATATTGGGTATTGGGTGCTTTGATTGGTGAGACGGTCCTATACCCGGACTTGAGTGAAATTATGATAGGATGGTGGTATATTCAAGAAGGCTTATAGGGAGTTGATTCCCGACTAAGCTAACTTGAGAAACCACTGCTCAGTGTAGGCCCTCTTGAAAGTTTTAGTATTGTTGGTCGAGTATTCGTGAAAATAATGCTACTTTCAATGAAGGAGCATATGACACTGTGGACTTTTAGAATACACTTTACCCCACTTTGGCCTTATTAGGACGTAGTGCGATGGCTATAAGGAAGTATTTCCGAAATAGTTGATACGCGATACTACACTCAGACGAGATTCTCTTGAGAATATTATCGATTACCAAGTGATTTGGGAAATTGATAATATCCAAAAGATGGGTTGATGACTCTGGGAACTTTTTAGAACCCGTTCGGCAGGTACAATCAATCCATAGTACAATCTTTGGGGATGGGTAGACCCTTGGACTCATGCTTGTCTTTAAACCTAAGCTTGTGTTGTGTGCATATGTATTTGCTTGTGTTGGTACATCTTGCATTCATATCATCATATCATCATATGGTTTCATGGAACTCAGACTTTGTTGTTTGTAAACAACAGAGGTCGTCATGAACAGTGAAAGAAAGAAAACTTTGAAGTATACTTACAAGGGTTTTAACCTAGATGACTTGAAAAGGCTGAGCACCTTAGTGACAGATCCAGAAGGATTTCAAAGCCGGTATGGGAAGTTGTTGTTACTCTTGAAGATAAAGATGGATAGTGGACTCCTTTCTACTATTCTCCAGTTTTATGATCCGCTCTACCACTGTTTCACATTCCCTGATTATCAGCTAGTGCCCACACTAGAAGAGTATTCTCAGTTGATTGGATTGCCCATTCTTGAAGATTCTCCTTTTCCAATTATGGATAAGGACCCTAAAGAACAAGATATCGCCAAGGCTACACGTTTGGGAGTGGTTGATATTAAAAAGAATGTGATTACAAAAGGGGGAGTTTTGGGGTTAAAAGCAGAATTCTTGGTTGAGAAAGCTCAATATTATGCGGATCATTTAAGCATGGATGCATTTGAGGCTATCCTTGCCTTACTCATCTATGGTATCTTCTTGTTCCCGAGCTTTGAGAATTTTGTGGACCTCAATGCCATTAAAATTTTCTTGAAGAAGAATCATGTGCCTACCTTGTTAGCAGACACATACCATTCTGTTCATTTGAGGAATTTCCATAATGGAGGGATGATCACTTGTTGCGTTCCTTTGTTATAGAAATGGTTCACTTCACACTTGCCCAAAGCCAATGCTTTTTAGGATCCAAAGAAAGGATGGTGGTCACAAAAGATCATGGCTCTTACCCACTCCGATATTGATTGGTATAGTCGTGACTATGATGGGACAATGATTATTGACAATTGCGGGGATTTTGGCAACGTACCTCTTCTCAGTGTTAATGGAGGAATCAGTTATAACCCAATACTCGCCCGCCGACAATTGGGATACCCTCTAAAGGACAAACCTAATGGTGTTCAAGTGGAAAACATTTTCTTCAAAGAAGAGGAAGGTAGTCAAGGATTAAAAGGGAAGATTCTAGAAGCTTGGAAGCATCTATACAAGAAAGGGAAGAAGGATCTTGGAAGACTCAACTGTGTCTCTTTGGAACCTTACCTTCAATGGGTTTGAAAGAGAGCCATCATACTAAGGATGCCTTATCCTAAGCAAGAGCCTATGGCTTTGAAGGAAGAACACCCTTTAGTCTTCATGTCTGAAGAAGAAAAGTTGAAGATTGCTTTGGTCAAAGCACAGCAAACTGAAGAAGCTTGGAAGCACAAGTATCAAATAGTCGCCAAAGAAAATACGGAGCTCCAAAGACAACTCCAGTTGAAAGACGAAGAAATCCTTTCTTGTAAGAAGAGGAAAGCACTAGAAGAACCTTATGAATCTCAGTCTAATCCGTGGAAGATAATTGTGGACAAACTCATCTTTGAGAAGACTCAGATGGAAAGAAAGATCGAGAAGCTCAACTTAAGACTGCTAGGGGAACCTTGATAGGATTCATTTAGCTGTTGTTTAAAATTCTTGTAAGAGGAAACAATGTTTTGTAATCCGTTTTGTTAATCAATGAAATGGCGACTTTTGATGTTCGTAAATGTCTAAGTTCCATGACACCATTTGCATTTGCATTTGCACTTCTTCTAACCATTCAAGGAAATTCATTTTTTTTCTTTTTGCAGACAACAACATGGTAAGAAGAGACATGCTTCCAGTTCCGGATCTGAGATTGGGCCGTCTAAGGATGTTAACTAGACTTGTCCGAAATCCCGCTGCTTTCATAGTCAAATATGGAGACCTATTACCGCTGATAAGTGCTCCGATCAACGAGCCCATGTTGCAAGCCTTGGTTGAGTTCTACTCTATAACCTACCACTGCTTCGTATTTCCAGACTTTCAGCTACTCCCAACCATCAAAGAGTATAATGATTATTTAAAGATTCCATGGACTTTTACGCTTCCTTATGAAAAACCAAAGAAGAGGGACTTAGCTAAAGCCTTACATATCAAGCTGGAAGACTTACCACCGATGAGAGCGAAAGGAGGGTGGTACAGAATGGATGTCAGGCCTCTAATGGAGATGGCTGAATATCATTATGAAAGCAGAAACTTGGGCATTTTTGAAGCGATTCTGGCATTTCTGATATATGGGTTGTATCTTTTTCCAAGCAGTTACGACTTCATCAGCGAAGAGGCGATCCGCCTCTTCATCATCAAAAATCTGGTCAACGCGATACTGGATGACACTTATATAGTCATCCACCGCTTCATCTTGTATGATCGTGGACAATTCTCATGTTGTCTTGCACTACTCGACCGATGATTTACTTCTCATCTGCCAAGGACTCATATCCTTTGGAGGCTTCCTACCAAAAGCGCATGGGTTTCCAAACTCGTCACTCTTAGGCACCATGACATCACATGGTATGACACCAGCCTCGGTGACCAAGTTATGATTCCTAGTTACGGAGATTTCCCCAATGTACCTCTCATTGGGCCAGAAGGAGTTATCACTTATAATCTTGTCCTCGCCCGACGTCAATATGGGTATCCTACCGGACCAGAGCCCGAACCAGAATTATTGAGGCCTTGCTTCTGCGAAACTGGTCGCAACCGAGAACTAGAAGCTAATGCTCAATACGCTCAAAGATACCCACACCTCTTGGGCCTAACTCCGATGGATAATGCAAGTTGTTTAACTACTAGGGGGTACCTGCTATGGTCAAAAGAAATCGCCTTAACCATGTTCTACACTCATGATTATGAGATAACCATGGAACCTGAGGTCCCTACAACTAGGGAAGAGCTAAAATACACTTTGATCAAAGCGCAAAGAGAGAACGAAGACCTGTGGGAGATTATCCGCCAGGACCAAGTTCATGTCAGAGTCCAAGAAGGAGAACGATCATCTTGTTAGATTGATCTTTGTTTCACCATTTCCCTGCTTTCCCTAAAAGGATTGAAATCCTAGTTGTCGCATTTACTTTCATTTTCTTGTAAGAAAGGTCTTGCTTTTTATCAAGGGTCACCCTATTGTAATAGATTTCCAGCTATCAAATGAAAAACGCTTTTTAAGCGTGTCGTTACATGTTGTTCTAACTTTTTGTTTGTAAACAAAAAATTTGTTTTTCCTTGAATGGTTTATGCATCCGCATTTGCATTCGCATTCACATTTCATCCTGCATCTGGATTCCACAGCTCATCCTTTGTTCTTGTTCAGAGAGAAAAGAGAGAAGGAGTCACGCTGAGTACTCACAGATACAACACACGGGCCCAAGCTCAAAAGAAGATGGCAGATAACGACCAGAGGTTTGATCAAATGGATAACGACATCGAAGGGATCAAAGGGGACGTCAACCAGATCATGGAAGTCCTCAACATAATCAAAGCAAAGATGGATACACAACCTACAGTAATTTCCGAAGTTGCCACAGCAGCGGCCAATGTCACAGTAGCTCTTGTTACTTCAGCAGAGTTTCCCTACGGCATGTCCCGGGATTTTGTGCCACCATTCAACAATATGCAGTCTTCGAGTCTCAATCCCCTGTTTGACTCAACAATCAGAAATCCTATTTTCACTCAAGTGGGTGGACCTACCACAGTGCGACCAGTTTTCGCCAATCAACAGCCAATCTTTGATATACCCGACGGTTCTGAAGCCGAGGACGAAAAACACGAAAAATTAAGAGTGGAGATGGACATCATGGCCAAAAGGATGAGGGTCATTGAGGGAAGCCATGTCTTTGGATCTGACGCCAAGGACCTATGTCTGGTGTCTGGATTGGTGTTTCCTCAGAAATTTAAAATGCCGGTCTTCGACAAATATGAGGGGACCACTTGTCCTAAAGTACACCTAATCATGTACTTTAGGCTGATGGCTCCGCATATTGAAAATGGCAAACTGTTAGTACACTGTTTCCAAGATAGTCATAAAGGAGCTTCAGCTAAGTGGTATCTCAGTTTAGATCAAGCGAAGATCCACAGTTTCCAAGACCTTTCAGGTGCTTTTATTCAACAGTACAAGTACAACATGGATCTAGCTCCCGACCGTCGTCAGCTTCTCAGCATGACGCAGAAAAATACTGAAACCTTTAAGGAGTATGCACAAAGATGGCGCGGAACTGCAGCGCAAGTAGAGCCTCCCCTTACTGAAAAGGAGTTGGCAGACTGGTTTATGGATACAGTTCGGCCAGAATTCTATGAACGTTTGATCAACAGTGTTACAACAAATTTCTTTGATATTGCGGCAGTGGGGGTCAAGGTGGAAGCAGGTTTAAAAAGTGGAAAAGTGACCACCCCAAATATTACCTCAAGCGCCAACACAACAAAGAAGCCAGTCAGAAATTTCCACAAAAAGAAAGAGGGAGAGGTAAGTGCGATCACGTATGGGAAGAAAGCACAAAACTCCAGAAGTCATCGCCAACAGTACCATCCATCATATGTGGCAGCAGTGACTCCGGTTTTTCAACCTTCAACACAGCATGGTCCCTAGCCTGGGGCATCTAGCAATCAGCACCAGTATCAGCCTGACAACCAACATCAATATCACTCCAATAATCAGCAACAATACCAGCAGCCGCAGGGTCAACAACCTCAGAACAGGGCTCCAAGGGCAAATTATCAAGCAAATAAGCTAAAAATACAGCCTATTCCAATGAGCTATACCGACCTATTTCCCATGTTAATAGAAAGAGGGCTGGTCAAAACAAGAAAATTAGGTGCTCCACCTAATCCACTCCCGTTCTATTACAATGCAAATGCTCACTGCCCATTTCACGAGAATGCTCCAGGCCACGATCTCGAAGGTTGTTTCGCCCTTCAGCATCTGGTTCGTGAACTAATTGAAAAAAGAATTCTATCCTTCGAAGATAACCATCCTAACATAAAGAGCAACTCTCTGCCAAATCATGGTGGAGTCAATGCCATTAATGAAGAAGGAGAGGGGTCAGAAGACAAGAAATTTACCACTGTTGGTGAGATTAAAGTGCCATTAGCAGACTTACACAAACGCCTTGCTCAGGCATGGTCGCTTAAGACATCTCACGAAGATTACAAAGAATGTGTGCTGAATCCTGAGGGTTGTGACGTTGTGAAAAAAGACATTCGGGCAATGATTGAACAGGGAATGATAGAAACCGCTCACCGGAAAAAGGAAGAAGATGTGGAAGTTATCAAACCAGTGTTTAACATGCCAGGAGAGCCCAACAAAAGAGCTGTATTCAGGGATGATAACAGCAATAAAAACGTCCGACCAGTATTCCGCAACGATGCGCCCCTGAAATTCGGGAGGGGACAGACCAGGTTTGAACCGAGGGGAGGATCTAAGCCTCACCCAAGAGCTGTGACACCAAAACAAGACTATTCATGGTGCGAGGGGATTTTCAAAGAAAAGAAATCAGTAAATGTGGCCAACATTGCCGGTGGAAGCAAAGTGACCTGGAGTGGTCGCATCTACCAACCTCAAACATATAATGTGGCTCCTCCACCAGCAGTTTATGTTCAAAAATCTCTTGTTCCTCAGAAGCCCGTTCCCGAGGCAGTCGCCACTAAAGAACCTTTAGTTAAAGGAAAATAAGGTCTCAAGAACGATGAAGAAGAATTCTTAAGAATCATCAGACGAAGTGATTATAGGGTGGTGGACCAACTAAATCAAACACCCTCTAAGATCTCGGTCATGGCTTTGCTTTTAAGCTCTCCGGCACACCGCCAGGCGTTGCTCAAAATCCTGACACAAGCCCACGTTACTAAAGATATTACAGTGGGGCAGTTTGACTCCATTGTAGCAAATATCAATGCCTGCAACACATTGAGCTTTGACGATAACGATCTGACAGCTGAGAAGCATAAGCACAATCGTGCTCTACATGTGTCAGTCAAATGTGAAGAGGATATAATGTCCCGAGTTCTTGTTGACACAGGATCAGCACTCAACGTAATGCCCTAAAAGGACTTTGGACAAGCTGGCGTATTAAGGTGCTACCATGAGACCAACTTCTCTCATATTCAAGGCATTTGACGGATCCAGGAGAACCGTGATATGAGAAGTTGATCTTCCTATCCTAATTGGACCACAAATCTTCGAAGTCACCTTCCAGGTGATGGACATTAATCCGGTCTACAGTTGTCTACTGGGAAGACCATGGATTCACACAGCTGGCGCTGTCACTTCTACTCTTCACCAAAAAATGAAGTTTGTTGTGGATGACCAGTTGGTCATTGTCCATGGAGAAGAAGACTTAATGGTGAGCAACTTGTCATCATTCCGGTATATTGAGGCCGATGAAGATTCCCTCGAGACGGCCTTCCAAGCACTAGAAATAGCTCACATTATTCTAGTTGATGAATCAGACATAACCCGTGGGCCATCATTTACCTCTGCTCAAAGTATTGAGGCGGCACTGAAAGCTGGAGTCCCATTGGGATGGGGAGAGGTCATCGAAGTCAACGCTCGAGCCAAAAATGATCGACAAGGGTTGGATTACAAACCAACTCTATAAGGTGAGCCAGAAGAAAGCAACATGAAGAAGAAGTCTTTAAATGAGATATTCACCAGTGGCGGCATGCAAGTCAACGCCATTATTGCTGAAGATGAAGATGGTAATCTGGATCATCTAATAACTAGGGGAGGAGCAGCGTTGTGCAACTGGGAGGTTGTGGAAGTTCCCATCTTTTTACCTTTAGAGTAATTCACTCTGCTTGTTAGCTTTGTGTTTTTCTTTAAAAATTCCTGGTCTTGCCCAAGGCCTGCGAATTATTTTGTATTGGGCCACTTTGCAAATTTGAAAATCATTAATGAAAAAGTGTTTTTGTTAAAACTCTTGCTTATTGTTTTGCGCATCATTTTCACTCTTTTTGTTAAAAGAAAAATGACAATCTTATTGAAAAAAAAAACAACCCTCCATCTGCATGTCTGTGTGTGTGTGTCTAACTGTTCCAAAATAAAACATGCAGAATACCTCCATCAACCACAGAATCCTATGATCCTTCGGATCCTTCTACTAGTGGTTCATCTGTCTTTCAAGCTGAAGAAGAGAATGATGAAGAGTTAGAAGTCACAGAAGAGTTGAAGAGAATGGTTGAATACGAAGATGTTTATCTCCAGCCCCACAAAGAGCATACTGAAGTCATCAACTTGGGGTCAGAGGAAGAAAGAAGAGAAGTCAAAATTGGGGCATCATTAAGGCTAGATATCAGAGACAAGCTGATAGCAATCCTCAGAGATTTTGTCGACATATTTGCTTGGTCTTACCAAGATATGCCAGGATTGGATACTGACATTGTTATGCACAAGCTCCCCCTGAAGCCAGAGTGTCCTCCGGTCAAACAAAAGCTTCGCAGGTCAAGACCAGACATGGCTCTTAAAATCCGAGATGAGGTCAAAAAGCAAATTGACGCTGGTTTTTTAGCAGTATCCAAGTATCCAGAATGGGTGGCAAACATTGTACCAGTCCCGAAGAAGGATGGCAAGGTCAGGATGTGTGTCGATTACAGGGATTTAAACAAAGCAAGTCCAAAGGACGACTTCCCTCTACCTCACATTGACACTTTGGTAGATAATACCGCAAGCTTCGCAGTATTCTCATTCATGGACGGATTTTCTGGTTATAACCAGATAAAAATGGATCCATATGACATGGAGAAAACAAACTTCATCACACCCTGGGGCACCTATTGTTATAAGGTCATGCATTTTGGTTTGAAGAACGCAGGGGAAACGTATCAAAGAGCTATGGTCACACTCTTTCATGATATGATGCACAGAGAAATCGAAGTGTACATGGATGATATGATCGCAAAATCCCAAAGTGAAGAAGACCACTTGGATCATCTGTTGAAGCTATTCGAGAGACTCCGAAAGTATCAACTAAGGTTAAATCCAGCAAAATGTACTTTCGGACTTCGCTCAAGAAAATTACTTGGTTTCATCGTTAGTCAACGGGGAATCAAAGTAGACCCCGACAAGGTTAAGGCAATTCAGGAGATGCCTGCTCCCAAAACTGAGAAACAAGTCAGAGGCTTCCTCAGACGTCTGAATTACATTTCCAGATTCATCTCCAATCTGACTCCTACTTGCACGCCAATCTTCAAGTTGTTACGAAAAGATCAGACAGTAGTATGGAATGAAAACTGCCAGGCCGCATTTGAGAAGATCAAGCAGTACTTACAAGAACCTCCGGTGCTGATTCCTCCTGTACCCGGAAGGCCTTTGTTCATGTATATGACAGTACTAGAAGATTCAATGGGTTGCGTCTTAGGCCAAACTGATGAGTCAGGAAAGAAAGAACATGCAATCTATTATCTAAGCAAGAAGTTCACTGATTGCGAGAGGCATTACTCTCCCCTGGAAAAAGCCTGTTGTGCGTTAGCATGGGCCGCCAAGCGGCTGAGGCAGTACATGATTTGTCACACTACAATGCTGATTTCTAAGATGGACCCCATCAAGTACATCTTTGAGAAGCCAGCTCAAACAGGAAGATTAGCCCGATGGCATATGCTCTTATCAGAGTATGATATTCAATATATTGCTCAGAAATCTATCAAAGGAAGTGTCTTGTCAGAACACCTCGCAGAGCACCCCATGGAGGATTATCAACCACTCAAATTTGATTTTCCTGATGAAGACGTGATGTATGTCCAGCGCACAAAACCAGAGTCTGGTCCGAAAAAAGGTCCCGAGCCTGGATCCCGCTGGGAAGTGATGTTTGATGGAGCGTCGAACAAAAATGGACATGGTGTTGGAGCTGTTATAAAAAATCCAACTGGAGGGTACACTGCCGTCACAACCCGACTTTGTTTCTCATGTACAAATAACATAGCCAAGTATGCAGCCTGCATCTTAGGGTTGGAAGCTGCCATCGATCTTCGTATCAAAATATTGGAAGTAATTGGTGATTCTGCCTTAGTGATCTACCAACTCAAAGGAGAATGGGAAACCAGGGATGGAAAGTTGATCCCTTACAAGACTCATACCTTGGAGATGGATGAATATTTTGATGAAATTACCTTCAAGCATGTACCAAGAGCAAAAAATCACATTGCCGATGCGCTAGCCATGATGGCATCAATGTGGAAGGTCCAGTTCGTCAACGAGGTACCTCTGATTCACATCGAAAGGAGGACAGTGCCCGCATACGTCATGACCATAGATGAAGAATCTGATGAGAAGCCGTGGTTTCACGATATCAAGAATTTTCTTCAAAATCAAGAGTATCCCGCTGACGTGTCCAGAATTGACAAAAGAGCAATACGAAGATTGTCATCTAAATTCTTCATCAGCAATGGTACCTTGTACAAAAGAAATCATGACATGGTTTTACTCTGATGTGTCGATGAAAACGAGGCGAACCTCATAATGACTGAAGTACACGAAGGAACCTTCGGCACCCATGCCAACGGTCACGCCATGCCTAAGAAAATCTTAAGAGCATGCTACTTCTGGTTAACCTTGGAGACGGACTGCATACTCTTCGCTCGAAGGTGTCATAAATGTCAAGTCTATGCTGATAAAGTGCATGTCCCTCCACATCCTCTCAATGTGATGACATCACCTTGGCCTTTTGCAATGTGGGGCATAAATATGATCGGAGCAATAGAGCCAAAAGCTTCCAACGGCCATCGCTTCATCCTTGTCGCAATTGATTACTTCACCAAATGGGTGGAAGCAGTGTCGTATGCAAACGTGACAAAGCAAGTAGTTGCTCGCTTCATCAAAAAGGAGATTATCTGTCGATATGGTATCCCCAACCAGATCATCACTGACAATGGGTCGAATCTGAACAACAAAACAATGAAGGAACTTTGTGACGATTTCAAGATCAAACATCACAATTCGTCTCCTTACAGACCTAATATGAATGGTGCAATTGAAGCTGCAAACAAAAATATCAAAAAGATAATACAAAAGATGGTCGTAACTTACAAAGATTGGCATGAGATGTTACCATTTGCTTTGCACGGATATCGAACATCAGTGCGCACTTCGACAGGGGCAACTCCCTTTTCCTTAGTGTATGGGATGGACGTTGTGCTACCCATTGAAGTCAAAATACCTTCCTTAAAGATCTTGGCGGAAGCAAAGCTTGATGAAGACGAATGGATAAAAGAAATATTCAACTCTTTGAACCTCATTGATGAGAAAAGAATGACGGCCATGTGCCACAGTCAAATCTATCAACAGAGGATGATCAGGGCGTTCAACAAGAAGGTTCTTCCCAAAGAATATAGAGAAGGAGAGCTTGTGCTTAGAAAAATCCTACCAACTCAAAAGGATATGAGCGGCAAATGGATGCCCAACTACGACCGCCCTTACGTTGTAAAAACTGTCTTCTCCGGAGGGTCTCTAATTCTCGAGACTATGGATGGCGAACAACTCAAGTATCCCATCAACTCAGACGCAGTGAGAAAATACTATGCCTGAGGTAGAAGACCTAGAAAGGAGATATCAACGCTTCAACAAGATGAAAGCCTAATGTTTGAAAGCTGGCGAACGCCGGGGCAGAGTCTTGTGCAAGATATCAGAAGAAAGATCAATGCCTGTCATTCTCGTCAGAAGCAAGTGAACTGACAGTTAAAAGGACCGGATTATTATGGGATTCTGTAACCTTTTCTGTTTGCCTTTTTTTTCAAATGTATAAAGTTCCCGAGGCTTTACCCTTTGTAAAGTTCTTGTCTATCAATGAAATCAGATTTTTGCCAAATCATTGTTATGATCCTCTGTTTTTGTTATGCAATTTCACTTATTTGTTAATAAGAATTTTCATGAAAGCAAGGTGTTTTGAAAAATTTAAAATTTTGTTTTAAAAAAGGGAAACACGATTTGACAAAATGATTGAAAAGTCCTAGAGGTAATCTGATGATATTACACGGTTCTCAAAGTTGTGGAGTTTGCTGTTACCTTTGACCAAGCTAAATGCGTCCGACAGCAATACCGGCTCTTAAACCAAGACTTCTTCCCTACAGAATTACGAGGATATTATTGGAAAAGATCGTTATCTACGCCAAAGAAGAAAGTGTCGCCTGACTTGAAGCACTTTGAAACTCAGCATGACGAGTTCCCTCTTTGCTTTCTTTGTTTTGCTTTCCGTTGCTCCTGCGAGTCGGTTTACATTTTACATACATCATCATGCCAGCGTACGCATTTGTTTGCATTTCTGGTTTTGGTTTTTACTTGTTTGGTTGTCACCTTTGAGATCATTCGGTTGTTACCATTATCTTTGATCTGTTGTAACAAGTTTGCTTCAAGGTTGACATCCTAGGGTTTCCTTATCTTCTCTGGGAAGCTAGTGGTGACTAGCAATTTCCAATTTACACAAATGGGGGTTGTTACCAATTTTCATCTTCGATCTGGTCATCACCAACAATCTTTGAAAGACTGGTAGTCACTAGCACACGTTCAGGACTAATTATGTTCGGTATCGTGATTTGGTCGTCACCAACCATTTTCCAAACCCAGATATTACTGATTCTGTTATAAAGCAAACCAGTTGTTATTGGAGTCCCTTTGATTTGGTTTTCACCAATCTGGCTAAAAAATCTAGTGGTTACTAGTATTGCTTCTAAAAACCAATGGTCAGTGATATTGAAGTTGGTCGTCACCAAAATTCCCTAAAAGTCCAATGATTATTGGCATCACCTTCAAATCCAATTGTTATTGGTACCCGTTTGGTTCGATTATTACCAGTCTTTCTGAACCTAGTTGTTACTAGTATTACCTTCAGATCCAATTGTTATTGGTGCCCCTTGATTCGGTTATTACCAATCTCTATAAGTCTAGTGGTCACTAGCCTTGTTTGGAAAGTCTAGTGGTTACTAGCATTATCCAGAACCAATCGTTATTGGTATACCTGAGTTGGTCATCACCAATCGGTATAAGTCCAATGATTATTGGCATCGCTTAAAGCAGATTGTTATCACCGTATTGGTCTGGTCGTTACCAAACTCCTTGAAAATCCAATGGTTATTGGTCTTCTTGGATTCGGTCGTCACCAAATTTTCCAATTAAGTCTAGTGGTTACTAGCATCATCTAGAACCAATTGTTATTGGCATATCCTGATTTGGTTATCACCAGTCCCCTCTAAGTCCAGGGGTTACTGGCATTGCTTGAAAGCTAATCATCATTTGTGCCAAAAGTTGATTGTTACCAACTTCCCCAGCCAGAGTCCTGTTGTTTTAACAACGTTGTTTGGAACTCTCAATTGTAATTGGAACTTCGATTTGGTTGTTACCATATCCCCAGGAAGTCTAGTGATATCTAACACTTCTTGGAAACCGTTATTGATTTGGTCGTTACCATATCCCCAATAAACCTAGTGGAAACTAGCTCTGTTCGAAGTTATTCATGGTTCTGGTCGTCGCCAGTCTCCCCATTTGAAGCTTTTGCTTTCCCAGTCGAGTCTCAGAGAACTAGTCGATACTAGTTTCCTCGGCATGTCCGATCTTGTTTCTAACCTTTTCCTGAAGATCCCGTTTGAACTCTTCGTTATAGGAAATTTTCTCATCTGGTCATCCCCAGTGAGATTCGTGTTTTTGTTCTGTCTTTTCCCCAGTGAAGTTCTGCTTCTCCAGTGGAATTGTTTCCTAGGAAAGTTATCCCCAGTGGGTTCCTTCCCCAGTGTGGTTTGCGCTTCTTTTCTTTCATTTCCCCAGTGAAGAATTGTTATCTTCCCCGGCGAACTTCCTCATCTGGTTATTCCCAGTGAGGCTCATATCTCCTTTTCCCCAGTGAAGATGTGTCTTCCCTGGTGGAGTTTGTGTCCCCTGTGTGAAAGATTTCCTTGATAAGCATCTTTAGTCATGTTTGAACTATCTTGCTTACTTAGTCTTGGAATCTTTCCCCCAGCGTGTCGGGTCCCTTGTGAGTGGTTACTCGTTGTATTGCCGTTCTTTTGTATTTGCTCGGGTGTCTGCATTAGTCTTGCATTCAAGCATCATAAAGCACCATTTAGAATCATTGCATTCCGCATTTTTCCTTTGGCATACCATCGGATCTAAGGGACAAAATTTCTGGTTTGCTATATTTAAATACCTTTCACTACGATTCTATGAGGATTGTCATCTCTCATTGCCATCTAGTAAAGATATTTAAATAGGGGCATCTGTTGCACCCCAAATTTTGACCCTTAGATCCTCATCATCATTTTAGGATCATATTCACTGGTTTAACTAACCTTAACCCATTTTCAGTTTATCTTTGTTAAGATGCAGATGAATTAGGGCTCCGTACCGTTAAAATCGAGATTTCGGCGGTCTGATCAATCAATGTTTTGGATTGATTCAACTTCAAATAATTCTCCACAAGATCAAATATAATACATTGGATCAAGAATGAGTGCAATTTGAGGTGGTCACCCGGGGATTGAGAGCAGTGCAATTTAAGGTACCCGATTAGGGTTTTCGACGAGAAAAAGTCAAATGTAGTTTGACTTTTGGTTTAAAGAATGTTTCAATGGTGGGATTTTGGTACATTAAGTTCCTATGGTTTATTAAAGTCCATTCAAAGAGTTTCAAGTCCTCAGGATGTCCAGATCATCAACGGGCGACTCGGTAGGCACCGATCGATCGAACGGTTGACCGAAAAGTCAACTTTTCAATAATAAGGAATTTGACTTCAAGGTGTGAATAAAAAATGTTCCTTATGTCATATTACACCTCCCCATAAAATTTCATGACCATTGGATCAAGGGTTAAGAAGTAATTGCAAAAATCGGGAATTAGGGTTTCGAAAGGGGCAAGACCATAACTCCTCAACCACACATCCAAATGAAGTGGTTCAAAGCTCATTGAAAAGCTTTTGACAAATCCTACAAAAGCCTCAAAGTGGTCCATGGTTAAAAAATGCATAGAATTGGAGTTATAGCAAAATTCATTTTTGAAGGGGAAATAACTTAGAAAAATTCTAAGTTATTTAGCACTTTTAGGTGGTTTTTTCAGAAACTTTGAAGGGTTTTTCAACCTAGTTCCATCAAGAATTTGGAAATTCCCAAAACATGAAAGTTATAGAGCTACTTGAGGGCTTTCCAAATTATGGTAGAACTCCTCAATAGCATGTTTGAGCAGAAAGTTATACACCATAGAAGTTGGGCCTGTCACACTTGAAATCACTTTGTCAAGAATTCTCAAATTGGGATTTTCACAACTTAAGCTACTCTCCACCCTTGGATCTTGATCCAAACTGATAATGTGAGGCATGGATGGAGATAAAACCAGAAAAAAGGATGGTTTTGGTGAACATAGCAAGTTGTTGCAACTTGACAATATAATAATCAAATGTAAGAAGGAGAGAGAAACTTTTAAGGCTAGGACTGTTGCAGCTGGGTTACTCTACCATCAAAGATCATCTCATTCATTTCATGTCCACATCCACTTGAGTTTTCTGATCTCCTTTGAACAATGGAGCTGATAGGAGAAGATCTTGCAAGATTTATTTGAAAATCTCATGAAAACTCCCTCCAAAAGTGGTAAATGACCAAGGCTGCCCTCATTCTTGTTTGGCTATAAATAGAGGCCTCTTATATGAGTTCAAAGACACCAGAGAAATCTCAAAAAACCAGAGAAAACATAGCTCTCACTCTCCTCTCATTCCTCATGAATTTCAAAAACCTCAAAAATCTCCATTTTCACCAAAAAGCTGTCTTGAGCAAAACTCTGCTCAAGACCAGTTCCATTACCTCTAAACCTCTAAAAAGCATCCTCACGGTCCCTAAATATAGCATAGAAGGTGTATATACCTTCAAACCTCTCAAAAATACCATTTTGCAAAAAGTCAACTTTCACACTAATAAAGTTTGACCACCACACTCAAAACTTGCCAAATTCTTGCATAGGCTGGTTCTTGCTGTTCTAACCATCCACACACCTCACATATGTCATATTACAACTGTCCAAAGCATTGAAAACCAACTGGAAATCACCTAACTCCTACTGTCTTGAAGTTTGGTTTTGTTGCTTCAAGAGGAAGTAAGCTTCATATCATTGCAAAGGAAGGAGTATCTCTGGGTTTCTAAGCTTTTAGCTTGTTCAAGGCTGGTCAACAAGAGGTATGTGATGTAACACCCCCTTTCTATACCCCCAAATAATACAATTAATCATTTAGGCATAAATTTAAAATTTCATCAGAGTACATTTGCAACATGGCATAAAAGGGAAATATCACATTATCGTAAAAATTCCAACACATACAACACCTGCTCAACAGATATGCAACAACGGGATAACACCCACAAGAAATATTTAGAACAAAGGCGGAAATATCCAAATATTTCGTAATTCACCAAACATGTATTCACATATACAGTTATCATTCATCATGTTTTACAAAACATATCAACAGCAGATACATACTCAGATGTATCACAAAAGAATCAAAATAAATCCTAACTACCCGGTGCTACATATCAGAGCCGACCGACCAAAAAGGGAAGAAGCCACGCTTCACAAAAATACCTCCAGCAATCTAATCTGCAATGCCTCGTAGAGCATTAAAAGAAACCACAGAAGGGTGAGAAACGATATCATAATAACAATGCATACAAACATATTAATATACATGATACTCAATATATGTCTTTCGCATTCTCACCGCAACTCACTTCGTCATACCGTACATCACAATGTATTCATATTATCTATTTACAAATAGAACAATCATGCATATACAATATGCGTCAACAATGTTTATATTGGTTCATAAACACATAAAACATACATATTCATATATTCACACACACATGTGTCTTCAAGCATACCAATCATGCCAATCATCAGCAATTCATATAAACATTTACAATTATGTTCATTCACCATACACCATGCAGGATGTCAACATGCAACTCATAGAGACCGACACACGACTCTATGCAGATGCAAATGCGGTACCGACACATTTCAGCAGGTTCAATTGAAGAACCAAATAACCATCGCTCACACCCCACATGGGCACACGAGGTTCTGCAGATTCTACGCGGAATCAAAATAACCACCGTAACATACGAGGTTCTGCAAATCCACCGAGGGATCAATAATTAACCATCGCTCACACCCCACAAGGGCACACGAGGTTTTGCAGATTCACCGAGGAATCAATAATTAACCATCACTCACACCCCACAAGGGCACACGAGGTTCTGCAGATTCACCGAGGAATCAATCGACACAAGAATGCATACCATGATGCTTCACATGCAACATGACTCATGACACTCTTGAAAATGTACACATGTTTACAAACATACTCATGCAGTCTACACATTCATCGCATATATTCATACAACATCATAGATTTTTAATCAGGCTAAACAATGCACATAATTGCCCAAGCGGCCACAATTCATAATCTAGGATTCACGCCATACGGCTACCCACAGCACAACACAACCCAGCATATAAACTACTAAATCAAAGAAGGGTCGATCGCAACCGAAACCCCAAGCCACGACAGCACCCCGCAACAGGGAAATTCATCCTGCTACGTTCGTTACACGCTCTCCTAGCGAGCTGCTAGCGAGCGTTCGCTACCTCCTCTCCTAGCGAACTGCTAGCGAGCCAGAACAGAGGCTACAGACCTCGTTCGCTATACCGTTCACCATAGCGAACCTCCAGCGAGCTCCTCGCTACTCCCTTCGCTGCCAGCGAAGGACATTAAAACCATTCTGTCCCAAGTCTGGGACCGTTCGCTGCGCACTCGCCTAGCGAACTACCAGCGACCATTCGCGACCTGCTCGCCTAGCGAACTGCTAGCGAGCGTCTGCGATTTCCACTTCTCCCCGCTGTTCAGAATCCAAAACCACCGATAAAATCACCCGATGAAATCCAACTCATATCCAGTAGCCTTAGTCTAACATATATTGACTAATCTACGTCATCTAATCACGATTCTAACCGTTAGACAACGATTTCTATCGATTAAACCAAATTCAACCTAAAATGGAAAGTGTAGAAAAACTACCAACAATCCAAAACAATCCAACAAAATCATACATGATTATACACATTGATAGAATAATAAAGTTTCACACCCTTACCCGATCAATCGAAAGCTTTGGCAATGATTTCTTGAAGTTCTAGGTTTTCCTCTTCTTTCTCTCCTCTTTCTCTTCTCCTCCTTTCTTTCCTTTGTTTTTATTTCTATCTTACTAACTTTCTCTTTTTCTCTCATATACTCACATTCTCTTTTCTTTCCTCTCAAATTCTTTCCACACACTAATTAATCAATTCACATAAAATATCCACTTAACATAATTACTAATGCCCAAAATACCCTCCGGTCTATTTTTACCCGAAACTCTCAAAGTAGGCAAAAATAGCACAATATGCACAATTAACATATTAACACACAATTCCACATTTAAAATAATAATTCAATTAATTAAATCAGAAGGACTCAAAATAAAGGAAATTCAGAATCGGGGCGTTACAACTCTCCCCCACTTAGGAATTTTCGTCCTCGAAAATATTACCTGATTCGAACAGCTCAGGATGCGACTCACGCATCTTACTCTCCAATTCCCAAGTCATATTGCCTTCCGCAGCACCTCCCCATGCTACATTTACAAGCGAAATATCCTTGCCTCTTAGGTTCTTAACTTCGCGGTCCAAAATTATAACCGGTAAAACCTCAACTGTAAGATTATCTCTTACCTCCACCTCATCCATAGGAATCACATGTGACGGATCCGAAACATACTTCCGAAGTTGCGAAACATGGAACACATCATGCAAATTCGAAAGACTCGGAGGCAACGCCACACGATAAGCCACCACACCAACTCGTGCAATAATTTGATACGGACCAATAAAACGAGAAGTCAACTTCTTCGACTTCAAAGCACGACCCACACCTGTAACCGACGTAACTCTCAAAAACACATGGTCACCTTCTTGAAATTCAAGATCCTTCCCTCTCTTGTCATGATAACTCTTTTGCCTATTTTGGGAAGCTTTCATCTTCTCCCGAATAAACTTCACCTTCTCCGTCGTTTGTAGTACCATTTCCGGTCCAACTACCGATCTCTCTCCGGTTTCATGCCAACACAAAGGTGTTCGACATCTCCGACCATACAAAGCCTCAAATGGTGCCATACCAATACTTGCATGAAAACTGTTGTTGTAAGTGAACTCAATCAATGCCAAAAAGCTATCCCAAACACCACCTTGCTTGAGCACACAAGCACGCAACAAGTCCTCTAACGATTGAATCATCCTCTCAGTTTGGCCATCCGTCTGCGGATGATACGCCGAACTCAATCTCAACTTAGAACCTAAAGCCTTTTGCAAACCTTCCCAAAATCTCGAAGTAAATCTAGGATCTCTATCCGACACGATACTCTTGGGAACCCCATGCAACTTCACAATCACCCGAACATAAATCTCGGCTAACTTTTCTAAAGGGTAACTAATATCAATCGGAATAAAGTGAGCATATTTAGTAAGCCTATCAACAATCACCCAAATAGCATTGTGACCTCTTTGCGTATTTGGTAAACCCGTAACAAAATCCACTGATATACTATCCCATTTCCATTCCGGAATATCCAACGGTTGCATCAAACCACTAGGCTTCTGATGTTCCACTTTAGACTTCTGGCAAGTCAAACACGAATACACAAACTGAGCTACATCCCTCTTCAATCCGGACCACCAAAAGATTTTTTTTCAAATCTTGATACATCTTATTCGCACCCGGGTGAATACTTAATTTACTCCGGTGTCCTTCCTCCAATATCGTCTTTCTCAAATCCACATCATCGGGAATACAAATACGACCACGGAATTTCAAAAATCCAAAATTATCAACCTTAAAGTCCTCACTCTCATTCATCATCAAATCCACAAATTTCAAATCCAACTTTTGCTTTTCACGAACGGTAGCTAGAAAATCGTTCGTAACATACAACATACCAAGTTTCACACTTCTTGGCGTCATTTCACAAACCAAACTCAAATCTCTAAAACTCTCCAAAAGTTCCCATTCTCTTACCATCAATGTAGACATATGCACTAACTTCCGGCTCAAAGCATCGGCTACAACATTTGCTTTACCCGGATGGTAATTCAAACCAAAGTCATAATCCTTCAAAAACTCTAACCATCTCTTTTGCCTCATATTCAATTCCTTTTGCTCAAATAAATACTTCAAACTCTTGTGGTCGCTAAAAACTTCAAATCTCGCACCATGGAGATAATGTCTCCAAATTTTCAAAACAAAGACCACGACCGCCAATTCCAAATCGTGCGTGGGATAATTCTTCTCATGCACTCTCAATTGCCTTGAAGCATAAGCCACAACTTTATCGTCTTGCATCAAAACACCACCCAAACCGGACAAAGAAGCATCACAATAAACCACAAACGCTTCCGTCGGATTTGGCAAAATCAGAACCGACACCGTTGTCAACCGTCTCTTAAGTTCAACAAAACTCTTCTCACAATTAATGTCCCAAACAAAAGTCTTTCCCTTACAAGTCAACTGAGTCAATGGAAGTGCCAACTTCGAAAATCCCTCAATAAACCTCCGATAATAACCGGCCAAGCCCAAAAAGCTCCGGATCTCCGTAACCGACTTAGGAGTCTCCCATTGCATCACTGCATCAATCTTGGACGGATCAACACAAATACCGTTACCAGAAATAACATGCCCAAGAAAATTCACTTCCGATAACCAAAACTCGCACTTGGATAACTTAGCATACAATTGCTTCTCCTTCAATACTTGCAACACAACCCGCAAATGCTCTTCATGCTCTTCTTGGGACTTAGAGTAAATCAAAATGTCATCAATAAACACAACTACGAAACGATCCAACTGCTCATGAAAGATACGATTCATATATTCCATAAACACACCCGGCGCATTAGAAACTCCGAATGGCATCACAGAAAATTCATAATGACCATACCGTGTCCTAAAAGCCGTCTTTTGAATATCTTCTCCTTTAACACGAATCTGGTGATAACCTGACCTCAAATCAATCTTACTAAAAACACGGGCACCAACCAATTGGTCCATCAAATCATCAATTCTAGGAAGCGGATACTTATTCTTGATAGTCACCTTGTTCAACTGCCGATAATCAATACACAACCGCATGCTCCCATCTTTCTTCTTTACCAACAATACCGGCACACCCCAAGGAGAAACACTCGGCCTAACAAATCTCTTTTCCAATAAATCATTCAATTGTCTCTTCAACTCTACCAACTCCGATGCCGACATACGATACGGTGCCATCGAAATCGGTCTAGTATCGGGAACTAGATCAATCGAAAACTCAACTTCCCTTTCTGGCGGTACATCCGTAATATCCTCCGGAAATACTTCTGGAAAGTCACATACCACTGGAACCAAATCCAATTCAACCTTATTCTCTACCGACATCGACGCAAACAAACAGAACACTTGAGCTTCATCCGCCAAAAGTTTCTTCAACTCTTTAGTGGATAGAAAACTCTCTTCCTCCTCATCTCCCAAAGATGGAAACCTCACCAACTTGTGATAACAATCAATATGAACTCTATTATACTGCAACCAATTCATACTCAAAATCACATCTAATCCTTCTAATGGCAAACACACCAAGTCCATAATAAAGTCCTTATCATACATGGTCAAGGGACAACTCAAACATACCGAAGACGTAGTTACCAACCCCGAAGCGGGCGTCTCAATAACCATATCACCACCACAAGAAGAAAAACAAAAATCCAAACGCTTAGCGCATTCGAAAGAAATAAACGAATGAGTCGCTCCGGTATCGATAATAGCAACTAAGGGCATATTATTAATAAAGCATGTACCTTTAATCAACCGATCCACATTAGTAGTGTCTGCACCCGCTAATGCAAATACCTTCCCGCTTGACGGAGCTTGCTTTGCCTTAGTACACTTCGTACTAATATGACCAACCTCCCCATAATTAAAACACTTAATCACATTCCTTCTACATTCAGTTGTAGCATGACCGAGACCACCACAGTTAGCACACTTTTCCCCAGCCTTCTTACACTCAAAAGATTTGTGCCCCTCTTCGCCGCACCTATAGCACTTAACGGGACCAGAACTCCCTCCTCCGGATTTCTTGACAAAGTGTTCCCTATGCTTCCCTTTATCAGCAGGCGTCACATAAGGCCCACTCCTTACTGGTTGCTCCCCTCGCCTCTCATTCAAACTCTTATAGTGAGTAGAACGAGCCCTACTATCCTCTTCGAATCCTCTGATATCCCACAGCTTGCTTGATCTCCGGGCGCAAGCCGTTCTCGTACTTAATACACTTGGAAAATTCCACCGCCACCGCATCATAGTGAGGATGGAATTTCACCAACTCCGTAAACTTAGCCGTGTAGTCGACCACAAACATGTTCCCTTGTTTCAATTCTAGAAACTTCATCTCCTTCTTTCCCTTCACACTCTCTGGATAATACTTCCTCAAAAATTCAGTGCGGAACAAATTCCAAGTTATTTCCTCATCATCAACTCCAAGAATTTGTCTTATGCCGACCCACCAGTCATCGGCTTCTTCTCTCAGCATGTGAGACCCAAGTCTCACCTTGTTCCTCTCAGCGCAATTCATAACTCTGAAGATCCTCTCAACCTCCTTCAGCCAAATCTGAGCACCGTCCGGATCAAACCTTCCTTTGAACATCGGCGGTTGATTCTTTCTAAACTCATCGTTAGCATTCACATTCGGCGCACCCTGCACCGCTCGAGCCATAGCTTCCAATGCCGCAACCATCGCGTTGTCATTACGACCAACCATATTCTGATTATTCCTAAAAATAACAACAGGGTCAAACAACCGTTCAACCAATAAAACAGCGAGACAGATACAACTGACTCAACACTGGGCTCTGATACCACTTAATGTAACACCCCCTTTCTATACCCCCAAATAATACAATTAATCATTTAGGCATAAATTTAAAATTTCATCAGAGTACATTTGCAACATGGCATAAAAGGGAAATATCACATTATCGTAAAAATTCCAACACATACAACACCTGCTCAACAGATATGCAACAACGGGATAACACCCACAAGAAATATTTAGAACAAAGGCGAAAATATCCAAATATTTCGTAATTCACCAAACATGTATTCACATATACAGTTATCATTCATCATGTTTTACAAAACATATCAACAGCAGATACATACTCAGATGTATCACAAAAGAATCAAAATAAATCCTAACTACCCGGTGCTACATATCAGAGCCGACCGACCAAAAAGGGAAGAAGCCACGCTTCACAAAAATACCTCCAGCAATCTAATCTGCAATGCCTCGTAGAGCATTAAAAGAAACCACAGAAGGGTGAGAAACGATATCATAATAACAATGCATACAAACATATTAATATACATGATACTCAATATATGTCTTTCTCATTCTCACCGCAACTCACTTCGTCATACCGTACATCACAATGTATTCATATTATCTATTTACAAATAGAACAATCATGCATATACAATATGCGTCAACAATGTTTATATTGGTTCATAAACACATAAAACATACATATTCATATATTCACACACACATGTGTCTTCAAGCATACCAATCATGCCAATCATCAGCAATTCATATAAACATTTACAATTATGTTCATTCACCATACACCATGCAAGATGTCAACATGCAACTCATAGAGACCGACACACGACTCTATGCAGATGCAAATGCGGTATGTAGCGGTAAAAATCGTGAGCGTAAGTTATTAATTAACTTAACTAAAAAAAAACAAGAGTCGCCACCGCACTTTTATTTTATCCAAATAAAGGAAAGGAAAAAGAGCGAACAAAACCAAAGAGTTCTAAAATAAGAACACGAGACAGAGATCGGGGTAAGGGGGTTGGTTACACAATGGGAAGGTATTAGCACCCAAAACGTCTATAGTACTCTATAGGAGCCCTTTGAAATATTTACGCTTTTTGGTTTGAAAATGGTTTGTTTGAAAAGAGATTGGGGAGATGAGAAGAGAATTATTTTTTATATTTTTTTGTTTGGAGAGACTTATCGTCTCATGCCTACGTACCCATAAAGTGCAATATGGAATCAAAACCCCGTAGTTCGTGGTACAAATGACAAAAATTTGTTGGTTTTGATTGATTTTAGATGTAAAGACAAGTCGTCATTTCAAGGAGAAAACTGCGACTATCCACCCACGAGTATTAAGACAACATCTGCGTCACATAAAGATGGAGGATTTGCTTGGATTATCAACAAGACTATCACTCAACATCAACGTGGAAAATGTCAAAGTCTTAATAATATGGGGAATAGGAGATTTACATCTCAACTATAGAAATGAATCATGTCTAAACTTTATGAAAAGTTTTAAAGTGAAAAAATGCATAAAGGCACAAAAAGAGTTGATGAGTTTTTGTATTTTTTATGTCTTTTGAAATTGGTCAAAGCATGATTAACATTGATTGACTTTTATTAAGAAAAAAACAAAGTTTAAAAATCACTTGACGAAAGTCAAGGTTTTATTGCGAAAAGCGGTTTTGAAGTTTGAAACCAAGAAGGTTTTGAAAGAGGGAGAAAGTTTTAAAAATTTAAGAAGGGGAGGAGATGAAGTGACTATCCTAGAAACCAAAATAAGAGCTAGAGATAAGAAAGATCTAACCGACTTGTAGCACACTCCATAGCAAGCAAAAAAGTATTCCATCCGATTTAAAGCATAAGCTAATGAACGAGCCAAATAAAGGCTAAGATCCACAATACTCCAAGCATAATAATGAGAGTCCTAATTCTAAGTCCAAAGGTCCATGAAGTTCAAGGTCTAAGAGTAGTCCAAGAGCATAACCACAAAGTTAATAGCACCAAGTTTTTTAGAGATTTTTTATCCTTTATTAGTGTTTTGAACAAGATATGGTACAAGTGGACAAAAGAGAAATGACATAAACATAAACAAAGATATGATATGAAATGATAAAATGGAAGCATAAAAGTAAGAAATAAGGAGTAAGAAGAGAATATAAACAAAATTAAACAAGTATAATGTTAGTGAATTAGTGGTTAGTGGTTAGAACATATGATCAATGATGATCAATTCTTGCACTTTAGACCAAGGTTAATGAAAACTCATTAGAGGATTGATAGAATCAAAGCCTCCTAACAATGATTTTCATAAGTATTGGACTTAAGACAAGCAACTAAACATACTTGGACTTTCAAACGTAAGTTTGAGTCACGAATGATCATTTTCCGATTAAGGGACACTTTAGCGCTATTTTAAGCAATCGTAATCGGGTTTATGTAGAAACCACGACTATCTGAGGCCGGTCAATAATAATGTTAGTGTTAACACATGTTAGAGAAGTGATATATAAATCACTCTCCTAAAACATGCCACACAAAAAGAAAAGAGGTAGTGATCTCATCATAATCAAGATTTTTAATCAATTATTCAAAGGTAATCTATCACTATTTCAAAGTACGGAGAATTATCTCAATGATTATTCGCCCATAGATTTGAAATAATGAAGATTAAACAACCTTGATAATCAACAATCTATGATCCATAGATTTCATCGATCAAAAATAAAAAGAAGAAGAATAAGAACTAAAATGAAAAGAAACCTCAATTTGAATCTTAAATCGATTAGATCATCATCAATATCAATCACCTCTCTTGGTGGATAAAATCGACACCTAAAGTCCATTGATATTGATGAGATCTTATCAAAATTCAAGGTCCAAATCTATTTTAAGAAACTATTTAAAAAAAATATTAGAGAAAAAGAAAATTTAAAAAAAATTAAAGAAAAAGGGAGGTTTAAAAACAAAATAAGGTGATGGTAGTGGTAAAAGGCCACACGGCCCAAATCCAAAGATAAATTAATATAAAAAGGTAAAATAAAAAATTAAGAAGAAAAAAATAAAAAGGAAAATATAAATCAGAAAAGAAAATCATCTTCTTCTTCTTTCATCCGACGCGGCACTGCTCACGGCCATGAGAGCTTCAACGCTTACTCAAATTGAAGCGGCAGGATGCGAAATCAGCACGGTTGTGATCGGAATCAAGAGCTCTTAACAACAGTACCAACAATTCAAAGAAACACAACAAAGAGTAACGGATCGAAAATGACGGTGAAGCTCAAACTACCTTCAAATTCAGGTAAATGATGAAACAGGAACTCTCTTCTTCTTCTTCTTCTTTGAATCTCTGGTTGAATTGCTGTTGTTGAAGACAATTATGGAATCAAGTTATGAATCCTATTGAAGCTTATTTTTGAGGAAACCGTAATGAGGAAAATGGAAGTTTGTGATAAATTTGGCAGAGCTTCAATGGCTCTCTGAGCTTGAAGAAAAGAGTGAACAAGGCTCTCTATTTATAGAATTTGAGGAGTGAAATCTGAGAAATGAAGTTGAGTTGCCGTTTTGCAATTTTCGTTGCGTTTTGTGATGCAAGTTGTGCGTGACTCCTTGTAATATTTTTTCATGTCGTTTTGAATTTTCACTTGTAGCTGACATGTTATTCTTTTTTTTATTTGCTCTTTTTGTCTTACATGTGACCTGGATTTTTGCTTATGGCTTCACTTGGTGAAAGCTTTAAAGGCTTGTGGGGTCAGCTTGGAGGTAATCTCACAGCTTGAATTATATTCACATGGCTTGGGATTATGGCTCAGATACGTGAAAATAGTCTGGATAAAAATAAAGCTCTGCTACCACAGAATTCTATTTTCTGCCGCTTCTTGATGTCGCCATTTCCCATTGATAATATTGAAGCTTCCACGCCGCAATTGATGTGCAATCATTAAAACCAAGATGCGGCATTCCTACGTCTTTCACAAACAAGCCGAGCTGAGCCGGGAACAGACTTCATTTGATGCAGGATTATCATAATGCAGAATTTGAATCCTCCCAACCTCCGAAACTCTTGGCGAAGCTATCGACTTTGATAACCGTTAGTATTAAGTTTTGGTGGCTGTGCTGAATTGAATCCATTCGCCTTGACAGATCCGGTGCTGCCCTCAATTGCGTTTACAACACTTGTTGGCTCAGAGTTCTTATCGGCAGAAACAGGTGGTTCTAACAACTCCAGGCGTTTCAAAGATGGAACATCTCCCTCACAATATCTGCGCCATATGCTCCTATATGCTGAAGTTCCACCTCTTGAAGAAGCAACATTTCGTCCAAAGCAATATCTACCAGCTTGGAAGATATCTCCGGATCACATGAGAAATTTATGCTAACGTCTCCACGAACAAGACCAGTTCTTGAGGGTTTATTACCGCCAAGGAATACCGAAACACCTACAGAGTATATCTGGCCATGCTTGAAACGGAGAACCTGCATTATTTTTGTTTCCAGAAGCTTGCTCAGAAACCCAACAAAGTGAATCTCTTCTACCATGGTCCCATTCTTCAGCTCCACGGGAAAGCATATCTGCACCAAACATTGCTCTTCCACCATAAGTCAAGGTTACATCTGCATTACTGCTACTTGCACTGTTTCCACTACTAGCTCTGTCACTCTGGCAACTGCAATTTACCAAGGAACATGAACTACAGTTCTGGTTCAACTGCACCAGCTTCTTCTTAACATCTTTTTACCTCCTTCACAACCTCAGATGACATTCTCAATCCCGTGGTAGCAGATTTTGTCATATCTTGCGTTGAAGCTTCTTTACCCTTTATCCTATGGAACTCAATTTTAACATCTCCAACTAACGCCCATACCTTGGCCCAAAAAAGGTAGGTAGAAGATTTCCATTCTATGTATCCATAAACAGGCTCCTCTTCTCTATCATCCAACCATTTCATGTTTTCATTCATATCAATGTGTTCTCTCCTTAAAGATGAGTAACTAGCCATTGAAGAAATAAATTTTGTATCTTCAAGATGTGAAGGCATTGATCCATAAACAGAACATGATAACTGTATAACCTTTAAGGCTTGATAAAGCTGACCATCCTCTTTATAAGCTTCTGCTAGTGCCAAATAAGATTCTCCAAGCAAAAGAACAAGCTTCCACAACTTATGATCCAACTTGGACGTTGGAAGCCATTCTCGAATGTCACAAACTTCAATACAATCGGAATCCCCACAAGCACAGACAGAAACATTAAAAGATGATGGCGGTGTATCATGATTATTATTGAATTGAGCCATCATCTCTGGTTCAGTGCTCTGAAGCTGCCTCATCCATCTCAAAGACTTAATGGCCTGGGAAACATGATGTACAACAGCTAACTTGTATGAGATTGGATCAGCAACCGTCTGAACAACAGGTTCGGAAACTGGACTTACTTCACATACCGAAGACCTAACACCAGAAGACAAACATGGTTCAACCCCTCCTTGGTTGCTCAATTATGTGTTGCCGGCTGGTATAAGCTCCCCAGAAACAGAATTGGGTGCTTCAGAAACCATCTTTGCAGGACCTTCTGATTCTAAGTGCTCACTTATATTCCTGTGTTCACCTGAGTTTCCATCAGCAAGAAGATAAAACATTTCATGGGCGACTAGTTCAGAATTACTGTTTTCGCCGTCCAAAGATGATTCATTGGCTTCAGTAACAGATAGTTCACATTCTACAGCTAGAGATTCAGGAGTTAATTTCAACTTCTCGTCATAATTTAAAATCAGCCTCGCAAATTGTTCGTGAGCAATTTCACGTACCGCCAGATGGTCAGAGTCATCAAGGAACTCCAAACATTGTCTAAAGAACCTCACACACCTAGCCCTGTTGTTAGCAGCCATTGAGAGTGAAAGCCTGTGAGCAATTCGATAGAGAAGAATTCCCAGGGAATATACTGCATCACTTCTACCACTACTGATTAGTGACGACAAGGAGCTTGAAGCATCATCACTACTGTTAGATGAATGGTTTTTCGGAATAACAGAAAGATCAAAAAGTTGTATATCATCTTCTCCAGCACCTTTATAAAGCCAATAAGCTCCAGGATCCTGCTTGCAATTGTCCTGAAGAAACCTCAAAACAGACAAACCATTTTGTTGGACAACATACGGATGAAATGCAGGGGTTCTATCCTCCGATATCCCTTTAAGGAGAAAAATGTCATCCATTTTTAAAAGCTCATATCCCTGAACAACACCATTATGATGATAACATATGGCCAACTCTGGTACACTTGCCATAACATTGTCAAGCCAAGCTTCAAGCCAAGTTAAAGGTGTGGCCTGTCGTTTGACATACCATAAATGCAAACTCATTCCGACAGAGCTTCTTCCGCTTATCACAGTAACAACTGAACTAGTAGGAGATGAAGGTAGACTCTGCTGTTCACCCGCATCAACTGAAGGACCGGGTGGTTCAGTCATAGTTCTCATGGCAACAACATACTCGTACGTTGTAATACCCTTTCGGATCAGGATTATATGAAAAAAGAATAATTCTCCCAGTGGTATAATCGCAAGTAAAGAAACTGATGTGCATATGGCCACTATTGTAGCAAACAGGGCTCGAGTGAATCCAGCTCCAAGCTTTTCAGCTATCAGATACTCTGTATCCTTCTTAGTAGCAAAGCATCGGACAAGCACAAGAATCCCAACTCCGCATTCGACTACAAGCCAAAGTAGGCTCACCGCCATTAGGCACACAAACGAGATGTAATTCTTCCTTCCAACACAATTGTTCAACCACCGGCAATGGTGATCAAATCCATCAACACATTTGTCATAACTTCTACAATGCTTACTGAACTTCCGAACCTCAGCATTGCATAAAGTACAAAACAAAGCATCCTCCTCTCCAGATTGTTGCTGAAAGCCGACCATAGTGAATGTTATGAAATATAGTATCACTGAAAAGTATAGTATCTTGTGGAACAACGCCAATAGACTTTCGTAAACTCTCAAGGGTTATCTCCCGAATATCTTGATCATCTATCTTTATACATCCAGAATGGGGATCAAAAAATCTGAATAGCATTCTGAGAATGGTTGATTTTCCACTTCCACTGGTCCCAACAATTGCAACACTTTTACCAGCTGGCACAAGTAGTGATATTCCATCTAGTATCTTTCTTTCTGTGAGGTAACCAAAATGTACATTCTCAAATTGAACACTCCCCCCAGTAAGTTTGAGAGGCTTGGCATTTTCTTTATCCTTAATGTCTGCTCTTTCCTCAAGTAACTGGAACATGGATTTCATGTCAATTAGACTTTGTATAGTTTCGTGATAAACACTACCAAGGAAATTGAGGGGAAGAGACAGTTGGAAGAGAAGCCCATTTACCATCACCAAATCACCAACTGTCATTGTGCCATTCATGATCCCATGAGAACACAGAACCATTGCCGTTGAAAGAGCAGCACTAAATATAGCATTTTGACCAAAGTTCAACAAAGCAAGACTGTGTTGGGTTTTCAGAGCAGCATCCTCATATCTCTTCAAGTACTTGTCATAATGATCAGTTTCATGAGCTTCATTATTGAAATATTTGTCCGTCTCATAGTTAATAAGAGAATCAATAACCCTAGTACTGGCATCATTATCATCCTTATTCATGACTTTCCTGAATTTAGTCCTCCACTGCTTCGAAGATGGATTTATCCTGAGAAAATGCCAGGGGCAACATCTTTCGGAGACATTCTTCTGAGCCATCAATTTGAAATTGCTTACACCTCATCAACAAGAGAATTGTATTTTCAACATCAGTAGCAGAAGATGACTCCATCAACTGGACAAGCGTTGGCATTGTGGCCTCTATACATTTCGAGAATCTCAATCCAGCCTCAAGCGATGCAACCAAGGCCCTAGTCTGCTCCAAGTTCCCAACATCAGGCACACTACTATCACTACCATTCTACATTGGGATTGCATCTTCTTCCTGTGACATAAATGTATCAGTAACACTCTCTTGCTGCTCTTTCTCAACAGCTTCAAAAATCTACATTACCATCCAAAACACTAGAAACACTCACAACTTCAACAATGTAATCCGATTCATCGTCATTCAGAATATTCTCATATTTAACATAACGCTAGGTTTTTGCGCGGCGGATAATCTTCCCCGGATGCCACGATCCCAGAAAACCATCTTCCAAACTCCTCAGCTCAACACATCAATTTTTCTCAATTTGAAACAACTCTTCTTCTGAGAGGCATCTTGCATATTATTCTTGTATGCATTCTCCGCATCAGAAAATGGCAGTGTACGCGTGCTTTGAGCCTCGCTCAATTTTGTTGCACCCCAAAATTTGCCCAACCTTTTCTAACCTAGGTTTATGTTTCAACTGCATAATCATTTGCATTGGCATCATGTACATAGTGTATTCATCTGCATTGCATAGCATAAGCAAGCTATCTTAATCAGGGGATCAAGTGCTATTCTTATCTCAAGAGGCATATTCAAGGGTTTCATTCATATTCAAGACTACTCAGGTCATCAGGGAAGAATTTGAGCTTTGAAGAGTTGACAAGTTGATCAGTGAGTTCTCCCCTATCTTGAGGTTATTTGGGGATCATCAGAGGAAGTGTGAGCCATGAGCCAAGAGCATGAGGTGTGTATGGATGTTATGAAGAGCCTAAATGATCATTTTTGAGGAGTAACCAAGTCATTGGAATGATTGCAAGAGCCTCAGTTGAAGTCAGTCAACTAGGGTTTTATCTGGGTCAACACTAGGTCAACCCTAGGTCAAAGACTTTTTTTGAAAGGCATCAAGGATCATTCGAAGAATGTGAGATTCATTATTTTCTATATGGATATGGATATGGTGTTGTGCCAAAGAAAAATCAACAGGAGTCAAGGAGAAGAGGAGTTACCAAATTAGGGTTTCAGTGTAAAATCCCCTGATTTAGGTCAAACTTCAAAGCAGTGTAACTCAAAATGAAAGCTTTATATGAATTTATGGTCCACATGAAACTTGTATAGTATCTTCATAGCTTTAATTTGAGTGGTGGAAGTCATCAAGATGATTTATAGAACTCAAGTTATAGCTCTTGCAAGTTACAGGTCATCTGAGGGCACTGAAATTTGTCTGTGAAAGTTGTTTGTCTTCCAAGCAACTTTTGACCTTCAAGGATATTTCAAATGGATTTCTGACCAACATTAGAGTTGTTACTCATTGTCTTAGATTTCTAGGAAGGTATGGTATTCCTTCATATGATTTGTGGAACTCTACTTATGTCCTTGGCAAGCAAAGGGTATTTTGGTCATTTGAGAATTACAGGTCATTCTTAGCCTATGCCTAAAACTCATACAAGGAAGCTTCAAATGAAAAACTTCACAACATCAAAGTTGCTCAAAATGTCATTTTAAGTCTATAAAAGAGGTCATGGAAGTTTGGAAATGCATATAACTCAAGTTGATAAAAGTTGGTAAAAATGACTTGAAAAATGGCATATAAGTTGAAAAAGTTCAAATGGAAAACTGGTTTGGGCAATCTACAAATCCAAAATGGGTCATGTAATATACCAAATTGATTCTAAACAACATTTTAAAGACTTTGGTTCAGCCACAATTTTGAGATAGGGCTTTAAAAATGGGGTTGCTTTGTAAATCCATTACTTGCATAATAAGGCAACCATGCAAAACTTAGCATAAGGCAAAATTCAGGGTATGTAAGCACTAATACACTTCCAATTTGTCATGAAATGAGATTTTCAAGTGGGCTGCAAAGTGTATGAGAGGAGATATTACATGAGATGATAAGTTCCATTATGCCATATCATGAGAAGTTCATGAAGTTTCTACACTCTCCTAGACTGTTCCAGAAACTTCTAGGCATTTCCATCATCATCTATATAATGAATTGGGATCATTGGTGAAAAAGGTTGGTGAAAAGAGAGAGAGGAAAGTGAGGACTTCATTGTTGCTTCAATTGAAAGAAAGAGTGAAACTCCATATTCAGCATCAATTCAATTCATTCTTCTTCTTCATTCATGATCCATTGATCTTGTTGAGTGCATAGAAGCTGCTTCAGAGGCTTATCCATGGAGGATTGAAGAGTTAGAGTTGAAATTGCAAGAATCCATACCAGATTCGAATCCCTCCCTACAAGCCTTCATCTTCCAACTTTTTGCAAACAGAAACAAGAGCATCATCTAAGGATCATTTGTGAAGGATTGCAAGCTCTGAATCGAGCCAATTCTCATCTGTTCCAACAAGAATTGCAGGTATGCGTTTTGATCTCTACACTCTTAATTATGCCTTGTTAGCTGAATTTGTTAGGCTAGAGTTGTTAGGGACAGGTAGAAGATGCTCTTTAGAGACTTAGGGTTCCATTGATGAGGTTTGATTTTAGGGCAGTGCAACTTTGATGATCAAGAAATCTTAGGTTAGTGAGGGTTAATCTTAGTATGTTAGCTTAGGATAACCAGGGAGAGGTGAGGAGTAGTTTAGTCCAAGAATTTGCAAGAATTGGGGGATTCCATTATGAGTGCAGTTTGGTATGCCATGAACTTCTAACTATCGGGTTTCACTCTAGGGTTGGTTTCAATCCAAACTTTTGGCACCGTCGTGTTCAGGGGAGAGAGTAGATTAATTTTGCTCTTTATAGTTTAGGTTTTCATGGCCAATTGAGAGAGAACGAGGGAGAGGAATATCCCTGCATGGAGTTGTGATTTCTGAAACCCTAGGGTTCCAAGGTTGAAGACGGGTTGATGTCCGTTAGATCGTGGGGAGACTTTGACTTGGGAAACTAATCTGAGGGTTGAGATTCAAAGCTGGAAACGGAGGGAAAGTCCAAAGCTGCAACGCAGCGTTTCACTTAATGAAGCCTCATGGGCCTGGATCAAAAATGCTATCCCCACCCCCTATCTCAAGCCCATTTCAATTTTAACTGGAAACTAATGCTATTCGCACCGCGTCATTATCTTTTTCTTTTACTTTTTATTTCAATTTTTTGATTCTTGCTGGGCCTAGCGCCTTTTGCTAATGCCACCCCCAACTTCTGGCCCACCAAGCAATTGAACTGAGCGCAGTTGCCATTGATACCCCCTCCCCATTTAATTCATTTCTTTGATTTTATTTTCTTTAATATTTTTTGCATCTTAAAAAATCCATATAAAATTGAAAAAAGCTTATTTTTAATTGCTTCTTTTTGTGATGGTTTCATAATTCTGTTAAGAAAATTATCAAATATTAAAATTAGCATTTCTTTTCATTTTAGTATTTTTGTGTATTTTTCTTTTTAATAGCTTTTTAAGTGATTTAGTTTAGCACTTGTTATTGTTGATTGTAGTTTAGTTAGATGCTTTTACATTTTGGATCCATTCTTTTTAGGGTGATTAACTTAGGACTTTAGCTTGTATATAAAATTTAATCCATGATTTTAGGACTTAATTTTAGATGTTTTGATTAGGTGTGATTAGGAGAATCAAAATTAGGGTTTTAAGTGAACATAGGTGTAGTAAATCATTTCTTTTAGGAATTGTAGATTGAATTTTGGGGTATGGGACTATAGGGGAGTTATGGGTAGCTAATAGATCCCTTAGCAATTACTAGGTTTCCCCTATTCCACTATTACTATTAGTACTGCTTGTATTTGCTTGATTGTGTGGTATGCCCTCTCTAGGGTTATTTTTTGACTGTGTGGGGTATTGGGCTTGTTTGGGGCTTGGGTTTTAGCTGAAGACTGTGCTGATGAAGCCCATTTAAAAGATCAAAAAGAATGAAGACCAATTTCCAGAGTTGAGGAGGAGTATCTCTTGCTGGCAGCTGTTGAAGGCTATAGGGTTTAGGGGCTAGGCAGAGCTTTAGAGTAGAAAACTTGATTCACAAACATGGAAGGTCTTGCTTACCTCCATCCCTCTCTATGATGCAGAGTCCCTTTAAGACATTCACCCCCTTCCTTTGGAAGGCTTGGTGATAGTGCCTAAGAGATAGAACTCTTGAGAGAAATATTCTATGTGTTGTTAGCAGTCTGTTTGCCACCTTTGGTGGTCAACTAATTGCTTAACACCCCAATTCATCTTGTTGACTGATACTCATCTTGGAGAGTGAGACTTGAAGAAAAGCCATTGGAAGATTGAAGATAGAGACCTTGCTTGAAGGCTTGAAGATGAAGACTGATGCTTGCTTGAAGCCTGAAGATGGTTGAAGATGACTTGAATCCAGATGTTGATGAAGACTGCTTTGCTGTTTAGTTTTTGTTGTTTATAATTTTTGATGTATTGTGTGAATTTCCCTGGCTGTATTGCTTGCTGTTTAACCTGTTAGGTTGAAAGTGAATTCTATTCACTTTTGCCTATTGTTTTCTAGGTTCGAGGTTGAGTGGGACTCCCTTGCCTCGCTTGTATTGTTGCATCCATGCATTTTACTGCTTTATTGTATATTTGCTATTGTTTCTGTTTCCGTTTATCCCTTAGGATCTCTGTTTCTCTCTGCGCAAGAGAGGAGCATGATAGACATTAGGTCTTAACCCATGCATGATAACATTAGGGTAGATTTTATCCCCTTTTCAACCCTAGGATTTGTAGAGTGTCATCTCTTCTTTCTTCAAAACAACAGAAAAACATTAATAAAGGTTATAACAGAAATCAATTCATTTCTTCCGTCAAAAGATTTGAACAAACATCAACCTTTTTGCCATAAGAAAACCCTTGTTTAAGGTGAGATTTTTCATAAAAGACACTTGAACAGCTTGTGTCGTGCGTAGCCCGAACTACGTTTGCTCTGATCTTCCATGCTGTGTGGAAGTACGTAGGCATAGGATGCGATATCCTAGCGAGCAACCTTCACCCATCCTCCCCCGTAGTTAGGCGAACTACGTTGACTCTGATTTCTCGTTCCAGACGGGAATACGTAGGCATAAAGTGCGATGCTTTGCCGAGTCATGTTTTCTTTTCTTTTCAGGCCTCATCCTTTAGTTTAGATAGAAGTGTAATCCGTACAACCCAAGCAAGCGTGGATCCCATCGAGTACGATGGACGTGAGGGGTGATAATACCTTCCCCTTGCGTAACCGACTCCCGAATCCAGGTTTTGGTTGCGATGACCATACCTTTTCCCGTTCTTTGCGTTAGGTTTACTTCGAGCGTTTCCTTTCCCTCCTTTGGGATAAATAACGCACGGTGGCGACTCTTCTGTCAGCCGGCGCCGATTTTCGCAATAGCGACAGCTGGCGACTCTGCTGGGGATCCAAAGTCCCCTGGCTGCTAAGGACTGCGATAGTTCCTTATGCATTTGGGATCCAACGTCCCTTGAGCGAGTCAATCCTAGCGTTTGTTTTCCCGTCGAGGATTTTGTATGGATTTATATTTCTGTCATTTACTTTCAGCATTATATTATTGTTATTATTGTTGTATTGGGGTGTGACGGGTGTTCTATGATTGAGAGATAAGCCGGACCTGGGCTTGAGTGCACCTAGGATTAGAGTGGAAAATAGTGGGCGCGCACGTGCTTTGCATGTCCTAGTGTCCCGCGAAATCCACACTCAGACGAGGTTCTTCTGGTTGGCCTCCTGTCCTGCCCTTTGGGTGGCTCGGGTTGCTGGTTAGTTGGATTGTCGACTCTGGGAATCGATCATTTGGAAGTTGGCTAAGTGAGGCCTCTTCAGGATTTGATGATGCCACTCCTTCTGGGAATCGTATCATCAACCCTGAAAGTCTGTGACGCCGACGACCGCATAGGATGCCATACCTTTGTCAGTTACTAGGACATCTACCTGTGAGAGGGTTTGGGGTTATGCAGGTAACTAGACCTTCAGATACCGGTTGTTTCTCGATCTGAGATCCTGAGTATTTATGGACAGTTGTGAGGTCTATCAGAGACCAGTCAGAGTTATGGTATGAGGTCTATCAGAGACCAGTTGGAGTTATGTTATGGGGTCTATCTGAGATCAGTGTTGGAGCTCTATGTTGGGTCTATCTGAGACCAGGGTTTGAGGAATTCTGGAGGGTCTATTTGAGACTTTTGATATGATTCAGGCTTCTCAGCTATGGCACTTGGTCCCTGTTGCATGTTACTTGCATTGCATTGTTTGCATAACCATTATCATTGCATCCCATTAACGTGTGTCTGTGCTGCAGGTGCATTTGCATATTCCCTGGTTCTAGTGTCCAGACTCCTGAGTTTTGATCATGGCTGGTTTGAGGATGATAGTTGCCTACAAGCTACCTATCCCTGATATTACTCCCCTCCTGGGTCTGATTTCTCTTGCTGATGAGGATGTCCGTAGAAGCTTCAGGCAGAGTTACGGACGGTTGTTGAGATTGGTTTGCAAACCGACTGATGATGAATTGAATGGGCTGTACACCTTGATGCAATTCTACGACCCTGCTTTGAGATGTTTCACGTTTGCTGATTTTATCTTGGGGCCCACCATGGAGGAGTATGTAGAGTTTACCGAGCTGCCGGTACAGAATACAGTTCCTTTTATTCACTCTGTCGCTGAGCCCAAGTTGGAGGATTTAGCTAAGGCCTTGCACATGAGTGCTTCTGAGCTGTTGATGACTTCTTGGCGAGGGGTTCCAGGTTTCTCTCTCCAGTTTCTGGTTGGTAAGGCTCAAGAGTACGCCAAGAATGGGTGTTGGGTGGTCTTTAACGCTGTTTTGGCTCTATGCATTTATGGGATAGTGCTGTTTCCCAATTTCCCAAACTTCGTGGACATGGATGCATTTCATCTGTTTGCTGCTGGCAACCCGGTACCCACACTGATCGGGGACTTCTACCATTCGATGCACTACAGAAATGAGAACAGGAGAGGCAAGAACGTCTCTTGTTGCGTGCCTTTGCTGTACATGTGGTTTAAGAGCCATCTTCCCCTGAAGGGACCTTTTGTGGATAGTGCAACTACAACTGACTGGCCAAAGCGCATGATGAGGCTATCTTCTGAAGACGTTGAGTGGTTTGAGCGAGACTTGTTGGGGTCTGAGCTTATTTTCAGTTGTTCTGGGTATCCTAATGTTCCGTTGATAGGGAGAAAAGGGTGCATCAATTACAACCCATCTCTGTTTGTTCGCCAGTTTGGATATGCGTTGAAGAACCCACCTCGGGAGGAAGAAGTACAGGAATCTCTGTACTTCACCGGTGATTTGAATGGAGAGTTACTAGCCAAGCTTCGGCATGCCTGGATGCCTATTAACAGAAAAGGGAAACCACTGTTGGGGAAGAATGATTGTCAGGCATACACACCCTACAAAGTTTGGATCCAGGAGAGGGCAAGAGAGCTACTGATGCCATTTCCAGCTGCACCAGTCCCTGTTCATATTCCGGTGGAAAAGCCAACCACTGTCACTATGGAGGTCTACGAGCGAGTTGTGAAAGAAAAGGAAGCCTTGATGAAGATTAATGAAGAGTTAGAAAGGGAGCTGGCTCAGATGCGTAGTGAGAAGAATAAGGTTGTACGTTCTTTCCAACAGCAGATCGAACTAGTAAACAGGCTAGGTGCTGAGTTGGATGAGGAGAAAAAGAAGCGTGAACGTCTGGGGCAAGAGTTCAGAAGCTCTCATGACATGTTGGAGTCCAAAAAGAAAGCACTCGACGCCGCCCACAGGGAAATCTCTTCTTGTAACAAGACGTGGAATGCTACGCTAACCAACAACAAAAAGAGGGAAGATAAATTGAAGCAGCAAATTTCTGAACTCGAAGGGCAGTTGAAGGCTAGTATTAAGAAGCATGAAGAGGAAGTAATGGCCAGATATAGTCTCCAGAATGCATTGAACAAGGCCATCGAAGGCAGGAACGAAGCTGTGTCTCAGAAGCGGAAGCTAGAGGATCGCTTCGGAGAAGGGGCATGGGAGGAAACCGCTGGTGACGTGCGACGTGTTCTCAAACGAAGAAATCAACTTGTTGAGGGGCTGCTTACCCGACCAAGTCATCCAGAGACTAAGAAGTTACTAGAAGAGTACCAGGCTCATGAGTGTACTTGACCATTTCATATATTAATGTGTATGCTTTATTTGCATTCGTGCTGACCATCACCAGGATTGTTGGTTGAGGTCATGCCTTCTTGTTGTATACTCAGTGATATTGTATTCTTGGATTTCTCTGCAATATACGAGGTTTTCTATGACTCGGCTCCAATCACCGTATTGCCAGCACTGTCACTACACTGGCACATTCACACTAGAATCGGGGAATGATAATCCCTAATGCACAGACACATATTGCACTTTGCATACATACTCATATTTGCATTACAGGTTTGTGATCCGTGTATCTTATCTCCTGCATCCGTTTCAGGTATTTTTCAGGATTGCAGAAAAGCGGGTCCACCGTTACCCTACAAGGACTAACTAGAAGAAGATCATGGACAACGTGCAGAGTAAAATGCAAGAGATGCGTGACAGGATGGCCCTGCTCATGCAAACCATGGAGACCATCGCCAAAGGACAAGAGCAGCTGCAGAATCTGGTTCAACCGATAGTCGCACGGGCTGAGAACAACGGGACACCGCACGGTGAAAACATTGCTGCTTCTCCCCAAATTGAGAATCGTCAAAGTGCTGATGCTATTCCCGTAACCGGTTTGAATGCTGGAGAAACTGGTCCTGTAGGTGGAGGTGGGAACGCCGGTAATATGAATGTCAATGCAGATACTGCTGGGGTATTTGTGCGTAATGTCAACCAGGGTTTCAATGGGGGCGTTGAGAATGTCGGAATGAATGGTATTAATGGTAACCAGGGCTTCAATGGTGTGAACATGGGGTATGGCAGCATTGCTGGCGCCAAGGCTGGGTTTGGTGGCTATGGTAACCTTGGATATGGAACTGGCGCATACAACGCTCAAGAGATGGGCAATCTGAGGTATGACCCCAGGTACGTCCAAACGGGTCCGGGCCGTGATGCAGATTATGTTGGATATGATGTAGTACCTCGCTGGGAGGATCGTCAAGAGGATGTGTTCTCTGGTCAGAACGAGGGTTATGAGAGAGCTAGGGATGACAACCATCGGATGAGATTGCTAGAAGAGAAAGTGAACGGATTAGCCAGCCAGAATGCTCTTGGGCTGGATATGTCAAATATGGGGTTAGTCCCGGGGTTGAGGGTCCCGCTGAAATTCAAAGCACCGTCATTTGATAAGTACAAAGGGGATACATGCCCTAGGGTGCATGTACGCGCGTTTTACAGGCGTATGTCTGCGTATTCTGAGGATGAAAAGATGCTAATGCACTTCTTCCAGGATAGCCTGTCGGGGCCATCGCTGGAGTGGTACATGAGCTTGGAGCCTACTCAGATCAGGAGTTGGAAAGAGCTGACAGAGGCTTTTGTTCGACATTATCAATATAATAGTGATCTCGCCCCTAACCGAGTCCAGCTGCAAAGCATGTCTCAAAAGTCTAGCGAGAGCTTTAAAGAATACGCCCAGAGATGGCGAGATCTGGCTGCTAGGGTACACCCTCCTATGATGGAGCACGAAATGATGGATATGTTCATAGGAACTTTTTCTGGAATGTACTATGACCGGTTGCTCAATTTTTCGATGAGTACTTTCTCTGAGTTGATCTTGATGGGGGAGCGCATTGAAAACAGGGTAAAGATTGGTAAAATTCAAGCGGGTGAATCCAGACCCGCAGGAGGTAATAAGAAGACATTTGGTGGTAAAAGGCAGGATGATACCAACGCTGTATACAGTGCTCGACGAAGGAATAAAGGTCAGAACTGGCGTCAGCAGTCGCAAGTTGCAAGCGTAACCATTCAAGGGCCTTCTCAGCAGCAGAGACAACAACCACCGCAGCAGGCTCAGCAGCAGCCTAATAATAATCAGCGTAGACTTCAGAACCCACGACCGAGAAGAGTATTCGAAGTACCGCCGGTATCATATGCAGAACTCCTTCAAACTTTGTTGAAATTGCAGCTAGTCGAGAAGAGGACCTTAGCACCACCAATTGGCCAGCCACCAGTCGGATATGATGTTAATGAGCACTGTGACTTCCATTCGGGTGCACCAGGGCACAATATTGAAAATTGCCTAGCTTTCAAGCATAAAGTACAAGATTTGCTTGATAGTACGACTATTAACTTCGGGAAGGACGGTCCCAATATCACGCAGCAGCCCATGCCCAAGCATGGTGGGGCTGGGGCCAATGTAATCCTGGCAGATGATGAGTTGAACTTGGTTTCAGAAGTGAGCGAGCTGAAAACCCCTTTGAGTTACGTAAAGCAGCGTTTATTGAAAGGAGGTGTCTATCCCGGTTGCGGTGAAGAGTGTGTTGACTGTTTGGTTCAACCTGAGGGCTGTGAGAAGTTGAAAAGGGGAGTTCAAGGTTTGATTGATGAAGGAACTTTGCAGTTTGACAGGGCTGTGGGGCGAGAGAAGTCTGTTGAGACAGAATCTGAGAAGGAGCGTAGGGAGATTGCTACGATCACCATTCCGTTCAAATCAGTGACGATTTCGGCATCATCGAAAAGGCCGACCATTACTATTACCAAGGCTAAGCCAGTCCCTTATGAAAGCACAAAGGCAGTCCCGTGGTGCTATGGTGCTGAGGTGTATTGCAATGGGGAAAAGATTGACTTGAATGATCCGCCAGCGGGATCCGTAGATAACATAGTGGGAGCGGGTGGTATAACCCGGAGCGGGAGAATTTTCACTTCACTTGAGGTCGAGGCAGAGAGGCTGGCCAGAGGTAAGAACAAAGTTGTTGAGGGGGAATCTTCGGGGAGTAAAGAGAAAGAGCCGATAACCAAAGATGTGGAAGAATTCATGAGGTTGATCCGCAAAGGTGATTACAAGATTTTAGATCACCTGCAGCAGACCCCGTCAAAGATCTCCATATTATCGCTTTTGTTGTGTTCTGAGGCGCATAGAAATGCCCTGTTGAAGGTACTTGAGACATCCTTCGTGCCGCAAGATATTTCAGTTAATCAGCTGGAGGGAGTTATAGCACATGTTAACGCTGGGCATGGTCTGGGATTCACGGATTTTGACCTAACGCCTAGAGGGCGTGATCATAATAATGCCTTGCACATCTCTATTGAATGCAGGGGCACCATTTTATCCCACGTGCTGGTAGACACTGGGTCCTCGTTGAACGTGTTACCAAAGAAAGCCCTGTTAAAATTGGATACCCGTGGGTTGTTGTGCACACCTAGTGATTTGGTAGTGAGGGCCTTTGACGGAACGAGGAGGTCGGTATTCGGGTCAATAACGTTACCCATTCAGGTAGGTCCGGAGGTGTTTGATACAGTGTTTTACATCATGGACATCCAGCCTGCATATAGCTGTTTGATCGGGAGGCCTTGGATTCATGCCGCTGGGGCAGTAACTTCTACGCTCCATCAGAAGCTGAAATATATGGTTGAGGGGAGTATTGTGACGGTGTGTGGCGAAGAGGATATCTTAGTCAATCATTTGTCTTCCTTCAAGTACGTGGAGGTAGATGGAGAGATTCATGAAATGCTGTGTCAGGCGTTCGAAGGGGTGAAGGTTAAAGAAGAAGCTCCGGTGAAGAGTGAAGGGCAGGAGGTGGTCGTCTCCTCATATAAAGAAGCCAAGGCGTTGGTACAAGCAGGAGAGACTCAGAAGTGGGGGCAGATTCTGGACATCCCAGTGAAGCAAGATAGGTATGGCTTGGGATACCGCCCATCTCCCTCGCAGAGTGCGCCTAAGTACAAGGGACCTGTGGTGTTCACGCCCGGAGGAGTTAGCTTCGAAAGGATTAATGTCGTGTCTGATACGGAGGAAGTGGATAGCGATTGCGACATGGACGCATGGATTCGACCCAGCACGCCGGGGCAAAGCCTATGCAACTGGTCCATCCAGGACGTCATCCAAGTCACCAAACAGTAATGCGTTGTTTTTTCAATCATTGTATGATCACATGTCTTGCCCGGGGCATCGTTGATCTTGTCTTAGGGCCTAACTGTTTACCTGTATGTTGGCATGATCAATAAATGACGGCGTTTTTACATTCAAATGTTGTGATCCTTTTCTTTCTGTTTTTATTTTTCAATAAAATGGCAGCGTGGTTATGCATTTTGCTTGTACATCATTTTGAAGCACTTAATCGTTTCCCTCGCAGGATTCATGAATTTTCAGATGACATCGACCAAAGACTTCCTATGACTCGTTTAGACTTCGAGCATCCGATCTTCCAAGCTGAGGAAGAGATTGTGGAGGATAGTGACTTACCAGAAGAGCTTAGTCGGTTATTGAAGCAAGAGGAGAGAGTCATCTTGCCTCACCAGGAAGAGATTGATATTGTCAACTTGGGGTCTGAAGAATGCGTCAGGAATATCCGTATAGGGGCCGCGTTGCGAGTTGACGTCAAGCAAGAGCTTATTGAGATGCTGCGTGAATACAGTGATATATTTGCTTGGTCCTACGAGGACATGCCAGGTTTGGATACTGATATGGTTGTTCATCGTCTGCCGTTGAGGGAAGATTGCCCGCCCGTGAAGCAGAAACTCTGAAGGACTCGTCCTGACATGGCCGTAAAGATAAAGGAAGAAGTGCATAAGCAATGGGATGCTGGATTCCTGGCTGTCACCACTTATCCCACTTGGGTCGCTAATATCGTGCATGTGCCAAAGAAAGATGGCAAGGTTCGAATGTGTGTTGATTATAGGGATCTAAACAAAGCGAGCCCGAAAGATGATTTCCCGCTGCCGCATATTGATGTATTAGTTGACAACACAGCTCAGTTTTCGGTATTCTCTTTCATGGATGGATTTTCGGGGTACAACCAGATCAAAATGGCTCCGGAGGATATGGAAAAAACGACCTTTATCACCCCGTGGGGAACCTTCTGTTATAAGGTGATGCCCTTTGGTTTGAAAAATGCTGGGGCAACGTATCAGCGGGCCATGACAACGCTTTTTCACGACATGATGCACAAAGAAATTGAGGTGTATGTCGATGACATGATTGCCAAGTCTCAAACAGAGGAAGAACATCTGGTTAATCTGCTGAAGTTGTTCAAGAGGCTTAGGAAGTTCAGGCTGAGGCTGAATCCTAATAAATGTACCTTCGGAGTGAGATCCGGGAAGCTACTGGGGTTCATTGTGAGCAAGAAAGGAATCGAGGTCGATCCTGCAAAAATAAAAGCAATACAAGAGATGCCAGCACCGAGAACAGAAAAAGAAGTTCGTGGGTTCTTAGGGAGGTTGAACTACATTGCTAGGTTCATCTCTCACCTAACGACCACGTGCGAACCATTATTCAAACTGTTAAAGAAAGATCAAGCGGTGGTCTGGAACGACAATTGCCAAAGGGAATTTGAAAAGATAAAAGAATACTTGCAGGAACCTCCGGTGTTAATACCCCCAGTAGCGGGACGACCACTGATTATGTATCTGACGGTTCTTGAGAACAGTATGGGTTGTGTTCTCGGTCAACATGACGAGACAGGACGGAAAGAGCATGCAATTTACTATTTGAGTAAAAAGTTCACGGATTGTGAATCGCGATACTCCATGCTCGAAAAGACGTGTTGTGCATTGGCGTGGGCTGCCAAACGTCTAAGACAATATATGCTGAACCATACAACCATGCTGATATCGAAGATGGATCCGATCAAATATGTGTTTGAGAAGCAAGCGCTCTCTAGAAGGATTGCTAGATGGCAGATGGTATTGACAGAATACGATATCCAGTATGTTTCTCAGAAGGCCATTAAGGGAAGTGTTCTGTCCGAATATCTTGCCGAACAGCCAATTGAGGATTATCAGCCTATGAAGTTTGAGTTTCCTGATGAGGACATAATGTACTTGAAGGCTAAAGATTGTGATGATCCGTTGCCTGGTGAAGAACCTGAGCGGAGTTCCCAGTGGCAATTGATTTTTGATGGGGCTGTCAATTCGTACGGTAGCGGGATCGGGGCAATCATTACAACTCCCCACGGGTCGCACATCCCGTTCACAGCCAGATTGACTTTTCCAGTGACGAATAATGAAGCCGAGTATGAAGCCTGCATTATGGGGTTAGAAGAGGCGATCGATCTGAGGATCGAGAATCTGGATGTATATGGGGATTCAGCATTGGTTGTGAATCAGATTAAGGGAGAGTGGGAGACACGCCAACCTAATCTGATACCGTACATGAATTATGCGAGAAGGTTGCTACCTTTCTTTGATAAAGTAGAGTTTCATCATGTACCCCGGGCGGAGAATCAAATGGCAGACGCCCTTGCAACATTATCCTCGATGTATAAGGTCAACTACTGGAACGAGACTCCCAGGATTGTTATATCTCGCCTTGATAGGCCGGCCTTTGTGTTCGCAATTGATGAAGCATCTGACGGTAAACCTTGGTATTTCGACATACAGAATTTCCTGAAAAATAAGGAATATCCGGCTGGGGCATCCAGTCGTGATCAGAAGACTCTAAGGAGATTAGCAGGCAACTTTTATCTGAATCCCGACGGCGTTTTGTATAGAAGGAACCACGATTTGGTACTCCTCCGGTGTGTAGATGAGAAGGAAGCCAATTTACTCATGGAAGAGGTCCATGAAGGAACTTTTGGTGCACATGCTGGTGGGCATGCTATGACTCGAAAGTTGTTGCGGACAGGGTATTATTGGTTAACGATGGAAGCAGACTGTTTCAAATTTGCCAAGCGGTGTCACAAGTGCCAGATCTATGCAGATAAGATCCATGTGCCACCGAGTCCTTTGAACGTTATGGCATCCCCATGGCCTTTCTCCATGTGGGGAATTGATATGATTGGCAAAATCGAGCCTACGGCATCTAACGGGCATCGCTTCATCCTAGTCGCGATTGATTACTTTACCAAGTGGGTGGAAGCAGCATGTTACGCCAATGTGACGAAGCAGGTGGTGGCCAGATTTATCAAGAGAGATATAATCTGCCGATACGGTATTCCTGAGCGAATCATTACTGATAATGGTTCGAATTTGAACAACAAAATGATGAAGGATCTTTGTCGGGATTTCAAGATCGAGCATCATAATTCATCTCCGTACAGACCCAAGATGAATGGCGCTGTTGAAGCGGCCAACAAGAACATAAAGAAGATTATTCAGAAGATGGTGGTAACGTATAAGGATTGGCATGAGATGTTGCCGTTTGCTTTGCACGGTTATCGCACGACGGTGCGTACATCAACCGGGGCAACTCCATTCTCATTGGTGTATGGCATGGAGGCAGTCCTGCCATTGGAGGTTGAGATACCATCTTTGAGGGTTTTGCTTGATGTTCAGCTTGATGAGGCGGAATGAGTGAGAAATAGATTGAATCAACTGAGCTTGATAGATGAGAAGAGACTGGCATCAATTGCACATGGTAGGCTGTATCAGAGCCGGATGAAGAAAGCGTTCGACAAGAAGATTCGACCTCGAAGCTTTCAGACGGGCGATCTTGTGCTGAAAAAGATTCTCCCACCGCAATCGGATCACAGGGGCAAATGGACTCCTAATTACGAAGGTCCATACGTCGTGAGAAAGGTCTTCTCCGGAGGAGCCTTATTGTTATCCACCATGGATGGTGAAGACTGTTCGTCCCCTGTGAACTCGGACGCAGTTAAAAAATACTTTGCTTAAAAATTGACCCGCTGGACAGTAAAAAGAGAGTCCAGGCAAAAATGGGGCATCCTGGCGAACCAAAAACAGAATAAAAAGGTTCTGGAAAAAGTTAGGGATAAAATGAAAAAATGTACACCCGCGAAGTTGAAAACCTACACTGGGCGGCTTCGGCAAAAAGGGGTATCCCGGTGAATCGAAAACCCGCAAAGGGCGATTCACGCAAAAGTTAGGGATTTGAGAAGCAAATGATTGCGATCCAAGTTTGATTGTTAGTGGTTTGGGAGCATCTGGGGGTCAACTATCCAAAGAAACTTCTTCCGAAGCCAGAGATCGAGAAAGCGTTAGAGTCTGGCGAGTCATAGGAGGATCGGTTCATGGTGTTCGTCTGTAACACGTTGCCGACATGTGTACAAACTTTATTCTGTATAGTTGTACATTTCTGCATTTTGTTTATGTGTGACTACCTCTTTTCAGGAGTTGCATCTGATGTACAAATCTTGCCTATTCTCTGGCTGTTATCAATAAAGTGTGTTATTCAATGTAGTGTGTGACTTTGGTTTTAATTTTTTACAGTTTTGTTTGTAAAAAGCGCCGATGTTTTGATAAACTTACATGCGTGTAAACCGGCGGGCCTTGGCCGATGATTGTTAAAACCGGAAATTACCTGAACGGTTGTTGTGGGTGATTACCAAGATGTTTCTTTTTGCATAGATTGCCTTGTGTTTGCTTGTTGACTTTTACAGGTATTCAAAAGCTCGCAAAGTTCCCCGCCAGAGTCCGTGGCGGGCCGGTACCCTCTCCAGAGGATGAACGTTGTGTTCTTCCCCAGTGGAGTCGCCCCAGACAAAATCGAATGTTGTCTCCCCAGGAAAGTGGAGATTGCGTCAAAGGAAAAGATCAATGTATCTTCAGTAGTTCAGAATTGGCTTGTCAAGCAGAGCAGAGTCCTCCCCAGCGAAGGTCGAGATGGATATGATTAACTTCCCCAAAGAGTTTCTTGCGTGGTGCGAACCCGAGCACACCGGGAAATCCCCAGCTCAGTGATGGCAGGATGAGGTATCCCCACAGGGCGTAATCAGAGTGTTGATACAGTTGAAAGCAGTTTTCGGGATTGCTTTTCTCTTTCCCCAACAGGTTGATCCTTCCTCGTCAGGACGATCATCTTCAGCAGAGTTTGAAGTTTTGAGTTTGTGAGCTACTTTCCCCGCAGGATGGTCATCCCCAGCGGAGTTAGTTCATCTTTCCAACATTTATTTTGTTGGAAGCGTATCGGTAGTATTCCGGTCATCCCCAACGGATCCAGTTTGTCTTCAACATTTATTTTGTTGAAGTAACTCTTTGCCTAAGCATGCATCATGAGCATTTGCATTTTTACACGAGTACGTAGCATTTCCATGCTGTGTGAAAGCATTACGTCATTATCAAACGCGCATTTTTGAAACATAAGCCAGGTTGGTTACCTCTTCCGTTTCAGATATGTTGTTCCTTGCCGATAAGAGAAGTCGTGGTTCAGGAAGATGTTGATTTGTGGCCCAAGTACGCAGTGATCGTATTTGTACCATCTATGGGGTTCATGTTGTAGGACACGCGGTGATCGTGTTGATTTTGGTATGTGTATCTGTGGTCGGATGGCGCAGTGATCGCATTCGTCCCGATCTAAGAAGATTGTTCTGTAAGGCACGTAGTGATCGTGTTGGTATCGTCTCGGGGTTTTATTGGGCAGGACGCGCAGTGATCGTGTTCACTCTATTGGTGGTGCAGGACACGCAGTGATCGTGTTTACCATATCATGTGATGTTTGTTGGTCGATATACGCAGTGATCGTATTCGTCCGTTATACAGTGGTTATAGATTGACTCGCAGTGATCGTGTTCATCCAGTTTTTGTTGGCCGGTATACGCAGTGATCGTATTCGTCCGTTATACGGTTTGGTTATGGGGTGAGGCACGCAGGGAACGTGTTCATCTGGTTGTTTGTGGCCGAAGTACGTAGTAATCGTATTCGCACCATGTTTGAAGGCACGCAGTGATCGTGTTTCCTCCAGTCAAGAGGGTCGTGACATGAAGCGCACAGTGATCGCGTTCACCCTATGTATGGTTAGAATATGCAGTGATCGTATTCGTCCGGTTATGTGGGTTAGTTGAGACACACAGCACGCAGTGATCGTGTTTTCTCCAGTCAAGAGGATCGTGTTCAAGCACGCAGTGATCATGTTCAAGATACGCAGTGATCGTATTCGTATAGCACGCAGTGATCGTGTTGATAGTACCATGGGAACTTGTGATGCGGAGCACGCAGTGATCGTGGCTATCGTATCAGTTGGTTTTGTTGAACGGCATACGCAGTAATCGTATTCGTCCTATTACATGGGTTGGCTTTGTGACACACGCAGTGATCGTGTTGACATCATTTTGGGGGTTTGTTGGTCGAGACGCGCAGTGATCGTGTTCATCATATGGGTGGTTGAAGTACGCAGTGAACGTGTTCGCCTCTTCTATATGGATTTATTCCGTCTGGCACGCAGTGATCGTGTTTATCTCATCCGGTTGGACTTATGGTCGATGTGATTTTGGCTGTAACACAGCACGCAGTGATTATGTTCGTCGTGTTTGCCCCTTTAGTTGATGTTGCTTGTGATACACGCAGCGGTCGTGTTCGTCTCATTTTTATGGATTTGTGGCGTAAGACGTGCAGTGATCGTGTTCGCTATGCCACATGTTCCCCTAGCAGAGTTGCTTGGTCAAGCACTTCTCTTTCTCCCCAGCCGAGTCCTTATCAGGGTACGGTGGAAATGGCATGATGCAGATTTTGGGTGGTTACCCACAGTTACCCTAGTAGAGACGTAATCCCCAGCAGGTTGGTCTTCAACGAGATACTTGGTTAAGTTCCTCGTAGTCCCTGGCAGGGTATTCTTTGACAAGTCGCTTGGTTAAGTTACTTGTATTCCCTTGGCTGAGTCTTTCTCAGGATGCTGTGGTGCCGGCATTAGAAGATGGTAATGCAGATTTTTGGGTGGTTACCCGTAGTTCCCCCAGCAGAGTTATGTTCTCCAGCAGGGTGTTACTTCAATGAGTTACTTGGTTAAGTCCCTCATAGTCCCCAGCAGGATACTCGCCACAGGAGTTGTTTGGTTAAATTCCTCTTATTTTTCAACAAGGTTATTCTCGTCAGGGTGCTTGGTTAAGTTCCCAATTTCCCCAGCAGGTGTTCGACGGCAGTCGTCAGAATTGGCCTCTCAGAGTGGTTTGGTTAAGTTTCTCGTGTCCCTGCAAGATGCTCGTTCAGATACGAATAGAAGGTTGGTAAGTGAAATCAGCATTGTCTCGTTCGGTTAAGCGTTTGCTCGTTTCTTTAGGTGGATCAGTGAAATCAACATGACAAGTGAAGTCAATATTCTCCCGCTGGTTAGCGTGTGCTTGGTTGATAGGTGAGATCAACAGAGGTTGATAAGTGATGTCAACAATTTCTCGTTGTGTGGTGTATGCTCATTTCTTCGGAATGGAGTGGTCTGCGGACAATATCAGATTATTTTACAAAAGCAGATTGACAGAGGAGTGGCTAGTTGTTGTTGTGATAACAGAAGCCAGTTCCCAGGGTTTTCCCAAGCAGTAGTCGTACGCAATTTATTTTTTGCGGTTGGCAAATTTCCGGGTTCTTTCGTATTCAACCGTCTCGTACCTCGAATGTCTGAAGGCTGCGCGCTCTTCATTCAGCCGGGTCCAAGCCACTTGAATAGGGGCAGCTGTTGCACCCCAAAATTTGCCCAACCTTTTCTAACCTAGGTTTATGTTTCAACTGTATAATCATTTGCATTGGCATCATGTACATAGTGTATTCATCTGCATTGCATAGCATAAGCAAGCTATCTTAATCAGGGGATCAAGTGTTATTCTTATCTCAAGAGGCATATTCAAGGGTTTCATTCATATTCAAGACTACTCAGGTCATCAGGGAAGAATTTGAGCTTTGAAGAGTTGACAAGTTGATCAGTGAGTTCTCCCCTATCTTGAGGTTATTTGGGGATCATCAGAGGAAGTGTGAGCCATGAGCCAAGAGCATGAGGTGTGTATGGATGTTATGAAGAGCCTAGATGATCATTTTTGAGGAGTAACCAAGTCATTGGAATGATTGCAAGAGCCTCAGTTGAAGTCAGTCAACTAGGGTTTTATCTGGGTCAACACTAGGTCAACCCTAGGTCAAAGACTTGTTTTGAAAGGCATCAAGGATCATTTGAAGAATGTGAGATTCATTATTTGCTATATGGATATGGATATGGTGTTGTGCCAAAGAAAAATCAACAGGAGTCAAGGAGAAGAGGAGTTACCAAATTAGGGTTTCAGTGTAAAATCCCCTGATTTAGGTCAAACTTCAAAGCAGTGTAACTCAAAATGCAAGCTTTATATGAATTTCTGGTCCACATTAAACTTGTAGATTATCTTCATAGCTTTAATTTTAGTGGTGGAAGTCATCAATATGATTTATAGAACTCAAGTTATAGCTCTTGCAAGTTACAGGTCATCTGAGGGCACTGAAATTTGTCTGTGAAAGTTGTTTGTCTTCCAAGCAACTTTTGACCTTCAAGGAGATTTCAAATGGATTTCTGGCCAACATGATAGTTGTTCCTCATTGTATTAGTTTTCTAGGAAGGTATGGTATGCCTTTATATGATTTGTGGAACTCTACTTATGTCCTTGGCAAGCAAAGGGTATTTTGGTCATTTGAGAATTACAGGTCATTCTTAGCCTATGCCTAAAACTCATACAAGGAAGCTTCAAATGAAAAACTTCACAACATCAAAGTTGCTCAAAATGTCATTTTAAGTATATAAAAGAGGTCATGGAAGTTTGGAAATGCATATAACTCAAGTTGATAAAAGTTGGTAAAAATGACTTGAAAAATGGCATATGAGTTGAAAAAGTTCAAATGGAAAATTGGTTTGGGCAATCTACAAATCCAAAATGGGTCATGTAATATACCAAATTGATTCTAAACAACATTTTAAAGACTTTGGTTCAGCCACAATTTTGAGATAGGGCTTTAAAAATGGGGTTGCTTTGTAAATCCATTACTTGCATAATAAGGCAACCATGCAAAACTTAGCATAAGGCAAAATTCAGGGTATGTAAGCACTAATACACTTCCAATTTGTCATGAAATGAGATTTTCAAGTGGGCTGCAAAGTGTATGAGAGGAGATATTACATGAGATGATAAGTTCCATTATGCCATATCATGAGAAGTTCATGAAGTTTCTACACTCTCCTAGACTGTTCCAGAAACTTCTAGGCATTTCCATCATCATCTATATAATGAATTGGGATCATTGGTGAAAAAGGTTGGTGAAAAGAGAGAGAGGAAAGTGAGGACTCCATTGTTGCTTCAATTGTAAGAAAGAGTGAAACTCCATATTCAGCATCAATTCAATTCATTCTTCTTCTTTATTCACGATCCATTGATCTTGTTGAGTGCATAGAAGCTGCTTCAGAGGCTTATCCATGGAGGATTGAAGAGTTAGAGTTGAAATTGCAAGAATCCATACCAGATTCGAATCCCTCCCTACAAGCCTTCATCTTCCAACTTTTTGCAAACAGAAACAAGAGCATCATCTAAGGATCATTTGTGAAGGATTGCAAGCACTGAATCGAGCCAATTCTCATCTGTTCCAACAAGAATTGCAGGTATGCGTTTTGATCTCTACACTCTTAATTATGCCTTGTTAGCTGAATTTGTTAGGCTAGAGTTGTTAGGGATAGGTAGAAGATGCTCTTTAGAGACTTAGGGTTCCATTGATGAGGTTTGATTTTAGGGCAGTGCAACTTTGATGATCAAGAAATCTTAGGTTAGTGAGGGTTAATCTTAGTATGTTAGCTTAGGATAACCAGGGAGAGGTGAGGAGTAGTTTAGTCCAAGAATTTGCAAGAATTGGGGGATTCCATTATGAGTGCAGTTTGGTATGCCATGAACTTCTAACTATCGGGTTTCACTCTAGGGTTGGTTTCAATCCAAACTTTTGGCACCGTCATGTTCAGGGGAGAGAGTAGATTAATTTTGCTCTTTATAGTTTAGGTTTTCATGGCCAATTGAGAGAGAACGAGGGAGAGGAATATCCCTGCATGGAGTTGTGATTTCTGAAACCCTAGGGTTCCAAGGTTGAAGACGGGTTGATGTCCGTTAGATCGTGGGGAGACTTTGACTTGGGAAACTAATCTGAGGGTTGAGATTTAAAGCTGGAAACGGAGGGAAAGTCCAAAGCTGCAACGCAGCGTTTCACTTAATGAAGCCTCATGGGCCTGGATCAAAAATGCTATCCCCACCCCCTATCTCAAGCCCATTTCAATTTTAACTGGAAACTAATGCTATTCGCACCGCGTCATTATCTTTTTCTTTTACTTTTTATTTCAATTTTCTGATTCTTGCTGGGCCTAGCGCCTTTTGCTAATGCCACCCCCAACTTCTGGCCCACCAAGCAATTGAACTGAGCGTAGTTGCTATTGATACCCCCTCCCCATTTAATTCATTTCTTTGATTTTATTTTCTTTAATATTTTTTGCATCTTAAAAAATCCATATAAAATTGAAAAAAGCTTATTTTTAATTGCTTCTTTTTGTGCTGGTTTCATAATTCTGTTAAGAAAATTATCAAATATTAAAATTAGCATTTCTTTTCATTTTAGTATTTTTTGTGTATTTTTCTTTTTAATAGCTTTTTAAGTGATTTAGTTTAGCACTTGTTATTGTTGATTGTAGTTTAGTTAGATGCTTTTACATTTTGGATCCATTCTTTTTAGGGTGATTAACTTAGGACTTTAGCTTGTATATAAAATTTAATCCATGATTTTAGGACTTAATTTTAGATGTTTTGATTAGGTGTGATTAGGAGAATCAAAATTAGGGTTTTAAGTGAACATAGGTGTAGTAAATCATTTCTTTTAGGAATTGTAGATTGAATTTTGGGGTATGGGACTATAGGGGAGTTATGGGTAGCTAATAGATCCCTTAGAAATTACTAGGTTTCCCCTATTCCACTATTACTATTAGTACTGCTTGTATTTGCTTGATTGTGTGGTATGCCCTCTCTAGGGTTATTTTTTGACTGTGTGGGGTATTGGGCTTGTTTGGGGCTTGGGTTTTAGCTGAAGACTGTGCTGATGAAGCCCATTTAAAAGATAAAAAAGAATGAAGACCAATTTCCAGAGTTGAGGAGGAGTATCTCTTGCTGGCAGCTGTTGAAGGCTATAGGGTTTAGGGGCTAGGCAGAGCTTTAGAGTAGAAAACTTGATTCACAAACATGGAAGGTCTTGTTTACCTCCATCCCTCTCTATGATGCAGAGTCCCTCTAAGACATTCACCCCCTTCCTTTGGAAGGCTTGGTGATAGTGTCTAAGAGATAGAACTCTTGAGAGAAATATTCTATGTGTTGTTAGCAGTCTGTTTGCCACCTTTGGTGGTCAACTAATTGCTTAACACCCCAATTCATCTTGTTGACTGATACTCATCTTGGAGAGTGAGACTTGAAGAAAAGCCATTGGAAGATTGAAGATAGAGACCTTGCTTGAAGGCTTGAAGATGAAGACTAATGCTTGCTTGAAGCCTGAAGATGGTTGAAGATGACTTGAATCCAGATGTTGATGAAGACTGCTTTGCTGTTTAGTTTTTGCTGTTTATAATTTTTGATGTATTGTGTGAATTTCCCTGGCTGTATTGCTTGTTGTTTAACCTGTTAGGTTGAAAGTGAATTCTATTCACTTTTGCCTATTGTTTTCTAGGTTCGAGGTTGAGTGGGACTCCCTTGCCTCGCTTGTATTGTTGCATCCATGCATTTTACTGCTTTATTGTATATTTGCTATTGTTTCTGTTTCCGTTTATCCCTTAGGATCTCTGTTTCTCTCTGCGCAAGAGAGGAGCATGATAGACATTAGGTCTTAAACCATGCATGATAACATTAGGGTAGATTTTATCCCCTTTTCAACCCTAGGATTTGTAGAGTGTCATCTCTTCTTTCTTCAAAACAACATAAAAACATTAATAAAGGTTATAACAGAAATCAATTCATTTCTTCCGTCAAAAGATTTGAACAAACATCAACCTTTTTGCCATAAGAAAACCCTTGTTTAAGGTGAGATTTTTCATAAAAGACACTTGAACAGCTTGTGTCGTGCGTAGCCCGAACTACGTTTGCTCTGATCTTCCATGTTGTGTGGAAGTACGTAGGCATAGGATGCGATATCCTAGCGAGCAACCTTCACCCATCCTCCCCCGTAGTTAGGCGAACTACGTTGACTCTGATTTCTCGTTCCAGACGGGAATACGTAGGCATAAAGTGCGATGCTTTGCCGAGTCATGTTTTCTTTTCTTTTCAGGCCTCATCCTTTAGTTTAGATAGAAGTGTAATCCGTACAACCCAAGCAAGTGTGGATCCCATCGAGTACGATGGACGTGAGGGGTGCTAATACCTTCCCCTTGCGTAACCGACTCCCGAATCCAGGTTTTGGTTGCGATGACCATACCTTTTCCCGTTCTTTGCGTTAGGTTTACTTCGAGTGTTTCCTTTCCCTCCTTTGGGATAAATAATGCACGGTGGCGACTCTTCTGTCAGCCGGCGCCGATTTTCGCAGTAGCGACAAATTTCTCATTGCATTCATTATTTTTCTGTGAAGAAGCCACAGAAACAGAATCAGTCAATTGATTGCTAGTAAAGTTGTCTTCTATGGCAATTTTAAGTTTTTCTTGTGCAGATGTATTTTGGAGAGGCCTGTTAAGAACATGCTTTCTCCATACATGCTGCCATAAGTTCGCAAGCTCATTTTTCCGAACAGGTTTGATTAGAAAATCAGCTGCACCTTTACACATGCAATTCATTACCATGCCACGTGAATCGTGAGAAGTCATCATTATAAGAGGAATGTTTTTTGAAAGTTTCATGCTCCATCATCAAATCTAGAAGTGCTAATCCAGATGATTCAGGCAACTCCAATTCTGTTAAAACAAGATCAATTTCAACTTCCTTCGTTTGCAAAATCTTCCATGCCTTTACTCCATCAGAAACCGCAATAACTTTGTGATTGCAATTCATGAGAAGTGATGAAATTAACCGACGAGTAGAACGACCGGGTTCAACTAGAAGAACAGTAACACTTATCTTTGGTAGAAACAATTCCCATCTAAAAATCTCTTTACAGTGATCATCATCATCATCATCATCGGAAAGAATTACACGGACATGTTTACGACCAACAACTGCTTGATGCTTGCTAGCCTGTTTTGTCACACTACCCAACTTTTTGTAACAAACTCAACAACAGCCTGAGTGGCTCCTTCGGCAGACTGCTTGATCTTTACATATAGCTACTGAACAACCATGAAGCATAGCAACCAGCTCATCCTTTGTCAAAAGAATGCAGAGGGAGGAAATGATCCTGTTGAAAACTTCTGATGGATCAATAGAGGTATCATTTCTCGGCATGGCTATCACATCTTTAAGAGAAGACAAAACACGGTATGACAATTCTATGTCTTCAGCAGATATAGACAAACCAGGAGTCTTTGAAAGAGAAAGAGAAATACTGAAGAGTTGATCGAGAATTTGTGTTGCCTTTGCGTGACAAGCTCCGCTCAGGGGGTTCAATCCCTCCAAGTATGACAGCCTTATACAAAAAAAATCTTCATCTTCAACTCTAGCTTTTGGAATTATCACCTCAATGGGAACTTTTTTCTCCAAAATCCTCTCATTTGTACCCTCTGCATCATATCCTGATTTATACTGCATGGTCAAAAGAGAATACTGCATGTAGCTTGAACTGCTAATCCGGTCCTTACAAAAGGTTGCAACGAGAATGGTAATTACTTTACCATGATCATCTACCTGCACATCAAGAGGCCAGATTCCCTTTTGACCTGCCAGATCTTTCTTAATGCCGAGCTCAGCATCTGTTCCAACTATTTCCTGAGACCAAAGCCTAGCAACAAGCATATCAGAACTAAACTTTATTTCGAAACACTGTATCTCACAGTCTGTCAACACCAAAAACCGCCGAAATGATTCTTTAGTAGAATGATGTGGAAAACGCCATGTCAAAGACCTCGGGTACCCTTTGTTGCTCACGAGTTTACCTAAATCACCCCCTTCGTGTGAAAAATTAGCAATATTCTCATATACTTTCCTTCGACGAATGCCAGTAGGACTGCATTCAAATTGCCAAAGCTCACCTCTTGAGCTACAAGCAAGAGCAACACATGCAAAGGTATAACTGGGAACTGCAGAAGCAATCAAAGAGTTAAAGACATTCAATCCATTCAAATCAGTCGCCTGCTTACTCTGCCGCGTCTGCCTCTTAAACGGTGTCTTCTCACCAACAGCCTCCAACTCATCAAAAGACGCAAGACTAGTAACTGGAGCATTTCTTGACTGAGAATAAATATCCGGCCAGTATACAACAGCTCGTGTCTTTCTATTACATAAAACAACTGCAATATGTTTAACAACTTTATTCAACCCAAAAGACGAACTATCACAATTAACCACAGAAACCAACCAACTACCAGCATCATAATCGGCAACATCCCCATCATTCAAAGGAATTTCAAGAACAACACAATTCATAGAAGCCGCAGGCGACAAGTAATTCCAAACAAAGACCTTACTTCCACATATAATCCAAGCAAGCGATGTACTCTTGTCAATCCCACCACATCCACCACAGTCTTCAAAGGGAACTCGTTTATGCGGCGAGGTAGCTTGTTCATCACAAACAATTTGCGGAAACTCGGAAACAAAAACAGGTTTAATCGGATCCGTGTGATCTTCTTTTCCATTTCTATTAACTTGAGGAACCCTGGCAAGGACGGATAAGCGAGGAGTCCAAGGAATTACTTGTACCTGAAGCAACAATCATCTAAACCAAATTCTGACTTTACCCTGATAGATTCAAAGACGAACCACTGAATAACTTGCAACTGAATCATCGGCCATCAATTTTGATTTTTGACATAATTCTCTGAATATCTGGACCAAACTTCTCATAGAACACTGCTTGATAAATCAATGGATTTCAACACAAGACAATTTGACCGTGAACAATCACATTTGCTGAGAAAATATCCTACCACCACGGGTAACTCATAGTTGAAGCAAACTCTTGATAGTTTGACCAAGATGAGGTCAAACGTCCCTCTGATTTAAACTTGAATGAATGTCTTTGCCATCAATCTCCTTGCAAAACCCTAAACACACAGAGAAGAAGAAGAAACAAAAAAAATTGAAAAATATTTTTGGTATTTTAGTTAGAGGTTAGTAAACAGAAATAAACATAAAGTAAATAAGAAACACAAGGGTGAAAGAACCAAAAAGTATGATCTTGTTTGTGTATGCAAAAAATGAAAATGCAATGTGGGATCTTAGGGGTAAAAATTTGGGTATTACAGCTGCCCCTATTTAAGATTCTTCTATAGGGAGATATGAAGATTGACATCTTTGTCTCAACCAGATAGAAGAGACTTAAATATAACAATAAACCCAATTTTTTGCCCTAAGAGACCACAAAATGATATGGTTATGCTAATGGTATGCAAACACAAGACCTCTGCGGGGAGAAAATGCCATAGGAGACAAACAAAAAAACTCGGGAGAAAAAGAAGAAAAGAGATTCCACAGGGGGAAAACAAAAAAAAAAGCAAGACCCTATTTCGATAAAAGAATGGAAAAGACTCAACGGGGAAAGAGATACCAACTGCCAGTTACTGGGCGAAGATATTCGAACCGAAGAGAATAGGTAAAATACTTTCTACTGGTTACCGAGTAGAAAATAAGTGCAAAGAACACAAGAGAATTGTTATCTACCAGTTACTGGGTAGAAAACAAAGAAATGTATTACTTATTACCAGTTACTGGGTAAAAAGTAATCCACTTGTTGAAATATAATCAACTACCTGTTACTGGGTAGGAAAAGAAGCAACGCCAACTACTGGTTACCGAGTAGTTTAGCGAGAATAATAAACTTGAATGAAAGGGGTTACCAACTATCGGTTACTGGATAGGGTAAATAACATGTCAACTACCTGTTACTGGGTAGGACGGACTCGACTACCTGTCACTGGGTAGGAGAAAAAGATAAAGGTCAACTACCTGACACTGGGTAGGACAAACATACTCGACTACCTGTCACTGGGTAGGAGAAAGAGATATATCATCAGCTACTTGTTACTGAGCAGCTCCAAACACAACAAACTTCTCAAATAAAGAGACAATCATTTGTTGGAAAAAGATATTAACAACTCTGTCGGGGATCTTTAAAAGAGATACGAGTAGGTTGAACCATGCAATAGAATTCTCATCGGGAGTTATTCCACAGAAATTCCAATTGACAGAAAAGCTAGTCAGATAAGGATCTATCATTTCACAATAAATTTCTCTGTTGAGGATGAGCCAGAGAAATGTTATTTATTGCGAAGGTAAATTTCTGGAGATTACACAAGCTGCTCAAACAAAGAGGCTTCCACATGAGGTTGCATAAGTAATTGCCAAGAGAGTGTTATCAAAACACTACTGGGGAAATCAAATCTTCATCTTCTGATGGGGATCAATAACAGATTTTGCCGAGGAAAATAAATCCTCAAAACTACCTTTTCATCATCCAGGTTTCACATCCCAGGGAAAACCAAAGTAACTGCTGGAAAGAAACGATCAAACAAGACTCGGCCCAATGAGGAAATAACTCAACTGGGGAACAATTCCATCCAGATAAAAAACTGGGGAGGAAAGCTAAACAAAACATCTTCCACGAGGCATAAACTCAGTGGGGAATTAAAAATGATAGGTATTTTCTGCTTAGGGGTCGACACTCTAATGAAGAGAGGACACACGCATTCTGCGAGATAACAACATCGGGAAAAGGGAAATACCAACAAAAAATGCAGGATGCACAATGCAACAAAATCATGCTATGCTCAACCAAAATGAATGTGCATGCAATGAGTATTAATATGCTGACAAATTAGACAAAAAGGGCAAACAGAGGGTGAACAAAACACCACAACACCACTGAAATACTCGGCTAATCTCTGCGAGTTAGAGATATCATTGGAGATCGTGTTGGGGATCAGCAACAGAAAACCTTCAACCATCAATAATTCAACAAAAGGGGACAACAATATGAACTCCGCTTTGAGAAAAAAACTGTTGGAGAAAATATAGCAACACAAATCTTCCAACCCTGCCAGGGGAATAAGAAGTTAACATCATAGCAAAAAGTCAAACTGTGGGGGATTTTAAATCAACACCCAATCACAAGGTGAGAGAAAACCCGACAGATGACTGCTATGTCAACACTTCTCAACATTGTTCTCTACTTGGGGAATAATCCAAAGCAAATGTGCATAACCTCCACTAGGAATCATCAAAGACAAATCTCTGCCTGGGCAAAAACATCAAGGAGAAGTGGTCTTCAAATTTCTCAATTGTCCGATCATTTGAATCAAGACTTTGCTGTGGAAAACCGTTCAACACTCGTCTGGTTTATCCAAAGAAACAAAACTTTGCTAAGGGAATATCAGCAAACTCTACTGAAGAGACCTCAATATAGCTCAAATGGGGAAACATAAACACAACTCTACTGGGGAGCTACCAATAAATTCTACCAGAGAGGCAAGAAAGAACCCTGCTGAAGAGAACACTTACGCTTTTCGCTTCAAAATTCTACTATTCTTGGGGTTACTGTTGACATCCTTTCTTTTATTTTCACAAATCAAAGAAAAATGTTTTTATAATTTTCAAAATTTAAATCAATTATTCACATTTGTTTCAAAAATCATCATAAAAAATAAAATGAAATTCTATAAACAGAAACAAAATAAGAATTGCAAACAAAGGGACAAAGGCCCAAATTCTATTGATAGAATGGTAGTCCGCAAATGGCGTAACTCCATGGATCATTACAAAGTTTGAAAAATGGTAAGTACAATGGAAAGTTCTACATTGAAATACAATGACCATCATTCTCCCTAACAACTTTGAATTCCAACTGTGCTTGAGACTTCAGCGGAGAATATCTGAAGTAAAACCTTTGATAGGAAATGTTGCTTCAAACGATCAAGACTGGCCAGATGCAGTTACTTGCCATGATCCCTAACTTTTGCCTAGATTGCCCTCTCGGGTTTTCAATCTACCAGGATGATTATTTCTGTTTTTGTCTCTAATTTTTGCCTGGACCGTCCTTTCGGGTTTTTAATCCACCGAGACGCTCATTTTTGCCTAAGCTGCCCTTTCAGGTTTTCAACTTAGCGAGCTGTTCTTTTATTTTTTAGGCGAAGTATTTCTTGACTGCATCGGCATTCACAGGACGAGTGAACTCTTCTCCATCCATAGTTGTAAGAATTAATGCACCGCCAGAGAAGGCTCTCTTAACAACATATGGGCCTTCATAATTAGGAGTCCACTTGCCCCTAGAATCAGTAGTAAAAGTCGAGATCTTTTTGAGCACGAGGTCACCTTCTCTGAACACACAGGGTCGAACCTTCTTATCAAATGCTTTCTTCATTCTTTGTTGATATAATTGGCCATGACACAAAGCCGTCATTCTTTTCTCTTCAATCAGATTCAACTGGTCGTATCTACTTTGACACCATTCAGCCTCGGACAATTCAGTTTCCATCAAAACTCTCATAGAAGGGATTTCAACCTCTATCGGGAGCACTGCTTCCATGCCATAAACAAGAGAAAAAGGGGTTGCCCCTGTTGAAGTGCGAACGGATGTACGATACCCATGCAGAGCGAAAGGAAGCATATCATGCCAATCCTTGTATGTAACAACCATCTTTTGAATAATCTTCTTAATGTTCTTATTAGCAGCTTCAACAGCCCCATTCATCTTGGGTCTATAAGGAGAAGAATTATGATGCTCAATCTTAAACTCATCGCATAATTCCTTCATCATCTTGTTATTTAAATTCGACCCATTATCAGTGATGATCTTGCTCGGAACACCATACCGATAGATAATTTGATTCTTGATAAACCGGACCACTACTTGCTTAGTCACATTTGCATATGATGCCGCTTCAACCCATTTGGTAAAATAGTCAATAGCCACCAATATGAAACGGTGTCCGTTTGACGCTCTAGGCTCAATCATTCCAATCATATCAATGCCCCACATTGAAAAAGGCCATGGAGAAGAGATAACATTGAGAGGAGTTGGAGGCACATGAATCTTGTCAGCATAAATCTGGCATTTATGGCACTTTTTCACATATTTACAACAGTCAGATTCCATTGTCAACCAATAGGAACCTGCCCTTAACATCTTCTTAGCCATAGCATGTCCATTGGCATGGGTGCCAAAGGATCCTTCATGGATTTCTTTCATCAACATATCTGCTTCGTGTCTATCCACGCATCTGAGCAAGATCATGTCATAATTTCTTTTATACATCACATCATCATTCAAGAAGAAACTACCAGCCAATCTTCTCAAAGTTTTCTTATCCTTCTTGGATGCCCCAAGTGGGTACTCTTGATTCTGAAGAAAGCATTTAATATCATAATACCATGGTTTATCATCAACAACCTCTTCAACTACAAACACATGAGCTGGTCTATCAAGACGCATCACACTAATCTTTGGCACATCATTCCAATGATCTACCACAATCATGGAGGATAAAGTCGCTAAAGCATCTGCCATTCGATTCTCTGCTCTTGGTATATGGTGAAACTCAACTTTATTGAAGAAAGTTGACAACCTTGTTGCATAATCACGATAAGGAATCAAATCAGGTTGACGTGTCTCCCACTTCCCTTTAATCTGATTAATCACTAAAGCTGAATCTCCATACACATCAAGAATCTTGATTCTTAAATCGATAGCTTCTTCCAAGCCCATAATACACGCTTCATACTCAGCCGCATTATTTGTGCAATTGAAAACCAACCTTGCAGTGAAATGAATATGAGAACCATGAGGAGTAACAATAATTGCACCAATACCTCTGCCATATTCATTAACCGCCCCATCAAAAATCAAACCCCAACGGGATCCAGGCTCAGGTCCTTCTTCATGTAATGGTTCCTCACAATCTTTAATCTTTAGATACAACACATCCTCATCAGGAAAGTCAAACTGAATAGGTTGATAATCATCAATTGGCTGGTGTGCCAAATGATCAGCCAAAACACTTCCTTTTATCTCCTTTTGAGTTCGATACTCGATATCATATTCTAATAACAAAATTTGCCAACGAGCAATCCTCCCAGTTAAAGCAGGCTTTTCAAAGATATACTTGATTGGATCCATTTTAGATATCAACCAAGTTGTACAATTCAACATATACTGACGGAGGCGCTTGGCAGCCCAAGCTAGAGCACAACATGTCTTTTCAAGCATCGTGTATCGAGACTCACAATCAGTGAACTTCTTGCTTAAATAATAAATGGCAAATTCTTTTCTCCCAGATTCATCTTGTTGACCCAGAACACAACCCATAGACTCTTCTAGCACGGTCAAATACATGATCAAAGGTCTTCCTTCATCGGGAGGAGACAAAATAGGAGGTTCAAGCAGATACTCTTTAATTCTTTCGAAAGATTTCTGACAATCTTCTGTCCAGACACAACCCTGATCTTTGCGGAGAAGTTTGAAAATCGGTGCACATGTGGCAGTCATATTGGATATAAATCGGGAGATATAGTTCAAACGTCCCAAGAATCCTCTTACTTGTTTTTCTGTTCTGGGTGCAGGCATCTCCTGGATAGCTTTAACTTTACCAGGATCAACTTCAATGCCTTTCTGACTGACAATAAAGCCTAACAATTTTCCAGAACGAACACCAAAAGTGCATTTATTAGGATTCAGACGGAGCTTGAACTTTCTCAAACGTTGAAACAACTTCAATAAATTTTTAATATGATCTTCTTCAGTCTTCGAATTTAAAATCATATCATCCACATAGACCTCAATTTCTTTATGCATCATATCATGGAACAGAGTGGTCATAGCTCTCTGGTATGTTGCACCAGCATTTTTTAAACCGAAGGGCATCACTCTGTAACAGAATGTTCCCCAGGGTGTAATGAATGTTGTTTTTTCCATATCCTCAGGTGCCATCTTTATTTGGTTATAACCGGAAAATCCATCCATAAATGAAAAGATATTGAACTTAGCAGTATTATCTACCAACAAATCAATGTGTGGTAATGGAAAATCATCTTTTGGACTTGCTTTATTCAAATCTCTATAGTCAACACACATTCAGACTTTTCCGTCTTTCTTTGGAACAGGCACGATATTGGCCACCCATTGAGGATATTCTACGGTCACAAGAAAACCAGCATCAATCTACTTTTGAACCTCTTCTTTAATCTTCACAGCCATGTCAGGATGAGTTCTTCTCAATTTCTGCTTCACGGGTGAACATTCAGGCTTTAATGGCAAATGGTGCTCCACAATACCAGTATCAAGACCAGGCATGTCTTGATAGGACCAAGCAAACACGTCAACATATTCTCTAAGAAGCTCTACCATCCTCTTCGTAACATCTGACTGAAGCAGTGCCCCAATCTTGACTTCTTTTTTATCATCATCGGAACCCAGATTAACCAATTCCACCGGCTCTTCATGAGGCTGAATGACCTTCTCCTCGTGCTCAAGCAATCGAGAAATCTCATCAGGAATTTCTTCAATATCCTCCTCTTCCGCTTCAAACACAGGGAACTCAAAGTTGGGAGAGGGCATATGGTCATTGTTTCCAATGGGTTTAACAATCAATCTGCACAATGATTTTATGTTTGATTTTAGAATATGAACAAAAAAAATGAAAATATTATGCAGATAAGAGTGATTATAACATTATTATACTTTTTTCGGTTTTTTATGTTACCATTTTTCAGAAGTAAAGCAAAAAAGGAAAACAACATATGGATAAACAGAAGAACATTTTATTGATGATGATAAAAGTTGAAACAAAGCCCTCACAAATTCACTTTCACCTTGGGCAGAGTGAAAGGATTTTTGAAAGAAACAAAAACAAATTACTTTGAAACATGAACAACAGTAGGAACATCAACAGCGATCCAATTCTGGCATATCAATCCACGTGTCACAAAGTTGGGCATTTCTTCCTCTTGGTCATCTTCAAGAATTGCAGCTGTAGAATGATCTTTGCAATGGATGAACCCAGCACTTCGAAAGACTTCATGAATACTCTTCAGCTCTTTTTGGGTTGAACCAGATGTAAAACCCAAACCAGCTCTATCTTTTTTCTCAGCAACTTCAATGATTCGGCCCCATCCATGAGCTTGGCCATTATCCACTACATGTTGTGCATCTTTTAGAGAAGACATGGACACCCCATCCTTCTTGACAGCTTTATCAACCATAGAAAGAGCCTGAAACGGAGTTCCAATATCCTCTTCCGCATCGATATAAGAAAAAGACGACAAACTGCTTACCAACATAGCCTGTTCTCCACCAACAACGACAAGTTTACCATTCTGCACGAATTTTAACTTTTGATGCAGTGTCGAAGTAACAGCTCCAGCTTCATGGATCCATGGGCGTCCTAGAAGACAACTGTAAGCAGGACGAATATCCATGACTTGAAAAGTGATCTGGAAAAAACACGGACCAATCTTGATAGGGAGATCAACCTCTCCAATCACGGTTTTCCTCGATCCATCAAAGGCTTTCACAATGACCCCACTGAACCTCATAGGAGTACCTTGATAAGATAATCTGGACAAAGTAGATTTTGGCATCACATTCAACGATGACCCAGTATCAACCAGCACATTGGATAGAGCGTCTTCCTGGCAATTCATGGAAATATGGAGAGCCAAATTATGATTTCTTCCATGTTCGGTCAACTCTTCATCACAAAAACTCAGATTATTACACGCAGTGATATTGGCAACAATGCTATCAAACTGGTTAACAGTCACATCATGATCTACATAAGCTTGTTCCAATACTTTCTGCAACGATTCACGATGAGCCTCAGAGCTCATTAACAGAGATAGAACAGATATCTTTGACGGTGTATGTAACAATTGATCCACCACATTATATTCACTCTTCTTGATCAATTTCAATACCTCATCATTATCTGACTTCTGATTTACATCACTTGATTGACCAGACTCCACAGAAGTCTTCAACTGAATTTGCTTACCCACAGTATCTTCACTTGTCTTTGAAGGCACATTATCAAATACTCGACCACTTCTGGTTACACGTCTGACATCAGCAATAGTCACAACTGAGGGAAGAGAAGGAATGGGAACCTCTTTTCCATCCTCCAACATAGTAGCATTGTATTTGTAGGAAACAGCTTTATCGGATTCATACGGTGTCGGGCCAGGCAAACGGATAACCAAAGGCGTCACAGCAGATTTCTGACTATTGTAAGAAATTACAACTCGCTCAGGAATATTGAAACGTGGGACTATGACATTCACTTCGTTCTCCACTTTATTTCTGTTTGCAGTAACCTGAATCAAATTCTCGTCCATCATCTTTTGTAAGTCCCTTTTTACAATCACACACCCTCGAGGGTTCACAGAACAAATACAACAGGCGGCATAATCATGCTCAATATCATGGAACTCACTCAAAGTAGCATGCATTTCAACAAGCGATCTCCGAATCCAGCGAATATCGAAAATACGGTATGTACCAGGACAACCATATACCATATTGACAGTTGCATTACCATGTTTAGGAAACGGATTTGATTGCACATTAGGGTTGGTATCTTCAAAAGACAAAATACCACTTTTTACGAGCTTTACAACTTCATGCTTCAGAGGATAGCAATTTTCGATATCGTGTCCAGGGGCACCTTGATGAAATGCGCAATGAGCATCTGGCTTATACCACCATGGAATTTCAGTTGGAACAGCCGGCGGATCACGAGGTTGAACCAAATTCTTCTTTATTAAAGCCGGAAATAGCTCAGTATACGTCATTGGAATGGGATCAAATTGTGTTTTCCTCTGTGTACGACCTTGTTGAGTTGTCTTCTCTTGGAAACGTGGTTGATAACTTGCAGTAGCTTGAGCGGTAGGGGTGTTACTGATAACAGGCATAACAGATGCTACTTGTTGCTGACGACGACTACCATTGTTGTTCACAACTCTGCGTCTTCTAGACCTTTCCTGAGATATAGCATTAGTTTCTCCCTCTTTTTTCTTAGGGAACCCAACACCAGGCTTTTTTGTACTTCCAGAATTTCCTTCTTTTATCAGACGTCCCTCACGGACAGCTTCCTCTAATCTCATCCCCATATTAACCATTTCTGTGAAATCACTAGGAGCGCTCGCAACCATCCTTTCATAGTAAAATGAACCCAGAGTCTTCAGAAAAATCTTGGTCATTTCTTTCTCTTCAAGCGGAGGGCTTATCTGAGCTGCAATTTCACGCCATCTCTGCGCATATTCTTTAAAAGTTTCTTTCTCTTTTTGAGACATTGCGCGGAGCTGATCACGGTCTGGAGCCATATCGAGATTATACTTATACTGACGAACAAAAGCTTCACAAAGATCATTGAATGTCTTGATTTGTGTACTATCGAGTCCCATATACCATTTCAGCGCAGCACCAGTAAGACTATCTTGAAAATAGTGGATCAACAATTGATGGTTATCAGTATAGGTAGACATCTTTCTAGCATACATGATCAAATGACTTTGCGGACAAGTGTTCCCTTTGTATTTTTCAAAATCCGGAACTTTGAACTTGGCGGGAATCTTCACATTTGGAACAAGGCAAAGCTCATGAGCATTCTTTCCAAATAACTCCTTTCCCCTTAAAGCCCTGATTTCTCTTTGCATTTCAGCAAACTGATCTTGAAAGTCATCTATTCGATCCATAACATCCAAACTCTCTCTCGGAGCAGTGTGGAAATTTTGTTCTTCAGTATAAGGCATAGCGTGAGTTATAGGCGGTGGCACAGGTATGACAGTAGGAACAACCGGAACTTCAGCATTAGGAACAACATTAACCACAAGAGGTGGTACAACCATGACAGCAGGGAGTCTAGAACCTTCGGGAACAGGAGGTCGATATCCCTCTGGCACATAATTGTTAGGCATGCCCCAAGGGAAACCAACAGGCATTTGATATTGAGAAGTATTAATCGGGGCCACAGAAATGGGCGTTGATCCGATTTCAGAAATCACAGTTCCTTGGACAGGAGAAGGAGGAGGTAGTGGTGGATGATTCTGAGCAGCCACCAGAGCTTCCATTGCGGCAGTCAGTCTTTCCAAACCATCTTTCAGAGTTGATACCTCTTCACGGAGCTCGCGGTTCTCTTGTTGCAACTGATCCATCTTTTTCTTAGAGTTAGCCCGAGTGTTGTAGTGATGCGACAGTTTGACTGAAGGAAGGCCAAAAGAAACAAATAAGACATCTGGAAAAGGCAACACACAATGCACGATGATGCGAATGCAAATGCAAAATGCAAGTGTTTCAACCAGTTTTCAAAGATCTTTAAGATATAAAGCAATTACAAACATCATAAAGAAAAATAACACTTCTTGAAATACTGATAAACATCTCGTTTCATTGAATATTTGAAAGAGTTACACTTGGAAGTACAAAATACAATGATATCAAAATAAGAAAAAGCTAGGTCCTAAGGAACATCTGATGACGATCCAAGCTGATACTTCCTTCGGAGTCTCTTAATCTCTTTCTCATAGTTGTGCTTCATGGTGATCTTCTCTAGCACAAGCTGATCCACAATACCCTTCCAAGCACCAGAAGTAGGAGGATGTGATGATGGAGGAGTAGAGGAAAATAAATCCTCTGCATGCCTCTTCATAGCGCGCCGCTCAAGTAACTCTATCAAGTCATCTTTCTCCTTCATCTGTTTTTGCAATTCCATCTTCTCTTTGTCAGAAGCTTGAAACTTACTTTCCCACATCTCTTTCTCTTCCTTCATCTTAGCCAAAAGATCTTGAAGTGTCTTCACATCATCAGAAGAAACAGGGAGTGGCGTAGGGAGTGGCGTAGAGATCACAGTAGTCAGAGGTTTCTCAATAGGATAAGGCATCTTAAGCTCCATAGCCCTCTTCTTCACCCAAAGCGTGTAAGGTTCCAAGGCAATGCAAACTTGTCTTCCAAGCTCCCCTCTATCCAACCTGTGAATCTTAGTCCAGGCATGAGCCATTTTTCTTCTCAAACCAAGAGAATCATCCCCTCCTTGAAAGAATAAACCCTCTAATAAAATATTCTTAGGCCTATCCTTTAGCATATAACCCAGCTGACGGAGAGCTAGACTCGGGTTGTAGTTAATTCTGCCTTGTATTCCAAGAAGAGGAACGTTAGCAAATTCTCCACAACTATCAATAATCTGGACATTATCGTAAACCGAAGAAGACCAAGTGATATCAACATGCGTAAGAGACATAATCCTTTGAGACCACCTTAAGCAATCCTTGTTTTTCCTAAAATCATATGTCTGAGGTAAGTGTGAAACGAACCAATTATACAGCAGAGGTAGACAGCAAACAATGGTACCGTTTCCCTTAGAAGTCCTACTATGGATGGAGAAATAAGTGTCACCAAGCAAAGTTGGAACAGGGTTCCCAATCAAGAAAATCCTAATAGCATTAACGTCCACAAAATTATCAATATTAGGAAACAAGACTAGTCCATAGATGAGTAAAGCAAATATAGCCTCAAACGCCAATGTGCGACCAATGTCAGCAAATAAAGTAGCCTTCTCAATCAAGAACTTAGCAGTTAAACCCTTGAGGCCTCCCTTAGTCTTTAGATTTGCATCAATATCCGACTTCGTCAAATGGGTAGCTGCAGCAATATCTTGAGGCTTAAGAGCTTCCTCCAAACCAGTATACGGAACTTTATTAGAAACCGGTACACCCAACAAATAAGCATATTCTTCCAAGGTCGGCATAAGCTGATAATCGGGAAAAGTAAAGCATCGGTAAATAGGATCATAGAACTGCATAAGGGTATTCAGAATTCCGTCTTCAATGTTGGTAGAAAGAACAAATAAAAGTCTCCCATAACGAGATAAGAAGCCTGAACGATCATCTACCAAGGACACTAGCTTTCTCAACTCTGTAAGATCAGGAGCCCGAAAACTGTACTTCTGAGTGTTTCTCCTTCCAATGTCCATAATCAACAATATCTGCGATGTTTGCAAAAGAAAATCTCTGAGATCCTTAAAAACCAGCTGAAACACAATGCTCATGAATGCATGAGTGCAAGATGCAACACCCACAAACAAGACATACAAAGCACACAGGTTTAAAGGTTCGGCACGAGCATGGAGCCAAAGGTAAGAATCAACCAACCCACAATGGTATGTACTATGGTTATATCATCACCTGTAGAACAAGGTTCTAAAAAGTTCCCAGAATCATAATTCTATCTTTTGGATATTATCGGCTTAAACGACTACTCGTCGACCAAAAATATTCTCAAGAGGAACTCATCTGAGTGTGGTATCGCGTAACGACCAATTCAAGTCTACACCTGAACAGCCACCGCACCACGTCCTAATAAGGCCAAGATGGGTTAAAGGGTTCTAAGGTCCTCAGCTTCTCAGGCTCCCAGTCGGAAAAAGTAATATCAATTACGACTACTCGTAAGACATCAGTAATTTCCAAAGGGGCCTCCACCGAGCGGGGGATCTCAAGTCATCTTAGTAAGGACTACTCCACGTAAGCCAACAAGACTATACCACCCTCCTATCATAAGTGCACTCAAGTCCGGGTTAGGACTTATCTCACCACACAGATTACCAGGCACCAAAACAGAACAAACAATAACAAACAAGTCAAACAGAAAGCGATAAATAAATCAAAGTAGGCGAAACCCACTAGGAACCGTTGGAGTCCCCAGCAGAGTCGCCACTTTTCTGTAGCGGTAAAAATCGTGAACGTAAGTTATTAATTAACTTAACTCAAAAAAAACAAGAGTCGCCACCGCACTTTTATTTTATCCAAATAAAGGAAAGGAAAAAGAGCGAACAAAACCAAAGAGTTCTAAAATAAGAACACGAGACAAAGATCGGGGTAAGGGGGTTGGTTACGCAATGGGAAGGTATTAGCACCCAAAATGTCTATAGTACTCTATAGGAGCCCTTTGAAATATTTACGCTTTTTGGTTTGAAAATGGTTTGTTTGAAAAGAGATTGGGGAGATGAGAAGAGAATTATTTTTTATATTTTTGTGTTTGGAGAGACTTATCGTCTCATGCCTACGTACCCATAAAGTGCAATATGGAATCAAAACCCCGTAGTTCGTGGTACAAATGACAAAAATTTGTTGGTTTTGATTGATTTTAGATGTAAAGACAAATCGTCATTTCAAGGAGAAAACTGCGACTATCCACCCACGAGTATTAAGACAACATCTGCGTCACATAAAGATGGAGGATTTGCTTGGATTATCAACAAGACTATCAATCAACATCAACGTGGAAAATGTCAAAGTCTTAATAATATGGGGAATAGGAGATTTACATCTCAACTATAGAAATGAATCATGTCTAAACTTTATGAAAAGTTTTAAAGTGAAAAAATGCATAAAGGCACAAAAAGAGTTGATGAGTTTTTGTATTTTTTATGTCTTTTGAAATTGGTCAAAGCATGATTAACATTGATTGACTTTTATTAAGAAAAAAAAACAAAGTTTAAAAATCACTTGACGAAAGTCAAGGTTTTATTGCGAAAAGCGGTTTTGAAGTTTGAAACCAAGAAGGTTTTGAAAGAGGGAGAAAGTTTTGAAAATTTAAGAAGGGGAGGAGATGAAGTGACTATCCTAGAAACCAAAATAAGAGCTAGAGATAAGAAAGATCTAACCGACTTGTAGCACACTCCATAGCAAGCAAAAAAGAATTCCATCCGATTTAAAGCATAAGCTAATGAGCGAGCCAAATAAAGGCTAAGATCCACAATACTCCAAGCATAAGAATGAGAGTCCTAATTCTAAGTCCAAAGGTCCATGAAGTCCAAGGTCTAAGAGTAGTCCAAGAGCATAACCACAAAGTTAATAGCACCAAGTTTTTTAGAGATTTTTTATCCTTTATTAGTGTTTTGAACAAGATATGGTCCAAGTGGACAAAAGAGAAATGACATAAACATAAACAAAGATATGATATGAAATGATAAAATGGAAGCATAAAAGTAAGAAATAAGGAGTAAGGAGAGAATATAAACAAAATTAAACAAGTATAATGTTAGTGAATTAGTGGTTAGTGGTTAGAACATATGATCAATGATGATCAATTCTTGCACTTTAGACCAAGGTTAATGAAAACTCATTAGAGGATTGATAGAATCAAAGCCTCCTAACAATGATTTTCATAAGTATTGGACTTAAGACAAGCAACTAAACATACTTGGACTTTCAAACGTAAGTTTGAGTCACGAATGATCATTTTCCGATTAAGGGACACTTTAGCGCTATGTTAAGCAATCGTAATCGGGTTTATGTAGAAACCACGACTATCTGAGGCCGGTCAATAATAATGTTAGTGTTAACACATGTTAGAGAAGTGATATGTAAATCACTCTCCTAAAACATGCCACACAAAAAGAAAAGAGGTAGTGATCTCATCATAATCAAGATTTTTAATCAATTATTCAAAGGTAATCTATCACTATTCCAAAGTACGGAGAATTATCTCAATGATTATTCGCCCATAGATTTGAAATAATGAAGATTAAACAACCTTGATAATCAACAATCTATGATCCATAGATTTCATCGATCAAAAATAAAAAGAAGAAGAATAAGAACTAAAATGAAAAGAAACCTCAATTTGAATCTTAAATCGATTAGATCATCATCAATATCAATCACCTCTCTTGGTGGATAAAATCGACACCCAAAGTCCATTGATATTGATGAGATCTTATCAAAATTCAAGGTCCAAATCTATTTTAAGAAACTATTTAAAAAAAATATTAGAGAAAAAGAAAATTTAAAAAAAATTAAAGAAAAAGGGAGGTTTAAAAACAAAATAAGGTGATGGTAGTGGTAAAAGGCCACACGGCCCAAATCCAAAGATAAATTAATATAAAAAGGTAAAATAAAAAATTAAGAAGAAAAAAATAAAAAGGAAAATATAAATCAGAAAAGAAAATCATCTTCTTCTTCTTTCATCCGACGCGACACTGCTCACGGCCATGGGAGCTTCAACGCTTACTCAAATCGAAACGGCGGGATGCGAAATCAGCACGGTTGTGATCGGAATCAAGAGCTCTTAACAACAGTACCAACAATTCAAAGAAACACAACAAAGAGTAACGGATCGGAAATGACGGTGAAGCTCAAACTACCTTCAAATTCAGGTAAATGATGAAACAGGAACTCTCTTCTTCTTCTTCTTCTTTGAATCTCTGGTTGAATTGTTGTTGTTGAAGACAATTATGGAATCAAGTTATGAATCCTATTGAAGCTTATTTTTGAGGAAACCGTAATGAGGAAAATGGAAGTTTGTGATAAATTTGGCAGAGCTTCAATGGCTCTCTGAGCTTGAAGAAAAGAGTGAACAAGGCTCTCTATTTATAGAATTTGAGGAGTGAAATCTGAGAAATGAAGTTGAGTTTCCGTTTTGTAATTTTCGTTGCGTTTTGTGATGCAAGTTGTGCGTGACTCTTTGTAATATTTTTTCATGTCGTTTTGAATTTTCACTTGTAGCTGACATGTTATTCTTTTTTTTATTTGCTCTTTTTGTCTTACATGTGACCTGGATTTTTGCTTATGGCTTCACTTGGTGAAAGCTTTAAAGGCTTGTGGGGTCAGCTTGGAGGTAATCTCACAGCTTGAATTATATTCACATGGCTTGGGATTATGGCTCAGATACGTGAAAATAGTCTGGATAAAAATAAAGCTCTGCTACCACAGAATTCTATTTTCTGCCGCTTCTTGATGTCGCCATTTCCCATTGATAATATTGAAGCTTCCACGCCGCAATTGATGTGCAATCATTAAAACCAAGATGCGGCATTCCTACGTCTTTCACAAACAAGCCGAGCTGAGCCGGGAACAGACTTCATTTGATGCAGGATTATCATAATGCAGAATTTGAATCCTCCCAACCTCCGAAACTCTTGGCGAAGCTATCGACTTTGATAACCGTTAGTATTAAGTTTTGGTGGCTGTGCTGAATTGAATCCATTCACCTTGACAGATCCGGTGCTGCCCTCAATTGCGTTTACAACACTTGTTGGCTCAGAGTTCTTATCGGCAGAAACAGGTGGTTCTAACAACTCCAGGCGTTTCAAAGATGGAACATCTCCCTCACAATATTTGTGCCATATGCTTCTATATGCTGAAGTTCCACCTCTTGAAGAAGCAACATTTCGTCCAAAGCAATATCTACCAGCTTGGAAGATATCTCCGGATCACATGAGAAATTTATGCTAACGTCTCCACTAACAAGACCAGTTCTTGAGGGTTTATTACCGCCAAGGAATACCGAAACACCTACAGAGTATATCTGGCCATGCTTGAAACGGAGAACCTGCATTATTTTTGTTTCCAGAAGCTTTCTCAGAAACCCAACAAAGTGAATCTCTTCTACCATGGTCCCATTCTTCAGCTCCACGGGAAAGCATATCTGCACCAAACATTGCTCTTCCACCATAAGTCAAGGTTACATCTGCATTACTGCTACTTGCACTGTTTCCACTACTAGCTCTGTCACTCTGGCAACTGCAATTTACCAAGGAACATGAACTACAGTTCTGGTTCAACTGCACCAGCTTCTTCTTAACATCTTTTTACCTCCTTCACAACCTCAGATGACATTCTCAATCCCGTGGTAGCAGATTTTGTCATATCTTGCGCTGAAGCTTCTTTACCCTTTATCCTATGGAACTCAATTTTAACATCTCCAACTAACGCCCATACCTTGGCCCAAAAAAGGTAGGTAGAATATTTCCATTCTATGTATCCATAAACAGGCTCCTCTTCTCTATCATCCAACCATTTCATGTTTTCATTCATATCAATGTGTTCTGTCCTTAAAGATGAGTAACTAGCCATTGAAGAAATAAATTTTGTATCTTCAAGATGTGAAGGCATTGATCCATAAACAGAACATGATAACTGTATAACCTTTAAGGCTTGATAAAGCTGACCATCCTCTTTATAAGCTTCTGCTAGTGCCAAATAAGATTCTCCAAGCAAAAGAACAAGCTTCCACAACTTATGATCCAACTTGGACGTTGGAAGCCATTCTCGAATGTCACAAACTTCAATACAATCGGAATCCCCACAAGCACAGACAGAAACATTAAAAGATGATGGCGGTGTATCATGATTATTATTGAATTGAGCCATCATCTCTGGTTCAGTGCTCTGAAGCTTCCTCATCCATCTCAAAGACTTAATGGCCTGGGAAACATGATGTACAGCAGCTAACTTGTATGAGATTGGATCAGCAACCGTCTGAACAACAGGTTCGGAAACTGGACTTACTTCACATACCGAAGACCTAACACCAGAAGACAAACATGGTTCAACCCCTCCTTGGTTGCTCAATTCTGTGTTGCCGGCTGGTATAAGCTCCCCAGAAACATAATTGGGTGCTTCAGAAACCATCTTTGCAGGACCTTCTGATTCTAAGTGCTCACTTATATTCCTGTGTTCACCTGAGTTTCCATCAGCAAGAAGATAAAACATTTCATGGGCGACTAGTTCAGAATTACTGTTTTCGCCGTCCAAAGATGATTCATTGGCTTCAGTAACAGATAGTTCACATTCTACAGCTAGAGATTCAGGAGTTAATTTCAACTTCTCGTCATAATTTAAAATCAGCCTCGCAAATTGTTCGTGAGCAATTGCACGTACCTCCAGATGGTCAGAGTCATCAAGGAACTCCAAACATTGTCTAAAGAACCTCACACACCTAGCCCTGTTGTTAGCAGCCATTGAGAGTGAAAGCCTGTGAGCAATTCGATAGAGAAGAATTCCCAGGGAATATACTGCATCACTTCTACCACTACTGATTAGTGACGGCAAGGAGCTTGAAGCATCATCACTACTGTTAGATGAATGGTTTTTCGGAATAACAGAAAGATCAAAAAGTTGTATATCATCTTCACCAACACCTTTATAAAGCCAATAAGCTCCAGGATCCTGATTGCAATTGTCCTGAAGAAACCTCAAAACAGACAAACCATTTTGTTGGACAACATACGGATGAAATGCAGGGGTTCTATCCTCCGATATCCCTTTAAGGAGAAAAATGTCATCCGTTTTTAAAAGCTCATATCCCTGAACAACACCATTATGATGATAACATATGGCCAACTCTGGTACACTTGCCATAACATTGTCAAGCCAAGCTTCAAGCCAAGTTAAAGGTGTGACCTGTCGTTTGACATCCCATAAATGCAAACTCATTCCGACAGAGCTTCTTCCGCTTATCACAGTAACAACTGAACTAGTAGGAGATGAAGGTAGACTCTGCTGTTCACCCGCATCAACTGAAGGACCGGGTGGTTCAGTCATAGTTCTCATGGCAACAACATACTCGTACATTGTAATACCCTTTCGGATCAGGATTATATGAAAAAAGAATAATTCTCCCAGTGGTATAATCGCAAGTACAGAAACTGCTGTGCATATGGCCACTATTGTAGCAAACAAGGCTCGAGTGAATCCAGCTCCAAGCTTTTCAGCTATCAGATACTCTGTATCCTTCTTAGCAGCAAAGCATCGGACAAGCACAAGAATCCCAACTCCGCATTCGACTACAAGCCAAAGTAGGCTCACCGCCATTAGGCACACAAACGAGATGTAATTCTTCCTTCCAACACAATTGTTCAACCACCGGCAATGGTGATCAAATCCATCAACACATTTGTCACAACTTCTACAATGCTTACTGAACTTCCGAACCTCAGCATTGCATAAAGTACAGAACAAAGCATCCTCCTCTCCAGATTGTTGCTGAAAGCCGACCATAGTGAATGTTATGAAATATAGTATCATTGAAAAGTACAGTATCTTGTGGAACAACGCCAATAGACTTTCGTAAACTCTCAAGGGTTATCTCCCGAATATCTTGATCATCTATCTTTATACATCCAGAATGGGGATCAAAAAATCTGAATAGCATTCTGAGAATGGTTGATTTTCCACTTCCACTGGTCCCAACAATTGCAACACTTTTACCAGCTGGCATAAGTAGTGATATTCCATCTAGTATCTTTCTTTCTGTGAGGTAACCAAAATGTACATTCTCAAATTGAACACTCCCCCCAGTAAGTTTGAGAGGCTTGGCATTTTCTTTATTCTTAATGTCTGCTCTTTCCTCAAGTAACTGGAACATGGATTTCATGTCAATTAGACTTTGTATAGTTTCGCGATAAACACTACCAAGGAAATTGAGGGGAAGAGACAGTTGGAAGAGAAGCCCATCTACCATCACCAAATCACCAACTGTCATTGTGCCATTCATGATCCCATGAGAACACAGAACCATTGCCGTTGAAAGAGCAGCACTAAATATAGCATTTTGACCAAAGTTCAACAAAGTAAGACTGTGTTGGGTTTTCAGAGCAGCATCCTCATATCTCTTCAAGTACTTGTCATAATGATCAGTTTCATGAGCTTCATTATTGAAATATTTGTCCGTCTCATAGTTAATAAGAGAATCAATAACCCTAGTACTGGCATCATTATCAGCCTTATTCATGACTTTCCTGAATTTAGTCCTCCACTGCTTCGAAGATGGATTTATCCTGAGAAAATGCCAGGGGCAACATCTTTCGGAGACATTCTTCTGAGCCATCAATTTGAAATTGCTTACACCTCATCAACAAGAGAATTGTATTTTCAACATCAATAGCAGAAGATGACGCCATCAACTGGACAAGCGTTGGCATTGTGGCCTCTATACATTTCGAGAATCTCAATCCAGCCTCAAGCGATGCAACCAAGGCCCTAGTCTGCTCCAAGTTCCCAACATCAGGCACACTACTATCACTACCATTCTGCATTGGGATTGCATCTTCTTCCTGTGACATAAATGTATCAGTAACACTCTCTTGCTGCTCCTTCTCAACAGCTTCAAAAATCTACATTACCATCCAAAACACTAGAAACACTCACAACTTCAACAATGTAATCCGATTCATCGTCATTCAGAATATTCTCATATTTAACATAACGCTTAGTCTTTGCGCGGCGGATAATCTTCCTCGGATGCCACGATCCCAGAAAACCATCTTCCAAACTCCTCAGCTCAACACATCAATTTTTCTCAATTTGAAACAACTCTTCTTCTGAGAGGCATCTTGCATATTATTCTTGTATGCATTCTCTGCATCAGAAAATGGCAGTGTACGCGTGCTTTGAGCCTCGCTCAATTTCTCATTGCATTCATTATTTTTCTGTGAAGAAGCCACAGAAACAGAATCAGTCAATTGATTGCTAGTAAAGTTGTCTTCTATGGCAATTTTAAGTTTTTCTTGTGCAGATGTATTTTGGAGAGGCCTGTTAAGAACATGCTTTCTCCATACATGCTGCCATAAGTTCGCAAGCTCATTTTTCCGAACAGGTTTGATTAGAAAATCAGCTGCACCTTTACACATGCAATTCATTACCATGCCACGTGAATCGTGAGAAGTCATCATTATAAGAGGAATGTTTTTTGCAAGTTTCATGCTCCATCATCAAATCTAGAAGTGCTAATCCAGATGATTCAGGCAACTCCAATTCTGTTAAAACAAGATCAATTTCAACTTCCTTCGTTTGCAAAATCTTCCATGCCTTTACTCCATCAGAAACCGCAATAACTTTGTGATTGCAATTCATGAGAAGTGATGAAATTAACCGACGAGTAGAACGATCGGGTTCAACTAGAAGAACAGTAACAGTTATCTTTGGTAGAAACAATTCCCATCTAAAAATCTCTTTACAGTGATCATCATCATCATCATCGGAAAGAATTACACGGACATGTTTACGACCAACAACTGCTTGATGCTTGCTAGCCTGTTTTGTCACACTTCCCAACTTTTTGTAACAAACTCAACAACAGCTTGAGTGGCTCCTTCGGCAGACTGCTTGATCTTTACATATAGCTACTGAACAACCATGAAGCATAGCAACCAGCTCATCCTTTGTCAAAAGAATGCAGAGGGAGGAAATGATCCTGTTGAAAACTTCTGATGGATCAATAGAGGTATCATTTCTCGGCATGGCTATCACATCTTCAAGAGAAGACAAAACACGGTATGACAATTCTATGTCTTCAGCAGATATAGACAAACCAGGAGTCTTTGAAAGAGAAAGAGAAATACTGAAGAGTTGATCGAGAATTTGTGCTGCCTTTGCGTGACAAGCTCCGCTTAGGGGGTTCAATCCCTCCAAGTATGACAGTCTTATACAAAAAAAATCTTCATCTTCAACTCTAGCTTTTGGAATTATCACCTCAATGGGAACTTTTTTCTCCAAAATCCTCTCATTTGTACCCTCTGCATCATATCCTGATTTATACTGCATGGTCAAAAGAGAATACTGCATGTAGCTTGAACTGCTAATCTGGTCCTTACAAAAGGTTTCAACGAGAATGGTAATTACTTTACCATGATCATCTACCTGCACATCAAGAGGCCAGATTCCCTTTTGACCTGCCAGATCTTTCTTAATGCCGAGCTCAGCATCTGTTCCAACTATTTCCTGAGACCAAAGCCTAGCAACAAGCATATCAGAACTAAACTTTATTTCGAAACACTGTATCTCACAGTCTGTCAACACCAAAAACCGCCGAACTGATTCCTTAGTAGAATGATGTGGAAAACGCCATGTCAAAGACCTCGGGTACCCTTTGTTGCTCACGAGTTTACCTAAATCACCCCCTTCGTGTGAAAAATTAACAATATTCTCATATACTTTCCTTCGACGAATGCCAGTAGGACTGCATTCAAATTGCCAAAGCTCACCTCTTGAGCTACAAGCAAGAGCAACACATGCAAAGGTATAACTGGGAACTGCAGAAGCAATCAAAGAGTTAAAGACATTCAATCCATTCAAATCAGTCGCCTGCTTACTCTGCCGCGTCTGCCTCTTAAACGGTGTCTTCTCACCAACAGCCTCCAACTCATCAAAAGACGCAAGACTAGTAACTGGAACATTTCTTGACTGAGAATAAATATCCGGCCAGTATACAACAGCTCGTGTCTTTCTATTACATAAAACAACTGCAATATGTTTAGCAACTTTATTCAACCCAAAAGACGAACTATCACAATTAACCACAGAAACCAACCAACTACCAGCATCATAATCGGCAACATCCCCATCATTCAAAGGAATTTCAAGAACAACACAATTCATAGAAGCCGCAGGCGACAAGTAATTCCAAACAAAGACCTTACTTCCACATATAATCCAAGCAAGCGATGTACTCTTGTCAATCCCACCACATCCACCACAGTCTTCAAAGGGAACTCGTTTATGCGGCGAGGTAGCTTGTTCATCACAAACAATTTGCGGAAACTCGGAAACAAAAACAGGTTTAATCGGATCCGTGTGATCTTCTTTTCCATTTCTATTAACTTGAGGAACCCTGGCAAGGACGGATAAGCGAGGAGTCCAAGGAATTACTTGTACCTGAAGCAACAATCATCTAAACCAAATTCTGACTTTACCCTGATAGATTCAAAGACGAACCACTGAATAACTTGCAACTGAATCATCGGCCATCAATTTTGATTTTTGACATAATTCTCTGAATATCTGGACCAAACTTCTCATAGAACACTGCTTGATAAATCAATGGATTTCAACACAAGACAATTTGACCGTGAACAATCACATTTGCTGAGAAAATATCCTACCACCACGGGTAACTCATAGTTGAAGCAAACTCTTGATAGTTTGACCAAGATGAGGTCAAACGTCCCTCTGATTTAAACTTGAATGAATGTCTTTTCCATCAATCTCCTTGCAAAACCCTAAACACACAGAGAAGAAGAAGAAACAAAAAAAATTGAAAAATATTTTTGGTATTTTAGTTAGAGGTTAGTAAACAGAAATAAACATAAAGTAAATAAGAAACACAAGGGTGAAAGAACCAAAAAGTATGATCTTGTTTGTGTATGCAAAAAATGAAAATGCAATGTGGGATCTTAGGGGTAAAAATTTGGGTATTACAGTTGCCCCTATTTAAGATTCTTCTATAGGGAGATATGAAGATTGACATCTTTGTCTCAACCAGATAGAAGAGACTTAAATATAACAATAAACCCAATTTTTTGCCCTAAGAGACCACAAAATGATATGGTTATGCTAATGGTATGCAAACACAAGACCTCTGCGGGGAGAAAATGCCACAGGAGACAAACAAAAAAACTCGGGAGAAAAAGAAGAAAAGAGATTCCACAGGGGAAAACAAAAAAAAAAGCAAGACCCTATTTCGATAAAAGAAAGGAAACGACTCAACGGGGAAAGAGATACCAACTGCCAGTTACTGGGCGAAGATATTCGAACCGAAGAGAATAGGTAAAATACTTTCTACTGGTTACCGAGTAGAAAATAAGTGCAAAGAACACAAGAGAATTGTTATCTACCAGTTACTGGGTAGAAAACAAAGAAATGTATTACTTATTACCAGTTACTGGGTAAAAAGTAATCCACTCGTTGAAATATAATCAACTACCTGTTACTGGGTAGGAAAAGAAGCAACGCCAACTACTGGTTACTGAGTAGTTTAGCGAGAATAATAAACTTGAATGAAAGGGGTTACCAACTATCGGTTACTAGATAGGGTAAATAACATGTCAACTACCTGTTACTGGGTAGGACGGACTCGACTACCTGTCACTGGGTAGGAGAAAAAGATAAAGGTCAACTACCTGATACTGGGTAGGACAAACATACTCGACTACCTGTCACTGGGTAGGAGAAAGAGATATATCATCAGCTACTTGTTACTGAGCAGCTCCAAACACAACAAACTTCTCAAATAAAGAGACAACCATTTGTTGGAAAAAGATATTAACAACTCTGTCGGGGATCTTTAAAAGAGATACGAGCAGGTTGAACCATGCAATAGAATTCTCATCGGGAGTTATTCCACAGAAATTCCAATTGACAGAAAAGCTAGTCAGATAAGGATCTATCATTTCACAATAAATTTCTCTGTTGAGGATGAGCCAGAGAAATGTTATTTATTGCGAAGGTAAATTTCTGAAGATTACACAAGCTGCTCAAATAAAGAGGCTTCCACATGAGGTTGCATAAGTAATTGCCAAGAGAGTGTTATCAAAACACTACTGGGGAAATCAAATCTTCATCTTCTGATGGGGATCAATAACAGATTTTGCCGAGGAAAATAAATCCTCAAAACTACCTTTTCATCATCCAGGTTTCACATCCCAGGGAAAACCAAAGTAACTGCTGGAAAGAAACGATCAAACAAGACTCGGCCCAATGAGGAAATAACTCAACTGGGGAACAATTCCATCCAGATAAAAAACTGGGGAGGAAAGCTAAACAAAACATCTTCCACGAGGCATAAACTCAGTGGGGAATTAAAAATGATAGGTATTTTCTGCTTAGGGGTCGACACTCTAATGAAGAGAGGACACACGCATTCTGCGAGATAACAACATCGGGAAAAGGGAAATACCAACAAAAAATGCAGGATGCACAATGCAACAAAATCATGCTATGCTCAACCAAAATGAATGCGCATGCAATGAGTATTAATATGCTGACAAATTAGACAAAAAGGGCAAACAGAGGGTGAACAAAACACCACAACACCACTGAAATACTCGGCTAATCTCTGCGAGTTAGAGATATCATTGGAGATCGTGCTGGGGATCAGCAACAAAAAACCTTCAACCATCAATAATTCAACAAAAGGGGACAACAATATGAACTCCGCTTTGAGAAAAAAACTGTTGGAGAAAATATAGCAACACAAATCTTCCAACCCTGCCAGGGGAATAAGAAGTTAACATCATAGCAAAAAGTCAAACTGTGGGGGATTTTAAATCAACACCCAATCACAAGGTGAGAGAAAACCCGACAGATGACTGCTATGTCAACACTTCTCAACATTGTTCTCTACTTGGGGGAATAATCCAAAGCAAATGTGCATAACCTCCACTAGGAATCATCAAAGACAAATCTCCGCCTGGGCAAAAACATCAAGGAGAAGTGGTCTTCAAATTTCTCAATTGTCCGATCATTTGAATCAAGACTTTGCTGTGGAAAACCGTTTAACACTCGTCTGGTTTATCCAAAGAAACAAAACTTTGCTAAGGGAATATCAGCAAACTCTACTGAAGAGACCTCAATATAGCTCAAATGGGGAAACATCAACACAACTCTACTGGGGAGCTACCAATAAATTCTACCAGAGAGGCAAGAAAGAACCATGCTGAAGAGAACACTTACGCTTTTCGCTTCAAAATTCTACCATTCTTGGGGTTACTGTTGACATCCTTTCTTTTATTTTCACAAATCAAAGAAAAATGTTTTTATAATTTTCAAAATTTAAATCAATTATTCACATTTGTTTCAAAAATCATCATCAAAAATAAAATGAAATTCTATAAACAGAAACAAAATAAGAATTGCAAACAAAGGGACAAAGGCCCAAATTCTATTGATAGAATGGTAGTCCGCAAATGGCGTAACTCCATGGATCATTACAAAGTTTGAAAAATGGTAAGTACAATGGAAAGTTCTACATTGAAATACAATGACCATCATTCTCCCTAACAACTTTGAATTCCAACTGTGCTTGAGACTTCAGCGGAGAATATCTGAAGTAAAACCTTTGATAGGAAATGTTGCTTCAAACGATCAAGACTGGCCAGATGCAGTTACTTGCCATGATCCCTAACTTTTGCCTAGATTGCCCTCTCGGGTTTTCAATCTACCGGGATGATTATTTCTGTTTTTGTCTCTAATTTTTGCCTGGACCGTCCTTTCGGGTTTTCAATCCACCGAGACGCTCATTTTTGCCTAAGCTGCCCTTTCAGGTTTTCAACTTAGCGAGCTGTTCTTTTATTTTTTAGGCGAAGTATTTCTTGACTGCATCGGCATTCACAGGACGAGTGAACTCTTCTCCATCCATAGTTGTAAGAATTAATGCACCGCCAGAGAAGGCTCTCTTAACAACATATGGGCCTTCATAATTAGGAGTCCACTTGCCCCTAGAATCAGTAGTAAAAGTCGAGATCTTTTTGAGCACGAGGTCACCTTCTCTGAACACACGGGGTCGAACCTTCTTATCAAATGCTTTCTTCATTCTTTGTTGATATAATTGGCCATGACACAAAGCCGTCATTCTTTTCTCTTCAATCAGATTCAACTGGTCGTATCTACTTTGACACCATTCAGCCTCGGACAATTCAGTTTCCATCAAAACTCTCATAGAAGGGATTTCAACCTCTATCGGGAGCACTGCTTCCATGCCATAAACAAGAGAAAAAGGGGTTGCCCCTGTTGAAGTGCGAACGGATGTACGATACCCATGCAGAGCGAAAGGAAGCATATCATGCCAATCCTTGTATGTAACAACCATCTTTTGAATAATCTTCTTAATGTTCTTATTAGCAGCTTCAACAGCCCCATTCATCTTGGGTCTATAAGGAGAAGAATTATGATGCTCAATCTTAAACTCATCGCATAATTCCTTCATCATCTTGTTATTTAAATTCGACCCATTATCAGTGATGATCTTGCTCGGAACACCATACCGACAGATAATTTGATTCTTGATAAACCGGACCACTACTTGCTTAGTCACATTTGCATATGATGCCGCTTCAACCCATTTGGTAAAATAGTCAATAGCCACCAATATGAAACGGTGTCCGTTCGACGCTTTAGGCTCAATCATTCCAATCATATCAATGCCCCACATTGAAAAAGGCCATGGAGAAGAGATAACATTGAGAGGAGTTGGAGGCACATGAATCTTGTCAGCATAAATCTGGCATTTATGGCACTTTTCACATATTTACAACAGTTAGATTCCATTGTCAACCAATAGTAACCTGCCCTTAACATCTTCTTAGCCATAGCATGTCCATTGGCATGGGTGCCAAAGGATCCTTCATGGATTTCTTTCATCAACATATCTGCTTCGTGTCTATCCACGCATCTGAGTAAGATCATGTTATAATTTCTTTTATACATCACATCATCATTCAAGAAGAAACTACCAGCCAATCTTCTCAAAGTTTTCTTATCCTTCTTGGATGCCCCAAGTGGGTACTCTTGATTCTGAAGAAAGCATTTAATATCATAATACCATGGTTTATCATCAACAACCTCTTCAACTACAAACACATGAGCTGGTCTATCAAGACGCATCACACTAATCTTTGGCACATCATTCCAATGATTTACCACAATCATGGAGGATAAAGTCGCTAAAGCATCTGCCATTCGATTCTCTGCTCTTGGTATATGGTGAAACTCAACTTTATTGAAGAAAGTTGACAACCTTGTTGCATAATCACGATAAGGAATCAAATCAGGTTGACGTGTCTCCCACTTCCCTTTAATCTGATTAATCACTAAAGCTGAATCTCCATACACATCAAGAATCTTGATTCTTAAATCGATAGCTTCTTCCAAGCCCATAATACACGCTTCATACTCAGCCGCATTATTTGTGCAATTGAAAACCAACCTTGCAGTGAAAGGAATATGAGAACCATGAGGAGTAACAATAATTGCACCAATACCTCTGCCATATTCATTAACCGCCCCATCAAAAATCAAACCCCAACGGGATCCAGGCTCAGGTCCTTCTTCATGTAATGGTTCCTCACAATCTTTAATCTTTAGATACAACACATCCTCATCAGGAAAGTCAAACTGAATAGGTTGATAATCATCAATTGGCTGGTGTGCCAAATGATCAGCCAAAACACTTCCTTTTATCGCCTTTTGAGTTCGATACTCGATATCATATTCTGATAACAACATTTGCCAACGAGCAATCCTCCCAGTTAAAGCAGGCTTTTCAAAGATATACTTGATTGGATCCATTTTAGATATCAACCAAGTTGTACAATTCAACATATACTGACGGAGGCGCTTGGCAGCCCAAGCTAGAGCACAACATGTCTTTTCAAGCATCGTGTATCGAGACTCACAATCAGTGAACTTCTTGCTTAAATAATAAATGGCAAATTCTTTTCTCCCAGATTCATCTTGTTGACCCAGAACACAACCCATAAACTCTTCTAGCACGGTCAAATACATGATCAAAGGTCTTCCTTCTACGGGAGGAGACAAAATAGGAGGTTCAAGCAGATACTCTTTAATTCTTTCGAAAGCTTTTTGACAATCTTCTGTCCAGACACAACCCTGATCTTTGCGGAGAAGTTTGAAAATCGGTGCACATGTGGCAGTCATATTGGATATAAATCGGGAGATATAGTTCAAACGTCCCAAGAATCCTCTTACTTGTTTTTTTGTTCTGGGTGCAGGCATCTCCTGGATAGCTTTAACTTTACCAGGATCAACTTCAATGCCTTTCTGACTGACAATAAAGCCTAACAATTTTCCAGAACGAACACCAAAAGTGCATTTATTAGGATTCAGACGGAGCTTGAACTTTCTCAAACGTTGAAACAACTTCAATAAATTTTTAATATGATCTTCTTCAGTCTTCGACTTATAAATCATATCATCCACATAGACCTCAATTTCTTTATGCATCATATCATGGAACAGAGTGGTCATAGCTCTCTGGTACGTTGCACCAGCATTTTTTAAACCGAAGGGCATCACTCTGTAACAGAATGTTCCCCAGGTTGTAATGAATGTTGTTTTTTCCATATCCTCAGGTGCCATCTTTATTTGGTTATAACCGGAAAATCCATCCATAAATGAAAAGATATTGAACTTAGCAGTATTATCTACCAACAAATCAATGTGTGGTAATGGAAAATCATCTTTTGGACTTGCTTTATTCAAATCTCTATAGTCAACACACATTCAGACTTTTCCGTCTTTCTTTGGAACAGGCACGATATTGGCCACCCATTGAGGATATTCTACGGTCACAAGAAAACCAGCATCAATCTGCTTTTGAACCTCTTCTTTAATCTTCACAGCCATGTCAGGATGAGTTCTTCTCAATTTCTGCTTCACGGGTGAACATTCAGGCTTTAATGGCAAATGGTGCTCCACAATACCAGTATCAAGACCAGGCATGTCTTGATAGGACCAAGCAAACACGTCAACATATTCTCTAAGAAGCTCTACCATCCTCTTCTTAACATCTGACTGAAGCAGTGCCCCAATCTTGACTTCTTTTTTATCATCATCGGAACCCAGATTAACCAATTCCACCGGCTCTTCATGAGGCTGAATGACCTTCTCCTCGTGCTCAAGCAATCGAGAAATCTCATCAGGAATTTCTTCAATATCCTCCTCTTCCGCTTCAAACACAGGGAACTCAAAGTTGGGAGAGGGCATATGGTCATTGTTTCCAATGGGTTTAACAATCAATCTGCACAATGATTTTATGTTTGATTTTAGAATATGAACAAAAAAAATGAAAATATTATGCAGATAAGAGTGATTATAACATTATTATACTTTTTCGGTTTTTTATGTTACCATTTTTCAGAAGTAAAGCAAAAAAGGAAAACAACATATGGATAAACAGAAGAACATTTTATTGATGATGATAAAAGTTGAAACAAAGCCCTCACAAATTCACTTTCACCTTGGGCAGAGTGAAAGGATTTTTGAAAGAAACAAAAACAAATTACTTTGAAACATGAACAACAGTAGGAACATCAACAGCGATCCAATTCTGGCATATCAATCCACGTGTCACAAAGTTGGGCATTTCTTCCTCTTGGTCATCTTCAAGAATTGCAGCTGTAGAATGATCTTTGCAATGGATGAACCCAGCACTTCGAAAGACTTCATGAATACTCTTCAGCTCTTTTTGGGTTGAACCAGATGTAAAACCCAAACCAGCTCTATCTTTTTTCTCAGCAACTTCAATGATTCGGCCCCATCCATGAGCTTGGCCATTATCCACTACATGTTGTGCATCTTTTAGAGAAGACATGGACACCCCATCCTTCTTGACAGCTTTATCAACCATAGAAAGAGCCTGAAACGGAGTTCCAATATCCTCTTCCGCATCGATATAAGAAAAAGACGACAAACTGCTTACCAACATAGCCTGTTCTCCACCAACAACGACAAGTTTACCATTCTGCACGAATTTTAACTTTTGATGCAGTGTCGAAGTAACAGCTCCAGCTTCATGGATCCATGGGCGTCCTAGAAGACAACTGTAAGCAGGACGAATATCCATGACTTGAAAAGTGATCTGGAAAAAACACGGACCAATCTTGATAGGGAGATCAACCTCTCCAATCACGGTTTTCCTCGATCCATCAAAGGCTTTCACAATGACCCCACTGAACCTCATAGGAGTACCTTGATAAGATAATCTGGACAAAGTAGATTTTGGCATCACATTCAACGATGACCCAGTATCAACCAGCACATTGGATAGAGCGTCTTCCTGGCAATTCATGGAAATATGGAGAGCCAAATTATGATTTCTTCCATGTTCGGTCAACTCTTCATCACAAAAACTCAGATTATTACACGCAGTGATATTGGCAACAATGCTATCAAACTGGTTAACAGTCACATCATGATCTACATAAGCTTGTTCCAATACTTTCTGTAACGATTCACGATGAGCCTCAGAGCTCATTAACAGAGATAGAACAGATATCTTTGACGGTGTATGTAACAATTGATCCACCACATTATATTCACTCTTCTTGATCAATTTCAATACCTCATCATTATCTGACTTCTGATTTACATCACTTGATTGACCAGACTCCACAGAAGTCTTCAACTGAATTTGCTTACCCACAGTATCTTCACTTGTCTTTGAAGGCACATTATCAAATACTCGACCACTTCTGGTTACACGTCCGACATCAGCAATAGTCACAACTGAGGGAAGAGAAGGAATGGGAACCTCTTTTCCATCCTCCAACATACGAGGTTCTGCAAATCCACCGAGGGATCAATAATTAACCATCGCTCACACCCCACAAGGGCACACGAGGTTCTGCAGATTCACCGAGGAATCAATAATTAACCATCGCTCACACCCCACAAGGGCACACGAGGTTCTGCAGATTCACCGAGGAATCAATCGACACAAGAATGCATACCATGATGCTTCACATGCAACATGACTCATGACACTCTTGAAAATGCACACATGTTTACAAACATACTCATGCATTCTACACATTCATCGCATATATTCATACAACATCATAGATTTTTAATCAGGCTAAACAATGCACATAATTGCCCAAGCGGCCACAATTCATAATCTAGGATTCACGCCATACGGCTACCCACAGCACAACACAACCCAACATATAAACTACTAAATCAAAGAAGGGTCGATCGCAACCGAAACTCCAAGCCACGACAGCACCCCGCAACAGGGAAATTCATCCTGCTACGTTCGCTACACGCTCGCCTAGCGAGCTGCTAGCGAGCGTTCGCTACCTCCTCGCCTAGCGAACTGCTAGCGAGCCAGAACAGAGGCTACAGACCTCGTTCGCTACACCGTTCGCCACAGCGAACCTCCAGCGAGCTCCTCGCTACTCCCTTCGCTGCCAGCGAGGGACATTAAAACCATTCTGTCCCAAGTCTGGGACCGTTCGCTGCGCACTCGCCTAGCGAACTACCAGCGACCATTCGCGACCTGCTCGCCTAGCGAACTGCTAGCGAGCGTCTGCGATTTCCACTTCTCCCCGCTGTTCAGAATCCAAAACCACCGATGAAATCCAACTCATATCCAGTAGCCTTAGTCTAACATATATTGATTAATCTACGTCATCTAATCACGATTCTAACCGTTAGACAACGATTTCTATCGATTAAACCAAATTCAACCTAAAATGGAAAGTGTAGAAAAACTACCAACAATCCAAAACAATCCAACAAAATCATACATGATTATACACATTGATAGAATAATAAAGTTTCACACCCTTACCCGATCAATCGAAAGCTTTGGCAATGATTTCTTGAAGTTCTAGGTTTTCCTCTTCTTTCTCTCCTCTTTCTCTTCTCCTCCTTTCTTTCCTTTGTTTTTCTTTCTATCTTACTAACTTTCTCTTTTTCTCTCATATACTCATATTCTCTTTTCTTTCCTCTCAAATTCTTTCCACACACTAATTAATCAATTCACATAAAATATCCACTTAACATAATTACTAATGCCCAAAATACCCTCCGGTCTATTTTTACCCGAAACTCTCAAAGTAGGCAAAAATAGCACAATATGCACAATTAACATATTAACACACAATTCCACATTTAAAATAATAATTCAATTAATTAAATCAGAAGGACTCAAAATAAAGGAAATTCAGAATCGGGGCGTTACATGTGATATTCTAACTACCTATAAATCATACATTGTCATGTATTATTATTTTGTGGTGATTTGTGTGAAAACATACCATGGCTGCTCTATTGTGCTTCTTTGTCAAGAATCCTAGTTTTATGACCATAATGCTTATTTTGTCAAATATATTGTCATTTGTAAATGATATGTGGATGTTATATTGCAAGTTTGTGCCTTGATATCATGTTTAAACTTGTTAGTGAGATTTTGGTCATTTTGTAGGTTTAGGATCCAACCTTGAAAAAGTGGTATGCTTGCCCCTAGAACTATAAACCTAGCTCAATATTAGGATGTGTAGATAACTTGTAAGTTGCTCATAGATTCCCCCCTTGCCCTTGATCATGTGTGAATCAATGTGGCCTTTTATTTTCATTATGATGATTTCATGTTTGGTCTTGCCTATCATTGCTTTGAAGTGATTCTTAAGTGGTTATGCTTGATATTCTTTATGCCTCAAATCTTGGGTCAATGTTTGATTTTTGTTCATAATGCTTGTGTTGGTGAAGATGTGAGAAATTTGAAGCTTAGTCATTAGGGTTGTCTTGTGAGACATGTTTGATTTTGCTGTCCAATTTGTTTCAACATGTCATTTTTTATTTAATGAGTTTTTTGCCTAACTTAAAGTTGTGAACTCATTTGCTTATCCATTTCAAGAATGTGTATGATGTTGTTAGGTTCAAAATCTGCCTAAGTGTTCAATTTGCCATATCATGCCTCAAGCTGTTACATTATTCAAAATATCATGAGGTCAACATTTCATATTCTGTTCCAAGCATTGTCTACATGATCTATGTGCATTGAACCATTATCATATCCATTTAAAACTTGTACATGATCTCAATTCCTCCAACTGTCATGGTTATGGCTTATTGTATGTTCAAATTGTTGTATGACATAAGTTTCAAAATGCTAATTTCTGTTTTGGTAAAGATTTCACTCATTTTCTGAGCTGCACCTCATCTGTTAGCATCATCATCATGTGTGTATGACCTCTTTTTCATGAAATACATCATTGCCTTAAAGTTGCCCTGTTGTGGTGAATGTCTTGCCTAGGCAGAATTTTCCAACTTTTGCACCAACTCATCATTTCTCATACTACTTGACACAAGCTTTTCCATGAACCTAAAACACTTTCATGATAACATTTCTGGTGTGTGCATATTGATTACTTGTGTTGTCTTGGTTTATTTTCACATTTCACATTCCAATCACACTTATCCACCAAATCTGCCACATCATGATCAAGTTGTTTTTTCTGTTTGTGTATACATGATTTTAGAGTTGTAACTCACTCACATGTTTGATTCTAAGGTGTGTATATGTTTGGTTTGGTCTGAGGTTACTTATATTTGCATTTCACCACTTAATTTCCTTTTGAGCCAAAACTGTCAAGACCACATTCCAAAACCATGTTTACTTGCATAATGCTTAATCTTAGAGTGGTAACTCATTTTGCTCTATATTTGTGATGTGTGTATGAGTTTGTGTGTCCATGAGAACTCTTTTTCTTGCATTTGAACTATGTTTGTATCCATAAGCTGTCAAACTGTTTTGAAAAGAAAAACATTTATGCTTTTTTTGTGTTGCCTACTGCTTAGGGTTTGTAAACTTGCACTGAAGCTGATGTTTATATTGGTATAGGCATCTTTATGCTAGGTCTTATATTTGTGTCAAGAGCATATTGTTGTTACATCATTTTGCTGTCCTGAATCTTGCTGCACTTGTCTGCCAACCTTGTTCATAATCTAAGCATATCATTGTTATAGTTCTTGTTGTCATGAACTTTGTTTGCAAATTGCCACTATTTCAAAGAATTTTTTTTTTTGCTTCAAGCAAAACCTAGTGAACTTCTATTCTGATGTGCATCCTGACTGCCTCATTTATTTTCCTTTCAAAATCATTAACTGTTTTACAATGTGGTAATCATGTTTTGGATTATGTTTATGGTTTAGCAATGCATCACTATTATTATTCTAGGATGACAGTTGGTCTTTTGGTTTTGATAGAGTCTAGTTGTAACCTCAATAGCATGTTTGACTTTGGTTTTGGTTTGGTATCCCATATATGCTTGTCATAGCAACTCATGTGCTACTTTTTGAACCAAGATTGTATTGACATATTTTCTTGCTAGAACACTCCCAATATCATGTTTATATATTGCTCGTGCTGTTTAACCACACTGTCCTCCCCTGATCCAATTCATGATCATCAAAATGCACTTCACTCCCTAATTTGCAGCTGTCATATGTTTTTTAAATTCATTTGGTTTGTGAGCTTTCTTAAGGTTTAGACACATCCTATATGTGGTTTTGAGTATGTATGTGTGGTTTCTTTACTCCAAATTGGTCTGTTTTATAACCTCACTATCTCACTTGCAATATTTTGATTTTCATCTCATTTTCACATGACAGTTGGATTTGCACCTCATAAGTAGTTTGTTTGAATGCATGAACATGTTGTATATCATATTTGAATTGTGTTAGAACTCTCTTCCTGATCATATCATGACTGGTTTGGTCATTGTCTTGGTAAATGCATTTTTCATCAAAAATAGCAACTACTATCGTGTTTTCATTTCAAAGCATCTTTTCAAAATTCTAGTTGGACCATCCTTTTCCTTGTTTAAAAACACCCAAAATTGATCTAAGGTTTGTTTGATTTGGTTAAGAAATGAGTGAGTTTGATATCAAAACGCATTTGTGAAATTGCCTTGTTCTTGTTTCATTTTTGCCCAGCCATTCACAACACCACGCCATATATATTTATGGGGGTGGCTATATCAACGGATGTATAGCCACCCCAGTGGTAAGCAACTTGTTCATATTCACGCCTTGCAAAGCATAGATCTGGGTTTGATCCCTGAGGAGGATCAACCCTTTTGGCCTTTTTTTTTCTTTTTCCTTACACGCGCGTTTTGGGCTGGAGGGTGTGGGTTCAACTCCCACCCCTTGCATTTTCTTTTGATTTTCACTTATTGATTTTTGTTTTGCTCATTAACACTCATGAACTTCAAATAATCACAACTCCCTCATTTTTCATCCTTTTTGGCTCATTCTTTTTGCATTGTGTCTGATATAATGTCTATTTTTATATGATGTGGAAATATTACTTGTTGTCATAAATTGTGATGCATTTTTCCCTTGTGGAAATTTGTTCCTTTATTGTGATTGTGATCCTACTTGCAGTTGAATTCCTTTGAGCGTGCTTGAATTTCTTGTGAGATGTTTATTCCCCTTGTTAGTTAACATGCTAGGATACTCCCCTTTGGTTGTCACCATAATATTGTCTTATTTTCCTCCTAAATTATGAGGTTTAAACTGATTTACCTATGTTTAATTATCATCTATGCATTTTGTTGTTACACTTGCTTTTACTTTGAACCTATGACATGCCTACCTTCAAATTGTGGTTTGTGTGGTTGCTACCTTCATCATGTCTCAATCTTTGTTAAGAAATACCCTCAACCTTTGTTAATATATGCTCCAACCTTTGTTAAGATATTTGACTATTGGTTGTAACCATTGATATTATTTGAAGTATTTGCTTATTGTAATATGCATGCTTGCTTGTCTTAATCTTATTTCATCTTGCTCAATTGTTTATTGCTTTGTTAAGTACTTCTTCCCCAAGTGATGGAACTTTTTAGTTCTCATCCAAGTTGTCTCTCTCTCTCTCTCTCTCTCTCTCTCTCTCTCTCTCTCTCTCTCCTTCCAAAGGAAAAGTCTCTCCCTTGACCCTTGTGTCATTGGATAGCTCATTGCCCCTCCCTTGACTTTGTGAAGTCATCCTAACCCTAGCTTGGCTAAGTTAGAACATATGAGCCGTTATACTTTGCTTTAAGTCTAGAAAACCCACCTACACTAGGAGTGCTCTTCAACTAGAACCCTAGGATAGAGTTTGTAAACTCTATGTAAGAATCATAGTAATGATTACTTACTCCCCTCTTAAGTGTTTAACATAGATCTAGAGAGTTTTGTGAAACTCTACACAAACATTGAAATGTTTGTTCCCCCCTTGAACCTTGATCATAATCAAGTGTTCTTTAACCCTATTGAGGTGAACTACGATTTCTCTGATTCTATCCTAGTTAGGATACGTAGGCAGAGGACGCGACGTCTTTGCGAGCAAGCTTAGAAATTACCCTTAGGTGTTTACCTACAATCTCACCTTGTACACAATCCCAATCCTTAGCAAACATTTACAAATTTAGCATGCAATCAAACCAAAAGGTTCCTGTATAGTACTACAGATGTTTAGGATGTGAAATACCTACCATATGCATAACCAACCCCCGATCCCCGAATCTCTTAGCATTGTCGTTACATCACGCAAAAGGTTCTTTCTTTCTTTAGACCTTTCCTTTGGATAAATTAAAGTCCGGTTGTGAATTTAAGAATTTAAGATTCAAGTTTGATCAAGAGCTTGGTATCACGATTCTCACCGCAACAACTCGCTGCAGCGAGCTCGCGACCAGCTCGCCTAGCGAACGTGCTAGCGAGTGTCTGCGAACTCAAAAACCCTCACTGTCATCAATCCTTAATCCTTCACAAAATCAACCGATTCTCACCAAACCAGTTCTTATAGTCTTAGTCTAACATCCCTCGACTAAACTACACACTTTATTCTCGATTTTAACCGTTAAAACTTCGATTCTACCAGTTAAACCCATTTATGCCCTAGAATGGAAAATGGAGAAAACACTCAAACAATTCATACACAATCATAAACATTGATAGAATAACAACATTTCACACCCTTACCTCGATTAAATCGATCCCAAAGAGTTGATTTTGAGCTTTCCAAGCTTTTCCTTCTCTTTTCTCCTCTTCCTCTTTCTTTCTCTTCTTTTTCTCTTTCTTTCCACTTTCCTCTTATATATCTTTCTCTTTGATTTCCTTCCATTATATTCTTCTCTCAATTATATACCAATAATTTCCAATAATCAAAACAATCCAAATAAATTAATTAATTAACATGAACAATTAATTATTGAAAAATGGAGTTGTTACAACCCTCCCCCACTTTAGGAATTTTCGTCCTCGAAAATGTTACCTGATTCAAACAACTCGGGATAAGACTCCCTCATCTGGCTCTTAAGTTCCCAAGTCACATTTCCACCAGTCGGTCCTCCCCAAGCGACCTTCACTAAAGCAATCGCTTTGCCTCGAAGTTGCTTCAACTCCCGATCCTCTATTCGCATAGGTGATGTCTCCACAGTCAGGTTATCTCTCACCTGCACATCATCTACTTGGACTACATGAGACAGATCTGAAATGTATTTCCTCAACTGAGATACATGGAACACGTCATGGAGATTATCAAGCGACGGAGGCAAAGCAACACGATAGGCTACCTCTCCTATCCTCTGCAAAATCTGATAAGGACCAATGAAACGCGGCGTCAACTTACGCGACTTCAACGCTCTACCAACACCAGTCATCGGAGTGACTCGAAGAAACACATGATCTCCCTCTTGAAATTCAAGTGCCTTCCTCCTCTTGTCATGAAAACTCTTCTGACGACTCTGAGAAATCCTCATCTTCTCTTGAATCATCTTAATCTTATTGGTAGTCTGCTGGACTATCTCGGGTCCAACTACAGAACTCTCTCCCGACTCATACCAACACAATGGTATCCTACACCGTCTATCGTACACTGCCTCAAATGGTGCCATACTAATACTCGAATGAAAACTGTTGTTGTAAGTAAATTCAATCAAAGGTAAGTAGCTATCCCAAGCTCCTCCCTTCTCCAATACACAAGCTCTCAAAAGATCCTCAAGTGATTGAATCGTTCTCTCAGTCTGACCATCGGTCTGCGGATGATAAGATGAACTCAAACGCAACTTCGTACCCAAAGAACTTTGCAAACTCTCCCAAAATCTCGAAGTAAACCTCAGATCTCTATCTGACACAATGCTAGACGGAATACCATGCAAACTGACAATCCTATCAATGTACAGCTTTGCCAATTTCTCCAACGGATAATCCATTCGCATAGAAATAAAATGAGCAGATTTGGTCAATTTATCCACAATAACCCAAATAGCTTCAAAGTTACTCGGTGTCCTCGGTAAACCAGACACAAAATCCATAGAAATTCTATCCCATTTCCACTAAGGAATAAACAACGGTTGCATCAAACCCGACGGCTTCTGATATTCAATCTTTGACTTTTGACAAGTCAAACAAGAATACACAAACTCGGCAATATCCTTCTTCATACGAGGCCACCAAAATACTTTCCTTAAATCTTGATACATCTTAGTAGCACCCAAATGAATACTTAATCCACTATGATGCCCTTCCTCAAGAATACTCTTCTTAAGCTCAACGACATCAGGAACACAAACTCTATCACGACACCTCATGATACCATTTTCATCAATCCGAAAATCACCACCTTGACCTTGATTGATCAGAGTCAACCGATCAACTAAACTCAAATCATATTTCTGTCCTTCTCGAATCTCGTCAAGAATACCACTAGTAAGCTTCAACATACCAAGCTTAACTCTATAAGAAGTCTTCTCACACACCAAACTCAAATCACGAAATTTCTAAATCAATTCTAACTCTTTTACCATCATCATCGACATATGCAATAATTTCCTACTCAATGCATCAGCTACCACATTCGCTTTACCCGGATGGTAATTCAAACCAAAATCATAATCATTTAGAAGTTCTAACCATCTCCTCTGCCTTACATTCAATTCTTTCTGATCGAAAAGATACTTCAAACTCTTATGGTCACTAAATACCTCAAATCTCGAACCAAACAAATAATGCCTCCAAAGCTTCAGCACAAATACAACGGCGGCCAACTCTAAGTCATGCGTCGGATAATTCTTCTCATGCACTTTGAGTTGCCTCGAAACATAAGCTACAACTTGTTTATTTTGCATCAACACACCTCCCAAACCCATCAAAGAAGCATCACAGAACACAACAAACAGTTCTGCCGGATTCGGCAAAATCAAAACAGGAGCGGTCGTCAATTTTCTCTTAAGCTCTTGAAAACTTCCTTCACACTTTGCATTCCAAACAAAGGCTTGACCTTTCCTAGTCAACTGCGTCAATGGTAAAGATAACTTGGAAAATCCTTCAATGAATTTTCGATAATATCCCGCCAACCCAAGAAAACTTCTAATCACAAAAACTGATTTCGGAGTCTCCCATTGTGATACTGCTTCTACCTTTGACGGATCAACTGCAATACCTCTACTCGAAATCACATGACCAAGAAAACACACTTCCCTCAACCAAAATTCGCACTTAGAAAGTTTCGCATACAACTGCTTCTCTTTCATCACAGACAACACAATCCTCAGATGTTCGACATGCTCTTCTTCACTCTTCGAATAAATCAAAATATCAATGAACACAACAACAAACTTGTCCAAATATGGATGGAAAATCCTATTCATGTACTCCATAAATACACCTGGTGCATTAGTCACACCAAATGGCATCACAGAATACTCATAGTGTCCATACCTCGTTCTAAAAGTAGTCTTCTGAATATCCTCAGCCTTCACACGAATTTGATGATACCCAGATCTCAAATCTATCTTACTGAACACACTCGCACCAACCAACTGATCCATCAAATCATCAATCCTTGGAAGTGGATACTTATTCTTGATAGTCACCTTGTTCAATTGCCTATAATCCATACAAAGTATCATAGAACTTTCTTTCTTCTTAACCAACAACACTGGTGCACCCCACGGCGACACACTCTGACGAATAAACCTCTTCTCAAGTAGATCTTCAAGTTGAATCTTCAACTCTTTCAATTCCAATGTAGACATACGATATGGAGCCATCGATATCAGATAGTTCCAGGAATCAAGTCGATCGTAAACTCCACTTCTCGTTCTGGCGGTAAATCTCTTATCTCCTCAGGAAAAACTTCCGGGAAATCACGGACAATTGGTAAAGCATCAATTGCTCCACTTTCACCAATACTCAAAGTTGCCACCAACATAAATACCTTCGCACCATCTTGCACTGATTCCCTTACTTGCTTAGCAGTCATAAACAAATCTCCTTCCTCATCGGATTCAGGAAAAATAACCGTTTTGTCAAAACAGTTAATATAGACACGATTGAATTCCAACCAATTCATCCCAAGAATAACATCAAGTTGATCTAAATGAAGACACACTAAATTAACTCCAAAGTCTTTACCAAAAATACTCAACAGACAATTCAAACACACATACGGGGTAGTTACCGAACCCATAGCAGGAGTATCAATAACCATACCACCACTCATAACAGACAACTCAAGATTTAATCTCTTAACACAATCCAAAGAAATAAAAGAATGTGTAGCTCCAGTATCAATTATAGCGATCAGAGGTATACCATTAATGAAGCACGTACCTCGGATCAATCGATCATCACTAGCAGTCTCCGATCCTGATAGAGCAAACACTTTCCCACTCCCTTGAGTCTTCTTTGGCTTGTCACACTTGTTACTAATGTGCCCTTGCTCACCACAGTTGTAGCAAGTCACATTCGCACCGCTTCTGCACTCAAGAGCTTTGTGGCCTAGCTTGCCACACTTGAAACACTTCTGCTCGACACTCGTGCACTCAGGAGCATGATGTCCTACTTCACTGCACCTAAAACATCTCACCGGAGTAGAAACTCCTCCCCCACTTGGCTTCTTACCATAACCAGCTTTCTGTTTCCCCTTATCAGCAGGAGTCACATATGGCTTCCCTCTGAATTGACCCTTTCCCTTATCATTTAAACTCTTGTAGTGGCTAGACCGAGCCCTACTATCTTCATCATAAATTCTACTTTTGTTCACCAACTCAGGAAATCGCCTAATTTCCTGATAATCAACGGCTTGCTTAATCTCCAGCCTCAAACCATTCACAAACTTAAGACACTTGGATCTCTCAGCATTGACAGTGTTATAATGAGGACAAAACTTAATCAATTCCTCAAACCTTACCGCATACTCGACCACAGTTGAGTTACCTTGTTTCAGCTCAAGGAATTCAATTTCCTTCTTACCACGCACATCTTCTGGAAAATACTTCTCCAGAAATGTCTCTCTGAAAACCTCCCAAGTAACTACAATCTCATCTTCTTCAAACCTATGACGAGTGTTACCCCACCAGTCCTCAGCTTCCTCTTCAAGCATATGAGTGCCAAACTGCACCTTCTGCGCATCTGAATAGTTCATAACTCGAAAGATCTTCTCAATTACTTTCAACCAAACTTGTGCTTTATCAGGTTCATGGGTTCCCTTGAACATTGACGGATTGTTCCTTTGGAACCTTCCCAAAGCACGAAATTCATCATCAGCATTGTTTCCAGCATTCACATTGGCTTGAGGATTCTGCCCAATCGCTCCAGCAAACCTCATCAAAGCCTCAGCAATCGCTTCATCATTCCTACCGGCAACCATCATTCTGAATCTCAACAACAGAACTTCATAAGAACAAACAATATCGATAGTGTCACACACAATCAGATATATATATATGGAATAACACATTAACAACTTGGCCAACTGGCCAACCTGCTCTGATACCACTTAATGTAACACCCCCTTCTATACCCCAAAAAAAACAAATAAATCACATAATAAAAATTCATCAGAGTAAATTTGAAACACGGTATAAAAGAAGTATGACACATCATACACAAAATTAACATGCAACACCTGCTCTACAAAAGACATGTAATAGTGGGGTAGCTTTCAAATAGAGGAACTTAGTCCTTACACCCATGCATTCAAATAATTCATCACTCAAGAATTATAACATGATTGCACACACAACATATTTCACATAATCAAAGTATTCATACTTTAAACCATCATCACCATATTCATCAAGCAATGCACACATATTCACTAATATGTTCTCATGCATTTGTCACATACAATTACAAGAAATGCACACATATTCACTAATATGTTTTCATGCATTATTAATAACATCGTGCCAACGACAACGAACTCAATCACAATCATCATGCACTTTTAATCAATTTAAACAATGCATATACTTGTCAAAAGACCACATTTCATAATCAATTCCATAATCTAGGATTCACGCCTTACGGGTACCCATAGCACATGTTTCATAACACACAATTACTTATTTCCAACAAGGATCGAACACAATCGAACCAAGAAATCAACATAGGATGGAATCTCAAGAAAACCAAATGTTGTCACGCTCGCTAGCATGCTCGCCTAGCGAGTGCTCGCTACTTGTTTGCCTAGCGAACAAGCTCGCGAAGGCAAACAGAAGCTACTGACTTCGTTCGCTACCTCGCTCTCTTAGCGAAGGCCTAGCGAATGCTCGCTACCTCGCTCGCTCCCAGCGAAGAAGACCAATTCCATTCAGTCCAAGTTTGGGACCTCTCGCTACCTACTCGCTATAGCTCGCTGCAGCGAACGCTCGCGACCAGCTCGCCTAGCGAACGTGCTAGCGAGTGTCTGCGAACTCAAAAACCCTCACTGTCATCAATCCTCAACCTTTCACAAAATCAACCGATTCTCACCAAACCTGTTCCTATAGTCTTAGTCTAACATCCATCGACTAAACTACACACTTTATTCTCGATTTTAACCGTTAAAACTTCGATTCTACCGATTAAACCCATTTATGCCCTAGAATGGAAAATGGAGAAAACACCCAAACAATCCATACAATCCATACATAATCATAAACATTGATAGAATAACAACATTTCACACCCTTATCTCGATTAAATCGATCCCAAGAGTTGATTTTGAGCTTTCTAAGCTTTTCCTTCTCTTTTCTCCTCTTCCTCTTTCTTTCTCTTCTTTTTCTCTTTCTTTCCACTTTCCTCTTATATATCTTTCTCTTTCATTTCCTTCCATTATATTCTTCTCTCAATTATCTACCAATAATTTCCAATAATCAAAAAAATCCAAATAAATTAATTAATTAATATGAACAATTAATTATTGAAAAATGGGGCTGTTACATCCACCTCGAACCGAGCCCCGGGGAAGGGATGAATGTTGCACCCCAAAATTTGCCCAACCTTTTCTTTACCTGGTTTTATGTTTCATTGCATTCTCATAGCATTAGGATTTGCATATCATTGGCCATTTTCAGGGGATTAAGAGAGGTGTGCCTAACAATAGGAGATTACTAAAGCTTTTAAGCCTAGCAAGAGGTTGTATTCAAGATATCAAGTGCTTATCACCATCAGAAGAAAGTCAAAGAGCAGATGAATGAGTATGGTTCACCTCCTATCTTGGAGGCCATGTGAAGATCATTAGATGATATTCGATCCATGGTTATGTATGAAGAACATCATATAAGCTCATTGGATGTCTTAAGGGTCATTGAAGAGCTTATTCAAATCATTATAGCAAGTGCAAGAAGCCACAGTTAAAGGTGGTGCAGTTAGAGTTTTCATCTGGTCAACCCTAAGTCAACAGTTGAATTGAAGGAGATTAAGAATCAATTCCAAGTCTTTGTAATCATGGAATGTTGTGTTGAGATGTCTAAGATGATATTCCAATATCAATTCATAGAGAATCAAGAGTGTGAGAAGTTGCTAAGCTAGGGTTTCTAAGCTTGTTAGTGTAAAATCTCCTATTTAGTGCTCAACTTCAAGACCATATATCTCAAGATGAAAGTCTCATCTCATCTTGACCCCAACATGAAACTTGTAGAGCATGTTTCTAGATTTCTTTTGAGTACTAGAACTCATCCATTGGATTTTTAGAACTCAAGTTATGAATCTGGCAAGTTACAGGTCATCAGATGAATGTGATTTTGGTCAACAAAAGTCAACCAACTTCCAAGACATTTTTGACCTAGAAGGATGTTTCTCCTTACTTTGACCTAAACATAAAAGTTTTTCCTTATGATCTTAGCTTTCCAAAAAAATCTATAAGTCCTTCATCTGATTTGTAGAGCTCAAGATATGAAACTTGCAAGGTAGGGGCATTTTGGGAAACTTTGATTATAGGCCATTTTGGTTATAAGTCAATTTCACAACTTTGCATACTTCAAATGCAACTTTCTCCAACATCAAACTTGCTCCAAATGAACTCGTTTTCATCACTAAACATCAATTTCCCAAAGATTTGGCTCATATGTGAAGAATGGTGGAAGGAAATTCATGGAAAAGTACTTTAAAGGCATAAATTCAATCAAAGTCATTTTGAACCAATCTCAATCATGTTTGTGCATTTTTTGAGTGCCAAGAACATTCTAAGAAAAATGACAAAATCAGAATTGGAGTTTGAGGTCACTTCCATGGGCATCTTCCAACTTACTTCAAGCTTAAGGCACACATGCTACATTCACCATTAAGATCAAACAAGGAATCAATCTCAGCCATTGAGGTACTCTACACCATATGCAAGCTAACTGAACCAAAATAACAGCCATGGGAGCCATGTTCATGCGCCAATTTTGAAGCTTGAAGTGAGAAATTTTGGATTTCCATTGGATCAAATTGGGCTTTGATTGGCCTTTTTCTTCATCCAGATCCAATGTATATAACTTCAGCATCCTTCACAAGCTTTCATTTTTGGATTTGGTGTGGAATCGCTCAAGAAATCAGTTGCAAAAAGTTCAAGAAAATTGAAAATCAAATTCTATGATTCATCAAGTTTCAAGCCAAATTAAGCACATCAAAAGCTCCATTGAAGATCAAGGAAAGATTCTGGATTATTTTCATCAAGCTTCATCAAGGATTGAAGGTCCAATGGAGCTATTCCGTTAGGTAACTAACTTTTCCAAATTACACTCTGTTCATGTAACAATTCCATGTCATCGTTGCATATTCATGTTCCCCTAAGTTCCTAGAACGATTCTGGATTAGTTTTAGGACCGTTTGTGATGAATCTTGAAATGACCTTGAATCTTGTTGCTTGCGGTTAGGCTTGAATATAGGTAGAAAATGAAAATAAACCTTGGATTGATGATCTACGTAGCAAGACGAGTTGAACGGTATAAGAGTTGTTGATTTTGGTGAGCATTTCTTAACTGTCATGGTTGCGCGCTACCAGAGAAGACGACCGGAGCCGTCGTGCTCCGCCGTCTGTTCTTCTCCCTCCCTTTTATGTTTTGAATTCAGGCACGTGCGTGTCTTGATCATAGCCCTTGGATCTGGCTTGGACTTTTGACTTGGACTCATCCAATGGTCACGATTTCTCTCTATTTCATGTTTGAATTTTGTTTACTTGCGTGTCATTATAATGACTCTAGGATCCCTTGACTTCATCCAAAACGCACGGCCACAATGGAGTCTTGACATAGTTGACCAGCTTATAATGAAACAGTGAGTTTCATTAAGTGAATCTCAGCTGGACTTGGGCCTCACATGCTAATTACACCCCCTCACGCATAGGCCCGTGGAAGTACACGTGAATCAATTACTTCTTGCACCAACACTTTTTTCCAATTTCATTTCTTTTTCTTTATTTTTCATTTTAATTATTGTTTGGTTTTAATGCATGAAAAAACATACTTTGATGCATCCAAAAATCCTAGAAAAATACTTTCATGTAGTTTTAGATGTAAATTGATTTTACATATTTTTGGATTAAATTTTTAGTTCATTTTCCATTTGATTTTGGATTTTCTTTTTAAGGTGTTCTTTGTGAATAGAAAATTGCATAACACTTGTTTAGAATTTTATTTCTTGATGAAACCGTCACATAAATTCCTGATTTTTCTTGTACATACTCTTGACACATCAATTGATTTTGTGATATTTTTCTCCCTGATTTTTATCACCATTTGAGTGGGTTTTTGGTTGAACCTTTAGAACCCTCCTATTTCACTAGTTCTTAGGACAACCCTAGAACTTTCCCTTCTGTTTGCCTAGTTAGGTTTAGAATTTTTCCATAAAACTTTGACCCCTGGTTCCTAACACCAGAGGTGTCTCATAGGAATGTATTTGGAATTTTTAGGTTTAGTTTACTATTTTTAGTATATTTTACACTTTAGGTCACCCTTGTATGGTTTCTACCCTAATGCTTGTGCTAGTTTGATTCTTATTTGAATTTTGTGAATTGTTTGGGCATCCTATCTTTGCATATCCATGTTGTAGACATAATAAAGCATTTTTATGTTCAATTTTAGGCCTTGATCATGTTCATAACTTGTTTAAGTTTGGCCTCCCTTTACACCTTTCATGTAGGGTTTTTTTTCATGTGTATATGATGAATGATCCCAACCTTTTGCATGATCCTCTTGCCATTTCTTGTGCATTCCTTCTCAATTATGTTATGTGCATCTTCTTCTTTTGCATTTCTCTTTGTCCTATGACCTAAGGATCCCACTTGTGAGAGCCTAGTTCCTCCTTTGGAAGAACTAAAGGCATTCCAAAAGTGGTAGAACCTTTGAGGACTACTTATGTGTTTTTACACATTGAATGTGATGAGTTTGGTTGAGTGTCATAGTGAGTTCCTTTGGTTCTCACTTTGCTTCCAATCATCTTATTGATCCTTTCGTCTTCATGTTGTATGATTTGGTGCATTAGGATAGAAGTATGCATGTGTAGGCATTCTCTCTCTTAAGTCCATGTTTGCATTAAAGGTTGAGATTTCCTCCCTTTGCTTGGATGTTGTTTTCTTTTTTATGTTTGCTTGTTTGCATTAAAGGTTGAGGTTTCCTCCCTTTTCTTGTGTGTTTTTTCCTTTTGCTCTTGTTTGCATTAAAGGTTGAGGTGTCCTCCCTTTGCTTGTAATGTTGCATTGCATCTGCATTCTTTCACATTCACATTTCAATTCAAGTATTGTATGTTGCTTCTTTTCTTTGCATTACCATGTTCCCCTAGGAGTTCTCACTTCCTTGTTTAAGGATAGTGATGATAGACATTAGGTTGAATCCTTTGCATGATTAAAAATAGGATAAAATTCCCTTCTCAATCCTAACCTAAGGGCCATTTTGCATGATAACTTTAGGGTTTTGATTTAGTCCCCTTTAGAGTCATTCTTCTCTTCTCATCTTCAAACAATTCTAACACACCTAATAAAGGCTTATGAGTATTGTACGTTAGAGCCTTAAGCTACTTAGGGAATGATTATTGAAGGGTTTCCTTTTAATAACCAGAGTGTTCAGTGTATCACCCTTTGGGTGATATGCGACGCATTCACTCCTAGGTCATAGTCTCTAGTGCAGTATGAATTACAAACATTCATTCAAAACACTTCTCTAATAAAAGACAAAAACCAACAGTCAAACTCATTTTTGTCCCTCTGGACCCCTTAATGATGGAAAACCATTTTCAGATAAACAAGAGTGTTGTTAACTCTTAGTTCTACCACAAACAGGCATCGTCCCTAACTGCTAGAACTGTTTGTTAACCCTACTCAGATAAAACACATGAACAAAGTTGTGTTCTTTTTGGCCTGAACTACGTTTGTTCTGATATCTCGTACCTGTTGAGAGTAAGTAGGCACAAGACGCGATGTCTTGGGGACGCTCTGTCGAGTCACTTTTCTTTTCTTTTGTCCCAGACCTTTAGTTAGATAGATAAACACACCCTTTTAGATAGACAACTAAGCGTGGATCCCTTCGAGTACGACGGACGTGAGGGGTGCTAATACCTTCCCCTTGCGTAATCGACTCTCGAACCCGAGATTTGGTTGCGATGACCGATCTTATCCTTTTTGCTAGGTTTTCCCTGATTGTTTCCTTTCCCTCCGTTAGGATAAATAACGATAGGTGGCGAATCTTCTGTCATTGCCGACACCTATTTTCGCAGTAGCGACAATGAGGATCCTCTACCACTGGCCAAGTAAGATCATCTGTGATGCAGAGTGCATTTCAAAACATGGTTGCAATTAGTCGATTTCATGTGCATCGTCTATAATTATAATTCAAAATACACCCACGTCTAACCAGACTTATACCTTATCCAAGTAAACATGATTAAGGCATAACCACATCTAGTTGGTATGACATGAAATACTTATAAGTATGATGAAGAGTACAAATGATCAAAATTGATCTCACATTTCACTATTTTTAATTCGATATATTAACACTTTAAACTGCAAAAAATGTTTCCCCCGAGCAAGCACATTTCAAGCACAACCATGCGCTACTACCTCAGCATTCTATCAAACTATCACGAACACCTTAACGCAAATTGCTTTTGTATGAAACAACTATACACGGCTCCGCAAAGGACTTAAGGTCATTTACACTTTAAACAGTTATTATTTATCGCTTTCTACAACAAGCAATGATTCAAATTGCAGGAGTCGTAAGAAATACTTAGTTATCCCTGGATCCAAATTCTACTCAGATCCCGACCAGACGATGATAACGGTTGAAAATGGAACAATATCATATCAAAAAGCATAAGCATGCAAAGGTAAAAACTAAAATACATATATGAAAATATTGTACACAAATAGGCAGAAAGGCCCGATCAAATATTACATGAATAATAAATAAAAAATAAAAAAATGATGCTTAGACGCCAACACATGTCTCTTGAGATCTAGGACCACCTCTGGTGTCCTTTTAAGAAAAATCTTCCAAAGGGTCCAGCTCGTCAATGGTGATAGCGTGTCCGGGAAAAAAAATCAAGCCTGCTCCGGCATCTCTCCCAAACTCCGTGCATGGTCTCTATTGTCCATTAGAGAGATTGCTGATATTTTTACTGAGCCGCAACTACCTCCTCCTTGAGAGCCTTCAAAGCATTTATTTGGTCATCTTGCCCAAAGAGCTTTTCGATCTGCTTCGAATGCTTGAAACTCTTTAGTCGCATCTTTAGAAGACTTCATGCAGCGTTTCTCCTTGTTGGGAAGGGATGTCTTCAACCTCTCTATCCGAGCACCCAAAATGGACAGTAGGCCATACCAATTTTCCTATTCCCACAAAGATCTTAGAGCATTAGCATTCACCTGAAGCTTGTCTAATTCCTTCTCAGCATCAGAGTTTTTACACTCAAAGATTTCAAACCTCTCCCTTAGCTCATCTTGTTCCCTTAATAACCCACTAGAACCAATAATGCCATCCTGACTAACATCTAAAATGGAAACAAGGGACTCAACCCTGAATAAATTACGGGAAGTATATGTAAAAACATTTTTCCTCTCAGTCGTAGATAAACCCCAAATAAAATCCAGGTCCTTAGTAGTCATGGCAGTAGCAAACTCCTCCAGGGTGCTAGGTATCCAGGAAGGTAAAATAGCAGGAAGTCGGAAGAAAGGAGTCAAAACACCCTGCTCACCACCACTTTCCAAGCAAGCCTGTTGAGAGAACCTCCTTCAATATTAATGGACAAATTATCACACTGACCTTTATTGGTAGAGGAAGGAGAAAATGAAGGTCACCGAGTAAATAAGTCAGTCATGACAATAGTCGGAAGACCCATTTCAGGAGGCGGAACTGGAGTAATAGTTTCGACTACCTCTTGGGCATTCACCACAACATAAATTTGATCCTCCGAAACAGATGTAGAAGCAACGACAGGTGTCGTCGACACTGGGACGTAAAAGCCAACAGTAAGGCCCTAATCATTCATGAGCGTTAAAGCTCTCCAGAATTGACTCAAGTGATTCATGTTATCTACATAAGCACAAGTTGCACGGGAAAAAAAGGCGCTCGGATCCCTATCCTTACCAAAGAGTTTTTGTCTCTCAGAATTTTCAGAGGCACTAATGATCGTGTGGGCATCTATTCAGTTTTATTTTGTTGAAATGAAAGTACTTCATTAGGACCAAACCCTTCTTAGTATCCGAGTCCTTGATACCAAGAATATAAATCCTCTTTCATTTTCACTTTCTCAGAAGACATAAGAGTTAATCTAGAATGATACGAAGGGATAAGTCAAGAGAAATGAGCTTTGGACTATTATTTCCAAAAAGTACCTATGCAAGAACGAGCTATCCCCACCGGATCCGAAGACGAGAAGAAGGCCATATGTGCCTCAAAAGTTACGGGTGTCACCAATAAGAAGCGCTTCAAAAAGTCCCCCCAGTCAGAAGAGAAAGAGTTGAACCAAGGTACTTAGGGACGAAGGGAGACTATTCTAGATCTTGAGTATCGTCGATCGAAGTACGGGCCACAGAAAAAAGGTTAAAGAAGAGCCCTAATGAAGGTTTCCCAGATCGGTACTTGACATAAAGTTGGAAGACCTCTATGAACTCCCATGCTCCAGAATGAAGCTGTGAGGGGTAGCTTTTATAATGTTCATCATGGCCACCTCAAAGTCAGAGAGAGGCAAACCTATTCCCAACAAGGTGAACAAGCACTCGTACAGGGGAAACGAACAACCCTCAAAAGAGCTGCACATTGTAAACTTGCATATTTACAGGCCATTAATCAATGAAGTATACTATTCAAAAAGCTTTTCGCTCCCATCTCATTCATCGTTCATGACACACATCTTCTCATTCAAACCAACTGGTAGAATCACCCAATCTAGGGAATTATTAATTGTGATGTTAGCCTGGATTACGACCTCGATGGTGTTCAAAACGAAATAAGTCTCGACTATTTTAGCAGATACCCAATGGCACCTCCTCGCATTGGCCGACTTTATTAATTGAATACCCTTACGGGATAACACATTAGATCTATGATGATCACCGAGATTAACCCAAGACATGGTATACAGACGCCTTTTGAACTCCAGATTATGATCAATCTCAGTGTCGCTAGGGTCATTACCAATTGAATCCCTGTATGTTTGGATGAAACTATTGACATGTTCCCTCCTTTGATGGGCATTCTCTATTTCCTCCACGGTAAAAACAGGAGGAGGCATCGGTCCCTCGACAAGGTTTGTACCCCCGTAGGTTATCCCGAGGAATAGTGATTCTAAAGTATTCATGGAGATCTCTTTATCTTAAAAAGATTTTCTAAACGAATCTCCCATATTCAGATCAACATTCAAGATAATGATTCTCGATTCAAGCCCCCCACTAATAGAGAGGAAGGAATGCGATTCAGACTTTATTCCCCTTTTCGAAGATGAAAACACACTACCCCACAAGTCACTCTCGACGATAATAGGGTTACCATTCGTCGTAACAAAAATGCCATAAAAACTTGAATAAAAGCTTAGGAAAGAAGAATGTACCTTGAAATAGGAGGTTGAAGGCACTAAAACGAGGAAGGGAGCTGGAAAATCGAAGCTTTAGTGATGTAAATTATGAACGTGCAACGAAGGTTACTTTAGTAAGTAAATGCTCTTAGATAAGAAGGGAAAACTTGAAGAGACAGGAGAAACTCAGTCTACAAGAGAGCTAAAAGGTTTTTCCACAATCTCTCTTCATCTTTACTTATGCAAGGCTAATCGAACATATCAGGTCAAAAGAAGAAGATAAGGACCAATTGACAGTCATATTTCATTTGGGAAACACAACTACACTCGAGTGTACACGACTACATAAAAATTTATGTCACATCACCCCATACCTTTTTAGGTCACACGTCAAAGAGAAATGGCAAAATGTTTCAATGATGTGATTGCATTTATTATTCACATTTGCACCACACTTTGGCAAATCCAAACTGGCTCATGTCAGCCGACACCTGGATGAAATTCTTTTGAGGTGTGGCACTGTTAATTAATGACTCCTCGGGCATCAAACATGCCCGATGAGTCTTAGGGGAAACTATTCTGTATCAGCCAAAGACCAGGGACCTATTGCTCTACATCGGTCAAAGATCCGGAGACCACTGCTCTGCATCGGTTAAATGACCAATAACACGAGGCCCATTATATAGCCTACTCTGCCAGGCCCAATGTATAAATATCTTTGTAAGGGGTTCTAAGGTACGCACTCTCTAATATTCACTTTCACTTCCATTATCTTGAACTCTATACCGACTTGCGTATTAGAGTGTTAACCATGCAGGTACCAACACCGATTAATGATATCACATCAAGATCGATTTCTCTAGTTCAAGAAGCATTGTGATTGCAACCTTCGATCCATATCAATGCAGTGCATCTGAAGCTCCGTTTCACCGTAATTTCCGTAATCATCACCATTTCTGGTTCCGCAACGGAACATATATTAACAGTAGGCGATTCATGGTCCGCTCTATAGGCACTGATACCATATTAAAATTTGACTTAATATATTCTAATAAAATCGAGTTGTAAGGTAAGAAATATCACTTTATATAAACTCTTTTAATGCCGTATCTTTAACCAATTTAAAACCTGAAATTTTTTCAATACACACCTTTAAAATAACTAAATAATAAATTATATAAAAAAATTATAATATTTTACTAAACAATAGTAAATAAAAAATTTACTATTTCATTACTTCTCAACTTTTTAGTTTTTATTTTATAAATTATTGCTTTTCATAGTTGCAATTTGCTTCTAGCGTCACCATAACCAAAATAACCCAAAAAGAAGTTTTTTAATTTATGGTGATGTTAGAGATTTTTTCACCCAAATAACCAACTTTCTACACTATTATTTCTAAACTACCCAACATTCCAATATATTAACCAATCTACCCTAGTTTGGTATTTTTTTTATTTTTTTTTACAAGGGGGCGCCATGGGGGTTGGAGCCACCCTACAAATTATAAAGGGGGCGCCATACCCATTGGAGCCTCCCTTAAACGAAAATTAAAAATTATTTTTAATGTTTAATTAGTTTAAAAATATTTAATAAATAATTTTTAATAAATTAAAATTTTTTTAAAAATAATAACTTTGTAAATAATAATTTCTGAATAATTTTTAACAATTTATATTTTAATATTGAAATTGTTTCATATTTTTAACAATTTATAAATAAATAATAATTAATATTTTCATTAATAAATTCCAAACAACAAATAAAAATTAAATTGGATTAAATAAATGTAATCACATACAAATGGCTACATTTGAAAGATCTTGTACACTAATTTCTACGACTCGGTCGATTTAAATGTCCGCCCGTACCGCATCCTCGATTACGTACGTTTCTTGGTGGTCTTTGTGGTGGAGTCGGGTCCATTGTGTCGTCATCAAGCATTTGCATCACTTCGGCCCATGAAGAGTCCATATCCGTAAAGTCATCCAAATTAAAAGGGTTGCCCATGCCTTCTTAATTATTTTGGGGTGGTTGGCTGGATGAGGCAATGTTAGGACGATAACCTGCCTGATCGTAGGGTGAGATGGGTGTAAAGGTTTGGGTGGGTATGGGTTGATTGGGTGTTTGAAACTGGGAGTATGTGTGGTATTGTGGTGGATGTTGTTGGTATTCGGATTGTGAATGAGTTTGTGTGAATGGAGTGAATTGGTTAGGAGTATGTTCATATGGCTGTGATTGTGTGAGTGGGGGTTGGAAATAGGGTTGGGTTGGGGGTTGGAAATGGGGTTGGGTTGGCGGTTGGAAATGGGGTTGGGTTGGCGGTTGGAAATAGTATTGGGTTGATGGTTAGCATTGAGGTTGGGTTGGCGGTTGGAAATAGGGTTGGGTTGGTTGTTGGGGCCTTGATGATGAATCTTGTTGGCGTGGGTCATTAAGATACCTTGGATGTGAAATGAAACCAATTGATACAGACTTATACCAAGTCATGTATTGTATAGATTATTTCATCTCGTATGGAAACACATTGTCGGACAAAACATAGTTGTTGCGATGCCTCCATTCACGACGCTCGTGTTTTGCATACTTGGTCCACGGATTATATTCCCATTGGTCGGAGACTTTACCGTTGTGATATTTGTCGGGTATGCACTTTGGGGGACATGGAATATCTTGAAGCATTCCAAATTGAAGTTTCACACGATCACTGTTGTGCATTTCGACGGTGGTGAAGTTGATAATGGGCACCTTTGCACTCCACACCGCAGAATCTTGTCGTTCAACTTGATGAAATGCTTCTAGACCAAGATACGGCCGCCAAATGAACTGAAGGATGAAAAAAAATGTTTAGTATTTTCTAATAATATTCAAGGAGAGTATAACATAAATAGGTAGGTGAGTGAGTTTACATCTTCAAAGAGCGCATACAGTCGAAGATTTTGTCTGGTCAAATCTCCCAGATCATTTACAGAAGTCCTGTTTTTTTTACAACAATGAGGTCAAGTATTTCCAAGAGAAAATACTTGACAACAGCGATGTTGATCAAATGTTCGATAGTCACGAACAATCTGGCCTCGACTATATCGAGGTTTATCTGTTACTCTGCCAAACTGAACATGAGGTTGGTGAAACAACGGATATAGATGAAATTGATGTTGTGGACGAGGAGGAAGAAGATCCAGAGACCATGGTTGATCAAATGGTTAATTTGTTCGGGAGCGGGGACTACACTGCAATGACTCCCCTGCAAGACATAGATGAAGAGGCCCTACCATTAAATCAAGTGTATTGTCCTCCTCAACACATGACGAGCTTGCAATGCAGTGGCGATGATACTTCCTCAGATTATTTCTACAATCCTTCTCAACAAATTGAAAGTGTCTTGAAAGTCGGAAACCAGTACCGCACGAAAGAGGAATGCATGAAAGCCATAAGAAAGTTTCATATGGATAACTTTGTTGATTTTTACATCAATTGGAACGACTCAAAACGCTATGTCGTAGTTTGTCGTAATGCAAGTTGCAAGTTTCGGTTAGCAGCGTCCTATCGGAAAAGAAGTGATTGTTGGGAGATAGGTTCGATGGATCCACCTCATAGTTGCACAACCAACATCAATCGGCAAGATCATGGAAAACTAAGCTCTCAATTGATATCCCAAGAGATTTTGCATCTTGTGGGCGCGGATCCATCTGTGAAGGTGAGCATAATTATCTCTCATGTTGTTGCACGGTTCAACTATACCCCATCGTATAGGAAAGCTTGGATAGGTAGAATAAAAGCGGTGGAACATGTATATGGGAATTGGGAGCATTCTTACCATCAACTTCCACAGTATCTACTAGCACTTCAGAAATATGTTCCTGGTACGGTTGTAATATTGGAGTCACTACCAGCATACACTCCTGAAGGAACATGTGTTGCTGGAAGTAGGATATTTTCTCGTCTCTTTTGGGCATTTCAACCATGTATCAAAGGTTTTGTGTTCTGCAAACCAGTTATACAAGTCGATGGAACATGGTTGTATGGAAAATACAAAGGAACATTGTTGATGGCGGTAGCACAAGACGGAAATAATAATATATTTCCGATTGCCTTTGCCCTGGTCGAGGGTGAGACAGGCGAAGCTTGGAGTTTCTTCCTCTGAAATCTCAGAACACATGTCGCACCACAACCCAACGTATGTCTGATTTCTGACAGACATGCTTCTATTGTGAGCGTCTACAACAATCCTGCTAATGGTTGGCACAACCCTCCTTCTGTCCATGTCTTCTGCATAAGACACATTGCTCAGAATTTTATGCGGGACATTAAAGACAGAAACCTCCGTAAAAAAGTTGTGAACGTTGCGTATGCCTTAAACCAACCATCGTTCATGTATTACTGAGAAGAAATAAGGTTGTCAAGCGTGGAAGCATTAAGGTGGGTGGATAATATTCCAGTCGAGAAATGGACTAGGTCATTTGATGGAGGGTGTAGATGGGGTCACATGACCACAAATCTTGTAGAATCCCTAAACGGCGTATTTAAGGGAACTAGGAACCTCCCCATCACATCGTTGGTAAGGGCAACGTATTACAGATTGGGGTCACTATTTGCAGCAAGAGGCAAAAAATGGAGCGTTGTACTGCAATCAGGGCAAATATTCAGCGAATCAAGCATGAAGTATATGAGGGATGAAACTTCTAAGGCGGCCTCACATCGAGTTAGACCATTTGATCGTCACGATTACAGCTTCATTGTTGATGAGACAATGGATCACAACGAGGGTCGGCCAATGGGACACTACAGGGTGGAACTTCATAAAAATTGGTGCGACTGCGGAAAGTTTCAAACCTTCTGCATGCCTTGTTCACATGTCATTGCCGCATGTTCAACTGCTCGTCAGGATCCATTCTTGCAGCTATCAGAAGTTTACAAGGTCGTCAACTTATTCGATATCTACAGTAGCAGTTTTCCAGTGGTAGCTAGTGAGGACTACTGACCAACCTATCATGGAGACACAATCTACCACAATGAAAATATGAGAAGAAACAAAAAGGGCCGCCCCAAAAGTACCCGAATCACAACTGAAATGGATACAGCTGAGAAAATGGAAAGATTGTGCGGAATATGTCGTCTTCCAGGGCATACAAGGAAAAACTGTTCAAATGTTGGAACAAGTTCTAGGTAGATTTAATTTGATCTTTAAAATTTGTGTAATCGTGCAATTTAATATTTATATCAACTTTTCATTACCACAAAAACGATTTGAATTACTTCTACAGCATAAAACGCAAATCATTAAAATACAACGATTATTACAACATAACCTAAGATATAACAACAATCAAAGTAATATCATCAGTTCCGAACATCATAGACCTAACTTCGTTGTCATCTCTAATTCGCACCCAGTCACGTCGTATGTTTCCGTCTTCAACAGAGAAGTACGAGACAAGTCTTTCAATACTCCTAATTCTTTCACCATTTGGAATGTCTCCTTCTAGCCACCGATTCAAATTTCTTCGTAGTTGTTCTAAACTCTGAATGTTCCAAAACAACATCCTTATCGGAGGCTTCGTCGGAGAAAAAATTACATGCCCATATCTTCTAAGGAACATGACTCACTCTTCTAAATTTGGATGAAACAATGTTAGCAACATGTCTACCTATTTATAAAAAAAAATTTGGAAAACCATAATATAATATTTTAATTATATTAATTATAATATATTTAACAAATTATTTTCGTATAAAGGAGGCTCCAAGGGGCATGGCGCCCCCCTTTAGGGCATTTAAGGGAGGCTCCAATGGGTATGGCGCCCCCTTTATAATTTGTAGGGTGGCTCCAACCCCCATGGCGCCCCCATACAAATTATAAGGGAGACTCCAACCCCCATAGCGCCCCCTTGTAAAAAAAAATAAAAAAAATATCAAACTAGGGTAGATTGGATAATATATTAGAATGTTAGGTAGTTTGGAAATAATAGTGTAGAAAGTTGGTTATTTGGGTGAAAAAATCGATGTTAGAAGTTATTATTTTAATTTCTGTTTTTTTATCAATAAAAATACTAAAGGATTGGCCTCCACCAAATTTTTTATTCTAAATTTTTTTTAACAACGCCTACAAAATTCCTTTCATCTTATTATATCTTATTTTTAAAGCGAGTTAGAGGTTTTTGGTCGGTGGTTTGGCCAAGCCTTTGAATTCCAAAATCCATAGTTTACCGACGTTAAGTTTTAAGCAGCGTACACGACGGTGAGTCCAGATCCAAACGCGTGATCTTATCCGTTGGTTTCTGCTACTGATTTAGATTCTCCAACCATTAATGCTTTTTCACTTTTCCAGAACTTTTTATTTGTGTGATGGAAAAGTCCTCTAGAATTTTCTGCCCAATGTTGTACCTCTCTGCTTCACATAACACAAGACCAAAGAAATTAGAATTTTACTAAAATTTTATTTTACTACAGATAATGCCAGTGTCATGCTTAAACGTATCCATCATGGGGAAGTCAATTTTGTTTCATACTCTTATTTTAAAAACTACTACTTTCTCTCTTCTATTTAATATTCTTGAAAAAAAAATTGTATAAATTACTACTACTTTTACTTTCCAATGTAATATTATTGTTCTTTTTTTTTTTTTAGTCTTTACTAATTTTGGATCGTTTGTTTAAAATAATAAATATAATATTATATACTTTTGTTAATAAACTCACATTTTTATTTAAAAAATACTGATAAAATTAATTTAAATAATATTTTTTATTAGATTTATAAACAAAAAGGTCACATAAGCAAATAAAAAAGATCACATACATTAAAATTTGTTTTAAATGTCCTTTATTATCATAAATTATTGGATCTTATTGACATAGTTTAAACTTACAATGCTAGCTTGTACGAAAAGAATTCTATTTATTTATAAATAACCAATTAAGTTTTATTCAATATTTAAATACAAATATTAATGATATAATAATATAAATGTAAATAATGGTTTAAACTCATATATGAAAGTACAAGGATATAAGTGACACAAGATGTTCATGATAGTAAGGGTCTGTTTGGATTGATGAAAAGGGATGAAATGAAATGGAGTGGAGTGAAGTTATATTCCATTGTTTGGATTTACAAAAACTCAATGGAATGAAATGGAGTATGATGGAATAGATTTCATCCAATACCACGATTTTGGTCTATTTTTCGTTCTCCAAATTGGTGTATATCCAATGGAATGAAATCAATTAATAAAACAATTACAATTTTATCCTCCAAATTTTCACTTTTATTATTAACAGTTCTCATTCCTTATTTCAATCAACGTGATATTTTTCTATTCATTCACTGCAGCTTTTCTCCTTCACAGACCTTCTTTTGGCTTGCAAAGAGTCTATCTTTCTTCTACCCTATTTTAATGAAATTCCAATTGATAAGCGGAAGAAAATGTTACATCTCATTGTTCCAGACTATCCCTTTTGATAATGGTAACATATTTATTTATCATTTTTGAGTATTTTTTTATCTTTAACGAATGAAATATTTGCGTAATTTATTTTATTTTATTTTTGCAGGTTTTGTGGAATGCTTAAAGAAGAGAGTCATTATCTATTATAGATCAATATTTGTCTTTTTTATTAGCAAGACTTGATATCATTATCTACTATAGACATATATTTATCATTTAATTTTAGCAAAACTTGATTTAGTTTATGAAATACTATGAATACTTAGTATGGTGTTGATCAAAACTTGTGCACTTGGTCTTTGCAATTTCAAGTTATAATAACCATGTTTCATTTATGAACATTTTAATTTATTACTGTATGTTTTAATTTCTTTCAAGTGTTAAGTTAATATTTTTCTATGATTACTTATATATTATTTTAGTGTGAGAATGTTGGATCTATCAATATTGTAGCAAAGGGTAAAAATAGAATAAAAAAGTTATAATGTTTTCCGCTCCGTCCAATTCCCAAACAGTGGAATGAGATATTAGTTCCGCTCCGTTGTAAAATATCCAAACAGTGGAATGAAGTTTATATTTCGTTCCGTTCTATTCCTTTTAAATTATCCAAACATAGCCTAAGACATTAATGTGAAGAAAGAAAGAAAGAAGTGAGAAAGAGTATCAAAAAATATCGTATGTGAGAAATAAAGTAGATTTTGTATATTGTTTCGTATAAATAAAATAGAAGAGAAAGAAGTGTGTTTTATTTTGAATAGAACAAAAATACCCTTTTAACTAAAAATTAATATAAAATTTATGTTAATTTATATATTCATGAAAAATCATTTAATTTTAGCTTGATCAAACTTAATATAATTAATTGATTAATTAAACTTTTATTTATTTTTAAAGATTAATCAATTAAATTTAAATTCACTTATACTTTTAATTAATATAATGCAGTTAAATAGTATTAATATATTTATCTCAAAGATATAACTTAATTAAATTATTTGATTTATTATATATTATTATTTATTTGTTTTTAATATTATTTTTATTTAAAAGTTATTAAATTAATATTTTACAAAAAAATAAAGAGTATCATGATACAATATAATGTAATTCTAAAATAATTAAACTTAGAAAGAAGGATAGGATAAAGCTGGAAATGAAAAGAAATACAAAAATCTCTACTCTTTCTTTGCTAGTTTGAGAAGAAAATGATAAGCAGTGGATCCCATGTGTTTTATCTCTCTCCTTTATTTCTATTCAAACCAAGCCGGAGAAATACTATATTTCTTACCAACTTCTCCCTCTGAAAGTTGTCTCTCAGCTATTTCACTTATTCTAAACATACTATAAGAGACAAACAAGCACAAAATAAAACCAAACAAACAACTACTACAAACAATCACAACTAAAATAACAAACAAAAGAGAAATGATAGAGCTACACTCCAACTCACACAACAAAACACCATCCAACTAGAACCAAACTAGATCTCAGATAATAGAACCACCAAAAGATTTAATAACAATTATTAGTTAGCAAGTGATACAACCAATCTTAGATACTATTTTGGACTATTCCTAAGCCCAAAAGGTTTAGAAGGTCCAATTTAGACCATCTTATAATTACTACCATTGGCATTAACACCGATATAATATTTTGATTTATAATTCTTTACATCTTCATTATTCAAAAGCAGACCTACGCGTTGGAGTGCTAATATTGTAGATACATTCACATATTCACATTGAACAAAGGCGCAGTGGAATATTGTCGCCGTCTGTGGGAAACCATAAATGAATTCGACGAAGTTCCACAATTAGATATTCGACCTGATCATCGAATCAATTCAATCAGATATTTCTGTTTCAGATTTCTACCAATTCAACGGCCACGATCAGATGGACACGATCCCAAAGGTTTCTCGATCGAGTTCTACTTTAACTTTCTCCATTGGTACCATCGGAGAAGACCACTCATACAAACGATATCTCTTTGATTAGTGACCTTTTAGTCTCTTTTCAATAATGTTTTTATGTTCTTATTTCTGTTGTTTCAACTTTGTTTTTGTGCACTTTTACTCTCGCTTGTGTGTTTTCTTTGCTCTTTAGGAGTTTTAGATGAAACCATGACAAATTGGAGTGAAATTGAGCAAAAATGTGTGAAAACCACACAAGATGAGGCCACCATAGTCACATACATGGCCTGTTACAGCTAGGCCGTGTAATGGCCATTACGACATGCAATGGGCTAATAACTCCTTCTATTTTTGGCTTCTAGTGCTCATATCAAAGTGCATTATGGCCTGACCGTAATGGTCGTTACAAACCATAACGTGTGCAGGCTAGCCTCAGATTTCATGCTTTTAATGCAATTCTCTATCATTCTTTTTGCATTTCAATTGTTTCATATGTTACATAACATTAATAAGAGAAAATCACACAAAGATGTCCTTTTTATTTAAAATAAGTTTGCAATTGTCAGAAATTCATATCGAATAAGAGCAATGATGACAAGTAAGAGTTTCCATTAAAACCATTATGATGAGGAGAGAGAAAAATTTGTCATCATTAAAATGACTGACACTTCAGTGACTTGCCGAGTAGGAGGACGATCTAGGGAAGAGGGAATTCTAAGATTATCTTGTCGAAACACTTCATTCCAATAGGACCTTGTGGTCAGGGGGCTTATGTACATCATGGAATTCCATGAAGACGAGATTATAAAAAATCAAGTACGAAGAGGCAAACAGGTCGGGTAATCGTAAACATACACAAGTCAGAATTTGGCTAGAGTTAACACACCGACCGTATGATCAGTGAAAAGAAGTCATATTAACAGCCGCAAATGGACAGTTATGAAAAATTTTCAAGATGGCAGGGAGTTACATAAGCTGAGATAAAAGACGTTATGTGTTGATTATGAGAGGCGGCGTGTGTTATTCAGAGTTGCCTTAATGAGAGACATATAAAAGCACTCATTGAAGGGTCATTGATGGACACAGGAGTATAAAAGGAGACTTTCTCATGAGAAATAAGGGGAAAATGATTAGAGATGCACAACAACAGACATTCAACCAATCATTTGAGGCTCTCCCTAATTAATCTCAGGAAAGTCTACCTTTTAGTGTTTTTAGCAAGAACACTAAGTAAATCTTGTTTTAACCCTTTAACCAGGAGAACTTCCTCAACCATTAGACTGGGGGACTTGCCGACGATGCCAAAACCTAATTTTATCCCTTATATTTATCACCATAAGAGACAAAGCATCATTTCTTAAGAAAGAAGGAGAAAAATAAGGTTTTATCACCGGTCATATGCTTTTAACAATTGCTATTAAGGTGCCATTTATCATTCGAGAATATAAAGCATTCCTGAGATAAAAACTTAGGTCTTAACTTTAGGTACCCATACCATCTTGGACCCTTTATTGTTAGTTTCATAAACATTATTATTATTAGATTTCCTCTTAGAAACATTTGAAGGGGCACATACATTTTTCATTTTTTCCTCATAATGTTTCTTATAAAATATGAAGGAGGATGTCCGTCTTTACTCTCATGAATTTTTTTAATGAAGAAAAATATTGAAATATAACATTCTTTATTGCAATAGTTGCATATCAAGGATTTGAAATGAGAGGTGGATTTAGCATTACAAATATCACTGAAATTCTTCTTATTATTATTAGGTACGTAGTCGAGACCGACTTTATTTTAGAAAGATATTTGATTCCCTAACAGAAGAGTCAAGTTGTATATTCCTTTGGTAAGCTTGACAAGTGTTTTTTGAAGATCACAAATTTCATTTTTAAGGTGTCTCAATCGTTGCACTTGTCAGGTTCGTCCTCTTCATTAGAACTGAAAAAAACTTTAAACTGAATCATTTTGTCTTTCTCTAAGAATTTATATTTCTTTCTCAAGGTTTTTATTTTTAGATTCAAGAGAAGAAATGATATCCTTATATATAGAGACAATTTGTTCCATTTTGTTTGTTTCTTTTATTAGCTTCTTAAAAATGTGAAAAAGATCATGATAATAAAAGTAAAAGGTTATCTCATCATCTAAATATTTTGCCATGAGACAAATGTTGGCTTCATCACCATCTAAGGTTTCCATATTGTTGTCTTCACATGCGATATAATCTTTCTTGCCCTTTTTATGGGGTTTCTTAGATTTCTTCTGATTTGCCTTTTTAGATAAAGGACAGTTTGGCCTGATGTGCCCTTTATTTCCACATAGGTAACATGTGAAAGTGAATGAATCTTTCTCCTCGTCCTTTTATTGATCCTCTTTTTGTAGTTTTCAATGCCTTATAAATCTTTTGGAGTTTTTTTACAATAAGTGACATATCACCATCAGTGTTAGAGTCTTCAGCATTGAGTGTAGAAAATTTCTTTTCTTTTTTACTTCCTCATCTATGGCAAGCCTCTTTAGTTCCATTTCATGTTCTTATAATTTTCCCAAGAGAGAGAGAGAAAGAGAGAGAGAGAGAGAGAGAGAGAGAGAGAGAGAGAGAGAGAGAGAGTGTGTGTGTGTGTGTGTGTGTGTGTGTGTGTGTGTCTATGGTTGCTAAATCCTTATATTCACATATCACATTTAATTTAGATTGCCAACTAAGGTTTAGGAGTCTAAGAATTTTATAACCAATTCTTCATTTGAAATGTTTTCCCTAGAGTTCTCATATGACTCGCAATATGGCTAAATCATGTTTGCATTTGATTTATACTCTCTTCAGGTTTCATTATGAAAAGTTCATACTCATGATTCAATGTGGCCAACCTTTCCTTCTTTACCTCAATAATTCATTCATCGGTAATTTGGAGGATGTCCCACATTTCTTTTGTAGTCTCACAGTGAGAATTTCGTAAAAATTCATCTAGATCGAGAGCGGTATTGATGATATTTCTTGTCTTTAAACTGTACTGCACATTTTCTTTATCATTTTTGGTCCAATAATTTTCAAGTTTGTTTACTACGACACAATCAAATTCGTGTGTATGAACAAATGAACCTTCATTCAAAGCCTTCCAAATACCAAGATTCATCCCTTCTATTAAAAACATTATTTTCTCTTTCTACAAACTATACCCTTAAAACTCTTCTAATTCAGCTTAAGCGTAATTAACTTTTCTAATTCAAACTCTTGTCATAAATTCCTAAATTCATCTTAAAACTTTTCGTAAATATATGGCTAACGTCTCGATTTCAGCTTGCAAATTAATTTTGCCCGTTTGTTGCCCCGTTAACTTTGTATAACGCTTATGTCGTTCCATTCATGGCTCTCTCATTTGTACAGTTTATTAATCCTTTATTTTTTTATATTTCATTTTTTTCATGGTTGTAATTTATGCGAGGACATCATCGCTTTTATTTCGTTATTATTTTTTCATTTTTTATGGTTGTAATTTGTGCGAGGTCATCGTCGCTTTTATTTCGTTATTATTCTTGCATTTTCTCATATCTCAATTCTGCCGCTTAATTAATTTGCATTACTCTATTACTGTTAACTTCCCTTCGAAGGAATAGGTCTAGCCGTTTGACCGCCGTGTCAATAGTCCTTACCTTTGACCCTTTCGCTTTCCAAAACCCTAATTGCATAGGCGTCCCGCCGTGGACCAAATTACCCTTTACCCTAGCATTAGGATAAGGAGTTTTCGTACTCCGTATTAGGGTTTCCCGCCGTGGAATACTTATTTTACCCCTTTCAATTCAATTCAGTTACAACATAGAAATAGGATTCGTCGCACTCCACGTAAGCGCTTCCTTATGAACGCTTATTCCCCATTAAAACCTTGACCACAGTCAAGAAGTTTCTTTACCTCCCTTTCAAGGGGAACTACGATTACTCTGATTCCATCCCCTACCTTAGATACGTAGGCACAAGATGCGAATCTTGGCGAGTAAACTTAGGACTAACCCTTAGGTCTCTCTTTCACCTTTAACCCTTAGCATATACCATAAAGCAGATAATCAAGCAAAATAGTAAACTTTAAACAAGAGGTTCATGTAGAGTACTACAGAAGTTTAGGGTGCTAATACCTTCCCTAGGCTTAATCAACCCCTTACCTATATCTCTCTCCGCATTGTTTACAATGCAAAAAGTAGGTTTTTCCTTTCTTTAACCTTTCTTTCGGATAAATCAAAGACCGGTTGTGAATTAAAGATTTGCGATTCAAATTAATTAATAATTTAATATCCTATTCTCACCGCAACACTCCCTTTCAAGGGGAACTACGATTATTCTTATTCCATCCCCTACCTCGGATACGTAGGCACAAGATGCGAGTCTTGGCGAGTAAACTTAGGACTAACCCTTAGGTCTTTCTTTTCACCTTCTAACCCTTAGCATATACCCCATAAGCAGATAATTATAGCAAAATAGCAACATTAAAACAAGAGGTTCCTGTAGAGTACTACAGAAGTTTAGGGTGCTAATACATTCCCTAAGCTTAACCAACCCCCGAACCCTAGATCTTTCCCCACATTGTGTTTACGATGCAAAATTAGGTTTTTCCTTTCTTTGACCTTTCCTTCGGATAAATTAAAGACCGGTTGTGAATCAAATATTTGTGATTCAAATTAATTAATAATTTGATATCCTATTCTCACTGCAACAGAAATGGCGACTTCACTGGGGATCACATATCCTATCTTTTTAGGGTTATCCCTACCTTGTTCATATGCTTGATATCTTGCTTTATCATTTTCGTGTATATATATCTTGTACCTTGCTTGGGGTATCTTTGTTGTGAGATAAGTCCTACACCCGGATTTGAGTGAACTTATTATAGGAAGGTGATATGATCGACGAGGCTTATAGGGAGGCGAATCCCGACCAAGCTGACTTGAGAATCACATCTCAGTTGAGGCCCTTTCGAAAATCGTACTGTTGATCGAGTACTCGTGAAAACATTCACTATTTTCGATTGGAGCCTGTGATACTGTGGACCGTAGTTACCTAACACCACTTTGGCCTTATCTAGGACGTAGTGCGAAGACTATGAGGGAGTATTCCCAAAATAGTTGCTACACGATACTACACTAAAAAGAGGTTCTCTTGAGAATATTATTAACCACCGAGTCAGTCGGAAAATTGATAATATCCAAAAGATGGACTGATGACTTTGGGCACCACTTTAGAACCTTGTTCTGCAAGTACAATTAACCCATAATACATACCTTTTTTGGATGGGTAGACGTTGGCTCCGCTCATGTGCCTCTGACCTAGGACTCTTGTTTGTTTGTGTGTTTTGCATCTTGTCTTGAACCGCATTGCATTCTATTTGCATCTTTGCATGATCCATTGTGTAACACCCATTTTAATTATTTAGTCATTTTATTAATATTTTAAATATTACGTGTTGGTGTGCCCTTTGGTGGGGGTGTATTTGGTGATGTTTGGTGGGGGTGTATTTGGTGATGTTTGGTGGGTGTCCCTAATGTGGGAGGATTATTGGTGGTGTTTTGGTGAATATAATAATATAGTGTATAATATTAATATCGGTGGGAATATTATTATTATTATTATTATTATATTTATTATAGTTACTATTGTTATTAATATTATTATTATTTTGGTGAGATAATAATAGTATTATTATTATGATTATTATTATTATTACTATTATTATTATTTTATTAAGTTATTATTATTATTATTAAATTATTATTATTATTGGGATTAGAGAATTAAAATAGAGAATGGGAGGAGTTAGTAGGTTACGATACATTGTGAGAAGTTAGAGAAAGTGAGAAAAAGAACGATAGAAAGGAGAGAAGTGAGAAGAACGGAAAAGGGAGCGAAGAACGAAGGAACAGGGGAAAATCAGAATTGGCCAAACCTTGGAGGATTCTTTCATCGATCAACCGACTAACAAGGTAAGGGGGGGAGAAACTTGATTGGGAATGGTTTATACATGTATAGGGTAGTTGGGGATTCCTTAACCCCGTAGGAAATTGATCGATATATGATAATATATATTGTTATGTTATGATTGATGATGATTGTTGTTAATTATATAGTAATCGTTAATGAATTGGTGTTTTGGGTTGATTTGGCATATAGGGCATATAGGGTGTTTTACGGTTTTAGGGAAAATTCTGTATGGCTTTTGAGGTATCGATAAAGTGTGTAGGTGATGATTTTGGGAACAGGAATTAGAAACCTATTGGTTACGGTAATGTGCAAGACTGGTACTAGAATAAACTGAGGATCTGAGTTGAGATGATAGGTACAATTTGGCCTAGATTACACTGCAGAACTGTGAGAAAACTTGGTGAATCGCAGCATTCGCTGGGCTTCGCCTGGCGAGTGTTGGCGAAGTTTCGCCTGGCGAATGGGGGCGAGTGTTCGCCTGGCGAGCTGATGCGAGTGGCAACGAATAATTCAGAATTAAGTCCCAGACCTAAAGGGTAGAAACTTCGCCTGGCGAGTGTGGCCAGCGAAGGTTCGGCTGGCGAATGAAGGTTCGCCTGGCGAGTGCACGATAGTGAAATGAGGGCTTCGCCAGCAGGTTCGCCTGGCGAATGCTAGCGAAGGTTCGCTACGGGGCTTCGCCTGGCGAATGCCAGCGAACGTAGCAGAACCAGAATGTGATTTTTTGTGATGTTTTGGCCTTGAGCTTGGGCTTGTGTGATCCCTTTGGCCTTGATGCGCTGTAAGAATGATGAGTGTGGGAACTAACTGGTGTACTTGGTGATAGTGCATGTTTCCCGTAATAATGACTGGTGGACAATTAGTTGATGTATATGTATGTAGTGATCAGTAGGATCGTGTATCCCCGAGTAGTGGGATGTGTTTGTATCTTGGTGATGGAATATGAACTTGTTTACTAACTGATTGATTTATATGGTGTTGGTGCATGTTATATCTATGTATATATATGTGATGTATGATGATACGATCAGGTGGATCGTGTGCACTTAGTGTGCCTGAACATAATAGTTATGCATTGGTGTGTGCATATCATGGTGTCTTGGTGGGATGGATCATGTCTCGGATGGAGCGTAAGTGATCTGTCCGTACTCCTTGGTGGAGAATGGTGGGGTTGGATCATGTCTCGGATGGAGCGTAAGTGATCCACCCGTACTCCTTTGTGGAGAATGGTGGGGTTGAATCATGTCTCGGATGGAGCGTAAGTGATTCACCCGTACTCCTTTGTGGAGAATGGTGGGTTCGATTGAATGAACCAATGAGTCGGTACCGCATGCATGGTGTTGAGTTGCATTTTGCATTATAATATGTTATATTGTAATTCGAACAGTAGGTTCGTCATATGGTGTTGTTAGGGGTGAATCTTGGTGTGTTGGTGTGTTGTACTACCTTATTTACATGTATTACATTACCATTATATTTTTGATCATGTTTTCTCACCTCTTTGTTGTTGTTGTGGTCTGTGCTTCTTCGGAAGTACAGATAATCCAGGTACTTAGCTAGCTTGGATATTGGTGTGATTGTCGAGTCTAGGATGCTCTGATACGTAGCACGGGACTTGGGCGTTTTATTTGTTTTATGTTGAACTTATATTTTATTTCCCTGTGAACGTATCAAACTTTTATTGAATTTTATTATTTAACATTCCGCTGTATTTGGAGAAAAACCTTTTTATAAGGAAACGTTGTTTTTATGTGATATCCCACTTGGGAGAATTGGAACTCTGATTTTGTTTATTTATAATGTTTATTAATTTAATTGATTTTGGGAAGTGGGGTGTTACAATTGGTATCAGAGCAGGTCGGTCCGTCCGGCCAGTGTTGTTGAGTCGAGTTGAGTCTGTCCTTGATGATGTAGTTGAATATCTTTTAAACCTGATGTTGTTGTTTGGAGCAGTATGGCAGGAAGGAACGATGCTGCATTGGCTGCTGCTATGCAAGCAATGGCGCAGGCTGTTGCTAATCAGAATCAAACTGCAGATGCCCAATTCAGGAGTTTGGCGCAGTTTCGGAGCAACAAGCCGCCAACGTTCGAAGGGGGAATTCTGGACCCCTAAGCTGCTCAGAAGTGGCTGAAGGCAATTGAGAAGATCTTCAGAACTATGGAATGTAGCGATGAGCAAAAGGTGAGGTTTGGTACTCACATGCTGGAGGGTGAAGCTGAATCCTGGTGGGACAATAGTCGCCAAAGGTTGGAAGCTGCTGGAACTACCATTACTTGGGAGGTGGTTCGGAAAGGTTTTCTGGAGAAGTATTTCCCGGAAGATATCCGAAGCGCTAAGGAAATTGAATTCTTAGAGCTGAAATAGGGTAGTATGACTGTAGCAGAATATGCTGCCAAGTTTGAGGAGCTGGTGCAGTATTGTCCCCACTATAATGTGGAAGGGGCAATGACCTTTAAGTGCTTAAAGTTTGAGAATGGACTGCGTCCAGAGATTAAGTTGGGGATTGCTTGTCAGAAGATCAGGAGCTATCCTGAGCTGGTAGGCAGGAGCAGAATCTATGATAATGATAACCGAGCAAGGATTGCGCACTACAAAACTGTTAATGACCGTAAGGGTAAGCAGAGGTTTAGTGGTACTCCTTATAGTGTTGCTGCTGATAAGGGAAAACGTAAAGTTGTTGTTGATAAGAAGCCTAGAGATGGGAGAGCATCTGCTGAAGGGAAATGTTTTCAGTGCGGTGGTATGGGACACCGTTCTAATGATTGTCCTAATGAAGCCAAGAAATGTTTTAAGTGTGGGAAACCAGGTCATGTGATAGCTGATTGCAGAGCAACTATGCCGACCTGTTATAACTATGGTGAGAAGGGTCATATCAGTACACATTGTGAGAAGCCGAAGAAGCCTCAAACGTCTCCGGCTGGTGGAAAAGTGCTTGCCTTGGCAGGAACTCAAGTTGCCAGTGATGAGCGTGTTATCAGAGGTACTTATATTATCAATAATATTCCTTTGATTGCTATTATTGATACGGGTGCAACGCACTCGTTTATTTCTGTAGATTGTGTGGAGAGAATAGGATTGGTGCCGTCTACTCTGGAGAGACGAATGACTATTGAGACACCCTCTATAGGTTCAGTGACTACTTCTTTGGTATGCCTGAAGTGTCCGCTGACTATTTTCGGTAGAGAATTTGGAGTGGATCTGATTTGTCTACCACTTGGTAAGTTGGATGTTATTCTGGGTATGAACTGGTTAGAGTTCAACCGAGTCTACATCGATTGTTTTCGGAAGGAATTGTTGTTCCTGACCCCTGAAGAGGAAGTTGTGGCAAGTTCTTTGTCTAATAAAGAATTGAGGGCCTTGTTGGAAGATGAAACTAGAGTGTTTGCTTTATTTGCAACTTTATCGATGGATAACAAAGTGCCAATGGAGGAATTAGCAGTGGTGAATGAATTTCCAGAAGTGTTTTCTAACGACATTACGGAATTGCCTCCGACGCGAGAAGTAGAATTTGGTATTGATCTTGTTCCTGGTACGAGACCTATTTCTATGGCGCCGTACAGGATGTCTGCAGTGGAATTGGCTGAGTTGAAGTCTCAAATTGGAGAATTGTTGGATAGAAAGTTTATTAGACCAAGTGTATCGCCGTGGGGAGCTCCAGTGTTGTTGGTGAAGAAGAAGGATGGTAGTATGCGTCTGTGCATCGATTACCGCCAATTGAATAAAGTGACTATTAAGAATAAGTATCCTTTACCTAGGATTGATGATTTGATGGACCAGCTGGTGGGAGCTCGTGTGTTCAGTAAGATCGATTTGAGATCGGGTTATCATCAGATAAGAGTAAAAGAAGGTGATATTCAGAAGACTTCCTTTAGGACTCGATATGGACATTACGAGTATGCTGTAATGCCGTTTGGAGTGACTAATGCACCGGGAGTATTTATGGAGTATATGAACAAAATTTTCCATTCTTACTTGGATCAGTTCATTGTAGTGTTTATTGATGATATATTAATTTATTCTAAATCTGATGAAGAGCATGCAGGACATCTGAGAATTGCCTTGCAAGTGTTGAAGGAAAATAAATTATTTGCTAAACTGTCAAAGTGTGACTTTTGGTTGAAGAAAGTAAGTTTCTTGGGGCATGTAATATCTGAAGATGGGATAGCGGTGGATCCGTCAAAAGTAAGTGCAGTATTGCAGTGGGAGCCGCCGAAGACAGCGACAGAGATTAGAAGCTTTTTGGGGTTAGCCGGTTATTACCGCAGGTTTATTGAAGGGTTCTCTAATTTGGCGTTGCCATTAACTCAGTTGACGAGAAAGAACCAAGTTTTTGTATGGGATGCTGCTTGTGAAGAAAGTTTTGAAGAGTTGAAAAAGAGATTGACTACGACACCGGTGTTAGTGTTACCGACTCCGAGTGAACCGTTTGTGGTGTACTGTGATGCGTCTAAGATGGGATTAGGCGGGGTTCTGATGCAAAATGGTAAAGTAGTAGCATATGCATCGCGGCAATTGAGAGTACATGAGCGAAATTATCCGACTCATGATCTTGAATTAGCTGCGGTTGTTTTTGTGTTGAAAATTTGGAGACACTACTTATATGGTTCAAGATTTGAAGTGTTTAGTGATCATAAGAGTCTGAGATACCTGCTTGATCAGAAAGAGCTGAATATGAGGTAGAGAAGATGGTTGGAATTTTTGAAGGATTATGACTTCAGTTTGAGTTATCATCCAGGAAAGGCCAATGTAGTGGCAAATGCTTTGAGTAGGAAAGCAATTCATATGGCAGCTCTGATGGTGAAAGAAATTGAGTTAATTGAACAATTTAGAGATTTGAGCATGGTTTGTAAGACTACTGCAGATAGTGTAATGTTGGGTATGTTGCAGGTAAATAATGACTTCTTGGATATGATTAGGGAAAATAAGAAGTTGGATGTGAAATTGGTAGATTTGATGCTTGGAGTAGGGAGTGACTCCGATAGTGACTTTAAATTGGATAGTACGGGTGTGTTGAGATTTAGAGGCAGGATTTGTGTACCAGATGATGAAGAATTGAAAAAGTCAATTTTGAGCGAAGGACATCGTAGTAGCCTGAGTATTCATCCGGGAGCTACGAAAATGTATCATGATTTGAAGAAACTATTTTGGTGGTCTGGTATGAAAAGAGACATAGCTCAATTTGTGTATGCCTGTTTGACATGTCAGAAGTCGAAGGTGGAACACCAGAGACCTTCTGGATTTATGCAACCATTAGAGATTCCGGTTTGGAAATGGGATTGCATTACTATGGATTTTGTGACAGGTTTGCCGAATACGGCGAGAGGTTTTGATGCTATATGGGTGATTGTGGATCGATTGACGAAGTCTGCACACTTTGTGCCGATCAATATTAGTTTTCCATTGACGAAGCTGGCGGAGATTTATATTCGGGTAATTGTGAAGTTGCATGGTGTTCCGTCCAGTATTGTGTCGGATAGAGATCCACGGTTTACTTCGGAATTTTGGAAGAGCTTGCAGGAAGCTTTGGGAACTAAGTTGAAATTGAGTTCAGCTTATCATCCGCAAACTGATGGTCAGTCGGAGAGGACTATTCAGTCGCTTGAAGATTTGTTGAGAGCTTGTGTGTTAGAAAAGGGTGGTGCGTGGGATACTCATTTACCATTGATTGAGTTCACGTACAATAACAGTTACCATTCGAGTATTGGAATGGCACCGTTTGAAGCTTTGTATGGGAGGAGGTGTATGACTCCTCTGTGTTGGTATGAAACTGGTGAGAATATGGTGCTTGGACCAGAAATTGTACAGCAGACTACTGAGACAATTCAAATGATTCGTGAGAAATTGAAAGTGTCTTAAAGTAGGTAGAAAAGCTATCATGATAATCGGAGGAAAGAGTTGGAATTCTGTGTAGGTGATCACGTATTCCTAAGAGTTAATCCGATGACTGGTGTGGGTCATGCATTGAAGTCCAAGAAGCTGGATCCTAAGTTCATTGGACCTTATGAGATTCTGCAGAGAATTGGCGATGTAGCTTATAGGGTGGCGTTGCCGCCTGAGTTGTCAAACTTACATGATGTGTTTCATGTGTCGCAATTGCGAAAGTATGTTTCTGATCCATCTCATGTTATTCAGAGAGATGATGTTCAGGTTCGGGAGAATCTTACTGTCGAGACGATGCCGTTGAGGATCGAGGACCGTAAGATGAAACAGCTCCGAGGGAAGGAGATACCTTTGGTGAAGGTAGCTTGGGGAGGTGCTGCAGGAGGCAGTGTGACCTGGGAGTTGGAAAGTAGGATGCGAGAAGCGTATCCGGAGCTATTTCCATCGGGTAATTTTCGAGGACGAAAATAATTAAAGTGGGGGAGAGTTGTAACACCCATTTTAATTATTTAGTCATTTTATTAATATTTTAAATATTACGTGTTGGTGTGCCCTTTGGTGGGGGTGTAGTTGGTGATGTTTGGTGGGTGTCCCTAATGTGGGAGGATTATTGGTGGTGTTTTGGTGAATATAATAATATAGTGTATAATATTAATATCGGTGGGAATATTATTATTATATTTATTATAGTTACTATTGTTATTAATATTATTATTATTTTGGTGAGATAATAATAGTATTATTATTATGATTATTATTATTATTACTATTATTATTATTTTATTAAGTTATTATTATTATTATTATTAAATTATTATTATTATTGGGATTAGAGAATTAAAATAGAGAATGGGAGGAGTTAGTAGGTTACGATACATTGTGGGAAGTTAGAGAAAGTGGGAAAAAGAACGATAGAAAGGAGAGAAGTGAGAAGAACGGAAAAGGGAGCGAAGAACGAAGGAACAGGGGAAATCAGAATTGGCCAAATCTTGGAGGATTCTTTCATCGATCAACCGATTAACAAGGTAAGGGGGGGGGGGAGAAACTTGATTGGGAATGGTTTATACATGTATAGGGTAGTTGGGGATTCCTTAACCCCGTAGGAAATTGATCGATATATGATAATATATATTGTTATGTTATGATTGATGATGATTGTTGTTAATTATATAATAATCGTTAATGAATTGGTGTTTTGGGTTGATTTGGCATATAGGGCATATAGGGTGTTTTACGGTTTTAGGGAAAATTCTGTATGGCTTTTGAGGTATCGATAAAGTGTGTAGGTGATGATTTTGGGAACAGGAATTAGAAACCTATTGGTTACGGTAATGTGCAAGAGTGGTACTAGAATAGACTGAGGATCTGAGTTGAGATGATATGTACAATTTGGCCTAGATTACACTGCAGAACTGTGAGAAAACTTGGTGACTCGCAGCATTCGCTGGGCTTCGCCTGGCGAGTGTTGGCGAAGTTTCGCTTGGCGAATGGGGGTGAGTGTTTGCCTGGCGAGCTGAGGCGAGTGGCAGCGAATAATTCAGAATTAAGTCCCAAACCTAAAGGGTAGAAACTTCGCCTGGCGAGTGTGGCCAGCAAAGGTTCGCCTGGAGAATGAAGGTTCGCCTGGCGAGTGCACGATAGTGAAATGAGGGTTTCGCCAGCAGGTTCGCCTGACGAATGCTAGCGAAGGTTCGCTACGGGGCTTCGCTTGGCGAATGCCAGCGAACGTAGCAGAACCAGAATGTGGTTTTTTGTGATGTTTTGGCCTTGAGCTTGGGCTTGTGTGATCCCTTTGGCCTTGATGCGCTGTAAGAATGATGAGTGTGGGAACTAACTGGTGTACTTGGTGATAGTGCATGTTTCCCGTAATAATGACTGGTGGACAATTAGTTGATGTATATGTATGTAGTGATCAGTAGGATCGTGTATCCCCGAGTAGTGGGATGTGTTTGTATCTTGGTGATGGAATATGAACTTGTTTACTAACTGATTGATTTATATGGTGTTGGTGCATGTTATATCTATGTATATATATGTGATGTATGATGATACGATCAGGTGGATCGTGTGCACTTAGTGTGCCTGAACATAATAGTTATGCATTGGTGTGTGCATATCATGGTGTCTTGGTGGGATGGATCATGTCTCGGATGGAGCGTAAGTGATCTGTCCGTACTCCTTGGTGGAGAATGGTGGGGTTGGATCATGTCTCGGATGGAGCGTAAGTGATCCACCCGTACTCCTTTGTGGAGAATGGTGGGGTTGAATCATGTCTCGGATGGAGCGTAAGTGATTCACCCGTACTCCTTTGTGGAGAATGGTGGGTTCGATTGAATGAACCAATGAGTCGGTACCGCATGCATGGTGTTGAGTTGCATTTTGCATTATAATATGTTATATTGTAATTCGAACAGTAGGTTCGTCATATGGTGTTGTTAGGGGTGAATCTTGGTGTGTTGGTGTGTTGTACTACCTTATTTACATGTATTACATTACCATTATATTTTTGATCATGTTTTCTCACCCCTTTGTTGTTGTTGTGGTCTGTGATTCTTCGGAAGTACAGATAATCCAGGTACTTAGCTAGCTTGGATATTGGTGTGATTGTCGAGTCTAGGATGCTCTGATACGTAGCACGGGACTTGGGCGTTTTATTTGTTTTATGTTGAACTTATATTTTATTTCCCTGTGAACGTATCAAACTTTTATTGAATTTTATTATTTAACATTCCGCTGTATTTGGAGAAAAACCTTTTTATAAGGAAACGTTGTTTTTATGTGATATCCCACTTGGGAGAATTGGAACTCTGATTTTGTTTATTTATAATGTTTATTAATTTAATTGATTTTGGGAAGTGGGGTGTTACACATTGCATATCATATGTCTGTCTGATAACTCATGTCCAGTTGTATTTATCTTCCAGTGTCCCTTTGAGTCGTCAAGTTGATTCCTCGACACGGATATCGGATTAGAGCTAACTATAGATGCCAGATGTCAGAACAAGAGACATATAATGCGGAAATCCGAACGGAGATCAATGAGTTGAAATCAGACATGACCAAGCTCACCGAGATGCTTCAAGTACTGATTACCAGAGGAAAGCCACCATAGATGACCTTCATTCAGGAAGTTTCAAGTGCTGATCCACCTCCTGTTCAAATGCCACCATCTACTTAGCCAGAGTTCGGTTTACCTCCTAACTACTCTCCACCTCTTGCATCTACTACTATGATTGGTCATACTGTCAGACCACTGTTTCAAGCTCCAGTCCTTGCCGAGCCCAGACCTGTGGTCCACACTGTTAACCAGACTGTCCAAGCCCCCTTTAAGAACCCTCCCTATGAGTACAATGTTGCCGGTGCTCAAGGGGAAGACCATGAATATTTTATTGAGCCTGAGGTTGTCCGTGAATAGTTTCAGATCATAAATAAGAGACTCCAAGCTGTCGAGGGTACTGATTTCTTCAATGTAGATGCAAATAATATGTGCTTAGTTTCTGGTCTTGTTTTGCCTGCCAAATTCAAGACTCCTGAGTTTGTGAAGTATAAAGGTCACTCATGTCCAAGAGCCCATCTAGTCATGTACTTCCGAAGGATGGCATCTTACACCCTCAATTAGAAGTTGCTCATCCATTGCTTTCAGGACAGTTTGAGTGGTGCTTCTCTCAAATGGTATATGAACTTAGAGCATAACAACATCCACTGCTTCCAGGATTTTGCCAACGCTTTTATGAAGCAATACAAATACAATTTGGACATGTCTCTTGATCGCCGTCAACTTCAAAGTATGTCTCAGGATGAAAGAGAGTTGTTCAAAGAATACGCTCAGCGTTGGAGAGAGTTAGCTTCCCAAGTTGAACTCCATATAGCAGAGAAGGAGCTAACTTGAATGTTCATGGATGCTTTGTCTCCTTTCTATTGGGAAAAGATGATTGGGAGTGTCTCTTCAAACTTTATAGATCTAGTGACTATTGGCCAAAGGTTAGAAGAAGGTTTGAAAAATGGTAAGGTATCCAAAGCTGCCGAATCTTCTAATGGTGCAAAGAAATCCTATGGGAATTTCCAGAAGAGGAAAGATGATCATACCAATGCTATCATAACTGAAGCAAGAAGGCCTCACCATGGACCTCAATCTGTTGATCATCATGTTGTTGCTACTGTTGCTGCTCTACAACCAGCTCAGACTCCTCAACGTCCAACTGTTAGACATAACCAGTATCAGAATAGGAATCAATTTGATCATATTCCCATGACTTACACAACACTATATCCTGACCTGGTTTGACAAGGGTTGATCATTACAAGGGCTTTACCACCTCCTCCTAATCCTCCTCCAGCTGGATTTAAGGCTGATCTCCATTGTGCTTTTCATGAGGGTGCCCCAGGCCACGACTTGGAGCATTATTTTGCACTGAAATCTAGAGTGCGTGAGTTGGTTAGAGCTGGAATACTTGATTTTGAGGATAGTCATCCAAATGTCCAGAACAATCCTTTGCCAGTGTATCAAAAGCGAAGCTTCGGCCTGACCCCAGTGGATTATTTTCCTAAACGCCAGTGTTTCAGACAGGACAACTCATCTATGTACTGATTTAGTCACTAGGCCTTTTGTTTCTCATTGTTTGTACTTTCCTTATTTTTATATTAGCTGTTTGCCTTCAAAATTATGTTTGTACATTTATATTAATGAAATGAGCATTGCAACTTTTGATTCAATTCCTTTTGTCCATTTGTTTGCATCTTTATGCTTTATCTTTTAAAATATGCACCTTTTGTTCAAATTTTTTATATGCAAAGATTGGAGGGAGAATGATGAAAACGTTATACCCATAACTGCTGTCAGTATGCTTTCAATCAAACTTTGTTGACGATGTAAGGCATTGTTTCAATCCCCAAACACTGGAGAAATAAGGAAGTTATTCCTTTGTCACCCCCTTTGAGCCTAGAAGTTGGAGTTTCTTTCTTTACAAAAAACCCACAATCTTAACCTGGGGCATGGGTAGTTCTCAGTTAACTTGGTTGTATGTTCCTGCAATACACCTTTTCATGTGAAGGTTTCATTCACAGGTTTCCTTCGCACACTGCAAACGAGTGTTGGAGATGTCTTTTAAGTCAATGATGGTTCACCGTAATCATTAGAGCTAGGTTCACTTTCTTCCAAAAAAAAATCAAAAGAAAAAGCTCGCTAAGTCAAAACCTATGAAGGATACTTAGGCAAAACTAGGGCATCCCGCTGACTGTGTGCTTTAAAAGAAACAGTTCAGGCAAAAGTTAGGGATAATAAAAAGAGGGGACCTTTAAATCCTTATCCTGCAAATTCTCAATGTCAAAACAACCAAAGGTTATAGGGAAACAGTGGCTTCCTTTTCATAGGTCCCTTGACTTTTGAACCATCCTTGCTACTATCAGTGCAATTCCTAACCTATAGGAACCTGAATGCATAATACGAGTTAACTGAGCGTAGGACTGAAGATTATCACGTAGATTGGGTGGGTACAGATAAATTTTGAGCCTTTATCCTTTGTTTCATAAACCATGAACCAGGCCATGTTACCACCCTCAAAAGACCTAATTGAAGAAAAGTTACTTTGAAAGCATACTACAACAAGGTTGCGTAGGCTGACTCCAAAAGATCTTTGCGAATCATTTATTTTGGCGGTACACCTTTGTTTTAAACTTTGAGCGTCTTGAACCACTGTGTTCTGACCAATGACTCATTTATTTTTCATCTTTCAAAAAGGATTTTGGTTTCAAAAGTTGCATGAACTTTGCATTACCATGTTTGTATGAATATTTCTGTTTGCAAACTAGCTTTCCTCTAAGGAATTTTCAAACAATGAAAAGCTTGGTCGATGATCCTATCATGGGCAAGTTCCTCCCAGATCCTATTGAGAATCAATTTAAGATTCGTGGTTTAGGGGCACGTCCTTCTCAGAATCAGTTTATCCAGAAGATCCTCCAAGAGTCATACTGGGGCAGACCTCCCAGGGGCATAGTAGCGCAATCATCTACAGAATCAGACAAGTGGAAGTAATTATCAGTTCATCTATAATGGACGGTTTAATCAGGGGCAGTTTAATTGAAGGATCCCCAAGCAGTTATGCATCCTTCCTACAAGGATCATCAACTTGACACAGTTTACCATTGTGCAGAGATGTGCCCAGCAGTAGCATCTGTAGTTCCCAAGTAGAATGAAAATGATCTCCGTGTTGAAGAATCAGTCTTCCAATCTTGTCATCTCACCAAAAGAGTCGAGCCTTGTTGTCGGCGTCTACCTTTGCATTTGATCATATATCATTTGCATAATTCACATCATATGTATATCACGAGTGTTTTATCCTCATTTGCATTTCTCCCGAGGTCGTGGTGTTATTCATGTCTCACCTTGTGGTCAAAGTCCAACTCAATTAGCACCTACCAAACAGTTTGTGTCTTGGCTTATTTGATGTTCTTCTAGATAGGGAATTTCTAATTCGATGTTTTTCCGGATTTTTTTCTCTCTCTGATGTTTTTCCAGAGTGAGTCTTTGTTCTGATGCTCTTCTAGAACTTATCTGACGGTTTTCCAGATATTCCTTTTGATTCTGATGTTTTTCCAGAATCTATCCGATGTTTTTTCGGATATGTTTCTCTTTTTGATGTTTTTCCAAATTGAGTCTTTGTTCTGATGTTCTTCTAGAACTTATCTGATGTTGTTCCAGATACTTTCCTTCGATTCTGATGTTTTTCCAGAATCTATCCGATGTTTTCCGGATTGGTTTCTCTTTCTGATGTTTTTCCAAAGTGAGTCGTTGTTCTGATGTTCTTCCAGAACTTATCTGACGGTTTTCCAGATATTCCTTTTGATTTTGATGGTTTTCTAGATTCTATCCGATGTTTTTCCAGATTTGTTTCTCTTTCTAATGTTTTTCCAGATTGAGTCGTTGTTCTGATGTTCTTCCAGAACTTATCTGATGGTTTTCCAGATATTCCTTTTGATTCTGATGTTTTTCCATAATCTATCCGATGTTTTTCCAGATTTGTTTCTCTTTCTGATGTTTTTCTAGATTAAGTTTTTGTTCTGATGTTCTTCCAGAACTCATTTGTTGCTTATCTGATGTTCTTCCAGATATGGCCTCAAACTCTTCCCGTACATTTAATGCTTTCCTAAATGTTTCGGATGTACCTTCAGAGACTTGTCTTCATCTCATGCTCTTATAGATGTTTTTATTTTGTGTCTGGATGTGTCCTAGAGTTTATTCGATGTTTTTCCGAGTATCTCTGGTGGGTTTCAGAGTTTATTTGATATTCTTCCGTATGTCTCTGATGTTTGTTTCTTTGTCCCCGATGTATTTCCCAGATTTACCCTCACTCCATTTAATGTTATTCTGAATGTTGTGACTCTTCGCTGCTTCCTCTGTGTTGCTGCCTCGCCCCAATGAGTGGTTAATCATTGTGTCGTCTTTATTCTCTGCTCGCTTTCGTTTTTGTCTGCATTTTGCATTTATCATTCCATCACTTTCATCATATTAGTTTCCTTTGCATGTCGGCATCGTATAGTTTTCTTTTATCCGTAGCATAGCATGTCTGTGCATATAAGGGCAAAATTTTCGATTATCTATTTTTAAATACCTTTCACCATGATTTCATGAGGATTCTCATCACCCATATCATCCGGCGAATTTATTTAAATAGGGGCAACTGTCATACCCCAAATTTTACCCTTAGATTATTAGGGTAATTTTGCATTTCATTTCATTCTGCATTGCGTTTTAACTAACCGCTAACCGGTATGTTCAGTCTGTTTCCGTTGCAGGAAAATAACATCGGGTGCGCTTTAATTTATGAAGGGCAAAAGGGTTATTAATTTGCAGTCTGCTGACAATTTATGAAGCAGAGTCGTTATCAGAGGTTCCTCAAACGATTAGGGTTTCTGTATCGGGGTCCTGTGATTTTATTTGAGAAGGTGCTGAATTTTACGACAATATGGACGTCAGGTTTCTCGTGACACAGTACATTTTATTCAAGAGCCGAGATTTAGTCGTCAGTTGGGTTTTGAAGTGTTGTTTGATTCATAAACCATACAGAGCTGAGCGCATTGCAATCTAAGTGGATTCAGGTTAAATCGGTGCGAGGATTTTCTTTGAAGAATTTATTCTAACATATGCACGTTTTCCTGCTTTCTGCTAGTTACTAGTCGATTTTAAAGGAACAATGGAATTTCGGTTCGCGTTGAATTTATAATGAATATCAATTAGGTTGATCACGGACATCAGTTGAATCGATTCCAATTGCAATGACAGGTTATTCAAGATACGGTCTGGATGTTAAATGCGGAAGAAAATTCATTAAAAAGTGGATCTCTCTGTTTATCTGTTTAAGAGCAATATTCACCAATTTTTATTATCGAGTGTGAATCAATGTGCAGGGGGTTAGGTGGAACTCAGAAGTTACGTTAGATGTAATTCAATGCTAAGTTGTGCAAGACATTTAGCTGTCAAATTTTGATGTTGAACGTCAAAGTTTATTCGGATGAGTTTATTCAGATGAATTTAATCGGAGAATAAAAATTCAGTTTATTAAAAATTGAATTTATTTATTCAAATTCTATACACTTTTTATTACAATATGCTTAAAATTACAAATTAATTGTCCTAAAAAGTTTCTAAGAGTTCTTCACGCCGATCTTCGTTAGTGCATGGGCTGACCATGATCAACGAAGATTTAAGTATGCTTTGTTTCTTGAATTTCTTTGGAAGATAGAACGGGGAAGAAAGTTCCCACAGACGGTGCCACTGATCTTACCGGATCAGAAAAGGATCAGCGGCCGGTAACACGTCGTGAGCTCATGAGTTCACCAATGGTGAAGAAGGGGAGGGGGTGTACTTGCAAGGCACTCCGACGCTAAAGTTAGTTTCAACAAGAGAGAGAAGGCAAGTACACAAAACAAGTGAGAGAATATAATACTTGACTTTCTAGTGAGAGAGGGTATTTATAATGTACCTCCAGCGCTGGGCCAATGGTTACTTTGCATTGGATTGGATTGCTATACCCAATACGAATAACTGCCAGGACTTACTGGTGTAGGGAAGACCAGCATGTGGTCTTCGCCCTGAGTCAACTGCCCCATGATCTTTGGAAGGTGGGTGACCTATTCTTTCGGATGCGGACAGTTTCCTGATGACGTGTTACCACGTGGGGGACATGTGGAGTCTGTGGGGGAGACGCCTGAGCGCTCCCCGTGTGATTAGCCGGACCCTCATTGGGGCCTCCACGATGAAGATATGGATTGGGTTGTACCCGACAATGGGACAACCTCTAGTCCAGTCCAGAATATATATATATATATATATATATATATATATATATATATATATATATATATATATATATATATATATATATATATATATATATATATATATATATATATATATATATATATATATATATATATATATATATATATATATATATATATATATATATATATATATATATATATATATATATATATATATATATATATATATATATATATATATATATATATATATATAGAGAGAGAGAGAGAGAGAGAGAGAGAGAGAGAGAGAGAGAGATTATAAAAAAAAATTCATAGTTCTGATGTGTAATGAAGAGGTGAGGCGCATCATTTATATATGACAAGAATTGACTCAAAAAGGAAATGATCTATGGGACAATTAACTCATGTAATAAAATTAGGTCATAAGTCGAATTGATTAGATACCTCAAATAATTGATTATCTGTACCCAAAATGGAAAGCTTGGATAGATAGTCATTACAAATGTTTAAGACACTATCATAATCAATTATGTAATCAATTTTGCCTCATCTAATGATTATATTTAGGATCTAATCAAGTAGGTAGTTCATAAAAATTATTTTAATTAAGATGATAGTTTCTTAATCAATTACCTTAGGTTTAAAAACATTTTTAGGTGTTTTGTTAATTACAAGGAGGTTTTCAAAATGTTTTAAGTGTGTGTGTGTGTGTGTGTGTGTGTGTGAGTTTCCTTTGTATTTTAGGAGTTACTCACACTTTTACAAGACTTTGGTCACTCAGACATACACGACAAATCGAGCTTTCACACTTCCTCTCTTTGACAACTATGAGCCTTTCAAATTTATTTTCCAGATACACCGATCATATTAGTACTTCAATGGAACTTTGAGTCTCCTACTTGATGAAGCTTGAGATGACTTTAAGTTTGTCACCATCATCAGAGAGTTGGAAGGATATTACCATCGACCTCAATGATCATTAGTGTTGTCGTTATCAAAATACATAAGAATATTGCCAACAAGATCATCAACTTCATACCTACAAGCACATAGATCAACATTTACACACACATTGAAAACACCGTGAACCAAGACATCACTTTAGAAAGACATAATGAACCATTACGCAACATTACCATGCCGTTTTTTAATGAAAAATGTGTCTAATCATGACGTAATTGATTACACTCACGCAATAATCAGTTAGATGGTTTTTGACTTTTAAAATGGAATATTTTTTCAAATGGTAATCGATTACTAACATTAGGTGATCAATTACTAGTAATAGGTAATCGTTTATTGTCTAGTGGTAATCAATTACTAGCTTCATTTTCTTTGAAAAACTCAAACTTAAAGACCTGTTTCAATGGTTTCTATCCTTTTAGCTTTGTAAATAAGTTATATTATGTTTATTTGATATCTTATGAGACTTTTAAGTGATATATGATCTGAACAGTGATTTATCAAAGATAAGTACATCTGCTTAACCTTAACTACAATGATATTTTCCATTTGCTTTTGATAGTTCATTTGTCTTCATATTTTTCTTTTTTGTTGATATTTTTGTCTTCATTAAAACCCAACCAAGTTCATAAGAGAGGTATTTTTCACCCATCGAACAGTCGAGGAATTGAAATCGTACTTGTTTTAGAGAATGAAGCTGAATTAATCATCGAAGTATCCTTGCAATTTCAATTCCCGACTACCAACAACCAAACCGAGTATAAAACAGTAATAACATGCCTCACCCTGGCGTCAGAAATGGGAGCATAAAGTATCCAATTGAATACAAATTCTCAAAAGGGAGTGTCACAAATTAAGGGAGAAACCCATACAAAGGAACCGATACTACAATGTTATGTCGACTTAGTCAGAGAAAATTTATACAAGTTCAAATTGTCTGAGATAGATAATATCCTTAGAGAAGAGAAAACCAAGGGAGGCATCCTAAGTTGTCCAACACCATATCATCCAGCGTAAACCATTCATATATCCACGAGACTCTAAAAGATCCCATCATAGAAGGTCACAAAGTCATGGAAATGTAGATAAAAAATGGTGAACAACCATCTTAGATATCGCCCATCACAAGATATATTGAACAAGGATCTCTTTCTGTAGATTCATTTGAAGTCTCCCTCGTGAATAGAAGATCCACCTCTTATTCCCTAATCAAAGGGACTCTGTACCAAAGAAAAGGATTTTTAACCCCCCTGATGAAGTTTTTAGAGAAAGAGGAAAGCCCCCAAACTTTAGCTGAGGTACATGAAGAGATTGTATGATAACACTTAGGCACACAAACTTTAAAAAAAGGTTCTCAGAGCTGGATACTATCGGCTGACGATAATCAAAGATGCGAAGGAATATGTGAGAAGGTGAAACATATGGCATTGATACAAAGACATCTATAATGCACCTCTGTCAGAATTACACGTGTTAACATCACCATGACCTTTCTCACAGCGGGGAATGGATATCCTCGGCCCTTTTCTTGATGCCCCATGACAACTAGTTCCTGATTTTGGCAATATATTATTTCAAAAAATGGATAAAAGTAAAAGCATTAGGGAATATCACAACAACAAATATTTTGAAATTTTCAAAAGAAACATCTTAGCACGCTACAAGATTCCATAACTTGTTATAACATAAAATGGTACCCAGTTCACAAATAGGATTTTCAGAGACCTCCTAGAAGATTTGAAGGTCAAGCAACATTTCACGTCAGTGGAACACCCTTAGACCAATGAACAATATGAAGCAAGAAATCGAGTAATCCGTAAAGGACTCAAGCGGAGACTTACAGTTGCTAAAGGAAATTGGGCAGAAAAACTTCCATATGTCCTTTAGGTCTACAAGACCACACCTCACTTAATTACTCGTGAGATCGCCTTTTAATTGAACTATGGGACGCAAGTCATCATCCTTGTTGAAATAGAAGAAATGAGTTGGAGGATGAAACATCCCTTAACAGAAAAAGGCAACACTACAACGAAAAATGCCTTTTACATCGATTGAAAAAGAGATCTTACCTCGGTTTCACAAGTGAGGTGACGAAGGGCGTCATGAGAAGCGCATCTCTTTACCTATCAGCTTTAACATAACCGACGGGTAATGCGTAAAGGTCATGGGTTCGATCCCTTTTGTAATTATTAAATTGCAAAAACACCTTTCCCCTCGGTTTTGCCATTCCACCGATGGGTATAACACCTTTCACCTCAGTTTTGACATTCAATTGAAGGGTAAAACACGATTGAGTTTATTAAATATAACATGGATTTCTTATTTCATTAAACCCTAACTGAACATATAAGTTCTCAAAATTGGTTAGGAAAATAATTATATGAACAATTGTGTTATATTTGGAGAACAACTTACACTAATCAATAGTTTTTGAGCATCCTGTAACTCATCATTCATCTCACGCTCTTTTAGGGTTAAAATCTCTTCAATATTTCAAGTTCTTTATTCAATCCTTCCTTTTGTAATAATTCATTCTTGAAAGCATAAAATTTTATGCTTTGAAAATTGAACAAATATGCAAGAAATTTTAACGAAAACTATAAGTATTGGAGAGATTTTAAGGATAAAAACATGATACAAATTATGAGTTATAGAATGCTAGAAAATTATTAATCAGTGTAAGATAAGTTTCAGATACAACATAATTTCTCATATGATTATTTCCAAAATCAATTTAATAGTTTATATGTTCAAAGACAAGTTAGTGAAACAAACATACGACATTAGATATAATAAACTCAACTTGACAAAACAAGATGAGAGATGCAGAAAGAATCACAAAAAACATAATCTCAATATCAATATCAATCTCAAACTCATATTCAATAACAACAAATAAAATACAACATATATATTTTCATAAGTTTGGGTAGTAGAATAACTAAACAACAACAACAATAACATTAACAACTCAAAAACAACTTACATTAAACAACAACTCAAAAAAAAATCTCTAAAAAAAATCATCAATAAAATTACAACATAAATTTGTTTAAACAACAACAATAACAACAAGATTAAACCTATAGGGTTTAGGATCTCAACAACGAGTCTCAATAACAAAGTTAATAAATTTATAACATATATATGTTTAAACATCAACAATAACAACAAGAAGATCAAACCTCTAGGGTTTATGGCCTTAACATTGAGTCTCAACAACAACATAAATAAATAAACCTATAGCATAAATTTGTTTAAACGACAACAACAATAACAACAAGATTAAACCTCTAGGATTTAGGATCCCAATAACGGGTCTCATCAACAACAACATCAATAAAACTATAACATAAGTCTGTTTAAATAACAACAAGATTGAACCTCTATGATTTTGGGTCTCATCAACAACAACAACAAGATGAGTAGTGAAGTTTGACGTACCAGATATCTGAAGAAGAATTGAAAGAAAATGTCTTTGATCTCGGAAGATGAAACGAGAGCCCTAAACACCTATCATCTTTGTATTGAAGATGCTATGTGTTTAAGACTCTCGTTGTTTTGGGCTATCGTGTTGGCTCTCTTGTTTAGGGATCTTTATTAGGGTTTTGTTCATGTTATTTTAGACAAGTGAAACTAAATGCTATGATATATATATATATATATATATATATATATATATATATATATATATATATATATATATATATATATATATATATATATATATATATATATATATATATATATATATATATATATATATATATATATATATATATATATATATATATATATATATATATATATATATATATATATATATATATATAAAACCAAGGTTAAAAGTGACTTATTTATAAATTAAATATAAAATATTCAGGAAGACGTCATTTTTAATAAAATAAAAACATAATTTGAAGTTGTTGGGATTCGATGTATGTACGCTGAATTAATTTATCCCTCGATTTAAAAAAAACTGATGGAATATATTGCATATTTTTTAAAGAAAGAAACGCGGCGCGTCCGGTAATTATACCTCAATTTTTTGATACGTGAGGTGAAATTGTTGTCATAAAAAGTAGTTTTATAGTAGTGCAACTCCAAAGCAATAAGAGAATAGATTACTATTTTGGATGAAAAAGGAGTGCCACGGCCCTCATGAGCGTGGTCGTCAAACAAGAAGCAGCCGCCAAAAATTATAGACAGGCTAGGCCTCAAGAATTCATAATAGAAGACGTAGTGTTGAGGCGAGCCGACATCAAGTGAAAATGCCAGGGATGAAAAGCTTGCAGCTGACTATGAAGGGTCATACAGAGTTATAGCCAACACAAGAAAATGATCATAACTATAGAAGCGTTGGCTACTGGAGTATGGAATATGACAAAGCTCAAGAAATATTACATTTAAATGTATAAGTGTTTTACTTTTTCGGCCAAAATGTAATCGCTTGCATCCATGTAATGTTTTGAAGGTAATAATATAGCTTTCTTTGCAAGAATCGCTGTCAATTTTACTAACAAAAATTCATAAGGCATAGATAAACACGACTGTACGTGTAGTTGGTACACTCTCTCATGGTAGCTAGTCACTCTAATTGCATAGGCGGTCAAGTATTAGACACATTGAATTTGAACCAAGGCTTAGCCTAAGGGCAGATAGGAGGAGCCAACACTTGGCTGAACATGGTCTTCACTGACGGGTACGACAATGAATCAAAATTATAGGCAAAGAAGACATTAAGACACGAGAAAAGTAAAATCAATGTTTAACAAGCAGAAAGTCAGACAACTAAAAATATTGTTCAAAATATGTTACAAAGGCTCAAATGGCCCAGAACATTACTCAAAGAAAAAATTACAAATATCACACATCTCCGCCAATGTCTTCCTCCTCTTCTTTGTCCTCTTCGCCATCTCAAATTGCTTCCTCATTATCTCTAACAATCTCTCCATCCACAATCCTCTTTCTCATGCCCATTTTTTCCAAAGAAATTTTAATCCCTAGGTAAAAGAACTGGACTTTCTCAATGGCCCTGTGAAAAGGACCAAGAGCGTTTTGGATACCTTCATTAATGACGGTAGTGTACTATTTCTCCAACTCCAGGCAAAAAAATTTATGCTCCTTCCAAGCCTTTTGGACGACAATAACTTGAAAAAATAGATTGCATCTGAAGTTTAAGCCTCCAATTAAAAATTTAAAACGTCTACTTACATGCACATTAAAAATATTAACTTTTTTATACCATATTTAGCCTTCTTGCTATTTTAAATAAATAAAAAAAATAGTATTTTTACATACAATTTTAAAAGATATATAATTTAATAAATTTAACTCAACCAACAAATATTAATATTATTAATAAAAATTTATAGCTTAAATGCAATTTTGCTTCTTATAAATTTGCAAAATTTTGAGTCTAATCTCCCTATTTTTTTGTGTGATCCCTATATCTCAGTTTTTACATGCATTTTAATTTTTAAAGTCAAAATTCACATAATACCTGCAGATTTTGACTTACGCAAAAAATGAGTCATAGAAACTCAGACAAAAAAAGTTATAGAAATCAAACTCAAAAACCCCCAACAAATTATTTATGTCAAAATTTATTTAAATCAAACATTAGTTTTTAAAAGTATAACTTTTTTTAATAATTATTATCAATTTGTTAAAATAAAAGTATATAATATAATATAAATTAATTATAATTTTGATTTCCTATTTTATCTGTTTTACTAAATTGATTTCATTATTTTAAATTTAAACAATTTTGATTTTGTCTTTTATTTTGGGACTTAAAACTAATTTTTATTTTTAAATAACAAATTTCTTATAAAACATAACAAATTATTGTATACAAATTTATTATAAGATTTTAAAAATAAAAATGTAAATTAAAAAACAAATATTTTATTAATTTACTATAAAAAATAATGAGATCGAAAAAGATTAAAACTGCTAAATTTAAAATAATAAATTTAATTCTATAAATCAAATAAAATAAAGGGATTAAAACTGTAATTTAACGTATAAAATAAAATAAATGCACTATGCATGAATAGCATGAAAAACCGAAGAGGTATAGTATTTCAAAAAACAGTAACTGCGTACATTTTAAGCCAGAGAAATATTGCATGAATAAAATACCTAATCGAACTATTAAAAAAAAAAAGAATAGAATTAGATCTTTAATTTTATAAAGAACACCTGGGGTTGTTGACTACCAAGAAAATGATAATTTTCTTAAAGAATTTTTAATTTTATTTTGTGAACGGGTTTACTGGGACAAAGATATATTGATTATTGAATATCATTTGTTGGATTTGGAAAATGACTTTTCTTAGGCTCAAAGTGTTGCCTAACACACTAGTTTTTTATCAAACACTAGTTTGTTTGAATGTTTGATAAAACATTCAAAATTAAGGTAAATCCTTATTTAACTGTGAACTTTCTTGGCAAAATCTCAAATTTTACATTTGATAGAATATAATTTTGGAAAAGTTAATATTGAGTGACATTTTTGTCGGTATGAATTAGATGAAACTTTAATATAGTATCAAAGTCTATCAATCGAATAATACGTTGTTCACCGTTTTATCCATGCACCAAACTCAAGAGTTTTGAATGCGAGTGAATGTATTCGAAAAATCTGAAGTCTCTTCTTGATTAGACATTTACCAATCAATTTTATAAAGATAAGATAGATTAAACTTTAATAAATTTAAAACAACAAAAATTGATTTGAACTTTTTAATTTTTAGGAGAAGAGTATCTGATCATCCATAGTTCAAACAAAATAAATAAAATTTACTCAAAATATGAATATTAGGCTTCAACAAAAAAAAAACATAATGGATATTAGGTTAAAAAAACCCCTACCAAATTTTTAGGAATAGGTATATTAGGTATATATTTGCATGAAAAAAGAAAATTAAATAGCACGATTCATTCATGACTTTTGTTTTTCTTTTTCGTAAACAAGTAGAAATTAAGGGGGTGAGTCGATGGTTTTCTAACCCAAAAAGCTTATTTATCTTTTTCTTTTTTAGTAAAAAGACAAATATATTAATGAAAGAATCTAATTCATAATTGGGTTGCTTTTAAATGAAGTTCTATCCAAAATCATAACTGTTTATTCTTTTTATTCATGTTTGTAAGTTCACGCATGAGGACATATTTAGATCAAGGTTAGGGTTGGTCCAACTTTCTAGAGATAATTAAATGAAATTTAAAGCAAAATATTTAAAATAATAAAAAAAGTAATTTCTGTAATTATTTATTGTCAAATCAAAGATAAAAAATATATGAGATCTTTCTTTTACGTACACCATTTTAACTATATATATATATATATATATATATATATATATATATATATATATATATATATATATATATATATATATATATATATATATATATATATATATATATATATATATATATATATATATATATATATATATATATATATATATATATATATATATATATATATATATATATATATATATATATATATATATATATATATATATATATATATATATATATATATATATATATATATATATATATATATATATATATATTTATATATATATATATATATATATATATATATATATATATATATATATATATATATATATATATATATATATATATATATATATATATATATATATATATATATATATATATATATATATATATATATATATATATATATATATATATATATATATAGTAATGCTAACTTGTGTCCTTAAAATACAAGAAATTCTTAAATAAAAATTTGTATTGAAAAATTTAATAAAATTATTAATTATAAATTTCAAATAAATTTAATAAATAATTTTTATATTTATTTCTTAACTTGTGTTTCAAAGTCCAAGTTAACATTATATATATATATATATATATATATATATATATATATATATATATATATATATATATATATATATATATATATATATATATATATATATATATATATATATATATATATATATATATATATATATATATATATATATATATATATATATATATATATATATATTCTTGCTTGAGTCGTCTTGTTTTAAAAAAAATTTAATTAAGATTTTTTAATGCATGGTTCTTCGATTTTTTATTTACTTTCTTTTTAACAACCTTCAATTTATAATTTAATAAAATCTTAAAATTTTAACGAATGAATGATTGTGAGTGTCTTTTTTTAGGTTAACCTTTCATTAATTTTTTGTAATTTGAATTTTTTATTTTAAGGTGGCAAAAAGAATCCGGTCTAATACTTTTTTTTTGGACGGTTCAAGATTTTAGATCTGCACTATCTAATTTATAAGTTTTGTAGAACATCTTGTTTTTTGTGTAGATTTTTGCAAATATGAAATTTTAGATTTTTAAATCATCTTTACTTTGAGGCGGAATGAAATAAGATTTTTAGATCATTCTCTAATATATTCACTATTAATTTTTTACGGATTTTTATAAGATAAATATAAATGGAATGAATATGTTTATTTGCCACCTCAGCTTGAGTTAGTATAAAACTCACATACTTATTTTAGACTTAACAACACCACACAAATTCTCATGGAAGAGGATTCAGATTTTGGTCTTTGCTAACTCACCTTAATTTAGATTTTGTAGACTTCTTACTACTTAATTCTTTTAAATACGTTACAAAATTAATTTTTAATTTCAGATTATATATGTTTAGGTTAAAGATACTTTTGAAACCACTTATTTGATAATTGTGTAACAACTTTAGATGTGAGTTTCAATTCATGACATTTTATTTATTTATCATAATAAAATTATAATCATTAAAATATTTGAAACAAAAGATACCTTTGGTTTTTGACCGAGTTTTTTTCAATATGAAAATTATCTAATTTATATAGTTAAGACGCAAAATTATATTACAATACTAAAATTGCAAAAAATAAAATAGAAGAAATTATAGGAAAAAATATCAAAATTTACTAAATAACATAAGGTAAAAGCAACTTTAGTCCTAATTGTGTTTGAAAGAGAGTCATACAACTAACTTTTGGTGAAATGTAAATTAATATCATGACTATGTATGATTCCAATTTCCTTTGAAAGCTACATCTAACCTTTCCTTTCAATTGTTTGGATAACTCTCACTCAAACTCAATCATGTTAGAAAGTCTTATGTCTTTTTGTCTTCTCTACATGTGCATCAAAATAAATACACAAGAGGAATTGAAATTGAGTATTGAGTACTACCGACTTGTTTGAAATTGAATTGATCGTTCCTATCAAATTCAGCGCTGATTATCATAATATTAATAAAATACATTACTTTTCAATAAACTAGAAAATGAGTATTTGACTTAAAAGAATCTCAATTCATTTTCTGATGTTGAATTCAAGATCATTTGGAATTTGAAAAGTTGAAAGGAAAACATAGAAAGATGAATGTTAAAAGTGGAATTATATAGGAGAAAATGATGGGTTCATATGCTTTGGATTCAGATCCCATTCTCTCCCAAAAAGCAACGGTATTTAGACATGGTAGATCAATACTTGTTATCAAGGAAGTATAATTATCATAATAATAATACTATTTTGATTTTTCTTCTTTAGTTCTTTATATGTATTTATTCCACCCAATCACAATATTATACTAAATAGAATAATAGATTTCTTCACTACATTTGAATAATATATTCTTTTTTCTGAGAGAAATTCTCTAGGTGAGATGGATTCTAGATGGATTTTAGAAATCCCTCAAATTAATATTAAACATATCGTGGCCCAAGTTATTGTTTTGTATTAGCCTTTCATATTTTGAGAAAAAGGCCTCAAGCAAATATTAGAGAATTGTTAACCCATTTTAAGCGAAAAAAAAACACATATGAAAATTTAAAAATATTCATGTAATTTTAAAAATATATTTTCAGATGTATCATGAGTCTCGCCAAAATATATTTTAAGTGAAATTTACTTTTTTTTTTTTAATTTATTGAAAATACATTTTTGAATTCACCCTATATTTATTTACATTAAATTTATACATAAATGAATCACAATCTTGTTTTGTCAAAAAAATAATTCAATAAAAAACTTTTAGAATAAATTTTAAAATATACTTTTGAAACCATTCACCCATCTCCTGTCACTTTATGATTGTGTTAACAATGTTAAATTGAATCTCTCTCTTTTTTTTTTTTTTTTTTTTTTTTTTTTTTTTTTTTTTTTTTTTATCATCAATTCATACAACTATAACTTTAGTTAAGCAAATTAGTTAGAAGCATAACATTTAACTTGTCACTCCCGTATTTATTTTTAATACCCTTTATTTAAAGCGTCTTTGCCATTATATTTTTTGTAAAAATTAGATTTTTTTAAATTTCGATAAAAATATGAACAATATTGAAAATTCTATATTTTTATTAGAAATTTCGAAATTTTTTTACACTATTGAAAATTTTGAAATTTCTGATACAATACGAAAATTTTAAAAATTTTCAAAAATTTTAAAATTTTCAATAGTGTAAAAAGAATTCAAAAATTTTGAATTTTTTTAGAAAATTCCGATATCTTTTAATTTTTCTTTTGAAATTTTTTATTTTTTACCATAAATTTCAAAATTTTCGATAATCTAAATCTTTTTCGCGTGATTCAAATTTTTTTCATTGTTAGTTTTAAAATTATGAAATTATGGAAGGTGCGGAATTTAATTTGAGGTGGCAATTTAATTCCTCATCAAATTAATGTTAAACATATCTGTGGCCCAAGTTATTGTTTTGTATTAGCCTTTTACATTTTGACAAAAAGGCCTCAAACAAATATTAGAGAATTCCTAACCCCGCCGGTAGAAAAACACATATGAAAATTTGAAATTATTTATTTTATTTTAAAAATATATTTTCAAACACATTCTGAGTTTTATCAAAACATGTTTGAGCGACACTCATCTTAATTTTTTTTTTAAAGTTTATCTAAACATGTATTTTTGGATTCATCATATATTTGTTTACACTAAACTCACATATAAATAACTTACAACCTCGTTTTGTTAAGAAAATAATATAAAAATATATTTAAAAATATACTTTCAAAAAACATCCACCCATCTCGTATAGGGGTGATAAAATGGATGAATTTAATGGATATGAATTGAATTGTTAATGGATGGATCAAAGCAATTCATTAATCCATTAACAATCTACTAAACTCTCTTAATAAAAATTCAATCCAATCCATCCATTAAAAGATAAAATACATCCAATCAATCCATTAACATATTTCTAATGGATAGATATCCATCCATCCAAAAAATTAATTTAAAAATTCTTAATTATTTTTTAAATTTCATAGAAACATAATTTAAATATTTTAAATTATTTTTTAAATTTCGTAAAAAAACTTAAATTATGAGATTTATAAAATTCTTAACTAATTTAATCAGTGATAACATAATATCCAATGGATTTATAAAATGAGATGGATGGATTGAATCCATCTATATGAGTTAGTGGATGAATTAGATCAAATCTATTAAATTATTTTTTATTTTATGGATAGATTGAATGGATAAATTATTGGATGTATATGATTTAAATAGATTTCATTGCCACCTCTAGGGATGCTCATGGATGGTTAATGTCCATAACCATAAATAATCTATATGTTATAACCGGTTATTAAAATCAATTCTCATAACCGGTTTTTATCTTTTAAAATGGTTATAAAACGGTTATATCCATAACCAATTTTATAATTAGTTTTGAATTAATTTTATTTTAAAATTGATTTTTTCAAAATCATAATATTTTTTTAATAAAAATATTGATGTTAAAAAAAACAATACTTATTTTAAAATTTTTTGGAAAAAATTTTTATTTACGGAAAAAAATTAAAACAATATTTTTTTTTTCAAAATAAAAATATTTTTTTTTGAAAAAAATTTTCAAAAATATTTTTTTTAATTAAAAAAATTGACTAATTTAATTTTTATTTTGGATATGGATGTCCAAATTATAAATTTGGTTAAAACCATATTAAAAATATATCTAAAATATGGATTTAGTTAAGACCATACTAATAATTAACTAATTTTTAATAACCGAATTTGGACCATACTAATAATTAACTGATTTTTAACAATCGAATTTAAATATAAATATGAATTATTTAAATAACTGAATTTGAATATAAATATGAATTATTTAAATAATCGATTTATTTAAATAATGATTATGTTAACAATTGTTAAATTGAATTTTTTTTATCATCGATTCGTACAAATATAACTCTACATAAGCAAATTAGACAGAAACATTTATATGCTTTTATTGATATATTAAATTTAGAAATAATTGCAAATCCAACATTATATACTTGCCAAACTTTCAACTTCCATGCATTTGTGAAACAAATCTAACATTGGAACAAGAACTAACATTTAATTTAATGGTAAAGAGATGAATTGAAAATGAAAAAAAGTAAAGGAAACATATTTCTATTAATAGTTTTTTTCATTTGGATGTACCAAAAGTGAGAAGATCCTTTTTTTTTAGTGGAATCAATTACCTACCCATTAATGAAATATGTAATCATTTACTCTAAATTATCCTTCAACTTTAATTAATTAATGCCTAACAAAAGGTCAATAGAGTAAATAACATATTCAATTTATCAAGATCAATCAAATGACTTTTTGATGCCACTTTTTGATTTTCTATTGGTCCATTATTCCCTTCATTTTATTTTATTAACCTTCCTTCTCTTTTCTACTCATCTGTGTTGTCACTCTCTCATTCATCTGTATTCAACATTTTTAACTCATTTCTACTCAAATGTACTGAGTATGATTTTTCTTTTTATACTCTTAGATATGATGCATACTTTTCGTGAGCACCGTTTGCTGAAGCATGATGTAAAGTAACTTAATGTTTCTCATTTCAAAGTACATATATCTATTAAAAATGATGCTGGCCAAGTTTTTCCTGAGCACAGCACAGATTATATTTGTGTGAAATATAAAAACATCATTATTGATTTACATATTGACTTTTGTTTTGGGTTATGTGATTTTCAGATCAACAATGGTTAGGATGCTAAATTAAGAACCTAATAAGACATGATAACAACCCTAAAAATTAATAAAGATAAAAAATAATAAAAAATAACTTTTGATTTCATTGATACTCTAAAATGTGTCAAAGACACTACATATATAATACTCATGATAGATAATGAATTAAAAGTCCAATAAAAATACTAATAACTAATAATATAAATTCTAAATTATATTTTTTCTCCTCTATCATTGCCGTCGGGTTCACTTGAACCTTGTCCTCAAGATTCTAAAATCAATATCAGAATACATATATTGTTCCTGGATCCCATTGCTTCAATAACAAATTGTCACTCTGATTATTTGCAACACAAACTTCAGTCTTTGAAAAATCCATTTTTCCATGAAAGGCGGTGCCCATAATCTGGTTGGACAACGAGTAAAAGTCTAATATTCGAATAGCATGAACAAAGACTTCTGAAGGATGACCGGGCTGAACACTAACTTCTGTATCCCATTTCTTTCCTTTTACTTTTGGTACAACAAAAATGTATAGGAAAAAATAACAGCTCCAAACGTATTTAGTGTAAACTAAAAAAAACTTTGAGCATGAGCATCCAACATTCTTATGTTCCTCTCTATAACGAAATATGTGACAAATTTTTCTCCAAGATTTGCATAAGCAAGTAGTTTGTAGATTGTTAGATTTCTAAGAAGTTTTCCATTGAGTTCTAATAGAACTTTATCAAAACATTCAAGGAGACTAAATGGGATAAAAGCCATGCACTCAATAATAATGATACAATATATGCATCTTAGTTGGGTGCACCTTATAAGAATTTGACAGTATGATATGTTACTATGAGTAAACGAACTCAGCCTTAAGCAATGTGAACATTTAAAAGAAACCATAATAAGAATTTGTTTGTGATCCCACAAAAGGGTTTCTCAAACAACCATCTTATCAGTAACTACTGTGTACAAAATAAGTTTCAATATTTTCATACGGTTATACGGTAACCGAATCAACCTTATTCTGTATTGTATTCATCACAATATTTTCAGTATCAATGATTTTACCATACAATCACATATTCTGCAGATGTTATTGGTGTACTCCATCACTAATTTTGAATGATAAATACTGAATGATAAATACAATCACTAATTTTGCAGATGTTGAGTAGGAAATACGTATGTTGGTTTGTCTGCACATGATTTAAGAGAAGTTATGAAAAAGGTAAGTACATTCCCATGTTTTTAGGCAATGCTGCATAACTTAGTAAATCTGATTCTGCAATATTCCATGATCAGTTTCTTATTATAGCAACCATGGCTGAATAATTTAAGAATTTATATTAAATGATTAGTTTCTTAATGCTGCAAAATATATTACTGCTACCATGGCTGAACGAATCTAATAAAGTCTTACTGATACAGAGGCAGTGTCTAACTTACGGAACGGATTTAATAAAGTCTTACATGATTTAATAAAATCTTACTAATACATGGTTCAATACTGAGGCATTGTCTAAATTATGATATGTTTTTACTTATAAGTCTTATTATACTAATGAATACAATATAATATTTCACTTGGAATCCCAACGTTCTAAAAATAAGTATGAAATAGTTTGCACATTGGATTCATTGCCTATCTTACTTTTGTTTTTCATCACCTATGCATATATGGAAATTATGTTTAGCAATTTTTTTTTCCACTTTGGTCATTCACAAATATAGCTATATATAATATATGACTCTTAGTTTTTAAAGAAAGTGTTAGATAAAAAAACTACAATAATTAAACCAAATTCTAACTCTAAAAGAGTAAGGAAGAAAGCTCAAATTAGAGAGGTCTTTTATATTTAAATCTGACGAGAGACTTTCTACAGGCATAACTAGTCTCCCCGCCTCCGGTGAATCTTCCTGCAATAGTGTTGAGCGTATGTCAAATAACTTTGTTATTTTTGCATGTGGATGTCTCCTTTGCTTTCTTAGGTCAGAGGCTTATCGCGCCATCTTGCCCTTGTGAGTTGGGCTTATTTAATCTACAGGAAAAATCACCCTTCACATATTTCTTGAGGTGTCCCTCTTGGATCAGCCTCTCAAACTCTTTCTTAAATTGGTAAGAGTCCTTAGTGTGGTGTCCTTTGACTGTATTGAGCTTACACCATCTTTCTGGTTCAGGACCCATGACATTTTCCTTCAGATCTGTGGGCGTAAAGATGTTGTACAGGTGAAAAACCTCGCACTAGATATGTTCACGACAAGTGTTCAGAGTTGTGAATGTTTTCGTCGTCTTGCCAACTCTCTTCAACGCAATCTTATCCTTGATGGGAGATGTATAATTACTCTTCCTCTAGTGGTGCGAACCTTCATAGTTAGGAACACGCTCATTGACGTCTCGTGCCTTTTTCTCAGCATTATTCTCCTCATGTTTTATGTAACATTCCGCCATGATGACCACCTCCGCTAACAAAAAAGCTAGCTTTTAGGCGAGAGAATCGTTGAAGTGTCCCTCATTGAGTCCATTTTAGAATGCCCCCACAATCATTTTTTGGATTTAAGGGACAACTGTAACACCCTTTTCGACCCCACAATTAAAAGGCACATTTATTCAAAGTCATCAGAGTAAAATGTTAAACTCAACAATAAATCACCTCAAAGGACGTACATTTCTCAAAATTCAAAATAAGTCAATGCTCCGTGTATAACGGGTTTCCCCAAAAGATATCAAAATTTGCTCAAAGGCAGCGGAACTCACAAGGCATATTCCAAAGTTTCCCTTATACGGAATGGTAATCAAAATAACTCAATAAAACATAGCTCGACTCAAAGACCCCAACCCGATGTTACACTATCAGAGCAAGGCCACAACATCATAAATTATTCCAAATCACTCATAAATGCAAATGCAACAAGACTCAATGCATGTGGTACCAATCATCACAGCGCGATGGACACTGCGCCATCAACCCTCCATAGATCCCCATCAATAGGATCGATTCTACTAGAGAACCGAAGCACATCAAAACACTTCACATCCGCACAATGGGATTGAAGCCAAAGTAATCGAGGTCCTGAACTGAAGTCCGGATGCACATGAATGCATGATGCACACGTCACAAATCATCCACACGATTCACTTCCCCAATGCCCCCAAAACATCCCTAAATCATCCCTAAGGTCTTACGGCGATAAAGGCACAAAACCTACGGTTCATTAGGCCAATCCCGTATTATATTCACGCCCTAAATCACAAATTCCTTACAATTACCCTGCAGGTATCAGAGTTACTCACTATCTAATATTCCTATCCCTTCAGGGTTAGACAAATAACAAATCATGGTTTTGGCCACGAAAGCCTAACTTTCCCTTTTCCCCAAATGAACCGGTTAGATTCACAATAATAGATTTAGGCCACGAAGGCCAAAGATCACTAATTCTCATATCCACCCTTAAACCTTAAATCGACCTTAAATACATTGAAAGTTACACATGGAAAATCATGAAGGTAATACTCTCCATACCTTAATTGTCGATCAAGGTCTTCTCAAATATTTCAGGGAACCTTTCAAAGCTCTTGTCTCAAATCTTCCTCCTTAGAGTTCTGGCCTCAATTCTTTTCACGGTCTAACAAATGAATCTTAATCTCTTCACAGTTTCCTTTTTGTTAAACCTAGTCTTGGGTCTCACAATTGAGCTTTTCCCAACTTACCATCACTAACTCCTCTTAAATATCCAATTTGCCCTTAGTCAACTTGTATTTATTTTAATTAATAATAGTATTAATATATTCATATTATATACTATTATTCAAAATAAATAACCCAAATTCCATTAATTTCCAATATTCCACAAAATCACCGAAATACGAATATTCTTATTTAAATCAATTAAATAAATATTTCAATTACATTTGGGGTGTTACAACTCTCCGCCACTTAAAGAATTTCCACCCTCGAAAATTACCTCAAGGAAACCGAGTCGAGTACGACTCCCTCATCTGATCCTCACGCTCCCAAGTCCAACTTTCTCCAGCTGGTCCTCCCAAAACTACCTTTACCAAGGTAATATCTTTACTTCGCAGTTGCTTCACTTCTCGTTCATCAATCCAAACAGGCAACGCCTCAATAGTCAGATCATTTCTCATTTGTACATCATCCATCTGAATCACATGCGACAGATCTAGAATGTACTTTCTCAACTAGAACACATGAAACACATCATGTAAATTCGCAAGCGACGACGGTTAAGCAATCCGATATGCTACTTCCCCCACCCTCTGTGAAATCTGATACGGACTAACAAAACACGATGTAAGTTTTCGAGACTTCAAAGCTCAGCCAACACCAGTTACCAGCGTAACTCTCAAAAACACGTGATCTCCCTCTTGGAGTTCAAGTGCTTTCCTCCTCTTATCATGGTAACTTTTCTGACGACTCTGCGACGCTTTCATCTTTTCTTGGATAATCTTGATCTTTTCAGTTGTCTCTTGCATAATCTCAGGTCCGAGTACAACACTCTCGCTTGACTCATACCAACACAAAGGAGTCCTACACCTCCTACCATACAAAGCCTCATACGGTATCATTCTGATACTAGAATGATAACTATTATTGTAGGTAAACTCAATCAACGACAAATGACTATCCCATGATCCACCTTGATCCAACACACAAGCTCTCAGCAAAGCCTCTAAAGACTGGATAGTTCTCTCTGTTTGTCCGTCTGTCTGCGGATGATAGGCAGAAATTAATCTCAGCGTGGTACCCAAAGCGTCTGCAAACTCTCCCAAAACCTCGAGGAAGATCTCAGATCTCTATCAGACACAATACTCGACGGTACCTCATGGAACTTCACAAATTCCTCAATATACATCTCAGCTAGCTTCAGCATAGAATGATTAATCCTCATTGGTAAGAAATGAGCTGATCTAGTCAATCTATCCATAATTACCCAAATCGAATCATATCCCTCTCACAGTCTTCGGCAAACTCGACACAAAATCCATGGAAATACTATCCCATTTCCACTTTGGAATATTCAACGGTTGCATTAGACCCAACGGTCTCTGCTGTCCAATCTTCGACTCCTGACAAGTCTAACCAGCATACAGAAACTCAACCACTTCTTTCTTCATCCCTGGCCATCAAAACAATTTCCTCAAATCCGGGTACCTCTTCATAGCACCGGTATGGATACTCAATCTACTTCGATGTCCTTCCTCAAGAATACTCTTTTTCAACTTAACAATATCTGGAACACAAACTCTATCACGACATCTTATGTTACCATTTTCATTAATCTGAAAATCAGTTCTTCTACTTTGATTCCTCAAATTCAACCGATCTACCAACTCAAATCAGATTTATGACCTTATCGAATCTCATCAAGAATACCACTAGAAGCTTCAACATACCAGGCTTAACTCCATAAGAAGTCTCTTCACAAACCAAACTCATATCACGAAATTGTCTAATCAGTTCTAACTCTTTTACCATCATCATCGATATATGCGAAGATTTCCTACTCAATACATCAGCTACCACGCTTGCTTTATCCAAATGGTAATTCAAACCAAAATTATAATCCTTCAGAAGTCCCAATCATCTCCTCTGCTTCGCATTCAATTATTTCTGATCAAAGAAATACTTCAAACTTTTATGATCTTTAAACACCTCAAATCTCGAACCAAACAAATAATGTCTCCAAAGCTTCGACACAAACACAACAACAACCAACTTTTAATCATGCGTTAGATAATCCCTCGTATGCACTTTAAGTTTCCTTGAAGCATAAGCTAAAACTTGTTGATGTTATTTCAACACACTTCCCCATCCCAGCAACGAAGCATCACAATATACAACAAATGGTTCTGCCGAATTCGACAAAATCAAAACATGAGCTGTTGTCAGCCTTCTCAAAAGCTCTTGAAACTTTCTTCACACTTTGCATCCAAAACAAAAGCTTGAAGCTTCCTAGTCCACAGCGTCAATGGCAAATATAACTTGGAAAAATCCTTCAATGGATTTTCGATAATAATGTGCCAGCCCAAGAAAACTTCTAATCACAAAAACATGTTTGGAGCTTCCCATTGCGATACAACTTCAACCTTTGACATATCAACCGCAAGAACTCTACTCGAGATCACATGACCAAGGAAACTCACTTCCTTCAATCAAAACTCACACTTTACCAGTTTTGCATACAACTGTTTCTCTTTCAACGCTGATAACACAATTTTCAGATGCTCAACATGATCCTCTTTACTCTTCGAATATATCAAAATATCATCAATGAACACAACCACAAACTTGTACAAATAAGGATCGAAAATCCTGTTCATATACTCCATAAATACACATGGTGCATTAGACACACCAAATGGCATCACGAAATACTCATAATGTCCATACCTTGTTTTAAAAGTTGTCTTTGAAATATCATCAGGCTTCACACGAATCTGATGATACCCAGATCTCAAATCTATCTTATTAAACACACTTGCAACAACCAACTGATGCATCAAATCATCAATCCTTGGAAGTGGACACTTATTCTTGATAGTCACCTTGTTCAATTGTCTATAATCAACACACAACCTCATAGAACCTTCTTTCTTCTTAACTAACAGAATTGGTGCACCCCACAGTGACACACTCAGACAAATGAATCTCTTCTCAAGCACATCTTCAAGTTGACTATTCAACTCGTTCAATCCCAATGCAGACATACGATATGGAGCCATCGATATCAGACTAGTTCCATGAACTAAGCTGATCACAAACTCCACTTCACGTTCCGGCGATAAATCACTTATCTCATCAGGAAAAACCTCTGGACAATCACAAATAATTGGCACACCACCAACTTCTCCACTTTATTAACACTCAAAGTTTCCATCAAAATAAACATCTCAGCATCATCCTGTACTGACTCACCAAAACAATCTGTAAGCACTTCGCTTAACTCAAAACAATTCACTGCACACGCTATCTAAGCTTGCAAGACACGTCTATACCATCCAACATGACTCTGTTTACTATCAACAAGAGATTAAGGGTGTTCAGTTTCTCAATTTGCCAATAGACAGCCGAAAATCATGATGGCGCATAAACCATCTTTACCAAATCATAAGAGCGTTCAACAACACACTGAGCCGCCATTCCACACTTGCAGCATCCTGGAGAAGCACAAGCTTCTCCCCCACTTGTTTCATTCTCACTTCTGCAGACAAAGGTTAGAAAACAAACGTGTACCGACAGTGTTTTCACATACATGTCGCATACAAGGGAACAAATAACATTATACAACTTGGCCGGACGGACCGACCTTCTCTGATACCACTAATGTAACACCCTTTTCTACCCCACAATTAAAAGGCACATTTATTCAAAGTCATCAGAGTAAAATGTTAAACTCAACAATAAATCACCTCAAAGAGCGTACATTTCTCAAAGCTCAAAATAAGTCAATGCTTCGTGTATAACGGGTTTTCCCAAAAGATATCAAAATTTGCTCAAAGGCAGCGGAATTCACAAGGCATATTCCAAAGTTTTCCTTATACGGAAAGGTAATCAAAATAACACAATAAAACATAGCTCAACTCAAAGACCCTAACCCGATGTTACACTATCAGAGCAAGACCCTCCAAGTTGACCAAAGGCCAACAACTCAAAACTTCAAAAGTCCTCATCGGCATCCACGGCTAAACCTGGTCATCTGCATGTTACCCACGTGGAGGCAACATTCAAACAGGCAGGGTGAGTAAAACGATTCATAATAATAAATGTATGAAAATCAACATATAAAATGACGTCATAGTCATATTCAACATCATCATATTCATCAGTAGGCCTCCAAGGCCACAACATCATAAATTATTCCAAATCACTCATAAATGCAAATGCAACAAGACTCAATGCATGTGGTACCAATCATCACAGTGCGATGGACACTGGGCCATCAACCCTCCATAGATCCCCATCAATAGGATCGATACTACTAGAAAACCGAAGCACATCAAAACACTTCACATCCGCACAATGGGATTGAAGCCAAAGTAATCGAGTTCCTGAACCGAAGTCCGGATGCACATGAATGCATGATGCACACGTCACAAATCATCCTCATGATAACATCATAGGTGAATCATCATTCATCATAATCATCATCATCAAAATCATATCAGCATAGCTCATCATAATAATCACCATCATACATCATGTCATCATAGCTCATCATAATAATCATCATCATGCATCACGTCATCATAGCTCATCATAATAATCATCATCATCAAAATCATCATCATCATCATATACACATCACATAGAATTCACAGTCATACTCATGTTAATTCATCATATTATCACATAGAATTCATAATTATACTTATGGTAATCATCATATTATCGCATATTAATCACATGGAGTTCCCAGTTATGCTCATGCTAATTTATCACAGAAATCACAGAATCAAACATCAAGGCATCGCTGCACGCAATCAACATTCGCGAAACTCTGCTACGTTCGCTGGCATGTTCGCAAGGCGAGTCTGGGGCGAGTTTCTTCGCTGTGCGAAGGATTCTTCGCTAGGCGAGTCTGGGAACAACATTGTTTGTTGTGCGAAGCATTCTTCGGTAGGCGAACAGTGTGATGGAAGCTCTTGCCTCCAATCTTCCTCCTCAGAGTTCTGGCCTCAATTCTTTTCACGGTCTAACAAATGAATCCTAATCTCTTCACAATTTCCTTTTTGTTAAACCTAGTCTTAGGCCTCACAATTGGGCTTTTCCCAACTTACCCTCACTAACTCCTCTTAAATATCCAATTTTCCCTTAGTCAACTTGTATTTATTTTAATTAATAATAATATTAATATATTCATATTATATACTATTATTCAAAATAAATAACCCAAATTCCATTAATTTCCAATATTCCACAAAACCACCGAAAATCACCGAAATGCGAATATTCTTATTTAAATCAATTAAATAAATATTTCAATTAAATTTGGGGTGTTACAACAACCCTTTTGGTGACTTCGTTGAACAGGGCAACATTGCCCCTCAACGAATTTGAAATACCTTGTTGTATGTTCAATAGGCTGGTGGTAGACATTTTCCTATGGTGGTTGGCAGAGAACTAGTGTACGAGCTTCTTACTAGTTCTTGATAACTATCTATGGAGGCTCGAGGTGAACCCATATACCATTGTAAGGCTACATTCCTAAAGGTTCTATACAATAATTTGCATGTTGGGAGTTAAGTTCTCCAATAATGTCCATCTATGTGTTGATGGATGCGAGATGTTCATAAGGATCACTACGCCCATCAAACTTGGCCAAAGATGGAGGTTTGAATCCTTTTAGGACAAATACTTCCCATATTTAATCTGAGAGTGGTTAGAGATCAAACACTTTCATCTTCTCTAGAGAATTAGACTCTTGCTGACGCTGTTTGATATTGTGGACATTGTCATCCATGGTTTGATTCTAACAACATAGTTTTCCATGGTGGCATGCATCTCTGCTAGGAAAATGGCATTACCGCCGCTACTAGTATCCTCCAGTGTAGAAGATAACACTCTCCTATTAACCATGGTTGACTATGTCTAGGTATAAGAGTGGAGGTTAACAATGAGTATGGTGATTGTAATGAAGAACATGTGATCGATGTTAGTTTTATTATGGCCCCATGGTGGCGCCAATGTATTGGTCAAAAAGTACAAGTGTGTGTGATATACCTAAAAGAGTAGGGGTTGCTCAAAGGTCTTAGTAGGTTTATAACAGTTTTGGGTGGAAAAGGCTTGCTCGCGGCGGCGAGAAACCCTTTATGATGGTTTTATAGTGTTTATGGTAGTATGTCTCATACCCCAATTTTTTCCGGGCATTTTCAACTTTCATCCGCATCCATTTCATTTGGTCATGGAGTGACATAAACATTCATAAGTAAAAAATCAACAATTTCGTGTTAGAAAATTTGACTAAAAAATTCATGCATCATGGTTCATCATTACAATAATCATTTTATTCATCATCATGATTTTTAATTCACATTTTTATACATAATAATCAAAAGTCAAAATTTCACATGTTGAGAAAATTGGTTAAGATTGCATTTTTCTTTATTCATTTTGGAGAATAAATTCACGATCATTTGATTTCTCATCATAATATCCATTTGAATTTTATTAATCATTTTCATGCATCATAAAACAAAAATCAATATTTTTAAAAGATCCAAAATCTCTCTCATATGTTACATCATTATTCCATGCAAATATTACATCATAATTCACTATTTAATTAATTAAGTTTCTAGACGGGAATCACATCATTCTCACCTTTTTTTCATAAATCCTAAATTACCATTTTTAGAGTCTATAAATAAAATCGTTCTCATCCTGAAATCTCTCCAAGAATCAATCACAAGAACAAGGCAGAACTTTGCACAAATTTCTCTCTAATTTTCAAGTCACTTTTTATTCTTATTTATTTATGTAGGCTTTTAATTTTTTTTTATTTAAAATTTTTTGCATTATTATTCTTGCTACACTTAATTAGTACCTTAATCATCACCATTTTGCATGGAAACTCCATTGATTCAAAATCAAGAGTTTAAAGTATTCTTGAACCTTCATGAACAAAAATGATTAAATGTGATTTAATTTTTGCTTATTTAATTTTATTTGCATTATTATTCTTGCTACACTTAATTACTACCTTAATCATAACCATTTTACCTGGAAACTCCATTGATTCAAAATCAAGAGTTTATAGTGTTGTTAAACCTCCATGAGCAAAAGTGATTAAATGTGATTAATTGCTTTATTTTTTAGTTTATTTTATTGCATTTTTAGTTTATGTATAATTGTTAATCCCAAAAGATAAAATGACCCTTAAAGTTAACTTTCAAAAATAGTAAAATCAAAGGTGCTTGATCAACATAAAGTAAAATTTTCAAAATCACACCAAAACCTTTCCAAACCAAAATCAATCGCTTAACATCGATTAGTCTTCACAAATAAAATCAATTCTTTGAAAAAAATCAACTGGGTCAACACCAAGCCTTTTTCTTTAATAAACACCCTATATCATTTTAAACCATTTCAATATCATTTCATAATCATATCTCCAACGCAAATCAAACGCTTGATCCAACATTGAGCCATTTTCATAATTAAACTCAAAACGACTAATTCATACTTTGACTATTTCAAGCAATAATAAAAGAAAAAGACTACCTGGGTGAAAGACCCAATCATAGTCACGAGTGTTAGGCCCAAGTGGTAATCGCTTGTAAGTCATAAATAATCATCTTTCACCAAGACATAAATACTTCACCTTTTTGCAATAAATCGAAAGGAAAAGACTACATGGGTGAAAGATCCAGTCATAATCCCGAACACTAGGACCAAGTGGTAATCGCTTGCAACTCAAGTGTTTGTCTTTCATTTAAAAAAGCTTGTAACTGTTTAAACCGTTTCGTAAACAAATAAAAAGAAAAAGACTACCTGGGTGAAAGGTCCACTCAAAATCCCGAGTATAAGCCCAAGTGGTAATCGCTTGTAAGTCATAAATATTTATCTTTCAAGTCTAAAATATACTCAAATAAATCAAACCTAATTTCTTGACCCCGTGCGATTGAAACCTTTTTCACAATTGGACATTATTTAGTCCTTTCTAATGCGTATACAAACTAGCGCTTAAGCCTCCACCGCAAGCATACAAGCCAATGGTTAACTGTTAGAATGAGACCTAAACATTTGTTCCCTAAAATCAATCAACCAATACTCATTTGCTACTGCCGAATAATGAAGCTTTGAGTTTCTTATTTTACCCTAGGATACATAGTAACAAGACTCCCAATCTTGACAAGTACCATAAAAGAAAACCTTTTTGCGACCTCTTTTATTTTCCTTTTGCACATTTTATCATTCGAAGAAAACAATTGATCTAAGCTAACATTCAATTGCAAGTTTAAGTAAAAGGTTCCCATTGAATACAACGGATGTGAAGGGTGCTAATATCTTCCCCTTGCGTAGTCGACTCCCGAACCCGAATATGGTTGCAACAATCAAAACACCATAATTTACCGTCAAAATCAACAATGAAAATAAAAATCAAAACAAAATTCCACAATTTTTGGTAATCGTCGCAATATTTAGGTTACGTCAGTTCTCTTACCATCCTGAAAGAGATCGACGATTTTGACAATCGTCGCAATACATCCTCACGACACACATTTCTGGGTCGAAGATGCATACATTGTAACATAAAAATTATAGCAGGTTCTAACCGTGGTAACCTACCAAAATGAACCGTCGTAAATTCCCAATTTTATTGAGGTATTTTTGGAATAAATAAAGTTCGATGGCGTCTTTGTTCGAGTCATTTTTTCTACGAATTTGTGAAAGATTGTATTTTTCAAGATGCGACAACTAACGACTCTGCTGGAGAAACATGCTCTAAGATAGAGAGAGTCAAGCCTAACTTAGCTTAATTTGCAATGATTGTTATATTTTTTTATTCACTTTCTTATCTCTTGCCTTTATCTTATGTCTTGCCTTATTATCTTGTATCTGTTACTTAGATCTCATGATATCTTGTTATGGATACTCTAATTGCTTGAAACATTATGGAAAAGACTCTCTATCCAAGTCTAGATTAGAAACATAAGATAAGACGAGATTAAGTAGTGCGGGTTCCCGAGATGTTTTTCTCTTAAGGGTCGACACGAGAATCTCACTTAGAGTAGATTCTTTTGAGAATGTTGTCGTCTGGAAAGTAATTTTCCGTAAGCTTCGATGTTTTCATTAGGATCCGTGACTCTAAGGACCTTTGTAGAATATTGAACCTTTGGCCAACTAGAAATGATGGTCGTGTAGTGCAGGTCCTCAAGATGTTTTTCTCGTAAGGGTCAGCACTGAGACCTCACTTAGAGTAGATTTCCTTGAAGGAATTAACGCCCGACAAGTAATTTTCCATAAGCGGAAAACATTTTTGGCGAATCCATGACTATGGGAACCTTTTCTAGAACCCCAAAGTGAATGGTCGCATAGTGCGAGTCCCCGAGATGGTTTTCTCGTAAGGGCCGACACAAGGACCTCACTCAAAATAGATTCCCTCAAAGGAGTTAACGCCTGACAAGTAATTTGTCGTAAGCAGCAAACATTCTTGGTGAATCCATGACTCTAGGAACCTTGGTAAACACTAGATCCAAGCAATCAACTTTATCCTCCATCCGTACCTCAAACTTATGAGACTCTGCATTTGGAAAAACCAAAAAAATACATTGCATTGCATTCACTCGCATACCATTTCATCTCTATTCATCAGCATGCATATCATTTTCCAAAAAAAAAAACTCATTTATCCTTTGTCCATAACTCGCAGCTAATGTCTCGACACCTGTATCAGAATTTAAGCAGCTTTCAGAGGATCATGGATCCATTGGAGCAAAGCCATGTTGCTTTAAAAGAAGATGTTAACATAGTGAAAAACTAGTTGGACCAACTAGTAGAGGCTATGATATCTTTGGCACGAAAAGAGGACAACATTCAGTGAACTGCAGTTACTGGGAATGTCATTCCACCTCAAGTAAGTAGTCCTGCTATGCCTCAGCTGGTACGAATCCCAATTGAGAATCCTACTATAAAAGAATGCCACACCGTCCTAGATGGGTGTTCCTCTCTTCTTGATGCTATTGAGTATCATAACTTTACATTCTCCGCATAAAATTCTCAATGGATAAGCACCATATGGAATACTAAACGACCACAAGATGTTGAGATTGCTAAAATATGTCGTGTGTTGGAAGATAATTTCAAATCCATACAGGGGCATGACGCCTATGAGCTCGACGTTTTTGACATGTTCCTAGTGCCAAACGTGGTAATCCCTCCAAAATCCAAGACACCCAGTTTTAAGAAATACAAAGGGATTAGCTGTCTAAAGACTCATTTGATGACCAACTGTCAGAATATGGCCGCGTACTCTCACGATGACAAGTTCCTCATTCACTATTTTTTAAGCCAATCTCAGTGGGGCACCATTAGAATGGTATATGAAGCTAGAGCGATGTCACATCCACACTTGGAAAGACTTATCTAAGGAATTCTCGAAGCATTACCAATACAACACATATATGGCTCTGAACTATACTCAATTGAAAAATCTTACTCAGAAGAAAAATTAGTCGTTTAAAGAGTACGCCCAAAGATGGAGAGAGTTAGCTGCTCACGTTCAACCACCAATGCTGGATAGGGAGTTAACTAATATGTTTATGGGTACCCTGCAGAGCCCATACCTCGAAAAGATGATAAGTAGTGGGACACCAAGCTTCTATGACCTCGTGATAGTTGGAGAACGTATCCAGAGCATGCTCTAAAATGGAAAAATCTCAGACATCTTGACTATCCAGGATAGTGAAAGTGAATCCCTTAGCGAATCCCAAGAGGAAGAGGAGGATGAAACTAATGCAATCTGGAAAGCTCCCTAGGCTCCACCTCTAGTGTCTCACTATCAGTACCCGTACGTGTCAGCTGTTCAGACTCAACAACCTTCTATGCTTCCAATCATACGCCATGCTCTCCACGGGGTCAATACCCTCTTAAACATCAAAGACCTCCTTAGTATCAACAACAAACTCCACAATAGCAGCTACCGATGCTAACATGCTGCACATCAGCAACATCAACGTGCCTGACAAAGGCCAAGGAAACGAGAGAGACATATCGATCCACTTCCAATGTCGTACAATCAAGTACTACCATATAGAATCAAAGGTGGATTGATAGTGTCGAAGGAATTGAACCCAATGCCTCCTCCGTTCCCACTAGGCTTTGACGCCAACGCCCAATGTGACTTCCATTCTAGAGCGTATGGGCATTCAATTGAAGATTGTAATATGCTCAAAAGTAAGGTACAAACTCTGCTTGATTCTAAGATGTTATCATTTACACATGCAGGTCCTAGTATGAACAACAATCTTGTACCTGATCATGATGGACCATCGTTCAATACTATGGAAGAAGTTGCTGAGAATACTTGTCAAGATGATTATCATACCGATCTCAATGAACATACCACCTCCAACTCTACATAAACCTAGCCCACAAATGAATCTAGCATGAGAGAGTTTCCTCCACGCTGACAATCATTTTGCTATTTTAGTATTTTATTTGTACTTTCTTTGCATGTTAAGTACTTATTTGCTTTTAAGCATGTTATTTTCTTTTAATGGTAGTATTAATAAAGTGATCATGATCATGCGTTTTTTGAATCAGTCATTTCATATTCACTCATTTTCATTTTCTTAAAAAAAATACAACCATATTTCTCCACTTCACTTTCTTTATCAACTTTTGTTTTTGCAAATACTAAAGGGAGGATGACAAAAACGAAATATCCATAATTGCTAACGATATGCTTTTAGATATAATCCTGTTGATGATGTACATACATTGTTTCAAATCTCCAAACACTGGAGGGATAAGGAGTTAGTCCATAGTTAACCACTTCGATCCTATAAGTAGGTGTTTCTTTTAAGATCTAAAAACCCTTATGCTTAACCCGGGACAGGGCAGTGTTCAGTTAATGTAACTACACGTTCAAACTACAAGATGAAAAAAATACCATATGGGGAACAACTAGATGCCATTCTTCCCACGCATCCTGAGGTGTCGAAAAAACCATGCAAATCCAAAATTTATGTCGGTTATTTCTCAATAACCAATAACATGGCAGTCACAAGCCTTTCCAAATAAAAAAAAGGAAAGAAGGGTTTGCTAAGTGGAACACTCAAAGAGACAACTTAGCCAAAAATTAGGGCAATCTCGGTGGACTAAAGTTTCAAAAAGTAGTTCAAGCAAAAATTAGGGATCCAAAGCAAAAAAAAAAGAATCAAAATAGGTCGTGTAAATCTTTGCAAAAGCAAAACAAGATTCAGTGACTAACATATCAAGAATAAAAAGGTCATCGATATTCATGAAAAAAACAAAATAAGGTGATTACCATTTCAGGAAAATCTCGTTAAATCTTGAATCGTCATTTTCACTCTTACACCGTTGAACTTGGTTGAAAGACGAATGTGTGTGTTAAGTTAATTGAACATAGGATTGGAGATCATCAAGAAGATGGAATGGGTTAAAAATAAATTTTGAGTCTTATATCCTTTGTCTCAAAACCGTGAACCAAGCCATGTTACAACCCTTAAAGGACCTAATTGAAGCAGGGTTTATTCTGAAAGCATACTACAACAAGGTTGCATAAACTGACTCCTAGAGATTTTCTAATCTTCTATATTAGTATCATATTCTCACTGTATCTTTCACACTAGCTGAATAAGCATCGTGTTTGGACTAATGCTTCACTCGTCACTCACTACAACATCATTCCAATAAATGTTTTTTTTAAAACTTGTATGTATATCGCATTAAAATTACCATTTATGAATATACAATTTTAACTGCAAGTAAGTGTTTGACATCATGAAAATTCAAAAAAGCAATCAGAGAGGAACTTGATCATTCGTCGGTGCTAACCCAAATTAAGGCCACCTCATAACCATATGGATCAGGAGCATGACATCCAATGACTATATTCACTATGAGAATTGGTCAGTCTGAAATAAATCTCCAAGCATCAGTTGATTAGGGAGGCAAATCATCATATTCATTCAGTCAGGGGCAAGTCCCTTAAAAGCTCGAGTAGGGGAAAATAATATAAGATTAAGGCATTAGGGAAAATCATCTCAGGCCATGTCATGGTATAATCGCTCCCAAGGTTTCTATTTGAAGTAAGTTCCTTCAAAAACCCTACAGACTGGGGCAAGACAAGTTGCAAAGGGGATGGTTTACTCCATGCTTTCAAGTTGGTAAAGCAGATCGTGCTCAACACTAGCAACCGTTGAGTTCAAATACATGTCAAAGAGATTTCACTAGCATAATATTGTATCACCTCTTGACAAAAATCCTTAGGGAAGAGCAAAGACACAATCGTCATGGTTTGGTCATGTCACTATGCTCATGAGATCATTTGCAGGATGCCATGGCATATCATTAAAAGAAGTTGAGGTTCTCTTAAGAACAAACACACAACTTCAGCAAGGGATCAAATAAGGGGCACCATGAGCATCCGCATCTATCCTCCGATCATCACATTGTCAAAGACTGAGTATCATAAAGTCAAATCCTTTCTCTAACCAAAATTCCAATCCATATTAGCAACTACAAAAAAACAAAGTACAATTCCCATTGGTCTCTTGAAATAAAAATCCACCCTACTGGCATTCTCATAAATCCAAATCCAAATCCAATTGACATTGGTACCAAAAAATATCACCTTTGAAAAAGAGAGATCAATTCCAAAATATCCAGCCACACATCAATCATAACATTGCATGCATATCTTTCCTGCCGAAATAAGAAATTTCATCAAAAAAGACTTTCCCGCCAAAATGGGAGGTTTTTGTAAAATATGCATCATTGCATGCATAATTTTCTTGCCGAAACAAAAAATTTAATCAAAAAAATTTCCCTCCGAAACGAGAGGTTTTCATAAAATAACATGCTTCACTTGATACATTGATTTCCTGTTGAAACAGGAAATTTTATCGAAAATTTTCCCACCGGAATGGGAAGTTTCATCAAAGACAAAATCCAATCATTCATTTGCACTCTCACATCACATGCATTAATCATGACACTTCATGGACTCTCACATGTATTAATCATGACACTTCATGCATCACACATAGTATTTTCACTAAGGTGAAACATTACGTCATTACAAACTAAAAAAAGCATACATACATAAAATATTCTCTTTCCATCAACTTTTTGATGATGTCACTCTATAGTGAAGTACTTTTCGTCAACCCTTTGATGATGTCAGTCCATAGTGAAGTCCTTTCTATCAACCATTTGATGATGTCACTCCATAGTGAAGTCCTCTCCATCAACCTTTTAATGATGACAAATTCTTTCCCACCAACCCTTTGATGATGACATCAACCATTTGATGATGTTACTTTCCAATAAATCTTTTCTATCAATTCGTTGATGATGCCATTAACCCTTTAATGATGTCACTCCACTGTGAATTCTTTGCCGATATTCCATAATAAATCTTTTCCATCAACCCTTTGATGATGCTATCAACCCTTTGATGATGACATTCCATAATCATTATTTTACACCAACTCTTTATTGATGATATTACCTAATGAATCCTTTTCCATCAACTCTTTGATGATGATATTACCTAATGAATTCCTTTCCGTCAACCCTTTGATCTCTGTAATGAAGCTCTTTCCACCAACCCTTTGATCTCTGTAATGAAGCTCTTTCCACCAACCCTTTGATCTCTGTAATGAAGCTCTTTCCATCAACCCTTTGATGATGTAACTCCTTAGTTAAGTTCTTTCTGTCAACCATTTGATGATGTCACTCCTTAGTGAAGACCTTTCCGTCAACCCTTTGATGATGATAATCTAAAATGTTTCTTTTCCATCAAACCTTTGATGATGCCATCAACCCTTTCATGATGATATTACCTACACGAATCTTTTTCCATCAACCCTTTGATGATGACATACACTAATGAATATTTTCCATCAACCCTATGATGATATTACTTGAATGAATCCTTTTCCATCAATCCTTTGATGATGATATTCCCCAATAAGTCCGCAAAATATTTCTCCTCGAGCAAAGAACAAGTCCCCGATAAATCTTCTCAAGAGGGAGCTTTTTCTAGATCATTTCATTTCATTTATGCATTTCATGTCTTCCTTTTAGGACAAAATTTAAGGCCTTTTTGTATTTAAATGTCTTCTACCACGGATGTATGAAGATCACTGTCATTCATACCTTCTGGTTCAAGGTAATTAAATAGGGGTAACTCTAATACCTCAATTTTGTCAGGGCATTTTAAACTTTTATCCGCATTCATTTCATTTGGTCATAGAATCACATAAACATTCATAAGTCAAAAGTCAACATAAATGCCAACACTTTCGTGTTAGGAAATTTGACTAAAAAATTCATGCATCATGGTTAATCATTACAATAATCATTTAATTCATCTTTATGATTTTTATTTCACATTTTCATACATAATAATCAAAAGTCAAAGAAAAGTCAACATTGCACATGTTGAGAAAATTGACTAAAATTGCATTTTTCTTTATTCATTTTAGAGAACAAATTCACAATCATTTGATTTATTAACATAATATCCATTTGAATTTTATTAATCATTTTCATGCTTCATAAAACAATCAATGTTTCTAGAAGACCCAAAATATCTCTCATATATTACATCATTAATCCATGCAAATATTACATCATAATTCACTATTTAATTAATTAAGTTTCTAGAAAGAAATCAAATAATCCTCATCTCTTTTTCATAATTTCTAAACTATTCTTTTTAGAGCCTATGAATAAAATCATTCTCGTTCACAAATCTCACTAAAAGTCACTCACAAGAACAAGCAAAACTTTGCACAAATTTTTCTCCAATTTTCAAATCACTTTTTATTCTTCTTTATTTAGGTAGGCTTTTGATTTTTGTTTATATAACTTTCTTTACATTATTATTCTTGCTATACTTAATTATTACCTTAATCATCACCATTTTGCATGGAAACTCCATTGATTCAAAATCAAGAGTTTAAAGTGTTACCGAACCTCCATGAACAAAAAGGTTAAAATGCAAATTGATGTTTATTTTATATAAGTAATGTATCCAATAGCTTCCCAACATCATTCCGAGCATGAACCTCTGGTTCTTTTGTCACGAGGGTGGATGAAATGACTGAATCAAGCAAATATGTGCAACTGCATTTTTGTTGATTTTCAATTTTTGTTTTGTTTTTTATTTTATGATTTTAAATATACCATTGTGTTTGTGAAGACGAGTAGATAAATTTTCATTATTTATTTGCTTAATTCCATAAAAATTTAAGAAAGTTGTGGTGTTTTTATGTTTTCGTTGGAACTTTTTCCTTCCATTTTTGTTGCTACGGGAATAGTAACCAAATATGGGGTGAGGAAGATAAAGTCTCACCACACCCCCTATTTTCTTAGCAAACCTCTGCGGGCCTCCCCTCCTTCGGGCCTGGAGCATTTTCCTAGTTACACCTTTTTGTCTTTTTTTATATTTTATATTTATTATTTTGTTATTATTCCTTTATTCCTTTATTTATTTTTGTTTTTTCTTTTATTTATTTTAGTTGTTTAATTCTTTTACTTGTTGTATTGATAGTGTGCCCCATCCCTTTTATTATTTCTTTTATCTCTTTTTTGTTTGTTTTAATTTTTAATTTATTTTATTGTATTTTTAATCGATGCATAATCTACTATCAATTATTGAATGCATTTTCTATTTTACCCTTTTAGATTAAAAATATTACACTACCAAAAGGATGTAATGGTAATCAACTAATTACCACATTTTTATTCAAGGTCTCCTCTATATTGTTGCCATTTGTCGATCATCCATTTGTCCAAATTAAACTAACAATTTTTCAAAACTCCTTCCTTTCCATTCCCCTCTCTCTGTCAATTTCTTCTCTTTCCCATCACAACCTTCCCCCCCCCCTCTCTCTCTCTCTCTCTCTCTCTCTCTCTCTCTCTGTCTCTCTCTCTCTCTCTCTCTCTCTCTCTCTCTCTCTCTCTCTCTCTCTCTCTCTCTCTCTCTCTCTCTCTCTCTCTCTCTCTCTCTCTCTCTCTCTCTCTCTCTCTCTCTCTCTCTCTCTCTCTCTCTCTCTCTCTCTCTCTCTCTCTCTCTCTCTCTCTCTCTCTCTCTCTCTCTCTCTCTCTCTCTGGCCAACAAACCCTAGCACGTCGCCGTCGAATCTCTTTGAGATGGAAGACAAAACAATCTCGCAGATGCAGTAACTCATGCCTCCACAAATCTTCATCTCTGATTATATGGTATCGTAGAAACTCATATTTCATTTCAATCTCTCTTTCACTCCTTTTTATTTTATTTATAGTTCACGACGGCTACGAGTTTGCTAACAATTATTGTTTTTTTTTTGTCTCAGTTTTGTTTCAGCATCTATTCACATTTGGGGAATGACTAAGTCATTCTATCTTTCTCCTAAGGGCGATTTCAGTTTTAACCTCTGCAGAAGAAATGATATACTTGAAAAGAAAGGTCTCAAACCCCCTAATTACTTGAAGACTGGAACCACTATTGTTGGTTTTGTTTTCCAGGTCTAAATAGTAATAGTTTTAATGTCTAAATTTTGTTTAATAATTTTAGGGCTTTAATTACTATTGTGTTGGGCACTATTTATGTTGTAGGTTGCCGATCTATTGGTTTTTGTAACCTCAACAAGGTCTTCATGTGAAGAAACTGCTTCTCACTACATTGACATGTTTGGAAATCAATGCCTTTCTGTATTTAAGTCTCTTGGTTTTGAGATGTTTGCAATTACTAATTTTCTATTATCCGATTATTTTATCAAACCTAAAGTTGAATTGATACAATGGTGCAGGATTGAGTGAGAACAAGTTAGACATTTCCCTTTTATATGAAGTTTTTTTTTTATTTCAGGGAAAACTATTCCAACTTATGATCCATGCACATGAGAAGTGATTGCTCAAGTAGCTGAAGGCGGTGCTGAAGATATAAATCGTGCATTATTAGAAGCTCTTGAGGCCTTTGATGATGGACCTTAGCTTAAAATGATTGCTTATGTAAGCATTTCCTGAGTGGAGTGTCCACCTTCAATTAGTTTTAAATTTATAATGATGATTTTTGATGACTCCATCAGGAAAGAAGTCGTATATTGTTATGCTTTGCTGATTTGGTTGAGAAGCATAATGATAAGATTGCAGCTTTGGAGACATGGAACAACGAAAATCATTATGATCAGGCTGCCAAGACTAAATTACCTATGTTTGTGCGCTTATTTTGCTATTACGCTGGTACTATCAGTAACAACATTTGCATGTTCCTCATGTCAATATTCCTTTTTAAATTGTTCTAATGAGTTTGTTGTTAATATCGTGGTTCTTACAGACATTACATGAACCAATTGGTGTAGCAGGACAAATTATACCATGGAACTTTCCTTTACTTATGTTTGATTTGAAAATTTGACCAACACTAACATGTGGTAATACCATTGTCCTGAAGACTTCTGCGCAAACACCACTGACGACTCTCATCATGGCGAAACTACTTCATGAGGTCAGCTCATACATATAAGCTAGAAGCTTAAAAAAGAAATACATAATGCTTTGATGTGTGATGCCAATTGTGAAACATTATTCTAGCCTTTAGTTTCTACCTCACAAGTTAACCTCAACCTGTGCAATATTTTATTTTTTTCCTATTAAGATTTTTGTGACTATTTCGGTTGAATTTGTAATTCCAATGTTAAGCTCTAGTGTTTACACTTTTAGACAGGATGGTCTTCCCCCAGGTGTTATGAATATAGTTTCTGGCTATGGTGCAATTGTTGGCAAACCTCTTGTCCCAACTGGAGATATGGTTGTTCTTAGGCATGCAGATATAGTTGTTCACTAGGTAGTTTATTGAATCAATTTAGGGGGAGTACGTGCACATGCTTCTTAAATGTTTTAAACCTGCAAGTTAGTGAATCAAAAACTGCACTCAACCTGAATCCTAAAGATAGACCAATCATTTGATGTTTTCTTCTTTATTTCATCTCATTTTCTGCTGTCTGGTCACTATCATATCTTTTATGATTAAATGCTTTCAATCTGTTTTCAGATTATAGATTTTTGCCTAGGTAGTTGGAGGCTAATCAACCATTGTTACAGTTTTGCTTTGAATTATTGATTTCTACCATTATACTTAAATTGGCTAATTTTAATGATTGGTTTCTCTAACAATGTCATGCCATCAAGTATGATTATTTGGGTCTGTGTCTGTATATAGGGTCATATTGCTGTTGGTTTAAACAAATCTGAAGTGCAGCTATGGGATACAGCTTCCGGTAAGCAGGTACGTTATCCTTCAAATTATATACACCACTTTATGAACTATTTCTATCCTTTTCCTACACAAGTTAGATTACTAATGTTGTTCTTGTATGTTTTTGCATTTGAGAACATTGAGAGGTGGACATAGGCAGCATGTTGGGTCATTGGCATGGAACAACCACATACTCACAACTCGAGGAATGGATGGTAGAATTCTAAACAATGATGTACGAGTTAGATCACCCATTGTTGATACATACAAAGGGCATGAACAAGAAGTTTGTGGGTTGAAATGGTCGGCTTCAGGTCAACAATTATCCAGTGGAGGAAATGATAATCTACTTTATATCTGGGACAGAGGTACATCATCTTCTGCTTCCCCAACACAGTGGCTTCACAGGCTTGAAGATCATACATCTGCAGTTAAGGTAATTGCTTGGTGTCTTTTCCAAGGGAATTTGCTAGCTACCGGTGGAGGAAGTGGAGATAGAAGCATCAAGTTTTGGAATACACATACAGGTGCATGCTTGAATTTAGTTGACACTGGGTCTCAGGTGTGTTCCCTCTTGGGGAACCAGGTGAATGTTTTGTTTTCCCATCTGCACCGTTTGCAATTTACACAAAACTGTCGTTGCCTCTTATTCAAGCATTTTATTGTTCTTGTCTTCCGCATTTTAGATGTGGTCAATTTTTTCCTTTCAAAATGAAATGACCATGATTAGACACATCTTAATGGCTTACCATATTCTTTTTGCCTTCCATTACTGAAATTCCATGGTAGTTTGAAATTACAGCAGGGTTTTACAATACATGTTGCTATTAACACTTTATTAAAAGAAAACATTATACAAAGCCACATCCATTGAAATTGCAGCAGGGTGTGTACTTCATTTGCATTATAAAATGTGTCTCTCGATAGTGTGCATTTATCAACTTGTCACTGCATTATAAAATGATGACAACTATTAACAGTACTTGAAAACTAACAGAATATGATTACTTGTGATTCCTAATGGTTTGTTTGAAATAGGTGAAAGTAGAGTGAAAAGCAGACTTGAGGATTGAATGTTTTATTAAATTCATATCATTGTGTTTTTTTCTTTAAAACATGTTTATCAATTTGTGTGCAGGTTTTTACAATACATGTTGCTTTAGGAGATATCATTGTTGCTAGAACAGACGACCTACTTGAAAACTTGTACAATAATCATATTGTTGGTGTGGTTTTAAGTTCAACCAGGGCTGCATTATAACAAATATTTTGCAATTACTTATATATTATATGTAATTATTTCTTACATACAAATATGATTGTTGGGTGTGTAGATGCCAATAGGTGTCCCTGTTGCCACCGTTGCTGTTAATAATGCAACAAATGCTAGGCTGTTGGCAGTGAGGATATTGAGTGTTGCCGATGAAAATCTTATGTCAAGGTCAGCCTCTCTCGGTCTCTCTTCCTTTACGTCAACATTTTTCTCTCGGTCTCTCTTCTGCATTGTGGCTCACTGTCTAAGGACTATTGCCTCAATTTATTCTTTTAATTGCCTCAGATTTTTAAACTTTGCTGCTCACCGTCTGAGGACTATTGGCTCCCGGTTCAGGCGGCTCAAGGGCCATAGGCCGAGGAAACCAATGAAAAGTGCAGCCAAGGGAAGTTTCTTAGTGTTTTACCTTTCTTAGTGTTTGACCTTTGATGATTCATTGAAGGTAAATAAATGACCGCATACTTGAAATCATAGCTTATAGCTTGCTGTTTTCTTTCTTTATTTGGCCTGCATAAACAGTTTTCTAATCTTCCTGACACATCCTAATTGACCAATAAATTATGCTGTAGGTATTGGGATCTGCGCAAAACAAAAGAAGCATTGAAGGTATTAAAAGAACTGCCAAATCACTATGGACAAACAAATGTTGGCTTCAGTCCTGATGAGCAACTATTTTTTACTGGAACATCTTTAGAAAGGGATAGCTCAACAGGAGGTTTATTATGCTTCTTTGATAGATTAAATCTTGAACTTGTTTTAAAAGTTGGCATATCCCCCACTTGCAGTGTTGTTCAGTGTTCTTGGCACCCTAAACTGAATCAGCTAACAAATTATTGGTCATGTTAGTCAATATTTTTCTGGTGTCATTTTGCATTTTCTGAAACAATATCTATTGCCTGTGCTTATAAATACTTCTTGAACTTACTTTTATTCTTAAAGATCTTCGCAACTGTTGGCGATAAAAGGCAAGGAGGGACACACATACTATATGATCCAACCATCAGTGAGAGAGGAGCTCTTGTTTGTGTTGCTCGTGCACCAAGGAAAAAATCTATTGATGACTTTGAGGCAAATCCTGTCATTCATAATCCTCATGATTTACCTCTATTTAGAGATCAGCCAAGCCGCAAGCGTCAGCGAGAGAAGGTATTAAAGGATCCATTGAATTGAAGTCACATAAGCCTGACCTACCCATGACAGGACCTGGCTTTGGTGGACGAGTTGGTACAAGTCAAGGAAGCTTACTGACCCAGTATCTACTAAAGGTTTGTGGGTATTTCTTATCATATTTTCTTGACTTCCCAGTCTTCATGCTTTAGAATATGACAGTTGACGGTTATATTTTTATGTAACTGCAGAAAGGGGGTTTGATTAAAGAGACATGGATGGATGAAGATCCAAGGGAAGAAAAATGAGTTATGCAATTACAATTTCTGGTACTATAGATGGTCAATGCAGAAGGAACAGCCCCAGACAAGAGTAACTCAGAACGCAGTAGTGGTTTACTTGTTCCAAATCCAACATGCAAAGTCGAGCGTTCTCGGCACCAGGACAAAGCTTAGTTAACGCAGCCGGGAAAGATATTGAATGTAGCAGCTCTACAAAGTTTTATGGATTTTCTTGGAGCAATATTAATATCTGTACATTCTGTCATATGTAAAATTGAATTTTGAAAACTATTCTAACCCTATAATCTTAGTTTTGAAAAATATTCTAATGAAAATGCTGAGACTATCCTAGAAGAGATAGATCTATATGCTTGGATTTTAGTAGGAAAGTTGTTAGCACAGACAACTTATGGGTAGCTTCAATTATTACAATACTGAAATAACAATTGAGAATCACAGATTATTCACATTCATTTTAAAAAGAGACTATCTAAACTAAAAGCAACGTATTTTCTAATATTTTTATATAGATTCAAATATATAAATGTTTTTATATAGATTCAAATATATAAGTAATGTCAAACTAAATTTAATATTTATATACGAGATCAAATTTGTTGTTAATTATAGTCATTATTTAAATAAGTGGAAGGGTACAGTATGAATTTTGTTTTGTGAAATTTTTTTATTTAAAAAGTTAAGTAATTATGACTAAACAAGTGCATACTGAAGATTTGATATAAATTGTGTGTCTCAAAAAATTAAAAAAATAATATTTAGAATCCGACATTTTTCAAGACTATGGATGTAGGTTGATAGACATTTTTCAAATTATTTAACAAATCATATTGAAAAATTGATTTACAAAATATTCTCATGTCACGTCACTGTCCAAGATTATAATATTCAACAAAAGTAAAAATGTCATATTTATCCTGAAAAATTGTGTGGTTTCATAAGTGTATTATTTTTAAATTGTGATTAAATTTTTTTAATATTATATTAATTATAATTTATCAATAATCCTCTTAATTAAATATATTATATTGTCTAAGTTTGTCTAAAAGCAAAAACAAAAAATAATTAGAAAGAAATAAATGGAATAAAATATTTGTAATTTTAGAAATTAATTATATTTTCCAATTATATATCTCAATTTACTTAACTACTTTAATAATTAGTATTTAATATTAACCAAAATACTCTACTCTTATTTTATTATTGAAATTAATGTATTAAATGTTTGTCTTTAACATAAAAGTGATAAATATGATTTGTTTAAATAATAATAAATCGATATTAACCTCTCTTCTATTTTTTTTAGGTTAAATTAATATCGTGTAGTTCATACTAATGCTATTGATAATTTGTATTGTACACTAAAAACACACTCTGAAATCCATGGTTGAATATATTAATATGTTGTGATTCGAGACAAAACCAATTAGATTCAAATAAGAAATCATGTATAAATATTGCTCTAAAAAATAAAAAGTCTAAAATTCTGATTATTATATATTTCAATCTTTTCACAGTAATGTTTAAAATCTTATTCAAATACTTCATAAAGTTACACGAGATACAATCAATTAGATTCGAATAAAAAAACATACATAAATACTGCTCTTAATGTGCATTTGAATATAATTCAACTATCACATGTTTAATACTATATCTCATTCTTTTTCTCATACCCGTGTAGGAGGTTTTTCCAAGAATATGGTTTTTAAGGAACCAGGAACTTCAACCATGTTGTCACCAAAGCTATCTACAACCAAGAGGGAGAAACATGCCAAGAAAAAAATGATGTCGCACACTTTGTGACATTTTTTGTTACAACAAGCTTCAAATATGTTGTTAAGACAACTTTATTTTGTTATTAGTCCTTATCTATGTCATTAGTTTATTTTGGAATGTATTAACCTATGCCTTTGACTCTGGTTAATGGTTGCTTTGTAACCTAATGTTAATGACCCTGACATCTTGTGAAATTTAAATTCGATAAGATTATACTTTTTCTCATACCCGTGCGGACGCACGGGTCTTCTACTAGTTGTTAATCCAAAAAGATAAAATGACCTTTAAAATTAACCTTTCAAAAATACTAAAATCAAAGGTGCTTGATCAACATCAAGTAAATTTTTTAAAATCATCCCAAAACCTTTCCAAACCAAAATTAATCACTTAACATCCATTAACCTTCACAAATAAAATCAATCCTTTGAAAAAAATCAACTTGGTCAACACCAAATCCTTTACTTTAATAATCACCTCATATCATTTCAAACCATTTCAATATCATTTCACAATCATATTTCCAACGCAAATCAAACGCTTAATCCAACATCGAGCCCTTTTCATAATCAAGCTCAAAACGATTGATTCATACTTTGACCATTTCAAACAATAATGAAAGAAGAAGGCTACTTGGGTTAAAGGTCCAGTCATAGTCACGAGTCTTAAGCCCAAGTGACATTCATTTGTAAGTCATAAATATTTGTCTTTCACCAAGACACAAACATATCACCTTTTTGCAATAAATCGAAAGAAAAAGACTACATGGATGAAAAGTCCAGTCATAGTCACGAGTGTTAGGCCCAAGTGGTAATCGCTTGTAAGTCTTAAATACTCGTCTTTTACCAAGACACAAACACATCACCTTTTTGCAATAAAAAAAGACTACCTGAGTGAAAGGTCCAATCATAATCCCGAATACTAGGCTCAAGTGGTAGTTGCTTGCAAGTCAAGTGTTTGTCTTTCATTTAAAAACACTTGTAACTATTCAAACTGTTTCGCAAACAAATAGAAAGAAAAAGACTACCTATGTGAAAGATCCAGTCATAGTCCAGAATATTAGGCTCAAGTGGTAATCGCTTGTAAGTCATAAATACTCGCCTTTTAAGTCTAAAACATACTCAAACAAATCAAACCTAATTTCTCACCCCGTGCGATCGAAACTCTTTTCACAAGTGGACATTGTTTAGTCCTTTCTAATGCGTATACAAACTAGCGCTTATGCGTTCACCGCGAGCATACAATCCAATGTTTAATCCTTAGAATGCGACCTAAACATTCGTTCCCTAAAATCAATCAACTAACACTCATTTGCTACCGCTGAACTATGTAGCTTTGAATTCCTCATTGTACCCGAGGATACTTAAGAGCAAGACTCGTAATATTGTCAAGCACCATAATGAAAACCTTTTTACGACCCCTTTTATTTTCCTTTTGCATATTTTATCATTCGAAGAAAATAATTCACATAAGCTAACATTCAATCACAAGTTTAACTAAAAGGTTCTCATTGAGTACAATGGACGTGAGGGGTGCTAATACCTTCCTCTTGCGTAATTGACTCCTGAATCCGAATATGGTTGCGAAGACCATCTTCATTTTATTTTTAAGAATTTTATCGATATTTTTCTTTTCTTTTTCTGAAATAAATAAAGTTCGATGGTGACTCTGTTCGAATAATTTTTTCTGCGACTTCGCGAATGATCGTATTTTTTCAAGATGCGGCATTATGAGAGGACAACTCACATGAGGTGAGAGACTCTACATATTATGTAATATGTGGTTCAGTTAGGATCTGTCTATCCTCTCGTTAGAGGAGAAATTTTTATAAAGGCTTTTGAGCTTAAGGTTTAGGAAACCCTATGAGGTAGTAACCGCTCCCCTTGATTGTGGGAGAGTGTTGACCACTTATTATTAAGGGAGTTATGACATGACTCATTCTGATATGAATCAGGAAGAGATAATAGTACTATGCACATTACCTATCCTTAAAGGCAAGATCCCATATTTCGTGAAGATAGCGTCTAAACGATTCTTTATTGGACGAAGACCCTAGAGTCACCCCTATTTGAGATCCTTACAAATATAACGCTACAAGAATCTATAACTAAGGAAGGATCATGGAGAGTCAATGTAAAGGTTGAACTCATCCATTCAAATCATGTGGGCCTACCAAGCCTGATTTTAAAGGTGGAACATATTACTTTAGTAGAAAGACTTGAACTTATTTTATGCATGGAAAAATTGGTGCATTTGAAAATTTCAAAAGATTCAGGGCCTTTGTGGAAAAAGAATGAGGTCACCACATCCAACGTCTAAGAAAAGATAGAGGAGGTGAATTTACACCTACTGCATTTAATATTTTTGCACCTTTCATAGAATCAAAAGGCAACTCTATGTAGTCTACACTTCATAATAAAATGATGTGTCAAAAGAAAGAATAAGACTCAAATTAATATGATTAGTAGCATATTGACGTGAAGAAGTGTGCTGATATTTTTGCTTGAAGTACTAAATATGCTACCTATATGCTCAATAGGAGTTTTTCCATATCCTTAAAGGACATCACTCCAGAAGAAGCATGGAGTGATGTAAATCCATTTGTGCATCATTTTAGATTATTTGGATGCTTAACCTATGTGTGTATCCCATATGTACAAAGAAAGCAGTTAAATGCTAAGAGTATCACATGTGCAACTGAGAATGAGTGACGAGTCCAAAGCTTACAAGCTCTATGATTCAGTTGAGAAGAAAATTTGAAAGACTCAATGAAGACGAAGTTTGGTAAGACAGATATGAGGAAAATGAGATATTTTTTAGGAGCTGAGGTGAAGCAATGTGAAACTGGAATTTTCAATCATATGTAGAAATATATCAAAGAGATTTCGACAAGATTTGATATGGATTAATGCAATAACGATGATAATCAAAAGAATTTTGGTAAAATAAAATTTCACAAATCAAAATCAAATACAGTTACTGCAATTTCTTCACTTATCATATCAGAAATTATCTCTTCTGCTACATCATAATTTCCTAAACACATTACACTATAATCACTAACACAAAAACTGTGCCATCTCAATATTCAACACTAAAATCAATAGGAAAACAAAAGACTTAACTTCAACTCAAACTATCATACATTACATGCATACCAAAACAAGATTCTTGAACCTATCAGTGACACCTTGAACCACAAAACTCTTTATGATCTTTACCATGATCAAGCGAAAAAGACTTGGAATGTTCAATGGAATTAACCAAATCATGATCTCTAAACCCAATGAGAAACATAGACAGCCCTTCAAGAAACAAAGCAGATTGATAAACAGAAGCAGCACTAATAATATCAACAATAACACTTCTCCTCAATCTATTTGCGTAAAGAAAAACACTCACAAACTCTTCCATGTAAGCCTTCACATCGTTTCCCAGAATAATTTTCCCTTTGTTATCGCTACGATCCTTACACGAAAACCAGTCACCGACTACACAGTCGATGAATCCTCCTTCCGCGCGCGCGAGTCTTTCGTTCAGCGTTGGAACGATGGATTTCAACCCGCACTCTATCTGTTCCATGCGCATTATCAGCGTCTCTGATGGGTTCCTCCATGCCATGGATATCTGCCAGGGACGGTTAGAAGACATCGAAACGGACATGTTTTTGTCTGATTCGATTTCTTCGTCGTCAAGAAAAGAACGGGCGAGGTTTGTGAAGACGAAAGGGTGGATGTCGGAGATCCAAAGGAGAGGCTTTTCTAAGGAGTTACGCCAGTCTTGGTTGAGGATCTGTGAAGGGTCGGTGGTAGCGGCCGCGTCGAGGGCGTGGTAGTAAGATTGGAAATGCTGGTGGAGAAGCTCAACGTGGGTTGAGAGAAGGGTTAATGAGTCGCCGGAGATTGAGCGACGGAGCAACGGGAGGTGGTTGTTTTTGAGTGTGTTGAACCATTCTGTGTAGTATTCTTTGAATGGACGTGTTGATGTGTGTTGTTTTTGTCTGGTGAATACCGATTTCAGCATTTTGTGATTCTGGTTTTTCTTCTTTTCTTGGAGATGAATCTTGTTTTGCAGAATGGAGTGATAACTGTTTTCTAGTTTACTTTTTCAAATTAAAACAGTGAAACTATTGGAAGAAATGGGAACAAAAGTTGGTTATAACAGAAATTTAAAACTAAACTAACAGAAAAGCTTGCTATGGTTAAATACAATTGACATTTGTTAGTTAACATCTAATCACTTATTCAAAGTTGCTTAATTGAGTTAGAAGATCAATCACCTATTTAATATCAACTTGATAGAGTTTATCCGAGTTGATCTAATCTTCAAACATCAGTTTTATTAAGCTAGAAGCAATAAAAGATTTATTTTTAAGTTGAATTAAAATTACTCCTAAACAAAATTTATACATTTACACCGTATTTTACTATTCATCTATACGGTGAACAGTAAAATATTATAATAATATTTTTTTAAAATAAAAAATAAAAAATATTATTTTAATTTTTTTAATTTTTAAATTAAATAATATTGAAATAAAATTGTGTGATTAATCAAATTCATAACTTTATTAACCAACCTTATACATTGTATTAACCAATTTCATTGACTGTTAAAAATTATTCTTAATATCTGAACGCGTATTAACCAACTTTATAACTTCATTAACCAAGTTTTTACATTTTATTAACCAATTTTGATATATTGCTAAAAATTATTTTTAACATTTGAACGTTTATTAATAAACTTCATCACTTCATTAATACACTTTTACATTTCATTAACCAACTTTATTTTACTATTTTAAAGACACTGTTCACATATTATAAATATTATTTTTTATTTGTTAAAAAAATAAAAATATTGTTCACCGTATAAATATGATGAACAATGTTTAGTATAAATATTTGGTATAAGAAATGGGTGTAAGAATAACATAGCTCTTAAAATAATCTATAATACTTCTTACATTAGATATGGTTTGCCATAAAATCAATTTTATTCTAGATCATGTTTATTAAATGCTCGTCCAAAAACATAATTAAAAAGGTTAATATTATTAGATTAGAGCATGTTTTGAGGAAATGTGATTCTTTTTTGGAAATTAAATGAGGGTATTTTTCTATCAGCATTAGTATTCAGAAAGTGATTCACTGAGAGCTTTTGCACAAATTATATATATATATATATATATATATATATATATATATATATATATATATATATATATATATATATATATATATATATATATATATATATATATATATATATATATATATATATATATATATATATATATATATATATATATATATATATATATATATATATATATATATATATATATATATATATATATATATATATATATATATATATATAATATAATATACAGATGAAAGAGTATGCGATGGAAAAATTTGTCATGTAGAAGATTCATTGCAATGAAAGAAAATTAATTTGTTGTTTCTATATTTGTTCCCTTGAGCCAAGAAACCCTATGCTTGGACTTGCCACCGACGAAATGAATCTATTTGGTAATTTGAGTACTAATCATATTTTATGATTTGTGCTTCTCATAATTTACAATCTATCTTTGTAGTTGTGCATGAAGAGCAAATATATGATGTTCAATGATGATTTTGGGTCCAAAACAACTAGGAAACGACATAGATATTTACTTAACGCCATTGATTGAAGATTTAAGATTTTTGTGGGAGGAAGGCGTTGATGTTGATGATGCGTATATGGGTGATAACTTTAAGACGTGTACCATATTAATTTGCATAATCAATGACTTTTCTGCCTACAATAATTTATCTATGTACACCGTAAAAAATAAAAGACAACATAAAATTTATACGACCTAATCATCCATATCGTAGATTGTGAAAGACTTTTAAAGAAGAGAAGGAGTTTGATAAAATTCTTGCAGCTGGTGAAAAGGTTTCATCATAGTATACACCATGAATTTTCTTATAGCCCTTAGCAATCAATTTTGCCTTATAGGTATGTACCTTACTGTCATATCCCAAATTTTACCTTGCCTAATTCATCTGTAGTCATTCATGTTTCTCTCATCTGCGTCTCTTTGTTTGAATTGACTTCTTATGATTGTATCATTTGATCATAGAGGTTATTTTTGTCATTCATAAATCAAGATTAATGTTCGAAGAATAGAGTTCACCTTCATTGATTTCGTTTTGACCAATCCACACATGCCTCTATCATGCCTTACACGTCCTTGATTGTTTTTGGTTTTAAATTTCAATAAATTTTGTTAGAGTAAACATTTATGGTTTCTCGTTGATTTTTTTGTTAGGTTTTGGTTTTAGTTGATTAAGTCACACATAATTCATCCATTCATGCATATTGTTTCATTCACATCATATAAAGGTCAAAAGTCAGTTTTTTCTTCTTCTTTACCGTAATATTTTGTCTTTTATTTTTCATATGTAGATTTTAATTAAATTTCATAATTTGATCTATTCGAATTTTTAATTTCTTTTTGATGTTTATAAGTAAGAATTTTGGTTTAACCTTGGGCATCAAACATTTATACGACCTAATCATCTATACCGTAGATTGTGAAAGACTTTTAAAGAAGAGAAGGAGTTTGGTATTGCTCCAAAGCCCTTAATAAGGAAGGAACTTTATAAAGGACACTAATTTTGTCTTTGGAAAGAAAAAAAAGGACCCGTAAAAAAAAATATTTGGAAAAAGAGGTCGGTGTTCTTTGATCTTTCATATTGGTCTAGTTTCGAGGTAAGACATTGTCTTGATGTGATGCGTGTGGAGAAATATGTATGTTATAGTTTGATTGAAACACTTCTCAACATAAAAGATAGAGATTAGAAATGGTGTAGAAACCGATGAATTAAGATTCACATGGGTTGACCTTTGAAGGAAAACTTATATGAACGAGGCATTTTAAATTTTAATTTCCCTCTACGACTATGGTTTTATTGTTTGTCTTGTTTATTATCGTTTATCATTTATCATTTTCGTAATCGAGTCTCCTCTAGATAGATCTTTGAAAATATCTTAGAATTAAGTGTAATGCTTTTTAAATAGTATTTTGCATGCATTAATCAAGATGTTTGTGATCTTACCGGATCAGAAAGGAGATCATCAACCAACAATATTTCATGAGCTCCAAATCGCCGGTGGTGGAGAAGAGGAGGGGAGTGTACCTGTAAGACACTCTGATGCCAAAGTGAGAAAAGAGAGCGAGTGAGCAAGTAAAGAAAGCTAGTGTATTTAGAATACCTGGCCCTCTTGTGGAAGAGAGTATTTATAAGGTGCCCCCAGCGCTGCGTCAATAGTTATTTGTGTTGGGTCGGATCGTTAGGCCTAATACAGATAACTGCCAGGATCTACGTGGCGTAGGGAAGACCAGCACGTGGTCTCCATCCTGGTCCAGCTGCCCCGTGAACTTCAGAAGGTGGAGAACCTTTTCTCTCGGACGCGGGTAGTTGGATGATGACGTGTCCCCGTGTAGGGAGCATATGGAGATCGTGGGGGAGACGGGTGAAGAGCTATTCCTGTGCGAGCTGATGGATTGGGCCTTGATTGGGCCCTCCGCAACGAGGATCTGGGTTGGGCCGTGTCCGACCGTGGGCCAGTCTCTGGCCTAGTCCAAAACAGGAGCCCCCCAAGTTGTTGCTCTGAAGCATGGGAGTAATGACTTAAGAGTCAATTCTTGTGTCGAGGAGGGGTGTGTGATACCCTAATTTTTGACCCTAATATACCCACATCATTTTCATCTAATACATACACTTTTATGCATCACTAACCCATTTTAGAAAGTCAAAATTATTGTTTGCTTCATTATGATCTCCAATTAGGGTTTTTAAGCCCTACAGAGGATTTAGGCAAAGGATCAATCAAGAATTGGCATGATCTTCAAATTATCAAATACCTTAATCATCCATGGAGATAAATAGACCCCATTCACCAAGAATCAAGGATAATATTACATCATTTTAAGTTGGTCAAGCCTCAAGATCATCTGTGTCACCAGATTAGGGTTTTGACCTAATATAATCCCAGGGATGACTTATAGAGCAAGGTGTGATCCAAGACCTCAAGATGTGTTTCAAGGACCTTAAATACATCATATTAGTCCATTAATATGATTGGATTGATCCAAAGAACTTGATTCATAAACAATGTAAGAATTCAAATCCATCTGAGCCACAAACTAGGGTTTTGATGAAAAGTCAACCATATCTTTGACTTTTGACCAAGACATGATCTCCAACCTTGGGATATGATTCAAGAAACTTAAATATACCCTTGAAGTCCATTCATAAGTTTAAAATCCCACTTTACCCTGTACGCGTAATATCATAAATATAGAAAAAATAATTCATAAAATTCATCAGAGTTCTCCAACACAGTGGGATATCACACTAAGTCACTTCATTTCATTAAGATAATCAATATTATTTAGTTTTCAATTAAGCAGCGGAATACAAATCAATTCTCCAATATAATTCTCCTCGACACTAGGTCATACAACATAAGTCCAATAAATGAAGATACGTAACAATAAACAAATAAAGTAGTCAAATAACAACGTAATCCCGCCATCCCATGTTACGTATCAGAGCGACTCCTAAGATTCAATCAAATAGCAATACACTCCAAGCACTACTCAGGTACCTGGTCACCTGTACTCCCAAGAGAGCACAGACACAACAACAAAAAGGGGTGAGAACTACATTCAATAAATAAACGGTGAAATACACATACTAAGGAGTAGTTACACACCACACATAGAATAAGCACAAATAACGCACATACACGTGCCACCTCAATCACTTGGCATTCATAGCCCACACTCAATTACAATAATGCAATGTGACTCACTGACTCGACACAATGCATGTGGTACCAACACAATCTCATACGGTTCACACTAGAACGGGGTTCCCGTCGGAATCCGGATAAGTCGTATATACGTTCCTCTGAACTACAACTTATCTCCACAACAACTTCCACAATGAAGTCCGGATGAAACTAGGCACCCATCATGGATTCCCACCTAGCCATCTCCACAAGACACATGATATGAAATGCATGTCAACACAATTATGCAATGTAATACATCATGCATAATTCACGATCAATCTTGATCCACACGAGCCATCCGCTCACCGTAATCCTCTCGGGAATTATCACACTCGCACAAGATTGTCCACATTCGACCATATTGGCCCACATCCATCAAAACACCAAGACATCATTGAACGAGAACATGATTCGTTACTAAAACATATACACAATCGACTTCTCAAACATAATTAGATATAGAAATATTGGGAAAACAATTCCATTATCTACCCTATGTTATAGCTCTGTTCATTAGCTTTCCAACGCTTCGAACGGGGGTTAAAACGGACTTACGGATCCAAAGTTACGTCCAAAACAATTTCGACCGAAAACATGAACATCCGTGACGGACAGAAAGACACTGTTACGCTCCGGAACTGGTTTTCACTCAATTATTCTTGCGAATCACTTACTCAAAGCACCCAAAACATCACTAAAACATTCCTAAGGTTATACGGCAATAACTGCACAACTTCTATGGTTTATTAGGCTCATCTGTCAACATTTGCAACACATAAAACACTATTTCCTGCAATTGCTCTGAGTACTTCAGAGTTACTCACATTTGAATATTTATATTCCTATAGGGACAACATATTACAATTTTTCCTTCAATTACACTTTACGACATTAAATTACTCACTATCTAATATTCAATTCCTTCAGGGTCAGACATATAACAATGTCAAGGTTCTAGCCACGAAAGTCCAATTTCCCATAAGTTTTTCCCACAAGGACATATTAATATTCGACGATACATATCATTTGGCCATTTGGTCATAACCTCAGATTCTTACGGTTACCTCCCTATTTCCCACAATTAACCCAAATCTCTAAACCTTAGGAAACCTTAGAGCATCGTACTAATAATGATATAACACATTCATTTCTACATATTTACCCAAATCCCTAAACCTTACATCACCACAACATACCGAAAGGTATACATAGAAAACTATGAAAAGCAATACTCACCATACAATAATCATTCAAGAACAACAACAATTTTATGGAATTTATCATGCTACAAAAATTAGATCAAGAATCCTCAAGAACATATAATTCCTATGAGAGAAAGGACCTCTCACTACCCTCTCATGTTAATTCACCCATATTGAAATTCATTCTCCCCCCTTACCTCGATTAATTGCTCAATCGTTGAAGAATCTTGAAGGATTGACAGCCCTAGCCTCCTTCTCTTCCTCTTTGTTCTTCTTCTCACTTTTTCTCCCAAAACCTTTCTCTGACAATTTATCGTGTTCTAATTCTCTTTCTCCAAAAAACTTCTCTATTTCCTTTAATCCCTTATTTCTTATTTTATTATTTAAATCCTATAATAATAATAATAATAATAATAATAATAATAATAATAATAATATTATTCTCCCACTAATAATAATATTCACACTAATAGTAATAATATGAATAATAATAATATTCCACCAAATAATATTATTAATAATAATAATAATAATAATAATAATAATAATAATAATAATAATAATAATAATAATAATAATAATAATAATAATAATGTTAATCTCATTAACATTATTATTAATAATAGTTGGAATAATATTAATCACTATAATACTCTCAATATCATAATTAACTTATTTCTTTATCTAGATCCACAGTACCCCAACTAAGGTCACCTCTCTCCCTTACTCCTAACCTCATACCCTTAATTAAGGACACCACACAACTACACCTCACAAAAAATACCAAAGCGACTGAATAATTTAAATGGGGTGTTACAACTCTCCCCCACTTAAAATATTTTCGTCCTCGAAAATGTATCTGATGAGAACGGTTCCGGATACGACTCTCGCATCTTACTCTCAAGCCAATTCATTCCTAAAATAACATCCAACTTGCTGAGTGGTAAACAAATCAAGTGCACTCCAAAATCCTTACCAAAGATCGACACTGGACAATTCAAACACACACATGACTATAAACATTCTATAGTCAGACTCTACTACAACACTGGCCGAACGGACCAACCTGCTCTGATACCAATTGTAACACCCCACTTTACCCCGTACGCGTAATATAATAAATATAGAAAAAATAATTCTTAAAATTTATCAGAGTTCTCCAACACAGTGGGATATCACACTAAGTCACTTCATTTCATTAAGATAAATCAATATTATTTAGTTTTCAATTAACCAGCGGAATACAAATCAATTCTCCAATATAATTCTCCTCGACACGAGGTCATACAACATAAGTTCAATAAATGAAGATACGTAACAATAAACAAATAAAGTAGTCAAATAACAACGTAATCCCGCCATCCCATGTTACGTATCAGAGCGACTCCTAAGACTCGATCAAATAACAACACACTCAAGGCACTACTCAGCTACCTGGTCACCTGTACTACCAAGAGAGCACAGACACAAGAACAAAAAAGGCTGAGAACAACATTCAATAAATAAACGGTGAAATACACATGCTAAGGAGTAGTTACACACCACACATAGAATAAGCACAAATAACACACATACACGTGCCACCTCAATCACTTGGCATTCATAGCCCACACTCAATTACAATAATGCAATGTGACTCACTGACTCGACACAATGCATGTGGTACCAACACAATCTCATATAGTTCACACTAGAACCAGATTCCCGTCGGAATCCGGATAAGTCGTATATACGTTCCTCTGAACTACAACTTATCTCCACAACAACTTCCACAATGAAGTCCGGATGAAACTAGGCACCCATCATGGATTCCCACCTAGCCATCTCCATAAGACACATGATATGAAATGCATGTCAACACAATTATGCAATGTAATACATCATGCATAATTCACGATCAATCTTGATCCACACGAACCATCCGCTCACCATTATCCTCTCGGGAATTACCACACTCGCACAAGATTGTCCACATTCGACCATCTTGGCCCACATCCATCAAAATACTAAGACATCATTGAACCAGAACATGATTCGTTACTAAAACATATACACAATTGACTTCTAAAACACAATTAGATATAAAAATATTGGAAAAACAATTCCATTATCTATCCTATGTTATAGCTCTGTTCATTAGCTTTCCAACGCTTCGAACGGGGGTCAAAACGGACTTACGGATCCAAAGTTACGTCCAAAACAATTTCGACCGAAAACATGAACATCCGTGACGGACAGAAAGACGCTGTTACGCTCCGGAACTGGTTTTCACTCAATTATTCTTGCGAATCACTTACTCAAAGCACCCAAAACATCACTAAAACATTCCTAAGGTTATACGACAATAACTACACAACTTCTATGGTTTATTAGGCTCATCTGGCAACATTTGCAACACATAAAACACTATTTCCTACAATTGCTCTGAGTACTTCAGAGTTACTCACATTTGAATATTCCTATTCCTATAGGGACAACATATTACAATTTTTCCTTCAATTACACTCTACGACATTAAATTACTCACTATCTAATGTTCAATCCCTTTAGGGTCAGACATGTAACAATGTCAAGGTTCTGGCCACGAAAGTCCAATTTCCCATAAGTTTTTCCCACAAGGACATATTAATATTCGACGATACATATCATTTGGCCATTTGGTCATAACCTCAGATTCTTACGGTTATCTCCCTATTTCCCACAATTAACCCAAATCTCTAAACCTTAGGGAAACCTTAGAGCATCGTACTAATAATGATATAACACATTCATTTCTACATATTTACCCAAATCCCTAAACCTTACATCACCACAACATACCGAAAGGTATACATAGAAAACTATGAAAAGCAATACTCCCCATACAATAATCATTCAAGAACAGCAACGATTTTATGGAATTTATCATGCTACGAAAATTAGATCAAGAATCCTCTAGAACACATAATTCCTATGAGAGAAAGGACCTCTCACTACCCTCTCATGTTAATTCACCCATATTGAAATCCATTCTCCCCCCTTACCTCGATTAATTGCTCAATCGTTGAAGAATCTTGAAGGATTGACAGCCCTAGCCTCCTTCTCTTCCTCCTTGTTCTTCTTCTCACTTTTTCTCCCAAAACCTTTCTCTGACAATTTATCGTGTTCTAATTCTCTTTCTCCAAAAAACTTCTCTATTTCCTTTAATCCCTTATTTCTTATTTTATTATTTAAATCCTATAATAATAATAATAATAATAATAATACTAATATTATTCTCCCACTAATAATAATATTCACACTAATAGTAATAATATGAATAATAATAATATTCCACCAAATAATATTATTAATACGAATAATAATAATAATAATAATAATAATAATAATAATAATAATAATAATAATAATAATAATAATAATAATGTTAATCTCATTAACATTATTATTAATAATAGTTGGAATAATATTAATCACTATAATACTCTCAATATCATAATTAACTTATTTCTTTATCTAGATCCACAGTACCCCAACTAAGGTTACCTCTCTCCCTTACTCCTAACCTCATACCCTTAATTAAGGACACCACACAACTACACCTCACAAAAAATACCAAAGCGACTGAATAATTTAAATGGGGTGTTACAACTCTCCCCCACTTAAAATATTTTCGTCCTCGAAAATGTATCTGATGAGAACGGTTCCGGATACGACTCTCGCATCATACTCTCAAGCCAATTCATTCCTAAAATAACATCCAACTTGCTGAGTGGTAAACAAATCAAGTGCACTCCAAAATCCTTACCAAAGATCGACACTGGACAATTCAAACACACACATGACTATAAACATTCTATAGTCAGACTCTACTACAACACTGGCCGAACGGACCAACCTGCTCTGATACCAATTGTAACACCCCACTTTACCCCGTACGCGTAATATAATAAATATAGAAAAAATAATTCTTAAAATTTATCAGAGTTCTCCAACACAGTGGGATATCACACTAAGTCACTTCATTTCATTAAGATAAATCAATATTATTTAGTTTTCAATTAAGCAGCGGAATACAAATCAATTCTCCAATATAATTCTCCTCGACACGAGGTCATACAACATAAGTTCAATAAATGAAGATACGTAACAATAAACAAATAAAGTAGTCAAATAACAACGTAATCCCGCCATCCCATGTTACGTATCAGAGCGACTCCTAAGACTCGATCAAATAACAACACACTCAAGGCACTACTCAGCTACCTGGTCACCTGTACTACCAAGAGAGCACAGACACAACAACAAAAAAGGCTGAGAACTACATTCAATAAATAAACGGTGAAATACACATGCTAAGGAGTAGTTACACACCACACATAGAATAAGCACAAATAACACACATACACGTGCCACCTCAATCACTTGGCATTCATAGCCCACACTCAATTACAATAATGCAATGTGACTCACTGACTCGACACAATGCATGTGGTACCAACACAATCTCATATAGTTCACACTAGAACCAGATTCCCGTCGGAATCCGGATAAGTCGTATATACGTTCCTCTGAACTACAACTTATCTCCACAACAACTTCCACAATGAAGTCCGGATGAAACTAGGCACCCATCATGGATTCCCACCTAGCCATCTCCATAAGACACATGATATGAAATGCATGTCAACACAATTATGCAATGTAATACATCATGCATAATTCACGATCAATCTTGATCCACACGAGTCATTCGCTCACCATTATCCTCTCGGGAATTACCACACTCGCACAAGATTGTCCACATTCGACCATCTTGGCCCACATCCATCAAAATACTAAGACATCATTGAACCAGAACATGATTCGTTACTAAAACATATACACAATTGACTTCTAAAACACAATTAGATATAAAAATATTGGAAAAACAATTCCATTATCTATCCTATGTTATAGCTCTGTTCATTAGCTTTCCAACGCTTCGAACGAGGGTCAAAACGGACTTACGGATCCAAAGTTACGTCCAAAACAATTTCGACCGAAAACATGAACATCCGTGACGGACAGAAAGACGCTGTTACGCTCCGGAACTGGTTTTCACTCAATTATTCTTGCGAATCACTTACTCAAAGCACCCAAAACATCACTAAAACATTCCTAAGGTTATACGACAATAACTGCACAACTTCTATGGTTTATTAGGCTCATCTGGCAACATTTGCAACACATAAAACACTATTTCCTACAATTGCTCTGAGTACTTCAGAGTTACTCACATTTGAATATTCCTATTCCTATAGGGACAACATATTACAATTTTTCCTTCAATTACACTCTACGACATTAAATTACTCACTATCTAATATTCAATCCCTTTAGGGTCAGACATGTAACAATGTCAAGGTTCTGGCCACGAAAGTCCAATTTCCCATAAGTTTTTCCCACAAGGACATATTAATATTCGACGATACATATCATTTGGCCATTTGGTCATAACCTCAGATTCTTACGGTTATCTCCCTATTTCCCACAATTAACCCAAATCTCTAAACCTTAGGGAAACCTTAGAGCATCGTACTAATAATGATATAACACATTCATTTCTACATATTTACCCAAATCCCTAAATCTTACATCACCACAACATACCGAAAGGTATACATAGAAAACTATGAAAAGCAATACTCCCCATACAATAATCATTCAAGAACAGCAACGATTTTATGGAATTTATCATGCTACGAAAATTAGATCAAGAATCCTCTAGAACACATAATTCCTATGAGAGAAAGGACCTCTCACTACCCTCTCATGTTAATTCACCCATATTGAAATCCATTCTCCCCACTTACCTCGATTAATTGCTCAATCGTTGAAGAATCTTGAAGGATTGACAACCCTAACCTCCTTCTCTTCCTCCTTGTTCTTCTTCTCACTTTTTCTCCCAAAACCTTTCTCTGACAGTTTATGGTGTTCTAATTCTCTTTCTCCAAAAAACTTCTCTATTTCCTTTAATCCCTTATTTCTTATTTTATTATTTTAATCCTATAATAATAATACTAATAATAACACTAATATTATTCTTCCACTAATAATAATATTCATACTAATAGTAATAATATGAATAATAATAATATTTCGCCAAATAATATTATTAATAATAATAATAATAATAATAATAATAATAATAATAATAATAATAATAATAATAATAATAATAATAATAATAATCTCATTAACATTATTATTAATAATAGTTGGAATAATATTAATCACTATAATACTCTCAATATCATAATTAACTTATTTCTTTATCTAGGTCCACAGTACCCCAACTAAGGTCACCTCTCTCCCTTATTCCTAACCTCATACCCTTAATTAAGGACACCACACAACTACACCTCACAGAAAATACCAAAGCGACTGAATAATTTAAATGGGGTGTTACAACTCTCCCCCACTTAAAATATTTTTGTCCTCAAAAATGTATCTGATGAGAACGGTTTCGGATACGACTCTCGCATCTTACTCTCAAGCCAGTTCATTCCTAAAATAACATCCAACTCGCTGAGTGGTAAACAAATCAAGTCCACTCCAAAATCCTTACCAAAGATCGACACTGGACAATTCAAACACACACATGACTATAAACATTCTATAGTCAGACTCTACTACAACACTGGCCGAACGGACCAACCTGCTCTGATACCAATTGTAACACCCCACTTTACCCCGTACGCGTAATATAATAAATATAGAAAAAATAATTCTTAAAATTTATCAGAGTTCTCCAACACAGTGGGATATCACACTAAGTCACTTCATTTCATTAAGATAATCAATATTATTTAGTTTTCAATTAAGCAGCGAAATACAAATCAATTCTCCAATATAATTCTCCTCGACACGAGGTCATACAACATAAGTCCAATAAATGAAGATACGTAACAATAAACAAATAAAGTAGTCAAATAACAACGTAATCCCGCCATCCCATGTTACGTATCAGAGCGACTCCTAAGACTCGATCAAATAGCAACCCACTCCAAGCACTACTCAGGTACCTGGTCACCTGTACTCCCAAGAGAGCACATACACAACAACAAAAAGGGGTGAGAACTACATTCAGTAAATAAACGGTGAAATACACATGCTAAGGAGTAGTTACACACCACACATAGAATAAGCACAAATAACGCACATACACGTGCCACCTCAATCACTTGACATTCATAGCCCACACTCAATTACAATAATGCAATGTGACTCACTGACTCGACACAATGCATGTAGTACCAACACAATCTCATACAGTTCACACTAGAACCTGATTCCCGTCGGAATCCGGATAAGTCGTATATACGTTCCTCTGAACTACAACTTATCTCCACAACAACTTCCACAATGAAGTCCGGATGAAACTAGGCACCCATCATGGATTCCCACCTAGCCATCTCCACAAGACACATGATATGAAATACATGTCAACACAATTATGCAATGTAATACATCATGCATAATTCACGATCAATCTTGATCCACACGAGCCATCCGCTCACCGTAATCCTCTTGGGAATTACCACACTCGCACAAGATTGTCCACATTCGACCATCTTGGCCCACATCCATCAAAACACCAAGACATCATTGAACCAGAACATGATTTGTTACTAAAACAAATATACACAACTGACTTCTTAAACATGATTAGATATAAAAATATTGGGAAAAAATTTCATTATCTATCTTATGTTATAGCTCTGTTCATGAGCTTTCCAACGCTTCGAACGAGGGTCAAAATGGACTTACGGATCCAAAGTTACGTCCAAAACAATTTCGACCGAAAACATGAACATCCGTGACGGACAGAAAGACGCTGTTACGCTCCGGAACTGGTTTTCACTCAATTATTTTTGCGAATCACTTACTCAAAGCACCCAAAACATCAGTAAAACATTCCTAAGGTTATACGACAATAATTGCACAACTTCTATGGTTTATTAGGCTCATCTGGCAACATTTGCAACACATAAAATACTATTTCCTGCAATTGCTCTGAGTACTTCAGAGTTACTCACATTTGAATATTCCTATTCCTATAGGAACAACATATTACAATTTTTCCTTCAATTACACTTTACGACATTAAATTACTCACTATCTAATATTCAATCCCTTCAGAGTCAGACATATAACAATGTCAAGGTTCTGGCCACGAAAGTCCAATTTCCCATAAGTTTTTCCCACAATGACATATGAATATTCGACGATACATGTCATTTGGTCATTTGGTCATAACCTCAGATTCTTACGGTTACCTCCCTATTTCCCACAATTAACCCAAATCTCTAAACCTTAGGGAAACCTTAGAGCATCGTACTAATAATGATATAACACATTCATTTCTACATATTTACCCAAATCCCTAAACCTTACATCACCACAACATACCGAAAGGTATACATAGAAAACTATGAAAAGCAATACTCCCCATACAATAATCATTCAAAAACTGCAACAGTTTTATGGAATTTATCATGCTACGAAAATTAGATCAAGAATCCTCTAGAACACATAATTCCTATGAGAGAAAGGACCCCTCACTACCCTCTCATGTTAATTCACCCATATTGAAATCCATTCTCCCCACTTACCTCGATTAATTGCTCAATCGTTGAAGAATCTTGAAGGATTGACAGCCCTAACCTCCTTCTCTTCCTCCTTGTTCTTTTTCTCACTTTTTCTCCCAAAACCTTTCTCTGACAGTTTATCGTGTTCTAATTCTCTTTCTCCAAAAAACTTCTCTATTTCCTTTAATCCCTTATTTCTTATTTTATTATTTTAATCCTATAATAATAATACTAATAATAACACTAATATTATTCTCCCACTAATAATAATATTCATACTAACAGTAATAATATGAATAATAATAATAATAATAATAATAATAATAATAATAATAATAATAATGATAATCTCATTAACATTATTATTAATAATAGTTGGAATAATATTAATTCTTATAATACTCTCAATATCATAATTAACTTATTTCTTTATCTAGGTCCACAGTACCCCAACTAAGGTCACCTCTCTCCCTTACTCCTAACCTCATACCCTTAATTAAGGACACCATACAACTACACCTCACAGAAAATACCAAAGCGACTGAATAATTTAAATGGGGTGTTACAACTCTCCCCCACTTAAAATATTTTCATCCTCAAAAATGTATCTGATGAGAACGGTTCCAGATACGACTCTCGCATCTTACTCTCAAGCCAATTCATTCCTAAAATAACATCCAACTCGCTGAATGGTAAACAAATCAAGTCCACTCCAAAATCCTTACCAAAGATCGACATCGGACAATTCAAACACACACATGACTATAAACATTCTATAGTCAGACTCTACTACAACACTGGCCGAACGGACCAACCTGCTCTGATACCAATTGTAACACAACACTTTACCCCGTACGCGTAATATAATAAATATAGAAAAAATAATTCTTAAAATTCATCAGAGTTCTCCAACACAATGGGATATCACACTAAGTCACTTCATTTCATTAAGATAATCAATATTATTTAGTTTTCAATTAAGCAGCGAAATACAAATCAATTCTCCAATATAATTCTCCTCGACACGAGGTCATACAACATAAGTCCAATAAATGAAGATACGTAACAATAAACAAATAAAGTAGTCAAATAACAACGTAATCCCGCCATCCCATGTTACGTATCAGAGCGACTCCTAAGACTCGATCAAATAGCAACCCACTCCAAGCACTACTCAGGTACCTGGTCACCTGTACTCCCAAGAGAGCACAGACACAACAACAAAAAGGGGTGAGAACTACATTCAGTAAATAAACGGTGAAATACACATGCTAAGGAGTAGTTACACACCACACATAGAATAAGCACAAATAACGCACATACACGTGCCACCTCAATCACTTAACATTCATAGCCCACACTCAATTACAATAATGCAATGTGACTCACTGACTCGACACAATGCATGTAGTACCAACACAATCTCATACAGTTCACACTAGAACCTGATTCCCGTCGGAATCCGGATAAGTCGTATATACGTTCCTTTGAACTACAACTTATCTCCACAACAACTTCCACAATGAAGTCCGGATGAAACTAGGCACCCATCATGGATTCCCACCTAGCCATCTCCACAAGACACATGATATGAAATACATGTCAACACAATTATGCAATGTAATACATCATGCATAATTCACGATCAATCTTGATCCACACGAGCCATCCGCTCACCGTAATCCTCTTGGGAATTACCACACTCGCACAAGATTGTCCACATTCGACCATCTTGGCCCACATCCATCAAAACACCAAGACATCATTGAACCAGAACATGATTTGTTACTAAAACAAATATACACAACTGACTTCTTAAACATGATTAGATATAAAAATATTGGGAAAACAATTTCATTATCTATCTTATGTTATAGCTCTGTTCATGAGCTTTCCAACGCTTCGAACGAGGGTCAAAATGGACTTACGGATCCAAAGTTACGTCCAAAACAATTTCGACCGAAAACATGAACATCCGTGACGGACAGAAAGACGCTGTTACGCTCCGGAACTGGTTTTCACTCAATTATTTTTGCGAATCACTTACTCAAAGCACCCAAAACATCAGTAAAACATTCCTAAGGTTATACGACAATAATTGGACAACTTCTATGGTTTATTAGGCTCATCTGGCAACATTTGCAACACATAAAATACTATTTCCTACAATTGCTCTGAGTACTTCAGAGTTACTCACATTTGAATATTCCTATTCCTATAGGAACAACATATTACAATTTTTCCTTCAATTACACTTTACGACATTAAATTACTCACTATCTAATATTCAATCCCTTCAGAGTCAGACATATAACAATGTCAAGGTTCTGGCCACGAAAGTCCAATTTCCCATAAGTTTTTCCCACAAGGACATATTAATATTCGACGATACATATCATTTGGTCATTTGGTCATAACCTCATATTCTTACGGTTACCTCCCTATTTCCCACAATTAACCCAAATCTCTAAACCTTAGGGAAACCTTAGAGCATCGTACTAATAATGATATAATACATTCATTTCTACATATTTACCCAAATCCCTAAACCTTACATCACCACAACATACCGAAAGGTATACATAGAAAACTATGAAAAACAATACTCCCCATACAATAATCATTCAAGAACAGCAACAATTTTATGGAATTTATCATGCTACGAAAATTAGATCAAGAATCCTCTAGAACACATAATTCCTATGAGAGAAAGGACCTCTCACTACCCTCTCATGTTAATTCACCCATATTGAAATCCATTCTCCCCACTTACCTCGATTAATTGCTCAATCGTTGAAGAATCTTGAAGGATTGACAGCCCTAGTCTCCTTCTCTTCCTCCTTGTTCTTCTTCTCACTTTTTCTCCCAAAACCTTTCTCTGGCAGTTTATCGTGTTCTAATTCTCTTTCTCCAAAAAACTTCTCTATTTCCATTAATCCCTTATTTCTTATTTTATTATTTTAATCCTATAATAATAATACTAATAATAACACTAATATTATTCTCCCACTAATAATAATATTCATACTAATAGTAATAATATGAATAATAATAATATTTCGCCAAATAATATTATTAATACGAATAATAATAATAATAATAATAATAATAATAATAATAATAATAATAATAATGATAATCTCATTAACATTATTATTAATAATAGTTGGAATAATATTAATCACTATAATACTCTCAATACCATAATTAACTTATTTCTTTATCTAGGTCCACAGTACCCCAACTAAGGTCACCTCTCTCCCTTACTCCTAACCTCATCCCTTTAATTAAGGACACCACACAACTACACCTCACAGAAAATACCAAAGCGACTGAATAATTTAAATGGGGTGTTACAACTCTCCCCCACTTAAATATTTTCGTCCTCGAAAATGTATCTGATGAGAACGGTTCCAGATACGACTCTCGCATCTTACTCTCAAGCCAATTCATTCCTAAAATAACATCCAACTCGCTGAGTGGTAAACAAATACAGTCCACTCCAAAATCCTTACCAAAGATCGACACTGGACAATTCAAACACATACATGACTATAAACATTCTATAGTCAGACTCTACTACAACACTGGCCGGACGACCAACCTGCTCTGATACCAATTGTAACACCCCACTTTACCCCGTACGCGTAATATAATAAATATAGAAAAAATAATTCATAAAATTCATCAGAGTTCTCCAACACAGTGGGATATCACACTAAGTCACTTTATTTCATTAAGATAATCAATATTATTTAGTTTTCAATTAAGCAACGGAATACAAATCAATTCTCCAATATAATTCTCCTCGACACGAGGTCATACAACATAAGTAAAATAAATGAAGATACGTAACAATAAACAAATAAAGTAGTCAAATAACAACGTAATCCCGCCATCCCATGTGACGTATCAGAGCGACTCCTAAGACTCGATCAAATAGCAACACACTCCAAGCACTACTCAGGTACCTGGTCACCTGTACTCCCAAGAGAGCATAGACATAACAACAAAAAGGGGTGAGAACTACATTCAGTAAATAAACGGTGAAATACACATGCTAAGGAATAGTTACACACCACACATAGAATAAGCACAAATAACACACATACACGTGCCACCTCAATCACTTGGCATTCATAGCCCACACTCAATTACAATAATGCAATGTGACTCACTGACTCGACATAATGCATGTGGTACCAACACAATCTCATACAGTTCACACTAGAACCCGATTCCCGTCGGAATCCGGATAAGTCGTATATACGTTCCCCTGAACTACAACTTATCTCCACAACAAATTCCACAATGAAGTCCGGATGAAACTAGGCACCCATCATGGATTCCCACCTAGCCATCTCCACAAGACACATGATATGAAATGCATGTCAACACAATTATGCAATGTAATACATCATGCATAATTCACGATCAATCTTGATCCACACGAGCCATGCGCTCACCGTAATCCTCTCGGGAATTACCACACTCGCACAAGATTGTCCACATTCGACCATCTTGGCCCACATCCATCAAAACACCAAGACATCATTGAACCATAACATGATTCGTTACTAAAACATATACACAATTGACTTCTTAAACATGATTAGATATAAAAATATTGGGAAAACAATTCCATTATCTATCTTATGTTATAGCTCTGTTCATGAGCTTTCCAACGTTTCGAACGGGGGTCAAAACGGATTTACGGATCCAAAGTTACGTCCAAAACAATTTCGACCGAAAACATGAACATCCGTGACGGATAGAAAGACGCTGTTACGCTCCGGAACTGGTTTTCACTCAATTATTCTTGCGAATCACTTACTCAAAGCACCCAAAACATCACTAAAACATTCCTAAGGTTATACGGCAATAACTGCACAACTTCTATGGTTTATTAGGCTCATCTGGCAACATTTGCAACACATAAAATACTATTTCCTGCAATTGCTCTGAGTACTTCAGAGTTACTCACATTTGAATATTCCCATTCCTATAGGAACAACATATTACAAATTTTCCTTCAATTACACTTTACGACATTAAATTACTCACTATCTAATATTCAATCCCTTCAGGGTCAGACATATAACAATTTCCCATAAGTTTTTCCCACAAGGACATAATAATATTTGACGATACATATCATTTGGTCATTTGGTCATAACCTCAAATTCTTACGGTTACCTCCCTATTTCCCACAATTAACCCAAATCTCTAAACCTTAAGGAAACCTTAGAGCATCGTACTAATAATGATATAACACATTCATTTCTACATATTTACCCAAATCCCTAAATCTTACGTCACCACAACATACCGAAAGGTATACATAGAAAACTATTAAAAGCAATACTCTCCATACAATAATCATTCAAGAACAGCAACAATTTTATGGAATTTATCATGCTACAAAAATTCGATCAAGAATCCTCAAGAACACATAAGTCCTATGAGAGAAAGGACCTCTGACTACCCTCTCATGTTAATTCACCCATATTGAAATCCATTCTCCCCCCTTACCTCGATTAATTGCTCAATCGTTGAAGAATCTTGAAGGATTGACAACCCTAGCCTCATTTTCTTCCTCCTTGTTCTTCTTCTCACTTTTTCTCCCAAAACCTTTCTCTGACAGTTTATCGTGTTCTAATTCTCTTTCTCCAAAAAACTTCTCTATTTTCTTTAATCCCTTATTTCTTATTTTATTATTTAAATCCTATAATAATAATAATAATAATAATAATAATAATAATAATAATAATAATAATAATACTAATATTATTCTCCCACTAATAATAATATTCATACTAATAGTAATAATATGAATAATAATAATATTCCACCAAATAATATTATTAATACGAATAATAATAATAATAATAATAATAATAATAATAATAATAATAATAATAATAATAATAATAATAATCTCATTAAAATTATTATTAATAATAGTTGGAATAATATTAATCACTATAATACTCTCAATATCATAATTAACTTATTTCTTTATCTAGGTCCACAGTACCCCAACTAAGGTCACCTCTCTCCCTTACTCCTAATCTCATACCCTTAATTAAGGACACCACACAACTACACCTCACAGAAAATACCAAAGCGACTGAATAATTTAAATGGGGTGTTACATCACCGGTGTGGTGACCCTCTGTCTGATTCCATGTGTGTGCGTCCTATAGTCCCTACTGTGCATACTCATGTCATAACCTTTGGATGAGTCAGACATCTTTGACTCTCCTTGATCCAACATTTTTGGCCTGCCCCTCTTGATCAACCGTTGATCTGGTCCATGACATGGACTCTCCAGCACCTGGGCTTTCTTTATTGGGCCCTGAGTGGACTTATTATTAGCACCTTTCTTTTCTGGCTATTCTGACCCATTTGTTGTTCTTTTTTTATTCATTTATTTAATTGTTTTTAGGTTTTAATGTTTTTCTTTTTATAATATATTTAAAATAAATAAAAAACATTTTTATTTAATTTCTATTTTTTAAGAAAAATATAAAAATATTATTAATTAAATAATCTAATTAATTTTATTAAATTTTTTATTAAAATAATAATTAATCTATTTAATGATTACTTTTATTAAATAATTTATTTTAATTTGATTAATTATTTTAAATTAGCCTCCTGAATTCTAAAAAAACCCAAAAAATATTTTATTTCAATTTTTTTTCTTTTTTATTTATTTATAATTTTAGTATTAACCATGCTATTTAATAATTAGTTTAATTATGTAAGTTTAATTACTCACTTTTCTTTAATCCTAAGAAAACCAAAAATATTTTTTTAATTAACTCTTAAACTTTTAAACTTAATATTAATCACTTCTTAATTAATTCTATTAAACCTCTTTATTTAATATTAATGAACTTTACCAGTTAATTTTATTAAATATTTAAGTTTAATTAGTTAAGTTTATGTTAATTAATTATTTTCTTTAATTCTAAAAAACCCAAAATGTTAATTTGTAATTTTCCTCTTTCAATTCCTTTAGTTAATTATGTTATTAATTAGGTTTGATTAACTTTTTTGCCCTTTGCCTAATTTATAATTGTTTGTGTGATGTGTGATTTCAGTTTTGCTTTTACACTTTGCTCATATGTGTTATTATCATATCTTAATTGTCTTCATATCATTCTTCATATGCTTGTGCAAACCAACTATTTTCAAACTAATACCTTGACTTAATGTCAAGCTCTTTTGAAATACCTTGTAAGTCGATCGTCTTCACGACCGCCATCGACCTCACATATCCTCCTCTTGGGCTTTATACAGCGATACTTGTTGCACATTTCACATTCTTATTTGCATACACTTGTGTGATTGATTTCATTTAATTATAACTTGATATTATCCCCCATTTGAGCAAATGTACCCCTCTCCCATGAGATGTAATGCTTGTTCTTGTTTAGGTAGTTTAACATAAGATTAAAATCAACCTCTCTTAAAAGGACAAACAAGCTTAATCCAATGTCAAGCATTTTCAAAACAAATTCAATTAATCACCAACTCATTCTCAAGCACACTTGATCCACATATCAAGTTCCATTGCCCAATTTGTAAGTCGAGCACTTTTGCCTCACCATCGACCTTACCTTATAACATTAGGACCTCTCTTCCATTAGTTCAAACCTTAATCGTTTTGCATGCAAATTCAAACCTCGATAAACATCGAGCATTTTATCAAAGTTAACTTAATGAACATAACCATACCCAGATCATATTTCAAATAAAGATGAAAAGGGAATTGGAATGGAGTCTTCGATTCCTCTCCTCAATTGTTTGGGCCCGAGGAGCCTTTCTTAAGTTCGAACAATTGTCTTCTCTAAAAGTTCATAACCCGATTCTACATCAAATTATTTTACAATAAACAAAAGCAAACCTATTTTCTCAATACTTAGATGAAAAAAGAGAGAGAGTCAAGCCTTTGACTCATTCTCCCGATTACTTGTCCCCGAAGAGCCTTTCTTAAGCTTCGAGTAATCGTTATTCATAACTTACTCTAATTATATCAAAACTCTTTCATAATTAAGGGTAAAAAAGAGAGAACGTCGGATCTTTGATTCACTCTCCCGATTACTTGGGGCCGAGGAGCCTTTCTTATAGTTCGAGTGATCGTCATCCAATCAAAATACCAATAAATGAATGCAACTTCTCGTTGTCGTGCGATTAAAACTCTTTTTTAAAAGAACAATGTTTAGTCCCCTCTGAACATTTGTTTAATAACATATACCAACCAACCATACTCTTCCGAACTATGATTTCGCATACTTCCTCATTGCACAATGAGAGTATGTAGGCATAGGATTGCGAGATCCTAGCGAGCTACCTTTTTTTCTTTTTTCCCCAAACCTTCATGTAGTCCCACAAACTACGACACTCTGACTTTCCCATTGCACGAGGGAATACGTAGGCATAAAGGGCCCCGTCCTTGGCTAGCACCCTAATAAAAACCACCTTTTTCCCCTTAGAAGCGAATCCTTAGAAGAAAATAAACAAAACAAGCTAACTCTTCTCTCACGAATCAAATCAAGAGGTTCTGGTTGAGTACAACAAACATAGAGGGTGCTAATACTTTCCCTCTTGTGTAATCGACTCCCGAACCTAGAATTTGGTTCCGATGACCATTTTCTTATCCTCTAGAGATTTTATCAATATTTTCCTATTCCTTCCTTGAAACGAATAAAGTTTAGTGGAGACTCTGTTCGAACGTTTTTTCTGCGTCCGTCGCGAGGATCATATTTTTTGAGGTACGATAAATAAGCATGATCTTCAACCAATAAATTCTCCCATCCATATATAAATATCAAGAGCTCCCATCCATCAATAATCAAGTACAAAATTACCTAATTTTAAATCAACAAGGATCAAGATCATCAGTGCCTCAAAATTAAGGTTTTGACCTAATTCAGTCTCTGGGTTGACTTTTGGAGCAAGGCATGATCCAATACCTCAAGATATGTTTCAAGGACCCCAAATAAATCACATGGACTGATACATATAATTGGATTGATCGGAAGAACTTGATTCATAAGCAAAACAAAGATTCAAATTCATCTGGACCACAAGCCAGGATTTCTAATAAAAAGTCAACTATGCCTTTGACTTTTGACCAAGACATGATCTCAAACCATGAGTCATGACTCAAGACATTCAAAAACACCATTGGAATCCATCCGTGATGTTTAATTTAGCCCAAGGATTTGATTTCATAATGGATCACAAAGTTCATGATTTATCTGATACAGAAAGTCAACTATGTTCAAAATCAAGTTTGACTTTTTGAGTTTTTGGTCAACCATGCCCTTTTCAAGTCAAGAACAATGTTAATATGTGATTTGTATAATGATTGATAAAGAAAAATCAAGAAAATTGAGATAACTTATAAAGAGGGCAACCTTAGAAAACTTAGAAACTTTTCTAAGTAATGAGAAACATTGATTTTTGCCCTACTTTGCTAGGTCATAACTTTGAAACCAAGCAACCATTTTCTTGGATCCAAAGATCAAATCTAAGAGCTTGTTACATACTACAAATTTTTCACATAGGGTGAATTCCCAAAAAAGACATAGATTTTGAGATATGAAGTCATGAAGTTAGAGTTTCAAGACTTTTTGAACCTCGACACTTATAAATTTTTTAGGCAGAATCTGTCTTATGTTTTAGCAAACTTTAAGGGAATTTTTCACAATGATCCAAATTGAATCAAGACCAATTGTGAACATCATAGTTAAAGTAGGATATCTTAGCTTTCCAACAAGTAAAGGAACATCCATTGGTCATGCTTGAGCAAGAAGTTATGGATTTAACATCATGCCTTGATCAAACTGATTTTTAGGATAACATTGTTGCATTACTTGTGTCACACGATTTTCACCTTCAAGTTTTGTCACTTTACAAGCTTTGTCATCATTCAAGATCAACATAAATCTTGTAGAGTTATATAAAATCTGCAAGAAAATGCTAATGAGTCAAGGATCTATCCTTTATCATGTGAGAATCATCATTACAAAGCCATGAAGTCAAGTTTGTCATTTGGCATTTATGTGAAACATTGAATTGACAAGAAATGAGCCACACCGGTTCAGATATGTTCGAAAACAATGAGTGTTAAAACATGCAAAATGTCATTTCAGTCAAGATTCTAGTTATTCTAGAGAAGACTAATGGTACCTTAGCATTTAAGTTAAAGCTACATGGCTATATCGATTGGACAATATCATGGTCCCTCATCCAACACTATTCATCCAAAACCAAAACATTTTCCTATAAATAGAGGACTTCTTTGATCAATTCAAATACACCAAAATAATACCAAAGCTTGTTTTCTCACATTTCCTCTATTGTTTCAAAGTTTCATAATTCAAAAGTGAGAAATTGAATTTCTCATTTCAGAGCAATTCTACTTAAACCAATCATCCACACAACTCACATACATTATATAGAAGTGATCCAAATCATTCAAACACTTATGTAACACCAAAATAAAAATCACCATACCTCACTTGATCAAATTACAATTGGATTTAAGTTGGGAGTTCCAGAAGAATTCAATCCATTCCAAGCACTTCAACACTTTTCTTGAGGGTCAAGGAAGCTGTTAGGATCATCACTTTGCATCTGTAACACCTCCAAGGCAGAATCCCAGTTCTTCTTGTAAGGTAGGTTTACAAAATCCAAACTCTATAATTCATACATCATATGTGATATTTTAAGTTACCATTATGTTTCTGCAAGGGTATAGAATATTTTCCCTCAATCAATTATTGTTTATCTTGAATGAATTTCATATTAGTTTTTGCAAATTCTAGGATTTATGTGTTCATGCTTGATAACTCACTCCATACTTAAAATAAATGAAATTAAATACCATCGCTGAGTTCCTTGTTTAAAAATGAGCAATTTTCATGTTTACTCCGTTCAATTTCATTACGTATTTCATGAGATAACATGGTTTTGCAAATCCGGCTGGAGGTTGAAGATGAAGTTCTTCGCGCGTAAATTTGAATTTACTACACATGTTTTATATATTATGTGTTGGTTTGCTATAATTATCATCTTCACACGCTGGCTCAGTTAGCCAAGGTGTGTTTTGAGTGTTGGAGTCAGAGGGCGTGGGTTCAAATCTCACCCTTGGCATTTATTTTACCACTTTTTCAATTTTAATATTTTTCATATTTTATTTTCAAATAATAATTTTTATATTCAAATTTAATTATTTTCAAGTGATTGTTTGCAAACATATCACTCACACACTCTACTATTTTAACCCACAAAAAAATTTCAAAAAAAGATTTTAATTCAATCACTTTTTATTAAGTTGAAAATAAGTGTTTTTTATGATTAAAAAAACCTTGAAAAATTGATTTTCTTCTTAATTGTTTTTAAACCTAATGCATTTTGATTCTCATATGGATAAACCCTAATGTTTCAAACTTATTTTTAAGATCACAACATGTTTATTTTGACTTACACATCACTTACATCATGTTTAAATTCATTTGAAAAACACCTTTGATCAAATATTTTAAAATTAGGGTTTTCAATTTGTTTTAAGTCATGGGCCTCTATTAGAGTGTAAGTCCCAACCCCTTTAAATTTTCAAATAATCAAAATCTTGGGCCTCTATTAGAGTATAAGTCCCTTCCCTCTTCTCAAAACTTTCTTCAATTTCTTAAAGCTTTCAATCTTTTAAAACTCAAATCTTCAAATTTCATCAAACACATCCCTTGTGGCATTCAACTTTTAAACTCTCTTGCTCCTCTATTAGAGTGTAAGTCTCAACCCCTTTTAATTTTCAAATCATAAAAATCTTGGGCCTCTATTAGAGTATAAGTCCCTTCCCACTTCTCAACACTTCCTTCAATTTCTCAAAGCTTTCAATCTTTCAAAACTCAAATCTTCAAATTTCATCAAACACAACCCTAGCGGCATTTAACTTTTAAACTCTCGTGGGCCTCTATTAGAGTGTAATACCCAACAACTTTATACATAGAATAAGTCATGGGCCTCTGCTAGAGTGTAAGACCCATCACCTTTTATTTTCTTTTCAATAACTCTTGGGCCTCTGCTTAGAGTGTAAAACCCAACACCTTTGTACATAGAATAAAATCTTGGGCCTATGCTTAGAGCGTAAGACCCAACACCTCTGTGAATAAAATAAAACACACAAATAAAATATTCTACACATCAAACCCTAAAAGATGTGCAATCTTCCATGAATTCAAACATGTCTATACTTGTGAATCTTCAATCATGTTTGTTCATATTTTTTCTAAGTTTCTCTTGACATTTACATCATCCTTAGTTTAGACATAGGCCAAACAATAGAATCCCTTTAATCACAACTTAGTCCAAACAACTAGTTCCCTGGCCTCCTCTTGGACCTTATACAAGCATCATTGCCTCCTCTTGGGAATCATACAAAGAATCCCCCCAGCAAGATAGCCTCCTCTTGGGCTTCATACATGGAGACTTGGGAAGTCTCATTCACTTCCCCACAGCCTTCTCTTGGGCTTCATACAAGGACCCGCAGGCTTCTCAAAAACATAATTCAAGTCTTAGTAATCTATGCAAATAAATTCTTTTAGCCTCATCATCCCAGGCTTTGTACAAGATACAAATAAATTATTTTAGCCTCATCATCCTGGGCTTTGTACATGATACAAATAAATTCTTTTAGCCTCATCATCCTGGGCTTTGTACATGATACAAATAAAATTTTTAGCCTCATCACCCTGGGCTTTGTACAGAATATAAATAAATTATTTTAGCCTCATTTATCCTAGGCTTTGTACAAGATACAAATAAAAATCCGCAAAAAGAGTCAGTCAAATCCTCAGTATTGAGTAAGTATCTTCAAATTTCTTCAATAGTCATTAGCCTTTTCTCAGGCTTTTATACAAATAATTTCTCCAGTTAGTCAGCCTCAATCTTGGGCTTTGTATAAGACAGATAAAACTCCCCAGTTAAGTCAATTTTCAATCTTTTTCAGCTTCATATCTTGGGCTTCAATCAAGATACCTAAATAAATCCATATCCTCCAAGATGAGACTTTGAGTCATCTCTGTAGGAAGACATCTCTTCTAATCACTACAATTTAAATCAAACACTAAAAACCATTTTCCATATAAGTGATGTAAGTGGCACACTTGTTGATTCAAAATCCAAGCTGGAGTCCCTCTCTTATCATGGCTCAAAAATGTTTCTTTCATCTAACTGATGTAAGTGGCACACTTGTCGATCCTATATCCAAGTTAAAGCCTCTCTCTTAGTATGCAAAGAATTCATAAAGGAAAAAGTGGCATTTCTTAAACACAATAAGTTCAAAGCTTTCTTCCCTTATGACATCATTCTCATATGATTGTAGTGAATAGGTGAGATATTTCCCTTAAAGATGACAATTTGTCAAATCTTTCCAACACTCTTTTTAGCTTCACTGTCTTGGGCTTTAAACAAGATACAAAACAAACTTTTTCCTCCCATAGATTAGGAGGAACTACGAACACTTTGATTTCTCAATTTTCTTTTTGAGAATACGTAGGCATAAGATTGTGAGATCTTAGCGAGCACACTAATAAACTAAGCGTTAGGTCCCGATACCTTCCAAAAACAATAGAAAACCATGGAAACACTAAACAAAAACATTCCCTCAGTTTTCACAAAGGATAAACCTTCCCAATTAAACAGAAGACAAACCTAAGCAAGCAAGTCATTCAACAGTAGAAATATACGGTCAAGGTTCCTATAGATTACTATAGATACTTAGAGTGTTAATATCTTCCCTTAGTATAACCAACACCCGAATCCAGATCTCTTTGCATTTATAGGTAAAACATATGCACACAGGGTTTGTTTAGATTCCTCCCCCTTCCTATTAAGCATCATACGATAAATATTAGAAATTCAAAAATAACACAAAATGCGGTAGTGATCGCGTCACGAAAATCGGAGCTACAGAAAAATGGGGACTTCACTAGGGAAGTCTTTCCCATCCCATAAAAGGGTTAAGCCTTGTATATATTTTACTGTTTCATATTCTTATTTGATATCATTTGATGTTTTCCATTATACTATCTACATATTTGTCATACTTGTTTAAATTGATTTTATCTGGGAATGCGATTAATACGCATGTGGTGAGTCAAAAGTTCCTCAGTGGGATTGAGAGCATTTTTTAAGATAGGAGGTGGAAAAATCAAGAAAGCTTATAGGGAGTGAGTCTCGACCAAGCTAACTTGAAATCCCACCAAACCAGTAGAGGTACTCTTTTGGAATTACTGATGTTGAGCGAGCAAGTCATGAATACATTACTTTTTCCATTGGGAACCCGTGAAACTGAGGATTAGTAAACATCTACCATTCGGTCACTTTAGGACGTAGTGCAGTAACTATCGAGAATAGTTGATACATGATGCTACACTCCAATGAGATCCATCGGGGGGATATTACAACTCTCATGAGTCAATCAATTTGCTGGTAATATCCTAAAGAAGGGTCAATGATTTTGGGAGCCTTTGTTAGAACCCGTTCTACAGGTTCAAAAATTGAACCCTAGTACATACCTTGGGGATGGGTAGATCCATGGCTCCATGCTCGTGACAATGAACTCTTAAACCCATGTTTTCATATACTTGTGTTTGCTGCATTAATCAAATTTTTTCAAAAGAACTAAAAAAATGGGTTGTTGCAAATATCAGAAATTGTGATATGGATTTTGGTAGAAGAAAAAATCAGAAGTACACCTTCAAAAGTCCAAAAATAGAAGACCTAAGAAAATTAAGAAGGTTTATTACTAATTCTAAAGCTTTCAGAGCTAAGTATGGAGGAATTTTGTCTCTTTTAAAAGTCAACATGGTGGAAGGAGTCCTATCTACGTTGGTTTAATTCTATGATTCAGTATACCACTGCTTCACGTTTCTAGATTATCAGCTCACACCAACATTAGAAGAGTACTCTCAGCTGATTGATTTACCTATCACTGATCAAGATCCCTTCTTTGGCTTGGAAGAAATTCCCAAAGATCAAACCATTACAAGGGTACCTCTTTGAAAATGTTAGATATCAAAGCTCACATGACTACCAAGGGAGGAATTCAAGGTCTACCAACTAAATTCTTGATGGAGAAAGCCCTATGCTTTGCCAATATAGGAAACATGTTTGCTATCGAGGATATCTTTGTTCTACTCATCTACAGATTATTCCTCTTTCCCAACATTGATAACTTTGTCGACATCAATGCTGTTAAGATATTTTTAATTGGGAATCAAGTCCCAACTTTGCTTGCAGATACTTACCACTCAGTGCATCTAAGGAATTTGTACAACTGAGGGATGATTACGTGCTGTTTACCATTACTCTACAAATGGTTTATTTCTCACTCGCCAAAATCTGCTACTTTCTGGGATCTCAAAAGTGGTATGCAATGGTCGCAAAAGATTATATCTCTTACTCACTCTGACATAAATTGGTATAACTGGGTCTATGATGGAACAAAAATCATTGACAATTGTGGAAATTTCCCCAATGTACCCCTCATTGGTACTAAAGGTGGGATCAACTACCACCCAATTTTAGCTCGTCGACAACTTGGTTACCCTATGAAAAATATACCACATAACATTCATTTGGAAGGTCTTTTCTTCAAGGAAGGTAAAAATGACAAAACACTTAAGGAAGAAATTGTGCATGCCAGACATCATATTCATAGGAAAGGAAGAGAATCTCTGGGAAAACCAAACTACATCTCTATGGAGCCTTATCTCCAATGGATAGAAACTAGAGCCATCAAGCTAAAGATGCCTTACCCTCGTCAGGAAGTGTTTACCCTAAAGGGATCTATCCTCTACTTCATGAATGACACAGAGAAGCTTCATGTTGTTTTTAATAAAACTCAATATGGAAAGAACTCTTGGAGGAACAAGTATCAAATTGTCAGCTTGGAGTGCATAAAGATTCAAGAACTACTAAAAGAAAAAGATGCTCTGATTGATATATTGGAGCAACATGCTGTAGTAAATCAAGAAGGACAGAAAAGTTTACTCTCTCTCTTCACCTGGCAGAGGACCATCGACCCACCAATAGTTGAAGAAGCGCGATCAAAGAGGCAGAAAAGAAGTCAGTAACAAGCATTTGGACCTTCGTCAAGGATTCCTTAGGATTCATAGGCCTAGTTCTCCTTCCCGCACTTTGTAAAATAATGTACTTTTCTTTGTAAGATATTGTAATCCTTTGAATTCAATAAAAAGTTTTAGTTGCTTTATGATATTTGCAACATAATTGTTAAAAAGTTCTTTTAAAAACAAAAAAAGAAAGCATTTTCATTTTTTGGACATCATGCATCATTATAACATTTCACACGTTTCTTTCATACAAAACTTACACATTTATCACACTTTAGAGTCAAACTGTCTCATTCATATAACACTCGAGCCAATCGTCAAAAGAAAATGGACGATCTTGATGAAGAAAACAGAGAACTAAGAGAAGAAGTTAAAACTCTAAAAGAAAGTCTAGAAAGACTCAACGTTATTATTGAATCATTGGCAGCAGCTCAGGATTAGCCATCTCAAAGAACTGTGATTTCAGAAATTGTGTCTGTACCAACGTTTGAGGTACCCGTCAGTCTTCCTCAGTACTACATGCCTAAAGGTTTCCCCTGTGGCAGGCCTTTCAATTTTGTGCCTGAAGGATATATACCTCCGGTCATTGAAGAAACATAAGCTACAACTAGAATCTCCAGACCTTAAGGTTACAAACTTCAGGTAAATGAAGATGAAAGAGCTACGACAGAGATTCCTATACCTGAAGGTTACAAACTTCAGATCACATAAGCGCCAAAAGCCGCAGTAATAATGATTATACCACAGCCTATGGTACATACCATTCTAGAAGAACAATAATTTCCTGCCACTCCAAGTAAGGATATAGAAGTATATGAAAGAATAAATTAATTCCAAGAACAGTTCTTGGAAATGCAGAAAGAACTCCATGCCATTCGCGGACAGGACTTGTTTGGGAAAGATGCTGCCGATCTCTACTTAGTCCCAAATGTTAAAATACCACACAAGTTCAAGGTGCATGACTTTGAAAAGTACAAAGGCAATTCCTGCCCTCAAAGTCACTTAGTGATGTACGCAAGGAAGATGTCTACCCAGATGGAAAATTAACAGTTACTGATCCACTACTTTCAAGACAGTTTAACTGGTGCCGCACTCAAATAGTACATGGGGTTAAACCGTACCAAGATTGGTACTGTTGCAGTGAGAATCAGATACCAAGCTATTAATTAACTTGAATCACAAATCTTTAAATATTTACCACTGAACTTTGATTTATCCAAAGGAAAGGGTAAAGATCAAAGAAAACTCTAAGTGCGCTACGTAACAACGAAGCTAAGAGATCGAGGGGTTCAGGGGATGGTTATACTAAGAGAAGGTATTAGCACCCTAAGTATCTGTAGTACTCTACATAAGCCTCTTGTTTGGTAGTTGTGTTTGTATTAATGTTCGTCTGCTAATGGTTATGTGCTAAGATAAAGACCTAGGGGTATATACACTAAGTATGCTCGCCAAGACATCGCATATCGTGCCTACTTATCCTAAAAAGGATGGAATCAGAGCAATTGTAGTTCTCCTAACTAGGGACAAAACTCTTGACTATGGTCAAGGTTCCAAGGGGAATAAGTATTCATAACAATGATACTTATATAGAGTTAACAAACTCTCTAAGTCTAAGTTGAAAGACTAAGTGGGGGTTTGACTTTAACAAAATGCAAAAGGGAAAAGTGAGTACCCATAACAATGGTACACACATAGACTTAACAAACTCTAGACCTAAGTTCTAAGTTATAGGATTCCTAAAAAGGTGTGCTAAAGGTCTTGACTTAACAAAGTCAAAGGGATAAGGTTCCCTAAAAGTCCTAATGATTCTAATAAGATCAAAAGGAGAATAAAAGAATAATGAGATATCTATGACATTGAGTCAATAGAGAGACTTTCCTTTGGAAATTAGGACATAAAGCAACTCTTGAGGATGAGATCTAACAAGCTGCATCACTTAGGGGGAAATTAACAAAGTCATACATATACATTCATTCAAACATGATGAAGATATAATATCATCGTAACAACCAAGAAAGTGAAGCAAGCATGTGATAACATCAAGCAAAGATAATAGCAAGGTTACAACCAATTATTCATCCATATTATCTTTAGAATCAAACCAAATGGTTGCAACCAAAATTAAACACATATGTTACAACATCTAAATGGCTACGAAATATAGGTTCTTACAAGACCAAACATCATAAGTGACTTAACAATGATACACATATAGAGTTAACAAACTCTAGACCTAAGTTCTAAGTTATAGGACTCCTAACAATGTGTACTAAAGATATTGACTTAAGAAAGTCAAAGGGATAAGGTTCCCTAAAAATCCTAATGATTCTAACAAGATCAAAGGAAGAATAAAAGAATAATGAGCTATCTATGACATTGAGTCAATAGAGAGACTTTCCTTTGGAAATAGGGACACAAAGAAACTCTTGAGGATGAGAGCTAACAAGCTATATCACTTGGGGGGAAATTAAGAAAGTCATATATATATATATATATATATATATATATATATATATATATATATATATATATATATATATATATATATATATATATATATATATATATATATATATATATATATATATATATATATATATATATATATATATATATATATATATATATATATATATATATATATATATATATATATATATATATATATATATATATATATATATATATATATATATATATATATATATATATATATATATATATATATATATATATATATATATATATATATATATATATATATATATATATATATATATATATATATATATATATATATATATATATATATATATATATATATATATATATATATATATATATATATATATATATATATATATATATATATATATATATATATATATATATATATATATATATATATATATATATATATATATATATATATATATATATATATATATATATATACATGATGAAGATATAATATCATGGTAACAATCAAGAAAGTGAAGCAAGCATGTGACAACATCAAGCAAAGATAATAACAAGGTTACAACCAAGTATTCATCCATAGGATTTTTAGAATCAAACCAAATGGTTACAAACAAAGGTAAACATAGATGTTACAACATGTAAATGGCTATGAAATGAGGTTCTTACAAGATCAAACATCATAAGTTATAAGTGAATCATGCATAAGTCAAAACATAACTTATAACAAAGTTAAATGATCAACATGCATAAATCATAATAACATTTAAGCATGGAACACATAGAGGATCATGCATAAGTAAAAACATTACTTATCATAGATACAAATCAAGTATAGGGAACAACCTAAACAACTTTGACAAAGGTGGGACATGTGTGACAACAACATGTGAATTATAGTGAATCATATTAGACAAGTAGGTAACAACTTAACATGTAAAAGGGATTCAATAATGGAAGATGAGAAACATTTAAAGGGGAAATCATGCATAATTGAACATATTTTAAAGTAAAACAACAAGTGTATGAGAACACTCAAGGTAATGTTTTGAAAGACATGAAACACATTCTAAACATTCAATCAATGGAAGAGAAACATATGTCAAATGTAAAGTAACAACCAAAATTTTATGATGTTCAAACATGCATTCGTATGTGAAAATGAACTTGAAAAAGTGACAAACATCATGTAAAAACAAGGGTATGCAAATTCACACATCAAATGAAGTTCATACAAAGTATAAAGGGTGCATACAAGCAAAGAGAATCAAAGGAATCAATCACAAAGGTAAAAAAAGCCTAAGAAACCCTAAAAAGTCACAAACTTTGAACATGCACAAGGGCAATAAAAATAATTCTTTTTGGATTTTTATTGATATGAACAAAAAATAGACATTCTCATGAACATTTAGCAAAAAGAATGGGATCAAAATAATAAAAATCAAAGAAGTTATGATCAAATAAATTAGTGAAAAAAACATAAATACAAGGTATTAAAAATATGAAGGTGCACTCAATGGGGTTTGAACCCACGTGTCACAGCCTACAGGTCAAAACCTTAACCACTCTGCCAACGCGCGTGTCGCATAACATGTGGAAACAGTTAATAAAATACCAAAACAACAATTAAATCAAGAAAACAAGCAAAAGGGTTAATCAGCAGGATCGAACCCAGGTCAGGCAAGGCAAGGAGGTACTAAAGCGCGCGTGGTAAACCATTGAGGTGGTGATACATCCATTGTATCATCTCCCCAAATGAAACCATAAGCTTCGAAGTAACCTGAAACTTGACCAATGCGTATGGTTGAACATTGACTTCAACAAAACCAGTTTGCAAGACAATGTGTAACTCTCTCAATACTCCATGAAAATGGATGATCCAAAGATCAAACTCACTTAAAATTTCACAAGGAATTCAATGCTATCAATGGTTTTGTCTAATAATGTTTGTATTTAAAAACTTGATAGTGAAACCTCAAAAAGCTCAAATTTGCAAATTCAATGGTGCAGTCTTATTCAAACATGATAATCAGCAAGAAATGGTTCTAACACATCACTATGACATATTAAACAAGTCTATGGTCAATGTACATCAAAAGAAAGCATGATTTGCAAAATGCCAAGTTTGAGGAAACTTACCTCTTGAAGCAAACTTGAAACTTTTACAAGATTCGATACATAAATGCTTTGATGCCTTGGACACCTTTAAGGAACCTCTTATGGAGCTTTAAGATGCTTGGAACCAAGAGAATCCAGCTGGAACATAATAGAGCTTCCCTCTTGTAAAATGTCAAAAGTGACCAGTGGGAACTTCAAGTAAATGAAGTCACAGAAGCAAAACAAGATTTGTGACAGTTTAGGGTTGCTTATTAAAGAGTGTTTGAAGTGTTGGAATGGTTGAAAATGGTTTGGATAGGGTTTTGGTCTTGAAAATGCAAAAAGTCAACAAAATGAGGTTTTGAAGGTTGACTTTCTGGTTTAACAGGTTTGGAGTGATTGTGATGATCTGAACACCTCTAACACATGTTTTGTGATGTGTTAGAGTGATTGGTTTGATGGTTTAGTGGCTGGAAATGATTTTGAGAAGTTTTGTATAAAGTGGTGTTTTTTGGCACAAATGGTGTTTGATTTGCAAAATACTGCTCTTTGGAGGTTTGGAGGTGTTTTTCTCTGGTTTCAAACTCTTGTTCTCCTCCCCTTCAAGCATGAATTTCAACTTTATTTATAGGGCAAGGATTGAGATCAGGTTATGCAGAATTTGTAACTTGGTAGTTCCATGGTTTGGTTGAATTCCAACTTGAAGTTTTGTGGTTTTCTACAGTTTCAAGGCAAAGTACCATGAGATCTTGAGTGGTTGAGATGTTGCTTATGACTTTAAAAGTGCTCGAGTGCAGAGAGGACAAGTTGGAGGCTCAAGAAGCTGGTTTTGTGCATAGCCTCCGAGAAAACTTCTAGGTAAAACTGCTCTGCTAAGCACAAATCCACTCCGCTGGGAATTAGAAACATGTATCGACCAACTGCTGGGGATAACCGCATGCCTACGTGCACACCACCATGCTGGGATGAAGAAACCACCTTTAGTTGCTGGGGAATAAACTCTGGCTGGGGAAAAAAGCTCCATCCATACCTACTTAGAGAGATGCCCCAAGGGTAACAAACCTGCAAAAACAAAAGACAAGATACTACACAACATAGGCTATCTTGGTCATCATCTATAACGTTGTTCAGTTAAGTCAAAGTTTTAACAGTTATTGGCCAAGGTCTGCAAGTTTATGTATGTGCAAATTCATCAAAAACATCGGGCGTCTTTTCACAAACAAAACAGTAAAAGTTAAAAAACAAGCACACAAAGACTTCTGAATAACATGTTTTATTGATAACAGCCTGAAAATAGGCAGATTTACAAAGGATGCAACTCCTGAAATGAGAAAGTTGCGCCAAAGACAAATAAGAAATGCACAAAGATATACAAAATGTCGGCAATGTGGTATAGACAACCACCATGGAACGACTCATCTATGACTCGCATGACTTTGATGCTTTTCTGATGCTTCGTCTTCAGCAGAGATTGATTCAAACGATTTCCCGCGGGTTCTCCCATAATCCCTTATGTTCTGAAGACCAATACGCAGATCACAGTCGTTTGCTTTTCAAATCCCTAACTTTTGCCTGAATCGCCCTTGCAGGTTTTTGATTCACCGGGATACCCATTTTTGCCAAAGTCGCCTTTTCAGGTTTTCAACTTTGCGGGTTTACATCTTTTCTTTCTTTTTATCCCTAATTTTTGCCCGAACCTATCTTTTTATGGTTCGTCGGGATGCCCTATTTTTTTCTGGACTTTCTTTTTCTTTCCAGCGGGTCTCTTTAAGCATAGTATTTTTTGACTGCGTCTGCGTTTACAGGGGACGTGAAATCTTCACCGTCCATAGTCGAAAGTAGTAAGGCTCCTTTGGAGAAAACTTTCCTTACAACATACAGACCTTTGTAATTGGGAGTCCATTTGCCTCTGTGATCGTTCTGTGGTGGGAGAATCCGCTTCAACACTAAATCACCTGCCTGAAAGCTTCGAGGACATATCTTCTTGTCGAAGGCTTTCTTAATTCTGCTTTGGTATAGATGACCGTATGCGATAGACGCCAACCTTTTCTCATCCATCAGGCTGAGTTGATTCAACCTGTTCTTCACCCATCCTGCTTCATCTAGTTTGACGTCAGCTAGAACTCTCAAGGAAGGTATCTCGACTTCTAGTGGCAGGACAACTTCCGTACCATAAACCAACGAAAAGGAGTTGCCCCTGTTGAAGTACGCACTGAGGTGCGATATCCATGTAAAGAAAAGGGAAACATCTCATGCCAATCTTTATAGGTCACAACCATTTTCTGCACAATCTTCTTGATATTTTTATTAGATGCCTCAACAACGCCATTCATCTTCGGAAGGTAGGGAGACGAATTGTGATGCTCAATCTTGAAGTTCTGACACAACTCCTTCATAATCTTGTTATTCAGATTGGAACCATTATCAGTAATGATCCTTTCAGATATTCCATATCGGCAGATGATGTCCCTTTTGATGAACAGAGCCACCACTTACTTGGTGACATTGGCATAAGAAGCTGCTTCGACCCATTTGGTGAAATAGTCGATGGCTATTAGGATGAAACAATTTCCATTGGATGCAGTTGGTTCGATCTTTCCAATCATATCAATGCCCCACATGGAAAAGGGCCATGGGGATGACATTACATTCAAAGGACACGGTGGCACATGAATTTTGTCAGCATAGATCTGACATTTGTGACATTTCTTCGCGAATTTGAAACAGTCCGACTCCATCGTAAGCCAATAATACCCAGCTCGCAACAACTTTCAAGACATGGCATGTCCGCCGACATGCGTACTGAAAGTACCCTCATGGACTTCCTCCATAAACAGATTTGCTTCTTTTTCATCCACGCATCTCAACAACACCAAGTCATGGTTTCTTCTATAAAGCACACCATCCTGATTCAGATAAAAATTGCCAGACAATCTCCTTAGAGTCTTCTTATCTCTAATGGATGCCCCAGTCGGATACTCCTGGTTCTTAAGGAAATTCTGGATGTCAAAATACCATGGCTTGCCATCGGAGGCCTCCTCAATGGCGAATATGAAAGCGGGTCTATCAAGGCAGGAGATAACTATTCTGGGAGCTTCATTCCAAAAATTAACCTTGTACATCAAAGACAGCGTTGCCAGAGCGTCTGCCATCTGATTCTCCGCTCGCGGCACATGGTGAAACTCTACTCTATCGAAGAAAGGTAACAGCCTCCTTGCATAATTCATGTAAGGAATCAAATTATGTTGACGAGTTTCCCATTCTCCCATGATCTGATTAACCACTAGCGCTGAATCGCCATATACATCGAGATTCTTGATCCTCAAATCAATAGCTTCTTTAAGACCCATGATACACGCTTCATACTCAGCCTCATTGTTGGTGAATGGAAATGTTAATCTGGCAGTGAATGGGATATGAGTGCCATGCGGTATTGTAATGATTTCCCCAATTCCACTTCCGTATGAGTTGACGGCACCGTCAAATATCAACTGCCATTAGGAGCCGAGTTCAGGACCTTCATCTGGTAGTGGTTCGTCACAATCCTTCATCTTGAGGAACATAATGTCTTCGTCCGGAAATTCAAACTTCATTGGCTGATAGTCTTTGATAGGCTGTTCGGCAAGGTACTCTGATAGAACACTTCTTTTGATGTCCTTCTGAGGAATATATTGAATGTCGTACTCCGTCAGTACCATTTGTCATCTGGAAATTCTTCCTGAAAGCGCTTGCTTTTCGAAGACATATTTGATCGGATCCATCTTCGAAATCAACATGGTTGTGTGGTTAAGCATGTATTGTCTTAAACGTTTGGTAGCCCAAGCAAGTGCGCAACACATTTTCTCAAGCATTGAGTAAAGGGACTCACAATCTGTGAACTTTTTACTCAGATAGTAAATCGCATGCTCTTTTCTTCCAGTCTCGTTCGTGTTGACCTAGGACACAACCCATACTGTTCTCAAGAATCGTTAAGTACATAATCAATGGTCTTCCGGCTACTGGAGGTATCAGTATCGGAGGTTCCTGCAAATACTCTTTTATTTTCTCAAATGCTTTCTGACAATTCTCATTCCAAAAGACTGCCTGATCTTTCTTTAATAACTTAAATAATGGCTCACAAGTGGCTGTGAGGTGAGATATGAACCGAGAAATGTAGTTCAATCTACCTAAGAAACCACGAACTTGTTTCTCGGTCTTTGGTGCTGGCATTTCTTGAATTGCTTTGATCTTCGCAGGATCAGCCTCAATACCTTTCTCACTGACAATAAACCCCAACAACTTTCCTGACCGTACGCCGAAAGTACACTTGTTTGGATTCAGCCTAAGTTTGAACTTCCTTAATCTCTCAAACAGCTTTAGAAGATTCACCAGATGCCCCTCCTCCGTTTGGGACTTCGCAATCATATCATCAACATAAACCTCAATCTCATGATGAATAATTTCGTGAAAGAGTGTCACCATTGCTCGTTGATAAGTTGCCCCTGCGTTCTTCAAACCAAAAGGCATTACTTTATAGCAAAACGTCCCCCATGGCGTGATAAAAGTCATTTTTTCCATGTCCTCCGGTGCCATCTTAATCTGATTATAGCCCGAAAAACCGTCCATGAAAGAAAACACTGAGTATTGCGCTGTGTTATCAACAAGCACGTCAATATAAGGGAGCGGGAAATCATCCTTTGGACTTGCTCTATTCAGGTCCCTATAGTCAACACACATCCTGACTTTGCCGTCCTTCTTAGGCACGGGCACGATGTTTGCAACCCACAGAGGGTACTTGGTCACAACAAGAAATCCGGCGTCCAATTGGTTCTGGACTTCTTCCTTGATCTTCACTGCCATATCAGGCCTGGTTCTTCTCAATTTTTGTTTAACAGGAGGACACTCTTCTCGAAGAGGCAGGCGATGAACTACAATATCTGTGTCGAGTCCAGGCATATCTTCATATGACCAAGCAAAACCATCCTTATACTCTTGGAGTAACTCAACCAGTCTTTGCTTGACATCACTTTGCAGCGTGACCCCTATTCTGACTTCCTTCTTATCCTCTTTTGTTCCCAGGTTGATGACTTCAACTTCCTCTTGATGAGGCAGGATGACCTTCTCCTCTTGTCTCAATAATCTAGCAAACTCTTCGGGTAGGTCTTCATATTCATCAATCTCTTCTTCTGCTTGAAAGATCGGATTATCAAAGTCACACCGAGTCATAGACGAGTCTGAGTCGATGGTATCTGAAACGTGTAACCTGCAATGATGATGATTTTATGCTTAAATGATATGCAAACAAAACAAACACAAACCACATTGCCATTTTATTGTTAGAAAACAAAGAGAAGAAAAACAAGGATCACAAAATTCGAATGAGAAAAATGCCTTTTGATTAATGATAAAAGATGGTTCAAACATAAACAAGCATGCCCTGAACAAAATACCGCTATGCTCCGGGTAGAACATAGGGTTACACAATAACTGAGAAAACAAAGTATTATTGTTCACGTGTCACTTGGACAAATTCCTCAATGGACCAGTTGCATAGCTTCTGTCCGGGAGCGCTCGGCTGGATCCAAGCGTCCATGTCACAATCAGTGTCCCCCGCTTCATTATCAGAGACAACATTGATTTGCTCAAAAATGACACCCCCACTGGTGAACTTGACGGGCCCCTTGTAGCGCGGCACGCTCTGCGAAGATGATGGTTGGTACCCCAACCCGAACTTGTCCTGCTTCTGAGGTATGTCTAGCACCTTTCCCCATCCTTGCGATGCCCCAGCCTAAACTGCCGCTTGAGCCTCCTTAAAAGATGACATAGCCACTTCTGGTTCTTTGTTCATAACTGGAGATTTGTCGTTCAATTGCACGGTCTCGAAGGCCTGGCACAAAGTTTCATGAATTTCTCCGTCTACTTCGACGTATTTGAAAGATGACATGTGGCTGAGCATGATATCTTCCTCCCCACATACTGTCACAACACTGCCTCCGACCATATATTTCAGCTTTTGATGCAGAGTGGACGTAACAGCCCCAACAGAATGTATCCATGGACGACCTAGCAGACAGCTATAAGCAGGCTGAATGTCCATGATGTAAAATACTGCCTCAAATACCTCCGGGCCCACTTGGATAGGTAGAGTTATCTCCCCAAAAACAGATCTTCGAGTTCCATCAAAGGCTCGTACAATCAAATCACTTGGTGTACAATAAAGACCCTGATGATCTATCTTAATCAATGCTTTCTTTGGGAGCACATTCAAGGACGACCCTGTATCAACAAGGACGACCCTGTAGCAACTGATTCGCATTTGACCCGAGTTGATTCAAGGAGGGAATTTGAGATTAATGTAGAATTCAAGTTCATACGGTGAAATTTGCAACAAAAGTCAAGATCAAAATCATAGTGTTCATCTACAAAGTTCCAATAAAGGTCCACTACCCAAATTTACAGGCCCATATGTTCATATTACAACAACAAAAATGCAAATATATAATAGAAACAAAATGCAATAAACAATTCATTCACAAGCCTTCATTGACCATGTTACATTAAGCTAAGTTTCAATATCAGGCCCATCAAAAATAAGGTGTATTGAAATTGTTACCGCATTGAATTGAAAAAAGGGGGTTATGCATCAACGTAGAAATTTCACAGTTGGAAAAATAGTACACGCGGAGCGGACATTTCGCACGACATTACCATTTCAGGACCTCCAGCTGGCGTTTCTATCTTTTCCACAACACCCTTCAGCATCTCATATAAAAAAAAGAAGACAAAAATTAGTACATATATTTTGCTTCACACGCACCTCGCACCATCTGGAGGTCGTACGAAAATTCACGGCGACGCAACAATACGAAATTGAAGGATGGAAAATCAAAATAAATGAAAACAGCTCACACAACCGACCCGGTTCGTACGCAACTAGCAGCATAAAAGAAAATTCACGAAACCACGCATAGGAGTTGCTTCCATCCTTCTGTAAACTACCTGCACAAATACAAGCCATTCATCATACTTGATTTTTTTTTCTTGCGGAACGAAATATCAAGATAATCTATTTAATAACAGGACAATCAATAATTATTCTGGCAATAAGGTCCCACAAACATGAGGAATCCTGTGGACTGGTATTAGGAGCCGTCTGCTCACGATAGGAAATGGTACAACCAAAACCTTCAGGCCACAACTTTCATCCGTGAAAGAGCATCCCGTACGAATTATAGTAGAAAATTTCAACACGGTTCCCATGCGTAGGCCAATAATCCGTTTCCTGAATTCACACGCCGCCAACTTTACGTTTTGGTTCCATTCATTGTTTCACTTATGATTTGTAGTAGCTGTGTTATTATTAGGGACCACACAAGAGAAAGGAGAGGATTGTGAGAGGATTTTACAAGACCACAAATGGTACGACGCAAACCGCCACAACACAAACATCAGCCAGTATGTAATTTCACAAAAAAATGAAGTCAGTACGCATTGCTAATTCTCATCCTGCATAAAATGGCACAGTATCAAAGCCACGCTCACCATTACTCAGAGTAGCGGTTTCAACATGTACAACAAAACCAAGTTGACCACACCCTGCGTAATACCACAATTTACTCTGCTACACGCCAACAATTCTTCCTACATCATTTCAGTGTATAAACAAAACAGCCACTCCAGCACACCTCTGTCACAAACGCAGCAGACCTAACCTGTACCCAAATGCTTCATAATGTTTCAAAACCGTTTTGTAGTGAAACGACCCCAACTGGTATGACCAAAACAGCAACAAGTTAATACACAAGCTGTGAGGATTTGAAAATATATAAAAATGAGGAAGCACCAGCACTCAACAGGCTAGAAGAATTACAAACGGTACCGTCATTTCTCTCCCAATTCGTATATCCTGTTACTGTTGTTTTGTCTCATTCAGAGGTCTGCAAAGGGACTGCTATCACACAAATCATCCGGTGGGCCACTTCAATTTCCCTGCACAGAAACTGACAAAAAATGAAGAGAAAGTTATCAATTCTTGTTTATAAAGCACCCTGTACTATCATAGAAAACCACAACAAATTCTGCACACAAAAAAGCGAGTGATGGCCATGATTCACAATGTGCACCCAACATCTGCAAAGTACACATTTGTAGCAGAGATACAACTCACTATTGTCCTTTGCAAAACAAGGCAGTGGTTGAATTGTACTCACAACAGACAAAATCAATAAAAGCAAAATTGTACCTGGATTTTCAAGACACCACGCGGAGGAAACGAAAAAGAGCCCGCCTTCAATTTCTTGAACTGAGATTTAAAAAGCTTTCGATTTTCTCCAACGAGGGGGGGGGGGGGAACAAAAAAACACCTCCAACTCAACAACACCTTAACTCATTTTCTTCTCCTAAACACTTCCTCAAATCTGCATATATTCCATTCAGAACACAAAAATAAGGGGGGCAATCTTTGTTCTTCTCACACACAAATCAAAAACCAAATACAACCCATCAGAACCAACACCTCTTCATTCACTTTTTTTCAGACTTCAATGTACCCTTAAAACAACAACAACCCACCTCTTTTCGTAAAGATATCCCAAAACACATAAACCCCAACAATGACAATGGATCCTGAAACCTCTCCAATCTTCATAATCCCTCACTACCATCTTTCTTAAAAATCTACCTTCAGCATTATTGATAACAGAACAAAAATCCCTCGGAGTACCAACCCCGTTATCTTCTTCACCAACATACCTTTACCTTCTTTCATTCTACAACAATAAAACCAATATCCCTCTTCATTATTCTTCAAGACCAAAACCATAAATCCTTTCAACCTTCCTCCCATTTCATTCTGAAACCCAGAACGAGAACCATAACATTCAGCCTCCATACCCTCACCTTCTCAAAACCCTCTCAAACTTTTCAAACGTCGCCATCTCCAACCCACTTAAATCTTCTTCAATCTTCTTCATTTTTCAACTCAAATCACCTAACCCTAATTTAACCATTATACAATCTCCAATCCACTCAAACATCCCTACACACACCGAATCAGAAAAGAAAATAAATAGAAGGAGATGAAGTGAGAAGTTCTAAATCGATTTGGAAAGAGGAAACCTGGGTAAGACTTGATGGTGACGGAGGTCGCAACCATGTTGTGATCTTCGTGTTTTCATTCGACTGAAATTTGGGTGTGTGTTTTTTTTCGTTCAGAAAAGGAGACCAGTTAAATTTTTCTATTTCATCGTTAAAATGTTTTTTTTTGTTTTGTTTGGATTTTGGAGCCGATACGGGTTTAGGTTACATGGGCCCATTCCATTTTTAATTTTTCTTCTTCCTTCAGATTTTGTACTTGGCTGGTGATGATATTGGGCTTGAAAACCTATGTGAACCGCACCCTTTTAATCCAGCCTCACCCCCACCCTTTTCTCTTGATTTTCTTTTAAAGGTTTTTTTAATATAAGGTTTTATAAATAATTTTACTAAAATAATTTTGATAACTTATGTTAAGATCTCATGTACATATATTTTTTTAATATTTTCAATTAATGTCGGATATACTTTCTTTTATATTTTCTTTTATTCATTTTTATCGTGTTTACGGTCGATGACGATACCCCATAGTTGTTTTTCTATCAAATTATTGATGAAAAATAACAAACCCGAGACCAACTTTTCATTTTTCGATTTTTATCGATTTTTATTCATTTTTATACACTTTTGTCACCTTTTGGTCCATGACGAATTTCAATAAATATTATCGGTCAAATTATTGATAGATGATATTTTATTCGAGACTATTTCATTTTCTATTTCATTTTCCTTTTCATTTCCATTTTTATTCACTTTTTCGGATCGATGATGTCTTTTATTCGTAAGCGTCGCGTATCGAAGTTGATAACCTTCTCAATTTCAAATCTATGGGGAATGACCATTGGGGTCATTTTCCGTACTTTGGGGTCGTGATAGGCTACCTTCGATTAATCAACATTATGTTTGCGATTAAGACGAGATCCATTCTTTCGTGTCCCGCTTTGATTCACTAACCATTAAATTTAATTTCCGTTAAATATTATTGTGAATATTATTGTCATATTATTATTCATATTATCATATCTCATTATTCATATTCATTCCCCATATTCGAAAATACCTAATAAATTATCGAAACTCCTAAAAGCCAAATTGGTGGGCTGTTGGATTTTTGGTCATTTGCAGGTATCCTAACTTTGAGTCGTGCCCGACTTTCCTCAAGGCGTAGTTTAGGACACAAATGCACACACACGACTTTCTCTTGGGCTACCTTACAATGAGACCCCTTTATTTCGTGCAATCCCGTGTAAATTACATGTACCCCTCTGCCATTCCGATGTATGTTTCGTATTTTTTTTATTATTAGTTAATCTCCTAGGAGCAACCATAGGGACTAGAGCAGATTCAAACTATTTTCAAACTAATTCTCGATTCATCATCGAGCCATTTTCAAACAACCTCATAAGTCGAATGCTCATACGCATTCGCCATCAACCTATTACAACTCGACCCTTGATGCGTAAGTCAAGTCGGTCTCTTCTTTCAAACCATTTCATTCCAACACGTTTTGCACACGATAATGAGTCAAACCCTTGATCCAACGTCAAGTGGATTTTCGTAACAAAATATCAATCAATTAACAATTATTCAATTCTTTTCAAGGTGTAAAGAGTAGGTTCAAGTCTTTGATCTTGCTTTCCGTTGTTTATATGTGATTTATGTTATTCGTGTGTGAGCAATTGACGCTTTTAATTAACATTAATAACTCGACATCATTCAACTATTTCCAACTCAAACAACTTTCCTCTCACGATGAAAAAAGAGAGTGTCCCAAGTCTTTGGTTCGCTCTCCCGATTACTTGGGGTCCGTGAAGTCTTTCTTAGGCTTCAAGTGATCGTCATCATTTCAACCTTATCCTTTCAAACACATCATTCCTTCATGATGAAAAAGAGAATGTTCCAAGTCTTTGGTTCGCTCTCCCGATTACTTGGGTCCGAGAAGTCTTTCTTAAACTTCGAGTAATCATCATCCGTACTCACTTCAAATCCAAATCAAACCCGTTTCTTTCGTGGTCGTATCCACGAACTACGACTGCTCTGATTCTTCATTCACTCTTGAATGTAAGATACGTAGGCACAAGATTGTGATGATCTTGGTGAGCACAATCCCCTCCATCTTCCATTTTCCCCCATCCTTTCCCGTAGTCGAACTACGACGCTCTGATTTCTCATTCTCGTCCGAATGAGCATACGTAGGCACAAGGGCCCCAATCCTTGGCGAGCACCCTATCCTCTAACCATCCCCTTTCCCCTAGTGTCTTTATCCCTTTATAGTATCCTTTAGCATCTAATAGTGAGAAGAGAAGAATTAAGTTCAGCTAACATCCATCACAACTCGAATTAAGAGGTTCCCATCGAGTACGACAGACGTGAGGGGTGCTAATACCTTCCCCTCGCGTAACCGACTCCCGAACCCAGGAATGTGGTTACGACGGCCGTGTTCCTTCCGCGTTTATAAGTTTTTCTCGATATTTTCCTCTCCCGTTCATTCGGGAAAAATAAAGTTCGGTGGCGACTCTGTCGAACCGCATTTCCGCGCCTTTTGCGCGAGGGTCGTATGTTCGAAATGAATTTTCGAGGTGCGACAGGTGGCGACTCTGCTGGGGACTATTACTCCATGCAAGAGAGAGTCGAGCCTATCTTAGCTTGAGTTGTTAGCTTTTTGTTTTTATTTTCTTCTCGCTTATTTTTTTGGTATCCTTGTCTTGGTTACTTATGCTTGATGCATTGTGGGGGTTGCTATACTTATGGTTACTTTGTGAGATGGCTCTACACCCGAGTCCGAGTAAAACCCTAGGATTAGGATGGTGGTTGTGTAGTGGAGACTTGCGTGGAGTCTTTCACGTTAAGTTGAAGCGAAAACCCCGCTTGGAGTAGATTCCTTGGAGATGTTGTTGTTGTGGTGAGTCTTTGCCATAACAATAATGTTTTCGAGTCTGAATCGTTGATCCCAAGGACCATTAACCGTTTTATCCATGGTGGTTGGTAGTGTTAATTCTTTTTGAATTAATATGAACGCCCCAATCAGATGAGATCCCTTGAACGTATTACTTTCTTACAGTAGTATTTTCAACCTCGATCTATGACTCTGAGAACCTTTTCTAGAATCCATGTGTCGATGGTTGTGTAGTTGATGCCTCCGAGAAGTCTTTCTCGCATGGAAGATACGAGAACCTCACCTAGAGGAGATTCTATTGAGGATATTATCATCGTGATAAGGCTTTGTCATGGCTGTAATATCTTTGAAAGATGTCCATGACTCCAGGCACCTACCCGTTTTAGAATCCTACCCGTGGGGGTTTCTTTGGGCAGTGACTGTGATCCTTGAACCGTTCACCCGGCTAATTCTTAGAATTGTTTGAATTTGTGATCCTGTGATCCTGGATCTTGCATCTTGCATCGCATATCATTTGCATTGCATCTCATTTGTTGTGCATCTTGCATTCTCCTTCCTTTAGCAGTTTCTCATGTTTCTCTTTCCTTCATATCCAGTACGCGACTAGAGCCAATATAAGATGAATGATGGAGCAGATTCAGCAGGAGCAAGCTACCTTCAGGGAAGAGTTGGATTCTATGAAAGGAAAGATCGACCAGATCCTCGAAGCCATCCTCGCGGCCAGAAGAGAGGAAGAACAACGTGAAGCCGCTGCTGTCGTCAACAACAATGGTCAAGGACAAGGGTCTACTGCCATCCCTTTGGTTCCAATTCCAAATCCTCATGGGGTGCCGTTGAACTTCAATAACGCAGCCGAAGGGAACACTTCTCATCCAACCCCAGCGCCCGGAGTTACCATTGGAGCTATCCCGCAGGTCCATCCTACTGTTGTGCAAATCCCAGCTCCCCATACCGAAGATACTCTGATGGATCGTTATGACGACGTTCAGAACTATCATGCTGCTATCCCCATTTCCAGTCCTGTTGCTGTTCAGGATTCAGAAGCCATGAAGATGTGCCGAGATCTAGCCGAGAAACTCCGAGCCATGGAGGGGCACAGTTCAAATTCTTTCAGTGCTTTGGAATTATGCTTGGTGCCTGATGTTGTCATTCCTCCCAAGTTCAAACTGCCAGAATTTTCAAAGTACAAAGGTCTTAGTTACCCAAACATTCATCTGAAGATGTACTGTCGCAAGATGGCTGCCTATGCCAGAGACGAAAAGCTCATGATTCATTGCTTCCAAGACAGTTGTTTGGGGCATCACTCGAATGGTATATGCAGCTGGAACGTAACAGTGTGCGCACTTGGGCCGAGCTAGCTGATGCATTTGTCAAGCAGTATAAGTACAACACCGATCTTGCTCCGAATCGTACTCAACTTCAGAGTATGACTCAGAAGGACAACGAATCCTTCAAGGAGTATGTGCAGCGATGGAGAGAGCTAGCCGCAAGGGTGCATCCACCTCTTGTTGACCGTGAACTGATTGACATTTTCATGAGTACCTTGCAAGGCCAGTACTACGAAAAGCTGATCGGTAGTGTCTCCGCTGGATTCTCTGACTTGGTGATCGTCGGTGAGAGAATTGAAGAAGGGTTGAAGAGTAAAAAGATCCCAGGAGGTTCTAACAACCAGGCCAATACCAAGAAGCCTTTCAATGGATACAAGAAGAAAGAGGGCGAAGCAAATGCAATCTCTGTGCAAAAAGGGCAAGCTTCCCAACAAGCTCCTGCTCCTATGCCTTATCAAATGCCCTACTATCAGTATCCATATGTTGCTGCTGCGCAATATGCTCAAATGCCTTATCAGCCAGCTGTTCAAGCAGTGCAAGCTCAGATGCCACAACAACAGCTCCTCAGCAACAAGCCTACAACTAGCAAGGATATCAGTATCCTCCTCAGCAACAACAGATGCAAGCTGCTCAGCAACGACAAGGTACTCGCCCACAGCGTCAGCAGAGAACATGGAGGCCAGATAGAGTCTTTGATCGTCTACCAATGACATATGCTAAAGTCTTTGCTCAGTTGATGGAGAAGAAAATTGTTGTTCCGAGAGATTTGGCTCCTCCAACTGTCATTCCTGCCGATTATGATGCAAATGCTCATTGTGAGTTTCATAAGGGCGCTCCAGGTCATACCATTGAGGACTGCAGAGCTTTCAAGCACATAATTCAAGACATGATCGACAGGGATGCTTTCAACTTCAATGGAAAGTCTCCAAATGTCATCAACAATCCGATGCCACCAGTCAACTAATGCCAACATCAGATCGATTCCAGTCAAGTTCATTTCTCGAAGAAGGCAGTCATGCTGCCATTTCATTATTCGCAGTTCTTATATTTTGTCTTTGTTTGTTTAAGTATTGTATGCTTTGAACAATTGCCATTAGTATTTGGTTTTCATTAATGAATTGTTTATGCATGTTTTGAATTAGTTATGTCGTATTCACTCATTTTCACTTATCACCGACACATTTATTCACTCCACTCTATTCACTGTTGTTTAGCTTGATTTGAGGGAGGATGATGAAAACGAGATACCCATAATTGTAAATCGTATGCTTTCAGACCGAATCTCGTCAATGATGTACAAGCATTGCTTCAATTCCCCAAACACCGGAGATATAAGGAGTTAACCCCTAGTAAACCACTTCGAGCCTAGAAGTAGCAGTTTCCTTTGGATATTCAAACCTTACACTCAACCTGGGGCAGGGTAATGTTCAGTCAATTCAACTCCGCACTTGAATCAACAAGCAATGACCCACGATATGGCAGTCGCAACAAAATCCAAAAAAATCAAAAGCCTGCTAAGTCAAGCACTTCAAAGGGGACTTAGGCAAAATCAAGGCAATCCCGATGGATTTGACAAGCAAAGTTAATCCATGCAAAAGTTAGGGAACAAAAACAAAAAACAAAAGAGGACCCCGAAACCCTCAACAAAAACAAAATAATATTCAGTGGCCACCCAAATCAAAAGGGTCACTAACATCCATCAAAAACCAAAATAAGGTGATTGCCACATCGAGCAAACCTTGAACCATCAAGTTTATACCGGCAAGACAAGTGTAGAATTAATTGAGCGTAGGAATGGAGATCATTAAGAAGAAGGGGTGGGTACAAATCATACTTTGAGCATAATATCCTTTGTTTCATAACCGTGAACCAGACCATGTTACAGCCCTCGAAAGACCTAATTGAGACGAGTTTTATTCTGAAAGCATATAATCGCAAGGTTGTGTAACCTGACTCCTCACATGATTGCTAATCATCAGCATTGGTGTCATTATCCTTGCAATATCTTTTACACCAATCAAAGTTAGCACAACGTTTGGGCTAACTGTCCATTCGTCTCACTACCACAACACTTTCAAATAAACGATACTGTTTCAAAACTTACATTGAACTTTGCATTAATTATTACCATTTATGAATGTACAATTTTAATTGCAAATCAGTGCTAGGTATTCAAAGATATCTCAACAAAGGAGCAATCAGGGAGGAACCTGGCTTTCAGTGGTGTACACAAGGCAATATTATTTCAAAGCCCATAGGCTGGGGCAAATCATTCAACAGCTCGAGCAGGGGCAAGCCATTAACAAGTTCCGACTGGGGGCAAGACCAGGTCGTCCTGACCATCAAGCAGAGTTGCAACCTTCTCTGAAGGAAATTCACAACAAACCACCAAGTACCCAGACTTGGGGCAACCAGAGCGTCATCTTTTGCTTCAATCGTGGCGTCTTCAACAAACTACGAAGTCAATCCCTCCCACCACCCGAAGTCCAATCCACATTGGCAACTACCAGAGTCCACCATGCTGGCATCTCCACCCGCATTTCCAATCACCTGTCTACAATCATGTGCATCATACGCATGGCATTCACTATCATAAATATCCTGCATCATATGCATACTCCAATCATACCTTACTTCCCCAGCTCTCGCATCTCCGCGCGTCAGCGTTTGCATTTGCACTTCCACTCGTATGGAATATCATTTATCATCCATCATTCATATATGCAAGTCAAGGTCCAGGATCGATCTTGAAGATTTCCAATACCATCATCAGCCCGGTCAGGGGCATCTTCCACAAAGGTCGTGGATTTCTCCCACGAATATCAAGAGCTTCAAAGCAATCATCAGCACAGTCAGGGGCAATCTTCTGCAATTGTGGGTTTCTCCTACAAGATTCAAAGTTATTCAAAGCAAGATTCAGCCCAGTCAGGGGCATTTTTCAAAGACCATGGGCGTCTCCCATGACGTATTTCAACCTTGTGGTTGATCAGATCTTTAAATCAACATTCAGCCTAGTCAGGGGCATACCATTCAAGACCGTGGGTGTTCCCCACGAAGTTGTTCAACCTTTTGTTGGGCAAATCCAAGAAGTTCAGTGCAAGATCCAACCCGAGCAGGGGCATCTTCAGCAAAGTCGTGGGCATTCCTCATGAAGTTGTTCAACCTTTTGTTGGGCAAATCCAAGAAGTTCAGTGCAAGATCCAACCCGAGCAGGGGCATCTTCAGCAAAACTGTGAGCGTTTCTCATGAAGTTGTTCAGCCTTTTGTTGAGCAAAACAAGACATCAGACAAACTCAGTCCAGTCAGGGGCATCCTCTTCATAGTTCATGGGCGTAACCATGAAATCATTTCAAAAAAATTATGATTTCCCTAGCAGAGTCGCCACCTGTCGCACCTCGAAAATTCATTTCGAACATACGACCCTCACGCAAAAGGCGCGGAAATTGCGGTTCGACAGAGTCGCCACCGAACTTTATTTTTCCCGAATAGACGGGAGAGGAAAATATCAAGAAAATCTCATAGAGCGGAAAGGAACACGGTCGTCGCAACCATATTCCTAGGTTCGGGAGTCGGTTACGTGAGGAGTGCTAATACCATCCCCTTGCGTAACCGACTCCCGAACCCAGGAATGTGGTTGCGACGGCCGTGTTCCTTTCCGCTCTATGAGGTTTTCTCGATATTTTCCTCTCCCGTCTATTCGGGAAAAATAAAGTTCGGTGGCGACTCTGTCGAACCGCAATTTCCGCGCCTTTTGCGTGAGGGTCGTATGTTCGAAATGAATTTTCGAGGTGCGACCGTCAGTTATCAAATCTAACCCTTCCTCTACCAGAACAGCACCAACCCTAGTCGGTCCATGATTGGGCATAGGATTTTGCACAACATTTGGTGCATCATGTGAAAAATCTATTGCTTTGCTATCAATCAGATCTTGCAACTTATGTTTGAAAGCCTTGCAGTTGTCAATAGTATGGCCGGGTGCCCCAGAGTGGAACTCACATCGTGCATTCACATCGAAGCCGGGCGATGGTGGGCCTGTCAGAGGAGCCAAAGTCCTCTTTTGGATTAACTGCAATTGCATCAGAGTTTGGAGCACTTGTGAATATGGCATAGGTGGTGGATCAAGTACTCCATTTGCTGGCCGAACCGGATATCTTCGATAACCCTGTTGATTTTTTTGGGGTGGCTGCTGCTGTCGTTGTTGTTGTGGTTGTTGTTGTTGTGGTACAGGGATCGTAATGTTAGCAATCCATTGTTGATGATATTGATTATGAGGTTGATTTCTCCATCTACCTTGAAAACTAGATACTGAGTTGGTTTCTCCCTCGCGCCTTTTATTGCCAAAGACTTTCTTTCCTCCTCCTCCAGCTGAGGATCCTTCGCCTGCTTGAATCTTCCCAATTTTGATACCATTCTCTATGTGTTCCCCGGTGATTATCATGTCAGAAAAGATGCCAGACATATAGTTGATAAGCTTCTCATAATACATGCTAGATAAAGTAGCCACGAACATGTCGATCAGCTCGCGCTCCACCATCGGAGGTTGAACTCTTGCAGCCAATTCGCACCACCTTTAGGTGTATTCTTTGAAGCATTCATTACTCTTTTGGGTCAGATTTTGCAGTTGAAACCTGTTTGGAGCAAGGTCACTATTGTATTGGTAATGTTTCATGAACACCTTAGCCAAATCCTTCCAGCTACAGACATTGGTAGGCTCCAATCCCATGTACCATTCAAGGGAAGGACCGGACAAGCTGTTCTGGAAAAAGTGCATTAACAGCTTTTCATCGTCTGAGTAAGCAGACATTTTCCTGTAATACGAGCGCAAGTGAACTCTAGGACATGTAGTACCCTTGTACTTATCAAAGTCAGGGACTTTTAATTTCTGCGGTATCCTTAGGTCAGGAATAAGCCCAAGGTTGGCCATATTAAGGCCCATAGAGTTCTGACTTTCGAAGCTCTTTATCTTGTCTTCCAACCATTTGAATCTTCTATTAGTTTCAGAAGGCACTTCACCACCAAAATCTCTCACCGAGAAGATGTCATCCTGTCTGTCCTCAAACAACTGCTAATTCAGGTTGCCATGAATAACACCGTTAGCTTCAGGCCCATACACATTGCCCTGACCAGTAATTCCCACATTACCAACTCCAATGTTACCAAATCTAGTGTTACCATTGCCTCCGCCAACATTACCATTACCGTTCCCAGTTGTCACTATAAGAAAAAAGGAGATTTACGACACTTGAGTTGTGACAGTTATCACAAAACCGTCCTTCTTCCTGGATTGCGACGGTTGTCACGACAGTTAGGGTCAACTGTCGTAGATTTTTCGCGACAATTATCAAAAAACTGTCCTTATTCTTGGACTACGACAGTTCTCACGACGGTTTGAGCCAACCGTCACAAATTTTTTAGGCATGTTGTATAAAATAATGCGACAGTTACCAAAGAACCACCTTCTTTCCACACTCGCGACAGTTAAGGCGAACTGTCGCAATTACTTTAGCCAACCATAATCACTATTTTTTTTATTCCTTTAATTTTTCACTTTTTTCTTTCATTTTTATTTTCTAACATTTTCAATTTTATTAATTAATTTAATAAATAATTATTATAATTATTATAATTTTCATGACAATGTAGTTTAATATTTTTTGTATAAAATAATAGTAAAGTATTTTCTGTTTTATTATATAAATAGTAAATTTTTATTAAAATTAATTTTGGTAACAATGTTAATATATATAAATGTTTTAACATTTTAAACTCATCTGTTTCGCGCTCAGGAAATTCAATTTCTTCCTTTCGCACTGGTCTTCTACCGTCCTTCATTTTCGACAAAAGATGACAATCGTACAACTTTTATATTATTATTTTCGATTTTATTCAGATTCGTCTTTTTTCATTAATTTTGTGTTTGATTTTTATTGTGTTTTTTTTCATTTGACCTAAAAAAATCAATTTTATTTTTTTCAATGAGGATTGTTTTTTAAGAAAATGTTTGAACTAATGTGATAGAATCTTTTTATATCGAAGAAAATTAAAATGAGCGGATAAAATGAGTTCAACGGGCCCATCGGTTTAGTGATGCGGGTTTAGTGATGCGGGTTTAGTGATGCGGTTTTAAGGGGGTTTATATGTGTGGGCCGGGTACCAAATGCTTGTATACCCTTCAACGCGCGACTGTGGTCACGGGCCTCCTGTGTTTGGTTGGATACATGAGAGAGAGACACACCATGGGTGGTGACGGTGTCATCGAGGATTTTGTATCGGAATCGAAGACCGGTGTTGAAGGTGTTAACATCAACATTCGATGCTCCAACGCTTCAAAGTATTCTGTTCATGTTTCTCTATTCCACAGTTGGATCCTTCAAGGATCTCACTGCATGTAATTGAGATATCTCTGCACAGCAACAACGACTCATTTACAAGGGTCGTATATTGAAGGATGATCAAATGCTTCAAAGCTACGGTAATTCTGTTTTCCGGTCTCACTTACCCTAATTTGTTCATCTCCTGGTACTGTTTGATTTAGGTTAAGGTCATTTTTTAGTTAATTTTTATGAATTTAATGATTTTATTTAGGTATTGTAGATTACTCTATGGTTTCATGGGAGTATTTATGTGGATTTTGATGATTTGTTTTTAATTATTGAATTGATGAGCGGTTGATTTGTCAATAAAAATAATTAACTCTAAATGTATATATCTTATGGTTGATTAATATTTTTTATGGTATATACTTATATAAGATAAGAGATTTATCAAACATTTTCTACTAAAAGATGTGGTGTTAGAGTTGCAATGTGAAAGGTGTTTGTTTTCTTACTCATGCAATCAGGGTAACTTTTCAACTAGTTTCTGGTTTTGATTTGGAACATTGTTTATGTCTTTTAGGTCAAATGCATATCACACATCTTTGAGTCATCATATAATTGGATACCCTGTTGCTATTTTGTGGTTTCTTTGTGTCTCTCGGCTGTTATGATGAATATAATAGAATTATATAGGTGATTCTTTTATAATATTCACGTAGTTCTTCATTGTGACACTGTTTTTTTCTTTCTATTTTGTTAACTATAAATATTTTTGTGTGTGTGGATATTAATAATGTCTGTATTTTGGTTGGTGCTTTTTTGTTTTTTTATTGTTGGGTCTTTAGGCATCTGAGGGAATTATTTGCTATAGATCTGGCCGATTATGTGCTTGCGATTTGTGGCAATGATACGCTGAGGGAAATGTCTTCACTTGGCAAAAGCGGCAACTCTTTTTTACCGTACTCCATATGACCGTCTTATTATCAAGACCTTGAAGAAGTCTGAAGTCAAGGTTAGTTGCTATTTGTTAACATTAATTACTACACTTTTAGAAGCATAACGTTTGATGACAGAAATATAAAACCGGTGTTGAGCAAGGTGAAATCTCAGTTTCAACTTTTTGTCACCATGCTTTTTTCTCTATTTTTCAATGATTAGTTGATGGCCATGTCAGTGCTGATCAAGATGCTTCCCAGTTACTATCTGCATGTTTCTCAGTACAAGAACTCGTTGGTCACAAAGTTCTTGGGAGTTCATTGTGTCAAACCTATTAGAGGTCTAAAGGTTTGGACTACATAATATATGTTTTTGACTAAATTGATATGGCAATAGTATATTTATCATAGTATAATGATTAATGATAGTTGTAATGCTATGAAAAAAGAGACTTGGTTTATTGTAATGAGAAATGTGTTTTGTTTGGAGAATTAGATTCATAAGTGGTTTGACCTTAAGGGTTTTTCTCATAGTCGTACAACTGATAAACCCCGTAAGGAGATTGATGAGACTACTACTCTTAAAGACCTTGATCTTAGTTTTATCTTTTGGCTGGAGCAATCTTGGTTTCAAGAGCTTAAATGGTACAAAACTTTCTCCCTAGGCCAGGTAGAATAATTTCTTTTACTTTTAATTTTTATGTTATTCTTAGAGTTAGTTTTCTTTAATGACTTTTTCTCAGGCAACTTGATAAAGACTGTGAGTTCCTAGAAGCAGAGGGAATGATGGACTACAGTTTTCTCATTGGCCTTCATTTTCGTGATGATTACTTAACCAAAGAAATTAAAAATTCACCTAATGAAATGAGTTCAGGTATATGTTTCTTACTACCTTCTAGCTCAGTGTTTCCTTTAATGTGAATTTGTTGGATCCATGAGTTAAAAGATCTGCAGGATTATGGATTTGGAAAGCAAGAGAAACATACAAAATGATGACATGCAGTACATGAGATGGATACCCATAGGCTGGCATGCCCTATTTTATTTTCCTATGAATCTCATTGTTGTTATTGTTTTAACATGATGAGTAAATCTTTATGAAGTTACAAAAATGAACTACTAAGATTTTTCTCCTCGACTTTTCCAATTTTAGTCCTAAAGAGACAAGGTTTGAGGATTAAGAAATGTTGACACGATTCTCTATTATTAGCTTAAGCTGGTATTTGAATTCCAACCCATTATTTGTTCAAGAAATCAAAGTCACTTCAGGGCATGTGGATTCATGTGAAATGGACCATTTTCTGTTGCTAGATTTTATGAAAAGATTTTTTTTCATTCAGGATATAGCAGTTTGTGTCTACTGCTTGCATCTATCAGTAGTATTTCTTTTACGTTTAGGCATGTGTCATGTTCTTGAGCTATAGTCCATCTGGACCCAAGCATAATACAAAACAGAAACAAAATGATCTTCCACCACAAACTAATAATATGGAAATTGAAGTTAGTATAAAGCCTCACAAATAGGATTCTTCTATGTTGCAGTAACCGCTGCGAGAATAGGACCTTGTACATTGAGAGGCAATATTTTAAATTGACCCACACCAGAACTGAAAATAAATAATAAGGGTGGTATAATATACTAGGATGGCAATATCATACTATGTCTTAGTGCTCTTTGAATTAAAAGATATACAGTATTTATATAAGTTGAGAGAATATACAGTATCATACTTAAATTAAGATGGCAGTATCATTTGCTAATGTAATTTTTTGCAGACCCATTTAAGTTACCTGAACATGGCACAAATGCTAGGAGGCTGCTTGAAGCTGCTGTTATTGTCAAGGAAATGGGTGAACCAATGTTAAACCTGAAAGAAGTACTTGAGGCACACCATTGCTTGAATAAGGTAAATGAATGCATAATTATTTCCTTATCAGATGCTTGTATGTAATTGTAACAACACTGTTTGATATTGAGAGTTTAAGACTCCATCTATGCTCTTAACTTGGTAAACATTATCATCTAAACTCTGGGACTTACTGATTGTTATAATATTTGATTCCATCTTAATAATTGTTAGATTCTCTTTCTACTTGATCAATTGTTTTAAGTAGTTTATATTTTCATGATTTCATGCAGGGGAGGGACATGTTTTTTTTTGTTGAAATTTTTCAGAAATTCTTTAGAAATTAAAACAGAATAGAAAAACAGATCAGGATATAAGGTAAAAAGTGGTGCATTTTAGTTACGTTTTATGTTTGGTACATGTTCAAAGTAAAACAGATCAGGATATAAGGTAAAAAGTGGTGCATTTTAGTTCCACGTGATAAGATGAAACCAAAGAGAACAGAACAGAACAGACTGCATATGTCACATGCATAAAAAATGTATTCATATATATGCTCACTTTGTCAAAAGAAAATCATTTTATCAGCATATTTGCTTGGTCTTATTTCGTTTTATTATGATAGAGAGAGCATATAATAAATTTTGCATGTAAGAGTGCTAATGTTGGATTTTGGATGGGCTTATAGGATATACAAATTGGGCAACGAATGATGACTATCTCCACCGTGGGGGTTTCAAATACAATAAAGAAGCTAACCGCTCACAAACTTCAATCCACATTAGCTGTGAGGTAATTGTCCTTGATTTTGATTTCGCCGGTCAAGGATTACAACCTCATAGTGAATTGTCAATATAATTTTTACCTTACATCTTTCTTTGTTTATTGTTTGATACTTTGGTGTTTGGTCTGGGGTTGTTGCTGCTATATACATATCATTTGGTGGATTCTTTCTTAATGATATATGTCTATAATTTTCTTTCGTAACTTGTTTCAGTCCACATGCTCCTAATCAGAAACTAAGGGAAACAATTATTCCAAGTGAAAAATCCTACCCATTGGATGCACTTATGAAATACTCCAAGGAATACTTCCAGGAAACAAATAGACGTGTTTCTTTTGAATGTGCACTTTTAGGATTGAGATATGATTACATTTGTATTGAGTAGGGTTAATCAGTTTTGAGGTACAATAATATTACTCAACTCGGCTAGTTTAAACACCAATTTGATTTGACTATTGGCTACAAATAGCTATGTTCTCTTTACGACTGATATTCATATGAATCACACACATCTCTTATGTCTATTTCTAACTTTGCTTTCATTAATCTGTCTCAAAATGTGAAAATTATGTTGAACATCACAGTTCAATCTTTTTTAATCTTCTTTCAGGAAAGAAGAACGAATATGTCATATCATATGCATATAAATCTCGAGCTCTTGGAATATGTGCATCTCACATCAGTTAAGCTCTTGGAAGTTCCCAACACGACAGCCAATGATACTTATTGTTATAAGATTAGGATTTGATATGTTTTCGGTTTTTGTATTACATGACATGATTATGAAACTTTCATTTTAGATGATTATGAAACTTACATTTTTTTTTATATTATAATGCTTCTTTAATATTAAATTTTGGAATTAATTTTACTATGTTAAAAAGCGATAGAAAAAAAAATACTATAAATAAAAATATTATTGTATAAATAATTTAAAGAAAAAATAATATAACTATTTTAGTAGATAATAATTTAAATAAAATAATATATTATAAAACAATATAATACAATACATAAAAATTAATAATGATTTATACCTGTTGCTAAATATAAAAATTATATAATTAGTTGCGCTTTAAATCGTTACCAAATAAATTATATTTAAAATTTTATAAATCAAATTATGACGATTTGAACCATCAAGATAATTCACGACAGTTTTAAACCGTCATAATCAACAATGATAATAAAAATTAAAAGGCTAGTAACGACGGTCTTTAACCGTCGCCATCTCTAGTTTAGGTCAATTATAGCCCGTCGTGAAATATAACGACGGTTGGTGTGACGGTTTTGGCAACCGTCGCTAAACAGCCTGGGGACACACGTTTCTGCCACGGTACTACAACCGTCGTAGAATGTAATTGGTGGTGGTTTTAACCGTCGTAACCTGTCAAAATAACCGTCGTAATCCATCGTTTTTCTTGTAGTGTGTGTTCCCATTTCCGGCACCATTGCCATTTCCATTTCCGCCAGCATTGGGGATAGCGTTATTAGCATGTTGAGTCTCGACAAGAGGTGGGTTGGCAGCAGTCCCTCAATGCAATACACCGTCATTATCAACCCGTGCAATCAGAGGCTGCACCAAGGTCCTGAGCTGGTCTTATCCACTAGCTACAGTCTGCATAACTTCCATAAATTGAGCCATCCTATCTCTCATTTCGTGCATTTGCTCCTGCATCTGTTCCATGATCCTCTTCTGTCTTCCTCTGGTCGCGTACCGGTGATTTGTGTTATCAGCAATCCTGAAATACACTGAAAATAGACAGGGGATAAGAAAATAGTTCCGATGCACCTGCAATGAGAAAAAGATGCTAAATGCAGACATGTATATATGCAACAGGGAGATTTCCCCCTCGATTCTAGTTTCTAGAAGAGGAAACGACCATGGAAAACCCCACAGACAAGCAGACAGAACAATAGCTCCTCATATAATAACAGGTCAACAGACAGTGTGCATACATCGACTGAGTACAAAATAGAGATGACCTCAACCAACAGGCCTGGTGATGGTCAATACACAAGCAAAACAACAAGATACAAAGAAAGACAGTCAAGCTGAGTGCCGAGAATGGAAATCCTCTAGCAGCTTCCGCATCTCGGGATGATCTGGTCTAGTGAGTAGACCCTGTATGAGTAGCTCTAGCCGGCTAATGGTGCACTGTAGACTATCAACATGGTCTTCCCAGGCTCCCTCTCCAAAGCACGCCTCAAGTCTGCACCTCTTGGTGTCCGCTCTCAACCAATAATCCTCCAAGTTTGCAATAGCTTTGCTCAATCTGTGCTCACTGTTGTATCTGAGTGATTCTTCCATCGAAATCTTCTTGTCCTTTGCTTTGAGCTGAATCTTCAACTTGGTGATCTGCTATTTCAACTTGTCCTCGTGCTCTTTGTTGTTGGTGAGTGTGGCATTCCATATTGATTCAAACTTAGAGATCTCCAAGTAAGCCTTGTCCAAATCCTTCTTCTTGGTAGCAAGCACACTATTGAATATGTTCAAATCCCGGCCTGAGCATTCTCTGGCGCTAGTCTCCTTCGTCAAGTCTGTACCTAGCTTGTTGACAAGTTCAGTCTGCTTCTTGAAGGCATGAACAATATCGATCTTCTCGCTACGGAATTGAATGACTTCTTTCTCTAATTCTTCATTTGCTTTCTTCAATTCTTCTTTCTCACGCAACATTTGGTTGTACTTCTGAATATCCACGGTAGTGGGTTCTTCAATCATGATGGGGTACAAAGGTGCAAATGAGGGAAATGGCATCCGATACTTAGCAGCTCTATCTTTGATCCAAACCATGTAAGGGTCATAAGCTCGATTGTTGCTCTTTCCTAGCAATGTCTTACCTCGCCTGTGAATGTTACTCCATGCATACTCTATTCTAACCAAAGTGTCAGCTTCCAGGAAGCCTATGAGATATAGAGATTCCTGTATCTCTTCTTCCTTAGGAGGACTCTTCAAAGCATATCCAAACTGTCTAATCAACAAAGAGGGATTATAGTTAATACAACCCTTCCTTCCGACCAACGGGACATTCAGAAAGCCACTGCAACTATATATGATTTCAGCGCCAAGTATATCTCGATCAAACCAAATAATGTTTTCTGCAGATAAACCCATTAACCTAGTAGACCAATCTGAGGTGCCAGCAGTAGCAACAAATGGACCTGTCTTCGAGAGGTGACTGAAGAACCACCTATACAACATGGGTACACAACAAGACACATTTTTACCCCTTCGCTTCTCATTCTTGTAATGGATAGAATGGTAAACATCCCCTAACAAGGTAGGCACTGGATTCCCTGAAGCAAGAATATAGAAGGCATCTGTATCCATAAAGTCTGGCAAGTTAGGAAACAAGACGATACCATATATACATAGAGCGAGAATGGCATTGAATATGATCCAACAACCGTCCTTTGCAAACTATAAAGCCTTTTCAACCAGAAAAGGTAGAGGAAACCCATACACTCCATTCAACTTGGTCAATTTTCCTGAGAACTCTGAGGCATCAAGATGAAGGACTGCATCAAGCTTAGCTAAATCAGGCTTAGCATCTTCATGGTAAAAAGGCATCTGATCCAATACTTGAACTCCTAATAACGCAGCATACTCTTCCAAGGTCGACGCTAGGACATAGTCAGGAAAAACAAAACACCTCAACTGAGGGTCATAAAACTGTAGCAGAGCATATAAGCCATTCAACTCGAACATTGAAGGTTTCCACACCAAACTAAGTAACTTCCCATAAGATTCCTTGAACTCTCCTCTCACTTTCTGATCTGCTGAAGCAACCAAACTCAATAGGGAACTGATGTCAGGAGAAGGGAGCTTTTAGGCAACTGTCTTCTACAGAGATTCCATGTCAGAACAGGAACAAGATCACTAGAATCGGGGAGGAAAAATGCACCTGCAACACAGATACATGTTAATGAAATGCAAATGAAAATGCAAATGCACATGCAAATAGGAGATCAAGATTGATGTGCTGTAGTTTGAGAAGACCGGCGCTTCGCTTTAGTCATAACCAAACGTTGATATTAGGACCTCTTGGTATCAAGAATTCAAACTGTAAAGAACCGGGTAATCTGAAGGCCAGAGTTTCCTGCACAACCCCATCCCCCTCACAGGTAGGGACCTATCCACTGGCAAGGTTTGGAATCCTATCCTGAAGAGGCCTCACTTAGCTGAATCCCAAATGATCGGTTCCCAGAGTCGACAATCCTTAGATCCAAAATTCCTTCGAGCCCAAAGGGTCAGAAAGAAAATCGTCAAAGAGAATCTCTTCTGAGCGCGAATTTCATGGCTGGCTGGTGCATGCAAGGTGTCGCTTGCGCGAAAATAAGGTGCCGGAAAAACAGAAGAGTCGCCACCTTTCGTTATTTATCCCTCAGAGCGGGAAAGGAAACGATCGGAGAAACCTGACGAAAAAAAGGTAAGACAAGGTCATCGCAACCATTGTCTGGGTTCGGGAGTCGGTTACGCGAGGGGAAGGTATTAGCACCCCTCACGTCCGTCGTACTCGACGGGATCCTCGCTTGGGTGTTTACTTGGACGGGTTGGTTATAATCTATCTACCTATCAAGGCTGGCTGAAAAAGAAAAGAAAAATGACTCGGCAAAGCATCGCGCTTTATGCCTACGTATTCTCATCAGAGAATGAGAAATCAGAGTCAACGTAGTTCGGCTAACTACGGGCGAAGGTGGGGAAGGTTGCTCGCTAGGACGTCGCATCCTATGCCTACGTACTTTCATCTGGTATGAAAGATCAGAGCAAACGTAGTTCGGGAAACTACGGGTTATCTCCTGAAAGAAGTGTTTTTTATTGTGTTTGCGATTTCAACCGCACTAGAGACTATGACCTGAGAGTGAATGCGTCGCACGTCACCCAAAGGGTACCATACTAAACATTCAGACTATGGAAAAGAAACTCTCCCACAATCCTTTCTCAGATAGCTTAAGGCTCGTAACGTACGAAAGAAATCATTCATGATTACTGTGTCTTAAACTGCTTCGAGATGAGAAGAGAACAGGCCCAACTAGGAGGGAGACTATCAAGTCCTACTGTTATCATGCCATGGATTCATCCTATGGTTGAGGTTTGAACAGGGAACTCCTAGAAGTTGTCATGCATAGGTTTCAACCTAAAAGTCTATCATCAAATCCTTATCAAAGGAAATGAGAGTCCTAAGGGATCATGTCAATGATACACCAAAATAGACAAAAGCATCAGCTTTAACAGTAAAATGCATGCAATGCAAGTGAGGGAGGAAATGTGTGTGGGGCTTCAGCCTCCACAAGCTCGTCTCGACCTCAAGCCAGTCATGAAATAACAGTAATCATACTGAAATAAACAACATGCTATCAAGCAAAAACAGTAAATTGTAATCATACAGACAAGAGAAAAGAAACGAAATGCTATCAAGCAAAATAAACACATGGGCAAGGGAGCTGGGCTCTACCGAATACCCGCAAGCAAAGCCAGGCAGTAACAATACAATCAGATGCACTCATGCTCTTAGACTGAACTTATTCTAAATGGGCTTAGTCTAATGCAACAGACAAATCAGACAAAACACACAATACATCAAAGAAAACAGAAGAAAGCCTTAGCTCCTCCAGCAGCAACCCAGTCTTCAGACTTCAGAGATCACTTGCTTCCCAGGTATCAACCCTACAACATGAGTATCAACTCATCTTCTCCCTTGAGCTTCAGCTCCTTTGATCAGCTCTACCTTCAGGCTTCACTATCTTCAGGGATCTTCAGGCATCAATTTGATCTTCACAGAGTCTTCAGACTTCAATAATCTCCAAGGAATCATCTTCTTCAAGGCCTCAGCTTCCATCTTCAATGGCTCAAATGCTCCAGCAAACAAGATTCAGCTAACAAGATGAGGTGGGGATGTTACAGTACTCACTGACTTCCAAAGGATGCCATTGAGAATTTAACATCAAAGGAGAGGCTCTCTCAAAGTTCTACCTTATAGGGCAAGGTCACTAATCCCTCCAAAGGAGAGAGGTGAATACCCTTAAGGGACTCTATGTCACAGAGAAGAAAGGAGGTGAACAAGACACTCCTTGTTTATTGAACAAAGTATTCTACCTAGGGCTCTGCCTATGCACCTATAAACCTATAAACAAAACAACAAAAGCTATGCTAAACTCCTCTGCAAGGTCTTCAAAGCTTCCATGATGATCCACAAGGTCTTCAACTCAATCTTCAAAGCTCACACACTCAAAAGAGAAGGAAAGAAAACACAACAATACAACTTATGCCTTTAAGCAACACACATACTATCCATACATTCAAAAATCAATGAAAAATACTAAAACATCATGCAACATTCTAGTAAAATTCTAGGGGATTCTATACATACTTACCCTTAACCCATATATTCCCCATACACTAATTTGGCCTATAAACCTCAAAAATAAAATGTTGAAGTTCAAGTATACTACTTAAAAACCCTAATTAAACTATCCTAAGTTCAATTATCTAAACTAATCAAAATTTATTCTAAAAAATCTAGTAATAAATTCTGGAAATACTACAATTCAATATTAATCACCACAAAAAAGAATGGGCAAAAAATCTATTTCTAAATGCATGAACAAAAATACACAAATCCATGTATGAAATGAATGATTAAAAATATGTATTTATTTGTAAAATACGAGAAAAATGCTAAAAAAATATAAAATGCAATTTTTATATTTTTTTAATTTTCTAGACATGATGAGAAAAATATTAAAAAAAGAATGGATGAAAAATATGCATTTTCCATTTAGTTATGGATTTTTGAAGATGAATGAAACAAAAAAAGAAAATGAATACGAAATAGAAAGAAATAAGTGGAAGGGGTGCAAATAGAAAGAAATGATAGTTGAAATCATTGGGCCTGGAAATGAGGGGGGTGCGAATAGCGCAAAGGCCCAAAGACCTCATTAAAATTCAGATTTAATGCCAGCCGTTAGATGCATTGGATGAGTCAAATATTCAAAGGAAATCAAGGGTGGTGATTATGTCTTCTTCCTAATGCATGCTAGGGTTTCAAAAACAGAATTCATGCAAGCAACTTCCACCCTCTCTAACTCTCTCATTTCTCCACCATTTTTCACGATCCAAAGATGAAAACTCATCTACCCTTCTCCCTCTACACAGCCATGGTACTAGAATTCTCTAACTCTCCCTCAAGAAAGAAATACGAAGGCTACAAGGGGTGGTCACCATTTTCGCACCTTAGTTTGCATGGTAATCAAATGGTCTCATATTAACCTATCATGTACTACATCTTATGGGGATTATCCTAAGCCTAATACCTAAGATTATAGTACACTAAATCGTGAGTTCTTGATCACTAAAGAATTGACACCATGGAAGCAAACCTCACAAACAGCCCTCAAACTCATCATAACACATCCCTAATTGGTCTCTATTGGATTTCTCCTAACAACATGCTTGAACTATGGATAAATAGAGAGATTCATGGTGAAACGCATACCTTGCAAGTGATGATGGTGGTGATGGTTCTCCTCCAATTCAGACCTTGCCAATTGCTTTGTGTGGTCTTTGATGAATGTTGAAGCCTCTGGTTGCAGTGGTTCTTGTTCTATCTTCTTGAATCAACCTATTCAACTCTTCATGCAAGTTGGAGTGAAGTTGGAGATCTCATAATCCAGCCACGAATTCTTGAGCCTTTCCTTTGCCAAATACTCTATGAAGGTTGTAGATGATGATGATAACCAAAGTTGGAATGATGGATGATGATTCAATACACTTTGGAATGAAAATGCACTTTTGGAGTTATGGAATCAAAGCATACTTGCAAGCCCTCGCAATCTCTAACCAATGTATGGACCTTCTCTATTGCTTATATAGATGAGAATAGAATCATCTAGAATGGATGAGAAGCTTCCAAGATGTTTCTAGAACTTCTCATGCAATGAGAAATTCACTTTTTCTATTTTTAGTAAATATCCCAAATCTCATGAGAAACCATGCAAAATGCCCTCATATGAGATGATAAGGAGAGAACAAGGCATTTCAAGTCATTTTAAGGCTTTGGCAAACATTTCCTTTTGATACCTTAAAGTGCAAGTAACAAATTTACAAAGGAAGTCCAATTTTTAAGCCTAAACTCAAAAATGTGGATAAACCATTATTTCCAAAATGTTGTTTCCAATCAAAATCATCTATCATATGCCCCATTTTGTATTTGTAGATCTCTCAAACCAAAATCCAATTTCAACTTTTTTAACTTATAAGCCTTTTTCAAGTCATTTTGACCATTTTAAAATATCCATGCTCCAAGCTATTTCAACAATTCATGACCTTCTTTCTAGACTTAAAATCACATTTTGAACAACTTTCATGTTTTGAGTTTTTCCATTTGAGGCTTGAAAATAGGAGATATGGCATTTGCTTAAAAATGACCTATAACTGACAAATTACCAAAATACCCCTGTCTTGTTCAAACCATAAGTTGAGTTCCCCAAATCCTATCAAGGACTTCTACCACTCAAATTAAAGCTAAGAAGATGCCCTTCAACATTCATGTTGACCAAGAGATCATTGGAATCATCCTACTAGGGCAAAAGTTGTCTGCAAGTTGAGTGACTTTCAAGGACCGAGATTCACACACCTCAACTGACCTGTAATTTGTCAAAACCATAACTTGAGCTCTGCAACTCCTATCAAGGACTTCCACCACTCAAATTAAAGCTATGAACAAGCTCTACAACATTCATGTTGTAGGGAAGATGAGATATCAATCGCATCTTGAGCTAAAACTGCCAGGAAGATAGGGATCAAATTAGGGTTTTTTCACTGACAATCCTCAGAAACCCTAACTCAAAACTTCTCAAACTCCTCATTCATGATGAGTTGGTCTAGGAATCATCTTTATAACATATCCATACATCATTCCATGATCTCATGGCCCTTGGATTAAGTCTCAACCTTCTCCAAATCTTCAGCTGATCTAGGGTTGACCCAGTCAAAACCTTAATTCTACCATTCATGGTTGAATCTCCTGAATTCTTGCATAGTGACTTCTCTGGGCTTCATGATGACTATCAAGACATCTCATAGGCTTTCTCAAAACATCTAGTTCATTCTCAAAGTCTCAGAATCATCTGAGGAGCACCCACAACTCTCAAGCTATGAAGCATACAACCCTGGTTTCAACCAATTCCTCTGAGGATCTCTTGAACTTTCTGATGAAGGTATCAACTTTCAAATACTCAATGAATAAATAATTGTTGGTCAAATTTTGGGGTGCAATAGCTGCCCCTATTCAAACGGCTTGAACCTGACTGGGTGAGAAGCAAACGGCTCTCAACCAATCAAGGTGCGAGACGATTGAATACCGGTAAACCCGAAAATTTGCCAACTGCACGAGCACACGGTACTCTGCGGGGAACAAATCTTCGAATACTGCAACACTAGCTGCTCAACAACTAGTTGGAGAAATATCGACCTGACATCACCGTCATTCATCCACATTAAATTCTTCTGACATTGCCTTCAGACAACCACAACACCCAACATCGCCGCTGGAAGACTAAATCACCTGACATCGCCGTCAAGAACAACCATAACTCGGGGAAACAAGCGTCCAACATCGCCGCCGGAGACCTAAACCTGAATCACCAACATCGCCGCTAGAGAAAATACAACAATGAACAAAATACCCCGCATCGCCGCTGGAGAAAATACAACAATGAACAAAATACCCCGCATCGCCGCTGGAGAACTGCATCTGACATCGCCGTCGGACAATCCACATACCCCGCATCGCCGCTGGGGAAACACGTCTGACAGAATACCCCGCATCACCGCTGGAGAAACACATCTGACAGAATACCCCGCATCTCCGCTGGAGAAATAAAGGATCTGCATCACCTAACATTGCCGTCAGAAGACTGGATCACCTAGACATGCCCAACATCGCCGCTGGAAAACTGAATCTGACATCGCCGTCAGAAACAAACATAATCTTAGAGACACTCGACATCGCCGTCGTACAAACATCATCTCTGTTGGGGATTTAAAGAGTCTGACCTCACCGTCAAACAAACATTCAACCTCGCCGTCGAATCCAAACGTTCAACCTCGCCGTCGAACAAACATCCAACCTCGCCGCTGGACAAATGATGATCTGACCTCGCCGTCAAATCCAAACGTTCAACCTCGCCGCCGAACAAACATCCAACCTCGCCGCTGGACAAATGATGATCTGACCTCGCCGTCAAATCCAAACGTTCAACCTCGCCGTCGAACAAACATCCAACCTCGCCGCCGGACAAATGATGATCTGACCTCGCCGTCAAATCCAAACGTTCAACCTCGCCGCCGAACAAACATCCAACCTCGCCGCTGGACAAATGATGCAACCCTGAACAATTCTGACCTGGGGTTCACCCCTGGTGAATGGAACAAAAGGTACACTTGCGTATTTGAAACTAACCCGCTGGGACTGAGAGACTTAACCGAGCACACTCTGATTTGGGGGTCACCCTCAGAACCATAACGAACATCGGAATACTGCTGCACGCTGCCCGCCGTAGAACCTCAACATTAAAGATATATGAAACCCTGGCCCCTGGCCACTCCAGATCCGCTGGAAAAAATATTCAAGTATTTCTGAATATGAATGAAACCCTGGCCCCTGGCCACTCCAGATCCGCTGGAGAATCCTCAAGTTCTTTTGAAGAAAGATGAAACCCTGCCCGTCGGCTATTCCAGCTTCAGCTAGAAAAAGCATCCTTGGCCTTCAAGGATGCATAGATCTGCCTTCAGGCAACTCCACCTCCGCTATAGAGCATCCGTGACTTCAGTCAGGGATATATTTCGGCCTTCAGTCCGAAAAATGAATCCTAGGTCATTCATGACCTTGGGGATAACCTTGCCCCTCAGGCACCTTCGCTTCAGCTTGGGAAATCTATGACTTCAGTCAGAGAAATGGTATCCTGCGCCATTCATGATTCTACGGGGATTCAAACACTTTGCCTTTAGGCAACACTCCGCTTCAGCTGGAGAAACATCTTCGACTTCAGTCAGAAGAAAAACTATCCACTTGATCGCAATCAATCATCTCCTCAGGACAACTGACTTGGTCTTCGGACCAACACGGATCATCTTGAATACAAAAATTTGGAACCTTGTCTTCAGCCACACGTTGATTCATCAACAAGAACATCTGAACTCACCGGAACCTTCTGATACCGCCTTCAGGCGCTTACGAAGTCAATCTTCAGATTAGACATCACTGTTGGGGCAAACATATCACGCCGCTAGGGACTTCAAGAATCATCCTGAACACACAACTCGGTCGGGCACCTTCAAGAATCATCCTGAACCGATAACCATTCTGGAGACTTTATTCTGCTGGGTATTCCAGGAATCTTCCTGGGCAACTCTTGCTGGGGACGCTACTGATGAGCTCAAGAATCATCCTAAACAAGCAACTCGGGAACCTGCGCTGAGGTCTTAAGAATCATCTTAAGCATACGACCCGGCTGAGGAATTCAAGAATCGTCTTGAACTGCAGACTTCACTGGGGATCCCAAAAATCATCTTGAGCGAGCGACTGTGGGGATTACACCGGGGTCTTAAGAATCATCTTAAGAAAGCGACCTTGTTGGAGAGGAATATCAGGAATCATCCTGAGCAACCGATCCTTCGGCCGAACACCTGTAAGGCAAGAATAATAATGACCTAGATCATGCTTATGATGCATATGCTTCTGCGCTATGCCCCACACGGTGGGAATGATATGCGTTTATGCTAAATGCTGTGCAATCATGCACAATGCTATGCAACGTTAAGTGCTATGCGGTGTTAAATGCTATGCAGTCATGCACAATGATGCGATTCCGTCAGCGAAATAAATGCTGAGGGGAAAATTCTTTTGTCAAGGAGACAAGAACTACTCAGGTAGAGGAATCATCCTGCTGAGGAGAACATGGACACGCCAATATCAATCGGACTCTGTCTGGCGAAATGATCTTCCATTGACTGCTGCAGGGAAAACAACTTCAGTTGATCTGCTGCGGGGGGAACAAAGCTCTACGAGAACTCGGATCTGCTGAAGGAAAGCGATGTCAACCGCGGGAGTGAACTGTGTGGCCGTCTCGGCTAACTCTTCTGGGGATGATCACTCTGTGGGGAAACAACCTCAACTGCTCCACACTCCGCTGGGGAAAACATGGTCTGATCAACTTCCAAGGACTCGGCTCTCTTGGGCATCTGCAAACTCGGCTGAGGAAGGAGAAGTCATTCTGCTTCGCTGGAGAGAGTGCGACTCTGGGGAAACACAGCATCAGCTGCCCCACGCTCTGCTGGGGAAAATTGATTATGATCTGATCAACTTCCAAGGATTCTGCTTTTCTGCGGACTCAGCCGGGGAGAGAAATCATTCTACTTCACTGGAGAGTACGACCCTGATGAGGGATTTCAATTCCGCCAGGGAAGAAAGAATCATCTGACTTCGGGGGAGAGTACAACTCTGCAGGGGAATACAACATCAGCTGTTCCAATACTCTACTGGGGAAGAGGGAATCATCCAACTTCAGGAGAGAGCATGACTCTGGTGGGGAATCTCAATTCCGCTGGAGACTTCAGTCTGGCACCATCAGTTACTGCATCCTTCGGCATACGAACAACTTCCTACAAGACTTGCACTTGTGACCCGGTGTTGGGGCAACACCTGCTGCGGCGACTTTACTGGGGAAAACACGAGCTTCGGCACCCGAACACTTCTCTGAACTCTGCACTTGTGACCCGGTGCTGGGGAAGACATCGTTCTTCGGTGCTTGACTCAGCTGATGAGGTGACGTTCCTTCAGGATGCGTCTGCTTGGGGAAGAGAATCGTCTCTGCCCGGGGAGACATATCAATGCTCACTATCCTGCATTCAGATTCTGCGGAGGAGGGACTACTGAACTTTGCTGGAGAGGGAGGACTCGCCCTGCTTCGGGGATATCAATCCTGGTTTGCTGAGGGTAATCTTGACCCTAATCTGATAAGGGGTAAATGTCATCTCAATTTGCTGCAGTCTCAAACTGTACAGGGGGAACAACCCCAAACCGTACATCTCTGCTGAGAAACAATCCTGGTTCAACAGCGTCGACACAGGGAATACAGGCTACCAATCCTCAAGTGACAGGTTATGCTGTAGGATAGCAATTCAATGACCGCAAGGCTTCTTCAGAAGGCTCTGGCTTTGGCAGGGTAATGACACGATTCCCCGATACTCAATTCTTGCTAGGGTGAACAAACTCATTTGAACAACTTGCCCCAGCGCAATTCAACTTGCCCCAATCCGACCTTTGGGAATAAATCATCCTGAGCCGAAAACAACTGGCAACAAGACAATCTTCAGAGGGCTTGCCCCAACATCTGCACAACGGGAGGATTCATCCTCAACTAATCAACTCTCAGCATGGTCGGCTTCAATACCTCTGAAGTAGTTTGCCCCTGAACGAGCGATGAGCGACTCAACATGCTCTGATTGAACACTGGGGAGATCTGCGCTCAAATCGCAAGAATTCTGGATAACTGGCCCTGATTGGGTCCCGAGAAGACTCACTTCCGATCAACCGCTTCTTGCATAAACCGCCCCATAATCAACTGATGCTCCGGGACTTGTCCTCAGACAAACTGATTCTAACCTCACAGGAAGTCATTGCCCCAAATTCACAGGGTTTCACAGCATACCATTCTGATCCAGACCTCTGACGATTCAGTCCTGATTGACTATTCCTTGTTTAAGTTCCTTCGTATCAGCTACCAACCTGCAATCAAAATTGTTTATTCACGAATGGTAATTCTAATGCAGTGTTCATGCAAATTTCGAAAAAATGTTGTATTGTCACTCATTTATGTGTCATGCTAGTGAGTGACGAATGAACCAAAGAGTTCAAACGTAGTGCTGATGCGATCAGTGAAAAATGCAATAAGGATATGATTAGCAAATCATGAAGGAGTCAGGTTACTCAACCTTATCGTAATGCGCTCTCAGAATAAACCCTGCCTCAATTAGGTCTTTTAAGGGCTGTATCGTGGTCGGGTTCACGGTTCGTGAAACAAGGGATATTTGGCTCAAATTATGATTTGTACCCACCCCTTCTACGTGATGTTCTCCGATCCTAAAGTCCGGTTAACTTAGCTCGAGCGCTCGCCTCTTCGAGAGGTATGTTGAACATTGGGAACAACTGGTTAAAGAATTCACAAGGTGTTTCGGAGTGACAGTTACTCCTTTTTCGTTTTCGGCGTCTGTGTCTACACGACTTCGTCCTTGTTCGAGGATTTTTCTTTTTTTTTTATAATCCTTTCTTTTTCATTCTTTTGTTTTGATTCCCTAATTTTTGCCTGGACTGACTCCTTTTGAGTTCTTTTCGATTTTTTTCTTTTGAAGTCCAGCGGGATGCCCTGATTTTTGCCTAAGTATTTGCTTTCTAGCTTTTCTTTTTTACTTAGCGGGCTTTCTTATTCCTTTTTCTTTTGGAATAAGTCGTGAGACACTGGTTGTCTTGATTGCTTCGAAAGGCTTGTAACTGTCTCACTCCTGATTGGTGAGGTTTAACCATTGTGGTTGATGAGGTACGACCTCTAGCGAGGAATATGACGTGATTGGTCCTCGAAGGACAACACTCCTCTATAAGACTTGAACGCTCGATCAAGCTAACTGACAACTACCCTGCCCCGGGTTAAGATGTGAGGGTTCAAAAGTCCGAAAGAAACTCCTACTTCTCGGCTCGAAGTGGTTAACAAGGGATTCTCTTCCTTATCTCTCCGGTGTTTAGGGGATTTGAAACAATGCCTTGTACGTCATCAGCAAAGTTTTATCTGAAAGCAATACGATCATTGGTTATGAGTATTCAGTTTCATCATCCTCCCTCCGCTCATTGCTAATCATAGTGATAAAGTGGAGTAAATAAAATGCAAGTGTCAGTGTAATGCAGTAAATGAGTGACAACAACATAACTAATTCAGAAAAAATGCATAGTCACTTTATTAACATCACCATTCGAAACATACAATGTTTAACAACAAGTAGTAACTAACAGAAAAGAAACTACAAATGCAAATGGTAAAAAGTCCGAGGACTGCCAATGTTGAGGACGTCTGCCTGTCTGGACCACTGGCTTCGGGAAGTAACCCTCTGAATTTGCGAGCTCAAATAGCTGAGAGGTTGTCACGTACCACCAAGACTCCGTCTGGAAAGGAAATACACCCCTGGTCGATCAATTGTTGCACTTTCACCTGGAAAGCCTTGCAATCTTCAGTTGAATGCCCCGGAGATCCACCATGGTAACCACACTGAGCATGAGGATCGTACCCTGGAGGGTAAGGCTCTGGCGCGGGCTTGAGAGCTTTCGGTTCCACCAAGGAATTCTGAATCAACAGTGGAAGAATCTGGCTATACGGCACAGGCACTGGATGGAAAGAAGCATTCCTTTGTTCTAAGTGGTTGCGAGGTCTCTTGTGATCCTGGTGCTGGTATTCCTTCCGCCCAAGAGTAAGAGGTCGTCGTTTCTGCATGGCGACGATCTCTTGTTTAAGCGTTTGGGTCCTTGAGCTTGATCCAGGTAGAAACTGCGAGCGAGGCGATGCAGTCACCAAAGGTCGTGGGACGTATTCAAGATCTTTCTCAACTTCAGGCAAAAGAGTGGAATCATTCACCTCTCCTACAGGGTACGGGATGAACTTTCCCGATGCTCTCATGCCGCCCGGCACAAGCCTAATTGTCCTCGAGTCAATAAGGTCTTGAATCTTATTCTTGAGAGCCTTACATGTTTCAACATGGTGCCCCGGTGCTCCTGAGTGGAAATCACAACGCGTGCTTAGATCAACGTCTGGTGACATGTCACCTGGTGGATCTGAGGTCCGAAGCTTGAGGATGCGGTTCTGAACCAACAGTGGCAACAGCTGGGCATAACTCACAGGTATTGGGTCCACAGTTCTATCAAGTAGCTTCTTCTTTTGACTATGACCTTCCGGGTTATTCTGAGATGCCCGGCGCGGCTGCTGACGAGACAGGCCTCGAGCTTCATGCTGTGTAGAGGATCCACGAGGTCCATTTGGCTTCAGCACGGGTGGCAATGACGGCAATGGGGGAAGCACTTTGGTCTCCTCTTTGGGTGCTTGACCACTCTCCTTATTTAGCATACTTCTCACCACTCCCATGAGAAAGCTCAACTGATTCTGCAGCTGCTGATTCTCCTCTCTGAGTACTTGCTGGTCCAGACGCACTGCCCGTATGTCATTCATGACCTGCCCCAGCTGGCTTTGGATTTTCCCCAACTCAGCTTGTATCTGCTCCATCAATCTGAGCTGCTTGATTCTGTGTCAAACCTGCAAACACAAGGGTTAAAAGACAAGCCCCGACTTCTGTCATGCAAGATGAATTATGGGTGTCTGTACGTTCAGGAGATCACCCCTGATTTTGGTGTCAACGTGCCAACATAGTGTCAATGCAATGATAAGACTGGATCCATTCATGGAAGAAAATATCTCATATTGCTCGGGACACCAGGATCAGGGTACGAAACGCGCCTGCAGCACAGCCACATGCTAATGGAATGCAAACATGAATATGCGAGCTAATGCAAAATGCAGGGATGCAACAATATATCCAGGTGGCTGCTGTGGAGATTTGGTATCAACAGTCACTGATGAGAAGAAAACCCCGGTGTGAGACCACTAATCTGATCTGCTGAGAATAACCATCTGATAGGACCGAGGTCAAAATTCTGTTCTGACAAGAGTAAATGACTGATAATAAGGACCCCGGGTGCAAGATCAAGGAACACCTGTTGAAGTCTTCAGACCCCAAATCAAAATCTGCCCTATCAAGAACAAACACACAGCTGCTGATGAGATCTTCAGACCTCACTCAAAATCTGCCCTATCAAGAACAAATAACATCTGCCAATGAGGTCTTCATACCTCACTCAAAATCTGCTCCGTCCAGAACAAACCACTGACGATAATACACTGATCAAAACCTGCTCTATCAAGAACAGACGAACACCCGATGATAAGATCCTCTGACCAAACTCTTGCTCTATCAAGAACACATCTGTAACTGAGAACCCAACATAACTGATTTGCTGTCAAGAAAACCAGGTAGTCTGAAGGTCTAAGTTTCCTGCAACAAACCCAGTCCCACTCACAGGTATGAACCTAGACTGACTCAAGGTACGGCATCCTATGCGTTCATCAGCGTCACAGACTTTCAAAACTGATGATACGATTCCCAGAAGGAGTGGCATCATCAAGTCCTGAAGAGGCCTCACTTAGCTGAATCACAAATGATCGGTCCCCAGAGTCGACAATCCACCAAACCAGGAACCGTCTCAACCCAAAGGGTTGAAAGTGAAGCCAACCGGATGAACCTCGTCTGAGCGTGGATTTCATGAGACACTAGTGCCTGCAAAGCAAGCACGCGCCCACTAATTTCCACTCTAAGTCTATGGTGCACTCAAGCCTGGGTCTGGCTTCTCACTCAATCAGAACTCCCATCCCACAACAGCACAAATAATCATATTTTACTGAATATAAAATGCGGGAAATAAAGTGCGAGAAGTAAAAATGCGATAAATAAACGCAACCCAACAAGCAAACACACAAACGATAGGATTGACCCGCAGGGAACCGTTGGATTCCCCAGCAGAGTCGCCAGCTGCTGGGGACTGGCCCAGACAGCTAGGAAGAAAACCCAAGGCGAGACTCGCATAGGGAACCATCGCAGTCCCCAGCAGAGTCGCCAGCTGTCGCTTGCGTGAAAATAAGGTGCCGGCAAAACAGAAGAGTCGCCACCTTTCATTATTTATCCCTCAGAGCGGGAAAGGAAACGATCGGAGAAACCTGACGAAAAAAAGGTAAGACAAGGTCATCGCAACCATTGTCTGGGTTCGGGAGTCGGTTACGCGAGGGGAAGGTATTAGCACCCCTCACGTCCGTCGTACTCGACGGGATCCTCGCTTGGGTGTTTACTTGGACGGGTTGGTTATAATCTATCTACCTATCAAGGCTGGCTGAAAAAGAAAAGAAAAATGACTCGGCAAAGCATCGCGCTTTATGCCTACATATTCTCATCAGAGAATGAGAAATCAGAGTCAACGTAGTTCGGCTAACTACGGGCGAAGGTGGGGAAGGTTGCTCGCTAGGACGTCGCATCCTATGCCTACGTACTTTCATCTGGTATGAAAGATCAGAGCAAACGTAGTTCGGGAAACTACGGGTTATCTCCTGAAAGAAGTGTTTTTTATTGTGTTTGCGATTTCAACCGCACTAGAGACTATGACCTGAGAGTGAATGCGTCGCACGTCACCCAAAGGGTACCATACTAAACATTCAGACTATGGAAAAGAAACTCTCCCACAATCCTTTCTCAGATAGCTTAAGGCTCGTAACGTACGAAAGAAATCATTCATGATTACTGTGTCTTAAACTGCTTCGAGATGAGAAGAGAACAGGCCCAACTAGGAGGGAGACTATCAAGTCCTACTGTTATCATGCCATGGATTCATCCTATGGTTGAGGTTTGAACAGGGAACTCCTAGAAGTTGTCATGCATAGGTTTCAACCTAAAAGTCTATCATCAAATCCTTATCAAAGGAAATGAGAGTCCTAAGGGATCATGTCAATGATACACCAAAATAGACAAAAGCATCAGCTTTAACAGTAAAATGCATGCAATGCAAGTGAGGGAGGAAATGTGTGTGGGGCTTCAGCCTCCACAAGCTCGTCTCGACCTCAAGCCAGTCATGAAATAACAGTAATCATACTGAAATAAACAACATGCTATCAAGCAAAAACAGTAAATTGTAATCATACAGACAAGAGAAAAGAAACGAAATGCTATCAAGCAAAATAAACACATGGGCAAGGGAGCTGGGCTCTACCGAATACCCGCAAGCAAAGCCAGGCAGTAACAATACAATCAGATGCACTCATGCTCTTAGACTGAACTTATTCTAAATGGGCTTAGTCTAATGCAACAGACAAATCAGACAAAACACACAATACATCAAAGAAAACAGAAGAAAGCCTCAGCTCCTCCAGCAGCAACCCAGTCTTCAGACTTCAGAGATCACTTGCTTCCCAGGTATCAACCCTACAACATGAGTATCAACTCATCTTCTCCCTTGAGCTTCAGCTCCTTTGATCAGCTCTACCTTCAGGCTTCACTATCTTCAGGGATCTTCAGGCATCAATTTGATCTTCACAGAGTCTTCAGACTTCAATAATCTCCAAGGAATCATCTTTTTCAAGGCCTCAGCTTCCATCTTCAATGGCTCAAATGCTCCAGCAAACAAGATTCAGCTAACAAGATGAGGTGGGGATGTTACAGTACTCACTGACTTACAAAGGATGCCATTGAGAATTTAACATCAAAGGAGAGGCTCTCTCAAAGTTCTACCTTATAGGGCAAGGTCACTAATCCCTCCAAAGGAGAGAGGTGAATACCCTTAAGGGACTCTATGTCACAGAGAAGAAAGGAGGTGAACAAGACACTCCTTGTTTATTGAACAAAGTATTCTACCTAGGGCTCTGCCTATGCACCTATAAACCTATAAACAAAACAACAAAAGCTATGCTAAACTCCTCTGCAAGGTCTTCAAAGCTTCCATGATGATCCACAAGGTCTTCAACTCAATCTTCAAAGCTCACACACTCAAAAGAGAAGGAAAGAAAACACAACAATACAACTTATGCCTTTAAGCAACACACATACTATCCATACATTCAAAAATCAATGAAAAATACTAAAACATCATGCAACATTCTAGTAAAATTCTAGGGGATTCTATACATACTTACCCTTAACCCATATATTCCCCATACACTAATTTGGCCTATAAACCTCAAAAATAAAATGTTGAAGTTCAAGTATACTACTTAAAAACCCTAATTAAACTATCCTAAGTTCAATTATCTAAACTAATCAAAATTTATTCTAAAAAATCTAGTAATAAATTCTGGGAATACTACAATTCAATATTAATCACCACAAAAAAGAATGGGCAAAAAATCTATTTCTAAATGCATGAACAAAAATACACAAATCCATGTATGAAATGAATGATTAAAAATATGTATTTATTTGTAAAATACGAGAAAAATGCTAAAAAAATATAAAATGCAATTTTTATATTTTTTTAATTTTCTAGACATGATGAGAAAAATATTAAAAAAAGAATGGATGAAAAATATGCATTTTCCATTTAGTTATGAATTTTTGAAGATGAATGAAACAAAAAAAGAAAATGAATACGAAATAGAAAGAAATAAGTGGAAGGGGTGCAAATAGAAAGAAATGATAGTTGAAATCATTGGGCCTGGAAATGAGGGGGGTGCGAATAGCGCAAAGGCCCAAAGACCTCATTAAAATTCAGATTTAATGCCAGCCGTTAGATGCATTGGATGAGTCAAATATTCAAAGGAAATCAAGGGTGGTGATTATGTCTTCTTCCTAATGCATGCTAGGGTTTCAAAAACAGAATTCATGCAAGCAACTTCCACCCTCTCTAACTCTCTCATTTCTCCACCATTTTTCACGATCCAAAGATGAAAACTCATCTACCCTTCTCCCTCTACACAGCCATGGTACTAGAATTCTCTAACTCTCCCTCAAGAAAGAAATACGAAGGCTACAAGGGGTGGTCACCATTTTCGCACCTTAGTTTGCATGGTAATCAAATGGTCTCATATTAACCTATCATGTACTACATCTTATGGGGATTATCCTAAGCCTAATACCTAAGATTATAGTACACTAAATCGTGAGTTCTTGATCACTAAAGAATTGACACCATGGAAGCAAACCTCACAAACAGCCCTCAAACTCATCATAACACATCCCTAATTGGTATCTATTGGATTTCTCCTAACAACATGCTTGAACTATGGATAAATAGAGAAATTCATGGTGAAACGCATACCTTGCAAGTGATGATGGTGGTGATGGTTCTCCTCCAATTCAGACCTTGCCAATTGCTTTGTGTGGTCTTTGATGAATGTTGAAGCCTCTGGTTGCAGTGGTTCTTGTTCTATCTTCTTGAATCAACCTATTCAACTCTTCATGCAAGTTGGAGTGAAGTTGGAGATCTCATAATCCAGCCACGAATTCTTGAGCCTTTCCTTTGCCAAATACTCTATGAAGGTTGTAGATGATGATGATAACCAAAGTTGGAATGATGGATGATGATTCAATACACTTTGGAATGAAAATGCACTTTTGGAGTTATGGAATCAAAGCATACTTGCAAGCCCTCGCAATCTCTAACCAATGTATGGACCTTCTCTATTGCTTATATAGATGAGAATAGAATCATCTAGAATGGATGAGAAGCTTCCAAGAGGTTTCTAGAACTTCTCATGCAATGAGAAATTCACTTTTTCTATTTTTAGTAAATATCCCAAATCTCATGAGAAACCATGCAAAATGCCCTCATATGAGATGATAAGGAGAGAACAAGGCATTTCAAGTCATTTTAAGGCTTTGGCAAACATTTCCTTTTGATACCTTAAAGTGCAAGTAACAAATTTACAAAGGAAGTCCAATTTTTAAGCCTAAACTCAAAAATGTGGATAAACCATTGTTTCCAAAATGTTGTTTCCAATCAAAATCATCTATCATATGCCCCATTTTGGATTTGTAGATCTCTCAAACCAAAATCCAATTTCAACTTTTTTTAACTTATAAGCCTTTTTCAAGTCATTTTGACCATTTTAAAATATCCATGCTCCAAGCTATTTCAACAATTCATGACCTTCTTTCTAGACTTAAAATCACATTTTGAACAACTTTCATGTTTTGAGTTTTTCCATTTGAGGCTTGGAAATAGGAGATATGGCATTTGCTTAAAAATGACCTATAACTGACAAATTACCAAAATACCCCTGTCTTGTTCAAACCATAAGTTGAGTTCCCCAAATCCTATCAAGGACTTCTACCACTCAAATTAAAGCTAAGAAGATGCCCTTCAACATTCATGTTGACCAAGAGATCATTGGAATCATCCTACTAGGGCAAAAGTTGTCTGCAAGTTGAGTGACTTTCAAGGACCCAGATTCACACACCTCAACTGACCTGTAATTTGTCAAAACCATAACTTGAGCTCTGCAACTCCTATCAAGGACTTCCACCACTCAAATTAAAGCTATGAACAAGCTCTACAACATTCATGTTGTAGGGAAGGTGAGATATCAATCACATCTTGAGCTAAAACTGCCAGGAAGATAGGGATCAAATTAGGGTTTTTTCACTGACAATCCTCAGAAACCCTAACTCAAAACTTCTCAAACTCCTCATTCATGATGAGTTGGTCTAGGAATCATCTTTATAACATATCCATACATCATTCCATGATCTCATGGCCCTTGGATTAAGTCTCAACCTTCTCCAAATCTTCAGCTGATCTAGGGTTGACCCAGTCAAAACCTTAATTCTACCATTCATGGTTGAATCTCCTGAATTCTTGCATAGTGACTTCTCTGGGCTTCATGATGACTATCAAGACATCTCATAGGCTTTCTCAAAACATCTAGTTCATTCTCAAAGTCTCAGAATCATCTGAGGAGCACCCACAACTCTCAAGCTATGAAGCATACAACCCTGGTTTCAACCAATTCCTCTGAGGATCTCTTGAACTTTCTGATGAAGGTATCAACTTTCAAATACTCAATGAATAAATAATTGTTGGTCAAATTTTGGGGTGCAACACAAGGCATACAGGCTCACCACTAATCTCCACTTCTAATGCTAAGTCTATACTCAAGCCTGGGTCTAGCCTATCTCTCAATGGAACAATCCCTCCCCATAGCATAGCAATAATGAATTATGCGGAAAGTAAAATGCGGAAAGAAAATAAAGATGAAGCACATATGTACACACCCAAAAAAAATAAACAAACAAACGCTAGGATTGACTTGCATAGAGGATATTCCAATCCCCAGCAGAGTCACCAGCTGTCGCTACTGCGAAAATTGAGGCCAACAATGACAGAAGAGTCGCCACCGTGCGTTATTTATCCCAAGAGAGGGAAAGGAAACGCTCAGAGAAAACCTAACGAAAAGAGGGATAAGATTGGTCATCGCAACCAAATCTCGGGTTCGAGAGTCGGTTACGCAAGGGGAAGGTATTAGCACCCCTCACGTCCGTCGTACTCGACGGGATCCACGCTTGTTGTCTATCTAAAAGGGTGATTGAAACTATCTGGCTACAGGCTTGAGGACAAAAGAAAAAGAAGTGACTCGGCAAAGCAACGACGCTTTGTGCCTACGTATCTCATCTGAGGTGAGAAGTCAGAGTCAACGTAGTTCGGCTAACTACGGGTGAAAGGGGGGAAGGTTGCTCGCCAAGACATCGCGTCTTGTGCCTACGTACTTTCATCTGGTTTTAAAAATCAGAGCAAACGTAGTTCGGGCCAAAAGGGAACACAGGTTTTTTCAACTGTTTTTATCCGAGTAGGGTTAACAAATAGTTCTAGCAGTTTGGTGTATGCAGCTCGACCATTGGAGACTTAGGCGTTACCGTTTGCGATAGAACCAAGAGTTAACAAAACTCTCCTTATGAAAATGATTTTCCAATATTAAAGGCCCCAAAGGGCAAAAAGAAGTTTGAATGATTTGTTTTTGTGTTTTTTAGAGAAGAAGTGTTTTTGAATGATTTGCAATTCATATCGACTAGAGACTATGACTTAGGAGTGAATGTGTCGCATATCACCCAAAAGGTGCTATACTAAACATTCAAGCCATTGAAGAGAAACTCCTCAACAACCCTTTCCCAAGTGCTTAAGGCTCATAACGCACAATACTCGTTAACCTTTATTAGGTGTTTTATGATTGTTTTGAGATGAGAAGAGAAAGGACACTAAAGGGGGACTAAATCCAAACCTAAAGTTATCATGCAATGGTGATCCTAATATTGAGATAAAGGAATGCTACCTAATGTTATCATACATGGTTAAGATCCTAATGTCTATCATAACCTCCCTTGAACAAGAGAGATTAGAGGTCCTAAGGGAAAGAAACAACAGGAAACAAACATAAACATGCAAGAATGCAAACATGAAATGCAAGTGAGGGAGGAAATTGGTGTGGGGCAGTAGCCTCCACAAGCTCATCTCAACCTCAAGCAACAATATTACAAATGCTAGAGATGGAAGGAACAAGAAATGCATCAAAAGGAACACACAAGAGCATCAAAAATTGGATTAAATGGCCTAAACCAAACAACATCAACCATAATGCCAAAACACAAACACAAATGAAAGACAAAGAAGACCTAAATCAAAGTGAGAATGAGAGGCAATATGAGGACAACAAGGAACCCATAATGGCACTCAACCATAAGCCTCGCAAGAAAGGTGCATAAGAAAGCACAAAGAAGTCCTCATGGATTCATCATTTTAGGCATGCTTCAAGTACCTCCAAAGGAGGGGCCAAGCTACCTTAATTGAGATCCCAAAGTCATTGGACAGCAAGGGACATGAAATAAAAGTGCTCAAAAGAAGAATCAAGTAAACCACAAGGAAGTGCAAGCAAATTTCCAAAGGAAAGCAAGCATGTTTCATAATGAAACCCTAATTGGAAACTCAAAAGTAAACAAACAAATGAACAAGAAAAATACAATATAATGACCTAAAAATGAGCAAACATCATCCTTAACATGTTAACAACATGAAACAATAGGCATTGAGAGTTCAAAGGATCTAAAAATCTCATATCCAAGTCAAACTAGGTCAAGATGTATGTATGAACCTTCCTTTAGGGTAACTTGACTTGCAAGTTACTCTAAAAATAGGAAAATGGTTCAAAAATTACCAAATAAAATGCAAGAAGCTCATAAACATGTTGGCAACCAGAGGCCAAGAGATTTCAATCAAAATCATTTCACAACATCACCATAGAAATTGATTCATAAGGGTGCTCCATTACGAAGGAGGATTGTTTAGGGTCAAATGAAGGGCACCAAAAGTCAACTCAAAAGTCAACCAACAGGGGAAAAATGGTCCTCAAAAATTCATCAACTCATCATTGATATGAGGATTGAATTTTATTCATTGGTTCAGAAGGAAATGAGAGAAACAAATTCAAGAACAAAACATGTCAAGATTTAAGTCAAATAAAACACTTCCAATGTTAAATCCCATTTTTAATTGAAAAATAATTCATAAAATAAAATAAAAATTTCTAAAAATAAGAGAATATCTCAAGGAGTCCAAAACATTTTTTTTTTGGATTTTATCACACTTAGAAGTATTTTAAAATAATTTAAATCTAAACAGAAATAAAATAAAACAAAAAGAAAATAAAATATAAAACACAAAGGGCTGGGGGTGCAGGAAGCAACCCATAAACGTTGGCATCCAAAGGGCCCACAAAGGGGGGGGGTGCCAATAGCATGCCCAGCCCATCAGAAATAAAAAAGAAATAAAAAACGTGTGGGTTCAGTGTGGTATGGTCAACCAAGGTCCATGGTGGAAATCAATCAGGCACGTTGACTGAAAAAGTAAACCAATCCAAGGCTTCACAGCGTGCCAAGTCATTTAATGAGATTTCCAGCTAGATTTGGTGTGTGTGGTCAAAGCAAGAACATCATAGGTCTTAATCTGGTGCATTGAAATGAAAAGTAAGCGCATCAAATGGTCTGAAGCAACCCACGTGGCTTTGGCTGGGTTTAAAAAGTGGAGGGAGAACCAGATGGCCGGAACCACTGTTCCGGTCGTCTTCTCCGGCGAAACCTCATACACCATTCACGGCCAAAAACCCAGGTCCATCAAAACTTAACCAAAATGAGTAAAATAAAAGCCAAAAGTGATCTCCAGGTTACGTGGATCATGAATCCACTAGCCATTTTCATTGATCATGCCTTAAAAAGCCAAAACGAAAAGAAATAGAAAAAAGCTCAAATGAAAAAAGTTCACAAACAGCCATGAAATCATTCTAGAATCCATCTATGATATGCAAGGATTAAAAAGACATGAAAATGGCGTGATGAAAATGCATAAACAGTGAGGTATTTTGAAAGAAAAGAAACCTAAAAATAAGCTTCCTCAATGCTCAGTTTGTTATCAAAGCTTAATGAAAATCACCCAGAAACGTTCAATGGACCTCAAGGAATGTTTTGAAATATTTTGTTTTTATTGAAACTCAGTGAAACTTGGAAACCGATTTTGACTTTTTCCTTTCTTTTTCTCAATCTGTTCTCACTCAAATGCTCACCAAAACCAGTTCTGAATGCTTGTGAATCATCCTGAGTTTATGTATGATGGATTCAGATGAAAAGAAGGCCCAATTCTGTTCTCTTTGGGCCCAATTGGATTTTCACTTTTTCACCTTATGGCCATTTGAATAGTGCACGAAATTCACCTTGACCAGCTGTAAAAATGGCTCATTTAGCTTGCATCTGAGGTAGGTTGATCAAAGGGCTGAGAATGGCTCCTTGATTTGGTCTTATGTCATGTTTTTGATATGTTACTTAATCTTGAAGAAAGCTTGAAAATGGCCACCAAGATGAACTCAAATCTCAAATCCAAAGATGGCATTGTGTTTGAAATGTGTTTGGCACTCAAAATATGCACAAGGTTGGTACAAAATGTTTTCAAATGAATTAAATTTGATTTTTCCCTTTTAAGGCCTTTTTCATGGAAATTTCTTTAGGCAGTCTTCAATTCAAGTCAAACCTTTGATGCCTTGATGTTTGGTTGAGCAAATTACCCCATTTGGAGAAAGTTTGAAGTTGGAAAGATTTCCATTTGAAGTGTACAAAGTGGTGAAATGGACCTATAATGAAAATGACCTGTAATCCTGCTTTCCCAAAATACCCCTGCCTTGCAAGCCTCATAACTTGAGTTCTACAAATCAAACGAAGGACTTCTAGTACTCTTTGGAAATATAAGATCATGAGGAAAAAATTTCGTGTTCATCAAAAGTTGAGGAGAAACATCATTCTAGGTCAAAAATGGCATGGAAGTTGGTTGACTTTTGTTGACCAAAATCACATTCATCTGAGGACCTGTAACTTGCCAGCATCATAACTTGAGTTCTAGAAATCAGATGAATGACTTCTAGTACTCAAAAGAAAGCTAAGAACATGCTCTACAAGTTTCATGTTGTGCTCAAGATGAGATGATACTTGTATCTTGAGATAGGTGGTCTTGAAGTTAGGCACTAAACAAGGGATTTTACACTGAGAACCCTAATTCAGATACTCCTCACACTCTTGATTCTTGATGAATTGATCTTGAAATGATATCCCATGTATCTTAACACAACATTCCATGATCATAAAGACTTGGAATTGAGTCTTAATCTCCAATTTCACAGTTGCCTTAGGGCTAACCAGATGAAAACCCTAATTGCACCATCTTCAACTGTAGCTCTTCACACTTGGTATGAGCACTTGAATGAACTCCACAATGACCCTCAAGGCCTTCCATGAGCTTAAATGATCATCTCCCTCCATAACCATGGGCTTGTGATCCTCAGATGACCTTCAAATGGCCTCCTAGGTAGGAGGTGAACCACACACACTTATCTGCTTATCCAAGGGGCTTTGACTTATCTCTGATGATGATAACCCCCTGTTGACTTGAATACAACCTCTTGATTAGGCTTAGAACCCTTGGAAAATTCTTCTTGTTGCACACACATCTCTTGATCCCTTATAAAATGTAAAATGCTATGCAATGCAATATGCTAGAACAAATGAAATGAAACATAAACCAAATAAAGAAAAGGTTGGGCAAATTTTGGGGTACAACACACTGGGTCTTCACTTAATGTGTTGCCCAAAAAGGCTTTGATGAAGCTTGACACCCATGGAGTAATATGCATGCCTAGTAATCTGATTGTGCAAGCATTTGATGGGACAAAGAGGTCTGTGTTCGGAGAAGTAACTCTTCCTATCCAAGTTGGCTCGGAGGTTTTTGACGTCGTTTTCTATATAATGGATATCCAACCAGCATATAGTTGCTTGTTAGGTCGGCCCTGGATTCACTCGGCAGGGGCAGTGACGTCGACCTTGCATCAAAAGTTGAAGTATATGGTGAGGGGTAACATTGTCACCGTCTGTGGTGAGGAGGACATTATGATTAGCCACTTGTCCTCGTTCAAGTATGTGGAAGTTGATGGGGAGATACATGAGACCCTATGCCAGGCATTTGAGACAGTCTAGGTCAGAGAGAAGGCGCAAGTGGTTGGTAGAGTTCCTGAGGTTTCTATGTCTTCATTCAAATAAGCGCAAGTTGTGGTAAAGTCTGGATCATCTCAAGGTTGGAGACAGGTGCTGAGTATCCCCAATAAGCAAGATAAGTTTGGATTGATGTATAGCCCGTCTTCTTCTTCTTCGCAGAGCGCTCCATGCTACAGAGGACCGGTCCAATTTACAAGTGGTGGGGTGATATTTGACCGAATCAACGCTGTGTCCGAGGATGAGGGGGATAATGATTGTGATATGGATGCATGGATCCAGCCATGTGTGCCCGATCGAAGCCTGAGCAACTGGACTATTGAAGAAGTTGTCCAAGTGACCCGTGAAGAGTAATTATTTTGTTTTCTGATTATGTGTAGCCCTATGTTCTACCCGGAGCATAGTGGTCTTTGTCTGTAGGGCCTTATCCTTGTTTATGCTTTGAACAATTGTTTTATCATTAATCAAAGGGCATTTTTGCATTCAGATATTGTGATCCTTGTTTTTCATGTTTTATTTTTAACAATAAAATGGAAATGTGGTTTGTGTTGTTTGCATATCATTTTAAGCATTAAATCATCATTATTGCAGGTTTCACATAGCAGATGCCACCGATTCAGAATCGTCTATGACTCGGTATGACTTTGATAATCCAATCTTTCAAGCCGAAGAAGAGATTGAAGAAGACGAAGACCTTCCTAAAGAGCTTGCCAGGCTGCTGAGACAAGAAGAGAAGGTTATTTTGCCTCATTAGAAGGAGATTGAAGTTGTCAACCTGGGAACAGAGGAAGACAGAAAAGAAGTTAGGATAGGGGCTACTTTAGATGCTGATGTCAAGAAAAGACAGGTAGAAATGCTCCTAGAGTATAAAGATGTCTTTGCTTGGTCTTACGAGGATATGTCCGGACTTGATACAGATATTGTGGTTCATCACTTGCCTCTTCGAGAAGAGTGCCCACCTGTGAAACAGAAGCTAAGAAGAACCAGACTGAACATGGAAGTTAAGATCAAAGAAGAGGTCCAGAAGCAGTTGGACGCCAGATTTCTTGCCGTGACGAACTACCCTCCGTGGGTCGCTAACATCGTACCTGCACCTAAGAAGGATGGTAAGGTAAGGATGTGTGTAAATTATCGTGATCTAAATAGAGCGAGCCTGAAAGACGATTTACCGCTTCTCCATATTGATGTGCTTGTTGATAGTACTACTCACTATTCAGTGTATTCCTTCATGGACGGCTTCTCCGGGTATAACCAGATCAAGATGGCCCCGAAGGATATGGAGAAAACGACCTTTATCACGCAGTAGGGGACTTTTTCTATAAGGTAATGCCTTTTGGATTGAAGAATGCAGGGGCAACCTATCAGCGGGCGATGGTGACTTTGTTTCATGATGTGATTCATCATGCGATTGAGGTCTATGTTGATGACATGATCGTAAAGTCACAAATGGAGGAAGGACATTTGGTGAATCTGTTGAAGTTGTTTGAGAGGTTAAGGAAATTCAGCCTAAGGTTGAATCCGAACAAGTGCACTTTTGGCGTACGGTAAGGAAAGCTATTGGGGTTTATAGTCAGTGAAAAAGCAATCGAGGTCGATCCTGCAAAAATAAAAGCTATACAGGAAATTCCAGCACCGAAGACAGAGAAAGAGGTTTGTGGTTTTCTAGGTAGATTGAACTACATTGCAAGGTTCATATCTCACCTCACAGCCACGTGTGAACCAATGTTCAAGCTGTTAAAGAAAGATCAGGCGGTGGTCTGGAATGAAAATTGTCAAGGGGCACTTGAAAAAATAAAGGAATATTTGCAGGAGCCTCCGATACTGATGCCCCAAGTGGCAGGAAGACCATTGATAATGTACTTGACGGTTCTTGAGAATTCCATGGGTTGTGGTCTCGGTCAACACGACGAGACAGGAAGAAAAGAACATGCCAACTATTATTTGAGTAAGAAGTTCACAGATTGTGAATCCAGATACTCAATGTTAAAAAAGATGTGTTGTGCACTTGCTTGGGCCGCCAAACGTCTAAGGCAATATATGTTGAATCACACAACCATGCTGATTTCAAAGATGGATCCGATTAAGTATGTGTTTGAGAAGCAAGCATTGTCGGGTAGAATTTCTAGGTGACAGATGGTTTTGACAGAATACGACATTCAATACGTCTCCCAAAAGGCCATTAAAGGGAGTGTTTTGTCAGAATATCTCGCAGAGCAACCAATTGATGATTATCAGCCGATGAAGTTTGAATTTCTTGATGAGGATATCATGTTCTTGAAGATGAAAGATTGCGATGAGCCGCTACCTGATGAAGGTCCTAAGCTAGGTTCCCAATGGGAGATGATTTTTGACGGTGCTGTCAACTCCTATGGCAGTGGGATCGGGGCAATCATTACGACTCCCCATGGATCTCACATACCATTTACTTCCAGGATAACATTTCCTTGCACCAATAACGAAGCTGAGTATGAAGCATGTATCATGTGTATTGAAGAAGCGATTGCTATGAGAATTAAGAACCTTGATATTTATGGTGATTCAGCTTTGGTAGTCAACAAGATCAAAGGAGAATGGGAGACTCGTCAACCTTACTTGATTCCCTACATCAACTATGCAAGGAGGTTGTTACCTTTCTTCGACAGGGTAGAGTTTCATCACATGCCCAGAGCGGAGAATCAGATGGCAGAGTCCTTGGCTACATTATCTTCGATGTATAAGGTGAATTATTAGAACGACGCTCCGAGAATTGTCATATCCCGCCTCGATAGGCCAGTGTTCGTATTTGCAATAGAGGGAACATCATATGGGAAACCATGGTATTATGATATCCGAAAATTTCTCAAGAATCAGGAGTATCTGCCTGGGGCATCGAGCCGAGATAAGAAGACCTTGATAAGGTTATATGGAAACTTCTATCTGAACAAGGATGATGTACTCTACCGAAGAAATTTCGACTTAGTGTTGTTGAGATGCGTGGACGAAAAAGAAGTAGGTTTGCTTATGGAAGAGGTCCACGAGGGTGCTTTTGGAACGCATGTAGGCGAATATGCAATGTCGCAGAAACTGTTAAGGGTTGGCTACTGTTGGTTGAATATGGAGTCTGATTATTTCAAATACGCCAAGAAATTCCAAAAATTTCAGATTTATGCTGATAAGATGCATGTACCTCTGAGTCCTCTGAATGTCATGGCGTCTCCCTGACCCTTTTCCATGTGGGGCATCGATATGATTGGTAAGATTGAACCGACTGCATCCAATGGACACCGCTTCATCTTAGTGGCAATTGATTATTTCACTAAGTGGGTTGAATCAGCTTCTTTCGCCAACGTCACCAGATAGATCGTGGCTCGATTCATCAAGAAGGACATCATCTGTCGTTACGGAGTGCCCGAACGAATCATTACTGATAATGATTTAAATTTGAATAACAAGATGATGAAGGAATTGTGCCAGAGTTTCAAGATTGAACATCACAATTCTTCTCCTTATCGCCCGTAGATGAATGGCGCTGTTGAGGCGGCCAACAAGAACATCAAGAAGATTATGCAGAAGATGGTTGTGACCTTTAAAGATTGGCAAGAGATGTTTCCCTTTGCATTACTGTCACGGTGAAAATTGGATACCAAACTATTGATTAGTTTGAATCTTTAATTCAATTTTGCAACCGAACTTTGATTTGTCCAAAGGAAGGGATAAAGATCGAAATTCCCACAATGCAATGCAAATGCAAGGTTTAGAGAGTTTTAGGTTCGGGGGTTGGTTAAACTTAGGGATGGTACTAGCATCCTAAGTTTCTGTAGTATCCTACAGGAACCTCTTGTTTTATGTTTGTTTATTGCTATGTGTTTATCTGATTAAGGTTAAAAGGCCTAGGGGTTTATTTCTAAGTATACTCGATAAGACATCGCATCTTATGCCTACATATCCTTACGGGAGTGGAATCAGAGTATTTGTAGTTCCCCTAAAGGGTTAGAGGAGTTCTTTGACTGTGGTCAAAGTTCCTACGGGTTTAGGGTAGTTGTTTGATCGAGTTTAGGAGAAGAGATGTGTCTTCATTTTAAGGGAGATTTAACCGCCACAAGTTGTAGGAAAATAGTCTTTGCATCGTCTTAAGAAAAGGACTTACGTACTCGGATAGGGATCAACGAGGTACACCTTTATCTCTCTTAAGGCAAAGTTCCTACGGCTTGATTGTATTGTTGTGGGGTGGAGATTCTATCTCATTTAAGATGATTGACATCTTTCTCTAATGTGTTTGAATTTTTGAGCTGAGTTGTATTGTTTTGTTGAATGTTTGAATATTGCATGTTTGAGTTGATTGTGTTTGTTTCTATGTTGTAAGATAAAAGACAAGGTCCTCCTATGGGGTAGGATCTATCTTAAGTGATCGACTTGAATGGGATCAAGGATCACGTGGGGAGAATGATGCAAATATGAATGCACTACACACAAGTGTTGACTCATGTGTAGGTTTTTCCTTTGGACGGTGTCGCTACTGCGAAAATCGGCGCCGGCAGAACAGAAGAGTCGCCACCGTGCGTTATTTATCCCAAAGGAGGGAAAGGAAACACTCGAAGTAAACCTAACGCAAAGACGGGAAAAGGTATGGTCATCGCAACCAAAACCTGGATTTGGGAGTCGGTTACGCAAGGGGAAGGTATTAGCACCCCTCACGTCCATCGTACTCGATGGGATCCACGCTTGCTTGGTTTGTACGGATTACACTTCTATCTAAACTAAAGGATGAGGTCTGAAAAGAAAAGAAAACATGACTCGGTAAAGCATCACACTTTATGCCTACGTATTCCCGTCTGAAACGAGAAATCAGAGTCAACGTAGTTCGCCTAACTACGGGGGAAGGATGGGTGAAGGTTGCTCGCTAGGATGTCGCATCCTATGCCTACGTACTTCCACACAGCATGGAAGATCAGAGCAAACGTAGTTCGGGCTACGCACGACACAAGCTGTTCAAGTGTCTTTTATGAAAAATCTCACCTTAAACAAGGGTTTTCTTATTGCAAAAAGATTGATGTTTGTTCAAATCTTTTGACGGAAGAAATGAATTGATTTCTGTTATAACCTTTATTAATGTTTTTCTGTTGTTTTGAAGAAAGAAGAGATGACACTCTACAAATCCTAGGGTTGAAAAAGGGAATAAAATCTGCCCTAATGTTATCATGCATGGGTTAAGACCTAATGTCTATCATGCTCCTCTCTTGCGCAGAGAGAAACAGAGATCCTAAGGGAATAGACGGAAATAGAAACAGCAGATATATACAATAAAGCAGTAAAATGCATGGATGCAACAATACAAGCGAGGCAAGGGAGTCCCACTCAACCTCGAACCTAGAAAACAATAGGAAAAAGTGAATAGAATTCACTTTCAACCCAACAGGTTAAACAGCAAACAATACAGTCCGGGAAATTCACACAATACATCAAGAAATATAAATAGCTAAAACTAAACAGCAAAACAATCTTCATCAGCATCAGTCTTCAAGTCAGCACCAACTATCTACAAGCTTTAGGCAAGCATCAGCCTTTCATCTTCACAGCCTTCAAGCAAAGTCTTTGTCATCAGTCTTCAATCTGCAAGGGCTTTTCTTCAAGTCTTACTCTCCAAGATGAATATCAGTCAACAAGAGGGAATGAATGTTAAACAGTAAGCTGCCTACCAAGGGTGGCTCATTAACTGTTAACATTATACAGACAGTTTTCTCTCAAAAGTTCTATCTTTCAAATACATTCACTAATCCTTCCAAAGGAAGGAGGTGGATATTTGAAAGAGACTTTGAATCATAGAGAAAGGATGGAGGCAAACAAGACCTTCCATATTTGTGAATCAAGTTTTCTGCTCTAGAGCTCTGCCTAGCTCCTAAACCCTACACTCCTCAACAGCTGCCAGCAAAGGATGCTCCCCATCAACTCTGGAAGTTGGACTTCATTCTCCTGATCTCCAATAACCTTCATCATCAAAGTCTTCAACTCTCCCAATCCCCAAGCAAACCCAATACCCCACACAGACAAATGAAATAACCCTAGAGAGGGCACACCACACAGTCAAGCAAATACAAGCAATATACTGATAGTAATAGTAGAATAGGGGAAACCTAGTAATTTCTAAGGGATCAATTAGCTACCCATAACCCCTATAGTCCCATACCCCAAAGATTCAAACCACAACTCCTAAGGGAAATGACTTAATTCACCTATGTTATCTCCTAAACCCTAGTTTTGATCATGTTATTCACACCTAAACAAATCCTCTAAAATTGAGTCCTAAAATCATGAATTAAATTTTATATACAAGCTAAAGGTCTAAGCTAATCAACCTAAAAATAATGGATCAAAAATGTAAAAGCATCTAATCAAACTAAAATCAACAAATTCATGTATTAAACTAAACATTATTTAATCCTATTTAAAAGAAAAATATGCTAAAAATATAAAAATAAAATGAAATGCCAAATTTTTTATGTGATATTTTTCTTAACAAAATTATGAACAATATGCAAAAACAACCAATTAAAAACATGCAATTTTCTATTTGTTATGAATTTTCAAAGAATTAAAAAAAACTGAAGGGAACTAATATGGAATTAATTGGTTAGGGGTGCATCTAGTAATTAAAAGCAGTTAAAATATGAGGATGGGCCCAGACTGGGGGCGCGCATAGCAAGCGCGTCTGGGCCCAATGCACAGAAAACATAATAAAAAATAAAAAAGGAAGCAAACGGTGCCAATAGCAAGAAATTCAGTTCGAATGGGTTTGGGCCTGCGAACGGGGGTGTGCATAGCATTGGAAACCTGAGCCCATGGTGTTGCGTTTAATGAAACGCATCGTTTGGATGCTTTGGGTTCCCTCCGTTTTGAAGCTTTGAATCTCAGCCATTGGATTTGAGTTTCAGTCAAAAGTCCAAGCATCGATCTTCCATGCACACACTTTCATCGTCCCCAAACGAAACCCTAGTTTCAGAAAAACCCTCCCCCATGCACACACTTTCATCCCTTCTGTTCTCACTCGATCTTCCATGAAATCACACGATATAAGAACCAAAAGTGATCTACTTCTTCCCCTCTACACAGCCATGCCATTAATTCTTTCTAAAACTCAACCAAACTTCAAATCCGATAGGTAGAAAGTTCTGGTTCCACCATTATGCACTGTCATCAACCATGAGAATTCCTTCCAATCTTTACCCTAACACAATCTACACTCTACACTGATCATTTTAAGCTATATATTCAAGATTGTAGTGCCATATTCTTGATGTTATAAACCCTAACAGATTGTGCACTCCAATGGCAACCTCCATGGATTGGTCTCAAATTCACCAAAATCAATCTCCTAACTATGCCTAACCATTCTAACCTAATAACTCTCTATGATTCTAACTAAATCAAGCAATTCGAATGGATTACCAACCTGGTGTAAATGATGGAAACAGGTGCTGAATTCTTCAAATCCAATGCTTGCAATGATCTGGATTTGATCAGTGAACCTGATTATGAGTTCTGTATGCAAAAGATCTTGTTCAAGCCTCTTGAATCTTGCAATTGAAACTTTCTTGCACCTTGGATGATGAAGTTGTATGGCACGATTCCTCTTCAATTCAAACAAATCTTTGATGGAAAATTGGATATATGAATGATGTTGATGATGATCAGATCAAGAAATTTGGAATTTGATGGAGATTTGATGAAGTTTGAGATGGTTTTGCAAAAATGGAAGATTGAAGTGTAACTTGGTATTATGAGCACAATGAATCACCAACCATGGCATGAAGTCTCTCAATGCAATATATAGATAAGAATATAAACCTCTAGAACTTTGTAGAACCTTCCCATGCACACTTTCCCTTGGATTTGGATTATGTAACTTCTTTTGTAAGTAACCAAGCATAACTCCCAAATCTTGAACCAAATTCAAAAATATACTTTTGCCAATGTTCTTAAAACTTTTTTTCCGATCAAAATGACCTATAATTTCATCCCATTTGGCCAAATTATGAAAAATCTCAATTTTAGGTCATTTTTTATTCATTAAATTCACCAAATTTGAAACCTTGAGCTATGAACCTTTCCAATCTTTCATGACAACTTTTCTAGACTCAAAATGTCATTTGGAGCAAGTTTGATGTTGTGAAGTTTTTCATCTGAAGCTTTCTTGTATGAGTTTTGGGCATAGGCTTGAAATGACCTGTAATTCTCAAATGACCAAAATACCCTTTTCTTGCCAAGACCATAAGTAGAGTTCCACAAATCATATGAAGGCATACCATACCATTATAGAAAGCTAGGACAATGAGGAACAACTGTTATGTTGACCAAAAATCCATTTGAAATCTCCTTGAGGGGTAAAGGTTGCTTGGAAGACAAGTAACTTTCACAGACAAAATTTCAGATACCTCAGATGACCTGTAACTTGCAAGGATCATAACTTGAGTTCTATAAATCTCCTTGATGTCTTCCACCACTAAAATTAAAGGTCTTGAGATCCTTTACAAGTTTCATGTTGACCAAGGATCCATTTTAAGCTTGCATTTTGACTTATCTTGCTTGGAAATTTGACCTAAATCAGGGGATTTTACACAGAAACCCTAATTTAGAAACTCCTCTTCTCCTTGATTTCTCTTGATTTCTTCTTGGCACATCACCATATCCTTACTTACATGTCAAATGATGAACCCCACATCTCTCCAATAGACCTTAATGCCTTTCAATCAATCCTCTAACTTAGGGTTGACCCAGGGTTGACCCAGATGAAACCCTAGTTGACTGCCTTCAACTGCAACTCTTGTGATCATATCAATGACTTGCCTCCTTATCCAAATGACTTTCTAGGTCTCCCATGATGTCTATATACTCTCCATGCTCAATTGACAGCTCACAACTTCTTTGATGACCTTCAGATACCCTTAGATAAGAGATAGACTCGCTGCTTGATCCAATGACTTCTTAGGCTTCCATTTCTTCTCTGATGACTTGAATGAGATTGAATTAGAATAATAACCTCTTGATAGGCCCATAGAGGTGAGAATAGTGATTGGTCCCTTGTTGGATGACTTGCTATGCTATGCAGATGATTAGACTATGTACATGACTCTATATGCAAATGCTAATGTAATTGAAACATAAACCAAGTGAGGGAGGTTGAGCAAATTTTAGGGTGCAACAGCTGCCCCTATTCAAGCGACTTGGACCCGATTGGGTGAAGAGCGAACGGCCTTCAAACATTCGCGGTACGAGACGGTTGAATACGAAAGAACCCGGAAATTTGCCAACCGCAAAAATAAATTGTGAATACGACTACTGCTTGGGGAAAACCCTTCAGGGAAATGACTTCTGTTGTCACATCAACAACTAGCCATCCATCTGTCAATCTGTTTTTGTAAAATAACCTGATATTGTCCGCAGACCACTCCATTCCGAAGAAATGAGCATACACCACACAACGAGAAATTGTCGATATCACTTATCGACCTCTGTTGATCTCACTTATCAACCTCTGTTGATCTCACTTATCAACCAAGCACACGCTAACCAGCGGGAGAATATTGACTTCACTTGTCGTGTTGACTTCACTGATCAACCTTTCGTATCCTGAAGAAACGAGCGAACGCTTAACTAAACGAGACAATGTTCGAAGACATGAACAACCGACTCTGTGGGGAAACGAGAAACTTAACTAAGTAACTCTGAGGGGACAATTCTGACGACGGCCGTCAAACACCTGCTGGGGAAATTGGGGACTTAACCAAGCACCCTTGTTGAAAAATACGAGGAATTTAACCAAACAACTCCTGTAACAAGCTCCCTGCTGGGGACTATGAGGGACTTAACCAAGCAACCCATAGAAGTAACACCCTGCTGGAGAACATAACTCTGTTGGGGGAATTGCGGGTAACCACCCGAAAATCTGTATTACCACCTTCTAATACTGATACCACATCATCCTGAGAAAGACTCAGCTGGGGGAATACAAGTAACTTAACCAAGCGACTTGTCGAAGAATACCCTGCCGGGGACTACGAGGATCTTAACCACGTACCTCGTTGAAGGCCATCCTGCTGGGGATTATGTCTCTACTGGGGAAACTGCGGGTAACCACCCAAGATCTGTCTCCACCACGCTTTGAGAAGGACTCGGCTGGGGAGAAAGAGGTGCTTGACCCAGCAACTCTGCTAGGGGAATATGCCATGACGAACACGATCACTGCATGTCTGGCACAACAACCCTCTGTAATAAGATGAACACGATCACTGCGTATTCTACACCACAACCCTCTTGACAGAAGAAAACATGATCACTGCGCGTCTTGATGCCACAAACAAAATCACATAATGGGACAAACACGATCACTGCATGCTACGTTACAACCAAAATTACTTCGACCATAAATCCAACTGGATGAGGTAAACACAATTACTGCGTGCCAGACGGAATAAATCCACATAGAAGAGGCGAACACGTTCACTGCATACTTCAACCACCAATATGATGAACACGATCACTGTGTATGCTGCAATAGGGCGAATACGATCACTGCACATCTCGACCAACAAACCCCCAAAATGAGGTCAACACGATCACTGCGTGTGTCACCAACCCATGTAGTAGGACGAATACGATTACTGCGTATGCCGACCAACAAAACCAACTGATACGATAGCCACGATCACTGCGTGCTCCGCATCACAAGTTCCCATGGTATCATCAGCACGATCACTGCATGCTATACGAATACGATCACTGCGTATCTGAACACGATCAATGCGTGTTATGAGCCACGATCCTCTTGACTGGAGAAGACACGATCACTACGTGCTATGTGTCTCAACTAACCCACATAACTGGACGAATACGATCACTGCATATTCTAACCATACATAGGGTGAACGCGATCACTGCGCGCTTCATGTCACGGCCCTCTTGACTAGAGGAAACACGATCACTGCGTGCTGTGACACAACTTCAAACAATGGGACGAATACGATCACTGCGTACTTCGGCCACCAACAACCAGATGAACACGTTCACTGCGTGTCAATCTATAATCAAACCGCATAACAGACGAACACGATCACTGCGTGTATCGACCAACAAAGCTGGATGAACACGATCCCTGCGTGTCAACCTATAACCACTACATATAACGGGCGAATACAATCGCTGCGTATACCGACCAACAAAAACACACGACATGGTAAACACGATCACTGTGTGTCCTGCATCACCAATAGAGTGAACACGATCACGGCGCGTCCTGCCCAATAAAACCCCGAGATGATCACAACAAACCCCCAAAATGAGGTCAACACGATCACTGCGTGCCTTATAAAACAATCTTCTTAGATCGGGACGAATACGATCACTGCGCCATCCGACCACTGATACATGTACCAAGATCAACACGATCACTGCGTGTCCTACAACATGAACCCCATAGATGGTACGAAATACGATCACTGCATACTTTGACCACAAAACCCACATCTTCCTGAAACCACGATCTCGCTTATCGGCAAGGAACCAACATATCTGAAACTGAAGAGGTAACCACCCGGCTTATGTTTCAAAAAATGCACGTTTTGATAATGACGTAATGCTTCCACACTGCATGGAAATGCTACATACTTGGGTAGAAGGCAAATGCTCATGATGCATGCTTATGCAAAGAGTTACTTCAGCAAAATAAATGATGAAGACACACTGGATCCGCTGGGGATGACCGGACTGCTACCGATACGCCTCCAACAAAATAAATGTTGGAAAGATGAACTAACTCCGCTGGGGATGACCATCCTGCTGAGAAGATAGCTCACAAACTCGAAACTCCAAAATCTGCTAAGGACGATCCTCCTGACGGGGACGAGCGACTTGCTGGGGAAAGAAAGGACAATCGTGCTTGGGAAAACTCCTTTCAGCAGCTCCAACCACCTGATCTCACTCTGTGGGGAACCCCCTCCTGCTATCACTGAGCTGGGGAAATCATCCCGCTATCACTGAGCTGGGGATTGAACTACACATTCTGATTTGCACTGCACAAGAATTCTCTGGGGAGTTAATCACATCCATCTCGACCTTCGCTGGGGAGGACTCTGCTCTGCTTGATAAGCCAATTCTGAGCTGAAGATACATTGATCTTTTCCTTTGACGCAATCTCCGCTCTCCTGGGGAGACAACATTCAATCTTGCCCGGGGCGACTTCACTGGGGAAGGACACAATATTCATCCTCTGGAGAGGGTACCAGCCTGCCATGGACTCTGGCGGGGAACTTTGCGAGCTTTTGAATACCTGCAAAAATCAACAAGCAAACACAAGGCAATCTATACAAGAAAGAAACATCTTGGTAATCACCCACGACAACCATTCAGGTAATTATCGGTTTTAACAATCATCGGCCGAGGCCCGCCGGTTTACACGCATGTAAGTTTATCAAAACATCGGCGCTTTTTACAAACAAAACTGTAAAAAAATTAAAACCAAAGTCACACATTACACTGAATAAAACACTTTATTGATAACGGTCTGAGAATAGGCTAGATATGTACATCAGATGCAACTCCTGAAAAGAGGTAGTCACACATAAACAAAATGCAGAAGTATACAAATATACAGAATAAAATTTGTACACATGTCGGCAACGTGTTACAGACGAACACCATGAACCGATCCTCCTATGACTCGTCGGACTCTGACGCTTTCCCGATCTTTGTCTTCGGAAGAGATTGCTTTGGATAATTGACCCCCAGATGCTCCCAAACCGCTGAACAATCAAACTTGGACCGCAGTCATTTGCTTCTCAAATCCCTAACTTTTGCGTGAATCGCCCTTTGCGGGTTTTCGATTCACCGGGATACCCTTTTTTGCCGAAGCCGCCCAGTGTAGGTTTTCAACTTCGCGGGTGTACATTTTTTCCATTTTATCCCTAACTTTTGCCCGAACCTTTTTTATTCTGTTTTTTGGTTCGCCAGGATGCCCCATTTTTGCCTGGACTCTCTTTTTACTGTCCAGCGGGTCAATTTTTAAGCAAAGTATTTTTTAACTGCGTCCGAGTTCACAGGGGACGAAAAGTCTTCACCATCCATGGTGGATAACAATAAGGCTCCTCCGGAGAAGACCTTTCTCACGACGTAGGGACCTTCGTAATTGGGAGTCCATTTTCCCCTGTGATCCGATTGCGGTGGGAGAATCTTCTTCAGCACAAGATCACCCGTCTGAAAGCTCCAAGGTCGAATCTTCTTGTCGAACGCTTTCTTCATCCGGCTCTGATACAGCCTACCGTGTGCAATGGATGCCAGTCTTTTCTCATCTATCAAGCTCAGCTGATTCAATCTACTTCTCACCCATTCTGCCTCGTCCAGCTTAACATCAAGTAAAACCCTCAAAGATGGTATCTCAACCTCCAATGGCAGGACAGCCTCCATGCCATATACTAGTGAGAATGGTGTTGCCCCAGTTGATGTACGCACTGTAGTACGATAACCGTGCAAAGCGAATGGCAGCATCTCATGCCAATCCTTATACGTTACCACCATCTTCTGAACAATTTTCTTTATGTTCTTGTTGGCCGCTTCAACAGCGCCATTCATCTTGGGTCTGTAGGGAGATGAATTACGATGCTCGATCTTGAAATCCCGACACAAATCTTTCATCATCTTGTTGTTCAAATTTGAAACATTATCAGTAATGATCCGCTCAGGAATACCGTATCTGCAAATTATATCCTTCTTGATAAATCTGGCCACCACCTGCTTCGTCACATTGGCGTAAGATGCTGCTTCCACCCACTTGGTGAAGTAATCGATCGCAACCAGAATGAAGCGATGCCCATTAGAAGCAGTAGGCTCAATCTTACCAATCATATCGATTCCCCACATGGCGAAAGGCCATGGAGAAGCCATAACATTCAGTGGACTGGGTGGCACATGGATCTTGTCAGCATAGATCTGGCACTTGTGACACCGCTTGGCAAACTTGAAACAGTCAGTTTCCATCGTTAACCAGTAATACCCTGCCCGCAACAACTTTCGAGTCATAGCATGCCCACCTGCATGTGTACCAAAAGTTCCTTCGTGGACTTCTTCCATGAGTAAATTGGCTTCCTTCTCGTCTACACACCGGAGGAGTACCAAATCGTGGTTCCTTCTATACAAAACACCGTCGGGATTCAGATAGAAGTTGCCTGCTATCCTCCTTAGAGTCTTCTGATCACGACTAGATGCCCCAGCCGGATATTCCTTATTCTTCAGGAAATTCTGTATGTCGAAATACCACGGTTTACCGTCAGATGCTTCATCAATTGCAAACACAAAGGCCGACCTATCAAGGCGAGAGATGACAATGCTGGGAGCCTCATTCCAGCGGTTGACTTTATACATCGAGGATAACGTTACAAGGGCGTCTGCCATTTGATTCTCCGCCCGAGGTACATGATGAAACTCCACCCTATCAAAGAAAGGTAGCAACCTTCTCGCATAATTCATGTACGGTACCAGATTAGGTTGGCGCGTCTCCCACTCCCCCTTAATCTGATTCACCACCAATGCTGAATCCCCATATACATCCAGATTCTTGATCCTCAGATCAATAGCCTCTTCTAACCCCATAATGCAGGCTTCATACTCTGCTTCGTTATTCGTCACTGAAAAAGTCAATCTGGCTGTGAACGGGATGTGTGACCCGTGGGGAGTTGTAATGATTTCCCCGATCCCGCTACCGTACGAATTGACAGCCCCATCAAAAATCAATTGCCACTGGGAACTCCGCTCAGGACCTTCATCAGGCAACGGCTCATCACAATCTTTAGCTTTCAAGTACATTATGTCCTCATCAGGAAACTCAAACTTCATAGGCTGATAATCCTCAATTGGCTGTTCGACGAGATATTCCGACAGAACACTTCCCTTAATGGCCTTCTGGGAAACATACTGGATATCGTATTCTGTCAATACCATCTGCCATCTAGCAATCCTTCCAGAGAGCGCTTGCTTCTCAAACACATATTTGATCGGATCCATCTTCGATATCAGCATGGTTGTATGATTCAGCATATACTGTCTTAGACGTTTGGCAGCCCACGCCAATGCACAACACGTCTTTTCGAGCATAGAGTATCGAGATTCACAGTCCGTGAACTTTTTACTTAAGTAGTAAATTGCATGCTCTTTCCGCCCTGTCTCGTCATGTTGACCGAGAACACAACCCATACTGTTCTCAAGAACCGTCAGATACATAATCAGTGGTCGTCCCGCTACTGGGGGTATCAACACCGGAGGTTCCTGCAAGTATTCTTTTATCTTTTCAAACGCCCTTTGGCAATTATCGTTCCAGACCACCGCTTGATCTTTCTTTAACAGCTTGAATAGTGGTTCACACGTGGTCGTTAGGTGAGAGATGAACCTAGCAATGTAGTTCAACCTCCCTAAGAATCCACGGACTTCTTTTTCTGTTCTCGGTGCTGGCATCTCTTGTATTGCTTTTATTTTTGCAGGATCGACCTCGATTCCCTTCTTGCTCACAATGAACCCCAGTAGCTTCCCGGATCTTACTCCGAAGGTACATTTATTAGGATTCAGCCTCAGCCTGAACTTCCTCAGCCTCTTGAACAACTTCAGTAGATTAACCAGATGTTCTTCCTCTGTTTGAGACTTGGCAATCATATCATCGACATACACCTCAATCTCTTTGTGCATCATGTCATGGAAAAGCGTTGTCATAGCCCGCTGGTATGTTGCCCCAGCATTTTTCAAACCAAAGGGCATCACCTTATAACAGAAGGTTCCCCATGGGGTGATAAAGGTCGTTTTCTCCATATCCTCCGAAGCCATTTTGATCTGGTTGTACCCCGAAAAGCCGTCCATGAAGGAAAACACTGAAAACTGAGCCGTGTTGTCAACTAACACGTCAATATGCGGCAGCGGGAAATCGTCTTTCGGGCTCGCTTTGTTTAGATCCCTATAATCAACACACATTCGAACCTTGCCATCTTTCTTTGGCACAGGCACGATATTGGCGACCCAAGTGGGATAAGTGGTAACAGCCAGGAATCCAGCATCCCATTGCTTCTGCACTTCTTCCTTTATCTTTACGGCCATGTCAGGATGAGTCCTTCGGAGTTTCTGCTTCACAGGCGGGCAATCTTCCTTCAACGGTAGACGATGAACAACCATATCAGTGTCCAAACCCGGCATGTCCTCGTAGGACCAAGCAAATATATCACTGTATTCATGCAGCATCTCAATAAGCTCCTGCTTAATGTCGACTTGCAACACGACCCCTATACGGATATTCTTGATGCATTCTTCAGACCCCAAGTTGACAATATCAATCTCTTCCTGGTGAGGCAGAATGACTCTCTCCTCTTGCTTCAATAACCGACTAAGCTCTTCTGGTAAGTCACTATCCTCTACAATCTCCTCCTTAGCTTGCGAGATCGGATGCTCGAAGTCTAAACGAGTCATAGGAAGTTTTTGGTCGGTGTCATCTGAAAATTCATGAATCCTGCGAGGGAAACGGTTAATTGCTTCAAAAATGATGTACAAGCAAAATGCATAACCACATTGCCATTTTATTGAAAAGTAAAAAAACAGAAAGAAAAGGATCACAACATTTGAATGTAAAAAACGTCGTCATTTATTGATCATGCAAACATACAGGTAAACAGTTAGGCCCTAAGACAAGATCATCGATGCCCCGGGCAAGGCATGTGATCATGCAAATGATTGAAAAACAATGCATTACTGTTTGGTGACTTGGATGACGTCCTGGATGGACCAGTTGCATAGGCTTTGCCCCGACGTGCTGGGTCGAACCCATGCGTCCATGCCGCAATCGCTATCCACTTCCTCCGTATCAGACACGGCATTAATCCTTTCGAAGCTGACTCCTCTGGGCGTGAACACCACAGGTCCCTTGTACTTAGGCGCACTCTGCGAGGAAGATGGGCGGTACCCCAAGCCATACTTATCTTGCTTTATCGGGATGTCCAGAACCTGCCCCCACTTCTGAGTCTCTCCTGCTTGTACCAACGCCTTGGCTTCTTTATACGAGGAGATGACCACCTCTTGCCCTTCACTCTTCACTGGAGCTTCTTCTTTAACCTTCACCCCTTCGAACGCTTGACACAGCGTTTCATGAATTTCTCCATCTACCTCCACGTACTTGAAAGAAGACAAATGACTGACTAAGATATCCTCTTCGCCACACACCGTCACAATACTTCCCTCAACCATATATTTCAGCTTCTGATGGAGTGTAGAAGTCACTGCCCTAGCGGCATGAATCCAAGGTCTCCCGATCAAACAGCTATAGGCAGGCTGTATGTCCATGATGTAAAACACTGTATCGAACACCTCCGGACCTACCTGGATAGGTAATGTTATCGACCCGAATACTGACCTCCTTGTTCCGTCAAAGGCCCTCACTACCAAATCACTAGGTGTGCACAACAAACCACGGGTATCCAATTTCAACAGGGCTTTCTTTGGTAACACATTCAACGAAGACCCAGTGTCTACCAGCACATGGGATAACACAGTGCCCCGGCATTCGATAGAGATGTGCAAAGCATTATTATGATCACGCCCTCGAGGCGTTAAGTCCAAATCCGTGAATCCCATCCCATGCCCAGCGTTAACATGTGCCATGACTCCCTCTAGTTGATTTACTGAAATCTCTTGCAGCACGAAGGATGTCTCAAGTACTTTCAACAGGGCATTTCTATGCACTTCAGAACACAACAGCAGCGATAGTATGGAGATCTTTGACGGGGTCTGCTGCAGGTGATCTACAATCTTGTAATCACTTTTGCGAATTAACCTCATGAATTCTTCCACGTCTTTGGTTATCGGCTCTTTCTCTTTACTCCCCGAAGATTCCCCCTCAACAACTTTGTTCCTACCCCTGGCAAGCCTCTCTGCTTCAACCTCAGGTGAAGTGAAAATTCTCCCGCTCCGGGTTATACCACCCGCGCCCACTATGTTATCCACGGATCCTGCTGGCGGATCATTCAAGTCAATCTTTTCCCCATTACAATACACCTCAGCACCATAGCACCACGGGACTGCTTTTGTGCTTTCAAAAGGGACTGGCTTAGCCTTGGCAATAGTAATGGTCGGCCTTTTCGATGATGCCGAAATTGTCACTGATTTGAACGGAATGGTGATCGTAGCAACCTCCCTGCGCTCTTTTTCAGATTCTGTCTCAACAGGCTTTTCTCGCCCTACAACCCTGTCAAACTGCAAAGTTCCTTTATCAATCAAACCTTGAACTCCCCTTTTCAACTTCTCACAGCCCCCAGGTTGACTCAAACAGTCATCACACTTTTCGTTGCATCCGGGATAGACACCTCCTTTCAATAAACGCTGCTTTACGTAACTCAAAGGGGTTTTCAGCTCACTCACTTCCGAAACCACGTTCAACTCATCCTCTACCATGATTGCATTGGCCCCAGCCCCACCATGCTTGGGCATTGGCTGTTGCGTGATATTGGGACCTTCCTTCCCGAAGTTAATAGCCGTACTATCAAGCAAATCTTGTACTTTATGCTTGAAAGCCAGGCAATTTTCAATATTGTGCCCTGGTGCACCCGAATGGAAGTCACAGTGCTCATTAACATCATATCCGACTGGTGGCTGGCCGGTTGGTGGTGCTAAGGTCCTCTTCTCGACTAGCTACAATTTCAACAAAGTTTGAAGGAGTTCTGCATATGATACCGGCGGTACCTCGAATACTCTCCTCGGTCGTGGGTTCTGAAGCCTGCGCTGATTATTATTAGGCTGCTGCTGAGCCTGCTGCGGTGGTTGTTGTCTCTGCTGCTGAGAAGGCCCTGGAATGGTTACACTTGCAACTTACGACTGCTGACGCCAGTTCTGACCTTTACTCCTTCGTCGAGCATTGTATACAGCATTGGTATCACCCTGCCTTTTACCACCAAACGTCTTCTTATTACCTCCTGCGGAACTGGACTCACCCGCTTGAATTTTACCAATCTTTACCCCGTTTTCAATGCGCTCCCCCATCAAGATCAATTCAGAGAAAGTACTCATCGAAAAATTGAGCAACCGGTCATAGTACATTCCAGAGAAAGTTCCTATGAACATATCCATCATTTCGCGCTCCACCATAGGAGGGTGCACCCTAGCAGCCAAATCTCGTCATCTCTGGGCGTATTCTTTAAAGCTCTCGCTAGACTTCTGAGACATGCTTTGCAGCTGGACTCGGTTAGGGGCGAGATCACTATTATATTGATAATGTCGAACAAAAGCCTCTGCTAGCTCTTTCCAACTCCTGATCTGAGTAGGCTCTAAGCTCATGTACCACTCCAGCGATGGCCCTGACAGGCTATCCTGGAAGAAGTGCATTAACATCTTTTCATCCTCAGAATACGCAGACATACGCCTGTAAAATGCGCGCACATGCACCCTAGGGCATGTATCCCCTTTGTACTTATCAAACGACGGTGCTTTGAATTTCAGCGGGACCCTCAACCCTGGGACTAACCCCATATTTGACATATCCAGCCCAAGAGCATTCTGGCTGGCCAATCCATTCACTTTCTCTTCTAGCAATCTCATCTGATGGTTGTCATCCCTGACTCTTTCATAGCCCTCGTTCTGACCAGAGAACACATCCTCCTGACGATCCTCCCAGCGAGGTACTGCATCATATCCACCATAATCTGCATCGCGACCCGGACCTGTTTGGACGTACCTGGGGTCATACCTCAGGTTACCCATCTCTTGAGTGTTGTATGCACCAGTTCCATATCCAAGATTACCATAGCCACCAAACCCAGCCTTGGCGCCAGCCATGCTGCCATACCCCATGTTCACACCATTGAAGCCCTGGTTACCATTAATACCATTCATTCCGACATTCTCAACACCCCCATTGAAACCCTGGTTGACATTGCCCACAAATACCCCAGCAGCATCTGCGTTGACATTCATATTACCGGTATTCCCACCTCCACCTACAGGACCAGTTTCTCCAGCATTCAAACCGGTAATGGGAATAGCATCAGCACTTTGACGATTCTCAATTTGGGGAGAAGCAGCAATGTTCTCACCATGCGGTGTCCCGTTGTTCTCAGCCCGTGCGACTATCGGTTGAACCAGATTCTGCAGCTGCTCTTGTCCCTTGGCGATAGTCTCCATGGTTTGCATGAGCAGGGCCATCCTGTCACGCATCTCTTGCATTTCACTCTGCACGTTGTCCATGATCTACTTCTGGTTAATCCTTGTAGAGTAACGGTGGACCCGCTTTTCTGCAATCCTGAAAATACCTGGAACGGATGCAGGAGATAAGATACACGAATCACAAACCTGTAATGCAAATATGAGTATGTATGCGAAATGCAATATGTGTCTGTGCATTAGGGATTATCATTCCCCGATTCTAGTGTGCATGTGCCAGTGCAGTGACAGTGCTAGCAATACGGTGACTGGAGCCGAATCATAGAAAACCTCGTATATTGCAGAGAAATCCAAGAATACAATATCACTGAGTGTACAATAAGAAGGCATGACCTCAACCAACAATCCTGGTGATGGTCAGCGCTGTGCAAATAAAGCATTCAAGTTAATGCATGAAACAATCAAGTACTCCCATGAGCCCGGTACTCTTCTATTAACTTCTTGGTCTCTGGATGACTTGGTCGGGTGAGCAGACCCTCGACAAGCTGGTTTCTTCTCTTGAGAACACGTCACACGTCACCGGCGGTTTCCTCCCATGCCCCTTCTCCGAAGCGATCCTCTAGCTTCCGCTTCTGAGACACAGCTTCGTTCCTGCCTTTGATGGCCTGGTTCAGTGCATTCTGGAGACTATATCTGGCCATTACCTCCTCTTCATGCTTCTTAATACTAGCCTTCAACTACTCCTCGAGGTCAGAAATTTGTTGCTTCAATTTATCTTCCCTCTTTTTGTTGTTGGTTAGCGTAGCATTCCATGTCTTGTTACAAGAATAGATTTCTCGGTGAGCGGCGTCGAGTGCTTTCTTTTTGGACTCCAACATGTCGTGAGAGCTTCTGAACTCTTGCCCCAGACGTTCGCGCTTCTTTTTCTCCTCAGTCAACTCAGCACCTAGCCTGTTTACTAGTTTGATCTGCTGTTGGAAAGAACGTACAGCCTTATTCTTCTCACTCCGCATCTGAGCCAGCTCCTTTTCTAACTCTTCATTAATCTTCATCAAGGCTTCCTTTTCTCTCACAACTCGCTCGTAGACCTCCATAGTGACAGTGGTTGGCTCTTCCACCGGAATATGAACAGGGACTGGTGCAGCTGGAAATGGCATCAGTAACTGTCTTGCTCTCTCCTGGATCCAAACTTTGTAGGGTGTATAAGCCCGACAATCATTCTTCCCCAACAGTGGTTTCCCCCTTCTGTTAATACGCATCCAGGCATGCCGAAGCTTGGCTAGTAACTCTCCATTCAAATCACCAGTGAAGTACAGAGATTCCTGTACTTCTTCCTCCTGAGGCGGGTTCTTCAACGCATATCCAAACTGGCGGACGAACAGAGATGGGTTGTAGTTGATACACCCTTTTCTTCCTATCAAAGGAACATTAGGATACCCAGAACAACTGAAAATAAGCTCAGACCCCAGCAAGTCCCGGTCAAACCACTCAATGTCTTCAGAAGACAGCCTCATCATACGCTATGGCCAGTCAGCTGTAGTCGCACTATCCACAAAGGGTCCCTTCAAGGGAAGATGGCTCTTAAACCACATGTTCAACAGCGGCGCACAACAGTAAACAGTCTTTCCCCTTCTATTTTCATTTTTGTAGTGCAATGAATGATAGAGATCTCCAATCAAAGTGGGCACCGGGTTGCCAGCAGCAAACAGGTGGAAAGCGTCCAAATCCACAAAATTGGGTAAGTTGGGAAACAACACTATTCCGTAAATGCATAGAGCCAAGATAGCATTAAAGACTATCCAGCACCCGTTCTTGGCATACTCCTGAGCTTTGCCAACCAGAAAATCCATGGAGAAACCTGGAACCCCAAGCCAAGAAGTCACTAACAGCTCAGAAGCATTCATGTGCAAGGCCTTAGCTAAATCCTCCAACTTGGGCTCAGCAGCTGAATGAATAAAGGGAACCTTGTCCTGTACTGGTAGCTCAGTAAACTTTACATACTCTTCAATAGTAGGCCCCAAAATAAAGTCAGCAAACGTGAAACATCTCAATGCTGGGTCATAGAATTGCATCAAGGTGTACAGCCCATTCATCTCAACAGTAGTTGGCTTGCAGACTAATCTCAGCAATCTTCCATGACTCATCCTGAAACTTCTCCTAACCTCCTTATCAGCAAGAGACATCAGACCAAGTAAGGGAGTAATGTCAGGTGTAGGCAATTTGTACGCAACTGTCTTCCTCAAACCAGCCATAATCAATAGGCAGCAGTCCGGGCACTAGAACCAAGGAATATGCAAATGCACCTGCAGCACATACACACGTTAATGAAATGCAATGATAATGGTTATGCAAGCGATGCAATGCAAGCAACATGCAACAGGGACCAAATGCTATAGCTGAAAAGCTTGAACCATATCAACAAGTCTCAGATAGACCCTCCAGAATTCCTCAAACCTTGGTCTCAGATAGACCCAATATAAAACTCCAACACTGGTCTCTGATAGACCCTTATATCATAACTCTGACTGGTCTCTGACAGACCTCAAATCATAACTCCACCTGGTCTCTGACAGACCTCATAACTATCCATAAATACCCAGGATCTCAGATCAAGAAATAACCGGTATCTGAAGGTCTAGTTACCTGCATAACCCCAAAACCCTCTCACAGGTAGGTGTCCTAGTAACTGACGAAGGTATGGCATCCTATGCGGTCGTCGGCGTCACAGACTTTCAGGGTTGATGATACGATTCCCAGAAGGAGTGGCATCATCAAATCCTGAAGAGGCCTCACTTAGCCAACTTCCAAATGATCGGTTCCCGTAGTCGACAATTCAGCTAACCAACAACCCCTTCGACCCAAAGGGTAGAAAAAGAAGTCAACCAGAAGAACCTCGTCCGAGTGTAGATTTCATGAGACACTAATGCAAGCAAAGCCGGCACGCGCCCACTACTTTCTACTCTAATTCTAGGTGCACTCAAGCCCAGGTCCGGCTTATCTCTCAATCATAGAACCACCTGTCACACCCCAATATAGCAATAATAATTAATAATATAATGCTGAAAATAAAGGACAGAAATATAAATCCATACAAAATCCTCGACGGGAAAACAAGCGTTAGGATTGACTCGCTTAAGGGACGTTGGATCCCAAATGCATAAGGAACTGTCGCAGTCCTTAGCAGCCAGGGGACGTTGAATCCCCAGCAGAGTCACCAGCTGTCGCTACTGCGAAAATCGGCGCCGGCTGAACAGAAGAGTCGCCATCGTGCGTTATTTATCCCAAAGGAGGGAAAGGAAACGCTCAAAGTAAACCTAACGCAAAGACGGGAAAAGGTATGGTCATCGCAACCAAAACCTGGATTCGGGAGTCGGTTACGCAAGGGGAAGGTATTAGCACCCCTCACGTCCATCGTACTCGATGGGATCCACGCTTGCTTGGTTTGTACGGATTACACTTCTATCTAAATTAAAGGATGAGGTCTGAAAAGAAAAGAAAACATGACTCGGTAAAGCATCACACTTTATGCCTACGTATTCCCGTCTGAAACGAGAAATCAGAGTCAACGTAGTTCGCCTAACTACGGGGGAAGGATGGGTGAAGGTTGCTCGCTAGGATGTCGCATCCTATGCCTACGTACTTCCACACGGCATGGAAGATCAGAGCAAACGTAGTTCGGGCTACGCACGACACAAGCTGTTCAAGTGTCTTTTATGAAAAATCTCACCTTAAACAAGGGTTTTCTTATTGCAAAAAGATTGATGTTTGTTCAAATCTTTTGACGGAAGAAATGAATTGATTTCTGTTATAACCTTTATTAATGTTTTTCTGTTGTTTTGAAGAAAGAAGAGATGACACTCTACAAATCCTAGGGTTGAAAAAGGGAATAAAATCTGCCCTAATGTTATCATGCATGGGTTAAGACCTAATGTCTATCATGCTCCTCTCTTGCGCTGAGAGAAACAGAGATCCTAAGGGAATAGACGGAAACAGAAACAGCAGATATATACAATAAAGCAGTAAAATGCATGGATGCAACAATACAAGCGAGGCAAGGGAGTCCCACTCAACCTCGAACCTAGAAAACAATAGGCAAAAGTGAATAGAATTCACTTTCAACCAACAGGTTAAACAGCAAATAATACAGTCCGGGAAATTCACACAATACATCAAGAAATATAAACAGCTAAAACTAAACAGCAAAACAATCTTCATCAGCATCAGTCTTCAAGTCAGCACCAACTATCTACAAGTTTTAGGCAAGCATCAGCCTTTCATCTTCACAGCCTTCAAGCAAAGTCTTTGTCATCAGTCTTCAATCTGCAAGGGCTTTTCTTCAAGTCTTACTCTCCAAGATGAATATCAGTCAACAAGAGGGAATGAATGTTAAACAGTAAGCTGCCTACCAAGGGTGGCTCATTAACTGTTAACATTATACAGACAGTTTTCTCTCAAAAGTTCTATCTTTCAAATACATTCACTAATCCTTCCAAAGGAAGGAGGTGGATATTTGAAAGAGACTTTGAATCATAGAGAAAGGATGGAGGCAAACAAGACCTTCCATATTTGTGAATCAAGTTTTATGCTCTAGAGCTCTGCCTAGCTCCTAAACCCTACACTCCTCAACAGCTGCCAGCAAAGGATGCTCCCCATCAACTCTGGAAGTTAGACTTCATTCTCCTGATCTCCAATAACCTTCATCATCAAAGTCTTCAACTCTCCCAATCCCCAAGCAAACCCAATACCCCACACAGACAAATGAAATAACCCTAGAGAGGGCACACCACACAGTCAAGCAAATACAAGCAATATACTGATAGTAATAGTAGAATAGGGGAAACCTAGTAATTTCTAAGGGATCTATTAGCTACCCATAACCCCTATAGTCCCATACCCCAAAGATTCAAACCACAACTCCTAAGGGAAATGACTTAATTCACCTATGTTATCTCCTAAACCCTAGTTTTGATCATGTTATTCACACCTAAACAAATCATCTAAAATTGAGTCCTAAAATCATGAATTAAATTTTATATACAAGCTAAAGGTCTAAGCTAATCAACCTAAAAAGAATGGATCAAAAATGTAAAAGCATCTAATCAAACTAAAATCAACAAATTCATGTATTAAACTAAACATTATTTAATCCTATTTAAAAGAAAAATATGCTAAAAATATAAAAATAAAATGAAATGCCAAATTTTTTATGTGATATTTTTCTTAACAAAATTATGAACAATATGCAAAAACAACCAATTAAAAACATGCAATTTTCTATTTGTTATGAATTTTCAAAGAATTAAAAAAAATTGAAGGGAACTAATATGGAATTAATTGGTTAGGGGTGCATCTAGTAATTAAAAGCAGTTAAAATATGAGGATGGGCCCAGACTGGGGGGCGCGCATAGTAAGCGCGTCTGGGCCCAATGCACAGAAAACATAATAAAAAATAAAAAAGGAAGCAAACGGTGCCAATAGCAAGAAATTCAGTTCGAATGGGTTTGGGCCTGCGAACGGGGGTGTGCATAGCATTGGAAACCTGAGCCCATGGTGTTGCGTTTAATGAAACGCATCATTTGGATGCTTTGGGTTCCCTCCGTTTTGAAGCTTTGAATCTCAGCCATTGGATTTGAGTTTCAGTCAAAAGTCCAAGCATGAATCTACGGCCCTCCTTCATCGTCCCCAAACGAAACCCTAGTTTCAGAAAAACCCTCCCCCATGCACACACTTTCATCCCTTCTATTCTCACTCGATCTTCCATGAAATCACACGATATAAGAACCAAAAGTGATCTACTTCTTCCCCTCTACACAGCCATGCCATTAATTCTTTCTAAAACTCAACCAAACTTCAAATCCGATAGGTAGAAAGTTCTGGTTCCACCATTATGCACTGTCATCAACCATGAGAATTCCTTCCAATCTTTACCCTAACACAATCTACACTCTACACTGATCATTTTAAGCTATATATTCAAGATTGTAGTGCCATATTCTTGATGTTATAAACCCTAACAGATTGTGCACTCCAATGGCAACCTCCATGGATTGGTCTCAAATTCACCAAAATCAATCTCCTAACTATGCCTAACCATTCTAACCTAATAACTCTCTATGATTCTAACTAAATCAAGCAATTCGAATGGATTACCAACCTGGTGTAAATGATGGAAACAGGTGCTGAATTCTTCAAATCCAATGCTTGCAATGATCTGGATTTGATCAGTGAACCTGATTATGAGTTCTGTATGCAAAAGATCTTGTTCAAGCCTCTTGAATCTTGCAATTGAAACTTTCTTGCACCTTGGATGATGAAGTTGTATGGCACGATTCCTCTTCAATTCAAACAAATCTTTGATGGAAAATTGGATATATGAATGATGTTGATGATGATCAGATCAAGAAATTTGGAATTTGATGGAGATTTGATGAAGTTTGAGATGGTTTTGCAAAAATGGAAGATTGAAGTGTAACTTGGTATTATGAGCACAATGAATCACCAACCATGGCATGAAGTCTCTCAATGCAATATATAGATAAGAATATAAACCTCTAGAACTTTGTAGAACCTTCCCATGCACACTTTCCCTTGGATTTGGATTATGTAACTTCTTTTGTAAGTAACCAAGCATAACTCCCAAATCTTGAACCAAATTCAAAAATATACTTTTGCCAATGTTCTTAAAACTTTTTTTCCGATCAAAATGACCTATAATTTCATCCCATTTGGCCAAATTATGAAAAATCTCAATTTTAGGTCATTTTTTATTCATTAAATTCACCAAATTTGAAACCTTGAGCTATGAACCTTTCCAATCTTTCATGACAACTTTTCTAGACTCAAAATGTCATTTGGAGCAAGTTTGATGTTGTGAAGTTTTTCATCTGAAGCTTTCTTGTATGAGTTTTGGGCATAGGCTTGAAATGACCTGTAATTCTCAAATGACCAAAATACCCTTTTCTTGCCAAGACCATAAGTAGAGTTCCACAAATCATATGAAGGCATACCATACCATTATAGAAAGCTAGGACAATGAGGAACAACTGTTATGTTGACCAAAAATCCATTTGAAATCTCCTTGAGGGGTAAAGGTTGCTTGGAAGACAAGTAACTTTCACAGACAAAATTTCAGATACCTCAGATGACCTGTAACTTGCAAGGATCATAACTTGAGTTCTATAAATCTCCTTGATGTCTTCCACCACTAAAATTAAAGGTCTTGAGATCCTTTACAAGTTTCATGTTGACCAAGGATCCATTTTAAGCTTGCATTTTGACTTATCTTGCTTGGAAATTTGACCTAAATCAGGGGATTTTACACAGAAACCCTAATTTAGAAACTCCTCTTCTCCTTGATTTCTCTTGATTTCTTCTTGGCACATCACCATATCCTTACTTACATGTCAAATGATGAACCCCACATCTCTCCAATAGACCTTAATGCCTTTCAATCAATCCTCTAACTTAGGGTTGACCCAGGGTTGACCCAGATGAAACCCTAGTTGACTGCCTTCAACTGCAACTCTTGTGATCATATCAATGACTTGCCTCCTTATCCAAATGACTTTCTAGGTCTCCCATGATGTCTATATACTCTCCATGCTCAATTGACAGCTCACAACTTCTTTGATGACCTTCAGATACCCTTAGATAAGAGATAGACTCGCTGCTTGATCCAATGACTTCTTAGGCTTCCATTTCTTCTCTGATGACTTGAATGAGATTGAATTAGAATAATAACCTCTTGATAGGCCCATAGAGGTGAGAATAGTGATTGGTCCCTTGTTGGATGACTTGCTATGTTATGCAGATGATTAGACTATGTACATGACTCTATATGCAAATGCTAATGTAATTGAAACATAAACCAAGTGAGGGAGGTTGAGCAAATTTTAGGGTGCAACAGACGGATGCGATGCGATAAGGTAAATACGATAATGTAAACTACTATAAAATAAATTGCGGAAATGATAAAGCCATACACATACGCATGAAAGCGCTGAAGTGTGTGAGAGTGAAAGTGTCGTGAATGTGAGTGTACACAATTGATTACGATGTGAGTTGATTTTAATTGGTTGATTTGATTCTTAGTTGAATTATTTATGAGAAAATATATTATGTTTGCAGTGAAATTAGTCAAGAAAAGGTTGTAAATTTTTTATGTGTATCGATGTGTGAGAATAAGTTATTAATTTTAGATTACGAGTTTAAATTAAGTTGATTGTTTTTTTCTTTTTTAATAAAAGGTTTTGGTTATTATCGAATAAATTAAATTAAACAAGCCATATTACTATAACTTATGAGTTAGGTTTTTAAAAGACAAATAATTTTAATAAAAAGTCAAGTTATTGGATAAATTGGTATAAAGAGAATTAATCAATAAGTTAAAGGGTTATAAAAGGTTTGCTAATTATTTTTAATTAAGAAGAACTAATTATAATGAAGATTAATTTAATAAATAGTAAAGATAAAAAGGATGAGTTAATTATATTAATCAAAAAGGTTTACTAATTAAAAAGGCTAAGTTGAGATTAATTAATTGATTTGAATAAAATAGGTTTTAGTGGGTTTGAAAAAAAAAAGATTATAATAGTGTAATACCCCAAATTTTACCCTTATATTTAGTCAGTCATTTCGCATAGCATATCATCTGTGCATCTGCTAACCACTAACCAAGTCATAAAGTGCGTTTTGTTTTGCAGGAACTACCCCAGGGGTATTTTGGTCATTTTGCGCTGACTGTTGATGAATTCTGGAAAAAGATGGTCTCCAGTGATAAGGCGTTCGAACTATCATATCCATGACACTTATTTATTGTATGGGCTGATTATCAAGGCATTGATCTCAAGTCAATTAATACTGAAACAATTTGTCAGAAGCACATTCGAGTGTTGGGCCAATCGTTGCTTGTGTTTATTTAAGACAGTTTGAGCAGTTTCCCGTTCCATTGATAGAACGCCGCTTCTGGGGGTATATAATAAGTGGGTTTTAGTGCGATTTTGTTCAGGTTGAATCAGGTTGCGGTAAGATCAAGATCAGCAAAAGGAACGATCGATTAAGTGGAGAAAGTTTAGGGTGCTAATACCTTCCCTAAATTTAACCAACCCCCGAACCCTAGATCTTTCCCCGCATTGTGTTTAAGATGCAAAATAGGTTTTCCCTTTTTGACCTTTTCCTTCGGATAAATCAAAAAGCGGTTGTGAATTGAATTGTGATTCAAACTCATTAATAGTTTGTGATCCTATTTCCACCGCAACAGAAAATGGCGACTTCACTGGGGAGATATTCTTAATTTTTGAGGGTTATCCCTAATTTGTTCATATTTATTGCTACTTGTTTTGTTATTTTTTGCATGTATATATTTGTGCCCTGGTTTGGGGGATTGTTCCTTGTGCAGTGAGATAAGTCCTACACCCGGACTAGTGACATTATTATAGGATGGGGATATATTCGATGAGGCTTATAGGGAGTGAATCCCGACCAAGCTGATTCGAGAATCACCGCTCAGTTGAGACCTTTTCGAAAATGGTTCGGTTGAACGAGTAATCGTGAAAACTTTTTCCATGGTCGATTGGAGTCTGTGATATTGAGGACCGTAGTACCTTTACACCACCTTGGCCTTATTTAGGACGTAGTGCGGGAGCTATGTGGGAGTAATCCTACAATGGTTGCTACACGATACTACACTCAAAAGAGGTTCTCTTGAGAATATTATTAACCCCCGAGTCAGTCGGAAGGTTGATAATATCCGAAAGATGGGCTGATGACTTTGGGCACTTTTTAGAATCTTGTTCTGCAGGTACAACTAACCTATAGTACACTCCTTTTGGGGATGGGTAGACTTTAACTCCACTCATAACTTTTAACCTAGGGTTTTGTGTATTCATGTGCATGGCATCCATAAAGCATCCCATTTCATTGTATTTCATGGAATTCAAGCATCATTTACATCGCGGGATAAAATAAAAATGAAAAAACAAGGAAATTTTTTTTGGTACCCCACGACATTCGTAAATGTTTGAATTCCATGAAATCTTCATTCGCATTTGCATCATAGCATCATATACTTTCTTGCATTGCATGTGTCTTCCGTTTTCTCATGTTCGGTTCTCTCGCCTTCCAGTTTCGTCACCCTGAGTTCTCGGCACCAGTACAACACCAGAGCTCAAACTTGAAGACCTGCGAGGGGGTATGGGGCGTATGATGGAATTGTTACATGTCATGAATGCTAAGATGGATACCCAGCCCACTGTTGTTTCCGAGATTACCGGCGCTACCGTGGACCCTCCACCGAATGTGACCGTAGCAAGGGACCCACCTTATGGTCTTGCTCCCGGTTTTGTGCCTCCTCAAGCCACTGTTCCGATTAATCAGCCTGTTCAGCAAGTCGTTCCTTTGTTTTCTAAAGTTTCTAGGGGGGCTCCTATCTTTGCACCACCTGTTGTACACACCCGTGTGCAACCGTATTTCAATGAGACAGTCTTTGATAATCTTGATGAGAATGTTGAAGGTTATGAGAAACATGACAAGCTTCGTGAGGAAGTAGACACCATCGTCCAGAGATTGAAAAAAGTAGAGGGCGATCAAATTTTTGGGACTGCTGCAAAGGACGTTTGTTTGGTCTCAGGTTTGGTTATTCCCCCGAAGTTCAAAACTCCGAACTTCGATCGCTATGAAGGTGCCACTTGTCCTAAGAGTCATCTGATCATGTACTATCGCAAAATGGCTGCCCATGTTGAAAATGATAAATTGATGATTCATTGCTTCCAAGACAGTTTGAAGGGTGCTTCTTCCAAGTGGTACTTAACTTTGGACCGGTCTCGCATTAAGAGTTTCCAAGACTTATCTGACGCTTTCATCAAACATTACAAGTACAATATGGACCTGGCTCCTGACAGAAGACAGTTGTTGAATATGTCACAGAAGAGTTCTGAGTCATTCAAAGAGTACGCTCAAAGGTGGAGAGAGATTGCTTCGCAGGTAGAACCTCCTTTGACCGAGAAAGAGTTAGCTGATTGGTTTGTCGACACGGTCCGTCCAGAATTTTACGAGAGGATGGTGGGTAGTGTGACTTCAAATTTCTCTGACATCGTTGCTGTGGGTGTCAAGATTGAATTGGGTATGAAAAGCGGTAAAATGACAAGTAATCATGGTGTTTCAAAGGATCAGCCGAAGAAACCTTCGTACAGCTCTCAGAAGAAGAAAGAAGGTGAGACTAATGCTATATCCTCTGGTAGATGAAGGGACCAATTTTATCAATATCCGCAAGGTTATGCTCAACCTCAAGGATACCCGATCCAATATGCTCAACAACCCTATGTGGCAGCTGTTGCACCTTCCTTCAATCAACAGGTTCCTATGTATCAACCTATGCAACAACCTCCTGTTTATCCGCCTCCTATCAACTACCAACAGGCGCCCAACGCTCCTGCTCCTCAACAGCCAAGGAATCCAGCCCCTCGCCAGAATGTTCCGAACAAGAGAACGTATAAACCTTGTCCACCGATTCCGATGACTTTCACCGAGCTGTATCCCTCATTAGTCAAGCAAGGTCTAATCACTACTCGAGCTTTGGGCCCGCCTCCTAATCCGCTGCCCGCCAATTACAACGTCGCCGCTCATTGTTTATTTCATGAGGGTGCGCCTGGTCATGATCTGGAGAACTGTTATGCTCTCAAAAATCTTGTCAGGGATCTGTTGGAAAATAAGATTTTGTCGTTTGAAGATCCTCAACCAAATGTCAAGAAGAACCCTTTTCCTAACCATGAGAGTGTTAACGCCCTTAGTGCCGATTCTGAGGAAGGTTATGTCCTTGATGTTGATCAGATTAAGACTCCTCTTAAGATATTCCATGCGAAGTTGTTTGAAGCCGGTCTGGTAGATACTTCCCACAGTGCATGCGTAAGTTGCGAAGCCAGCATTAAGGGTTGTGTGTTGGTTCAGAACGACGTTCAGAGGTTGATTAACGAGGGTGTTTTACAAGTGACAAGCCAAGCCAAGAAGGATGAAGTCGTTGTGGTTGAGCCTGTCTTTCATCAGCCTGAATCAAAGGGTAAGGTACCAGTGTTTAATATGTCAGGGGCAAGTTCTGCCAATCCCGTGTTCGATATACCAAAGTCGTCTATCCCTGAGGTGAATCAGCCTAAGCCTATAGTTATTCGAAAACCAAGTCCGTTTCCTTTTAGTGATCCTAAAGTTGTACCTTGGAAATATGACGTGACGATGATTGACAAGGAGTCTGGGAAGGTTATTCCGAATGAAGAGGTTAAGGGCACTGTGACTAATATCGCAGAGGCAAGCAGGATGACTCGCAGTGGCCGTGTGTATACTCCCCGTTCCAATGAGGTCCCACCTAAGGAAACAACTAGTATCCCAGTGCCTGCCAAAGACAAAGGTAAAGGAGCCGTTACGAATGATGAAGATGCTGAGTTTTTGAGGATCATCAAGAAAAGTGACTATAAAGTTATCGACCAACTTCATCAGACTCCTTCCAAGATTTCGATTTTATCTCTGTTGATGAGTTCACCCGCTCATAGGATGGCCTTGCAGAAAGTTTTGACTCAAGCACATGTGGATCAAGATATTAGCACCAGTCGGTTTGATAGTGTGATCGCTAATTTGACCGCATGTAACACCCTTAGTTTCAGCAACGAAGAGTTACCAAAGGAGGGTCCGAATCATAATCGTGCTTTACATATATCAGTGAAATGTCAGGAGGACAATTTAGCGAGAGTGCTAGTGGACACCGGCTCTTCTTTGAATGTTCTACCTAAGAGGGTTCTTGATAAGTTGGTTTTCAAGGAGACTGTGTTGAAACCTACCCCTTTGATCGTCAAGGCTTTCGATGGTTCTCGCCGGTCGGTAATGGGGGAGGTTGAACTTCCTATCCTGATTGGTCTGCAAGTTTTTAACATCACGTTTCAAGTCATGGACATTAATCCCAATTACAGCTGCTTACTTGGAAGGCCGTGGATTCATGCCGCTGGGGCAGTAACCTCCATGTTACATCAAAAGATGAAGTTCGTGATCGATGGAAAGTTGGTTATTATACACGGTGAGGAGGATCTGATGGTCAGTAACCTGTCTTCTTTCCGTTACATCGAGGCCGATGAGAATGCTTTGGAAATCTCCTTTCAAGCACTCGAGATCGCTAATGCTATTCTGTTAGAAGTCGAAGAGACAGTGGGCCAGGGTAATCCATCTTTTGCATCTCTGAAGAGTACCAAATCAACAATTGACAGGGGTATTCCGGAAGGTTGGGGAGAGGTAATTGATGTCAAGACCAAGACTGATCGCTTTGGGTTGGGTTACAAACCAACTCAGAATGGAGCTGCCACAACCGTCGAAGGGCGTCCGAAGGTTATCCAAGAGGTATTTGTCAGCGGAGGTTTCCAAGTCAATGTCGTCAGTGACTGTGAGGAAGATGAAGATCTGAGCAACCTGGTGTTTAAGGGTGATGCAGCTTTGAACAACTGGGAGGCCGTAGAGATCCCTGTTATTTTTCCATTGTCAAAGTAATTTTTTAGCGTTTTCACTTATGTTTTCAAATAAAAAATCCGTAGCTCCGCCCAAGGCTATAGGGTCGTTTTTGTTGGGCCACCTTTCACTTTTAAAAGGATATTAATAAAGGGATTTTATTCAAATCCATTTTGGTTCATTTGCGTTTTTCGTTTTCACCTTTAAAAAATGAAATTGGCAACCTTTTTCAAAAATAAAACAAAAAATAGCATTTCATTTCTTATCTTACATATCTTCGAGCATTTTAATTAAGTAAGCCTTCCATCATGCAGAGACATCGTAAACCTTGTTGGATCCAATGACTTTATTGACACTCCTAACTGGGATGCACCCATCAATCAAGCTGAAGACGAGGGTGAAGAAGATTTTGAAATACCCGCTGAACTGACAAGATTGATTGAGTACGAGTACACAGAGCTTCAACCGCATAAAGAGCAGGTGGACTTAATTAATCTTAGTACAGATGAGAACAAGAAAGAGGTCAAGATTGGTGCAATGCTTGGGACAGAGGTTAAGCCGAAGCTGATTGAGTTGTTAAAAGAATATATTGATGTGTTTGCGTGGTCGTATCAAGATATGCCTGGTCTGGACACAGATATTGTTGTTCACAAGTTGCCACTTAAGCCAGATTGTCCACCTATCAAACAAAAACTTAGAAGAACGAGACCCGACATGGCTTTGAAAATTCGAGATGAGGTTAAAAAACAGTTAGATGCAGGTTTCTTGGCAGTTGCAAAATATCCAGATTGGGTTGCCAACATTGTGTCAGTGCCCAAGAAAGACGGTAAAGTTAGGATGTGTGTGGATTACAGGGATCTGAACAAAGCAAGTCCGAAAGACGACTTCCCTCTGCCACATATTGATACACTTGTAGACAATACAGCCAGTTTTGCGTTGTTCTCATTTATGGATGGTTTCTCCGGCTATAATCAGATCAAAATGGATCCCGATGATCGAGAGAAGACTACTTTCATTACTCCTTGGGGAACCTTCTGCTACAAAGTCATGCCCTTCGGTTTAAAGAACGCAGGGGCAACTTACCAACGCGCTATGACCACTCTTTTTCATGATATGATGCACAAGGAGATCGAGGTGTATGTGGACGATATGATAGCCAAATCTCAGAGTGAAGAGGAGCATCTAGACCATTTGGTGAAGTTGTTTGAACGACTCAGGAAATATCAGTTGAAATTGAATCCTGCTAAATGTACCTTCGGTGTCAGATCTGGAAAATTGCTTGGTTTTATTGTTAGCCAACGAGGGATTGAGGTAGATCCTGACAAAGTCCGAGCCATTCAAGATATGCCAGCTCCGCAAACCGAGACACAAGTTAGAGGCTTTCTTGGGCGTTTGAATTATATTTCCAGGTTTATCTCTAACATGACCGCTACTTGTGAGCCGATATTCAAGCTGCTTTGTAAAGGGCAGACGGTTGAGTGGAACCCTGATTGTCAGAAAGCGTTTGAGAAAATTAAGAGTTATTTGCAAGACCCCCCTATTCTGATTCCTCTCGTACTTGGAAAACTGTTGTTTATGTACCTTACTGTTCTTGAGAAGTCTATGGGTTGTGTGCTTGGGCAACATGATGAGACTGGAAGAAAGGAACATGTGATTTATTATCTGAGCAAGAAGTTTACTGATTGTGAAAACCGATACTCACCATTGGAGAAAACTTGTTGTGCGTTGGCATGGGCCGCTAGGCGCCTTCGGCAATATATGGTCTGTCATACCACATTGTTGATTTCTAAAATGGATCCGATCAAGTATATTTTTGAAAAACCTGCTCAAACCGGGAGGCTAGCCCGTTGGCACATGTTGTTATCCGAATATGACATCCAGTATGTACCCCAGAAGGCAATTAAGGGTAGTATTTTATCGGATTATCTTGCAGATCAGCCAGTTGAAGATTATGAACCTCTTAAGTTTGATTTTCCTGATGAGGATATTTTGTTGATTAAGAGAGATTGTGAAGAGCCAGATCCGAGCGAAGGTCCAGAGCCAGGTCTTTGGTGGAGGATGATGTTTGATGGTTCATCGAATTTCAATGGGCATGGTATAGGCGCCGTTTTGATGAACCCAAAAGGGGGGTTCACTCCGTTTACAGCCCGGTTAGACTTTGAGTGTACTAATAATGTCGCGGAGTATGAAGCATGTATTCTCGGCCTCGAAGCAGCCATTCACCTCCGAATCAAACTTCTCAAAGTAAGTGGTGACTCAGCCTTGGTTATTTACCAAGTACAAGGCAAATGGGAAACGAAGAATGAGAAGTTAATCCCTTATAAGGACTACATTGTCGAGCTGATTAAGTATTTCGACGAGATAGAATTCGAGCATGTTCCTAGATCTGAGAATCACGTTGCTGATGCTTTAGCCATGTTAGCATCCATGTGGAAAGTTAAATTCGTTAATGAAGCACCTCTTATCCACATTGAACGCAAGGTTGAGCCCGCGTACTGTCAAATGGTCGAAGAGGATGAGGTGGATGAAAGGCCTTGGTTTCATGACATCAAGAACTATCTCGTCAAGCAAGAGTATCCCGATGGTGCTACCGGTCTGGACAAGAAAACGTTGAGAAGACTGGCTTCGAAATTCTTTATCAGTAATGGTGTGTTATACAAAAGAAATTACGACATGGTTTTGCTCAGATGTGTTGATAAACGGGAAGCGGACATGTTACTGCAAGAGATTCACGAGGGGACCTTTGGAACTCATGCCAATGGTTATGCTATGTCCAAGAAGATGTTAAGGGCTGGGTATTATTGGTTAACCATGGAAGCTGACTGCATCCAATACGCCAGAAAATGCCATAAGTGCCAAATTTACGTTGATAAGATGCACGTACCTCCCTCGCCGTTAAATGTTCTGTCTTCACCATGGCCGTTCTCAATGTGGGGCATTGACATGATTGGGGCAATCGAGCCGAAGGCTTCTAATGGTCATCGTTTTATCCTTGTGGCTATTGATTATTTCACCAAGTGGGTAGAGGCTGCCTCCTACACCAACGTGACTAAGCAAGTGGTTGCCCGCTTCATCAGGAAAGAAATTATCTGTCGTTATGGAATTCCAAGTCGGATAATAACTGACAATGGCACCAATCTGAATAACAAGACTATGAAGGAGCTGTGTGACAGTTTCAAGATCACTCATCACAATTCTTATCCGTACCGTCCTAAGATGAATGGGGTTGTTGAAGCTGCGAATAAGAATATCAAGAAAATCCTGCAAAAGATGGTCGTGACTTACAAAGATTGGCATGAGATGTTTCCGTTTGCTTTGCATGGATACAGAACCTCAGTGCGAACTTCGACAGGGGCAACACCTTTCTCATTGGTGTATGGAATGGACGTTGTACTCCCCATTGAAGTAGAGATACCTTCTTTAAGGGTGTTGATGGAAGCTGAACTTGAAGAAGCTGAGTGTGTTCAAGACAGACTGGATCAGTTGAATCTCATTGACGAGAAACGTATGACAGCTATGTGCCATGGGCAATTATATCAGAAACGGATGAAAAGAGCATTTGATAAGAAGATTTGTATCCGTGAGTTCCGTCAAGGAGAGCTCGTACTCAAAAAGATCTTGCCAGTGCATAAAGATATGCGTGGAAAGTGGATGCCCAATTACGAAGGCCCGTTTGTTGTAAAAACCGTTTTCTCCGGAGGGTCTCTGATACTTACAACAATGGATGGAGAAGAGCTAGCACATCCCGTGAATTCTGATGCAGTCCGAAAATATTATGCCTAAAAACCCGCTAAGTCGAAAACCTGCAAAAGGCGACTTAGGCAAAAGTAAGGGTTGGAAAAAAGGAAATAATAATAAAAAGCTCGCTAAGTTGAAAACCCGAAAGGGCGGCTTAGGCAAAAAAGAGCGTCCCGGTGGATTGAAAACCCGAAAGGGCGGTCCAGGCAAAAGTTAGGGACAAAGGCATTTCATTGCATCAGAAAACACCGATCATCGCAAACACACTTTCCACATGAGAGCCATTTTCCAGTTCGTTCATGCTCGTCCAAAGCAAGATTCTGGTTTAGTCTTAGTTATTAGTGTCAGTAGGTGTCGTTGGATTCAATGTAACCTTTTCCCATGTTGCCAATTTCAAAACATAATCATCTGTGGAGCTATGCCTTCAGCAAGCTGCCACCCTTTAATAAAAAATACCATTTTGTTACTTACATTCCTTGGTGCATTACTCTTGTTTTCTATCGTTATGCAAGATGCGTTTATTCTTAAAATTTTGAAAATGAATGGTGCATTGAAAATTTTTAAAACTGTTCTTCGAAAACGCAATCGAAATATAAGAAATTACTTTGACTAGTGGAAATTTCGGAAGGATCTCTTCACTCCTCGAAAAATCTCATTGTTGCAGAAACACTCCTAAACTATTGCCTCATCACAGTCCCCAGAGAGGCTATAAGCTGACAACCTTTTATGGGGTAACTCGAAAGTATCCCTCAGGTTTTCTTCTCCCCATGTGAAGACGTGATACTGATATCCAAGCAGATTACTTTCTCCCCAGAGAATTCAGAGCTTTAAAACCAGATTCGGTTCTACCATTGATCCTCCTCACTCATGATTGACGTATTGATTGTCGGGAACGCAGGGTATTTCCGTCAGGATGTTTATTTCATCTCTCGTCCCGTCTCTAGTCAGTTTCGTCAGTATACGCCAGGGCATAAGCATCACATGCCTATTCATTACATATTCATTACATATTCTATTCATTACATATTCATTACATATTCATTACATATTCATTACAGATTCATTACATACTCATTACATACTCATTTCATAACATGCATATTTACATACATAAACATTAACATACATTCATATTAACATACGCAGTAATATATGCATTAGCATTCACAGGTTCGTTGTGTTTCGCCGTCATTGGTTGTTACCGCCGAGTAACTGGGGGTTTGTCCGTTCTCTCCAAATAGATTATCAGCCATAAGCATAAAATACTTACTTGTTTCCAGTTTCCCCACAGAGCTCGATCCTCGTGGATGACGGTTACTTCAGCTATCTTTTCTCGCCAGGATTAGATATTTACCCTTCGAGATCATTCCCTCGATGGAGTCTTGATTACTAGTCTTCTTTCTAGCTCGATCCTAGATTGAATCTCAGTCTTGTCGGTCGTCGAGCCCAACCGGACGTGCATTTATTTTGCACCGTCTGAAAAAATTTTCACCATACCATGACAGATGCGCGACTGTTCTCGCCCGAGAAGTTTATCACTATACCCGGATGTGCATTTATTTTGCACTATCTTTCCAAAAAATCAACCACAATCCTTTACAGATACATGCCAGTTCACGCCTGGAAAATCTATCGGTACAACACTTTACATCTTACAACATCGGTATACGACATTTCTCACCTAAGAAGCCGATCCTATCTTCGTTATGACTCGCAGCAAATGGCCATCTCCATTGAGAAGTTGGGCTTCCATTTTCCTTGTCGTCTTGAAGTATAGGGAGGTTTTGAACCAAATCGTATTCAGGAGAGCACGATCTTGAAATACGGGGAGGTTTGAGCGGAATCATATTCAGGAGAACACGATCTTGAAGAATGAGGAAGTTCATTTACCCTTTAGTAAAAGAAGGAGCCGAATCATATTCAGGAGAGCACGATCTTGAAGTATGAGGAAGTTCATTTACCCTTTAGTAAAAGAAGGAGCCGAATCATATTCAGGAGAGCACGATCTTGAAGTATGAGGAAGTTCATTTACCCTTTAGTAAAAGAAGGAGCGGAATCATATTCAGAAGAGCAGAATCTTGAAGTATGAGGAAGTTCATTTACCCTTTAGTAAAAGAAGGAGCGGAATCATATTCAGGAGAGCACGATCTTGAAGTATGAGGAAGTTCATTTACCCTTTAGTAAAAGAAGGAGCGGAATCATATTCAGGAGAGCACGATCTTGAAGTATGAATGAAGTTCAAGAAGGAGTGGAATCATATTCAGGAGAGCACGATCTTGGAGTATGAGGAAGTTCAGTTTACCCTTTAAGAAAAATCAGAATCGTATTCCAGGCGCCGACCTTAAATATGAGAAGATTTATATATCAGATAAGCAGCAGCCTCTTTATTTGAGTGCTTATTCGTTTTGGCACATAAGTCCCTTCCAACGATAAGTGACAGTTCTCCCTCGAGAAGCTTATCAGGGCATTTCCCATTAAAGTCCATTTATTTTGGCATACAACCGGTTTTTACCCTGTATATTTGATACGGATTTCCGAAAAGTCCGTTCGATCCCATCACGAAGGATAGTTTATAGAAGCTTGGATGTTATTCTTTGCTCAATGCTCCAGCGTTCTGTAATCGATCTTGCAACCATGTAGATCCAGTTTTATTATTAGACATTCCCCAGTGGAGGTCATCTCATAGGTGCCATCTCCATTTAAGGATCTTATTCCTAAAGTCCATTTATTTTGGCATACAGCCGGTTTTTACCCTGTATATTTGCTACGGATTCCCGAACAGTCTGTTTGATCTTGTCACGAGGGATAGTTTACAGAAGCTTGGATGTTATTCTTTGCTCAATGCTCCAGCATTCTGTGATCGATCTTGCAGTCGTACATGATCCAGTTTTACTTTTAGATTCCCCAGTGGAGGCCGTCTCATAGGTGTCATCTCCATTTGAGAATCTCGTTCCTGTTCTAAAAATGACAATTGGACGTATCCGTACCAGTTGACCATCATTTTAGGATTCCCCAGTGTTTGTGCTGTGTCCCAGCGCGTCGTTTTCCCCAGTGTGTTCTTCCCGTAGCATCTGTCCCTGTGTCATCGTATTCGTCAGCATTTTCGCACTCATCATCCCAGCATACGCATCATATCATATTCATGGCATCGTCTGCATTAGTCTGTTCTCGCTTGGTCCATAGCGTTGCATATCGCCGCATATAAGGGCAAAATTTTCGGTTATCTATATTTAAATCTCTCCACCACGATTCCTCGAGTCTCCGTCGCTCAAATCATCTGGTGTAGTTATTTAAATAGGGGAAACTGTAATACCCCAAATTTTACCCTTATATTTAGTCAGTCATTTCACATAGCATCTCATCTGTGCGTCTGCTAACCACTAACCAAGTCATAAAGTGCGTTTTGTTTTGCAGGAACTACCCCAGGGGTATTTTGGTCATTTTGCGCTGACTGTTGATGAATTCTGGAAAAAGATGGTCTCCAGTGATAAGGCGTTCGAACTATCATATCCATGAAACTTATTTATTGTATGGGCTGATTATCAAGGCATTGATCTCAAGTCAATTAATACTGAAACAATTTGTCAGAAGCACATTCGAGTGTTGGGCCAATCGTTGCTTGTGTTTATTTAAGACAGTTTGAGCAGTTTCCCGTTCCATTGATAGAACGCCGCTTCTGGGGGTATATAATAAGTGGGTTTTAGTGCGATTTTGTTCAGGTTGAATCAGGCTGCGGTAAGATCAAGATCAGCAAAAGGAACGATCGATTAAGTGGAGAAAGTTTAGGGTGCTAATACCTTCCCTAAATTTAACCAACCCCCGAACCCTAGATCTTTCCCCGCATTGTGTTTACGATGCAAAATAGGTTTTCCCTTTTTGACCTTTTCCTTCGGATAAATCAAAAAGCGGTTGTGAATTGAATTGTGATTCAAACTCATTAATAGTTTGTGATCCTATTTCCACCGCAACAAATAGATTGAGGTTAGTTAATTAACAAAATAAGGTTAAAATGTTTAAACCAGATTAAAACGGGTTAATTAAGATTAAAAGGTAATTAAGGGAGTTAAACGATGATTATCGGTGGATGTGTTGTGTGTGTGTGAACAGGTACACAATTAATCATAATCAGAAGCAAAAGAAAAATGAGAAAAAAAGAAACCTAGCCCCCCAAATCCCCAAATTGATTCCTTTCCGTTCATCACTCTCCGATCGCGTCTCTCTCTCGCTATCATCTCCGATCGCGATTTCGATCTCTTCTCCTTATTTTCTCTCGCAAATCTCCTCCTTCTTTTCTCTCGCAAATCTCCTCCTCATCTCTTTAAACTTCCGTCGTTCATGCGGTTTCTCGTTCCCTAAATTTCGCCAAAAGACGAAAAGATACGTGTTCTTTCTCCTTTTTTACAAACTCTGGTTTTTCTCTGTGGAACTCTGTGGACTGTTGTGTATTCGGACGATCTCCCCCCTTTTGTGTATGAATGTTGCTCTCTCTTTATAGTCTAAATTTCTCAAACGCATTGAAACAAATTTGAAAACCTTCCATCTTTGGTTGATTTTTATCTGTGATATCCTGTTAATGTTTAATGTGATTCCCTTTCCATCTCATCCTGTCTGATCTTGATTTAATGTTTTCAATTCTTGACGCAGGTTGATGGAGACTCCCCCTGATCTCGTGAGTTAATACACTTTATTGTCCTTCCCAAATCAGTAGGGCATGTTTGTGTCAATTTGGTAAGTTATTGATTTTGTTTCAATCTTGTATTGGAATAGTATTGGTGTCATTATTTCCCTTTTTGAACCTTGCGTTCTTTTACCGTTTGAAAACTCACTATGCTTCTCTTCCTCTTGACCTCAGGTTATTGCTGCCTATATTCCTTCGCGAAGGACAAGTTCGTCAATGCTGGGTTCTTCTGAAATCTCAACTAGGAGTTGGCTAGCTCAATCGTCCTATGACAACAATCTCGCGACATTTCTTTGTTTACCCGCAGGTTTGAGGGGTTAGCTTGGAAAGGACTTGTTGCGTTCCTTGGGACTCTTCAAGATTTGAGCAATCCTCAAGTTGTGCAGGTATGGTTCTTGATGTCTCGTAGTGTTTATCTGTGCTGCATAGTGGGATTGACAATCACTGCTAGTGTCGCAGGTGACGTGTTACTGTGCTCTTCGCACTACAAAGGAGGAACCGCACCATTGCTTGGATGACCTGAGAGTTGCTCTCTGATTAATTTCTTGCATATGTATCAGTCCTACAGGTGCGTGAATGTCATGATGAAGGTGTTGCCTTATTTGTTTTGCTCCGTAAGCTCTTTGAATACTTGATGAGTTCGTGATTGCATTTGACTCCTTTTCTTTACATTATTGTCGCAGGCTGTTCTAATTAATCCTTGTATGGCTTTGACAGGTTGTGGTTCCGACGTTGCGTAAGTTGGCGGCAGGGTGTTTGGCTTGATGAGAGGATAGGGACTAGTTTTGGTTGGTCTTGTTGTTGATTGAATTTGTTGTCCTTGGGCGCTTGCACTTGTGTGGGCGAATTTAGATTTGCTGCAACAGAAATTTGAGTTTGGCCCCTTGCAGAATCCTCTCACTGAGGTGACTATGTAACAACAGTGTTGCTGCTCTGTACTAGACTTTGAGGAAATGCAGATACAGCCTTGGGATACTTGGTGGATATTGAAGATTTATCAGAGTAGATACTTCCATTACTTGTGATCGGTGTTTTGCGAGCAATGGCCACAGCTGCTGCTGCAAATTGATTCCGCTTTTGAAGTTGAAGAATGAGTTGTATTGGTGTTGAGTTTCTTCCTCAATTCATCATGAATGTTGGCACGTTCTGACGGTCAAATAAATAATGGCTCTTTGGTTATTTGGTACTGTGAGTTTGGTGGTTGAAACTTGCGGTTAACTCAAATAGGTTGTCTTCTTTTCAGGTGCAAGTAGCATTCTAAACCGAGCCAGAAACCAAGTAATTAGCACGTCGAAACTTAATCCTTGACAGTGAATTATTATATTAACAGGAAGATGCAGGGGAAGATGTTATGGATTATTGCAGTTCTGCCTTGGGATGGTCATTCACGATTTTCCCGAATTTCCGCTTACGTGAGCAATCAACTTCTTCTCCTAATGTTTTTTTTATGCCATTAAAACTATTCACGAAACCAAGTTGATTCAAATTATGCAGGAGCTAATACGGAAGCTAAGACGGCCGAAGTGGAAAACAACTTGTATCACGACCTCGCGCTGAAAGATTCAACAACCTCTCGCAGTCTTCACTTTGAACCCAGTTGGTGAGTGTATTCCCTTCTCAAATTCTTCCTGTTCAATTTACCCTTCAACTGTCTCTGCTTCACCTGTTCCTTATCTGTTACTTTACCAACCTCAGCTTTGTGCATCGTCACCAAAGGAGATTGAGAAGGAGATGGAATTAAACCCCTCTGCGGGAAGCTAGAAGCACGCTGCCATCTTTCACCATCAGGGTTATTTCCTGATTTACCATAGATTGCATTGGCCCAGATAGAATCTCTCCATATTGCATAGCTGTCTGTGTGCGCGGATTCCTTAAAACACCAAAATTACCTCCTTGGCCTGGTCGGGACTGAGCGGGAATTCTGAGCAAAACAGAGTTGGAGGCGGTACATGTGACGGAGCGTCAATTATAAGTCTTCATGAACTCAAGATTTGTATATAGGTTGAATTGAACTTCTTGTAGTTGTATTATTATAATGGTAGCTTATAATTGCGGAACCGCTACACGGTTGAACCTTAGCTATTTAACTCTAGAGTCGTAAGAAGTGGTCATCAACCTGTAACTTCTTGGAGTAGCTCCTTTGTCCAATAAGAGAAATGGTGTATGTAGCTCAAACTTGCATATCTTGAACTCTTGGTCTTGTTTTGAAATTAACTCTTATAAAAGTATGAATTTAAATTTCCCTCTTCACTAAGGAGAAAACTTGACAGGGACCAAGATCTCGATTTAAGAGGGTCTAATCATGAAAATGCGCTAGAGATGTTCTTGAAGCAAAATAAACCTGCACACACTCGTTAGTCGTGAAGAAAACATTCATATTAAAATAAGGTCAAATAACAACGAAAAATGCGCGAAAAAAGGTGGCCTCTTACGGTCAAAAATTAGGGTGCAACAATTACACGGATATCGTACTTACGTACTTCAACTGGGGCAACTCCTTTCTCGCTAGTATATGGTATGGAAGTTGTCCTGCCATTGGAAGTCGAGATTCCTTCTTTGAGAGTTTTGGTTAACGTCCAACTTGATGAGGCAGAATGGGTGAGGAACAGATTGAATCAACTCAGCCTGATGGACGAGAAGAGATTGACATCCATTGCATATGATCGTCTGTATAAGAGCAGGATGAAGAAAGCTTTTGATTAGAAGGTACACCCTCGAAGCTTTCAGGCAGGTGAGTTAGTATTGAAGCGGATTCTCCCTCCATAGACAGATCACAGGGGAAAATGGACTCCCAACTACGAAGGTCCATACGTGGTAAGGAAAGTTTTCTCCGGAGGAGCCTTACTACTCTCAACCATGGATGGTGAAGATTTCACATCCCCTGTGAATGCAGACGCAATTAAAAAATACTTTGCTTAAAATAGACCCGCTGGAAAGAAAAAGAAAATCCAGGCAAAAATGGGGCATCCCGGCGAACCATAAAAAGATTGGGTTCGAGCAAAAATTAGGGATAAAAAAGAAAAAGAATGTAAACTCGCAAAGTTGAAAACCTGAAAAGGCGACTTTGAAAAAATGGGTATCCCGGTGAATTGAAAACCTGCAAGGGCGATTCAGGCAAAAGTTAGGGATTTGAAAAGCAAATGACTGCAGTCTGCGTGTGATACGAGCACAATGCATTCTGGGAGAACCTGAGGGTCAACCAATCAAGTCAATCTCTTCAGAAGATGAATCATCAGGAGGAGCATCAAAGTCATGCGAGTCATAGATGAATCGACACATGGTGGTTTTATGTACCATATTGCCGACATTTTGTATATCTTGTGTATTTCTGTACTATTTGCGCAACTTTCTCTTTTCAGGAGTTGCATCTGTTGTAAACTTGCCTATTTACAGGCCATTTATCAATGAAGTACATGTTATTCAGAAAGCTTTTGTGCTTGTTTTAGCTTTTACGGTTTTATTTGCAAAAGACGCCCGATGTTTTTGATAAAACTTTGCATACATAAACTTGTGGGCTTTTCCAATAATCATTAAAACTGTGATTTGCTTGAACAATGTCATGGATGATAAGCGAGATAACTCTTGTTGTATACAGGATACTCTGTTTGTATTTGTTGTAGGGCTCTCATTCTTGAGGTTATTCTAGAAATTTATCCCCAGCAGGTTGAGACTAATTTCTCCCCCAACAAGTAGATCTGGGATTATCCCCCAGCAGTCGAGCGAGTTCAGAGTTTTGTTTCCCCAGAGTCTAAATCTATTGACTCCTTTCCCCTCAGAGTTCAAGTCAGGGACTCAATTCCCCAAGCAGAGGCTGATATTATTGAGTTTATTGCTCATTTCCCCAAGCAGAGGAAGATGCTGATTCCCTCATTGGTTGATCTCTAGCGGAGTTCTTGTTCGTAGCAGAATCCAGTTGGTCATTGGTCCTCGTCAGAGTGTGTTTCCTTCGGGATATTTCCCCAATTAATTTTCATCCCCTGCAGATCCCCAACGAAGTCGCTGGAGTAGTTTTCTTCCCCGAAGAATGGGATTGACCCGGAGATTATTATTCTCCATCCTCAACAGAAAGATTTTGGGATATCTTCCTAGTAAATCTTATTCATTACCCCTAGCAGAGTGGGTTCAAATCTCCAGCTGATTGGAATCCCCGGTAGAATGGAGTAATCCCTTGCAGTGTACTTTAATCCCCGGTAGATTCGTATTCTGAAAGGCCATCCAGGGCTGATTTCCCCACTAGAGCGGATCCGTTTTCCCCAGCCGAGTCTTTTGTTCCCCAGAAGAATTGTATTCTGGTAGGCCATCCAGGGCCATTTTCTTCAGCAAAGTTGATTTGATCCACCGCGGAGTGGATTTTGTTCTCAACAGAGCAGTTATACCCAGGAGAATTCTCTTCCAGATAGCCATCCAGGGCTTATTTCTCCTAGCAAAAGTCCAACTGTACTTGGCACCCGGGCATCCCTAGCGGAGTTGGCCCCTTCTCTTCAGCATTTATTTTGTTGGAGCGGTTCCTTTGCATTTGCATTGTGCATAGCATCCTCAAACGCGTAGCATTTCCATTTCGTATGGAGCATTACGCCTTTTTCAAACATGTGCATTTGAAACATAAGCCATGTTTTTACCTCTTGTTTCCAGTTATATATCCGGCAAATAACAGTATTTCTGGAGCCCGTGCAGTATCCAGACCCGGGAAAATATTGGCGTTTTTCTTGAGCCTGTGTGGTATCCAGACCTATAGCAAGATCATTGACAGATGTGTTTATCTTATCATTTTCTCTCCAACAGAGTTTACTTATTCAAGTTCATCTTTTCCCCAATGGATTTTTTCACCCAGATTATGAATCGATGGATGTTCTTCTCAACTTCGTGTTGAGCCGGCCTTCGGGTTCGATGCCTGTTTATTTAACAGATGCCTGACAGCGAGGTCAGATGTTCTTCTCAACTTCGTGTTGGGCCGACCTTCGGGTTCAATGCCTGTTTGTTTAACAGATGCCTGACGGCGAGGTCAGATATTCTTCTCAACTTCGTGTTGAGCCGGCCTTTGGGTTCGATGCCTATTTGTTTAACAGATGCCTGATAGTGAGGTTAGATGTTCTCCTCAACTTCGTGTTGAGCCGGCCTTCAGGTTCGATGCCTGTTTGTTTAACAGATGCCTGACGGCAAAGTCATATGTTCTTCTCAACTTCGTGTTGAGCCGGCCTTCGAGTTCGATGCCTGTTTGTTTAACAGATGCCTGACGACGAGGTCAGATGTTCTTCTCAACTTCGTGTTGAGCCGACCTTCGTGTTCGATGCCTGTTTGTTTAACAGATACCTGACGGAGAGGTCAGATGTTCTCCTCAACTTTGTGTTGACCCGACCTTTGGTTCGATGCTCGTTTTAAGTATTAGATGCCTGCTTCGATTAGTAGATGTTCTCAACTTCATGTTGAGCCGGCCTTCGGGTTCGTTGCCTGGTTTGCTTAACAGATGCCTGATGGTGAAATCAGATGTTCTTACCGACTTGGTGTCATTGCCTGCATGTTAGCAGATGTTTCTTCCGACTGTGTGTCGATGTTTTCTAATTGGTAATGAGTCAGCTCATTGTCCCTACAGTTATCAGTTACAGTTTTTTCAGTGATTCTATTTTCACTCTGGTGGACCTTTCTATAGTTCTGTTCCACGGTTGGCAAATTTCTGGGTTCTTTTGTATTCAACCGCTTGTTACCTTGAATGTTTGAAATTCGTTCGCTTTTCATCCCTTCAGGTCCAAGTCGTTTAAATAAGGGCAGCTGTTGTACCCTAAAATTTGACCAACCTTTTCTTGCACTTGGCTTATTGTTTCATTTCATTTAACATTTGCATTTGCATAGCATTGGTTCTAATCAGGGGATCAAGAGTTGTTGTTCCATTCAAGAGAAGAGTCTCTTTGGTTTCAAGCTCAAGCAAGAGCACTTGTGCAGGCTATCAAGTGTTTATCATCACCATGGAAGCTTCAAAGCTCCTTGAGGGGAGAAGTTTGTGTATTGGTATCAGCCCCTATCCCGAGGATCACCATAGGAGTTATCAAGAGTTCATGAGGGCTTGTATTTAGTTTAAATATGGTTTAGAAGCTCATTGTATACCTTAAGGGTTATGGTGAAGTTTGAGTAGTCAGTCAATTCATCTGCAAAGGGCATAGACAAAGGACATAAGACTAGGGTTTCATATATAATTAGCTTAGATTTGTTTCTTTGAGCAAGGCTTGGTTCCATGATCCTTCACATATCCAGAGGTGTTTATAGGTAGAGGATTGATCATCAATTTTAACCAGAAGAGCTCTAATTGGTCAGTCAATTGCAAACCAGGTGAATTTGGGGAAAGTCAATTGTGTAGAGGAAAAAGTCAACTCCTGACTTTTTAAGGTCAAGATCATGTTCCTCATGTTTAACATGGCCAATGGGTGAAGATTGACCAAGAAATGTCAAAGGGATCATAAAAAATCAAGAAGTTTGAAACTTGCCATTTTTGGAAAATTAGGGTTTTAGAAACTTTCCATTTATGGAAAGTTTCGTATGTGAATCAACCATTTTCAAGGCCACTTTTCTTCCTGATCAAGGTTCCAAATGAAATTTTGTCCAACATCAAAGTTTTTCCTCATCATCTGAGCTTTCTTTTGAGTATCAATTCATCACCATGTGAAGTTTGGAGCTCAAGTTATGATGTTCAAAAGTTAGGATTTTCATAGACATCAAATTTAGCAAGTTTGGGCAGATTTCTGAACCAGGTTTCCAATGAAATTTTCATCAAGTTCTTGTTGCCAAATGAAATTTTGTTCCACATGAGAGTTATAGATCATGTTCCAAGCTTTCTATCCATTACTATAAGTCTTTCATGGGGGTAATGAAGCTCAAGTTATGTGGGTTCAAAGTTGGGGTTCCAAATATGTCAAAACTCATAACTTAGAAAAAATTTCCAAGTTGTTTCAAGACAGACTTTGTGGCATGGTTTTCAAGCTTGATTATCATGACTTTTCAAAGTTATAACCAAGTTTCCACCAATATCAAAGTTTTTCTCCATCATTTAAACTTTCATTTAAGCCCAAGTTTCAATCAAGAAGAGCCAAATTCAACAAGTTATGGTGGCTCAAAGTAGGAGGTTTGGAAGTTGATTCAAGGCATGATTCATGGATGTTTTGACATAATTTTCCATCTGGCCTTGCATCATTTTCCAACCAACGGGTGTTCTAGCAGCTAGAGGTAAAGGCTTTTAACGTGGATAAGGCATCTTTAACGTGATAGCTCCAGCTTGTACCCATTGGAGATAAGGCTCCAAAGAAACACAATTCGACTTCCCTAAATCTTCCCTTCATTTTCTATGAATGTGACGCCAAGCCTGTGCAATCTTTTCCTTGAATGCTTTGTTGTCTTCGCTTTCCTAAAAGAAGAAACCCTCCAAATGGATATTACTTAGTTTGTCTTTCATAGGATACCCCAACTGACGACGGGCCAAAACTAGGTTGTAGCTAATACCTCCTTTTGTACCAAGAAGAGGTACATTAGGAAATCTGCCACAATTATCAATGATTTTCACTTCATCATAATTACGGCTGTACCAAAAAATATCTGAATGAGTAAGCGACATGATTTTCTGCGACCATAATAGACCATCCTTGAGGTCCCAAAAAGCAATAAACCAAGGCAAGTGAGAAATAAACCACTTGTATAACAATGATGCACAATAAGTAATCATCCTTCCCCCATAAGAATTCCTGAGGTAAACGAAATGATAGGCATCAGCGAGTAGGGTGGGAATCAGATTTCTAATCAAGAAGATCTTAATAGCATTAACTTCGACAAAGTTGTCATCATTAGGAAATAGGAATAATCCATAAATAAGCAAGGCAAAGATAGCTTCGAAAGCGTCCATGCTCATCATGCTAGCAAAGTAGCATGCTTTATCCATCATAAACTTAGCAGGTAACCCAAAAATACATCCCTTGGTAGCAATGTGAGCTTTAATCTCAAATACCTTTAAATGAGTAGCTTTAGCAATATCTTAATACTTAGGAGTCTCTTTCAAACCAGAAAATGGGACTCGATCAAAAACAGGAAATCCAAGTAGACTAGAATACTCCTCAAGTGTGGGCATGAGTTGGTAATCGGGAAACGTAAAATAGTGGTACACCAGATCGTAGAACTGAATCAGAGTAGCCAAAACTCCATTTACCATATCAATCTTCAAAAGAGACAAAAGACTTCCATATCCATCTTTGAAAGCATCAGAATCAGCAACCAAAGACCCTAACTCTCATAGACCTTCCAACTTAGGACTCTTGAAAGTGCACTTTTGAGTCTTTCTTCTTCCAAAATCCATGGTGAAAAATTCCTACGATGTTTGCAACAAACATTTTTAAGTTCCTTGAAGACTTGGTCAAAATGATACTTATGAATGTATGAATGCATGGATGCAACACCTACAAGCAAGATCACACAAAGCACACATGTTCAAAGGTTTGAGTCACGAGCATGTAGTCAATGGACAAGAACTAACCCCCAATGGCATGTATTAAGGTTTTATCAGTACCTGTAGAACAAGGTTCTAAAAAGTTCCCGGAGTCTTCAATCCTCTTTCGGATATTACTAGCACGTCAATTACTCGGGAATCAATAATATTCTCAAGAGAACCTCGTTTGAGTGTAGTATCGCGTATAAACTATTTCACGTTTAAACCTTCATAGCCACCACACTACGTCCTAATAGGCCAAAATGGGTTAAAGGGTTCTAAAGTCCTCAGTGCCATGGGCCTGAGGTCGGAAAAAGTAATGTTTTTCACGATTACTCACTAGACATCAGTAATTCCGAGGAAGCCTCGACTGAGCGGATGGATTCTTAATTCAGCTTGTTCGGGATTACTCCCTAGAAGCATTCTTGACTATACCATCCTCCTATCGTAAGAGCTCTCAGATCTGGGCATAGGATCTACCTCACCTCTCAAGATCACCCAAACAGAACAAACAATAACTGTCAAATCAAATAGATAAAGCATAAATAAATCAAATTAGTCTAAACTCACTGAGAACCAGAGCATCCTCAGCAGAGTCGCCACTTTTCTATAGCGGTGGAATTTGCGAGTGTAAGCTATTAATTAACTTAATTAAAAAATGCAAGAGTCGCAACCGCACTTTTATTTTATCTAAAAAAAAGGAAAAAGAGCGAACAAAACCAAAACAAGTTCTAAAACAAGAACAGACAGAGAATGGGTAAGGGGGTTGGTTACGGGATGGGAAGGTGTTAGCATCCAAAACGTCTATAGTACTATATAGGAACCCTTTGAAAGATCTACGCTTTTGGTTTAAAATGGGTTTGCTTGAAAGGAGATTAGGGAGATGAGAAGATAACTTTTTTTTTTTTTTTGATTTTTGTGTTTGGAGAGACTTATCACCTCATGCCTACGTACCCACAAAGTGAAATATAGGATCAAAACCCCATAGTTCGTGGTACAAATAAAAAAAGGGTTTGTTATCATTGATTTAAAATGTAAAGACAAGTCGTCATTTCCAAGCGAATAATTCCACTTAAAGATATGAATCATGTTTAAACTTATGAAGAAGTTTTAAAAGAAAAAGTGCACAACGGCACAAAAAGAGTTGGTGATTTTTTATATTTTTTTATGTCATTTTGAAATTGGTCAAAATATGATTAACATTGATTGACATTTATTAAAGAAAACAAATTTTGAAAAAAAATCACTTGACCAAAGTCAAGGTTTTATTATGAAAGCAGTTTAAGTATGAAAACAAGAAGGTTTTTGAAAAAGGGAGGAGCTTTGAAAATTTAAGAAGGGGAAGAGATGAAGTGACTATCTTAAAGCATAAAATAGAAAGTTAGAGATAAGAAGGATCTAACCAAATTGTAGCACACTTCATAGCAAGCGAAATAAGAATTCCATCTGTCTTGAAGCATAAACAAATGAGAAAACCAAATAAAGGCAAAGATCCATAATATTTCAAGCATAAGGAAATAGTCTTATATTTGAAATATCCAAGAGGTCCAAGATCTAAGTCCATCCATAAGCATAACCACAAAATTAAGAGCACCAAGTTTTTTAGAGGTTTAATCCTTTATTATTGTTTTGAACAAGATATGGTCTAAGTGGACAAAAGAAAAAAAGAGAACGGAAGCATAAACAATGATATCACATGAGATGATAATAATGGAGCATAAAAATAGAAGAGAGATAGGGAGCGAGAAGGAAACATAAATAAAATTAGTTGTTAGAAAAAATGATCAATGGTGCTTAAATAGTGTACTTAAGCCAAAGTTAATGAAGACTCATTAAAGGATAGATAAAATCAAAGCTTTCTAACAACAAGTTTCATAAGTAATGGACCTAAGACAAATAATCAATCATACTTGGACTTTCAAACATAAGTTTGAGCCATGAATGATCATTTTCTTATATAGGATAATTTAGCGCTATGTTAAGCAATCGTAATCGGGTTTATGTAGAAACCACGACTATCTGAGGTCGGTCAATAAAAATGTGTGTACTAATGTATGCTAGAGATACGATATGTAGGTCATCCTCCGAAATCAATACCATACAAAAAGAAAAAAAGGTAATGATCTCATCTTCATCATGAACTAAAATAAGTTCCAACGATATAGAAGATTTTCCTCGATCAAAAGAAAATGAGAGATAGATGAAGAAATGCCAAATTAAACCACACAAAGATGTAATCCAAGGCAAAGAACAAAAGGAAAGGGAAAGAAAAGGAAATGGAACCAAACAGTCCCAAAAACAAGCAAAAAAAACATTCTAGACACTGGTTAATCGATTAACCATTTGCATGTGCAAATGTATTAATCGATTAACATTGTTAAGACAGCAAAAAATTAAGAAAAAAATTCAGCATTCATGATCCAACCATTTCTTCAAACACCTCATGATCATGAATGAAAATTAGCACGAAAATTCAAGTAAAACAACAACAAATAACATCAATAAAACACAGTTTGCAAGATCCAAAGATCAACCAACAAGAATCAACAATAGATCACATTTTGGAAGATGGATCAAGAACTACAATGGTGGAATGAGGGTATACCACTTCAAATTTGACATTGCTTCAAATAAACTCCAAGAACCACACTCAAAAGCCTTGATCTACTGAAATTGATGGTGAAAATATGATTGGGTAAATGTTTTAGCTCAAAGATGAGTAAGTTCCAATGAAGAACTTATTAACTTTCAAAAGAAGAAAGGGGTTTGGTGAATTTGGTAGTTGAAGGGAATTGAGAGAAATTTTAGCAAGGTGAATTTGGCTATCAAAGCTTGAAGAATGAATGAAATGAGGCCTCTATTTATAGAATTTAGGCTTGGAAACTTTGGTGGATTGGAGTTTGGTTTAAACCAAAATTAGGCTTGGAATTTGAATTTGGAGGCAAAATCAAGATCAAGTGGTGATTAGTGAAGGTGTATGGTGGGAATTAATTGTGATGAGGTAGGGTAATTAAAATGAGGTGATCTAGAATATTCTCATGATGAAATATTTGAAAATTGGTGCCAAAATGCTGTAGAATTTGAATATGGCTCATTTTCACAAAAAAACGCACTGGTTAATCGATAACCATTTGCATGTGCAAATGTGTTAATCGATTAACACGGTGAAAAGTTGTGAAATGTTTCCTTTTGAAGTGTTGTCTTCGCTCTGGATCGATTTTTATAACTTGTCAAAGAAGGCATGGAAATAAATATATGAACCTTGGAGTCTCTTGAATAAAAGTCAATAAAAACTTGGGAAACTCTTGATCAGATGATTTTGAATTGCTTACAGATCAACTTTGACTTTTTTCAGTTGAATTTCATTCGAGCTGAGTGACTGTTGATTGGTATTCTTGAACCAAATTCTCTTCCTGACAAAGAGTTAATAAAGAAAAAGACTAAAAACATATTTTTGGATTTTAATTCAGGTTAGTAAACATAAACATAAACAAACATCAAGCACACAAGAAAACAAGGGTGCCCAAAGATGTCCCTAAAAGACAAAACTGCAGAGGAAGACAAGATAACCAAAGCTTGTGATCTTACTTGTGGTATGAAATGAAAATGATATGTGGGATCTTAGGGGTAAAAATCAGGGTATTACACCATGCCCTACAGGGTCAACAAAATTAGGCTGGCGATGAATTTCATGGAATGGGGAATTTTCAAAGAAACAAACCGCCAACCTTCAGGGGTAGACTTGATCCAAAGGATACACAAACTTGGCTCAAAGAGATTGAGATGATTTTTCGAGTGAAGGCTTGCACTGAAGTTCAGAAGGTGCAGTTCGGTACTCATATGTTGTTAGAGGAGATCGAAAGGAAGTGGATAATGCTCGTCAGAGAATGGAGGCTATAAGTATTGAGATTACTTGGGATGTGTTCAAAGTTTATTTTTAGAGAAGTACTTTCCATAGGACATGACATTATAATAATAGTTGTCATGGTTGGACATGAATGCTATACTGGGTGCATCTATGAGATCCATCTTAATATGGTTGTATCTAGAGTAAGCGTCCATGAAACTCAACATTTTATAATTCCAAGATACATCAATTAGGCGATCTATGTTGGGGATGTAACAACCCGAATTTCATTAAATAATTAATTATAGTAATTAATTGATTTAGTGAGATTTTTATTAATGTTGGAAATTAATTTTTATTAATTGGAATTAATAGAGAATTGAGAAGGAAATTGGAAGGAAGGAAAATAAAGGAAATATATAATAGAGAAGGAAAAGAAAAGAAAGTTGGAGAGAAACATTTAGAAAGAAGAAGAAGAGAAAGAGGGAAGAAGAAGAGAAAGAGAGGAGAAGAAGAGGAAAGTGGAAAATCATCAAGAACCAACATCAAAGCTCCGATTAATCGAGGTAAGGGTGAGAAATGTTTCTATTTGATCATTGCATGATGTTATATATGTTGGGTTGGGGTTTTGGTGTAGTTTCCATCCTTTTTCATTTAGGGCAAAAGTTGGAATAATTGGTAGAAATGTGATTTAATCGGTTGGAACTGCGTAATAATGCCGTAGAATAGTCGGGTAACATGTATTGATGTTGTTTTAACTGGTTTTGATGTTTGGGAGTTGGTTGGTGGTGGTTTGAGAAGGAGAAGACAGAACAAAATTTTGTTCTGCGCAGGTTCGCTGGCTCTCGCCAGGCGAGCTAAGGCGAAGCTTCGCCGGGCGAAGCCTAGCGCACGCTGGCGAATAATTATGATTAAGTCCCAGTGAACTTCGCTGGCGAGTTCGCCAGGCGAAGGTTGGTTAGCGAATGTTCGCCCAACAAAAGTGCTGGCGAATGGTTGCGAACAAAGTCAGTAGCTATTGACTTTGGCTCGCTGGGGAGTCTCGCCAGGCGAAGGCCTAGCGAGTGTTCGCTGAGAGGGTTCGCCAGGCGAAGGTCCAGCGAAGGTTCGCTGCGAGGCCTCGCCAGGCGAATATGGGCGAATTTGGCAGAATCTTTTCTTTGTTGTGGTTTCTATGTGTTGATGATTTAGTTGTTTCACATAGACTAATACCTCTACATTTTGAGTATGTATGTGATCTATTGTGATGATATGTGCTGTGGGTAGCCTACGGGCGTGAATCCTAGAATTGTGAGTTGAATGTTAATTGCATCAAGTATAAATACATGTGAACATAATAGGTGATTATGTGTGTATTATTTAATGAACTTGTGAATGCTTGATGTGTATACAATTATGTGATGAGTGTGCATGAGAACATTGTGAATATGTGTGCATAACTTGTAATTGTATGATTGGTATTGTGATGTGAATACCTTGATTGCTGTGATATATGTTGTATGTGCAATCATTGTGTAATTCTTGAAGAGATGAATTATTAAATGCATGAGATTAAGATGCGAGAACGGTCTTAAGTGCATTGTTGTGGTTGATTGCATATGCATCATTTAGTCAAGAGGCAATGTCTGTTAGTTTCGTGGAAACTAGTGGCTTGTCCCAAATCTAGAAGAGTGGGTTTGAAGGCTTAGAGGACGGGCCTTTGTTGTTATCGGTCTAGAAGAGTGGACCCGGTTTAATGTAAAAACCGAAAAATGATAACGGGTTATCGGTCTAGAAGAGTGGACCCGATTTAATGTAAAAACCGAAAAATGATAACGAGAGTCGGTACCGCATTGCATGAGTTGCATTGGGTTGTTGAGTCACATTGATATATGACATATGCATGAAGAGATGCTTATGTGTGAATGATAAGATTGTGGAAATGTGAGTGTATGCATGATGTGGGAATGCTTTGTGAATATTCATGTTGTCTATATATGTGTGGTAAATATATATGACTAAGAGGGTGAATTGTGGTGAGAAATATGGAGTTGAATTATATGATTACCTATATATATATATATAATCTTATGCTTTGATTATTATGGTTATATTTCTCACCCTTCTGCTGTTTTATAATGCTCTACGAGGCATTGCAGATTAGGATGCTGGAGTCTTTCTTTTGTGAAGTATAGCTTCATTCTTTTGAGTCGAACTACTCTGATTATGTAACACCGGGTAGTTAGGCTGGTATAGTATTCTTTTGTGATACATTGCGATGTATCAGCTGATGTGGCTTTGTAATTACCTGACATGATGTATTAATCTGGATATCTTATGTGTATGTGAATTAATATTTTGGAAATGATTAAATGATTTTATCTTCCGCTTAAATTTTAAGGTTGAAATGTGATTTCTAAAACTATGAAAATGTTACATATTTTATGGAGCAAATGTTAAAGTGTTTCATTGGTGAAATTGTGACATTCTTCCTTTATACCTTATTCTAAAATTTTCACTCTGATAAATTTGTATATGCATTTATTTGGGGGTATAGAAGAGGGTGTTACAATAGTGGTATCAGAGCAGGTCGGTTCGTCCGGCCAAGTTGTTAGAGTGTTTTCCCTGTGTGTTATTGATATGCGTGTGTTGCATTATCAATATTGGTCGTTCTTACGTGGTTCTGTTGTTGGAATTAGTAAGATGGTTGCAGGGAGGAACGATGAAGCGATCGCAGAAGCTTTGACAAGGTTGGCGGGAGCGATTGGGCAGAATCCTCCGGCCAATGTGAATGCGGGGAATGTTGTTGAAGATGAATTTCGTGCTTTGGGGAGGTTTCAAAGGAACAATCCTCCGATTTTCAAGGGAACCCATGAGCCTGACAAAGCACAGATTTGGTTGAAAGCTGTGGAGAAGATTTTTCGGGTTATGAATTGCTCAGATGCACAAAAGGTGCAGTTCGGGACTCACATGCTCGAAGAAGAAGCTGAAGATTGGTGGGGTAATACTCGCCAAAAATTTGAGGAAGATGATATTGTGATCACTTGGGATTTGTTCAGAGAGACTTTTCTGGAGAAGTATTTTCCAGAGGATGTGCGAGGGAAGAAAGAGATTGAATTTCTTGAGTTAAAGCAAGGTAATTCGATGGTAGCGGAGTATGCGGCAAGATTTGAAGAGTTGATCAAATTTTGTCCTCATTACAATACTGCTAATGCCGAGAGGTCTAAGTGCCTCAAGTTTGTGAACGGTTTGAGACCCGAGATTAGGCAAGCTATTGGATATCAGGAAATCAGGCGGTTTTCTGAGTTAGTGAACAAGAGCATAATCTATGATGAAGACAGTAGGGCTCGGTCTAGCCACTACAAGAGTTTAAGTGATAAGAAAGGAAAAGGTCAATTCAGAGGAAAACCTTATGTGACTCCTGCAGACAAAGGGAAGCAGAGAATGGGTTATGGCAAGAGGCTAAGTGGGGGAGTTTCTACTCCGGTTAGATGCTATAACTGTGGTGAAGCGGGACATCGTGCTCCCGAATGCAAAAGTGTTGAACAAAAGTGTTTCAAGTGTGGCAAGCCAGGCCACAAGGCTCTTGAGTGTAGAAGCGGTACCGGTGTGACTTGCTACAACTGTGGTGAGAGAGGGCACATTAGTACCAAGTGTGATAAGCCTAAGAAGAATCAAGGGAGCGGAAAAGTGTTCGCTCTATCTGGATCTGAGACTGCTAGCGACGATCGATTGATTCGAGGTACGTGCTTCATTAATGGTACACCTTTGATCGCTATAATTGATACCGGAGCTACGCATTCTTTTATTTCTTTGGATTGTGTTAGAAGGTTGAATATTGAGTTGTCTGTGATTGGTGGCGGTATGGTTATTGATACTCCTGCTATGGGTTCGGTAACTACACCGTATGTTTGTTTGAATTGTCCGTTGAGTATCTTCGGTAAAGATTTTGGAATTGATTTAGTGTGTCTTCACCTAGACCAACTCGATGTCATCCTTGGGATGAATTGGTTGGAATTTAACCGGGTATATATTAACTGTTTTGGCAAGACGGTTATTTTTCCGGAATCGGACGTTGCAAGAGATTTGTTTATGACAGCGAGACAAGTGAAAGAATCAGTGCAAGATGGAGCTAAGGTATTTATGCTTATGGCAACTTTGAGAATTGGTGGAAGTGAAGAGATTGGTGCTTTACCAATTGTTAGAGATTTTCCGGAAGTTTTCCCTGAAGAGATAAAGGATTTACCACCGGAGCGAGAGGTGGAGTTTTTAATAGATTTGATTTCTGGAACTAGTCCGATATCGATGGCTCCTTATCGTATGTCGGCATCAGAATTGAAAGAGTTGAAGAGTCAACTTGAGGATTTGCTTGAAAAGAGGTTTATTCGTCCGAGTGTGTCGCTGTGGGGTGCGCCGGTGTTGTTGGTTAAGAAGAAAGAGGGTTCTATGAGGCTCTGTGTGGATTACAGACAGTTGAACAAGGTGACTATCAAGAACAAGTATCCACTTCCGAGGATTGATGATCTGATGGATCAGTTGGTTGGTGCAAGTGTGTTCAGAAAGATTGATTTGAGATCTGGGTATCATCAGATTCGCGTGAAAGCTGAGGATATTCAGAAGACGACCTTTAGGACGAGGTATGGACACTATGAGTATTCTGTGATGCCATTTGGTGTGACTAATGCACCAGGTGTATTTATGGAGTACATGAATAGGATTTTCCATCCTTATTTGGATAAGTTTGTGGTTGTGTTTATCGACGACATCTTGGTTTATTCGAAGAGCGAAGAAGAGCATGTCGAGCATCTGAAGATTGTGTTATCTGTGTTGAGAGAGAAGCAGTTGTTTGCAAAGCTTTCTAAGTGTAAGTTTTGGTTGAAGGAAGTTAGTTTCCTTGGTCATGTGATTTCGAGTAATGGTATTTCGGTTGATCCGTCGAAGGTTGAAGCGGTATCGCAATGGGAGACTCCGAAGTCAGTTTTTGAGATTAGAAGTTTTCTTGGTTTAGCCGGTTATTATCGGAAGTTTATTGAAGGATTCGCTAAGTTATCGTTGCCGTTGACGCAGTTGACTAGGAAGGGTCAAGCTTTTGTTTGGGATGCCAAGTGTGAAGCGAGTTTCCAAGAACTTAAGCGAAGGTTGACGACAGCCCCTGTTTTGATTTTGCCAAATCCGGAAGAACCGTTCGTTGTGTATTGTGATGCTTCTTTGATGGGTTTAGGAGGTGTGTTGGTGCAGAATAACCAAGTTGTGGCTTATGCTTCGAGGAAACTCAAAGTGCATGAGAAGAATTATCCGACGCATGACTTAGAGTTGGCCGCCGTTGTGTTCGTGTTGAAACTTTGGAGACATTATTTGTTTGGTGCGAGGTTTGAAGTGTTTAGTGACCACAAGAGTTTGAAGTATCTCTTTGATCAAAAGGAATTGAATGCAAGGCAAAGAAGGTGGTTAGAGCTATTGAAGGATTATGATTTTGGTTTGAATTACCATCCGGGTAAAGCGAATGTAGTAGCGGATGCATTGAGTCGGAAATCATTGCATATGTCGGCGTTGATGGTGAAAGAGTTGGAATTGGTCGAGCAATTTCGGGATTTGAGTTTAGTATGTGAGAGAACTTCTTTTGGATTTAAGTTGGGTATGTTAAAGCTTACAAGTGGTATTTTGGATGGAATTCGAGAAGGACAGAAATCGGATTTGAGTTTAGTTGATCGGTTGACCTTAATCAACCAAGGCCAAGGTGGTGATTTTCGGATTGATGAGAATGGGATTATGAGATGTTGGGATCGAGTTTGTGTTCCGAATGTTGTTGAGCTTAAAAAGAGTATCCTTGAGGAAGGACATCGTAGCGGATTGAGTATTCATCCAGGTGCTACTAAGATGTATCAGGATTTGAGGAAAGTGTTTTGGTGGCCTAGTATGAAGAAGGATATTGCGTAATTTGTGTATTCTTGCTTGACTTGCCAGAAGTTAAATATTGAGCATCAGAAGCCATCGGGTTTGATGAAGCCGTTGTTTATTCCTGAGTGGAAATGGGATAGTATCTCCATGGATTTTGTATCGGGTTTGCCGAGGACGCCGAGTAGTTTTGAGGCTATTTGGGTTATCGTGGACAGATTGACTAAATCTGCTCACTTTATCCCTATGCGTGTGGATTACCCGTTGGAGAAGTTGGCTAAATTGTATATTGAGAGGATTGTGTGTTTGCATGGTATTCCATCGAGTATTGTTTCGGATAGAGATCCGAGGTTCACTTCGAGATTTTGGGAGAGCTTGCAGAGTGCTTTGGGTACTAAGTTGCATTTGAGTTCAGCGTATCATCCTCAGGCAGATGGTCAGACGGAGAGGACGATTCAGTCGCTTGAAGATCTTTTGAGAGCTTGTGTATTGGAAAAAGGAGGAGCTTGGGATAGCTACTTGCCTTTGATTGAGTTTACCTACAACAACAGTTTTCATTCGAGTATCGGTATGGCACCATTTGAGGCGTTGTACGGTAGGCGGTGTAGGACACCATTGTGTTGGTTTGAGTCCGGAGAGAGTTCTGTTGTTGGACCCGAGATAGTTCAGCAGACTACGGACAAGATTAAAATGATTCAAGAAAAGATGAGGATTTCTCAGAGTCGTCAGAAGAGTTATTATGACAAGAGGAGGAAGGCACTTGAATTTCAAGAGGGAGATCATGTGTTTCTTCGAGTCACTCCGATGACAGGTGTTGGTAGGGCATTGAAGTCGCGCAAGTTGTCGCCACGTTTCATTGGTCCTTATCAGATTTTGCAGAAGATAGGAGAAGTGGCCTATCGTGTGGCTTTACCATCGTCGCTTGCTAATCTTCATGACGTATTCCATGTATCTCAGTTGAGGAAATACATTGCGGATCCGTCTCATGTAGTCCAATTAGATGATGTGCAGGTGAGAGATAACCTGACTGTTGAGACATCACCTATGCGGATGGAGGATCGGAAATTGAAGCAGCTTCGAGGTAAAGAGATTGTTTTAGTGAATGTCGCTTGGGGAGGACCGGCTGGTGGAAATGTTACTTGGGAGCTTGAGAGCCAGATGAAAGAGTCTTATCCAGAACTGTTTGAACCAGGTAACATTTTCGAGGACGAAAATTCCTAAAGTGGGGGAGGGTTGTAACAGCCCGAATTTCATTAAATAATTAATTATAGTAATTAATTGATTTAGTGGGATTTTTATTAATGTTGGAAATTAATTTTTATTAATTGGAATTAATAGAGAATTGAGAAGGAAATTAGAAGGAAGGAAAATAAAGGAAATATATAATAGAGAAGGAAAAGAAAAGAAAGTTGGAGAGAAACATTTGGAAAGAAGAAGAAGAGAAAGAGGGAAGAAGAAGAGAAAGAGAGGAGAAGAAGAGGAAAGTGGAAAATCATCAAGAACCAACATCAAAGCTCCGATTAATCGAGGTAAGGGTGAGAAATGTTTCTATTTGATCATTGCATGATGTTATATATGCTGGGTTGGGGTTTTGGTGTAGTTTCCATCCTTTTTCATTTAGTGCAAAAGTTGGAATAATCGGTAGAACTGTGATTTAATCGGTTGGAACTGCGTAATAATGCCGTAGAATAGTCGGGTAACATGTATTGATGTTGTTTGAGCTGGTTTTGATGTTTGGGAGTTGGTTGGTGGTGGTTTGAGAAGGAGAAGACAGAACAAAATTTTGTTCTGCGCAGGTTCGCTGGCTCTCGCCAGGCGAGCTAAGGCGAAGCCTAGCGCACGCTGGCGAATAATTATGATTAAGTCCCAGTGGACTTCGCTGGCGAGTTCTCCAAGCGAAGGTTGGTTAGCGAATGTTCGCCCAGCAAAAGTGCTGGCGAATGGTTGCGAACAAAGTCAGTAGCTATTGACTTTGGCTCGCTGGGGAGTCTCGCCAGGCGAAGGCCTAGCGAGTGTTCGCTGAGAGGGTTCGCCAGGCGAAGGTCCAGCGAAGGTTCGCTGCGAGGCCTCGCCAGGTGAATATGGGCGAATTTGGCAGAATCTTTTCTTTGCTGTGGTTTCTATGTGTTGATGATTTAGTTGTTTCACATAGACTAATACCTCTACATTTTGAGTATGTATGTGATCTATTGTGATGATATGTGCTGTGGGTAGCCTACGGGCGTGAATCCTAGAATTGTGAGTTGAATGTTAATTGCATCAAGTATAAATACATGTGAACATAATAGGTGATTATGTGTGTATTATTTAATGAACTTGTGAATGCTTGATGTGTATACAATTATGTGATGAGTGTGCATGAGAACATTGTGAATATGTGTGCATAACTTGTAATTGTATGATTGGTATTGTGATGTGAATACCTTGATGTTGCACCCCAAAATTTGACCAACCGGGTCTCGTATCTGGCTCGATGTTTCGACGCATAATCGCATTCGCATCTGCATATTGCATACAGTGCATTTTTTTCATTTGTTTTGATCAGGATCACAACTCTCGTCTCGCGTTTCAGGTGTTTTGTATCAGTTTGGATAGGTAGAATCGATTTTCGGGATATTTCGGTGCCCGTTTATTTTTACCGGCTATTTTGGTGCGCTCTCGCGGTTTTGTGTCGTTCGGTGCTTATTTTGTTCCTCTGGGAATTATTGTGATTTTTCTGGATTTTATTGGCTATTTTTAGGATTTAATAGAATTTTTAATAGTTTTAATTCTTTTTTAAATAGATTTTTAATCATTTTAGGATTTAATAGAATAATAGAATTTAAATAGGTTTACTATTTTCTTTATAGAATATTAGTAGATTTTTCTAGGATATTAATTGAGTTTTTGAATATATTTTTAGATATAGGATATTAATAGGTTTTAATAGTTGTTAGAATTTTAATTGGAATAAATAAATAGCATTTTTCATTTTAGAATATTAATAGGATATTAATAGATTTTAAATAGTTTTAATATTTTTTAATTCATTTTTTAGAATATTAGATTTTAAATAGATCTTTACTTTTTTTAATAGAATTAGTAGATTTTTATTTCCTTTTATAGAAGTTAAATAGATTTTATCTTTTTAATAAGATAATATAGATTTTCTTTTATTAGTAAATAGAGTTTAGATAAATAATATAGATTTTTAGAATAATAATAGATTTTTTCTTTTATTTTCTTTTATAGAATTTAAATAGGTAATATAGTTTTTTAATAGTTTTATTAGAATTTTATTAGAGTGTTATTAGTTTAGCAATTAATTGAGTTTAGTTCAGTAATTAGTTTGATAGTTTAATTAGATTTTAATTGGTCCATTAGTTAGTATTAATCCATTTTTTAAAGTCATTAATCCATTCAGTTTTTGTTTTGTTTGATTTTTGTTTTGGGCCCAGTTCATGCGCAGCCCAGTTTGCAGCCAGCAAAGCCCAATTCGTTCAGCTTCAATCCAGAAATTGTCCAAGCATCAGTCAAAAGTCCAGTTTCATCCAGCTTTTTCCAGCGAGTCCCAGAACATTCCAGAACGTGCCAGAAGACTCAGTCTTATAAATACCCCTCGCCACGTGTGAGCAAGAGGCTGGCCCCACGTTTTCACTCCACCATACGCCACGCCATCACACTCTCAGAGGACCCCACGCTGCAGGTCCCACACCACGCCACCTCACCTCAGCGCTTTCTCTCACCAGGCCACGCGTGGGACACGCGTCTCACATGCGTGCGCCCCCTCCACCAGCTCCCCCACGTGTTACACCACCAGCCTCTCACCGTGAAACCTCACCGGCCGGCCTGCATGGCCGGCGGCCACCCTGAATCTCACCGGAGTCACCCAAAACCCAGATTCCGGTCATACCTCCACCGATCCCCTTCATCTTCTTCTCCAATCACCTCTAAGATCATCATCTCCGATCGTCATCATCAATAGCCGCCGGAGATACCCCCCGGAAAACTCAAACCTAACCGGAAAATTCATGTGAGACCTTCATTTCCAGAAACTCTTCTTCAACAACCTTCGTATCTCCAGAAAACCACCGCGTACCTCCTTCATCCTCTCCAGATCTCCGCTCAACAAATTTCCAGAAAAGACCAGATTCTTCATCAAGAATCATCAACCCTCCGGTCATCAGCTAATCATCAACCTCCAAACTCCAGAAACGTCATCCTCAGCAAGAACGCAAATCCCCAGATTCATCCTCCAATTTCCAGAACGTACTCGCGATAACCACATTCATCATCTTCAGACTTCTCCAGAAGCGCAAGAATCTTTCAAGTCTTCGTTCAACACTCGTTCGATCATCAACGAACTTCAGAAACTGTTTCATCATCATCATCACGTTCAAGAACATCTCCAGGACGAAGCTTCAGCGAACGTCATCAAGAATCTCCAACAGTTCTAGAGTTTCATCATCTTCATTCTGATTTCTGAAACCTTTCAAGATCCAAAAAACCTTCAGGTCATCAACATCACTCAAGAACGTCTTCCTACAGCAAGTTTGCTCATCCAGAGATTTTCAATTTTTTCCTCCGAGATCAACGAGTGAAATTCTCTGTGTGCTTTGAAGATTCATTTGTTGATGTAGAGGTAGGTTGAGTGGAGAAAGAAGAGGTGTTTTGTTGAACGGAGAATGTTGAAGAGGGTTGGTGAACAGTGGATGGCGGCGGTGGAGGAAGGAGAGAAAAGAGTCTAGGGTTTCGGGTTTCAGAAAGGAGTTGAGAGAGTGAGGAGGAAGAGAGTGGGCCTTAGGGCCCAATTCCATTTTTTTGACACACACACCCCCTTGTTTTTTGGCTGTGAATGGGCTGGGCCCAACGAATTCTTTTTGCCTACACACTCCACTCACTCTTCTCACCCCCCCTTCCGCTTCCTGTGTTAATTGGGCTGGGCCCAATCTCAATTTGCTGTTTTATTTTATTTTCTGTTAATCCCCTTTGTAACTGTTACACCCCCCTCCCTTTTTCTTGTACTTTTTTTTGTTTTTATTATTTTTCTTTTGTTTAAAGTTTCTAGAAGGAAAAAAGAAATATAAAAAAGTATATTTGAAGCATATTGAAAAGAAAGAGAAAAAAATAATAGAAAAAGAATGTGGAAAAAGAAATATAGAGAAAAAAATGTGTGAAAAATAGAGAAGAAATAAAGTGAAAAATATTGTGAAAAAATACATAAGAAAATAGGAAAAAAGATGAGGAAAAATATTTTGAAAAAAAGAAAAGGGAAGAGAAATATTGAAAAAAATATTATTAGTGGACTTAATATTTTTTAAAGGACATTTTCTTTTAGGATATATTTTCATAGAGATTATTTTACGATTTTAGGATAGTTTTAGAAGCCCACTTGTTAGGGGGCTATTTTTCATTCGATTTTTCAGCATAGGATAGAACAGTATTTCCTAGGAGATTTATTTTTCAGCATTCCGTCATTGTAACCATTTTTCAGAATATCAATAAAACGAGATTTGAGTTGTGGTCCCGATAGTAGCCGAACTACAGCTGCTCTGATTTCTCGTACCAGACGAGGATATGTAGGCATAGGATGCGATATCCTAGCGAGCACACTAACGACTAACTTTTGTTCTCTCGCGGCTGTGCGATCGAGACTTTCCCGCTGACGACTAATTGATACCCTTTTTTCTCTCTTGCCCGAGTGCATTTGAGACCAAACCATAGTTTTGCCCATAGGTTCCCGGCCCTGTGAAACCAGTTGTTTTTCTCACTGCTGTGTGAGAATGTTTTGTTTAGCCGTAGTTAGTCTGAACTACGTAAAGCTCTAATCTTCCGTGAAGTGGAAGTATGTAGGCACAAGACGCGAGGTCTTGGCGAGCCAATTTTCCCCGTAGTCCCGAACTACGTTGACTCTGACTTTCTCCCTTGAGAATACGTAGGCATAGAGCGCGACGCTTTATCGAGTCAATTCCCTTCCGTTTAGATTTAGCAGCCGTAGATAGTTTGTTTTGCATCCTTTAGACAACCCAAGCAAGCGTGGATCCCGTCGAGTACGACGGACGTGAGGGGTGCTAATACCTTCCCCTTGCGTAACCGACTCCCGAACCCAGGTTTTGGTTGCGATGACCATACCTTTTCCCCGTTTTTTGCGAGGTTTACTTCGAGCGTTTCCTTTCCCGCTCTGAGGGATAAATAACGCACGGTGGCGACTCTTCTGTCAGCCGGCGCCGATTTTCGCAGTGGCGACAACTGGCGACTCTGCTGGGGAATCCAACGGTTCCCTTCGCCTGAGGTTTTTTCCTGGCTGTTTGGGGCAATCCTCAGCAGCTGGCGACTCTGCTGGGGACTTGATAGTTTCCTAGGGATCCAACGTCCCGAAAGCGAGTCAATTTTGGGATTCAACGTCCCTTAAGAGAGTCAATCCTAGCGCTTGTTTGCTTGGCTATTTGGGGCTTATTTATCGATATTATCTGTTGCTGTTGGGGTGTTACGGGTGTTCTATGATTGAGATAAGCCGGACCTGGGCTTGAGTATGCACCTAGATATAGTTGCGGAGAAGTAGTAGACGAACCTGTCTGCTGAGCAGGCACAGTTCCCTACGAAAATCTGCGCTCAGACGAGGTTCTCGCAGAGGTGCTCCTTTCCGGTCCTGAGGATCTGAGGGGAGTCCAGACGTGAGGATTGTCGACTCTGGGAACCGATCAATTGGAAGTTAGCTAAGTGAGGCCTCTTCATGACGATGCCACTCCTTCTGGGAATCGTATCATTCCTCATGAAAGTCTGTGACGCTGACGACCGCATAGGATGCCGTACCTTGTCAGATATAGGTCCACACCTGTGAGTGGGGGTTTTTTTTGTGCAGGAAACTTGACTCCCAACCTACCCGTTATTCTGGTCTTCTCTTTAGAGCAACTATACTCCGTCAGCAGTGCAGCAGTTTTTAGATTGTGTGGGAGCTGTGATCCCGTGTTTGTTGCATTGCATTGCATTTGCATAGGCATCTTCGCATTATATTGCATACCATTCGCCAGCTAGCCAGAGCTCTTATCCAGCCATTATTTTGATTCTGAAGGTGAGTGTTGAAGACGACCAAGGGGTTGAAGCAGATTTAAAGCAGATTTGATCAGAGTCAAGCAGTGAAGTCAGCTGACAGTTGTTGGTAGTTATGTCAGAGAGCAGCTTCCAGTTTGTTGATACCTTGTCAGGTTTCACCGTGACGTCCAATCCTCTGTATGGATCTCCGCACGACGAAGACTTTCCGCAAGTGAACAACCTTACTGCAGCTCAGCTTGTGCAACCATCTGTTGAAGACCAAGGTCTGCGTGAGCAGTTTGTCGCCCGAGGTGAACGTTCTCCTTCTGTTGATGTCTCAGACTACCAGGGTTTTGCCTTCACTGTGCCAAAACCCCGAAGAGAGGTCCCGACGGCAAATAATGAAGACCCATTAGCTCCCGTGTATGCTGAAAGGTTTCGTGCATTAGAGGAGAGATTCAAAGCCTTGAAAGGTAAAGACGCTGTTACTCCTAGGGCTGCAGATATGTGTCTGGTTCCTGGCCTAGTGTTACCTTCGAAGTTCAGAATGCCGAGGTTTGAAAGGTACAAAGGAGATAGTTGCCCGAAGCAACATTTGGTGATGTTCTGCCGAAGAATGACTTCATTTGTGCACAACGACAAGCTGATGATTCATTGCTTTCAAGATAGTCTGACTGGGGCACCTCTGAGTTGGTATATGCAGTTAGAGCGTGATCAGATCCAATCATGGATGGATTTAGCCAATGCCTTTCTGAAGCAGTACGACTATAATCTTGACGAAGCTCCTATTCGCATGCAGCTGCAAGAATTGTCTCAAGGGAACAATGAATCTTTCAGAAAGTATGTTCAGAGATGGAGAGAATTTGCTGGTAGAGTGCAACCACCGCTCCTAGACCAAGAGCTGAAAGGCATGTTCGTAAACTCCTTGCAGAGCCCGTACTTCGAAAGAATGCTTGGAACCGCACCAAATTTCTCTGAGTTGGTAAGGACGGGAGAGCACATCGAGTATGGTGTTAAGACTGGAAGAATCCCATATGTTTCAAAAGGTCAGGCCAGTGAAACGGAATCTCTCTATGGTTCTCAATATGAAGATGAAACTATGATCAATGCGGTCATGATAGATGTTGGGTATCCTCAAGTCGAATCGGTGAAATCTGTTGGTTCTCCGTCTTCTCAGCGGTCAATACCTCCTGTGGCTTGTTATACTGAACAGCCAGTCGTGCCTGGGGCACCACATCGGGAACCTTATGTCGCTCCTCTTGTAAGTCCACGAGCCCGTGGACGAGGTTATCAGAATCAGCGTCAGAATCAGAACCGACCTCGCAGCAACTTGGAACGAAGGAATGGTCCTTCTCACCCAATGCCTATGCCGTATAGCCAGTTGCTACCGTCTTTGATCCAGAAGTCTTTGGTGGAGCCTAAAGCTCTTAAGCCAGTCCCAAAACCGTACCCTCCTGGGTATAATCCTCACGTTCAGTGTGGTTATCATGGTGGCTCTCCGGGGCATTCGGCGGAAGATTGTAAAGCATTTCAGGCGAAGGTACAACAGTTGATTGATCAGGATCGCATTTCCTTTCGAGAAGGGTTTCTGTTTGTTCATCCCAACCGTTCAGCTGTCTAAGCTCGTAGACTCGGAAGGTATTCCCCAGCAAAAAAAGCCAGTGGTTCAGATAGGCGGGCGCCTCAGCATTGGCAGTCCTCAGACCTTTATACCATTTGCATTTGCAGTTTCTTTTCTGTTAGTTACTACCTGCTTTTAAAACATTGTATGTTTCGAATGGTGATAATAATAAAGTGACTATGCATTTTTCTGAATTAATCATGTCGCTGTCGCTCATTTACTGCATTGCACTGACACTTGCATTTTTTTCACTCCACTTTATCCCTGTGACTAGCAAAGATTGGAGGGAGGATGATGAAACTGAAACTCATAACCGATGATCGTATGCTTTCAGATAAGACCGTACCGATGACGTACAAGGCATTGTTTCAAATTCCCCAAACACTGGAGATATAAGGAGTTAGTCCCTTGTTAACCACTTCGAGCCAGGAAGTAGAAGTTTTTTCGGACTTATAAACCCTCACATCTTAACCCGGGGCAGGGTAGTTGTCAGTTAGCTTGACCGAGCATTCAAGTCTTACAGAGGAGTGTTGTCTTTCGAGGACCAAAATCAGTTTATACCTTTCAAGAGGTCAAACCTCACCAATCAGGAGTGAGACAGTTACAATCCTTTCGGAGCAATCAAGACAACCAGTGTCACACGACTTTGTTCCAAAAGAAAGAAGAAAGAAAGCCCGCTAAGTAAAAAGAAAGAAAAGCTGAGAAAGCTAATACTTAGGCAAAAATTAGGGCATCCCGCTGGACTTCAAAAGAAATCGAAAAAAAATCGAAAAGAACTCAAAATGAGTCAGTCCAGGCAAAAGTTAGGGAATCAAAAGAATGAAAAGGAGGGATTAAAAAGAAAATTTTTTTTTCCCCAGCAAATCACAAAGTCGTGTACACAGACACCGAAAGCGAAGAAGGAGTAACTATCACTCTAGAAGAAGGGCTTGTGAATTCCTTAATTGTGGTTCTTACCATTCAACATACCTCTCGAAGAGGCGAGCGCTTGTGCCAGGTTAACTGAACCTTAGGATCGGAGATCATCACGTAGAAGGGGTGGGTACAAATCAAAATTTGAGCTGAATATCCTTTGTTTCACGAACCGTGAACCCGACCACGATAAAACCCTTAAAAGACCTAATTGAGGTAGGGTTAGTCTGAAGCGCATTACGATAAGGTCGAGTAACCTGACTCCTTCTTGACTTGCTAGTCACATCCTTGTTGTATTTTCACTGACCACGTAAGCACTACATTTGAACTTCGGTTCACTCGTCACTCACAATCATCATGCATGTAAATGAGTGACAGCTCAAAATTTTTTCAAAATCTGCATAACCATTGCATTAAGATTACCATTCGTGGACAGACGATTCTAATTGCAGGTTAGTAGTTGACATGAAAGAAATTCCACCAGGGAATAATCGAGCAGGACTGAGTAATTCAGTAGGCTGAACCAGAATGGCGTACGTTGTGAAGCCCAATGAATCAGGGGCATTGACTTCCAGTAAGTTCAGAATCAGTCAGTTTGAGGACGGGTCCCGAAGCTTCAGTTGATCAGGGGCAGTTTATTTGAGAAGCAGTTGGTCAGAAGTGAGGCTTCTCGAGAGCCAATCAGGGGCAATTAGGCAGAGCGTTGAGATTTGAAAGCAGATACTTCCAGTGGATAATCAGATCGGGTTAAGTCGCTAGAACGCTCATTCAGGGGCAAGTCACCGCAGAAACCAACTGGGTTGTTAGGTGTTTAATTGGAGATTGAATTCTTTTGTCGTGCAGATGTCGGGGCAAATATTCTCGAAGTCGTCTCGTAGCAAGCTGTTCAGAGCAAGTACTCCCAAGAGTTAGATTGGGGCAAGATGATTGTATTGGGGCAAGTTGTTCAAGCCAGTGTTTTTATCCCCAGCTGAGTGTACTGGGGCAAGTTGTTCAAGCCAGTCTGTTTATCCCCAGCCGGAGTTGAGTATCGGGGGATCATGTCAATACCCTTATCAAAAACCTCCTAAGAAAATCTTGCTGTCGTTGGATCATTATCCTGCAGATTAAACCTGTTACGTGTCAGTAACCAGTCGTTTCCAAAATCCAGTTCTCGCCTGGTAAACCGGTAACCAGTTCTCGTCTGGCCCACCCTTCCGTAAGCATCAGTTCCCGTCTGGCGCAATTTATTGTAAGTATCAGTTCTCGTCTGGTGAAGTTTATTGGTAACTAGTTCTCGTCTGGTCACCGTTTCTTCGAGTGTTGTATCAGTTCTCGTCTGGTACATGTCATCGCGTAATCAGTTCTCGTCTGATCATCGTGTGTTTTAACCTATGTGTTATACCAGTTCTCGCCTGGTGTACGTCAGCTTTCAGCCAGTTCTCGCCTGGTTGTCTTTTTCTCAGTCTGTTATCCAGTCAGCCCCGTCTGATGTTCAAAAACACAAAAATCAATTTTCCTAACCTATTTTCCTATCAGTTCTCGCCTGGTAGTCTACCTTTGAATGCTAGTTCTCGTCTAGTATTTCCATATCGTCCACTGTGTACATAATCTGTGTTTACCCTAAACCAAAGAAAAACAAAACAAAAAAAAACCCTAAAGGTATCTGACACAGTATTTCCCAATGACTCGCAAGTTGTCATGTTCCCCGATACGAAGCTCGACGGATATCAGTGTTCCGAGTAATGTTTGAATTCCTTGTGGATGTTGTTAAATCAGAATTGCTACTCTTCAGCAGATGAAAGTTGCTTATTATCCCCGGAAGAGTCGAGATTGTCTTTTACCCCGTATCAGAGTAGGATCAGAAGGATCCTCAGCAGATGAAGATTGATATCCTTGATAGTAAGGGCATTTCCAGTAGTGTGCTGCGCGCAATCAATCCCAGCTCGGGTCCATCCCCGCAGAGTACAATCAGTTGTCAATGGTTTGAAGGGAGCATCCCCAAGTAGAGTTGTTTTCTTCCCCCAGTGAAGTCGCCAAGCAGGGTTGCCTTTTCATTTCTCCAGCAGAACGGTTATCCCCCAGCGGATTTGGTTTCCCGTTTCCAGCATTTATTTTGCGGAGACAATTCTGTGACTTCGGTTCATCCCCAGTAGAGTTGGCATTGCCTGCAGCATTTATTTTGCCAAGCGGTTTTCAGACCTGGTGATCTCTGGCAGCTCGAGCCTGCATTAGCATTTGCATATATAGTCATTGCATTTATCCAAACATATAGTATATCCATGCCGTCTGGGCATCGCATTTTCAAACAGAACGCATAGCATTTACATGTCATGTAGGGCATTGCATTATTATCAAGCATACGCATGTCAAAACATGGACCAGGATGGTTACCTATTGGATTTCGAATTTGTTCACCTGCAGAGTGGTGTGGTTAAGCTTCTCGTCTCCCCCAACGGAGTGATTCTTTATTTGGTTGTTACGTCAGCATCGGAAAAAACAACAAGGAGAGATTGACATATATCGAACTTTTGAAGCTGCCCCCTTCGTCAGAATAGGTGCCAGGCAGTTCCATTCAGAATTCCCCCAGGAGAATTGTCCTCAAGTTCGCAGTGAACTGTGAGTTGACCAGATTTGATCCCATGAGAGAGATGGGAATCAAGGTGTTTGCTTTACGAAGCGTTATTTCAATACTTGTGGCGTCACACAGGTGTTGAAAAGGAGAAGAAAATGTTATCAGAAAATTGACCAGTTGTTGCCATGACAACCAAACTTCAGTTTATTGGAAGCTATTTCTCAAGCAGTTTTGCAGTATATTCCCGCGGTTGGCAAATTTCAGGGTTCCATTTGTATTCAACCGTCATCTACCTTGAATGTTTGAAGGCTGAGCGCTCTTCACCCATTCAGGTCGAAGCCGCTTGAATAGGGGCAGCTGTTGCACCCCAAAATTTGACCAACCGGGTCTCGTATCTGGCTCGATGTTTCGACGCATAATCGCATTCGCATCTGCATATTGCATACAGTGCATTTTTTTCATTTGTTTTGATCAGGATCACAGCTCTCGTCTCGCGTTTCAGGTGTTTTGTATCAGTTTGGATAGGTAGAATCGATTTTCGGGATATTTCGGTGCCCGTTTATTTTTACCGGCTATTTTGGTGCGCTCTCGCGGTTCTGTGTCGTTCGGTGCTTATTTTGTTCCTCTGGGAATTATTGTGATTTTTCTGGATTTTATTGGCTATTTTTAGGATTTAATAGAATTTTTAATAGTTTTAATTCTTTTTTAAATAGATTTTTAATCATTTTAGGATTTAATAGAATAATAGAATTTAAATAGGTTTACTATTTTCTTTATAGAATATTAGTAGATTTTTCTAGGATATTAATTGAGTTTTTGAATATATTTTTAGATATAGGATATTAATAGGTTTTAATAGTTGTTAGAATTTTAATTGGAATAAATAAATAGTATTTTTCATTTTAGAATATTAATAGGATATTAATAGATTTTAAATAGTTTTAATATTTTTTAATTCATTTTTTAGAATATTAGATTTTAAATAGATCTTTACTTTTTTTAATAGAATTAGTAGATTTTTATTTCCTTTTATAGAAGTTAAATAGATTTTATCTTTTTAATAAGATAATATAGATTTTCTTTTATTAGTAAATAGAGTTTAGATAAATAATATAGATTTTTAGAATAATAATAGATTTTTTCTTTTATTTTCTTTTATAGAATTTAAATAGGTAATATAGTTTTTTAATAGTTTTATTAGAATTTTATTAGAGTGTTATTAGTTTAGCAATTAATTGAGTTTAGTTCAGTAATTAGTTTGATAGTTTAATTAGATTTTAATTGGTCCATTAGTTAGTATTAATCCATTTTTTAAAGTCATTAATCCATTCAGTTTTTGTTTTGTTTGATTTTTGTTTTGGGCCCAGTTCATGCGCAGCCCAGTTTGCAGCCAGCAAAGCCCAATTCGTTCAGCTTCAATCCAGAAATTGTCCAAGCATCAGTCAAAAGTCCAGTTTCATCCAGCTTTTTCCAGCGAGTCCCAGAACATTCCAGAACGTGCCAGAAGACTCAGTCTTATAAATACCCCTCGCCACGTGTGAGCAAGAGGCTGGCCCCATGTTTTCACTCCACCATACGCCACGCCATCACACTCTCAGAGGACCCCACGCTGCAGGTCCCACACCACGCCACCTCACCTCAGCGCTTTCTCTCACCAGGCCACGCGTGGGACACGCGTCTCACATGCGTGCGCCCCCTCCACCAGCTCCCCCACGTGTTACACCACCAGCCTCTCACCGTGAAACCTCACCGGCCGGCCTGCATGGCCGGCGGCCACCCTGAATCTCACCGGAGTCACCCAAAACCCAGATTCCGGTCATACCTCCACCGATCCCCTTCATCTTCTTCTCCAATCACCTCTAAGATCATCATCTCCGATCGTCATCACCAATAGCCGTCGGAGATACCCCCCGGAAAACTCAAACCTAACCGGAAAATTCATGTGAGACCTTCATTTCCAGAAACTCTTCTTCAACAACCTTCGTATCTCCAGAAAACCACCGCGTATCTCCTTCATCCTCTCCAGATCTCCGCTCAACAAATTTCCAGAAAAGACCAGATTCTTCATCAAGAATCATCAACCCTCCAGTCATCAACTAATCATCAACCTCCAAACTCCAGAAACGTCATCCTCAGCAAGAACGCAAATCCCCAGATTCATCCTCCAATTTCCAGAACGTACTCGCGATAACCACATTCATCATCTTCAGACTTCTCCAGAAGCGCAAGAATCTTTCAAGTCTTCGTTCAACACTCGTTCGATCATCAACGAACTTCAGAAACTGTTTCATCATCATCATCACGTTCAAGAACATCTCCAGGACGAAGCTTCAGCGAACGTCATCAAGAATCTCCAACAGTTCTAGAGTTTCATCATCTTCGTTCTGATTTCTGAAACCTTTCAAGATCCAAAAAACCTTCAGGTCATCAACATCACTCAAGAACGTCTTCCTACAGCAAGTTTGCTCATCCAGAGATTTTCAATTTTTTCCTCCGAGATCAACGAGTGAAATTCTCTGTGTGCTTTGAAGATTCATTTGTTGATGTAGAGGTAGGTTGAGTGGAGAAAGAAGAGGTGTTTTGTTGAACGGAGAATGTTGAAGAGGGTTGGTGAACAGTGGATGGCGGCGGCGGAGGAAGGAGAGAAAAGAGTCTAGGGTTTCGGGTTTCAGAAAGGAGTTGAGAGAGTGAGGAGGAAGAGAGTGGGCCTTAGGGCCCAATTCCATTTTTTTGACACACACACCCCCTTGTTTTTTGGCTGTGAATGGGCTGGGCCCAACGAATTCTTTTTGCCTACACACTCCACTCACTCTTCTCACCCCCCCTTCCGCTTCCTGTGTTAATTGGGCTGGGCCCAATCTCAATTTGCTGTTTTATTTTATTTTCTGCTAATCCCCTTTGTAACTGTTACACCCCCTCCCTTTTTCTTGTACTTTTTTTTGTTTTTATTATTTTTCTTTTGTTTAAAGTTTCTAGAAGGAAAAAAGAAATATAAAAAAGTATATTTGAAGCATATTGAAAAGAAAGAGAAAAAAATAATAGAAAAAGAATGTGGAAAAAGAAATATAGAGAAAAAAATGTGTGAAAAATAGAGAAGAAATAAAGTGAAAAATATTGTGAAAAAATACATAAGAAAATAGGAAAAAAGATGAGGAAAAATATTTTGAAAAAAAGAAAAGGGAAGAGAAATATTGAAAAAAATATTATTAGTGGACTTAATATTTTTTAAAGGACATTTTCTTTTAGGATATATTTTCATAGAGATTATTTTACGATTTTAGGATAGTTTTAGAAGCCCACTTGTTAGGGGGCTATTTTTCATTCGATTTTTCAGCATAGGATAAAACAGTATTTCCTAGGAGATTTATTTTTCAGCATTCCATCATTGTAACCATTTTTCAGAATATCAATAAAACGAGATTTGAGTTGTGGTCCCGATAGTAGCCGAACTACAGCTGCTCTGATTTCTCGTACCAGACGAGGATATGTAGGCATAGGATGCGATATCCTAGCGAGCACACTAACGACTAACTTTTGTTCTCTCGCGGCTGTGCGATCGAGACTTTCCCGCTGACGACTAATTGATACCCTTTTTTCTCTCTTGCCCGAGTGCATTTGAGACCAAACCATAGTTTTGCCCATAGGTTCCCGGCCCTGTGAAACCAGTTGTTTTTCTCACTGCTGTGTGAGAATGTTTTGTTTAGCCGTAGTTAGTCTGAACTACGTAAAGCTCTGATCTTCCGTGAAGTGGAAGTACGTAGGCACAAGACGCGAGGTCTTGGCGAGCCAATTTTCCCCGTAGTCCCGAACTACGTTGACTCTGACTTTCTCCCTTGAGAATACGTAGGCATAGAGCGCGACGCTTTATCGAGTCAATTCCCTTCCGTTTAGATTTAGCAGCCGTAGATAGTTTGTTTTGCATCCTTTAGACAACCCAAGCAAGCGTGGATCCCGTCGAGTACGACGGACGTGAGGGGTGCTAATACCTTCCCCTTGCGTAACCGACTCCCGAACCCAGGTTTTGGTTGCGATGACCATACCTTTTCCCCGTTTTTTGCGAGGTTTACTTCGAGCGTTTCCTTTCCCGCTCTGAGGGATAAATAACGCACGGTGGCGACTCTTCTGTCAGCCGGCGCCGATTTTCGCAGTAGCGACACTTGATTGCTGTGATATATGTTGTATGTGCAATCATTGTGTAATTCTTGAAGAGATGAATTATTAAATGCATGAGATTAAGATGCGAGAACGGTCTTAAGTGCATTGTTGTGGTTGATTGCATATGCATCATTTAGTCAAGAGGCAATGTCTGTTAGTTTCGTGGAAACTAGTGGCTTGTCCCAAACCTAGAAGAGTGGGTTTGAAGGCTTAGAGGACGAGCCTTTGTTGTTATCGGTCTAGAAGAGTGGACCCGGTTTAATGTAAAAACCGAAAATTGATAACGGGTTATCAGTCTAGAAGAGTGGACCCGGTTTAATGTATAAATCGAAAAATGATAACGAGAGTCGGTACCGCATTGCATGAGTTGCATTGAGTTGTTGAGTCACATTGATATATGACATATGCATGAAGAGATGCTTATGTGTGAATGATAAGATTGTGGAAATGTGAGTGTATGCATGATGTGGGAATGCTTTGTGAATATTCATGTTGTCTATATATGTGTGGTAAATATATATGACTAAGAGGGTGAATTGTGGTGAGAAATATGGAGTTGAATTATATGATTATATATATATATATATATATATATATATATATATATATATATATATATATATATATATATATATATATATATATATATATATATATATATATATATATATATATATATATATATATATATATATATATATATATATATATATATATATATATATATATATATATATATATATATATATATATATATATATATATATATATATATATATATATATATATATATATATATATATATATATATATATATATATATATATATATATATATATATATATATATATATATATATAATCTTATGCTTTGATTATTATGGTTATATTTCTCACCCTTCTGCTGTTTTATAATGCTCTACGAGGCATTGCAGATTAGGATGCTGGAGTCTTTCTTTTGTGAATTATAGCTTCATTCTTTTGAGTCGAACTGCTCTGATTATGTAACACCGGGTAGTTAGGCTGGTATAGTATTCTTTTGTGATACATTGCGATGTATCAGCTGATGTGGCTTTGTAATTACCTGACATGATGTATTAATCTGGATATCTTATGTGTATGTGAATTAATATTTTGGAAATGATTAAATGATTTTATCTTCCGCTTAAATTTTAAGGTTGAAATGTGATTTCTAAAACTATGAAAATGTTACATATTTTATGGAGCAAATGTTAAAGTGTTTCATTGGTGAAATTGTGACATTCTTCCTTTATACCTTATTCTAAAATTTTCACTCTGATAAATTTGTATATGCATTTATTTGGGGGTATAGAAGGGGGTGTTACAGGGGACATGGTATGGATCTTTGGGGCATTCAACTTTGATGGTTTTTGCGCTCATCCTTTAGAAGAAATTGTTTTGAGTGTGACATGACGTTTGACTCGCACCCGCTCTTCTGAAAGGCTAATTAAGGATCCTTGGAAGGCCCTAATGCTATTGAGGTCATGTTGGAATCCTTAGAAGGCGATCTAGAACAAGACATCTTATGAGATTCCAGGGTCGATCAACACTCATGTCATATCCCAATTGGCATACTAGATTTTTGTGACCATGAAACTGTTGTTGTTAGGGAGAACACTGATTCATGTCTTCCCTTGAAAAGGTGATTTTAGGCTCTCAAACTCTTTCCAAGGTTATGGTAGTCTTAGCGGGTTGCTAATAGCACTTTTGAGGTATACCTTCTCCGGGAAGAACTATATTCTCCCTCTGTCGAAACCTCGAATGATAATGTTGCCCAGCCTTCTCATAATTTTGCTCAGACATCCTCTCGAGAAGATGGTGAAAAAACAATGAGTAACGATGAGTGTGGCTCATGTTAATTTTATCAGGGCCCCATAGTAGGCACCAACCAAACTCACTAAAAGTACAAATGCATGACCAACCTTATTGATTAAGGGTTTTCTAAGGCTTTAAGGTTTATTTTGAGGTTGAGAGCTAGCACAGTAAGGGTGAGAAGCTCTATATCTGGGTATTTCTATATTCGAGTTATGTTATCCTCTAAATTGCGATGTTGATGTATTTATAGTCACCTTGAGAATAGCTATCTCATAAGGAGTGGATAGTTGATTCCCTAATATTCAGGGAGTGTGGTTAACTACCACGACTCATTCTACGTCGTTGTGGACCAAATAATCTCATCCCCGCAAATGTGAGTTATGGACGAAATATGAATGTCATATTTGAGAAAGGAGCGTCTTACAACACAAACAAATACTCGAACCAATAAAGGGATGACATGCAAAACTCATGTCTTTGCCACGCCCCCAGTGGGCTATTCCAATTACACTAGTACATATTCCAATGTCTTTCTACATTTTTTATCATTAATAACATCGTCTTCAATTATTTTATTTACACTTTACATTAATAAGTCATTTTAACCATGGAATGTAATGTTTAAGAAAATTTAAAATGATTTAAACAAAATTTATTATTTGGATAAAAAAATATGAAGAATTGTTAAAATGATGGAATTCTATGAAGTATTTTGTTTAAAAAAAAATTTCAAATTTCTCTCGTACTCCATATAATTTGAATGTCCTATTGGTTAATGTTATTATTTCAAAATTTAAAAGTTGGTTCTCTTATTTGCTAAAATATTAAAATTGACCCTCATAATTTTCAAAGAATTGTAAATTAATCCTTAATAATTTTTTAAAAAAGATTATAAATTAATCCTTAATAATTTTTAAAATTTAAAAATTAATCCCTTTAAATTTTAAAAATTTAAAACTAGTTTCTATTTTTAAAAGAGTTTAATAAAGATGCATAGACAATGTAAAATAGTTTTAAATTGTCATTCAACAAGAATTCAATATTTTGCCATATCATATTAGTAATTTAAAATTTTTAATTTGACTTAGTAAGATATTAGATGGTCATTAATTAACAGTGTAAAATTATTTTAGAATGTCATTGTATATCTTATTTTCTCTTTTTAAATCTAAATTTTGACCTTAAAACTTTAAAATTTACAAAATTAAACTAAAAAATCTAACAATAAATTGTCTTAATACTCTAGTCAAATAAAAAAAATTAAAAATAAATAAATTTCAATTGAATAATTTAAAATACTTATTAAATTTTTTTAGTTGTTTCATCCAAAAACATTCTAAAAAATATTAAATGACATAAATTGTGCATTCCAATACTATAAACTCAATTTCTTTTATGAGTTTAATAAAAATGTACTATTGGTGTAAAAAAAAATATTATATATATATATATATATATATATATATTCAATCATAATATTTTAAAATATCAAATTATTTAATTAATTTAAAATTTACGAATTGACTTAACGAAATACATCGTTATCATTGTCAGTGCACCGTTCCTTTTTTTTTTTTTTTTTTTTTTTTATTTTACTAGATAAAGAATTACATTTGAATGCCAAATTTTAGAAATGAGTCATACTTAAAGTAATAAAAGTCTCACTTAATAAAAAAGTGATTATTAGAGCTTGAGTTAAAAATAAAAAATTCATATCACTCTTTAATAGGAAATCACGGTGATCTCTGATGATGCCGATGAAGCAACTGTTGCGAAAACTCAAATGAGGCGCTTCCAACAGAAGGTGATGATGAAGTAACAAACTAGATTTACCGGAAAACGACTGATCATGGCCGAAACTGGCCAAGATCGCTCAAAATCAATTGTTTTACAAATTTTTTTTCATAATTTGATTATAACTCGCGATTCTACTTAAGAACGGGATCGTCGGGGGTGAGTGAGATCGCAAAATCGTAAGATTTTAATATCTAGATAGAGATCTTGACAACCATAATATGAATAGTAATATTTAACTCATACATTACCCTCTAAAAATATAGTAGAATCTTATGAAAAACAAGTACATCAATTATTCATTTTAAAAAGCACCAAATACACGGCTTAAATATCACGGTCAGAGCACATACACTTATTATGCTTAAACAAAGTCATAATATTAATGCAACACTAAATATATAGGAATAGGATATGGTTAAGATCCATATAAAACTCTCAATCTTCCTTCTTATAGTCCAAAGTAGTGTAAGGAGTGAATGCCTCTTGGATCAAGTTCTTCTTCCTCCAAGTATTCCAACCCAAATCTTCGCAGATTTCATCATTGTGGTTGATATCAAAAGTTGTGATGCAGTTCCTTTTATAAAACCTAGTAGACTTTTTCATTGTTTCCATGTCCTTAATTGTCTGTGAAAGCATCTTATCAGCACTTGGGAGCTTAAATTTGTTATCAAGTAGTCCAGATAGCCACATGGAACGCATCTCTGAAGTGTAAAGATTTGAAACACTCTCAACATAACCCACGAAGGCCATGTTTGGAATCAATGGATGAACCGTTCCCCTGTCACAAATAAATCACAACTTGACTATTAATTCTTTCTTAACTATGCTTAGAAAGCTAGAGAAGTTAAAAAATGTCTATCAGTTAGCGAAAAAATCCAAAACTCTCTTTACCTGTACAATAGCATTATACCAGAAGGGTATTCCAATAAGCTACAGAAAGGTTCTGGCAAAATGGCTTGAAGTTTCTTTTTCCCATCATAACCAGTTGCCAAAATAACAACATCAGCATCTGTTTTAGTGTTGTCATCAAATTCAACCCCATCATTTGAAAACCACCACTTTGATGCTCTTTTGAAGATGATTTTTCCCTTGTCAGCCTCATGGTAAAAACTTTCTTCTGCTATAGCTATTTGACAAGATGCATAATCTTCCTCAAAAGAATGATCTGGTTTCAGTCCATACTTCTCCAATGGCAGTTTCCAAAGCAAGTAGGACTCTATGAATTTCGAAATCCCACGCCTCTGTTCAATGTCATTCATTTAACAAACAAATTAAGTAAATAAAGATTTGGTAATTACTAAAGAAATTCATAAACAAAATACATCTCTAGTTTACCATTGGAGATAATAGGAAGCATAAAAGGGATTTGAGAAAACCCTGATTTGGTGCTTGATGGAGGAACTGTGCAGATCTTGTTTTAAAGAACAAGTAAAATGGAACTCCCCAAACCTGATAATGGGGAATTGTCCAATGCAAACTTCTTATGATCATTGTGCATGGTTGTCCTTCAGGTCCTTCATAAACAAGTTACAACAACCATTCTTATTATCATCTTTCAAATTTAACATTGGAAAAGACGAAGTTAAATGAGTTTAAAAAGAAATAAAAAATAAATCGATGCATGTAATGTTTTGACTAATTGTCTAGTGGCTGAAACAAACGTTCTTATAATTATCTAGTCGGTCAAAAATAAAATAAGAGAAGACCCGAAAAGACATTGACAAAATATCTAAAATGCATTAATTTACGAAATTGTAATTATTTAAGTTAAAGAAAGAGTTAAAATAAGATAAATCTAAAATAAAGGATCATCCCTCCTTAAAGGGTAAACAGAGATTAAAGTAACCAATCAATTACCACATGGTGCAACGCTTGCAAAAAATGTTATTATTTTTTTTAACCCAAGGCTTGTAATAATTCATTATAAAAGCTTGACATTTTTTTTGAGCGTGAACAAATAATTGAAGTTTGGATGAAAGCATATGAAATCTGACAAATAGTTGCTGTAAAATATTAATAAAAGAAAGGATAATGCTAACTTATCCTTTATACCAACACATGTTAAGAAACCCATGTTTGAGCATTTGTTGTTACCTTGATTTGCCTCGGCACACTCGAGAGCTAGATCAATAGCTGATTTTTTGTAACCAACCACCACAACCTTCTTTCCCTTAACAAGGTCACTAGTAGCTTTTTCGTCAAGTTTACAATAATCCATGCTATGCAAAACCTTACCATTGAACACTTCAGGTCCCTTGTTACGTGGAAATTTTGGCATCAATGGTATGTCACCATATTTTCCAGTGCATAGCACTACAAACTCGAAGTGGTACCGCTGAAAAATCAAGTATCCATAGTAAAATAATATGCTGTCTTTAAGGATTATATTCACTCACTTTTTTTGTTTTCCATAGTTTTCCTCTATTAAATTTTCAAATTTTAACTCAGAATAGCATTACAATTCTTATATTGTCCATGTCACAGTCAAATGTGGTTAAGTTAGTCTTCAGTTTTTAACCGCAACCACATCATTGTGATAAAACATAATTTGCTTGAGTTGTTATTTTCCCAAAAATCTTGGTTACCTGAATTGCGTCTGATTCATTACTCTGAACAGAGAACTCCCACATGGGACGACCAGAAAGTAGATTTCCACTGTCACGATGTAGTCGTCCGAAATCAAAACCATCTTTATCACCAATAAATTTGATTGCCACGACTTTGGAATTGAACTTAACATACTTAAACAAATCAAAACGAACTGCATAAGTATGCAAGTATTCCAAAATCTCAGCATAAGTAGGGAAATCAGAACTGTCTCTCTCAGGCCAAGGGAAATCACTGAACTCGTAGTTCTGTGTTTGTGATTGAAGCTTAGTACACCTATAGGAACAATGTCTCCAAACACCACCAATTGAGTCAGTGGCTTCAAAAACAACAGGGTTGTATTTGGAGAGTTGTTTTGCCACGGCTAAACCACTCACTCCAGCACCTATGATTCCAATTTTAGACACTATAACTGGTGGGCTGGCTTGGGTAGCCATAGGGTCGTGTAGTGGAAAAAAAAGACTTTATCGTTTTGCTTTGCAAAATGTGTGTGACTCACAAGGGGCAGTGTGAGGAGTGAAAGGGTTTCCTTATTGCTATTTATATACAAGAGAAATCATATATCATACTATTTTTATCACATTCTTTTACTACTTGTGTGTTGTCTTTTGTGGCCATATGTTTTCTATGATAGTGATATATATATTTTATCACATGCTTTTACTATTGGTGTTATATATATATATATATATATATATATATATATATATATATATATATATATATATATATATATATATATATATATATATATATATATATATATATATATATATATATATATATATATATATATATATATATATATATATATATATATATATATATATATATATATAAATTGAAAGAGGGGTCTCGATTTGTATGAAGAATTATTTTTTGAGTCGGTACTGCATGCATGAGTTGAGTTGATGTTGCATTGCGTTATATAATGGTTATGCAGATGATATATTTTAGTGTTATGGAATACTCTTATATGGACTTGTGTGATTTTTATTGTGATGAATAATATTGTGATTGTTGATTGATTGTCATGTGGGTGAAATATGAATACGTTATATTGTGGTGCATGTTTGATATGTGTATAACTTGTGATGTGTGAATCTGTCCTGATGTTTTGTGCACCAGTTATTATATAAGCGTATTCTCACCCCTTTTTTGTGTTGTTGCGTTTGTGCTCCTTTACAGACAATCAGGTACCTGGGTAGGACTTTGATGTAGAGGATGACGTTGTGCCTCTTTAGTCGCATGTCGATCGAGTCTATAGTTGGATTCGCTCTTATATGTAACACAAGGGGAACATGTTGTTATTTTATTTGTTTTCCTTATGTTGCGTATCTTTTATTTATTTGGATATTAAACCACCTTTCAAAATTGTTGTTGTGGTTTTTTATGCCAACTATATATATATATATATATATATATATATATATATATATATATATATATATATATATATATATATATATATATATATATATATATATATATATATATATATATATATATATATATATATATATATATATATATATATATATATATATATATATATATATATATATATATATATATATATATATATATATATATATATATATATATATATATATATATATATATATATATATATATATATATATATATATATATATATATATATATATATATATATATATATATATATATATATATATATATATATATATGGTGTTATAATAGTGGTATCAAAGTAGGTAGGTCCATCCGACCAGGTGTTTGTAATGTTGACTGTTCTCTAGTATGCAAGATGTGTGTGAACATTGTCGATGCATTGTTTTTTCTAAGTCGGTTTACTGGTGCGCAGAGATATGGTTGGAGTATGGAACGACTGAGCTATTGCTAACGCTTTGAAGGTGATGGCCCAAGCGTTGCAAGGTCAGTAGAATTAGGTCGGCAACGAATTTAGTGGACTGGGAAAGTTTCAGAGAAACAACCCGCCAACCTTCTATGGAAAATATGATCCATATGGTGCACAAACATGCTCAGAGAGATTATATATATATATATATATATATATATATATATATATATATATATATATATATATATATATATATATATATATATATATATATATATATATATTATTTGTTGAGTCGAGAAGTATGGTGTTATAATAGTGGTATCAGAGCAGGTAGGTCCATCCGACCAGGTGTTTGTAATGTTAATTAATCCCTAGTATGCGAAATGTGTGTGAACATTTTCGATGCATTGTTTTTTCTAAGTCGGTTTACTGGTGCGTAGAGATATGGTTGGAGTATGGGATGACTGAGCTATTGCTAACGCTTTGGAGGTGATGGCCCAAGCGCTGCAAGATTAGTAGAATTAGGCTGGCAACGAATTCCATGGACTGGGGAAGTTTCAAAGAAATAAACCGCCAACCTTTTATGGAAAATATGATCCATAGGGTGCACAAACATGCTCAGAGAGATTGAGATGATTTTTTTAGCGATGACTTGCACTGAAGTTCAGAAGGTGCAGTTCGGTTCTCATATGTTGTCGGAGGAGGTTGAAGACTGGTGGGATAATACACGTCAGAGACTAGGGGTTGTATGTATTGATATTATTTGGGGTGTGTTTAGAGTTCATTTTCTAAAGAAGTACTTTCCATAGAACATGACATTATAATAACAGTTTCCATGGTTGGACATGAATGTTATATTGGGCGCATATGTGTTGTCCATCTTAATATGGTTGTATCTAGAGTAGGCGTCCATGAAACTCAATGTTTTACAATTTGAAGATCAATTAATTAGGTGATCTATGTTCGGGAGAGGGTATGGATCTTTGAGGCATGCAACTTTGATGGTTTTTGCGCTCGCCCATTAAACAAATATTGTTTTGAGTGTGACATGACCCTTGACCCGCACCTGCTATTCTGAAAGGCTAATCATATACCCTTGGAAGGCCCTAATGTTATTGAGATCATGTTAAAGTCCTTAGAAGGCACTATAGAACAAGACATCTTCTGAGATTCCAGGGTCGATCAACACTGATGTCATATCCCAATTAGCATACTAGATTTTTATGACCATGAGACCGTTGTTATAGGGGAGAACACTGACTCATGTCTTCCCTCGAAAAGGTGATTTTGGGCTGTCAGACTCTTCCCGAGGTTATGGTAGTCTTAATGGGTTTCTATTAGCACTTGTGGTGAGGCATACCTTTTCTAGGAAGAACTATATTCTCCCCCTGTCGAAACCTCCAATGATAATGTTGCTCGTCTTCTCATAATTTTACTCAGAAATCCTCGTGAGAAGATGGTGAAAACAACAATGAGTAAAGATGAGTGTGGCTCATGTTAATTTTATCGGTGCCTCACGGTGGGCAGCAATTGACCTCACTAAAACTACAAATACATGACAACCTCTATTAATTAAGGGTTTTCTGAGGCTTTAAGGTTTATTTCGAGGTTGAGAGCTAGCTCAACAAAAGTTACTATGCCAAAAAAGACCTTTTAGCAGTGCTTTTTTTGGCCTTTAGCAACGCCTAAAAGCGTTGCCTAAAGTGGCGTTGTTGTAGGTAAAGGCAACGCCTTTTTAAGGCAAAAGCGCTGCTATAGGCCCCCTTTTAGTAGCTCATTTTCTATAAAAGCTTTCTCTTCCCCCCTTTTAGCAGCGCTTTCAAAAGCGCTCTCTAAAGTATATTTTCTTAAGACCTTTAGTAGCGTTTTTTCATGAAAAACGCTCTCTTTTCCCCCTTTTAGCAGCGCTTTTAGAAGCGCTCTCTAAAGTATATTTTTTGAAGACATTTAGTAGTGCTTTTCTTAGAAAATCGCTCCCCCCCCTTTTTAGCAGCGTGTCATACCCCAAAATTTGACCCCTAGATTCCATTATCATTCTAGGTGCATCAAACATATGTTATCTAACCTTAAACTCTTTCATGTTAGTCTTTGTCAAGATGCATAAGAAGGCATTTTGTCAAGACAATGATCTTGGAGGAGTTCTCATCATTTGAACACCTTATTTGGAACATATTGGAGCTGCTTGGATCATCATCCATCAACTGGTTTTCTTATTTATTGCATTGACTTGAAAAAGCTACAAGAGGTAAGTGTTCTAACTTGCTAGTTTTAAGATCATATTGAATATTGATGTACATTGATTATGAACATGCTAGATACACTTTATAGGTCATGTTTGAACCATTTCTTACTCATAAACTTGGGTATTCATGACTGTCCCTTTGGTTTGCCTTGTTATCTTACTTTAAGTGTCATTTCAATATGCAACTTGTTGATTCTGGTTAGGCATAGATGATAGGTGTTTGTAAACATCATTTATAGGTCATATGTGATATGTTTGATCATTTAGTTGATGCTGAATTGGTACATTTATGTTTATGTATGTTGCTTTGCTCTTGCACAAACTTGCTATTTTTGCCACTACACAAGCCATTTGTCAAATTAGCTTGTCTATTGATGTATGATGCTTGTAAACACTCTCTATATGTCTCATATGTTGTGTTTGAATCATTACTTGCTGCTTAAAACATGTACATTAGATTGTCACATTGCTCTTGCACATAACATGTCTTTTTCAATGATGCTATTGAGTTTTTCACATGGTGCATGATCTGAGAAAACCACCACCACCACCATTGGATTCCTTGTGAAAAAATACACAATTTTATTTTTTATTTCATCCAATTTGATTAAGTTTTGATTGAGTTATGACCCTTCCTGCAAAATCTGTCTTGCCTTGGTTTTGCTTGCCTTGGTTTTTGCCTTAGTTGCTTAGTTTTGTGCCTAGTTTTGTTACCATGAATTTATATCTTCATCATGTTTGAATGAATGCATATGTGTGTTTAGGCTTTGTTAAGTTTCCCCAGTGATGAAACTTGTTAGTTCTCATCAAGTTGCCTTGTTATCATCATTGCTTAATGTTGTCACAGGCTTGCCCTTATCTTTCTTGGGTTGTTACCATGAATTTATATTTTCATCATGTTTGAATGAATGCATATGTGTGTTTAGACTTTGTTAAGTTTCCCCAAGTGATGTAGCTTTTTAGCTCTCATCCAATTGCCTTGTTATCCCTTATTCCAAAGGAAAGTCTCTCTATTGACTTCACTATCATAGACAGCTCATTACCCATCCCCTTGACTTGGTTAAATTATTAGATCATTTAACTTAGTTAATTTAGAAGCTATATCCATTAGACTTTGTTTTAAGTCTAAATACCTACCCCTTGTTAGGAGTATCCTTCAATTAGAACATAGAAATAAAGTCTGTTAACTCTATTTAAGGATCATTGTCATGATTACTTACTCCCCTCTTGGCTTTTGTCAAAGTCAATCCCCTTGAGTGTTAAACTTAGATCTAGAGAGTTTTTTCAAACTCTATAAAAACATTATTATATTTGTTCCCCCTGGAGTCTTGACCATAGCCAAGTATTCCTCAACCTTAGTGGGGTGAACTACAGTTGCTCTAATTCCATCCTAGTAAGGATACGTAGGCATAAGATGCGATATCTTTGTGAGCAAACTTAGAACTATTCTTAGGTCTTTACCTTAAACTTTACCCTAACCTTGATCCCATGACCCTAGCAAACAACAACTTAGATAGCTTAGCATACATATACGCAAAAGGTTCTTGTAGAGTACTACAGATGTTTGGGATGTACATAACATCCTTAGACATAACCAACTCCCGTCCCCCGAAACTCTAGCGTTGTTGTTACATCGCGCAAAAGGTTTTTCTTTCTTTAACCTTTCCTTTGGATAAATCAAAGCTCGGTGGTGAATTTCAATGAATTAAGATTCAAGTCAATCAATAGCTTGATATCCAATTCTCATCGCAACACAACACTTTTAAAAGCGCTATCTTTTCTTCCCTTTTAGTAGCGCTTTTTCAAGAAAAGCGCTGCCATTTCTACACGTCATTAGATATTTTTCTTTTAAAAATCACTTTTTAGGGAGCATTTTTTTGGTAAAAAGCACTGTCTATTGTGCATATTTTTATGAAGTGTTTTTTTGTTGAATGTTGTTGCACAATTCTTTATAATTTATCATATAAACTTGTTTATAACAATTATATTCAACACAAGCCTTTATTTCAACAGGCCTTATACATACCATAACAATTCAACATATAAACCTGCTTATAATAATTGTAATTCAACACAAGCTTTTATTTCAACACATAGGCCTTATATATATATATATATATATATATATATATATATATATATATATATATATATATATATATATATATATATATATATATATATATATATATATATATATATATATATATATATATATATATATATATATATATATATATATATATATATATATATATATATATATATATATATATATATATATATATATATATATATATATATATATATATATATATATATATATATATATATATATATATATATATATATATATATATATATATATATATATATATATATATATATATATATATATATATATATATATATATAATTCAACAGAAAGGATCCATAATTCTAAAATATATTCCAAAACCGATAACTTCACAAATATATTCACTATACATATAATTACAAATTCCATATTTCCGGATCCTCACAACAACTTCTAGAAGTATATCAACAAATTTCAAAACTATATACGACTTCCAGAACTATAATTATTCAGTAATATGTACAGAACATTACAACAACACAAATCTCTAAAGACCATAAACTCCGATCAAAAGACAGAAAGACAATATACCTTATACAATTCTCATCTCAAGAATGTATTGACACCATTCCTCCTTAATTTCTTCTAATTTATCTTTCGAGTAAGTACCACACTTGAATTCATCAAAGTACTACATAATATAACATAATATGCATGATTTAGTTAAAACTAATTACTTAGATGAAATATCGGTTAAATATTAAAATAAATCATATAACTTATAAATCCATACCATGTTTAAAATCTCTATTTGACCCGAATGAATAATTTCCTTCATAAACCTCAATACAAAATAACCGCAATCAATACTATTGCACTGACGAGGGCACTGCACATGAAAAAAAATACGAATATATATCAGGATATATAGTTTAACTAGTCTTATCAAGTATCATCATTATAACAATCAAAATTGTGAAAATATACCTGCACTTTGATCCATCTAATGTTGTTAGTCTTACTCTTTGGTACTCTTGCTTGTCTTTGTGATCAGAATATTTGTATAACTCTAACATAATATAAACGAATATTTAGAACAATATGATATAATAAATAAAGATATACACGAATTATTTAGGACAATCGCATCACTTACGTATCAACCATCTTCTTCATATCTGTATATTTTGTTTGATCACCATCCAATGAATCAAAATAATACACTATTTCTTTTATCGGATTAATCGCAACCAACAACCAGTGTCCACTGTAAAATAAGAAAAAATTTTAGATGACAATGTTATATAGAATGTCAAAAAATGAATAATTATAATAAATGAAATTAGAATGAAATCTAATCCATGGCCAGTATAATATGGCAAAAAATACAAATTTTCTGTATTTGTGGCCATAAATGCTTGGACTAAGTAATCTCTGACTACATCTGGAGTATGGTTGATTAACCGTGTGTTGATATAGCTAGAAGATAAGAATGAGAATCTTTCTGTCAATTGATGCGGGACCAACAACTTGTCATACAAGAACCTTAAATAAAAGCATATATAATCAACATTAGAATATTCATTGAAATGAGCAAATAAATTGTTCAATTATTTAATTAAAACTCGTCGGAGTACCTGATGTATGAATGCGCAACACTGATGCCTAATTCAGATTGTTGGAAAATCGGATCCAAATCCTCTTTAGCAATTGTTTCGGCATTAGTAAAACCGAAAATACCTTCCTCCATAGGTATTTGACGAATGCCACCCTCCAACATATCTGTTGTTCCTACATATGTTTCAAGGCACAACCTAAACCGATGAACATATGTTTTTTTAGGCTCATCCTTTTTTTTGTTGGACACCTTGCTAGATTCAGGCATCTTACCGTTGCTGACTTGTTTCAAGTCTTGAGCATGAATCTAAAAATCGTATAAGTTAGGTAGTTAATGTATAAGATCATAAAGCTATTGAAATCGGAGGATATAATTGACATTTTCTATGCATATATATATATATATATATATATATATATATATATATATATATATATATATATATATATATATATATATATATATATATATATATATATATATATATATATATATATATATATATATATATATATATATATATATATATATATATATATATATATATATATATATATATATATATATATATATATATATATATATATATATATATATATATATATATATATATATATATATATATATATATATATATATATATATATATATATATATATATATATATATATATATATATATATATATATATATATATCAATTTATGTACCTGTTTTTTTGATGCAGCTGACTCGGTTTCCTGCACAATCCCCTTATCTTTTGATTTGGATTTTGTACAAGTCTAAGATTATCATGTAAATAAATGGTACATAAATGTAAGAATAACTTACATGTATGGATTGTAAAATATTTGAATACTAAAAGGTTCATAATGGTGTTAAACGTACCTCATCATCTATGAAAATGAGATTTGACGGCCATGCAACATACGATCCTATTACGTCTCCCACCAATGTTGCATCTGAAACATCGTTTGGTATAGGCAATAACGCACCCCCCTCTAAAGCAATATCAATCGATACTTTCAAAAATCCAGCAGGGAGCGGTTTATGGTGAAGTAAGTCTACCAAAGTGTTATGCACTTTTCCCTTGCCAACCATGCGATAAGTCGGTGATGATAAATAGAGCTGAAAGGGTGAAATGCCCTAAACCAATAATGAATATGATTAATGTGTATATATGTCAATTAAGAAAATTGTGCTAAATTAATTTGTTTGTAATATATATAGTTACCTCGGGAAGTTTCTGCTGAAAATAAAATTGATACTATCTTTGTCACTAGTATCTTTAAACTCTGGGCCGCGTCTTTCTGACATGTATCTCTCTTTGTCCTTTTGCAATTCATGAATTTGAGCTTTCAATTCTTCCAATGAATTCATCACTTGTTTATTGCTAGGATTTTTATTCTTTGGATGCTTATACAATGTTGTTGGAGTGACACCAAATCCCTTACCCGCCACACGATCAGAATACTCAGGAACATTTAATACTCGACTTAGTACGCTCCCGCAATCATGTCAGGGTAGACTCTTCTGAAAATAGAAAAATATTAATGGGGATTAAAAAGCATAAATATATTATATGTTACTAAACTTTTGAGTTTATGACAAAACTAATGTTATACTTACACATTGCTCAAAAACTTGTTGAACATCTTCCTAAACAACTCCATCTATACCCACACGAGTAGCCTTCCATAAAACATGGCTCGGAAGAGATGTTACATCACTTTTCTCCTCTTCTAACTACACATTAAGACAGATAATAAGCTTCACTTTTCTCGTATTCTAACTATATCATATTAAAGCATTTATATATACTTACTATTTTTTGTTGTAAGCGTGCATATCCCAAACACCCTTTTTGTATGGATATATGGGTTTTGATACTCGTTGCCGATTTATGTCACTCACAGCCTGAAAAAACAAGTTTAAGTCATATCAGAACTTATGTGGAAGAAGTATATATATTATACATTGTTCATGATAAGTTAGAACTACATGGAATTCTTGGGTTCTTCGCTTGGCAACAAAAGTTTCCCATTCTTCAAGTGAAATCAAATCTGCATACTTTTTCGGACGCTCTGATTCAACAAATTTTCAATCAGAATCCTTAAGAAACTTGTTTGTTAAAAATGCTCAAAATCCTCTAAGTCTTTTTCCGGCCAATTAAAGACAATATTTTTTCCGATCGTCACCAGTATTAAAATACCTCTGCAAACAAATTAACAGACATATAGTATGTTAGTATAAGTAATTTAAAGACATAACCGCCAACAAAAATAAATAATATCAGATATGATACCTGTATCTCACTCCATATTATTTCTTTAGCGGGTTGAAAGGAAGACCTAAGGGGGTAGTCCTAAGTACGCTATTAGTTAACTTGAATCATAAATCTTTAAATATCCACCATCGATCTTTGATTTATCCAAAGGAAAGGGTAAAGAACGAAAAAAACCTAATTGCACCGTAAAAACAATGCAGGAGATCTAAGGTTCGAGGGTTGGTTATACCTAGGGAAGGTGTTAGCATCCTAAGCAACTGTAGTACTCTACATGAACCTTTTGTTTTATTGTCTGTTATCTGTATACTAAAGGGTTGAAAGGAAGACCTAAGGGGTTAGTCCTAAGTAGGGCTGGAAATGAACCGAACCAACTCAAAAATAGTTCGGAACTCGGTTCGACAATTAAATTGTTGAACTAGGTTCATGAACCAAATGAGCTGAATATGAGCGAAAAACTATGTTCGTTAACTAAATGAGTCGAATTTGAACTATACATAGCTCGACTCGTTAGGTTCATGAGTCAACTCGATTATATATGAGAATGATTATATTATCTTTAAGATTATGTTTAATGATTAAAAACAAATTTTAACCCTATATTGTATCTTACGTACTAGTTATGGAAATAAAGCTGACAATTGTATTTAGAGTAATTTTTGTGGACACATTATGACATTGGCTAAAATAACATGTGTAATGAATGTTACGAGTGGTGTAATTATTCTGTGATGAAAATGTATCAACTTCTAGTATTTTTTGTGTACCATTTCATTAAATTTGCAAGCTTCCTAAATATTTGATGAAGTTATGGATTTTTTAGATAAATTTAAACTTCAATTGAGTGTTTTTTGAATTAGATTTTCACATGTGTCTCTTAAAAATTGTGTAGTTTTTGAATTAGTAAATTTTTGAAACAAAGTTAAATTCCATACTCATAATTTTTATTTTATTTCAACATTTTCTTTTAAAAAAATATTAATTTAAAATGTCAAATAGATAAAAATAAAATAGACTTAAAAAATGGCTTTTAAGTCCGTGAAACAAGTGATCTGAACCTAACGAGATGAACCTAACGAGATGAACCGAATAGTTCATGAACTTTTAACGAGTCGAGTTTGAGCTTAAAAAAAGTTCGTGACGAACTCGAACCGAGATTTGAGCTGAACTAATTTTTAACAAGTCGAGCTAAGCTAAGGCGAGTTTGACTCAACTCGACTCATTTCCAGCCCTAGTCCTAAGTATGCTCGCCAAGAAGTCGCATCTTGTGCCTACGTATCTTGACGGAAATGGAATTAGAGCATTCGTAGTTCCCCTTAACGAGGGTTATGAAGCTTTCATACTTCTTGAGGGGACTTAAATAAGTCATAGAAACATCATGGACCATGGTTCAAGCTTTGAAAACCCATTTAGACTAAAAGTCAAGCTACAGTTAACTTTTTCAACTAGAAACCCTAATCAGGGTTTTGCATAACACTGCTTCGATTCTCTTGGTAACAACCTCAAATAACACTTATTCTTGGTAAGACAGGAACTTCTTGATGATGTGAAGACTTGATATGTATAATATCAATCCAAAACCTTGACTGATCAGTCCAAAGGATTATTGATTTTAACAGTGTGAAACCCTAATTCATTTGCATCTTGACAAAGACTAACTTGAAAGAGGTTAGGGTTAGATAACGTATTCTTGATGCACCTAGAATGGTAATGGAATCTAGGGGTCAAAATTCGGGGTATGACAGTTGCCCCTATTTAAATATCTTTACCAGATGGCAATGAGAGATAACGATCTCCATAGAATCATGGTGAAAGGTATTTAAATATAACAAACCGAAAATTCTGCCCTTAGATACGATGGTATGCAAAAGGACAAATGCTTATCATGAAATGAGTTCTAAGAATAATGCTTTATGATGCTTAAGTGTAAGAAAATGTTGACACACGAGCATAAGAAAAAAGAAGAACAAAACAACGAGTAACCACTCATTGGGAACATAGAGACACTGAGGAGAGATCCAAAGCATACCAACCAATAGTTTAGACATGACTAATGACGATACTTCAAGGGGATCCTCCACACAGGGGACAGGGGACAAAAACTCCACCGGGGAAGACAAATCTCCAGTGGAGAAATGCATATCCAGCCGGAAGATGCATCAAGGGAGACAAGGATAAGAAGCCACACAGGGGAACAAAAGTCAATAGACTCGGACTCCAACTGGGGATTCAAAAGACAAGAGACACGATCCCTATTGGGGAACAAACCAAATGGGGACTTTCCTTTCAGTGAAGAGTTCAAACGAGATCTTCAATAAAAGACTAGAAACAAGGCCAGACTTACCAGGGATGCTAGTGACTACTAGACCTCCAAGACCTGCTGAGGACATCTAGGGATGTTGATCACAACCAACTATCCTAAAAGTACAGAAAAAGCCCTGCCAAGAATCATTGGGCTTTCAAAAGGGATGGGTGACAACCACAACCTACCAATGACCATTGGGTTTCAAACGATGCCAATAATCACTTATCTTTCTCGGGGATTAGTGACAACCAAACTACATGCTAATAACAATTGGAATTATCAATTAATGTTAGTAACCACTGGACTTACAGGGGAAAAAGATGTAGGTTACAACCATATTCTAATAACAATTGGGTTTCAAACAGTGCCAGTAACTATTGGACTTCTTGATGAGATGTTGGTAACAACCAATAATCAAAGAAAATAACGAATTTGGATGAAATTGTCAATAACTATTGGACTTAACAATTCCAGTAACCACTGGACTTTCGAGAGGAGGCAGGTAACAACAAAACATTCCACTATCAATAAAAATGGGTTTTCAATTAATGTCAGTAACTACTGGACTTTCTTGGGGATTGGTGACAACCAAAATAGTGATACCAATAACATTTGGATTTTAAGCAATGTCAGTAACTGCTGGACTTCCAAGAGGATACGGTGACAACAAAATCAGTAATACTAATAACGATTGGATTTTAATCAACGCTAGTAACTATTGGACTTTAAGCAGATATGGTGATGACCAAATCAACGATACCAATAACGGTTGGATTTAAAAAAACGCCAGTAACTACTGGACTTTCAGTAGATATGGTGACTACCAAATCAACGATACCAATAACGATTGGATTTTAATCAACGCTAGTAACTACTAAACTTTCAGCAGATATGATGACAAACAAATCAACGATACCAATAATGATTGGATTTAAGAAAGCGCCAGTAACTACTGGGTCTCAGCAGAGTCGATTAACAAACAGGACATCGACTGAGGGATAGATTTAGGTAAACACTAGATCTTAAGGATAAGCTGCAACATTAGTAACGACTAAAATTTGGTAACCACCAATTAGCAGTATTAGATAAGGATCAACGACCGGCCTATTTCTAGACACATCTAGACTTCCCGGTGATATAAGTATTTATCACAATAATACCTAAGCCGGATAACTTGACAAAGTTAAGGTAACAACCAAAGGGTAAGCCCGTGACAACAGGTATGAAGCAAAGATGTTTGGTAACGACCAAAGGATCTCAAGATGGTATCCAATAACTAATGGGGAAGGAACACCCGACAAATTCTTGACAAAGGAAACCGTTCCATCTAGATCACAATCGCCACATCCAGAACAAACCAAAACAAGAGGTATGCTGAAAAATGCATATGTTAAAAGTATGATGAAAATGAAATGCCGAACGACTCCGTAAGAGAAGGAAACAAAAGATAGATAACGATCTATCACATCGGAGGCAAAAAGAATCACACTGAATCCCAACGCTGGAGAATGGTCTTAATCCTCTGGAGAGGAAACGATCACTGTTCTTGCAAACTTGCTGGAAAGAGGTCACGAATTCAATACAGTGGACAAAATAACTAATCAGAGATATTGAAACTTCGTAGCGCGGTGGCATGGGGAAAGAAATCTCTATAGACCTCATATTGCCGAAATGATGGTATCAAGGTTTCAACCGTTATGTCCTTATGAGAGGAGTCTAATTTTACACTGTCATGCCACAATCAAAGTTACGACTTGCTTGTTAATTAACTTTCTCCAAAAAAAATTTTGTTTCAAAAAAACTTTTGTCTTTAAATATCATTATTAACGAATAAGTGATATTTTTGCATAACAAAAAGGTAGGGCACTCAATAGAGCATAAATAAAGATTGGTCCAAATCTGATTTCATTCAAATATGGAGACTTGCAAAAGGCAAAGTCTCATGGAACATTTACAATTTGGAAAAATGGAAAAATGGGAAAAGGTTACAATATCCAACAATAATCCAGTCTTAACTAGCTAAGAGTCCGTCTGAAATGCTGCCTCTGATGAGAGTAGAAAAAAGTGAGCCTATTTGACGACCTTCTGCAGTAGTGACAACTCCTGATGTAGTGAAATGCCTTTGTCCCTAGCTTTTGTATGAATCGCCCTTTCGGGTTTTTAATTCACCAGGACACTCATTTTTGTCTAAGTCGCCTTTTCAAGTTTTCGACTTAGTGAGCTTTTCTTTCTTTTATCCCTAATATTTGCCCAGATCTCCTTCATAGGTTATGATCCACCAAAATGCCCTTTTTTTTGTGCCTAAGTTGCCTTTCAAGGTTTTCAACTTAGCGGGTTTTTTAGGCATAATATTTTCTTACTGCATATGAGTTCACGTGATGTTAGAGTTGTTCACCGTCCATCGTCACAAGGATAAGAGAGCCTCTAGAAAAAACCGTCTTCACAACAAATGGGCCATTGTAGTTTGGCATTCACTTTCCACGCATGTCTTGCTGCACCGGTAGAATCTTCCTGAGTACCAACTCACCCTCTTTATATTCTTTGAGCTAGACTCTTTTGTCGAAGGCTCTTCTAACTTTCTTTTGATATAGCTGACTATGGCACATTGTCGTCATCCTTTTCTCGTCAATGAGATTCAGTGTATCAAACATTTCTTTCACCCACTCAGCTTCTTTGAGCTCAGCTTCCATTAAGACCCTTAACGAAGGTATCTCAACCTCAATAGGTAGTACTGCATCCATCCCGTAAACCAGGGAGAAAAGGGTTGCCCCTGTTTAAGTGCGAACAGATGTTTTGTATCCGTATAAAAAAATAGTAGCATTTCATGCCAATCTTTGTAAGTTACTACCATTTTCTGCACAATCTTTTTAGTGTTTTTCTTTGCAGCTTCAACAACTCCATTCATCTTGGGTCGGTAAGGAGAAGAGTCGTGATGTCCAATCTTGAAACTGTCACAGAGCTCCTTCATTATTTTATGATTCAAATTCGTCTCATTATCTGTAATAATCTGGTTAGGGATTCCGTAACGACAAATAATCTCCTTTTTAATGAACTGGGCAACCACCTGCTTGGTTACATTCGCATAGGAGGAAACTTCCACCCATTTAGTGAAATAGTCGATGGCGACTAGGATAAATCGATGATTGTTAGTCGCTTTAGGCTAAATTGCCCCAATCATATCAATTCCCCACATTGAGAATGGCCAAGGTGAGGGTAATACGTTCAGAGGATGTGGTGGCACGTGCACCTTGTCTGCATAAATCTAGCATTTATGATATCTTTGGGAAAATAGGATACAATTGGTCTCCAAAGTCAACCAGTAATAACCAGCCCTCAAGATCTTCTTTTCCATGGCATGGCCGCATGCACAAGTACCGAAGGCACCTTTATGAATATATGTCATTAACATGTCAGCTTCTCTACTGTCAACACATCTGAGTAAGACCATGTCGTGATTTCTCTTGTATAGAAAATTATTGCTAATGCAGAACTTGGATGAAAATCTTTGCAAAGTTCTCTTATCAAATTTAGAGGCGTCGACAGGATATTCTTGACTCTGAAGGTAATTTTTTATGTCATAAAACCAAGGTTTTCTGTTAGGCTCTTCTTCAGCCATCATGACATATGTTGGCGCAATCTTTCTTTCAGTGCTAATTAGAGGAGCTTTGTTGACAAACTGAACCTTCCACGTAGCAGCCATCATAGCTAGAGCATCTGCTATGTGGTTTTCGGATCTTGGGACGTGTTTGAAAATGATTTCGCCAAAATACTCGATCATCTCCAAAATATAGTCTTTGTAAGGAATCAGTTTTTCAACTTGGGTCTCCCATTCACCCTTGAGCTGATAAATTACCAAGGCAGAGTCGCCAATTACTTCCAGAATCTTAATATGAAGGTCAATGACAGCTTCAAAACCCAGGATGCAGGCTTCATACTCATCTATGTTGTTCGTATATTTGAAGCACAATCTTGCAGTAACAGTAGTGTAGCCACCAGTAAGATTTTCCATAACAGCACCATCACCATGGCCTCTTTTGTTGGATGCATCGTCGAACATCATTTTCCAACGGGTACCAGGTTAAGGACCCTCCTCGGGGCTATTCTATTCTTTGGCTTTGTAAAGCAGCATGATATCTTCGTCGGGGAAGTCGAATTTGAGCGGCTAATAATCTTCAACAGGTTGATCAGCAAGTTACCACGCTTCCTTATATTAACTTCTGAGCAACATATTGAATGTCATACTTTAATAAGAGCATGTGCCATCTTACAAGTCTTCTCGTCTGAGCAGGTTTTTCAAATATGTACTTTATCGGATCCATTATAGATATCAACAGAGTAGTGTAACAAATCATGTACTGCCTTAGATGTTTGGCTGCCCAAGCCAGCGTGCAACAAGCTTTTTCTAATAGAGAGTAACGACTTTCACAATCGGTGAATTTCTTGCTCAAGTAGTAAATCGCATGCTCCTTCTTCCCCGACTCATCTGTTTGGCCCAAGACACAACTCATCGATTCCTCGAGCACAATCATGTACATGAAGAGAGGCCTTCCAGGCACATGAGGGTTCAATATTGGAGGCTCTTGAAGGCATCCTTTGATCTTTTCAAATGCTGACTGGCAATCCTCATTCCACGCAACTGCTTAATTTTTCCATAACAACTTAAAGATCGGTGCACAAGTAAGAGTCAAGTTGGAGATAAACCTGGAGATATAATTCAATCTGCCAAGGAAACCTCTGATCTACTTCTCATGTTTGTGGGGCAGGCATTTCCTGAATGGCTCATACCTTGTCAGGATCTACCTTGATTCCATGTTGACTAACAATGAAGCCGAGTAGTTTGCCAGATCTGACTTCGAAGGTACATTTGGCAGGATTTAGTCTCAATTGATACTTCCTGAGTATTTCAAATAGCTTCAACAAATGATCAAGGTAATCTTCTTCACTCTGAGACTTGGAAATCATATCATCGACGTAAACCTCAATTTCTTGGTGCATAATGTCATGAAATAATGCCACCATGGCTCATTGGTATGTGGCTCCAACATTTTTCAAACCAAAAGGCATAACTTTATAATAATAAGTGCCCCAGAGTGTGATGAAGGTTGTCTTTTCCATATCAGCTAGTTCCATTCTTATCTGATTATAGCCGAAGAAGCCATCCATGAATGAAAATACTACAAAGTTGGTTGTATTGTCCACCAAAGTGTCGATATGCGGAAGAGGGAAATCGTCCTTTTGACTAGGTTTGTTAAGATCCCTGTAATTTACACACATTCTAACTTTGTCATTCTTCTTAGGTACTGGTACAATATTAGCCACCCACTCAGGATATTTAGAAACATCCAGAAAGCCCGCGTCGATCTGCTTTTTAACCTCATCTCTGGTTTTGAGAGCCATGTCAGATCTGGATCTTTGAAGTTTCTGCTTAACTGGAGGACACTTAGGTTTAAGAGGGAGCTTGTGAACTACAATGTCAGTGTCCAACCCAGGCATATCTTGGTAGGACCAAGCAAACACATTCGCATAATCTTTGAGAAGCATTACCAATCTGTCCTTAACATCTGCCTTAAGCGATGCCCCAAGTTGATAATGTCGATCTGTTCTTTGTAAGGTTGAAGATAGGCATCCTCGTACTTAGTCATCTTTATCAGTTCTTCAAGAATTTCAAAATTCTCATCACTCTCATCTTTAGCTTGGAATACAGGTGAACCAAAGTCAGAAAGTACTGGATGATCATCGGATTTAGCGGGTGATGGAGGTTCTCTGCATGTGTTAACGGGTTTAAATGATCAAACACATATAAAGAGATGCAGATGATGAATTCTTTTTAGGTTTTTAAAAGATTGCCATTTTCCTTTTTTTAAAAGAGTGAAAACAATAAATGAACAACAAATGGAAGTTTAACAAAACACTCATTCATTGATTGATCTTTAATTGCAAAAGTATGGCCCATACAAAATGATCCACTGGCTTCGGGCGTGACCAGGGATTTTAAATAGAGAAAAAGCTAACAAGCAAGACAAACATATTACTCTAAGAGTGGTAACATGATGGGAAATTCAATGGCCTCCCAATTTCACAAAATGACTTCATCTCGGAATACCAGCTTATCAATACAGCTTACTTTGGTGTCTTCTTTGATGGCATTTATTTGAATGCTGCTAACCACAAAGGTTTCTTTCAGGGTCTTTAGGTGCTTTTCGTTGATCTCTGATCCTTCATCTAGAGTTGGTTTGTAACCCAACCCTTGTCGATTGTTCTTTTCCCGAGCGTTGACCTCAATTAATTCTCCCCAACCTTGAGGAAGACCTTCCTTCATGGCACTTTTGATACTCTGGATAGAGATGAAAGATGGCCCGCGTGTAACAACAGTGTCCTCAATCAATACAACGTGTGCAATTTCCAATGCTTGGAAAGCTGTTTCCAATGCATTGTCATTGGCTTCGATGTACCAAAAGGATTATAGATTTCTCACCATTAAATCTTCTTTGCCTTGTACTATGACCAATTGATCTTCAGTAATAAACTTCATTTTTTGATGTAATGTCGATGTGACAGCACCACTGCATGTATCCACGACCTTCCTAGTAAACAAATGTATAGCGGATTTATATCCATTACTTGAAAAGTGACCTCAAAGACCCGTGGTCCTACCATAATTGTCAAATTAACTTCTTCAAATACTATTCTTCTTGATCCATTAAAGGCTTTCAGGATCAGAGATGTGACTCTTATCACAACTCCTTTATATGCCAACTTGGCCAATGTTGTAACAGCCCAAATTTCATTAATTAATTAATTATGTTAATTAATTGATTTATTCAAATTAATCTTAATGATTTGGATTAATTGAATTTATTTGGTAGATAATTGAAGAGAGAAATGGGAAGGAAAGAAATAATAGAAGTATATAAGGGGTAAGTGGAAAGAATTGGATAGCAAGAAAATAGAAGAGAAAGAATAGAGAAAGAGAAGACAAGAGGGAAACATGGAGAAATCATCAAGAATCAACTTCAAGCTTCAATCCAATCAAGGTAAGGGTGAAAAAAATTATTATCTAGTCAATGAATGTAGTTATGTATGTGTGGGTTGGGTTTTGTTGTGAGTTTCCACCATTTTTCAAGCTAGGGCAAAAATGGATTTAATCGGTAGAATCGTAGTTTAATCGGTTAGAAGTTGGAAATAATGCCGTAGAATAGTCGGGTGATGTGTGGTTAAGTTGTTGGTACTGATTTGGTGAAGAATCGGTCGATTATTGGTGGATTGGAAGTTGGGGACAGATTGAGGGTTCTGTCTTCGCAGATTCGCTGGCTCTCGCCGGGCGAATGAAGGCAAAGCTTCGCAGGGCGAAGCTCAGCGAATGCTAGCGAATAATTCAGAATTAAATCCCAGTGGTCTTCGCTGACAAGTTCTCCAGGTGAAGGATAGGTAGCGAAGGTTCTCCAGGCGAATCCTTCAGCGAAGGGCAGCGAGCCAAGTCAGTAGCTACTGACTTTGCTCGCTAGGGAGTTCGCCGGGCGAAGGTCCAGCGAGCATTTGCCACGAGGCTTCGCCAGGCGAATGGTGGCGAATCAGACAGTGTTGTTTCTGTTCTGTGATTTTCATCTGATGAGTGGTTGCTTGGTTCAAATAAGTTAATACGCATATGAATCGAATATAATGTGTACTATTGAAATGAGATATGCTGTGGGTAGCCGTAAGGCGTGAATCCTAGATTATAAAATGTAATTGATAACGTAATGCATTGTTTAAATCGAATAATAATGCATGCGAATATATTATGAGTATATGTGCATGGTGTGGTAAATGTGTTATGCGTGTAAGCATGATGAAAATCTTGTATGATGAACTACTTGAGAATGCATGAGAACATATCGTGGACATGTGTGCATTGCTTGATAGGTGTTGTAAATGCATATTGTGTGTATGCGAATAAATGTGAATAATGCATAAGAACATATCGTGGATATGCGTGCATTGTGTGCTAATGTAGTGATAGTATTGAATTGTGAATACATTGATGATGTTGTGTACAATTATGTGATAAGTATGCATGAGAACATTGTGGATATGTGTGCATAGCTTGTAATTGTAATATTGGTATTGTGATGTGAATACCTTGATTGTTGTGATATATGTTGTATGTGCAATCATAATGTAATTCTTGAAGGGATGAATTATTTGAATGCATGGGATTAAGATGCGGGAACGGTCTTAAGTGCATTTTTATTGGTTGATTGCATATGCATCATTTAGTCAAGAGGAAATGTTTGGTAGTTTCGTGGAGACTAGTGGCTTGTCCCAAACCTAGAAGGGTGGGTTTGAAGCCTAGGGGACGGGCTTTATTGTTATCGGTCTAGAAGGGTGGACCCGGTTTAAGTGTAAAAACCGAAAAATGGTAACAAGTGTTGGTACCACATAGCATTGAGTTGCATTGAGCCGTGATTGAGTCACATAGCATTGATGTCATTGTTATATGAATTATGCTTGTGTGTGAATTGGTAAATTGGTGAGTTGTGAATGATGGATTTGGTGCATGATGAAATGTGTTATATTATTATTCATATGTGTTTATTCATGTCGAGAAATGTATGATGAGCTATGAATGAATTGTGGTGAGAAATGTGGGTTATATGTAATTGTTACTTGTGTATACACATAATCTTATGCATTGATTATTATGGTAATATTTCTCACCCTTCTGCTGTTTTATAATGCTCTATGAGGCATTGCAGATTAGGTTGCTGGAGATTTCTTTTGTGAAGTATTGCTTCGTTCTTTTGAGTCGGACTGCTCTGATTATGTAACACCGGGTAATTAGGCTTGTATAGCATTCTTTTGTGATACATTTGTGATGTATCAGTTGATGATGTTTTGTAACATGAACGATTGATGAACCAAACTGGATAACATGTATTTATGTGATCAAATGTTTTAAGGCAATTTAAATATTTTAATCTTCCGCTTTAATTTTAAATATTGAGACGTGGGTGTAAGGACTAAGTTCCTCTACTTTGAAAACTATACCACAGTTGCATATTTTTATAGAGCAGGTGTTGAGTGCTTTATTGGTGATAATGTGACATACTTCTTTTATACCGTATTTTATATTATACTCTAATAAATTTTACATGTGCCTATATATATTATTGTTCTATTTAGGGGTATAGAAGGGGGTGTTACATTAAGTAGTATCAGAGTAGGTTGGTCCGTTCGGCCAAGTTGTTAGTGTGTTATTCTCCGTGTATATTGATATGTCTGTGTGTTACACTATCGATATTGGTGTTCTTACGTGGTTCTGTTGTTGGAATTCAGTAAGATGGTTGCTGGTAGGAATGACGAAGCAATTGCGGAGGCTTTGACGAGATTGGCTGGGGCAATTGGAAAGAATCCTCAGGCCAACGTGAATGGGGGAAATAATGTTGAAGATGAATTCCGTGCTTTGGGAAGGTTCCAAAGGAATAATCCACCGACATTCAAGGGAACCCACGAGCCTGACAAAGCCCAAATTTGGTTAAAAGCTATTGAGAAGATTTTTCGGGTTATGAATTGTTCGGATGCACAGAAGGTGCAGTTCAAAACTCATATGCTCGAAGAGGAAGCCGAGGACTGGTGGGGTAATACTCGCCAAAGATTTGAAGAGGATGAGATTGTGATTACTTGGAATCTTTTTAGAGAGACATTTCTGGAGAAGTATTTTCCAGAAGATGTGCGCGAAAAGAAAGAAATTGAATTCCTTGAACTGAAGCAAGGTAATTCGACGGTAGCTGAGTATGCGGCAAGATTTGAGGAGTTGATTAAGTTTTGTCCTCACTACAACACTGTTAATGCTGAGAGATCTAAGTGTCTCAAATTTGTGAATGGTTTGAGGCCTGAGATCAAGCAAGCTATTGGTTATCAGGAAATCCGGCGATTTTTTGAGTTGGTAAACAAAAGTAGGATTTATGATGAGGATAGTAGGGCTCGTTCTAGCCACTACAAGAACCTAAGTGATAAGAAAGGAAATGGCCAATTCCGAGGAAAACCTTACGTGACTCCTGCTGATAAGGGGAAACAAAGGGTTGGTTTCGGTAAGAAGCCAAGTGGGGGAGTTTCTACTCTGATGAGATGCTATAGGTGCGGTCAAGAGGGACACCGTGCTCCGGAATGCAAAAGTGTTGAGAAGATGTGTTTTTTAAGTGTGGCAAGCCAGGCCACAAGGCTCTCGAGTGTAGGAGTGGTACGGGTGTGACTTGCTACAATTGCGGTGAGTAAGGGCACATTAGTACAAAATGTGATAAGCCGAAGAAGAATCAAGGGAGCGGAAAAGTGTTCGCTCTATCTGGATCTGAGACTGCTAGTGATGATTGCTTGATCAGAGGTACGTGTTTTATTAATGGTATGCCTTTGATCGCTATAATTGATACTGGAGCTACGCATTCTTTTATTTCTCTGGAGTTTGTTAGAAGGTTGAATCTTGAAATGTCTGTTATTGGTGGTGGCATGGTTATTGATACTCCTACGATGGGTTCGGTAACTACACCGTACATGTGTTTGAATTGCCCTTTGAGTATTTTCGGTAGAGACTTTAGGGTTGATTTAGTGTGTCTCCACTTATATCAATTTGATGTCATTCTCGGAATGAATTGGTTAAAATTCAATCGTGTTTATATTAACTGTTTTGATAAAACGGTTATTTTTCCTGAACCGGGTGATGAAGGGAATTTGTTTATGACTGCTAAGCAAGTGAAAGAATCAGTGCGAGATGGTGCAAAGGTATTTATGTTGATGGCAACTTTGAGTATTGGTGAAAGTGAGGCAATTGATGCCTTACCAGTCGTCCGTGATTTTCCGAAAGTTTTTCCTGATGAGATAAGGGATTTACCGCCAGAACGAGAAATGGAGTTTTCGATTGGCCTGATTCCTGGAACCAGTCCGATATCAATGGCTCCATACCGTGTGTCCACATCGGAATTGAAAGAGTTGAAGAGGCAACTTGAAGATTTGCTTGAGAAGAGGTTTATTCGTCCGAGTGTATCGCCGTGGGGTGCACCGGTGTTGTTAGTTAAGAAGAAAGAAGGTTCGATGAGACTCTGTGTGGATTACAGACAGTTGAACAAGGTGACTATTAAGAACAAGTATCCACTACCGAGGATTGATGATCTGATGGATCAGTTGGTTAGTGCAAGTGTGTTAAGTAAAATAGATTTGAGGTCTGGGTATCATCAGGTTCGTGTGAAAGCTGAGGATATTCAGAAGACTGCTTATAGAACGAGGTATGGACACTATGAGTATTCTATAATGCCATTTGGTGTGACTAATGCACCAGGTGTATTTATGGAGTACATGAATAGGATTTTCCATCCTTATTTGGATAAGTTTGTTGTGGTGTTTATTGATGACATGTTGGTCTACTCGAAGAGTGAAGAGGAGCACGCCGAGCATTTGAAGATTGTGTTATCTGTGTTGAGAGAGAAGCAATTGTATGCGAAACTTTCTAAGTGTGAATTTTGGTTGAAAGAAGTGAGTTTCCTTGGTCATGTAATTTCAAGTGAAGGTATTGCGGTTGATCCATCGAAGGTTGAAGCGGTATCGAAACGGGAGACTCCGAAATCAGTTTTTGAGATTAGAAGTTTTCTTGGTTTAGCGGGCTAATATTGTAAGTTCATTGAAGGATTTGATAAGTTATCGTTACCATTGACGCAATTGACTAGGAAGGGTCAAGCTTTTGTTTGGGATGCCAAGTGTGAAGAGAGTTTTCAGGAACTTAAGAGAAGATTGACGACAGCCCCTGTTCTGATTTTGCCGAATCCGGAAGAGCCGTTTGTTGTGTATTGTGATGCTTCTTTGATGGGCTTGGGAGGTGTGTTAATGCAGAATAATCAAGTTGTAGACTATGCTTCGAGGCAACTCAAAGTGCATGAGAAGAATTATCCGACGCATGACTTAGAGTTGGCCGCCGTTGTGTTTGTGCTTAAACTTTGGAGGCATTATTTGTTTGGTGCAAGATTTGAAGTGTTTAGTGATCACAAGAGTTTGAAGTATCTCTTTGATCAAAAGGAATTGAATGCTAGGCAAAGAAGGTGGTTAGAGCTTTTGAAGGATTATGATTTTGGGTTGAATTACCACCCGGGTAAAGCGAATGTGGTAGCGGATGCGTTGAGTCGGGAATCGTTACACATGTCGATGATGATGGTGAAAGAATTGGAATTGATTGAGCAATTTCGTGATTTGAGTTTGGTGTGTTAGGAGACTTCGTATGGGGTTAAGCTTGGAATGTTGAAGCTTACGAGTGGTATTCTGGACGGAATTCGGGAAGGACATAAATCCAGTTTGAGTCTAGTTGACCGGTTGACTTTGATCAACCAAGGCCAAGGTGGTGATTTTCGGATTGATGAGAATGGTATTATGAGGTGTCGGGATAGAGTTTGTGTACCGGACCTTGATGAACTGAAAAAGAGTATTCTTGAGGAAGGACATCGTAGCGGATTGAGTATTCATCCGGGTGCTACTAAGATGTATCAAGATTTGAGGAAAATATTTTGGTGGCCTCGTATGAAGAAGGATATTGCCGAATTTGTGTATTCTTGTTTGACTTGCCAAAAGTCGAAGATTGAGCATCAGAAACTGTCGGGTTTGATGCAACCGTTGTTTATTCCTGAGTGGAAATGGGATAACATTTCTATGTACTTTGTATCTGGATTACCTAGGACGCCGGGTAATTTTGAAGCTATTTGGGTTATTGTGGATAGATTGACTAAATCTGCTCACTTTATTCCTATGCGAATGGACTATCCGTTGGAGATATTGGCAAAGCTATGCATCGAGAGGATTGTCAGTTTGCATGGTATTCCGTCTAGTATTGTGTCGAATAGGGATCCTAGGTTTACTTCGAGATTTTGGGAGAGCTTGCAAAGTGCTTTGGGTACAAAGTTGCGTTTGAGTTCAGCTTATCACCCTCAGACAGATGGTCAGACCGAGAGGGCTATTCAATCACTTGAGCATTCTTTGAGAGCTTGTGTATTGGAGAAGGGAGGAGCTTGGGATAACTACTTTCCTTTGATTGAATTTACTTACAACAACAGTTTTCATTCGAGTATTGGTATGGCACCATTCGAAGCATTGTATGGTAGACGGTGTAGGACGCCACTGTGTTGGTATGAGTCCGGAGAGAGTTCTGTAGTTGGACCCGAGATAGTTCAGCAGACTACGGACAAGATTAAGATGATTCAAGAAAAGATGAGGATTTCTCAAAGTCGTCAGAAGAGTTATCATGACAAGAGGAGGAAGGCACTTGAATTTCAAGAGGGAGATCATGTGTTTCTTCGGGTTACTCCAATGACTGGTGTTGGTAGGGCATTGAAGTTGCGTAAGTTGACGCCGCGTTTCATTGGTCCTTATCAAATTTTGCAGAGGATAGGAGAAGTGGCCTATCGTGTGGCTTTACCGCCGTCGCTTGCTAATCTCCATGATGTGTTCCATGTATCTCAGTTGAGGAAATACATTGCGGATCCGTCTCATGTAGTCCAAGTAGATGATGTGCAGGTGAGAGATAACCTAACTGTGGAGGCATCACCTATGCGGATAGAGGATCGGAAGTTGAAGCAACTTCGAGGCAAAGAGATTTCTTTGGTGAAGGTCGCTTGGGGAGGACCGGCTGGTGGAAATGTGACTTGGGAACTGGAGAGCCAGATGAGGGAGTCTTATCCAGAATTGTTTGAACCAGGTAACATTTTCGAGGACGAAAATTCCTAAAGTGGGAGAGGGTTGTAACAGCCCAAATTTCATTAATTAATTAATTATGTTAATTAATTGATTTATTGGAATTAATCTTAATGATTTGGATTAATTGGATTTATTTGGTAGATAATTGAAGAGAGAAATGGGAAGGAAAGAAATAATAGAAGTATATAAGGGGTAAGTGGAAAGAATTGGATATAAAGAAAATAGAAGAGAAAGAATAGAGAAAGAGAAGAGAAGAGGGAAACTTGGAGAAATCATCAAGAATCAACTTCAAGCTTCAATCCAATCAAGGTAAGGGTGAGAAACATTATTATTTAGTCAATGAATGTGGTTATGTATGTGTGGGTTGGGTTTTGTTGTGAGTTTCCACCATTTTTCAAGCTAGGGCAAAAATGGATTTAATCGGTAGAATCGTAGTTTAATCGGTTAAAAGTTGGAAATAATGTTGTAGAATAGTCGGGTGATGTGTGGTTAAGTTGTTGGTACTGATTTGGTGAAGAATCGGTCGATTATTGGTGGATTGGAAGTTGGGGACAGATTGAGGGTTCTGTCTTCGCAGATTCGCTGGCTCTCGCCAGGCGAATGAAGGCGAAGCTTCGCCGGTCGAAGCTCAGCGAATGCTAGCGAATAATTCAGAATTAAATCCCAGTGATCTTCGCTGACAAGTTCGCCAGGCGAAGGATAGGTAGTGAAGGTTCGCCAGGCGAATCCTTCAGCGAAGGGCAGTGAACAAAGTCAGTAGCTACTGACTTTGCTCGTTAGGGAGTTCGCCGGGCGAAGGTCCAGCGAGCATTCGCCACAAGGCTTCGCCAGGCGAATGGTGGCGAATCAGACAGTGTTGTTTCTGTTCTGTGATTTTCATTCGATGAGTGGTTGCTTGGTTCGAATAGGTTAATATGCATATGAATCGAATAGAATGTGTACTATTGAAATGAGATATGCTATGGGTAGCCATAAGGCGTGAATCCTAGATTATAAAATGTAATTGATAACGTAATGCATTGTTTAAATCGAATAATAATGCATGAGAATATATTATGAGTATATGTGCATGGTGTGGTAAATGTGTTATGCGTGTAAGCATGGTGAAAATCTTGTATGATGAACTACTTGAGAATGCATGAGAACATATCGTGGACATGTGTGCATTGCTTGATAGGTGTTGTAAATGCATATTGTGTGTATGTGAAAAAATGTGAATAATGCATAAGAACATATTGTGGATATGTGTGCATTGTGTGCTAATGTAGTGATAGTATTGAATTATGAATACATTGATGATGTTGTGTACAATTATGTGATAAGTATGCATGAGAACATTGTGGATATGTGTGCATAGCTTGTAATTGTAATATTGGTATTGTGATGTGAATACCTTAATTGTTGTGATATATGTTGTATGTGCAATCATAATGTAATTCTTGAAGAGATGAATTATTTGAATGCATGGGATTAAGATGCGGGAATGGTATTAAGTGCATTTTTATTGGTTGATTGCATATGCATCTGTAACCCGGTGAACTGACTTTAAACAATGTTGCGGATAGCAAGAGTCGCCACCGACTTTTATTTTATCCATAAGGAAAGGTTATAAAAGAACAGGAAAGACCTTAGAGAATATTTTGGGTCCGGGGGGTAGGTTATGAAAAGGGGAGGTATTAGCATCCTTTTCATCCATGGTTATCCATGGGCTCTTAGGTACTTAAGCTCACTTTTGAATTGTTTTGAAATTGTAGTGTGTGAATAGAAAATTTTCAGAATAGTTAATAAATAATCCATGTAAGGATGTGTTAAGAACTTGTTTGAAAACTTGTTGAAAATTTGTTTAAGTGTGAAAAAGTTTTGAAGTAAGCAAGTATCTAGGAGTAGCCTACCCTAATGTTTTAAGGTCTTTCTTATTCTTTATCCTTTCCTTAGTAAGACTATCCCTACTATAATGGAATAGGTAGTCCTTACTTTGGATGTTAAGGGACATGTGAGGGACGATTGGATTTTTGAAGGCCATTGTGGGGTGTAATAAGCAAACTGGAGGGACTATCATCATTTTTCGAAAGGGACTCGATTCGTAAAGGCAACCATAAGGGACTTTGATGATTTTCTTTTTGAGGGACTTGCTTTATACACCCCACTTAACCAATATTCATAGGCAACTTGAGGGATATCCTTAGGAAGTGAGACGGCGATTAAAATCGACTTACGTGTGTGAAATGTTTAATTTAATTATCTTATATTAAAATGATCTAATTTATTTTTTTAAATATCATACATATTAGCACTCCCTAATTACTAACCATAATGATAATAATAATTAAATAATTACAATTTACATCCAAGAGGCAATTACAAAATTATAATAAATAAAATAAATAACGGTAAATGCAATAAACTGCAAAACGAACAAACAACGTTAGTGGGCAGAATTAGATGAATTATCAGATGGTGAAGAAGTGAAATTATGCATCTTTTTGTGGTTTTATGATGTTGTTTGATTTTAAGTAGTTGAATTGTTTTTCGAGAAAAGTTGTATTATTTTTTTCAAATGAATGGATTTATAAGGAAAAGCTGTATTATTTGATTTGAGAAAATTGTACTTATTTGATTTAAATAAAAGTTCCATTTTAATAATAATGAAAGGTTTGGTTGGCGACTTGATTTTTAATAAAAAATAATTAACTTATTAATAAAAGATTTGAATTAAATTAGATAAAAGTTTGTTATAATTATTATTTTTTTTTAGGTTGTCTGAAATATGGAATGATTTTAAAACACATTATTATTTTTGTAAAGAAAATGATTTATTAATTTTTTTAAAAAAAGATGATTAAAGAACAGATTTATTTAACTAGTTTAATTTTAAAAATAATTAAAGGGTGACTTAGCCTTTTTTTTAAAAATGTTGATTAGATAATTAAAAAAAACTGGTTAGGAGAGTTAAGTGTGGGATTAAGGTGTGAATGTGGTATGTGTGTAGTGATTAGTGATTAATTGGTCAATTATCTGGATTAAAAAAGAAAAAAACAAAGTTAGGCGTGAGATTGGGTGAGGGATTAGTGTGTGGTGCGTGTGCAGAAACATAATTAACGGAATACAACAACAAGAAGAAAATAGGAGACGGAGGAACCCTAGATCCTTTCCCCCCCGAGTCGCGATCTCGCCTCTCTCATCTCCCATCCCCAATCGCAACTCCTTCTCGCTTGACTCCCTGTACCTGAAACAACATCAACACATCAATAGTTCAACGCATTCTGTTCGAAACAAAGAGTTACCGAAGGCTTGAGAGACGGTGGAGGTGTGCACGGAGGAATCGGGACTTGCGGCGGCTTGTGAAGGCTTCAACTGTCGGAGAGATGAGTCTCGTTCTTCAATCACTTTTTGATTTTTGGAGTTTGATGCCTTACGGTAGCGCTAGGGTTTTGTATGCCTTATTTTGATGGTAGTTTTTCGGTAGTATATTTTCGGTGTTATTGACTTCGTCTCCTCCTCCTTTCTTGTGTCTATCCTCCTCTTTATATAGACTTGGGATTTGAAAGCGATTTGAATATTGGTTGAATGCTGATTGATTGTTTCCATTTTGGGGCTGAATCAAATGAAAACTTTCCTTTTTCTGTCTGATTGCAATGATTTCTGTTAATGAGATTCCAATTTCTGATCTTGCGTGTCAGTTGTTTAATATTGTCCAGGTTCGATGCATTGAGGATTTGGATAGGATCTTTTGGATCCTTTTGTGGAATATTCTTCAACTAATTCGCTACTTTTGGATTTGCGCTTTGTAGGTGTGGAAAGCGAATGAGTTGTTGGGCCAACCGATGAATTTAGAAGCCCAAAAGGGAGAGGCTCGTGGGCAATGTCATATCTTTCCCCAAGTAATTCAACTCTCTTCAGCAATAGGTGCTCAATTTCGAATTCTATGTCAAGATCTTTCCACGCAGTTTATTAGCTCTTCTGCAAGCATAATGAAACTCCTCAGCAAGTTCCTCCACGTGAGTCCTTAACCGAGCTTTGGTAATGTTTATAATGTCATATGTAATGGTTGGACGTTTTTGTGCCTTGCAGAAGGTCAAAATCCTGCTGTCGTCGCCATTTCGTACTCAGTCGATATTGTCCTTCTCAAATTTCATCGTGCAACCGGCTTTGTAGGGACACAGGCTGGCCTTGCAAATCTTTAAGTAAGACCGTGATTTGGAGCAAAGTTGCTATGAGTATAGATCCACTTGCTGGACGTCACACTTAAAATTCAACATCAAAACTGCTTTTTCTTGACTAGTCGCGTGCAAGAGTCCCTCTGCATAGGTACTGATTTCTTGAAGCGTAAATATTTCTTAGCATGGTAACATTTTGAACTTGATGGTTATGGAATTTCCTCTTGCAGGAACATTATGAAATGTCGCAATCCGCTCACTGCAAGCTCTGGACCGAGGGTTGCATCCTGGTCTCCAATGTCCTATGAGGTAAGCCTTGCTCTCTTCGTGACAGAACCGACACTCCTTCCTCTGAGCATCAGCCTGCTTGGTATTAATAGACACCTTCACTTCATAGTTAGAGCTTGGTTGATACTGACTGTTATCTCCTTGTACTTTCTAATCAAAATCTTTTATTGTTGCAGTCATGAGAGTTTGTCCTGGGTCAATATGCGGAAAAGCCTAAAGCGAGGACTAGCTCTGAATGCGTCTCCACATTGGTTGAATGTGCTGTTCATGAATCCGAGAACTAGCTCCACTCCAGGTGTTCTTTCGCAGGAAAACCAACTTCTTGGTAAGCATCATTTGGTCTGCTGTTATTTGAAGGATATCTCCTTTCATCAAACTCCGCGGAAGTTCAAGAGACGGCATCTCAATCTTGGTCGTAACTGTCATATGAAGAAGGTAATAAGGTCATTTGCTCTTAACTCAAATCTTACAATTATTCATTATTGCCTGCTTATGCTATTCATTCGTTTAGTCTCCGCTCGCAATCTATTTCACCTATCTGTTAGACTTATAGTTGTTGATCCTTATCATTCTTCCTCTTCTTGTAGAAATGTAACTTTCATGATTAAATGCTAGACGATTCTTTCCGTTTTGAACTGCTTCTCAGTGGCTGCTAAAACCTCATGTGCATGAAACACCTAGATTCACTTTCTGTTGAAATGCAGGTACTCATTGAGAAAGCTTTCTGCAAAGACTTAGTCGCGTCGAGCCAGGGTCGTGTCAGGTATAACAGGTTGGGCACTTTGAATTGTTTTAGCATTAATAGCATGACACCTTGATGTTTGAATCGTACCCATTTAGTTGGAAAGGAGCTGCAAGGTTGGCTGGAACCATGAGAGCAACGGAACGACGATCTTCAGTACATAGTTTCTTGTAGATAACCCGCAGCTTACTTTCTGGTGCAGCAGCATGAAAACTGACCATGAATTGGGCATAATACTTCCAAGATTGGTCAATGATTGTTTATGGTTTGCTCTAAGTTTTCTCATCTGGTGTAGTGGATAACTGCAGGTCAGAGCGGCAATAGGTCCAACTTGCTCTTCGGATTGTAACAATGTTGATTACGGTGGAAACAGAAGCTGTTGGCAAGTGCGTGTGAGATGGCGCCGGTAGTCAACAAGAGGTGGCCAGGTAACGATAAACTTGCTTGCGTTCCGTACTTTTTCGAATTTGAATGTTTCAACGGGTAAATCCGGTTAGGGAGCTGTTGGTGTTTTTCGACATACTGTTGTTTTATTTTGTAGGTCGTGGTAGCTTTTAAAGAGCACTTGATGAGTTATCTATGACTCCTTTAGGTTCAAATGCAAGCCAATGTACTTTAATGGAAGCTGAGGGATGGATGAAATCGGCAGAACCGGCAGGGTGCAGAGGCCTTCTTCCTATGATCCTTTCCTAGACCTCTATTGACTGCTGCTTTGGTTGTTCACAAATGAAGGTATCGCAAGATCAAAGGATGGTTGAGAAAATAATGTAATAGGAGAATCCACTTCTTCTTCATCTTGATGATGTTTACATGCTGTCTGGTAGACTGACTTCCCAAGATAAATCTGGTCGTACTGGGAATAACTCCATCCAAATAAAGCACAACCTTATGTAAATATACATAGTTATGTATAAATAGACTCATACTGCATTTTTCTCCATTTACAAAGTTGAGTCTTGTATGTCTAATTGTGTTTTCGCAGAATAATTGTAAGAGGTGTACAACCTCCTCCTATGAAATCTCCCGTAACTCAATTATTTTCACTTAAAGCGCTTCTTGAAAGCAAGTCATTGGTTTGCCGTAACTGCATAATTTATCAACATTATTTCCAAAACTGTATTAACAACTATTCTTGTGACTTGTCAACATTCCAATGTGTAATATATGAGCATATGCACAAGAGGACCAGTTCAAGCATAGGCTTGTATAATCAGACACCTTTCACCCCTTTTGTACCTTTACAACTGAGACAAGCACCGATAATATACGCCTTTCTAGTAATGACAAATTCGTGTGCTTCCCTATATAAGTAATTCCATGCCAAAACCAACATGATTTCTTATGATGTTCAGAGTGGCTTTTTGATTCTTGGCCGGTTCCATCAGCAATGGCATAAATTGTTTTTCTTGTCAATAATCACCCTTAATTTGTATATTTGAACAAAACAACCACTAATCATGATCATCCGACTGAGCAAACTTTTGAGAAAAGTCTTGAAACTTGACATGGGGGTTCTTATACACATATAAGATGTTATGAAGCTCACTTGAAGTCTTGGAAGTCCATTTAGCCTGATTAAAGTCAAAACCCTAGTTTTGGATGCACTGCTTAGGAGGTGCATTGTCTGAGGGAATTGTCAACTCTTCTGACCAATTGTGAATTTTGTGAACCTTGTGAACCTTCTTGGAACACAAAGTCTTGTATTGTGAGGGCAAATTTTGGGGTGCAACAGCTGCCCCTGTTCAATTTTCTGAAACCTGAGGGGTTAGATTGGTATATTTGCCAGTCGTAACCTGGAAGGTTGAAGGGGATTGAACACAAAAGCCCAAAAATTTGCACTCACCAGTGCATGGAGTGATATTGATGGTTGGTTGAACATGATTGAGTGGGCTTAAAGATGCCACTAGGGGAAAGTTCTTCAGTAGTATAATGAGAACTGTCAGGAGTCTGGAGTAATACTGATGTAACAGCATGTCTTCATGAGGATAGAGCAATCAATAATGATAACCCTAAAGCAGTCTTGAAGTGATAAATCTGACCTCAGGAGGATAGAGCAATCAATAGCTCTAAAGCAGTCTTGAAGTAATAATTGCTTCAGGAGGATAGAGCAATCAATAGCTCTAAAGCAGTCTTGAAGTAATAGAATGGCTTCAGTAGGATAGAGCAATCAACAGCTCTAAAGCAGTCTTGAAATAATAATGTGATATGTCTTCAGGAGGATAGAGCAATCAATAGCTCTAAAGCAGTCTTGAAGTAGTGATTTCAGGAGGATAGAGCAATGGATAGCTCTAAAGCAGTCTTGAAATAATAATGTAATTTCAGGAGGATAGAGCAATGGATAACTCTAAAGCAGTCTTGAAATAATTAGATGGCTTCAGGAGGATAGAGCAATGAATAGCTCTAAAGCAGTCTTGAAGTAGTAATATGACCTCATGAGGATAGAGCAATGAATAGCTCTAAAGCAGTCTTGAAGTAATAGGATGATTTCAGGAGGATAGAGCAATCAGTAGCTCTAAAGCAGTCTTGAAGTCATGAGAGGCTATCAGGAGGATAAAATAACCCTGAGGTTACAATAAAGCAGTCCCAAAGTAATAAGAAGCTCATCAGGAGGATAAAGTAACCCTGAGGTTACAATAAAGCAGTCCCAAAGATCATAAGATTGTTTGTTGGATAATTAACCTGAAAACAAGGTAGCATTCTGTATAACAACATTAGTTTATGCTTTATGTATGCATGTATGACATGATGCACTTAGGTAATGTACTATAGACATATATGTTATGGTATGATGTAAATGATGTATGTATGCTATGACACTGCTGGAAGTGTCTGGATATCCTTGTATAACAACTGCTGGCCAAGGAAAATAAATCCCGATTCGTTGTTGAAGAATATGTAACCCTCCGTTTGCTGGGGATAACAAGGTATAGATAACCTCCCGTTGTTGGGGATAACAAGGTATAGATAACCTCCCGTTGTTGGGGATAGTAGGGTATAGATAACCTTCGTTTTCGTTTGATAGTAGGATAAGTATAACATCCCGTCTTCGTTCATCGTGCCCTTATTGGAAAGTAATTTCCCGTATATCCGTATGAGGATAAAAGAGATGGATATAAATTCCAGGGGAGATTAGACTTTGTGAAAATGGATTAGTCCTACTGATGGTTTGTAACTGTCTTGTAAAGATGAACCGGCGAAGCTTCGTTGAAATCCTTCCCTCGTTCGTCCTTAGTAAATACTATTACTGCATTTTCATGCATTTCTGGTAAACATCAATCATATTAAAAGCATACATGCGTTTCTGGTAAACATCAATCATATTCAAAGGCATACATACATTCAAACACAACCAATGGACGTTTCGCTTATGTAAATAGGGTAAAAGTGAATCCGGATTCAAAAGATGGAATTTATTTATATCAAAAGTGACCCATACACGGGTAAGTTTGTACAAGGAGACATAAACCCTAGTAAGAGAATTTTGTCATGAAGTTTTACAAAAAGAATCAGCTATGTGGGAAATAATCCTATTGAGTTTCAATTCTACTATTGCCACTCAAGTATCTCATCTTCTTGCTGTTGAGACGGAAACGATTGGATTGAGCTTTATCTGTTTGAGCTTGAGTAAGTAGTACAACTGGTTGCAGTTTCATGAGTGATCCAAACGAGACATAGTCATACGCTTTTAATCCCTAACTTTTGCCTGGATTGCCCTTTCAGGTTTTCAATCCACCGGGATACCCTTTTTTGCCCAAGCCGCCTTTTCAGGTTTTCGACTTGCCGGGTGTACATCTTTTTATATATATCCCTAATTTTTGCCCAAACCCTTTTGGTTTGCCGGGATGCCCTTATTTTTGCCTAGGCCTGTCAACCTAGCGGGTCTCTTTTTATGCGTAGTATTTTTTAACTATGTCTGCGTTTACAGGTTGCGGGAAGCCTTCACCATCCATTGTAGTCAGTATCATGGCACCTCCTGAGAACACTGTCTTGACTACAAATGGTCCCTCATATGTTGGAGTCCACTTGCCCCTAGGATCACCCTGTGGTAAGATGATACGCTTGATTACCAAGTCACCAGCCTGATATACCTTTGGCTTAACCTTCTTGTCCCTTCAGTGTCAATCTCATTGCAGTGTGCAGGCTTCTCAAATCTATCAATGGTAATCTTGGGAGCTTCATCATCCCAGCTGATCTCAAACATAGATGCCATGGTGGCCAATGCGTCTGCCAACTGATTCTCTCTTCGTGGAATATGTCCAAAAGTAATCTCTTTGAAATGTGGGATCAAAGACAACACATGTTCTCTGTAAGGAATGAGATTATCATGCTTTGTATCCCAATCTCCTTTAATCTGACTTACTACCAGAGCTGAATCTCCATACACCTCAAGGAACTGAATCTTCATATCAATAGCAACTTGCATACCCATGATACATGCCTCATACTCAGCCATGTTATTGGTACAATAGAAACAAAGTCTGGCAGTAATCGGGGTATGACAACCTTCAGGGGAGCTAATCACAACACCAACACCATTACCATGTGCATTGGAGGCACCATCAAAAACCATAGTCCATCGGGATCCTTGTTCAGGTCCGTCATATTGTCCAGGTTCTTTGGTAACAGACATAATGTCTTCATCAGGGAACTCAAAATTCATTGACTGGTAATCATCTACCGCTTGATGAGCCAAATGATCAGCAACAACACTCCCCTTAATGGCCTTCTGAGTAGTATACTGTATATCATATTCCGTCAAGATCATTTGCCATCTTGCAATTCTTCCGGAGAGAGCAGGTTTCTCAAATATGTACTTGATTGGATCCATCTTCGAAATCAACAAGGTAGTATGGGTCAACATATACTGTCTTAGTCGGCGAGCAGCCCATGCCAAAGCGCAGCAAGTTTTCTCGAGCAGTGAGTATCTTGTTTCACAGTCGGTAAACTTTTTGCTAAGGTAGTATATTGCCTGCTCTTTTCGACCAGACTCGTCATGTTGCCCCAATACACACCCCATTGAGTTGTCTAATACTGTTAAATACATAATCAAGGGTCTTCCATCAACTGGTGGCATTAAAATTGGAGGTTCTAGCAAATATCTCTTGATTTCATCAAAGGCAGTCTGGCACTCATCATTCCATTCCATCACCTGATCTTTCTTCAACAACTTGAAGATTGGCTCACAGATGGTAGTTAATTGGGAAATAAATCTTGCAATGTAGTTCAATCGTCCCAAGAAACCTCTAACCTCCTTCTCAGTACGGGGAGCTGGCATCTCTCGTATAGCTTTCACTTTTGCAGGATCCACTTCAATACCTTTTCCACTGACAATGAAACCCAGGAGCTTTCCAGATCTAACTCCAAAAGTACACTTGTTTGGATTTAATCTCAACCTGTATTTCTTCAACCTCTCAAACAACTTGTGCAGATGATCAAGATGTTGTTCTTCATTCTGAGACCTGGCTATCATATCATCCACATATACCTCTATCTCATGATGAATCATATCATGAAACAAAGCCACCATAGCACGCTGATATGTTGCCCCTGCATTCTTCAAACCAAATGGCATTACCTTATAGCAAAAGGTGCCCCACTGTGTCACAAATGTAGTCTTCTCCATATCTTCAGGTGCCATCTTGATTTGATTGTAACCAGAGAAACCATCCATAAAAGAGAATACCTTATGCTGAGCAGTGTTGTCTACCAGAATACCAATATGAGGAAGTGGAAAGTCATCTTTAGGGCTAGCCTTGTTCAGATCTCTGTAGTCTACACACATACGTACTTTACCATCTTTCTTAGGAACTGGTACCACATTTGCAACCCACTGAGGATAAGAAGTTACGGCCAAGAACCCTGCATTGAATTGTTTCATTACCTCTGCTTTGATCTTTTCTGACATTTCAGGACGCATACGACGAACCTTCTGCTTCTTTGGACGACAATCTTCTTTCACTGGCAAACGGTGAACCACAATGTCTGTATCCAACCCTGGCATATCTTCATAAGACCAAGCAAAGATCTCCACATAGTCACGTAGCATCTGAATCAACCTGCTCTTGACACTGTCCTCTAAATCAGCCCCTATCTTGACCTCTTTTCTGTTTTCTTCAGTTCCCAGATTCACAACTTCGACTGGCTCTTCATGTGGCTGTATAGCTTTCTCTTCTTGTTGTAACAACCTAGCAAGCTCTACAGGTATTTCACAATCGTCCTCGTTTCCGTCTTCAGTTTGATAGATCGGATTCTCGAAATTGTAATTGGCAATAGTAGAACTGTTATCAACTGGATCCAGAGTGGATGAGGATCTGCATTTTAGTGACGTGGGTGTGTGTAAGAACACATAGCTGATAAAGCAAAAATAAAAGAAAAAGAAAGACAAGGAACACAATATTTACGAAAACGAAACGTCCACTGATTTTATTGAATGAAGTATGCAAATGAAATGACAACCCGTAACAAGCACACCATTGTGCCCCGGGTAAGGCACATGGCTTGAAAGTTTTAATTGTTCCAGAAATTACAAATTTAAAAACATAACACAGTAATAGTATTTACTCCTGACTAAAGGAGATAGGGATAACATCTTCAGCTTTCCAATTATTGAGTCCAACACCCACAGTAGGAAAAATCCATGCCTCCAAGTTGTAGTCTTCATCTTGATCTCTCACAGCATTGATAACCCCTTGATTGGTGATACGAACAGCACGAGCACGACGAACAGCCTTCTAGGACTCTGCAGTGAAACCCAAACCAAACTTGTCAGACTTGTATGGAATATCAGGAAGCTGACCCCAAATAGTACAACCACCTTCTTCCACCACAGCTTTTGCATCATTGAGGGAGGCCATTGCCATTGTTGGAGGGTTTCTGATGACCACAGGAACCTTCTTCACAGCAGGAGGAGTCACACAATCCTTAACAGCCCAGGGAACCACTTCAAATGACTGACATGGAGTTTCAATGTATTCACCTTCTACTTCCAGATACTTGAAAGTGTTTACATGACTGACAAAGTATTCTTCCTCTCCAAAGACAGTAACAACTTTTCCATTCACCGGATATCTCAACTTTTGATGTAATGTGGAGGTCACAGCACCTGCCCCATGGATCCAGGGACGACCAAGCAGACATGAGTACGAAGGACGAATATCCATCACATAGAATGTAGCGGTAAACACCTGAGAGCCAACCTTGATTGGAAGATCAATTTCCCCATGCACTACTCTTCTAGAACCATCAAAAGCCTTTACCACAATATTACTGGGCTTCAATACCGTATCTTTAGGACTCAGCTTGTTCAGGACTTCCTTAGGCAATACATTCAGAGAGGAACCATTGTCTATCAGCACATGAGACAGGGTAGTGCCCCTGCATTCAATTGAAATATGCAAGGCCCTGTTATGATCCCTCTTGGCAGGGGTCAAGTCAGCATCAGAAAATCCTAACCCGTTGTCATAGGTCAGGTGAGCAACACAATTCTCAAACTGGTCCACAGAAATTGCACTGGGTACATGAGCCATCTTTAGAAACTTGATCAATGACTTGGCATGAGCCTCAGAACATAATAACAGGGAGAGCATAGAAATCTTTGAGGGAGTATGCCCCAGCTGATCAACAATATCATAATCACTCTTGCGAATGATTTTCAATACTTCTTCCATCTGCTTAGAGAGGTCATCAGCAGCTGGCACATCAGTAGATACAGGCTCAATAACAGGACCCTTGCCCCGAGCATCAGTGGTGGAAGTAACAGCAGGAGTAACTGCACTCTTAGAAGCAACTGGAGGAGAGAAGACTCTTCCACTACGAGTGATCTTGCTAGATCCAGCAATATTATCAATGTCAACAGGCATATCAGGTAAAGGCTCCTGCTTGACACCATGGATGTAAACATCAGACCCATAGTGCCAAGGCACAGCTTTGTCAGATGTATAAGGAATAGGACCAGGAGTGGTAATGATCAGAGGAGCTACTCTGGCTTCAGCAACAACTTTCACAGGACCTTCAGCAATAATCTTGATTGGGCCCTGATGAGTGATTTTAATGGGACCCTTTGAAGTGATTCTTAGTGGTACTTTGTCAACCATGTCAACCTCTTCAATCTTCTTACCCTGAGTCAGATGATCCACCATACTTTCTACAGATGCTGGTCTTCTTTCAAACACTATAGTATATTTATCCATGAGACGTTGAATCCCATCTCTCAAAATGAAGCAACTATCCGGCTTATAGGTACAATATAGACAATCTTCATGACAACCTGGAAAGATCCCAGCTTGTACTAACCTCTTTTTGATAACAGACAATGGTGTGCTCAACTCCATAACTGAATAGACATGCAGATCTTCATCAATATCTTCATCAATGGCGTTGACAGTCTTCTCGTGATTTGGCATTGGAGCTGTAATCACATTTGGAGTACCTGGTGGATCAAACTCAATTTCTCCAGCATCAATCATATCCTGAATTTTGTTCTTCAAGACCCAGCAGTTATTAGTATCATGTCCTGGACAGTTTGAATGATATGCACATCGTGCATTGGGATTGTACTTGGGAGAGGTAACATTGGGATTCTGAGGGGCCTCCCTCAGGGTAATAAGTTCAGCCTTCAACAAGTGTTGCAATGCCTGAGCCATTGACATGTTGATCTTCGTGAACTGTCTTCTAGCCCTCTGTTGGTTGCCTTGAGGCTGCTCTGTTGTTGCAGGAGTTGGATTTGAAATATGAACTGCACTAACAGACTGATGCCTTCTGTTACGATCAGGCTGACCATACACAGCATTAGATTCTTTCTTCCCAGTGGGAGGCTTCTTTGCAGCACCTGATGAAGAAGTGCCCACTTGGATCTTACCACTCTTGATACCATTCTCTACTCGCTCTCCTGTCATGATCAACTCAGTGAAGCCAGATGATGAGCTTCCAATGAGATGACTGTAAAACGGACCATTCAGCGTACACATGAACATATCAACCAACTCCCTATCAGTCAAAGGGGGTTGAACTCTTCCAGCTAAGTCTCTCCACTTCTGAGCATACTCCTTAAAGCTTTCTTTGGCACCCATAGACATGCTTTGAAGCTGCATGCGAGTGGGGGCTAAGTCAGCATTGTATTGATACTGCTTGTAGAAAGCTTCAGCAAGGTCGTTCCAATCTCTGATGTTGACGCTCTCCAACTGATAATACCACTCCAGCTGAGCTCCAGATAAACTCTCTTGAAAGAAATGGATCCACAACTTTTTATCAGCAGTGTGGGGTTGCATTCTTCTGACATAAGACCTCAGATGCAATTTGGGACAAGAGACCCCATCATAGACAACAAATGTAGGAACTTTGAACCCAATGGGTATGACCACCCCAGATATCAAGCTCAAATCCTCAAAATCCAGCCCAGATGATTTCTGTAATTCCATAGCATCCATTCTATCCACCAGCATCTTGAATTTGTCTTCGTTAGGCTCATGGTAGTAGTTAGCCTCAGAATCAGAGTCCCCCATAGTGTTGTGGAGACTGCCTCTCTCCTGCTCAGATTCTTCAGATTCATAGTCTTCAACATGTTCCTTGGTCTTGACAGGACCTTTGAACCTTCTTCCCATGTTGAGCAACCCAGCAGACCTTCTAGCCTTCTTAGTCTTCTTGGCCAGCAGTGTCTTCAATTCATCCTGCCCCTTGGATAGGTTCAGGATCAGCTCTTGGAACTGTGCATTCTGTGCCTGGAGATCCTTAACTGATTGTTCAAGAGCCATTGCTGAAATAAACAGCGAGAAGATGAGAAACCTGTGCACAATTATAAACCTGTGATGCAATGATATGGGAATGCATATGCAATGTTTTCAAGGACCGCAGGATTTAAATTTGCTTAAACAAACAAGAAAGTAACTTTTTATTAGTAATAACTGGTTTTGCCTTTTAGGCTTACAAAAAATGAAAACGAAATAAGTACAAAAGATGGGGTTTTAAGTCTCCCATGGACGTTTCCTCTTTGTGTTGAGGTATGAGTTGAGGTTTCGTTCCTCATGAAGTAGCTTTGTTAGCTCTAGGATCCTTGCTTGGCTTGCTTTGTAATGAGCCTCGAAAGCATCCCTTTGCTCTTTCAGTTGGATCCATGATCTCTGCAAGTCTTCCATATCAGTAGGCATGTCTGGGTGAAGGATGGTATAAGCTGTGTCTCCTTCAGCAACAGGTTCCATGGTAACTGGTAGGACGGCAGGATATGGCATCATGAGTGTCTGAGCACGAGATCGTACCCATCTGAGATAAGCCTCCATTGGAATAGTGTACTTAGGCTCCAGTGTCTTGCTGTCAATCCTGTTTACCTTTCCCCAAGCTCGGATGAATCTCTGACGGTAACCCTGAAGATCGTTGTCGTAATCAAACACAATGCCCTAAATCAACATGTCATGTGGGCCATCGCTCCGGGCGTAACCAAACTGTCGTAAAGCTAGAGATGGGTTGTAGGTGATGCCTCCTCTTATGCCTAGAAGTGGCACATTAGGAAACTCCCCACAACGGTCAATGATGGTGACATTCTCCATAGATCTGGAGCACCAATGGATGTCTGAGTGAGAAAGTGACATGATCCTCTTGGACCATCTGAACCCTTGCTCATTCTTCATTACTGAGCGAGGAAGGTGAGAAATAAACCACCTAGAAAGTAAAGGTATGCAGCACATCAAAGTTCCTCTTGCCCTTGTAGTACGGGTGTGAAGAGAATGTAGGATGTCTCCAAGTAAGGTAGGCACTGGATTGTGACTCAGGAATATGTTGATGGCATGAACGTCTATGAACTGATCAGGATTGGGGAACAACACTAAGCCATAAATCAATAAGGCTAAGATCTCCTCAACAGCATCGTAGCTCATAGCCTTCAAGAACATTTGAGCTTTATCCACTAATACCTTGGCAAGAATACCTTTAACTCCACTTCTCGTCTCTAGAACAATGTCAGACTTCTTCAGATGTAGAGCTGCAGCAATAACTTCTGGTTTAAGCTCCTTCTCTAAGCCTGTGAATGGCTTCTGATCAAGAACAGGTATACCCAGAAGTTTAGAGAACTCCTCCATGGTTGGAACCAGCTGATAATCAGGAAATGTAAAGCAATGGTGCTTAGGGTCAAAGAACTGAAACAGCACACTCATCATGTCTTCACTGAACCCTGAAGTAACTAGATCCAATAAGTGACCATGTCTCTTGTTGAACTGGGAATGATCAGGCACTAGGGAAACCAACTCCTTGAGCTTAGCAGGTATCCCTACAAAGTTGATCCTGATGGTGTTTCTACGAGCAGAAGCCATGACCTGCAACAAAGAACAAAGATAAATCCTTTGGTCCTTGAAATGGTTAGGGAAAATGATATGCTTATGATGCATGATGATGTCATGATGTCATGCTCAATCACAAACATGTGGCACACACAAACAAGTCACACCATAGCCCTAGGTTTAAAGGCTTGCATGAGGTTCAAAGGCGAGTACCCTCCCCTGAAGTTAGATGGTTCATCCTGTCCTACAAAAGTAACCAGGTTCTAAGGGATCTCAATATCATTGATCCTTCACAAGGGTGGTTGTTCAGAGGGCAACTTACTTGCCAACCAAAACCCTCCAAGTTTAAGATCTCAATGAGCGTAGTATCGAGTGTCAACCAACTTCAGTCTGCACCAAAGCCGGTTACCTCACTACTTTCTAAAGGCCAAGATGAGTTAACTAGGGTTCTAAAAGTCAGTTAGTGCATTGACAACATATGGCAGCCTCAATATTATCCTCAACTTGACTTAAGGAATATAAGCACCAACCAAGAAGTCGCACTAACTATGGCCACCAGATCAACCGTATCGATATACGTCGTACAGTTTCCTTGGTCTATTGCCATTTACCTAAGGTACACTAGATCCGGGTTAGGACCTTTCACACATAAGAGCACCCCAACAATATAATAATAAAGCAAACAAGGCAAACAATTTAAAGTGATCTTAATTCCTAAGGGTACCCCTCTTAAATAGATCCCCAGCAGAGTCGCCAGTTCTGTAACCCGGTGAACTGACTTTAAACAATGTTGCGGATAGCAAGAGTCGCCACCAACTTTTATTTTATCCATAAGGAAAGGTTATAAAAGAACAGGAAAGACCTTAGAGAATATTTTGGGTCCGGGGGGTAGGTTATGAAAAGGGGAGGTATTAGCATCCTTTTCATCCATGGTTATCCATGGGCTCTTAGGTACTTAAGCTCACTTTTGAATTGTTTTGAAATTGTAGTGTGTGAATAGAAAATTTTCAGAATAGTTAATAAATAATCCATGTAAGGATGTGTTAAGAACTTGTTTGAAAACTTGTTGAAAATTTGTTTAAGTGTGAAAAAGTTTTGAAGTGAGCAAGTATCTAGGAGTAGCCTACCCTAATGTTTTAAGGTCTTTCTTATTCTTTATCCTTTCCTTAGTAAGACTATCCCTACTATAATGGAATAGGTAGTCCTTACTTTGGATGTTAAGGGACATGTGAGGGACGATTGGATTTTTGAAGGCCATTGTGGGGTGTAATAAGCAAACTGGAGGGACTATCATCATTTTTCGAAAGGGACTCGATTCGTAAAGGCAACCATAAGGGACTTTGATGATTTTCTTTTTGAGGGACTTGCTTTATACACCCCACTTAACCAATATTCATAGGCAACTTGAGGGATATCCTTAGGAAGTGAGACGGCGATTAAAATCGACTTACGTGTGTGAAATGTTTAATTTAATTATCTTATATTAAAATGATCTAATTTATTTTTTTAAATATCATACATATTAGCACTCCCTAATTACTAACCATAATGATAATAATAATTAAATAATTACAATTTACATCCAAGAGGCAATTACAAAATTATAATAAATAAAATAAATAACGGTAAATGCAATAAACTGCAAAACGAACAAACAACGTTAGTGGGCAGAATTAGATGAATTATCAGATGGTGAAGAAGTGAAATTATGCATCTTTTTGTGGTTTTATGATGTTGTTTGATTTTAAGTAGTTGAATTGTTTTTCGAGAAAAGTTGTATTATTTTTTTCAAATGAATGGATTTATAAGGAAAAGCTGTATTATTTGATTTGAGAAAATTGTACTTATTTGATTTAAATAAAAGTTCCATTTTAATAATAATGAAAGGTTTGGTTGGCGACTTGATTTTTAATAAAAAATAATTAACTTATTAATAAAAGATTTGAATTAAATTAGATAAAAGTTTGTTATAATTATTATTTTTTTTTAGGTTGTCTGAAATATGGAATGATTTTAAAACACATTATTATTTTTGTAAAGAAAATGATTTATTAATTTTTTTAAAAAAAGATGATTAAAGAACAGATTTATTTAACTAGTTTAATTTTAAAAATAATTAAAGGGTGACTTAGCCTTTTTTAAAAAAATGTTGATTAGATAATTAAAAAAAACTGGTTAGGAGAGTTAAGTGTGAGATTAAGGTGTGAATGTGGTATGTGTGTAGTGATTAGTGATTAATTGGTCAATTATCTGGATTAAAAAAGAAAAAAACAAAGTTAGGCGTGAGATTGGGTGAGGGATTAGTGTGTGGTGCGTGTGCAGAAACATAATTAACGGAATACAACAACAAGAAGAAAATAGGAGACGGAGGAACCCTAGATCCTTTCCCCCCCGAGTCGCGATCTCGCCTCTCTCATCTCCCATCCCCAATCGCAACTCCTTCTCGCTTGACTCCCTGTACCTGAAACAACATCAACACATCAATAGTTCAACGCATTCTGTTCGAAACAAAGAGTTACCGAAGGCTTGAGAGACGGTGGAGGTGTGCACGGAGGAATCGGGACTTGCGGCGGCTTGTGAAGGCTTCAACTGTCGGAGAGATGAGTCTCGTTCTTCAATCACTTTTTGATTTTTGGAGTTTGATGCCTTACGGTAGCGCTAGGGTTTTGTATGCCTTATTTTGATGGTAGTTTTTCGGTAGTATATTTTCGGTGTTATTGACTTCGTCTCCTCCTCCTTTCTTGTGTCTATCCTCCTCTTTATATAGACTTGGGATTTGAAAGCGATTTGAATATTGGTTGAATGCTGATTGATTGTTTCCATTTTGGGGCTGAATCAAATGAAAACTTTCCTTTTTCTGTCTGATTGCAATGATTTCTGTTAATGAGATTCCAATTTCTGATCTTGCGTGTCAGTTGTTTAATATTGTCCAGGTTCGATGCATTGAGGATTTGGATAGGATCTTTTGGATCCTTTTGTGGAATATTCTTCAACTAATTCGCTACTTTTGGATTTGCGCTTTGTAGGTGTGGAAAGCGAATGAGTTGTTGGGCCAACCGATGAATTTAGAAGCCCAAAAGGGAGAGGCTCGTGGGCAATGTCATATCTTTCCCCAAGTAATTCAACTCTCTTCAGCAATAGGTGCTCAATTTCGAATTCTATGTCAAGATCTTTCCACGCAGTTTATTAGCTCTTCTGCAAGCATAATGAAACTCCTCAGCAAGTTCCTCCACGTGAGTCCTTAACCGAGCTTTGGTAATGTTTATAATGTCATATGTAATGGTTGGACGTTGTTGTGCCTTGCAGAAGGTCAAAATCCTGCTGTCGTCGCCATTTCGTACTCAGTCGATATTGTCCTTCTCAAATTTCATCGTGCAACCGGCTTTGTAGGGACACAGGCTGGCCTTGCAAATCTTTAAGTAAGACCGTGATTTGGAGCAAAGTTGCTATGAGTATAGATCCACTAGCTGGACGTCACACTTAAAATTCAACATCAAAACTGCTTTTTCTTGACTAGTCGCGTGCAAGAATCCCTCTGCATAGGTACTGATTTCTTGAAGCGTAAATATTTCTTAGCATGGTAACATTTTGAACTTGATGGTTATGGAATTTCCTCTTGCAGGAACATTATGAAATGTCGCAATCCGCTCACTGCAAGCTCTGGACCGAGGGTTGCATCCTGGTCTCCAATGTCCTATGAGGTAAGCCTTGCTCTCTTCGTGACAGAACCGACACTCCTTCCTCTGAGCATCAGCCTGCTTGGTATTAATAGACACATTCACTTCATAGTTAGAGCTTGGTTGATACTGACTGTTATCTCCTTGTACTTTCTAATCAAAATCTTTTATTGTTGCAGTCATGAGAGTTTGTCCTGGGTCAATATGCGGAAAAGCCTAAAGCGAGGACTAGCTCTGAATGCGTCTCCACATTGGTTGAATGTGCTGTTCATGAATCCGAGAACTAGCTCCACTCCAGGTGTTCTTTCGCAGGAAAACCAACTTCTTGGTAAGCATCATTTGGTCTGCTGTTATTTGAAGGATATCTCCTTTCATCAAACTCCGCGGAAGTTCAAGAGACGGCATCTCAATCTTGGTCGTAACTGTCATATGAAGAAGGTAATAAGGTCATTTGCTCTTAACTCAAATCTTACAATTATTCATTATTGCCTGCTTATGCTATTCATTCGTTTAGTCTCCGCTCGCAATCTATTTCACCTATCTGTTAGACTTATAGTTGTTGATCCTTATCATTCTTCCTCTTCTTGTAGAAATGTAACTTTCATGATTAAATGCTAGACGATTCTTTCCGTTTTGAACTGCTTCTCAGTGGCTGCTAAAACCTCATGTGCATGAAACACCTAGATTCACTTTCTGTTGAAATGCAGGTACTCATTGAGAAAGCTTTCTGCAAAGACTTAGTCGCGTCGAGCCAGGGTCGTGTCAGGTATAACAGGTTGGGCACTTTGAATTGTTTTAGCATTAATAGCATGACACCTTGATGTTTGAATCGTACCCATTTAGTTGGAAAGGAGCTGCAAGGTTGGCTGGAACCATGAGAGCAACGGAACGACGATCTTCAGTACATAGTTTCTTGTAGATAACCCGCAGCTTACTTTCTGGTGCAGCAGCATGAAAACTGACCATGAATTGGGCATAATACTTCCAAGATTGGTCAATGATTGTTTATGGTTTGCTCTAAGTTTTCTCATCTGGTGTAGTGGATAACTGCAGGTCAGAGCGGCAATAGGTCCAACTTGCTCTTCGGATTGTAACAATGCTGATTACGGTGGAAACAGAAGCTGTTGGCAAGTGCGTGTGAGATGGCGCCGGTAGTCAACAAGAGGTGGCCAGGTAACGATAAACTTGCTTGCGTTCCGTACTTTTTCGAATTTGAATGTTTCAACGGGTAAATCCGGTTAGGGAGCTGTTGGTGTTTTTCGACATACTGTTGTTTTATTTTGTAGGTCGTGGTAGCTTTTAAAGAGCACTTGATGAGTTATCTATGACTCCTTTAGGTTCAAATGCAAGCCAATGTACTTTAATGGAAGCTGAGGGATGGATGAAATCGGCAGAACCGGCAGGGTGCAGAGGCCTTCTTCCTATGATCCTTTCCTAGACCTCTATTGACTGCTGCTTTGGTTGTTCACAAATGAAGGTATCGCAAGATCAAAGGATGGTTGAGAAAATAATGTAATAGGAGAATCCACTTCTTCTTCATCTTGATGATGTTTACATGCTGTCTGGTAGACTGACTTCCCAAGATAAATCTGGTCGTACTGGGAATAACTCCATCCAAATAAAGCACAACCTTACGTAAATATACATAGTTATGTATAAATAGACTCATACTGCATTTTTCTCCATTTACAAAGTTGAGTCTTGTATGTCTAATTGTGTTTTCGCAGAATAATTGTAAGAGGTGTACAACCTCCTCCTATGAAATCTCCCGTAACTCAATTATTTTCACTTAAAGCGCTTCTTGAAAGCAAGTCATTGGTTTGCCGTAACTGCATAATTTATCAACATTATTTCCAAAACTGTATTAACAACTATTCTTGTGACTTGTCAACATTCCAATGTGTAATATATGAGCATATGCACAAGAGGACCAGTTCAAGCATAGGCTTGTATAATCAGACACCTTTCACCCCTTTTGTACCTTTACAACTGAGACAAGCACCGATAATATACGCCTTTCTAGTAATGACAAATTCGTGTGCTTCCCTATATAAGTAATTCCATGCCAAAACCAACATGATTTCTTATGATGTTCAGATTGGCTTTTTGATTCTTGGCCGGTTCCATCAGCAATGGCATAAATTGTTTTTCTTTTCAATAATCACCCTTAATTTGTATATTTGAACAAAGCAACCACTAATCATGATCATCCGACTGAGCAAACTTTTGAGAAAAGTCTTGAAACTTGACATGGGGGTTCTTATACACATATAAGATGTTATGAAGCTCACTTGAAGTCTTGGAAGTCCATTTAGCCTGATTTAAGTCAAAACCCTAGTTTTGGATGCACTGCTTAGGAGGTGCATTGTCTGAGGGAATTGTCAACTCTTCTGACCAATTGTGAATTTTGTGAACCTTGTGAACCTTCTTGGAACACAAAGTCTTGTATTGTGAGGGCAAATTTTGGGGTGCAACAGCATCATTTAGTCAAGAGGAAATGTTTGCTAGTTTCGTGGAGACTAGTGGCTTGTCCCAAACCTAGAAGGGTGGGTTTGAAGCCTAAGGGACGGGCTTTGTTGTTATCAGTCTAGAAGGGTGGACCCGGTTTAAGTGTAAAAACTGAAAAATGATAAAAAGTGTTGGTACCACATAGCATTAAGTTGCATTGAGCCGTGATTGAGTCACATAGCATTGATGTCATTGTTATATGAATTATGCTTGTGTGTGAATTGGTAAATTAGTGAGTTGTGAATGATGGATTTGGTGCATGATGAAATGTGTTATATTATTATTCATATGTGTTTATTCATGTCGAGAAATGTATGATGAGCTATGAATGAATTGTGGTGAGAAATGTGGATTATATGTAATTGTTACTTGTGTATATACATAATCTTATGCATTGATTATTATGGTAATATTTCTCACCCTTCTGCTGTTTTATAATGCTCTATGAGGCATTGCAGATTAGGTTGCTGGAGATTCTTTTGTGAAGTATAGCTTCATTCTTTTGAGTCAGACTGCTCTGATTATGTAACACCGGGTAGTTAGGCTTGTATAGCATTCTTTTGTGATACATTTGTGATGTATCAGTTGATGATGTTTTGTAACATGAACGATTGATGAACCAAACTGGATAACATGTATTTATGTGATCAAATGTTTTAAGGCAATTTAAATGTTTTAATCTTCCGCTTTAATTTTAAATATTGAGACGTGGGTGTAAGGACTAAGTTCCTCTACTTTGAAAACTATCCCACGGTTGCATATTTTTATAGAGCAGGTGTTGAGTGTTTTATTGGTGATAATGTGACATACTTCTTTTATACCGTATTTTACATTATACTCTGATAAATTTTACATGTGCCTATATATATTATTGTTCTATTTAGGGGTATAGAAGGGGTGTTACAAATGTTCTCTTGGGCATCACATTGAGAGATTGTCGCTACTGCGAAAAATGGTGCCGACAAAGATAGAAGAGTCGCCACCTATCGTTATTTAACCCAAAGGAGGGAAAGGAAACGATCAGGAAAAACCTAGTAAAAAGGGATAAGATCGGTCATCGCAACCAAATCTCTGGATTCGGGAGTCAGTTACGCAAGGGGAAGGTATTAGCACCCCTCATGTTCGTTATACTCAACGGGATCCACGCTTGTTTGTTTATCTAATGGGTTGTTTATCTATCTACCTATCAAGGCTGGTTCAAAAGAAAAAGAAAGGACTCGACAGAGCGTCGCAGCTCTGGGCCTACGTATTCCCTCGTGCAATGGGAAAGTCAGAGTCAATGTAGTTCGGATAATTACGTACTCTCAACAGGTATAAGAGATCAGAGCGAACGCAGTTCGGGATAAAACGGAACACAGGTTTGTTCAATTGCTTTTTACCCGAGTAAGGTTAAACTACAGTTCCAGCAGTTACGGACCACGCCTGTTTGCGGTAGAACCGAAGCTTAACAGTACTCTTTTCATCAGAAAAGGTTTTCCTTGATTAGAGGAGCCCCAAAGGGCAAAAAGGAGTTTGATGTTTGTTTTTGAGTCTTTTATCGGAGAAGTGTTTTTTATGAATGTTTGTAATTCATACTACATTAGAGACTATGACTTAGGAGCGAATGCATCACATATCGTTCTAAGGACGTATGCTAAACACTCTAGGTAATTGAGGAGAAGCCCCCCAATCACCACTTCCTAAGTAGCTTAAGGCTCGTAGCGTACGGTACAAATTAGCCTTTATTAGGTGTATTATAATTTTTTGAAGATGAGAAGAGAAAAGGACTCTACAGGGGACTAAATCACAACCCTAATGTTATCATGCAAGATGGTCCTAATGTTGAGTTTGAAAGGGAATCTAATCTATCCTATATGTTATCATACAAAGGATTCAACATAAAGTTCTATCATCACTATCCTTAAACAAGGAAGTAAGAGCCCTAAGGGAACATGCAAAGGGAAGCAAAACAAAACTATCAAGCAGATGAAATATAATACAACTGGATGCACATGCAATGCAACAGTACAAGCAAGGGAGACAAGCTCAACCTTTAATGCAAACAGGAGATGCAAACAAAGATGCACAGAGAAAGCACACAAGCAAATGGAGACACACTCAATCTTTAATGCAAACATGATAAAAAGGAAAAGAAACAAACAAGCAAAGGGAGACACACCTCAACCTTTAATGCAGTCATGCACCTAAACAAAAGGGTATCTACACATGGAAGTCTATCATAATGCATAACAACAAGCAGGAAAACATGGAGGAGAGAGGTAAACAAGATGAGCAACAAGGAAATCATCCCAAGCTACATTAGGTTTAGATGTGTGTTAACACAAGAGTCCATCTCAGGCTCAACCTATTTATGGAATGAACAGAGTACTTCCTAAGAAAGACCAGGCTCTCACAAGAGGGATCCTGAGATAATAGGACAGATGAAAGTGAGAAGGTATGTACAAGGTACTTGAGTCCTCAAGGCTCAAACTTCTCATGGAATGCACAAAGTACTTCCTAAGGAAGACCAGGATCTCACAAGAAGGGTCCTGTGTCATAGGACTTGGAGGAGAAAAGGAGCATAGTGTAAACCTAAGGAACCCACCATGTCATTGAATGTCCATCAGAGGCTCAAATTTCTAATAGAATGCACAGAGTACTTCCTAAGGAAGACCAGGCTCTCACAAGAAAGATCCTGAGAATGTAGGACTTGAGAAATGAAAAGAATAATGATGGGAGACATAGTGAAAACCTAAGGAATTCACCATGTTCTCAACCAAACTCATCATTCAAGGATAGTCCTCAATGGTTCAACTTCTCATGGAATGCACAGAGTACTTCCTAAGGAAGACCGGACTCTCACAAGAAGGCTCCAAATGTCATAGGACTATGCTTTAGGAGAATCAAGAAGAAAGGAAATCATTTAAAGGCATCCAAGGAACCCTAAAAGCAAAGCTCTAAAGGACATCTATCCTAATGGAGCTATAGATATGAGAAGGACTTGAAAACTTCCCTACAAAGGTATCAACCTAGGTACTAAGGGTTCATGTAATGATTGAGTGTCTAAGGATTGCCTAAAGATCACTTAATGGGAAAACTAGGTCGAAGGCTAAATTGGGACACCCTAACATCAGTTAGAATGTAAAATCTAGGAAAAATGTGAAACTAACCCTAAAAATCCTAATAAAATTCCTAATGGATCTTCAAGATGTTAGGAATCTATGGTTAAAATTTCAAGTCAAAATCCTAATCCTAAGGGTATGAACAGAATGTAAAACCATGAAGTGTGCTAGGAAGAAAACAAATGGGAAAGGTGTTAAAGACCTAACTCAAAACCTATCCAAATGGAACCTAAAAATCTGAACAAAATTACCTAAGGGCACCTAATGTATCTAGAAACAACCTACAAAAAATTAGGAATTTATCCTAAGCATTGAATAAGAAATAAAATCCTACAAGTAATCATACTATTTTCTATTTTATCCAAAACATATTAAAGGAAAAAAATGTACAATTAATGGAAAATTGCATTAAAATTGCAATTAAAAATATGCAAAATTAAAAGAAATGTCAAGTTATGCTCATGATTTTTTGCAGAATTTATTGAGTTCATTTGCTATTTTTAATGGACAAAAATGTAACAAGCATAAAAGAAATAAGGAAAATCAATTAAAGAAAATAAAAGAAATGCCCAAAAAATGAGAGCCAACGGATGGGGAGACTAGTCAACTGATCCAATGCCATACAGCGTGCCATGCACGCGCTCAGGGACTTTAAGTGAAACGCCTCGTTTCACCGATGCTCTTGTGGTTCATGGTTAACACAACCCCACGGTGCATCCTAATCTAAGCCATCCACCAATTAAGTATGCTAATCTAATGAACTAAGTGCTGCCACCTCACTGAGTCAAAGGTCAACACCCTGAGACTCAACCACATGCATTGGATTAACGAACCAAGTCAATAAAATACACAAATCCAATGGCTATCATTTGAACTGGAGGCTGGGGGGGGGGGGAATAAAACCAGACGGAGGCGCAGTCGGTGGCGCAAATCTCCGGTCATCCCTAACCCTGGGACGGTGAACAATGCATGCTTCTCAAACTTAACGAAACCTAGATTTCTTGACATCAATCTCTTCCTCTCCTTATGTACATCAATAATCCACAATCCTTTTTCATTTTTCTCACCTAAATCACCTAAAACGAACACTATCAAGGTTGAAGGTGTTAAAAAGAAATGTCACGAACGGCCATGGAAACTATCCTAAATCCATCTATGATCCTAGGGGAATGTAAATCTACAACAATGGCACGTGATTTCATTAAGAACAGAGAGTATGAGTGAAAAATAAAATTACCTATTGGAGCACCTCCAATGGGCCTTCAGATGAAGCTCAAACTTGTGTAAAATGTGCAGAATCCTTCACTGATCATCAATGGAGCTTCTGCAATCCTTGATTTGGCTTGAAAGTGGCTTAATCTTCAAATTCGATTTTCCATTTTGCTTCACTTTTCCATCACTGAATTCTGTTATTCTTGGCTCCAAAATCCGTTTTTTTCAGTTGGGAATGATCAGAGGATTATATACAATGGATCTTGATAAGTTTTCAGCCCAATAGAAGCCCATGAGAATCCAATTGCAAAATCCAAATTTCCACTTTTGAAGCTTTGTGATATGGATGAAAATAGAGCTTGAATCCTTCTAATTTTGCTCATTTCACTTGCTTGTAGTGTAAGGAACATGGATGGCTGAGATTGAAGCCTTGAAAGTGCATCAATGGCTGATTTGGATTATGTTACTTCAAGATGAAGTAACCTTGAATTTGGCCATGGAAATGAATTCAAACTTGGTTGGTAATGTTTCCATTGTTCTTAAAACATTGTTTGGACTCAAATAATGCACCAATATGACATAAATTGGTTTAATTGGCATTAAATCCAAACTAGCCCTTTTTAAGCTTCCTTTCATGAGATTTTCTTCACACATTCTCCAATACAAGCCATATCAATGGTTCCTTGAGGTATGGTTGAGAAAATGATCCAATTTGGAGCAACTTTCAAGTTGGAAATATTTTCATTTGAGGTATGCAAAGTGGTGAAATGGACCTATAATGAAAATGGCCTATAATCTTACTTTCCCAAAGTACCCTTGCCTTGCAAGCTCCATATCTTGAGTTATACAAATCCAATCAAGGACTTCTAGTACTATTTGGAAAGCTAAGATCATAAGGAACAACATTCATGTTTGAGTCAAGATGAGGAGAGACATCCTTCTAGGTCAAAAATGGCATGGAAGTTGGTTGACTTTCAAGTACCAAAATCACATTCATCTGATGGCCTGTAACTTGTCTGCTTCATAACATGAGTTCTACAAATCCAATCAAGGACTTCTAGTACTCAAAAGAAAGCTAAGAACATGCTCTACAAGTATCATGTTGATGTCAAGATGATGTGAAACTTGCATCTTGTGTTATGTGGTCTTGAAGTTAGACACTAAACTAGGGGATTTTACACTATCAAGCTTAGAAACCCTAGCCTAGGAACTGCTCACACTCTTGATTATTGATGAGTTGGTCTTGGAATCATCCATTGGGTAACACATCATTCCATGATCACATGGCCTTGAAATTAGGTCTCAACCCCTTTCAATTCACCTGTTGACTTAGGGTTGACCAGATGAAACCCTAATTGCACCAATCTTGGTTGTAGCTTCTTATACCTTGCATAATGACTTACCCAAGCTCCATAATGACTCTCAAGCCATCTCATGAGCTCTCTCAATGCTTGACATCCACATCCATGGGTTCAAAATCATCAGGTGATATCCCCTGACCTTCAAGTTAGGAGATGTGCACACAACTGTCTAGCCACTTCTTTGGGGATCTTTGACTTCTTTGATGAGGATATCAACCCTTGAATACTTGAATGAAGACTCTTGAATAACCTGAGAACCTGGTGGTAGCCCTTCCTTGATAAGCACACCTCTCGATCCCTACATACATGACAATGCAATGCATAAGCTAATGCTACAATGAATGCAATGAAACATAAGCTAGGTAAAGAAAAAGGTTAGGCAAATTTTGGGGTGCAACAGCTGCCCTTATTCAAATTGCTTGGACCTGACTGGGTGAGAAGCGAACGACTCTCAAACAATCAAGGTAAAAGACGGTTGAATACCAACAAACCCAAAAATTTGACAACCGCACAAGTAAACGGTAATCTGATTGGTAAAACTCTCTGGAGACTGAAATGACAGTTGCACGACAACTGGCTGGTGAATTATTATTTCAAATCTTTGTTTGACTTTGTCATCTAGTTGGGACGAAACCACTGATTTATCAGTGACTGATAAAGATAACTGATTTTGCCGTCAGGCACTCTGCATCAACTGGCAGACCTTTTTAACATCACCTCCAGACTTCCTCATCAAGTCGGTAAGGAAATTTGACATTACTGTCTGACTCCATCATCAAGTCTAGGGAAATTTCGCAATCGAACTTCTTCGTCAAGTCTATTAGAAATACATGGGGGTTGGACTTCGTCATCAAGTCTGTGAAACACTTATGGCGTCGTTGTCGGACTTCGTCATCAAGTCTGGAAGAAAATCTCTGTTGAACTTCGTCATCAAGTCTGCAGGACTTCATCATCAAGTCTAGGAGACATTTCTTACTCCGCTGGGGGATTCTGGAGAACTTCCTCAAGTAACTCCGTCAAATACCGACCTCAAGTCGAAAGGACCCATCTGACATCACTATCAAGTATCGACCTCAAGTCGAAAGGAAACATCTGACCTCACCGTCAAGTATCAACCTCAAGTCAAAGGGAAAAAGTTGACCTCACCATCAATCATCTGTTGGGGACACCATTTCTGACCTCACCGTCAGGCCTCCATAAAGTTGTTCAACAACTACTGACATCACCTCCAGACGAGTGGAGAACCATAATATAGGTAAACATTTGACGTCACCGTCATGACTCTATTGCTAATATGCCAATGTCATCACCGGACAACCTTACCAACAAGAAACACCTGACCTCACCGTCATATCTTCATCGGTGTCTTTCCAACATCACTGTCGGATAAACACAAGAAACATTTGACTTCACCATAACATCTTCGTTGATAACATTCCAACATCACTGCTGGATAATCATATCACCCAGAAACGCCTGACCTCACCGTCATATTTTCGTAGATAACATTCCAACATCAACGCTGGATAATCATACTATCAAGAAACGTCTGACCTCACCGTCAATATGGAGCATCTGACTTCGTCATCGGGCAATCGAATACCTGATAAACACCTGACCTCACCGTCAAGATTGAGCATCTGACTTCGTCGTAGGAAAATCACATATTTGATAAACACTTGACCTCATCACCAAGATTCACTAATCAATCAGAAGAACTCACCTGACCTCACCGTCAATTCTTTCGCTGGGTATAACATTTCCTGACATCACCGCCAAGTATCGACCTCAAGCAGAAATGGAAATCTCTGACATCACCGTCTGAATCCTGCTGGGGATAAAAATTTCCTGACATCTCTGTCTGACTTCCTCATTAAGTCGAAGGGAAATTTCTGACTCCGCTGGGGATTTCGGAGAACCTCCTCAAGTATCTCTGTCAAGTATCAACTTCAAGTCGAAGGGAAACATCTGACATCACCATCAATCCTTTGTTGGGGATAATGTTCCTGACCTTGTTACCAGGTTTTCCAATAAGTTGATAACCACTACTGACATCACCGCCAAATAAAACACGAAGCTGATGAACCACTGGGCTTGCCGTTGAGAAAACCATCATCCAATTACATCCAGACATCACCGCCAAGAAAATAGAGAACCACAATCTTGGTAAATGTTTGACATCACCGTCAAAACCCCATCGATAGCCTTCCAACCTCACCGCCGGATAAACACACCACCAAGAACACGTCTGACCTCACCGTCAAGATTGAGCACTTGACTTCGTTGTCGGGAAATCCTATATCTGATACACACCTGACCTCACCGCCAAGATGGAGCATCTGACTTCGTCGTCGGATAATTAAATATCGGGTAAACACTTGACCTCATCGTCAACATGGAGTAATCAATTGAAGGAAATCATCTGACATCACCGTCAATCCTCTGCTGGGGATAACATACCTGATCTCGCCACCAGTCATCCCTAAAGTTGGTAACCAACTACTGACATCACCACCAAATAAAGCATGAAGCTGATAAACCTCTGACATCACCGTCATATAAATGGAGAATCACAATCTTAATAAACTTTTGACATCATCTTCAGATATCCATAAACACATCATCTGAATTGGATAGCCACCAAATTACTAAACAATTGACCTCGTCGACAACCAATCATACCTTTTGATAACCAATTGACATCACCGTCAGGCATTGATAACACTCTAACCTCGTCGTCAGAAAATTGAGAAACGTCTAGCATCACCGCCAGACCAACAGAGATCTGAGAAACAACTGGCCTCACCGTCGGAAGTCATAACTGATGAGCCCTTGCCATCAGAGTCAAATAACCAATCGAACAGATAAACTTCTGACATCACCGTCAGGCAAACAAAAAGCTGGTACATCTAACGTCACCTTCAGATAAACACGAATCTGATAATCTCTCTGACATCACAGTCAGAACTCCTTCAATACTGATGAATGGCCGACCTCACCGCCAGAACCACAGAACTGAGAAGCGTCTGTCATTTCCGCCAAAACTCCACATTGCTAATAACCGCCTGACATCACTGCCAGAACAACACAACCGGTAAACATCTGATATCACCGTCATATGTCCATCATATCGATAACCACCTGATATCGCCACCAAGAATACGTCTAACCTCACCGTCAGACTACCATAATATGGAGAAACACCTGACATCACCGCCAGAACGCCCGACATCACCGTCGGACAAACCAAAGTTGAAGATTTTTTGACGTTGCCGCCAAACAACCATTGGATATAATGAGCAACGAGCATCCCATCTCACCTCATCGCCAGACCAACACGCAGTCGACTAACGTCTAACATCGCCGTCAGGCAATCAACAAGGTCATGAAACCTCTGACATCACCGTCAGAATCTGCTGAAATTCAGTATACTTGACATCACCGCCAGCCAAATATGTTGTTAATAAGCATTTGTCCTCGCTGCCAGACCTCGCAAAAAGCAATCAAACAATCCAAGAACCGGATGGGTTAGGAGATGATAATAGACCTGACATCACTGTCAAGCACTCACCGAACGGATAACCATCTGACCTCACCGTCAGACAATCCATAAAGCTGATAGGTGTCCAACATCACCATCCGACAATCGTACCTATCTGACTTCGTTGTCGGAAACAATAAAAAGAGTCTTCCATGCTGATAAATACTTGGCATCACCGCCCGGCCAACCATGGGATACATGCGTCTAACTTCACCGTCAAACCTTCGCTAAATAAAAGCGAACTGCATACCTGAAGATAGACATGTCATCTGAATAAGGTAGCCACTAACATCGCCGTCAGGATCTTTTCAAAGAGAAGCTTCAACCATACTACTCTGAGGGATAGGGAAGAAACTTTTAACTTCGCAACCCTGTTCTGGGAGTTCTGGAAAACTTAACCGAATAACTCTGCCGAGGAACACCTGCACACAAGAACGATACCCACCTAGCTCATGTTTCACATGCATATGTTTGGCCATGGCGTAACGCTCCACACGGAGTGGAAATGCTACGCGTTTAGGGTAGATGCTATGCAATCATGCAAAATGCTACGGAACCAAATCAGCATAATAAATGCTGAAGAGAGAACCCTCCTGTCAAGGAGAAGGAATCATCCTAATGGGGAGAAGGAATCATCCTGCTGAGGAGGTGAACCACACCAATTTCAATTGGACCTAGCCTGGGGAAACGAACCTCAGATGACTTTTCGCTGGGAAACAAAGTTCTACGAGAACCTGTACTTGCTCAACTGGGTATATGAACCACAAACTACTGAGGAAAAGATACCAACCGCAGAAATAAACTGCACGACCTTTGCAGATAGAACCTTCCTGGAGACACGGACTCCGATGGGGAAGTATAGCAACACGCTATTCAAACACCCTCTCCTGCTGGAGAAGACAAACAATGGCCTGAACGGCTTTCCAGGATTCGACTCTCTTGGGGGAGCATAGCAACAGCTATCCAAATACCAGGGATATAGGCACACCCTTAACTGCTCCTTCTATCTTGCATACCACTCTACTGTGGATAGAGGTACCAACTCCAATTGCTGGGGAATGAACTCTGGTTAGGGAGAATCTATCTCCGCTTGGGGAGACAAATCAATGCTCACAATCCAATGTTCAGACTCTGTGGGGAAACACAACTGAATCTGCTGAGGAGTAGGTTCAATATTCCGCATATGCTTCTACTGAAGATATGACAAGGATACATTTCTGACAGATGCCCCAAGGGTAATGACCTTGCAAAAATGATCTCTGGGACACTTTATCCTGAACAGAAATTTTTTGTCATGAAGCGACCTTGAGATGGCTTGCCCCAGAATGTTTAACAACTTTTGATAAACTCTGCAGATATGGAGAGGAACAATTCCTTCGTTTTCGATTCTGCCCCAGCCTGTGGGATCTTCGTCACATATTCTCGAAAGGAAACCTGAGATCTCTGTACTCTAGCGGTTTGATATGAACGGCCTTAGCGCTCTGAACCTCACAGAGGTGCTTCAAGTTAATCATCTTCAGGATAAGGATAGCTTCGGCGCTCTCGGGGTGGCCTACCTCAGCCTTGTCATGACTTTGCCCCTGATTGGTAGATTTAGGGGGAGCAGTACCATTGGCTGTGAGAGATTCATCAAATCTCGACCCGATTGCCCCGGATTAACTGACTTTTGGATGGCTGACTCTCATGCTGTGATCATTTGATATAGCTTGCCCCGGTTCACCGGAGTATTCAGGCATTCTGCACTCTGTCCTGATCAAACTTCCATTGTGGAAACTTTCCCACTGTCAAGCGCTTACTCGCAAGTAAAACAAATTGTTCTGCATAAAAGACATATCAAATGCAATACATATGACAGTTTTGAAAATCCAGTTTGGTTCACTGGAAAAAATTTTGTGACATAAAGTGTATGAATCATTCACCAACATGTCAACATTAATACAACTTTGTAAGGGGAATCTTTTCTATGAGTCAGTTTCGATGCGATCTTTACCGAAGTATGCTTTCGAAACAAACCTATTTCAATTAGGACTTTTAAAGGTTGTAACGTGGTCAGGTTCACGGTTTAACAAGGAAGGACATAAGGCTCAAAGTTCATTTTAACCCACCCATTCTCCTTGATGTTCTCCAATCCTACGTTCAGCTAATTCGATCTTAGCGTTCACCTTTCAAAGGTTGAGTGTCAGCTAAAAAAATCACACTTTTTGACGAGACAATCACTCTCTTTTCGTCTTTGGGGACCTGGAGTCACACGACTTGTTCTTTCTTGAGGATTTTTCTTCTGCAATCCTTTTCGCTTTTCATTTTTCGTTTTCCCCTAACTTTTACCTGGACTAACTCTTTTGAGTTTCTTCGATTTTGATGTCCAGCGGGGTGCCCTAATTTTTTCCCAAGTCGCTTGTTTTCAAGATTCGAATTAGCGAGTTTTTTCCTTTTGATTATTTTTTTCTCTATTTTTTTGGAACAAATCGTATGACACCGGCTCGTCTGACTTGTTTGAAAAGAGATTGTGACTGTTTCACTCCTGATCAGGTTTAACCATCATGGCTTTTTAGGCACGACCTATAGAGGTGTGATTGATCCTCGAACAGACACTCCTTTTGTAATTTGAACGCTTGGTCAAATTAACTGACACCTACCCTGCCCCAGGTTAAGATTGAGGGTTTTTCATGTTTAGAAAGAAACTCCTACTACTGGGCTCAAAGGGGTTGACAAGGGATTACCTTCCTTATATCTCCGGTGTTTGTGGATTCGAAACAATGCTTGTACATCATCAACAGGTTTTTATTCAAAAGCATACATTCAGAAGCTTACTCGTCTTTGGATTTCGTCATCCTTCCCGGATTCCACTTAAACAAGCGTTTGAAAAAAACAAAAGCATTAGAGTGAACACAAATGGATTAATTCAAAAACATGCATATTTATTTCATTATCAATATCAATTGAAAAACAACAAGTTTTACAAATGAAATTTGCAATTAAACAGGAAAGAAATCACAGATGTAAAGGAAATGACATGATAAAAATGCAGATTTCCAGCTTCTCGGAAGTGGGCTTCTTGTGTTTTGACTTGTCGGCGAATCAGCCATCTTCAGAATTGTTTGGCGGAAGTGGTGCAATGCCCTTCTTATCTGCTTCCAGTGAATTCTTTCACAACATGAACTGTTGAGTTCCCATGACTGGATGAAGGAAAATCATTAATCTTGAATCCCTGACGTGCAATAGAGATCATACTAGAGCCTAGCAGGGCCTGAATCTTGCTCCTGAGCACTTTACAGTCTTCGGTCGAGTGCCCCTGCGCCTCAGATGGTACTCGCAACGGCCGTTGACATGAAAACTTGGCGGATACGGAGGGACCACTGGACAAATCTTCTGTGACACTATCAGTCCGGCTTGGATTAGATCCAGTAACAACTGACTATACGACGCTGGCAACCGAGTAGAACGCCTTTCTGGCTTCCTTGGTCTTTGCTTGGCGTGCCGTCCCTGTTGATGGTGATATGACTGTTGGCTTTGACGTGTGGACCTTAGAGATGGCTGACCCTGACCAATTGAAACTTCTGGAAGATGAGACTGAGATAGCAGGGACTCCTTTTGTTCAGGCACTTTCATCCTTAGGCTCGACCCAGGCAATGACAACAACTGCGGGCACGGGGATTCTGAGATCATAGATTGCAGCATGTAGTCCTGACCCGATGCAGCTCGAGGTGAGGGAGCAGGAGTATCCACCTCTTTCGTAATACATGGACCAACACCTCCTGGTATGCTTACGCCGGCCGGTGTGAATTCAATCGTCTTTGAGTCAATCAAACCCTGGACCTGGTGCTTAAAAGCTTTACAGTCCTCAATGTAATGCCCTGGTGCCTCAGAGTGGAAATCACACTGAGCACTCGCATTATAACCTGATGTTGGGTCCCAATAAGCGGAGACAGGGTTCAGAGCTCAACCAAACGAAACTGAAGCAGCAATTGCAACAATTGAGCATAGGTCATGGGTATCTAATCAAAGATTTTGTTGCATGGTCTCGTCTTTTGCCCATATTTCATAATCCTGGGATTGCCTTGAGGAACAGGAGGTAGCTGCTGACGGAAAGAGTCTTGAGCTCTCAGTTGTGCAAAGGATCTCTGACGCACATTATGTTCTGGTGTATGTTCCACAAACAAAGGTGGAGCAAACATCTTTGTTGTAGCCTCAGACACTTGATCACCTTCTTTTCTAAGCACCTTCCTCACCACTTCTGTGATCAAGCCCATCTGGGTCTTCAACTGATTGTTCTCTTCTTTAAGCATCTCCTGATTCAAACGCAATGCTTGCATGTCTTTCATGAACTGCCTCATCTGGCCCTGAACTTCCCCCAGTTCTGCCTGAACTTGTTCCATGACCAACTTCTTGGCGTCTGAAATTCTGAAGAGAAACCAGACCAGGATAACGCAACCCAGCCTCGAACACCTGTGATGCAAATGAAATGCGAATGTCATGTTCGAGTATTTCCAAGGGACCTGTCTGCTCCAATTCATGTTTTACACACAAGGAAAAGGTTTAATGCTCAACATCGAGTCTCAAAGTTAAGATCCTTGGAAATACCAGAATATGTATGTCAAAATGCAAACATGTTATAATGATGCAAATGCAAATGCAAAGATGCAACAAGGGATTAAGATTGATGTGTTGTCGACTGAAGGACCAAAGTTCTGCTTCGGCGAGAACATAACACAACTCTGATAATAAGAACCCTCGGAAATCAATTCCACTGATTCAAACTGTCAAGAGAAAACCAGGGTATCTGAAGGTCAAAGTTTCTTGCATAACCCAGTCCCGCTCACAGGTATGGACCTATCCACTGATACGGTTTGGCATCCTATGCGTTTCTCAGTGTCACAGACTTTCACGAAATGATGATACGTTCACCATTTCTGGTTTGGCATCATCACTCCCTGAAGAGGCCTCACTTAGCTGAGTCACAGATGATCGGTCCCCAGAGTTGACAATCCTCAGATCCAAAATCAATCTCAATCCTAAGGACCAGAAAAGAAATCATCAAAAAGGAATCTCGTCTGAGCGTGAATTTCATGGGATCTGGTGTTTGCTAAGCAAACAGGTCCCCAATAATCTCCACTCTAATGCTATGTGTGCACTCAAGCCTGGGTCTGGCTTTTCACTCATCAGAATCCATCCCCTCCCACAACAGCACAATAATAATGATATAATAAATGCTGAAAATAAAATGCGGGAAAGTAAAGCTAAAGTACGACAGGTATGTACAAAACCCAAAAGCATAAACAAACAAGCGCTAGGATTGACTCGCATAGGGGATGGGAAAAGTCCCCAGCAACTATATTTCCCCAACAGAGTCGTCAGCTGTCACTACTACGAAAAAAGATGCCGGCAAAGACAGAAGAGTCGCCACCTATCGTTATTTATCCCAAAGGAGGGAAAGGAAACGATCAGGAAAAACCTAGCGAAAAGGGATAAGATCGATCATCGCAACCAAATCTCTGGGTTCGGGAGTCGGTTACGCAAGGGGAAGGTATTAGCACCCCTCACGTCCGTTGTACTCAACGAGATCCACGCTTGATTGTTTATGTAATGGGTTGTTTATCTATCTACCTATCAAGGCTGGTTCAAAAGAGAAAGAAAGGACTCGACAGAGCGTCGCTGCTCTGGGCCTACATATTCCCTCGTGCAATGGGAAAGTCAGAGTCAACATAGTTCGGCTAACTACAGGTGAAGGGGGAAGGGTTGCTCGCCAAGACATCGCGTCTTGTGCCTACGTACTCTCAACAGGTATGAGAGATCAGAGCGAACGTGGTTCGGGATAAAACAGAACACAGGTTTGTTCAATTTCTTTTTACCCGAGTAAGGTTAAACTACAGTTCCAGCAGTTAGGGACAACGCCTGTTTGTGGTAGAACCTAAGCTTAACAATACTCTTTTCATCAGAAAAGGTTTTCCTTGACTAGAGGAGCCCCAAAGGGCAAAAAGGAGTTTGATGTTTGTTTTTGAGTCTTTTATCGGAGAAGTTTTTTTTATGAATGTTTGTAATTCATACTGCACTAGAGACTATGACTTAGGAGCGAATGCGTCGCATATCGTCCTAGGGACGTATGCTAAACACTCTAGGTAATTAAGGAGAAACCCCCCAATCACCACTTCCTAAGTAGCTTAAGGCTCGTAGCGTACGGTACAAATTAGCCTTTATTAGGTGTTTTATTATTTTTTGAAGATGAGAAGAGAAAAGGACTCTACAGGGGACTAAATCACAACCCTAATGTTATCATGCAAGATGGTCCTAATGTTGAGTTTGAAAGGGAATCTAATCTATCCTATATGTTATCATGCAAAGGATTCAACCTAAAGTTCTATCATCACTATCCTTAAACAAGGAAGTGAGAGCCCTAAGGGAACATGCAAAGGGAAACAAAACAAAACTATCAAGCAGATGAAATATAATACAACTGGATGCACATGCAATGCAACAGTACAAGCAAGGGAGACAAGCTCAACCTTTAATGCAAACAGGAGATGCAAACAAAGATGCACAGAGAAAGCACACAAGCAAAGGGAGACACACTTAACCTTTAATGCAAACATGATAAAAAGGAAAAGAAACAAACAAGCAAAGGGAGACACACCTCAACCTTTAATGCAGTCATGCACCTAAACAAAAGGGTATCTACACATGCAAATCTATCCTAATGCATCACAACAAGCAAGAAAACATGGAGGAGAGAGGTAAACAAGATGAGCAACAAGGAAATCATCCCAAGCTACATCAGGTTTAGATGTGTGTCAACACAAGAGTCCATCTCAGGCTCAACCTCTTTATGGAATGCACAGAGTACTTCCTAAGGAAGACCAGGCTCTCACAAGAGGGATCCTGAGATAATAGGACAAATGAAAGTGAGAAGGTATGTACAAGGTACTTGAGTCCTCAAGGCTCAAACTTCTCATGGAATGCACAGAGTACTTCCTAAGGAAGACCAGGCTCTCACAAGAAGGATCCTGTGTCATAGGACTTGGAGAAGAAAAGGAGCATAGTGTGAACCTAAGGAACCCACCATGTCATTGAATGTCCATCAGAGGCTCAAATTTCTCATGGAATGCACAGAGTACTTCCTAAGGAAGACCAGGCTCTCACAAGAAAGATCCTGAGAATGTAGGACTTGAGAAATGAAAAGAATAATGATGGGAGACATAGTGAAAACCTAAGGAATTCACCATGTTCTCAACCAAACTCATCATTCAAGGATAGTCCTCAATGGTTCAACTTCTTATGGAATGCACAGATTACTTCCTAAGGAAGACCAAACTCTCACAAGAAGGCTCCAAATATCATAAGACTATGCTTTAGGAGAATCAAGAAGAAAGGAAATCATTCAAAGGCATCCAAGGCACCCTAAAAGCAAAGCTCTAAAGGACATCTATCCTAATGGAGGTATGGATATGAGAAGGACTTGAAAACTACCTTACAAAGGTATCAACCTAGGTACTAAGGGTTCATGTAATGATTGAGTGTTTAAGGATTGCCTAAAGATCACTTAAAGGGAAAACTAGGTGGAAGGCTAAATTGGGAACACCCTAACATCAATTAGAATGTAAAATCTAGGAAAAATGGGAAACTAACCCTAAAAATCCTAATAAAATTCCTAATGGATCCTCAAGATGTTAGGAATCTATGGTTAAAATTTCAAGTCAAAATGTGTTAAAGACCTAACTCAAAACCTATCCAAATGGAACCTAAAAATCTGAACAAAAATACCTAAAGGTCACCTAAAATATCTAGAAACAACCTACAAAAAATTAGGAATTTATCCTAAGCATTGAATAAGAAATAAAATCCTACAAGTAATCATACTATTTTCTATTTTATCCAAAACATATTAAAGGAAAAAATGTACAATTAATGGAAAAATGCATTAAAATTGCAATTAAAAATATACAAAATTAAAAGAAATGTCAAGTTATGCTCATGATTTTTTCCAGAATTTATTGAGTTCATTTGCTATTTTTAATGGATAAAAATGGAACAAGCATAAAAGAAATAAGGAAAATCAATTAAAGAAAATAAAAGAAATGCCCAAAAAACGAGAGCCAACAGATGGGGAGACTAGTCAACTAATCCAATGCCATACAACGCACCATGCACGCGCTCAGGGACTTTAAGTGAAACGCATCGTTTCACTGATGCTCTTGTGGTTCATGGTCAACACAACCCCACGGTGCATCCTAATCTAAGCCATCCACCAATTAAGTATGCTAATCTAATGAACTAAGTGCTGCCACCTCACTGAGTCAAAGGTCAACACCCTGAGACTCAACCACATGCGTTGGATTAACGGACCAAGTCAAGAAAATACACAGATCCAATGGCTATCATTTGAACTGGAGGCTGGGGGGGGGGGGGAATAAAACCAGACGGAGGCGCAGCCGGTGGCGCAAATCTCCGGTCATCCTTAACCTTGGGACGGTGAACAGTGCATGCTTCTCAAACTTAACGAAACCTAGATTTCTTAACATTAATCTCTTCCTCTTCTTATGTACATCAATAATCCGCAATCCTTTTTCATTTTTCTCACCTAAATCACCTAAAACGAATACTACCAAGGTTGAAGGTGTTATCAAGAACTGTCACGAACGACCATGGAAACTATCCTAAGTCCATCTATGATCCTAGGGGAATGTAAATCTACAACAATGGCGCATGATTTCATCAAGAACAGAGAGTATGAGTGAAATATAAGTTACATATTGGAGCACCTCCAATGGGCCTTCAGATGAAGCTCAAACTTGTGGAAAATGTGCAGAATCCTTCACTGATCATCAATGGAGCTTCTGCAATCCTTGATTTGGCTTGAAAGTGGCTTAATCTTCAAATTCGATTTTCCATTTTGCTTCACTTTTCCATAACTGAATTCTGTTATTCTTGGCTCCAAAATCCGTTTTTTTCAGTTGGGAATGATCAGAGGATTATATACAATGGATCTTGATAAGTTTTCAGCCCAATAGAAGCCCATGAGAATCCAATTGCAAAATCCAAATTTCCACTTTTGAAGCTTTGTGATATGGATGAAAACAGAGCTTGAATCCTTCTAATTTTGCTCATTTCACTTGCTTGTAGTGTAAGGAACATGAATGGCAGAGATTGAAGCCTTGAAAGTGCATCAATGGTTGATTTGGATTATGTTACTTCAAGATGAAGTAACCTTGAATTTGGCCATGGAAATGAATTCAAACTTGCTTGATAATGTTTCCATTGTTCTTAAAACATTGTTTGGACTCAAATAATGCACCAATATGACATAAATTGGTTTAATTGGCATTAAATCCAAACTAGCCCTTTTTAAGCTTCCTTTCATGAGATTTTCTTCACACATTCTCCAATCTAAGCCATATCAATGGTTACTTGAGGTATGGTTGAGAAAATGATCCCATTTGGAGCAACTTTCAAGTTGGAAAGATTTTCATTTGAGGTATGCAAAGTGGTGAAATGGACCTATAATGAAAATGACCTATAATCTTACTTTCCCAAAATACCTTGCCTTGCAAGCTCCATATCTTGAGTTATACAAATCCAATAAAGGACTTCTAGTACTCTTTGGAAAGCTAAGATCATAAGGAACATCATTCATGTTTGTGTCAAGATGAGGAGAGACATCCTTCTAGGTCAAAAATGGCATGGAAGTTGGTTGACTTTCAAGTACCAAAATCACATTCATCTGATGGCCTGTAACTTGTCTGCTTCATAACTTGAGTTCTACAAATCCAATCAAGGACTTCTAGTACTCAAAAGAAATCTAAGAACATGATCTACAAGTCTCATGTTTATGTCAAGATGATGTGAAACTTGCATCTTGTGTTATGTGGTCTTGAAGTTAGACACTAAACCAGGGGATTTTACACTGTCAAGCTTAGAAACCCTAGCCTAGGAACTGCTCACACTCTTGATTATTGATGAGTTGGTCTTGGAATCATCAATAGGATGTCTCAACACATCATTCCATGATCACATGGCCTTAAAATTAGGTCTCAACCCCTTTCAATTCACCTGTTGACTTAGGGTTGACCAGATGAAACCCTAATTGCACCAATCTTGGTTGTAGCTTCTTATACCTTGCATAATGACTTACCCAAGCTCCATAATGACTATCAATCCATATCATGAGCTCTCTCAGTGCTTGACATCCACATCCATGGATTCAAAATCATCAGGTGATCTCCCCTGACCTTCATGTTAGGAGATGTGCACACAACTGTCTAGCCACTTCTCTAGGGATCTTTGACTTCTTTGATGAGGATATCAACCCTTGAATACTTGAGTGATGACTCTTGAATAACCTTAGAACCTGGTGGTAGCCCTTCCTTGATAAGCACACCTCTTGATCCCTGTACACATGACAATGCAATGCATATGCTAATGCTACAATGAATGCAATGAAACATAAGCTAGGTAAAGAAAAAAGTTAGGCAAATTTTGGGGTGCAACAGAGATGACCCAGTATCAAAAGTACTCTAGTGAGAGTATTATCTTCACATTTGACAGATACGTGCAAGGCACGATTGTGCTTGCGACCTTCAGTGGTTAAGTCATCATTGTTGAAGCTCAACGTATTGCAAGTCGTGATGTTAGCAATAACGAATCGAACTGCCCCACAGTGATATCTTTTGTTACATGGGCCTCTGTTAGTATTTTTAGCAATGCTTGTCAGTGAGCAGGAGAACTTAGCAGCAGAGACATGACTGAGATTTTTGACGGCGTCTGATTGAGCTGGTCTACTACCCTGTAGTCGCTCCGAAGGATTATTCTTAAGAACTCTTCTGCATCTTCTTTTGCGACTTCTTTTCCTTTTGACTTCTCAATGATAAAAAGCTCTTTTGAGATGGTTTCCTTAGGAATAGTATCCTTGGGAATGGTAACAATTGCTTTAGGTTGATATATTCGGTCCCTGCGGGTCATTTTGCTTACCCCAACAATATTTGTTACATCCTCATGCTTTCTCCCAACTTTCATATCGTACTAGGAATAGTCATATTTCTAGGATACATCCTTTGGATTGGGACCTGGTCATCTTCTTGGATCAGAACTTGGCTTAGGCTGGCCAACCGTTTGTATTGGGTTGTTGTGGAATACAGGCCTAACAGCAGCAGGAGAAGCGGACTTGCTATTTGCACTGTTGAATACTGACACTTTTTCAGACTTCTTTGGTAAATTGAATATAGGTTCAATCACTGAGATATCTTCTTTTCTCTTTTCCCACATATCTGTAGCAGACCCTTGTCAATCATCGACTGAATATTCCTCCGCACTAAGTCACAACCTTGTGAATTTTTATAACAATTACCGCAGTCTTCATGAGAGTCTTTGATCAGACCTGCCTTTATCAATTTCTTGTGTAACTCGGCCAATGGAGTTTTAACTTCAGAAACCCTGGAAATCACTCTCATATCAGAATCTTCCTCTACGGCATGGACACCACCATGGTTTGGTAAAGGATAGTTTTGCACATTGGGCTTATTATCCTCGAAGGAGAGAATCTTCTTTTCAAACAACTCGCGCACAATGTGCTGAAGTGCTATATACCCTTTAAGGTCGTGTTCCACAGCATTTTCATGAAAGGCACATCATGCGTTTGGATTGTAGAAATGTGGCAACGGATTTGGAGGAGGACCCAATTTCCTTGTCTGAATCAGGCCTTGTCGCATCATTAAGGGGTACAACTCAGTGTAACTCATAGGAATGGGTTGAATCCTTGACCTTCTATTCTAGAAAGGAGGCCTCGGAGCCAGAGCTCTTTGTCACTGATGTGCTTGTTGATTATGATTTTTCTGGTAGGTATTGGGCGCCTGTTGAAAGTTTTGTTGATTTGGACGAGGTTGAAAAACTGGCGTGACCGCGGCCACATACTGCTATTGTTGGTATTGCTGATAGTTTTACTGTGGTTTTAGACGAGATAGTTGTTGATTTTGTCGGCGATTCCTTCTACTCTGAACCCTCCTGTCACATATTACAACATTAGTTTCTTCTTCTTTTTGCTTATGAAAATTTCTCGGTGGCCTCTTCGTTATGCTAGTGCTGGTACTACTAGCTGAGCTTGTTACTTTGTCGTTTTTAAAACATGTATCCATTTTCACACCTACGACCGCACTATCAGAAAAGTTCCCTGTGACGCCACTAATCATCCTCTTATAGAATTCGGGCCTGATAGTATCTACAAACCAATTAGCCAATTCTTTCTCTGTCAGGGAAGGTTCCACCTGAGCGACAGTTTTGCACCATCTCTGCACGTACTCTTTGAAATATTCTGAGCTCTTTTGTGTCATGCTGAGGAGCTGACGACGGTCTGGCACCAAGTCTATGTTGTACTTGTATTGTTGATTGAATGCATCGGACAAGTCTTGGAAGCAATGGATTTTTGACTGGTCTAGGCTTAGGTACCATTTGGCAGAGGCACCCTTAAGTCTGTCCTGGAAGGAATGAATTAATAATTTGTCATTTTCAATTTGTGCGGCCATACGCTGACAGTACATGATTAAGTGAATCTTTGGGCAGGTCGCTCCTTCATATTTTTCAAATGTGGGCATTGTGAACTTAGGAGGAAATACCAAACCTAGAAACAGGCACATGTCCTTAGCATCAAAACCAAAAAAGTTGTTTCCTTCTATGCCCCTCATGCGTTTTGCCATTATATCCATCTCAAACCTTAATTTTTCGTGTTTCTCATCTCCAATCTCAGACTCGTCGGGTATATCAAATATCTGCTGATGATTGTTAAAGATCGGTCAGACCTGTGCCTGAGCACCTGCCTGAGTGTATATAGGATTTTGTAATTCCGTCATTAATGGAATAGTCTGCGGATTAGAGCGCTGATGAAGGTCGAATTGCTGGGCATTATTGAATGGTGGCATGAAATCCCTAGCGATACCAAATGGATGTTCAGTTGTTGAGGTCACTACTGAAGGAGGATTTTTCATCGTTGTATTGATTTCAGATACCAATGTAATCTGCGTGTCCATTTTTTCTTTTATCACTTGAAGGACTTTAATAATCTAGCTAACGTCACCGCGTAACCCCTCAAGGTCGTTGTCGATTTGATTGATTCTTTGATCTTGATCAGCCATTCTTCTCTGAGCACTAGCTCTGGTATTGTATTGGTGGGTATTCAACATGATTTCTGACAGCAACAGAGCACAGGATGAGCCGGAGAACCGATGCAATGCAATGCAAATGAAATGCAGGATGCAGATGCAAATGCAAGCCACACATTCAAGGAAAACCAAAAGGTTTGTTTAGGAACAAAGTTAATGGATCAACACGTAAAAACGTGATGCTTATCATTAACAAATGAAAGCTTAACCAAATTCTCATTAACAAATGGAGTCTCATAAGCATAAAGTTTTCATTAACGAATGAAACTTTTACAACATTTTACCAAATGAAGGTTACACATTCCCAAAATTTAGGGGTACAAACTAAACAAAAGGAAATTAAAAGGCCAATATCTTCTAACAAGATGATCATTTTCCTTCTTGCAGCCTTGTCCTCCTCTGGTCTTGACGAAGCAGCTCCCAGAGTTCTTCGTTTTCTCGTTCGGCTTTGACTAAAGCGAACCTCAACTCTCCTATAGACAAAAGTTCTTCCGGGACTAGCAAACTGTCATAAGAGCGGGTGTAGAACATCTTCAGTGCTATCTCCTTTGGCCAAAGCAGATATGCCTTTGAAGCGAGACAACTCAGGTTTTCCACGACAGTCATTCCTTGTAAGTTGGGATGATGCCAAGAAAATATGACTTGTGCTTCGAAATCTAGGTCATTACCTTTTTCATAGAAGCAAGTCCCTAACAAGGTTGGATCCGGTTCATCCTCAGTTGGATATCCTAACTGGCGGTGGGCCAAGATAGGGTTGTAGTTGATACATCCTTTGGTGCCGATCAGAGGTACGTTTTTGAAATCCCCACAGCTATGTATCATTACTATTCCTCCGTGAGCATGATCATACCAGGTGATGTCATAGTGAGAGAGTGAAGCCAACTTTCTAACCCATGCGTCACGTTCTTCTAGGTTCCATAGAGAGAATTTACTAGGCTTATGTGAAATAAATCACTTGCTTATGGGTGCTGTGCAACAAGAAAATTCTCCAAGATCACACACCCTCCACCGATGAATGGTGTAATAGGTATCATCCAATAAAGTAGGAGTGGGATTTCTGACAATGAATAACTTGATGGCCTCTAAGCTGATGAACTCAGGGCTACATGGAAACAAATATAATCCATAAATTAAGAAAGCCATTATAGATTCAAAGGTTCCCATATCTCCATGGTCATTATGAAACTTAGCAATTTCCATAAATGGTCTTGCTTCCATTCCAGTAAATCCACCTCTAATATCCAAATAGGTTGGAAGGTCGGTGGGTTCTAGGTGTAAAGCCTCAACAACATCTCTCATGTTTGGTCTTCTCTCTCTTCTATAGTGAGGTGTAAAAGTCATGGGAATCTTCAAATGCACAGAGTATTCTTCCAACGTTGGCAGCAGCTGAAAGTCCGAAAATGTGAAGCAATGGTAAAGAGGATCATAAAACTCTATGAGAGCTAGCAGCATTTTCTCATTTACTTGCATGTCCAGTAAAGATAACAGGTCTCTATACTTGGCGAGGAAAGCAGCAGAGTTCCTTACTAGGCCTCTTAAGATCCTCAAGTTGTCCAACCCCAGGCTTCGGAATGTGAACCTGTTTCTTTGATCCATTACTATGAAAAAAAGATTTTTAATTCCTTGAATGGTTAGCAAGATGCAATGCAAAGATGTTGGATGCAACTGGTTTTACAAAACTCAGAAGATAAACCCTCGTTTCATTTATATTGGGAAAAGTTACAACTTTTAAAATACAATACAAGAAACGTGAGGTTACATCAATGTAGAAGACTAGGACCTATGGTCAAGAAACCTGGCAAGAGTTCTATCTACGTGTCCTCTTCAGTCTTTTCAGCACAGTGTTCTTCATCACCAATTTATCTACTATTCCTTTCCAGGCGCCAGAAGTTGGTGGGATATTTGAATACTCATGATTCCTTTGTGTAGGCTTGACGCTAGAGAAAAATAAATTATCTTTCGTCACATCTTCACAAATCAAGCAACTTTCTAGCCATTCAATCAACTCATCATTGTCTTTTAGCTCTCTCTTTAATTCCGTCATCTCAGAATGAAGAGTATGGTACTTGCCCTCCCAAGTGTCCCTTTCAAGTTTGTTTCTCTCAAGGATCTCTTGGTATTCTTCCATCTTTTCAATAGGGATGGCGGAAGATAATGCAATGACAATCTGCGTATTCTTTTCAGGAAGGTAGGGCATCTTAAGATTACGGGCTCTAGAGTGAACCCACTGAGTGAATGGCTCAAAGGATAGACAATTCTTTTTCCCAAGGTCAGCTTCAGTTTTCTTCTGGACGTTCTTCCAAGCATTAATCATATTATTCCTTGAACTCTCTTCTGCTTTGGGGTTAAGGTAGAAGAAACCAGACAATAGGATGTTGCTAGGTTTATCCTTCATTGGGAATCCAAATTGACGTCTGGCCAAAGCGGGATTGTAGTTGATTCCTGTCGCTTCTGCGAAAATCGGCGCCGGCTAAACAGAAGAGTCGCCACCGTGCGTTATTTATCCCACAGGAGGGAAAGGAAACGCTCAGAGTAAACCTAACGCAAAGACGGGAAAGGAATAGCCATCGCAACCAAATCCTGGATTCGGGAGTCGGTTACGTAAGGGGAAGGTATTAGCACCCCTCACGTCCGTCGTACTCGACGGGATCCACGCTTGTTTTCTAGTACGGATTGTTATTCTATCTATTCTACAGGTCTGGGGTTAAAAGAAAATAAAATGACTCGGTAAAGTATCGCATTTTATGCCTACGTATTCCCGTCTGGAATGAGAAATCAGAGTCAACGTAGTTCGCCTACCTACTGGCAAGGAGGGGAAGGTTGCTCGCTAGGATATCGCACCCTATGCCTACGTACTTTCATTCCGCATGAAAGATCAGAGCAAACGTAGTTCGGGCCACGGAAGACACAAGCTTGTCTGAATGTTTTTTATCTCCCTATGAAAGGGTTTTCCTGATTAAAGGTCCAAGCGGACAAAAATTGACATTTTGATGTTTGTTTTCAGTCTTTTACGCAAGAACTGTTTGTTATGATGTTTGCAATCTCTGACGCACTAGAGACTATGATTTGAGGGTGACTACGTCGTATGCCACCCTAAGGGTAACACACTAAGTAATTAGATTACTGAAGAGTGACCCTCCAGCAACCTTTCTCAAGTGGCTTAAGGCTCGTAGCGTACGACATCGATTATCCTTATTACTATGTTTTGAATTGTTCTGAGATAGAAGAGAAAGAAGTCTACAAAACCTAGGGTTTGAAAGGGGAATCAAAACTACCCTAATGTTATCATGCATGGGTTACAACCTAATGTCTGTCATATTTCTCTCTTGCACAGAGGGAAACAGAGATCCTAGGGGATAAACGGAAAAGAAACAACAGATATACAGCAAACAGTAAAATACGCATGAGATGCAGCAAAACAAACGAGGCAAGGGAAAACAATAGGCAAAGTGAAACAGCTTCACCTCAAACCTAAGGGAAAATTAACAGACAATACAACAAAGAAAATCCCACCCAACACCAGCTCAGATAGCAACACCAGCTCCTGCAGTAAGCAGTTCAAACAGCACCAGCTCTGGCAGCTACAGTTGATTAACAACACAAGGTTGACAGTAACAACTTCAAGCAAGATCCCATCTTCTCTTTCCAATGATATTCAAGCTTCAGATAAGCTCTTATATCCAATAATCTTCGACTTTAGCAAGCACTGAACCCTAGTAAGCAAACAGCTTCAGACAACAACAGAACCCTAATTTCACAGTCAACCAGCTTTGACAGGCACAAGCTTCATCTTCACCAGTCTTCAATGCAATTCATCTTCAATAAGCTTCCATCTTCAAGGCAAACACTCACAGGAGAGAATCAACTGATAGATGGAGTTGGAATGTTAAGAGGCTTAATGATAACCCAGGGAAATCATTAAGATCTTATCATAGCAAGTGAAAGGTATCCTCAAGGTTCTACCCAATCAAAGCATGCTCTACATCCCTCCTAAGGGGAGATGGAACTCTTTTAGGGGACCTTGTGTCATAGGATGGAATAGAGGCACAAGAAGCTCTCTATGTTTGACAGAAGAAATCAGTCTACTCTAGAGCTCTCCCTATATCTCCTATCCCCTAAGTCTTCAAAAGCCATATTCAAGCACAAGCAACTTCAAGCTCCAAGCATCATTATTTGTCTTCAATCATCCTCAAGGTCTTCATAGACTCCTCAAGCCAAGCACAAGCCCCAACACCCAAAGAAAAGGCCCAAAACCCATCAAACCAAACAATATCCCAAGAGGGAAACATACCAATATCAACCAAATTGCAAAAAATCAAATAAAATGGAAATACTCATCATAAAATCCTAGATTAATTTCTAAGGGACCCTAATTATGTACCCTATACCCCACATAAACCCCAAGGCCTAAATCAAACTAAAAACCCAAAAACTATGTGTTCAAAGGCACCTATGTCAAGGTAAACCCTAATCCTAATCACCCTAAAGTTTAATGTCCAAAACTAACCTAAATTAAATCACAAAAATGTGATAAAATTCCAGGGGGAACCTAATACTAGAATATAACTATAGAAAAAATAATCAAGTTAAAATTCTAAATCAAATGACCATACTAAATTCAGCAAGTTGCAATGTCAAATGAAAATGAAATAAAAGTAATTAAACTTGTGAAAATTCCATAAAAATGAAAAATACCTGAATTAATCTTTTTATTATTTTATTATTTTCTTGATGTCTTCATGAAAATGGGAAAAAAAATCCCATACAAAAATGTTATGTTTTCAATTTATTATGAATTTTCAAAGAACTTAAAATAAATGTGTGAAATGAAATGAAAAATAAAAGAAAATGAAAAGGGAGCGTGTCAAATAGCAATCAAGACTAGTTCAAATCACCAACTGGGCCTAGAGGGGGGTGTCAATAGTCAGCGCGCCTAAGCCCAATTCTACTTCAGAAAATTAAAACGAAAATATAAAGGAAAATGGAAAAGTTATGTGACAAATAGCAACAAAATTACGTGTGTTTCTCATTGGGCCTTGGAAGAGGGGTGTGGTTATCAAGTTCTCACTTAAGCCCATACTACAACTTAAGTGAAACGCTGCGCTTTGATCACTCTTCATACTCTCTCACAAAATGAATCACGCGTGGCCGTTGGATGGTGATTGGGTCAAAGGTCTTCCTAAGATCTAAGGGTGGCTAGGTTATCTTCAACCTTCAAACTCTGAAAGGAGGGAAAATCCATGGATGAACAGAGGTATGAACTTCATCTTCTCCAAATCGTGCTCCCTCAAATATTCATCAAAAATCACAAATGAAAACCCTAACTCACTCCATTTTTCACCAGCAATTCAATCATGGTAATCAAAATCACTGAAACATCTTCCTCCTCAAAACACGATTGAATCATCAGAAATTGATCAAGAACCAAAACTCATCAAACTTGAAATTGAATAGCTCAACCTCTTCCCCACTTCACCCTGATCATTTCTAGCTATCAAACTAAGATTATAACACCAAGAACACGAAGATACAAGCATGAACAGAAATTGAGTCACTCACTTACTTGTCTCTAAATCAACCCTAATGCCACCAGAAAGCTCCATATGATCATCTACATTGAGTCTAACTATTCAAAGCCGATTGAAACTGCCTAAATCAAGCTGTGGAGTGACATTTACATACCTGCAATTTTGAGATGAACAGAGTGATCAAAGCTTCAAGATAAGCTTTAATACTTTCCAGACACCTTCACCAACACCAAAGGAGGCTTCTGTATGCAAAGAGATGAATTGAAATGGCTTGGATTCTTGAATTCGATCTTGAGTTGCAGATGAAAAATTTCAAAGGCTATCACACGATTCTCCACCAATCTTGCTATGGATTCTATCTGGAATCATCCACCAATGCTGGAGCAAGCTTCTGAGATCAAAAGGAGGGATTGAAAGTGGTTGAAACTGTGTAACAGAATTTGGTTTTGCAAATGGAAGTTGAAATTGCAATCCTTCAAATATCTCTCAATTCTCTCTAACTCTAGCTCTGAATCATTTCACAAGTATATATAGAATGTGTTTGAAGACCCTAGAAAGTTCTAGATTGATCTTATGAGAAAATCAACTTCTCATGTCATGAAATCTCATGTCATGCTATATTCATACCAACTCATGATAGCAGCTTGTATTTGCACTCAATTCTGATCCAAATTGTCTTCTAATGAGATATTGGATGTGTTAAGATGGAAGGAAGCCTTGCATTTGCCTTGACAAGTGATTTTGCATATGTGCCTTATGATGCAAGTAGCCCATTTACAAAGCAAGTCATAAAAATAACCCTCAATTCAAAATTGTGGCAATGTCAATATTCTCAAAATGCATTTTACAATCAAATTGGTATGTCATATGGCTTGGTTTGGATGTGTAGATCAAAAACCCTAATTTCCAACTTTGGTTCATTTAAAATTTACCCTTATTTTAGGCCATTTTTATGATTTTATGAAGAAAGCCATTCCAAACTCTCATGACCTCTTATCTAGCCTAAAAACATCATTTTGAACACATCTCATGTTGAACATTTTTCCATTTGAAGAGTGGAAGATGGAGATTTGGACCTATGTTGAAAAATGACCTGTAATTTAACTTTCCCAAAATACCCCTGGGTTGCCAAGACCATAACTTGAGTTCCACAAATCCTCTTGAGGACTTCTAGTACTCAAATTAAATCTAATATCAAGATATACAACTCTTATGTTGGCCACGAATCCATTTGAAAACTCCTTGATGGGCAAAAGTTGCTTGGAAGTCAAGTGACTTTCACAGATAAATTTCAGTGTCCTCTAGTGACCCATAACTTGCAAGAACCATAACTTGAGTTCTACAAATCTCCTTGAAGACTTCTAGTACTCAAGTTAAATCTATTGAGAAGCTCTACAAGTTTCATGTTGACCAAGAATTCATTTGAAGCTTGACTTTTGACTTATCTGGCTTGGAAGTGAGGCCTAAATTAGGGGATTTTACACTAAAACCCTAATTTAGTAACTCCTCTTCTTCTTGATTCTCTTTGATTTCTCCTTGGCACAACACCACACATGTATCCACATATCAATTCATGAATCCTACATCCTCCAACTAAGCCTTGATGCTCTTCAATCACTCAGTTGACCTAAGGTTGACCTAGGGTTGACCCAGATGAAACCCTAGTTGACTGTACTTCAACTCTGGCTCTTGTACTTGTATCAATGACTTGTCTCATCTTCAAAACGACCCTCTAGGTCTTCCATGATCTTTGTACATATTCCATACCCTCAGTCATGGCTCACACACTTATTGATGATTCCACACCCCCAGATTAGGAGAGAAATCCACTAGTTGACCTTCAAACTTTTCAAAGCTTCAACTCATTTCTTGATTACTTGGATGGTCTTGAACTTGAATAAAACCCCTTGATGGGCCTCATTCTGATAAGAATGGCACTTGATCCCCTGTTAGATGACTTGTTATGCTATGCTATGCAGATGATTAGACTATGTACATGACTTATTATGCAAATGACAATGCAATTGAAACATAAACCAGGTGAAATAGGTTGAGCAAATTTTAGGGTGCAACAGCTGCCCCTATTCAAGCGACTTGGACCCGACTGGGTGAAGAGCGAACGACCTTCAAACATTCGAGGTACGAGACGGTTGAATACCAAGAACCCGGAAATTTGCCAACCGCAGAAATAAACTGCACCGCTGCTTGGGGAACACCATTCATCAATTGAACCTGATTGTTACGGTAACGACTGATCAACCACCTGATACAGATCTTACTTCAACACTAACCGCCTGTGCAGCACCAAACTTGTCAATATAGGAATAACCTGGACGACTTCGCTGGGGAGGTACTTCTGTCAACAAAACATGACTCTGCCAACGATATAGGAAAATAACTCCGCCACCACTACGGGAAAATAACTCCGCCACCACTACGGGAAATAACTCCGCCACCACTACGGGAAATAACTCCGCCACCACTACGGGAAATAACACCGCCATCGCTACGGGTAATACTCTGCCATCACTACAGGAAAATAACACCGCCATCGCTACGGGTAATACTCTGCCATCACTACAGGAAATAACACCGCCACCACTACGGGTAATACTCTGCCATCACTACAGGAAAATAACACCGCCATCGCTACGGGTAATACTCTGTCATCACTATAGGAAAATAACACCGCCATCGTTACTGGAAATACTCTGTCACCACTACAGGAAAATAACACCGCCACCACTACGGGTAATACTCTGCCATCACTACAGGAAAATAACACCGCCATCGCTACGGGTAATACTCTGCCATCACTACAGGAAATAACACCGCCATCACTACGGGTAATACTCTGATACAGCTTCTCTGCCTATCTTTGCAGTGGCTAACTCCATCAATCACATGGGTAACACAATATGAGTCTAGTCTTCCAATTTTCAGTGCGGACATGGCAGCAAATCTGAGAAGGACTCTACTGGGGATTTTCTGAACCTAAACTGCCAGACACCTACTTCGACATAGGCGGCAGTTCCCAACAATTGATTCAAGAAATCTTTTTGATACTGACATAACAACAATCTTGAAGAAATACTCCGCTGGAAGGGTAAGAGAAACTTAACCAAGCATCTCTGTGGGGAATAATGACAAGACGAACATTATCCTCACATGTCTCATGCTGAGATTTTTAATACTTGGTAATTGATCTGAGCAAGAGCTCTCTCCACCTGCAAGGGAAATATCATTTGAAAACAAAAGGTTAACCAACCAGGCTTATGTTTCAAAATGCGCATGTTTGAGAATGGTGTAATGCTCCGTACAGCACGGATATGCTACGCGTTTTCGGGTAGATGCAAATATGACACTATATGCAAATGCAAATGCAGGCTCAAGCTGCTGGGGAAACTCTGACAAGCTTGCTTCAACACGGCTGTTGAGAGCAAATACCACCCCGTTGGGGATGAACGAGTATCATAAAGTCCTCCTGCAAAATAAATGCCAGACATACAACCAACTCCACCGGGGAGAGATTAAACTTCGATTTCCACTGGGAGGAACGAACATCCTCTGCTGGGGAGAGTAACCCAGCTGGGGAAGAAATGACCAGGCCGGGAAACACGAACATTCCGGGGAAACGCACTGTCTGGGCACAGCTTACAAACTCAGAGCTACCACTCCGCTGGGGATAATCATCCTGACGAAGGCATGACGACCTGCGGGAAGAAAAACCATCTTCTATGGGAATAGTCCTTCTGAACCAACTATGACTTGACTAAACTCTGCGGGAATTCTCCAAGCTGGGGATTGACCGTTCACATACTCGACTCTCTGGGGAGTGCCACCTCTGCAGGGGATACTGATTTGACTGGCTGGGGATATCCTTTGGGGATAAGCTGCGACTAGCTGGGGAAATTGATCTCTTCGGTAAGGGACAAAATCATCCCAACTTTTGAAGATGATATGCGACCTGCATGGGGATTGGCGTCGCACAAAGTCAAGTCCTTCACCACGAACCCCCGGCTGGGGGCCACAATTTCTGATTGTCCGCTTCAAAGGTGAGAACCCTGCAAAACACAAACGAGACAACACAAATCTGTACAACCAAATCTATTCGGGTTAGTGTCCGTGACATTACTTCAGTCAATTCGAGGTTTTATCAATCATTGGCCAGGGCCAACAAAGTTATGCAAGTGCAAGTTTATCAAAAACATCGGCGTTTTCCACATACAAAACAGTAAAGCACAATCATCAAATACTGAATAACATGTTTTATTAATAACAGGCCTCTGAATAGGCAAAGTGTTGTACATCGGATGCAACTCCTGAAAAGAGGTAGTTACGCACACACACATACATATATGCACACAAAAAGCATAAAAATACAAATACAACTCGAATTTATACACATGTCGGCAACGCGGTGTAGACAAACATCGTAAGCTGATCCTCCTATGACTCGCCTGACTCCGTTGCTTTCCCGGTATTCAATTTTCGAAAGAGATTGTATCTGATAGACGAACCGTCAGGTACTCCCAAACCACTAAGAAATGATGTATCATATTCGGACCGCAGTCATTTGCTTTTTCAATCCCTAACTTTTGCGCGAACCGCCCTTTGCGGGTTTTCAACTCACCGGGATACCCTTTTTTGCCGAAGTCGCCCAATGCAGGTTTTCGACTTCGCGGGTGTACATTTTTTCAATTTTATCCCTAACTTTTGCCCAAACCTTTTATTCTGTTTTTGGTTCGCCGGGATGCCCCATTTTTGCCTGGACTCTCTTTTTACTGTCCAGCGGTTCTATTTCAAGCAAAGTATTTTTTAACTGCGTCCGAATTCACAGGAGACGAAAAGTCTTCACCATCCATGGTAGATAGTAGCAATGCTCCTCCAGAGAAGACTTTTCTAACAACGTATGGCCCTTCGTAATTAGGGGTCCACTTGCCCCTGTGATCTGTTTGTGGCGGGAGAATCCTCTTCAGCACAAGGTCACCCATCTGAAAGCTTCGCGGACATATCTTCTTATCGTATGCTTTCTTCATCCAGCTTTGATATAACCGACCGTATGCGAGAGAAGCTAGCCTCTATCCATTAAGCTGAGCTGATTCAGTCTATCTTTAACCCATTCTGCCTCGTCAAGTTGAACATCTCGTAAAACCCTCAAGGAAGGAATCTCAACTTCCAATGGTAATACTGCCTCCATTCCGTATACCAATGAAAAAGGGGTTGCCCCGGTTGATGTGTGTATCGTCGTACGATAACCGTGCAAAGCGAAAGGTAGCATCTCGTGCCAGTCCTTATAAGTCACAACCATCTTCTGAACAATCTTCTTTATGTTCTTATTGGCCGCTTCGACAGCGCCATTCATCTTGGGTCGGTAAGGAGAAGAGTTGTGATGCTCAATCTTAAAATTCTGGCACAGCTCTTTCATCATCTTGTTATTCAAATTCGAACCGTTGTCGGTGATAATTCGCTCAGGGATTCCATATCTGCAGATAATATCTCTTTTGATAAATCTGGCGACCACTTGTTTTGTGACATTGGCATATGACGCTGCTTCCACCCACTTGGTGAAGTAATCGATTGCCACCAAGATGAACCGGTGTCCGTTTGATGTCGTAGGCTCGATCTTTCCAATCATATCAATTCCCCACATCGAGAACGGCCATGGTGATGACATCACATTCAGAGGACTTGGGGGTACATGGACCTTGTCCGCATAAATTTGGCATTTATGACACCTCTTTGCAAACTTGAAACAGTCTGTTTCCATAGTTAGCCAGTAATAACCTGCCCGCAGCAGCTTTCTCGTCATAGCATGCCCACCAGCGTGTGTACCAAACGTAACCTCATGTATCTCTTCCATGAGCAACTTCGCCTCTTTCTCATCTACATATCGTAGCAACACCAAGTCGTGGTTTCTTTTGTATAGGACACCATCCAGGTTCAAATAGAAATTGCCAGCCAATCTCCTGAGAGTCTTCTGATCGCGACTGGATGCCCCAGCCGGGTACTCCTTGTTCTTCAGGAAATTCTGGATGTCAAAGTACCAGGGTTTATCATCAGATGCTTCGTCAATAGCAAATATGAAGGCAGGCCTATCAAGCCGAGAGATAACAATCCGGGGAGCCTCATTCCAGAAGTTAACTTTATACATGGAAGACAATGTCGTCAGGGCGTCAGCCATTTGATTTTCTGCTCGCGGCACATGATGCAATTCCACCTTGTCAAATAAAGGCAACAATCTCCTTGCATAATTCATATATGGTATCAAATTGGGCTGCCTTGTCTCCCATTCCCCTTTTATCTGATTCACCACTAGAGCTGAGTCTCCGTATACATCCAGATGTTTGATTCTCAAATCAATAGCTTCTTCAAGACCCATGATGCAAGCCTCATATTCAGCTTCATTATTGGTAACCGGAAAGGTCAATCGAGCAGTAAATGGGATGTGCGACCCATGAGGAGTAGTGATGATTGCCCCTATTCCGCTACCATAGGAATTCACAGCTCCATCAAATATCAACTGCCACTTGGAATCCAACTCTGGTCCTTCGTCCGGCAACGGTTCTTCATAATCTTTCATCTTTAGGTACATGATATCCTCGTCAGGAAAATAAAACCTCATCGATTGGTAGTCCTCCACAGGCTGCTCCGCAAGGTACTCTGACAAGACACTACCTTTGATAGCCTTCTGAGAGACATACTGAATATCATATTCGGTTAACACAATCTGCCATCGGGCAATCCTTCCGGAGAGTGCTTGCTTCTCAAACACATATTTGATTGGATCCATTTTTGAAATTAGCAGGGTTGTATGATTTAGCATGTATTGCCTCAAACGTTTGGCGGCCCAGGCTAGCGCACAACACGTTTTCTCGAGCATTGAGTATCTGTACTCACAGTCCGTAAATTTCTTACTCAAATAGTAGATCGCATGCTCTTTACGTCCTGTCTCGTCGTGTTGACCGAGAACACAACCCATACTTTCCTCTAAAACCGTCAAATACATAATCAATGGTCTCCCGGCCACTAGGGGTATCAAAACAGGAGGTTCCTGCAAATATTCTTTTATTTTGTCGAACGCCTTTTGACAATTTTCATTCTAGGTCACAACCTGGTCCTTTTTCAACAACTTGAATATCGGTTTGCATGTCGCAGTTAAGTGAGATATGAACCTAGCAATGTAGTTCAATCTCCCTAAAAACCCGCGCACCTCTTTTTCTGTTCTAGGCGTCGACATTTCTTGTATTGATTTTATTTTCGCAGGATCAACCTCTATTCCTTTTTCGCTCACGATAAACCCCAGTAGTTTGCCCGACCTCACCCCGAAGGTGCACTTGTTAGGGTTCAGTCTCAGCCTGAACTTCCTAAGCCTCTTGAACAATTTTAGCAGATTAACCAAATGCTCCTCCTCCGTCTGGGATTTGGCAATCATATCATCAACATAAACCTCGATCTCTTTATGCATCATGTCATGAAAGAGAGTCGTCATAGCACGTTGATATGTTGCCCCAGCGTTCTTTAATCCGAAGGGCATCACTTTGTAACAAAATGTTCCCCAGGGCGTAATGAAAGTAGTCTTCTCCATGTCTTCTGGCGCCATTTTGATCTGATTATAGCCCGAGAAGCCATCCATGAAGGAGAATACGGAGAATTGAGCCGTGTTATCAACTAGCACATCGATGTGAGGAAGTGGAAAGTCATCTTTCGGGCTCGCCCTGTTCAAATCACGGTAGTCTACACACATTCACACTTTATCGTCTTTCTTTGGTACTGGCACAATATTAGCGACCCATGAGGGATATTTTGTAACAGCTGGGAAACCAGCATCCCATTGTTTTTGAACTTCCTCCTTGATCTTCACATCCATGTTCGGCCTAGTTCTTCGGAGTTTCTGCTTAATAGGCGGACATTCCTCTCGCAGCGGTAGACGGTGAACAACCATATCTGTATCCAATCCAGGCATATCTTCGTACGACCAAGAAAATATATCACTGTACTCTTTGAGCATCTCAACCAACCTTTGCTTGATGTCGCTCTGCAGCGCAGCCCCTATACGGATGTTCCTCTCAATCCCTTCCGACCCCAAATTGATAATCTCAATGACTTCCTCGTGAGGCAGAATGATTCTTTCTTCTTGTTTCACCAGCCAGGTCAACTCTTCTGGTACGTCGCCATCTTCCACAATATCTTCCTCAGCCAGAAATACCGGGTGCTCGAAGTCGAAGTGAGTCATAAATGGTTCATAGATGTCATCTGAAATAGTAATCCTGCAAAGGAAATGGTTAAATGCTTCAAAACGCGTACAAAGCAAGTAACCACATTGGAATTTTATTGTAAAAGATAAAAACAGGAAAAACAGGGATCACAACATTTGTATATGAAAAAACGCCTTTATTCATGATTAAACAATGTAATGTACATAACCAAATGGCCCTAAGCAAAATCATTATGCCCCGGGTAGGACACAGGATTATTCAACAATTAAGAAAACAAATCATTACTGTTTAGTTGTCACAAGAATAATTTCCTGGATAGACCAATTGCAGAGACTTTGTCCTGGCACGCTTGGCTTGATCCACGCGTCTATATCACAGTCGCTATCTCCTTCTTCTGAATCGGAAACAGCACTGATAGTCTCGAAGCTCACCCCGCCTGATGTGATGGTTATCGGCCCTCTGAACTTGGGCGCTCCTGAAGAGGATGATGATGACGAAGGATGATATCCAAGCCCGAACCTGTCGTTCTTCATAGGAATCTCCAACACCTGACCCCAACCCTTGGTCTCGCCTGCCTGCACTAGAGCTTGAGCCTCTTTGTACGATGACACTGCCACATCTGATATTTTACTTGGCACCGGAGCTTTGTCCTTAATTCGCAACCCATCAAAGGCTTGACAGGGTGTTTCATGTATTTCGCCGTCGACTTCCACATATCTGAATGAAGACAGATGGCTAACCAGAATATCTTCTTCTCCGCAAACAGTGACGACACTATCCCCAACCATATACTTCAGTTTCTGGTGCAACGTGGATGTGACTGCCCCGACGGCATGGATCCATGGTCGTCCAAGAAGGCAACTATACGCTGGCTGGATGTCTATTATATAGAATTTTGTTTCAAAAATTTCCGGCCCCACCTGCAATGGTAATGTTATTGATCCGAAAACTGACCTCCGCGTACCATCAAATGCCCTGACCACCAAGTCACTAGGCGTGCAGAGAATCCCTCTGATATCCAACTTCACCATTGCTTTCTTCGGAAGCACATTCAATGAAGACCCTGTATCCACCAACACACGGGACATGACCGTGCCCCTGCATTCAACTGAGACGTGCATCGCCATATTATGCTCTCTCCCCCTCGGGGTCAAATCAAAATCCGTAAATCCCAAACTATGGCCTGCGTTCACGTGCGCCATCACCCCTTCTAACTGATTAACCGAAACGTCTTGAGGAACGAATGACGTGTCTAGAATTTTCAATAAAGCGTTCCGATGGGCCTCGGAACATAATAGTAGTGACAAAATCGAGATCTTCGATGGCGTTTGCTGGAGGTGGTCCACAATTTTGTAATCACTTTTACGGATGAGCCTCATAAACTCTTCCACATCCTTAAGCGATGTTTCCTTTTCCTTTATCTGCGAGGGGCCACTCTCGTCTACCTTGGCTTTCCCCTTTGCCAATCTTTCTGCCTCTACCTCAGGAGATATGAAGATTCTCCCACTTCTGGTCATACCTCCTGTTTCGACAACATTATCTACAACCCCAGCTGGTTGTCTATTTACTTCAATTTTCTCACCGTCGCAATAAACCTCCAACCCGTAACAATAATCAGAATTTTAATGCTTTAGTGTGCAGTTAATTAATCCATTTAATCATCCGTTAGTTTATCATTAGCCCATTAATCCAAATTTTAATCATTTTATTTCATTTCAGTTTTTTTGGGGGTTCTTATCAATTTTTCGTTTGGGCCCATTTCAATTCGTAAGGCCCAGATCAGCATGAATTTGTCCAGAATTGTTCAGTAAGTCCAGAAGTTTCCAGAAAATTCCCGAGTTGTCCAGAGAATCTCAGCCTATAAAGCTTCGTCGCCACGTGTTGCGCAAGGGAGGACCCCACATTTCATCACCATCACACGCCACATCACATTCAGACTCTTCCTCTCTCTGCCACGAGATACCACACGTGGCCAGCATGCATCCATTGCCTCCACTACCAGCGCCACGTGCCTCCACCACAGCACTCCACTGGTCCTCGCCTGAAACTCTCCCCGGCCGGCATGCATGGCCGGCGGCCACCGTAACGGCAACCCTAAACCACTTCCGGCCGCCGTACCGGTCACCGGAAAACCTCAAACACCAAAAAGATTCCAGAAATCTTCTCCTTCTCCTCATTCCTTCATCTCTCCCGATCAACATCCAACCTCCGATCCAACCTCCGGTCATTTTCCTCCATCACCGATCAACCAACATCATCCATTCATCTTTCATAATCAACAAATCCAGAAACCATCGCCAATCACCTCCAGAATTCCGATCAGCATCATCTTCATCCGTTCGTCAGTTCATCAAACCTTCATCAAGCTTCACACATTGTCTAGAAATTCCAACAATCATCATCCTCTCCCTTTCTGATCATCATCATCATCGGTGTTCATACAATTTGTTCGTTAGATTCACCAGTTTTCAAGAACTCTCCGGTTGCTTCAAGATCCACCCCAGAAAGATTCATCTGTAAGCATCATTCAGGATACGAACATCGATCTTCTTCGTGATCTCTCCAGGATGTCTTCCATCTCCAGAAGAACATCAACAACAACGCTCAACCGTCTTCAAGAGTAGTCCCCGGAAACAGGTTGCAGCAAGAATCTTCATCACTTCATGCAAGAGATCCCCAAAAATTCATCAGGAATGATGAATACTCATCGAATCTTCAAGCGTTCATCATTTTTTTCCAGAAGAATCTCCAACATTCATCCTCTTCAAGCTTCATCAGACACGCAATCCTCATCGTGTAACAATACAAGAGCATGCAAGAACATTCCTTCATCTCCAGAAATCATCAGGCCGTGTATTTTCATCATCCACGAATCACACCCCAACAACCTCGAGATCTGCGAAGTTCTTTGAGGATCTTCATCCATGGCGCTTCTTCAAGACGCATCAATCTTTAACGGTCTGTGGAGTTGTGAAGGAAGAAGGTTTGAGATGAAAGATTGAAGGAGATTGAGAGTGAGACTGAGGGAGGTTGAACGGAGGAGACGGAGAGAGTTCAGAGAGGGGGGCGGCGGCGGTTGAGAGGAGAGAGGAGTTTAGGGTTTCAGAAGGTGAAGGGAGGAAGAGAGTGGGTTAGGGGACTGGGCCTTAGGCCCAAAGGTTTTTCGTGCCACCCCCCCGTTTTTGGTATCCACCCTCCATTTCTGTGTTTTTTTTGGAGGGACTATGGGTTGGGCCCATTGTTTTGCTGATACACCCCTGCGTTTTCAATATCCCCCCCTCCGTTTTTGCAGCCACAGTTATTGGGCTGGGCATCTGTTTTGTTTGCTTATTTTTTTCTGCTAATTCCCCCTTGTAAACATACACCCCCCTTCCCCTTTAGTATTTTCTTTTTGTTTTTTTTTCTCTCTTTATTATAGTGTATGGAAAAAATATATTGCAAAAGAAAAATAGAAAAAGTATATTTGAAAAAAAGGGAGAAATAGAAAAAGAAAAAGAAAAGTATATTTGAAAAAAAGGAGAAAATAGAAAAAGAAAAAGAAAAGAAATATTTTAAGAAAAGAAAAAATATTAGAGAAAAAAGATTGAACAAAAATACAATGAAGAAAAAAAGAAATATTTTGAAAGAAAGGAGAAAATAGTTGAAAAGAAAAGAAGGAAAAAGAGGAAAAAAATATTAAAGTAGACTTAATATTTTTTAGAGTGCATTTTTTTCATAGAGATATTTTACCCTTTTAGAGATAGCTTAGAAGTCCACTTGTTAGGGGACTTTTTCATTCGATTTTTCAGGATAGGATAGGATAGTATTTCCTAGGAGATTATTTTTCAGTATTCAATCATTGTAATCATTTTTCAGAATGTTAATAAAACGAGATTTGAGCTGTGGTCCCGATAGTAGCCGAACTACAGCTGCTCTGATTTCTCGTACCAGACGAGAATTTGTAGGCATAGGATGCGATATCCTAGCGAGCACACTAACAACTAACTTTTTGTACTCTCGCTGCTGTGCGATCGAGACTTTCCCGCTAACGACTAATTGTCACCTTTTTTTCTCTCTTGCCCGCGTGCATTTGAGACCAAACCGTAGTTTTGCCCATAGGTTCCCGTACCTTTGAAACCAGTTGATTTTCTCACTGCTGTGTGAGAATACCCTGTTTAGCCGTAGTTAGCCTGAACTACGAAAAGCTCTGATCTTCCATGCAGTGTGGAAGTACGTAGGCACAAGACGTGAGGTCTTGGCGAGCCAATTTCCCTGTAGTCCCGAACTACGTTGACTCTGACTTTCTCTCTTGAGAATACGTAGGCATAGAGTGCGACGCTCTATCGAGTCAGTTCCCTTCTGTTTAGATTTAGCAGTTGTAGATAGATTGTTTTTGCATCCTGTAGACAACCCAAGCAAGCGTGGATCCCGTCGAGTACGACGGACGTGAGGGGTGCTAATACCTTCCCCTTGCGTAACCGACTCCCGAACCCAGGTTTTGGTTGCGATGACCATACCTTTTCCCGTTTTTTGCGAGGTTTACTTCGAGCGTTTCCTTTCCCTCCGTTGGGATAAATAACGCACGGTGGCGACTCTTCTGTCAGCCGGCGCCGATTTTCGCAGTAGCGACAGCTGGCGACTCTGCTGGGGATAGCGATAGTTTCCTATGCGGGTCTGCTGGGGATCCAACGTCCCCTGGCTGCTAAGGACTGCGATAGTCCTTATGCATGTGGGATCCAACGTCCCCTCAGAGAGAGTCAATCCTAGCGCTTGTTTGCTCGTCTATTGGGGTTTATTTATTGATATTATCTGTTGCTGTTGGGGTGTTACGGGTGTTCTATGATTGAGAGATAAGCCGGACCTGGGCTTGAGTGCACCTTAGACTTAGAGTAGAGATTAGTGGGCGCCCGCTTGCTTTGCTTGCCTTGGTGTCCCACGAAATCTACACTCAGACGAGGTTCTTCTGGTTGGCCTCTTGACCCACCCTTTGGGTGGCTTGGGTTGCTGGTTAGTTGGATTGTCGACTCTGGGAACCGATCATTTGGAAGTTAGCTAAGTGAAGCCTCTTCAGGACTTGATGATGCCACTCCTTCTGGGAATCGTATCGTCAGTCTTGAAAGTCTGTGACGCTGACGACCGCATAGGATGCCGTACCTTGTCAGATATAGGTCCATACCTGTGAGTGGGGGGTTGTTTTTTGCAGGAAACTTGACTTCCAACCTACCCGTTATTTTGGTCTTCTTTTCAGAGCAACCGTACTCCGTCAGCAGTGCAGTAGTATTTAGAGATTTGTGTGGGGGCTGTGGTCCCGTTGTTTGCTGCATCTTGCATATCATGTGCATATCAGTGTTGCATCATATTGCATATCATCCTCCAGTTAGCCAGAGTTCTGATCCAGCCTTTGTTTCCTGAAGGTGATTACCCGGAGTTTGGATTGAGCAGCTGCTGATTGTCAGAATACCTACCTAGGGGTTGAGTAGATTTGAGCAGAATCAAGCATTGAAGTCAGCTGAGGACTATTGGTAGCTATGTCTGAAGGAAATTTCCAGTCTCCTAACACCCTGACAGGGTTCACTATGGCGTCCAACCCTCTGTATGATTCTATGGAAGACTTCCCTCAAGTGAACAACGTTGCTGCAGACCAAGTTGTACAGCCTTCTGTTGAGGACCGAGATCGACATGAGCAGTTTGTTGCCCAGAATGAGCGTCCTCCTCCTGTTAACAATCAAGGTGTTGCTTTCCCTGTGATGAATCCACAAAGAGATATTCCAATGGCCGGGATGGTAGATCCAAGAGCTCTTGAAAAGGATAGAAGACTCCGAGCGTTGGAAGAGGGAATGAAAGCTTTGAAAGTGAAAGATGCTGTTAACATGGATGCTGTAGGCATGTGTTTGGTTCCTGACCTGGTGTTGCCTTACAAGTTCAAAGTGCCGAAATTTGAGAAGTACACGGGAGATAGCTGTCCGAAGCTGCATTTGATGATGTTCTGTCGAAGAATGACTGCGTTCGCGCGAGATGATAAATTGATGATTCATTGCTTTCAAGATAGTCTGACTGGGGCATCTTTGAGGTGGTATATGCAGTTAGAGAGAAATCAGATTCAGTCATGGATGGATTTAGCCAGAGCTTTTCTGAAGCAGTACGATTATAATCTAGACATAGCTCCCTATCGCATGCAGTTGCAAGAATTGTCTCAAGAGAACAATGAACCTATCAGGAAGTATGCTCAGAGATGGAGAGAATTTGCTGCTAGAGTGCATCCACCGCTGTTAGACCAAGAGCTAACGAGCATGTTTGTAGATTCCCTACAAGATCCGTACTTCGAAAGATTGCTCGGACTTCCGTCAAGTTTCTCTGACGTGATAGCATTAGGAGAGCGCCTTGAGTATGCCATAAGAATTGGGAAAATTCAGATTACTTCAAATGATCAAGCTGGTGAAACTGAATATCCTTGTGACTATCAGAATGAAGAAGGAGATGTGATCAACGCAGTCATGCCAAAGGTTGAATATCCTCGAAGCGAATCAGTGAATTTTGTTGGTTCTTCATCTTATCAGAGATCAGTACCTCCTGTGGCTTGTTATACTGAACAGACAGCCGTGCCTGGGGCACCCTATCAGGAATCTTATGTCGCTTCCATTGCAAATCAGCGAACTCGTGGCCAAGGTTATCAGACTCGGCGTCAGAATCAGAACAGACCTCGTAGCAACTTGGAACGAAGGAAAGCTCCTTCTCACCCAGTGCCTATGCCGTATAGCCAGTTGCTACCATCTTTGATCCAGAGTTCTTTGGTGGAACCTAAAGCTCTTAGGCCAGTTCCAGAACCTTACCCTCCTGGGTACAGTCCCCACGTTCAGTGCGGTTACCATGGTGGCTCTCCGGGGCATTCGACAGAAGATTGTAAAGCATTTCAGGCGAAAATACAGCAGTTGATTGACCAAGATCGCATTTCCTTTCGAGAAGGGTTTCTGTTTGTTCATCCTAACCGCTCAGTTGTCTAAGCTCGTAGACTCGGAAGGTATTCCCCAGCAAAGGAGCCAGTGATCCAGACAGGCGTGCGCCTCAGCATTGGCAGTCCTCAGACTTTTATATCATTTGCATTTGCAGTTTCTTTTCTGTTAGTTACTACCTGCTTTTAAGCATTGTATGTTTCGAATGGTGATAATAATAAAGTGACTATGCATTTTTCTGAATTAATCATGTCGCTGTCGCTCATTTACTGCATTGCACTGACACTTGCATTTTATTTACTCCACTTTATCACTGTGACTAGCAAAGATTGGAGGGAGGATGACGAAATAAACTCATAACCGATGATCGTATGCTTTTAGATAAGACCTTACCAATGACGTACAAGGCATTGTTTCAAATCCCCCAAACACTGGAGATATAAGGAGTTAGTCCCTTGTTAACCACTTCGAGCCAGGAAGTAGAAGTTTTTTCGGACTTTTAAACCCTCACATCTTAACCCGGGGCAGGGTAGCTGTCAGTTAGCTTGACCGAGCATTCAAGTCTTACAGAGGAGTGTTGTCTTTCAAGGACCAATCAATTTATGCCTTTCAAGAGGTCATACCTCACCAATCAGGAGTGAGACAGTTACAATCCTTTCAGAGCAATCAAGACGACCAGTGTCACACGGCTTTGTTCCAAAAGAAAGAAATAAGAAAGCCCGCTAAGTAAAAAGAAAGAAAAAGCTAGAAAGCTAATGCTTAGGCAAAAATCAGGGCATCCCGCTGGACTTCAAAAGAAAACGAAAAATCGAAAAGAACTCAAAATGAGTCAGTCCAGGCAAAAATTAGGGAATCAAAAGAACGAAAAAGAGGGGATATCAAAAGAAATCTTTTCCCCAGCAAGTCACAAAGTCGTGTACACAGACACCGAAAAGCGAAGAAGGAGTAACTATCACTCCGGAAAAACCTTGTGAGTTCCTTAATTGTGGTTCTTACCATTCAACATACCTCTCGAAGAGGCGAGCGCTCGTGCCAGGTTAACTGAACCTTAGGATCGGAGATCATCACGTAGAAAGGGTGGGTACAAATCAAAATTTGAGCCAAATATCCTTTGTTTCACGAACCGTGAACCCGACCATGATACAATCCTTAAAAGACCTAATTGAGGTAGGGTTATTCTGAAGCGCATTATGATAAGGTTGAGTAACCTGACTCCTTCTTGACTTGCTAGTCACATCCTTGTTGTATTTTTCACTAATCACATAAGCACTACGTTTGAACTCTGGTTCACTCGTCACTCATAATCATGCATGTAAATGGGTGACAGCTCAAATTTTTTCAAAATCTGCATAAATGCTGCATTAAGATTACCATTCGTGAATAGACAGTTTTTATTGCAGGTTAGTAGTTGGCATGAAAGAAATTCCAGCAGGGAATAATCGAGCAGGACTGAGTAATTCAGCAGTCTGAACCCAGAAGGGTGTATGTTATGAAGCCTTGTGAATCAGGGGCATTATCTTCCAGTGAGTTCGGAATCAGTTAGTCTGAGGACAAGTCCTGAAGCTTCAGTTGATCAGGGGCAGTTTATTTGAGAAGCAGTTGACCAGAAGTGAGTCTTCTCGAGACCCAATCAGGGGAAATCATTCAGAACGTTGAGATTTGAAAGCAGAACCTTCAGATGGATAATCAGATCAGGTTAAGTCGCTAGAACGCTCATTCAGGGGCAAGTCACTGCAGAGAATGTTGAAATCAGTTGGGTGATAATTGTTTAATGGAGATTGAATTCTTTTGTCGTACAGATACCGGGGCAAGTAATATCGAGGTCATCTCGTAGCAAGCCGTTCAGAGCAATACTCCCAAGAGTTAGATTGGGGCAAGTTGCGTTGTACTGGGGCAAGTTGTGCAAGCCAGTCTTTTTACCCCCAGCTGAGTGCACTGGGGCAAGTTGTTCAAGCCAGTTGTTTATCCCCAGCCGGAGTTGAGTATCGGGGAATCGTGTCATTACCCTTACCAAAAACCTTAACATTTCGAAAAAGGCCTTGCTGTCGTTGGATCATTATCCTACAGTGTAAACCTGTTGCGTGTCAGTAACCAGTTATCTCCAAAGTCCAGTTCTCGCCTGGCAAACCGGTAACCAGTTCTCGTCTGGCCTACCCTATCGTAAGCATCAGTTCTCGTCTGGTGTAGTTTATTGTAAGCATCAGTTCCCGTCTGGTGCAGTTTATTGTAACCAGTTCTCGTCTGGTTACCGTTTCTTCAAGTGTTGTATCAGTTCTCGTCTGGTACATGTCGTCGCGTAACCAGTTCTCGTTAGGTCACCGTTTCTTCAAGTGTTGTATCAGTTCTCGTCTGGTACATGTCGTTACGTAACCAGTTCTCGTCTGGTCATCGTGTGTTTTAACCTGTGTGTTATACCAGTTCTCGTCTGGTGTACGTCAGCTTTCAATCAGTTCTCGCCTAGTTGTCTATACCTCAGTCTGTTATTCCAGTCAGCCCTGTCTGATGTCCAAACAAAAATCAATTTTCGTTCAATTTTCCTAATCGGTTTTGCTATCAGTTCTCGTCTGGTAGTCTACCTTTGAATGCTAGTTCTCGTCTAGTATTTTCCATATCTTCCACTGTGTACATAGTCCATGTTTTATCCTAAACCAGAAAAACAAACAAAAAACCTAAAAGTACCTGACACAGTATTTCCCAATGACTCGCATGGTGTCATGTTCCCCGATACGAAGCTCGACGGATACTAGTGCTCCGATTAATGGTTGAATTCCGTATGGATGTTGTTAAAGCAGAATTGCTACTCTTCAGCAGATGAAAGTAGCTTATTATCCCCGGAAGAGTCGAGATTGTATTTTATCCCGTATCAGAGTAGGATCAGGAGTATCCTCAGCAGATTAAGATTGATATCCTTGATAGTAGGGGCATTTCCAGCAGTGTGCTGCGCGCAATCAACCCCAGTTCGGGTTAATCCCCGCAGAGCAAAATCAGTTGTCAACGGTTTGAAGGGAGCATCCCCAAGCAGAGTTGTTTTTTTTCTTTCCCCAGTGAAGTCGCCAAGCAGGGTTGACTTATCATTTCTCCAGCAGGACGGTTATTCCCAGCGGATTTGGTTTCCCTTTTCCAGCATTTATTTTGCTGAGATGATTCTGTGATTTCGGTTCATCCCCAGTAAAGTGGACGTTACCTTCGGCATTTATGTTGCCAAGTGGTTTTCAGACCTGGTGTTCTCTGGCAGCTCGAGCCTGCATTAACATTTGCATATATAGTCATTGCATTTACAAGCATATAGTATATCCATGCCATCTGAGCATCGCATTTTCAAACAGAACGCATAGCATATTCATGTCATATAGGGCATTGCATCATTCTCAAGCATACGCATGTCGAAACATGGACCAGGTTGGTTACCTCATTGGATTTCGAATTTGTTCACCTGCAGAGTTGTGTGGTTAAGCTTCTCGTCTCCATCAGCAGCGTGATTCTTCATATTTGGTTGTTACGTCAGCATCGGAAAAAAAACAACAACGAAGATTGGCATATATCAAGTTTCTGAAGCTGCGGCCTGTTGACAGAATGGGTGCCAGACAGTTCAATTCAGAATTTCCCAGGAGAGTTTCCTCAGGTTCGCCGTGAACCATGAGTCGACAGAAAAGATCCCATGACAGATGGGAAGTCGTTTGCTTTTCTGAAGCATTATTCCAATACTTGTGGCGTCACACATGTGATTGGTGTTGCAAGGAGAAGAAAATTTATCAGAAAATTGACCAGTTGTCGCCATGACAACCAAACTTCAGTTCATTGGAAGCTATTCCTCAAGCAGTTGTGCAGTATATTCCCGCGGTTGGCAAATTTCAGGGTTCCATTTGTATTCAACCGTCATCTACCTTGAATGTTCGAAGGCTGAGCGCTCTTCAACCATTCAGGTCCAAGCCGCTTGAATAGGGGCAGCTGTTGCACCCTAAAATTTGACCAACCGGGTCCCGTATCTGGTTCTATGTTTCGACGCATGACCGCATTCGCATCTGCATACCGCATACAGCGCATATTTTCATTTGTTTTGATTCTATCGGGATCACAACTCTCGTCTCGCGTCTTAGGTGTTTTATCAGTAGAATCGTATTTTAGGGATATTTCTGTGTCCGTTTATTTTTACCGGCTATTTTCGTGCGCTCTCGCGGTGTTTTTTGTCGTTCAATGCTTATTTTGTTCCTTCGGGAATTATTGTGATTTTTCTGGATTTTATTAGCCATTATTAGGGTTTTAATAGATTTTAAATCATTTTTTAGAATATTAATAGGATTTTTAATAGTTTTAATTCTTTTTAGATAGTTTTTAATCATTTTAGGATTTAATAGGATATTGATGGTTTTTAATAGTTTTAATAGTTTTAATTCATTTTAGAATATTAGATATTAAATAGTTTTTTTCTATTATTTTCTTAATAGAATGAATAGATTTTTCTAGATATTATAGAATTAATAGGTTTTTGAATATTAGATTTAATTAGAGATCATATTAGGTTAATTGAATAGTTTAGAAATTAATTAGGTTTAGGTTAATCAGAATTTTAATGCTTTAGTGTGCAGTTAATTAATCCATTTAATCATCCGTTAGTTCATCATTAGCCCATTAATCCAAATTTTAATCATTTTATTTCATTTCAGTTTTTTTGGGGGTTCTTATCAATTTTTCGTTTGGGCCCATTTCAATTCGTAAGGCCCGGTTCAGCATGAATTTGTCCAGAATTGTTCAGTAAGTCCAGAAGTTTCCAGAAAATTCCCGAGTTGTCCAGAGAATCTCAGCCTATAAAGCTTCGTCGCCACGTGTTGCGCAAGGGAGGACCCCACATTTCATCACCATCACACGCCACATCACATTCAGACTCTTCCTCTCTCTACCACGAGATACCACACGTGGCCAGCATGCATCCATTGCCTCCACTACCAGCGCCACGTGCCTCCACCATAACACTCCACTGGTCCTCGCCTGAAACTCTCCCCGACCAGCATGCATGGCCGGCGGCCACCGTAACGGCAACCCTAAACCACTTCCGGCCGCCGTACCGGTCACCGGAAAACCTCAAACACCAAAAAGATTCTAGAAATCTTCTCCTTCTCCTCATTCCTTCATCTCTCCCGATCAACATCCAACCTCCGATCCAACCTCCGGTCATTTTCCTCCATCACCGATCAACCAACATCATCCATTCATCTTCCATAATCAACAAATCCAGAAACCACTACCAATCACCTCCAGAATTCCGATCAGCATCATCTTCATCCGTTCGTCAGTTCATCAAACCTTCATCAAGCTTCACACACTGTCCAGAAATTCCAACAATCATCATCCTCTCCCTTTCTGATCATCATCATCATCGGTGTTCATACAATTTGTTCGTTAGATTCACCAGTTTTCAAGAACTCTCCGGTTGCTTCAAGATCCACCCCAGAAAGATTCATCTGTAAGCATCATTCAGGATACGAACATCGATCTTCTTCGTGATCTCTCCAGGATGTCTTCCATCTCCAGAAGAACATCAACAACAACGCTCAACCGTCTTCAAGAGTAGTCCCCGGAAACAGGTTGCAGCAAGAATCTTCATCACTTCATGCAAGAGATCCCCAGAAATTCATCAGGAATGATGAATACTCATCGAATCTTCAAGCGTTCATCATTTTTTTCCAGAAGAATCTCCAACATTCATCCTCTTCAAGCTTCATCAGACACGCGATCCTCATCGTGTAACAATACAAGAGCATGCAAGAACATTCCTTCATCTCCAGAAATCATCAGGCCGTGTATTTTCATCATCCACGAATCACACCCCAACAACCTCGAGATCTGCGAAGTTCTTTGAGGATCTTCATCCATGGCGCTTTTTCAAGACGCATCAATCTTTAACGGTCTGTGGAGTTGTGAAGGAAGAAGGTTTGAGATGAAAGATTAAAGGAGATTGAGAGTGAGACTGAGGGAGGTTGAACGGAGGAGACGGAGAGAGTTCAGAGAGGGGGGCGGCGGCGGTTGAGAGGAGAGAGGAGTTTAGGGTTTCAGAAGGTGAAGGGAGGAAGAGAGTGGGTTAGGGGACTGGGCCTTAGGCCCAAAGTTTTTTCGTGCCACCCCCCCGTTTTTGGTATCCACCCTCCATTTCTGTGTTTTTTTGGAGGGACTATGGGCTGGGCCCATTGTTTTGCTGATACACCCCTGCGTTTTTAGTATCCCCCCCTCCGTTTTTGCAGCCACAGTTATTGGGCTGGGCCTCTGTTTTGTTTGCTTATTTTTTTCTGCTAATTCCCCCTTGTAAACATACACCCCCCTTCCCCTTTAGTATTTTCTTTTTGTTTTTTTTTCTCTCTTTATTATAGTGTATGGAAAAAATATATTGCAAAAGAAAAATAGAAAAAGTATATTTGAAAAAAAGGGAGAAAATAGAAAAAGAAAAAGAAAAGTATATTTGAAAAAAAGGAGAAAATAGAAAAAGAAAAAGAAAAGAAATATTTTAAGAAAAGAAAAAATATTAGAGCAAAAAGATTGAACAAAAATACAATGAAGAAAAAAAGAAATATTTTGAAAGAAAGGAGAAAATAGTTAAAAAGAAAAGAAGGAAAAAGAGGAAAAAAATATTAAAGTAGACTTAATATTTTTTAGAGTGCATTTTTTTCATAGAGATATTTTACCCTTTTAGAGATAGCTTAGAAGTCCACTTGTTAGGGGACTTTTTCATTCAATTTTTCAGGATAGGATAGGATAGTATTTCCTAGGAGATTATTTTTCAGTATTCAATCATTGTAATCATTTTTCAGAATGTTAATAAAACGAGATTTGAGCTGTGGTCCCGATAGTAGCCGAACTACAGCTGCTCTGATATCTCGTACCAGACGAGAATATGTAGGCATAGGATGCGATATCCTAGCGAGCACACTAACAACTAACTTTTTGTTCTCTCGCTGCTGTGCGATCGAGACTTTCCCGCTAACGACTAATTGTCACCTTTTTTCTCTCTTGCCCGCGTGCATTTGAGACCAAACCGTAGTTTTGCCCATAGGTTCTCGTACCTTTGAAACCAGTTGATTTTCTCACTGCTGTGTGAGAATACCCTGTTTAGCCGTAGTTAGCCTGAACTACGAAAAGCTCTGATCTTCCATGCAGTGTGGAAGTACGTAGGCACAAGACGCGAGGTCTTGGCGAGCCAATTTCCCTGTAGTCCCGAACTACGTTGACTCTGACTTTCTCTCTTGAGAATACGTAGGCATAGAGTGCGACGCTCTATCGAGTCAGTTCCCTTCTGTTTAGATTTAGCAGTTGTAGATAGATTGTTTTTGCATCCTGTAGACAACCCAAGCAAGCGTGGATCCCGTCGAGTACGACGGACGTGAGGGGTGCTAATACCTTCCCCTTGCGTAACCGACTCCCGAACCCAGGTTTTGGTTGCGATGACCATACCTTTTCCCGTTTTTTGCGAGGTTTACTTCGAGCGTTTCCTTTCCCTCCGTTGGGATAAATAACGCACGGTGGCGACTCTTCTGTCAGCCGGCGCCGATTTTCGCAGTAGCGACACATGGCACTGCTTTGGTACTTTCAAAAGGGACTGGCCCTGCTTTGGTAATAGTAATTGTCGGCCTCCTGGCAGGCGCCGTTATTGTTATTGTTTTTCTTGGAATCGTTACCGTAGCAACATCGTTCCGCTCTTCACACAATGCCTCTATAGGCTCTTCAACCGCGGTTCTATCAAACTGCAATGTTCTTTCATTCATCAAAGCCTGAATACCCTGTTTCAACTCATTACAACCCTCTGGCTGTATCCAATAATCCAAGCAAAATTCGTCACACCCCGGGAATACACCCCCTTTTAACAACCTGCTTTTGATCTCACCCAACGGTGTCTTCAGCTCATTGACATCCGTCACTAGACTCAAGTTCTCCTCGGTCAGGATGGCGTTTGCCCCGTGATTGGGCATAGGCTGTTGTACTATATTTGGACCCGCCTGCCCAAAGTTGATAGCTTTACTGTCCAACAAGTCTTGGACTTTATGTTTAAACGCATGACAGCCTTCAATATCATGTCCGGGCGCCCGGAGTGAAACTCACAGTGTTTACCAGCATCATAGCCAAACGGAGGAGTGCCCGTTAACGGCGCCATGGTCCTTTTCTCGACCAACTTCAACCCTAGCAGTGTCTGAAGGAGTTCGGCGTATGTTGAAGGAGGCGTTTCAAATACTTGCCTTGGCTTGCCCTCTAGGATTCTGCGTTGGGCGGGGTGTTGCCTTTGTTGTTGCTGCTGCTGCGGCTGCTGTTGCTGTTGTTGTTGTTGTGGAAAAGGGATGGTAACACTAGCGACCTGTTGATGCTGAGCATACGGACTTCGTCTTCTGCCCCGGCCCCTGCCACCAAACACGACATTATCATCACCTTGCCGTCTGCCACCGAATGCTTTTCTTGTACCTCCTACGGGGGTAGACTCACTTGCGTGGAATCTTCCAACTTTAATACCGTCTCCGACCATCTCACCCATAAGAATCAAATTTGAAAAACTGCTCAACGAAACATTAAACAACTTTTTGTAATATATCCCCGTGAATGTCCCAATGAACATACTATTCATTTCTCTTTCAGCTAACGGAGGATGCACTCTTGCCGCCATATCGCGCCATCTCTGTGCATACTCTTTAAAGCTTTCCTCTTTCTTCTGCGACAAACCTTGCAATTGAACTCGGTTCGGTGCCAGGTCACTATTATATTTATAATGCAAGACGAAAGCATCCGCCAATTGCTTCCAGGTTTTGATTTGAGCGGGTTCCAACCCCATGTACCACTCGAGTGACGACCCTGACAGGCTGTCTTGAAAGAAATGCATAAGCATCCTTTCGTCATCTGAATACGCGAACATCCTTCTGTAATAAGCGCGGACATGCACCTTAGGGCAAGTGTCCCCCTTAAATTTGTCGAAAGTGGGGGCTTTGAATTTCAGCGGTACCCTCAGCCCAGGCACCAAGCCCATAGTAGTCATGTCTAGTCCGGTAGAATTCTGATTAGCCATACCCTTCACCTGTTCTTCAAGCATTTTGATCCTCTGAGTATTGTCAACGGGTCCCTCAAATCCCACGCCTCTTCCCGAAAAGGCGTCCTCTTGGCAGTCTTCGCCCCAGTTCACATTTTCATTTCCGTACCCGTTATAACCAGTGTTGCGACCAAACCCTTGCTGATTAGTCATGGGACCTCGTCCCCCATTACCATAACCCTGCCCGAAACCAGTGTTGACAGGAATCAATCCAGCACCATTTCCACCATAACCCTGGTTAGCGTTACCAAAACCGTCGTAACCGAAATCCTGAGTGTTGAAGCCGAACTTTCCGCCCTGATTTCCGTACTCAAACCCCTGGTCGTTATAGTCGAATCCATTGTTACCAAAACCATTACCGCCATTGTAGTTACCACCGCCCAGATTGGCATCTCCAATTCCAACATTGTTAACAACAGTCTCATGTCCATTCCCTGCGTTACCATTGCCAGCGCCAGCGTCATGGTTTACAACCACAACAGGTGGGGTCACCACAGGAGGAACCACAGGCGTAGGGGGCCCATCCTCATGAAGAGTTTCGACATGCACAGAGTTGTGGTCATTGTTGCCGTTCCCATTAGCCTGCGTCAGCAGCGGCTGTACCAAAGTCTGGAGATTCTCCTAGCCTTTAGCAATGCTCTCCATTGCCTGCATGAACAAATTCAACTTCTCGCAAATCTCCTGCATCTCCACTTGGACTTGATCCATGATTCTCTTGCAGTTGTTTCGGGTTGAATAGCGGTGAACTCGTGGTTCGTCAATCCTGGAAACCTGGAAATGCAGGAAGTAAGGTACGGATTCAAGAATACCGGTCATGCAATATGAATGCAAATGCAATTATGTAAATATGCTACAGGTTATATTCCCCCCCCCCCCCCCCCGATTCTAGTTTCGGAGAGAAGGCCATTACGACAATGGAGTCCCTTTTTAAGCAAGCAAGGAATCGGAAAACCCTCATATATAACCAGATGCCAATAGGCTGAGTACAAGAGTACAACTGAATACAACTGAAGATACCTCGGCCAACAAGCCTGGCGATGGTCCAAATGCAAGTACAAATAACAAAAGCAAGGCAAAGATAAGTTAGGCCAAATGGCATGCTCTGACGTCCTCCAATATCCTCATCGTCTCCGAGTTCCCTAGTCGGGAGATCAGCTCCTGTATCAGCAAGGCATGCCGCTCGGTAGTGGATCTCAGCTTTTTGGCCTCGTCCTGGTAGGTTCCTTTGCCAGAACTCTCGTCAAATCGGTACCTCTTGGAACCAGCCTTCACTTCATAACCTCTCGGCTTCTCGTCAATGTCACTTACTCTGAGCTCAGCAGCGCTCCTAAGTGATGTCTCTTCAGCAATCTTTGCGTCTTGGGCTCTAATTTGTGCCTCTAGCGTAGCAATCTGCAGCTTCAATGCGTCTTCACGCTCCTTCCGCTTGGTAAGCGTGGCATTCCACAAAGCTTCCCACTTGCTGATACGGGCATAAGCTTTGCTTAGAAGTTCCTTCTTGGAAGTAAGCACCTTGCTAACACCGTTCAAGGCTATCCCCACTTTTTCTTTCTTGTTGGTCTCTTCTGTCAGCTCCAATCCCAACTTGTTAATCAATTCAGTCTGTTCCTTCACAGTGAAGGTGGCTTCATTCTTCTCGCGACGTAACTGGAAGATTTCCTTCTCTAACTCCTCATTGGCTTTCTTCAGTTCCTCGTTTTCAGCCAATAATTTGTTATACTTCTCACTCTCTTCCGAAGGAGGTACCTCAATCAATGGAAGATACAGGGGTTCCACAGCTGGATAAGGCATCAAAGAAGTACTAGCTCTCTCGCGGACCCATGCCAAATAAGGATCATAAGCTCTGTTGTTGCTCTTACCGAGCAAAACCTTCCCCCTCCTATGGATGTTAGCCCATGCATGTCTTAATCTGATCACAACAGCCGTGTCTAATGACCCTGTGAGATACAGAGATTCCTGTATCTCCTTCTCAATAGGAGCGTCCCTCAAAGCGTAATCGAACTGTCTTACTAGCAATGAAGGGTTATAGTTGATACAGCCTTTCCGTCCAATCAAGGGGACATTCAGGAAGCCACTGCAACTATATATAATATCAATACCAAGCATACTCTGATCAAACCAAATGATATTCTCAGCAGACAGCCCCATCAACCGGGAAGACCAATCCAAAGTATCAACAACATCAACAAAAGGTCCTGTCTTCGGAAGGTGCCCCTGGAACCACCTGTACAGGAGAGGAAGACAGCAGGAAACGTTCTTGCCACGACGTTTCTCATTCTTGTAGTGAATGGAATGATAAACATCACCCAAGAGAGTAGGAACTGGATTCTTCGAGGCGAGAATCAAGAAGGCCTCTGAGTTGACAAAGTCTGGCACATTAGGAAACAGGACAATCCCATAGATGCAGACAGCTAGAATAACACTGAAGGCAACCCAACATCCACTCTTCGCGCACTGTGTAGCCTTCTCAACTAGGACAGACAAGTGAAAGCCATAAGCTCCATTCAGCTTGACCAAGCCTCCTGGAAACTCAGAAGTGTCTAAACTGACAATCTCAGCAAGTGTAGCCAACTCAGGCTCAGCATCAACATGTATGAAGGGCATCTGATCTAACACAGGAACTCCCAACATTGTAGAATACTCCTCCAGAGTGGGCGCTAGAATATAGTCGGGAAATAAGAAACATCTCAGTTGCGGCTCATAAAACTGCAACAAAGTATACATCCCAGTCGTCTCAAATGCTGATGGTCTGTATAACAAACTGAGTAATCTCCCATAAGATACCCTGAACTCAGCCCTCACACTCTCATCTGCTAGAGCAACTAATCCCAGCAAGGAACTGACATCTGGCGAATGCAACCGGTAAGCAACTGTCTTCTTCAGGGACTCCATGTCTGGCTAGAGGATACACTAGAATCAGAGGGGAATGATCACCTGCAACATAAATACATGTTAATGAAATGCAATCATGAAAATGCACATGCATATGCAAACAAGGGACTAAGTGCAATGCTGATAGACTGTGCTGCTCTGTACTAAAGCCTTGAAAAACATCTAATCTTTATCTCAACCCAAACCACCCACTCAAATGAACCTTGTAACCGCATTTCTCTGACAGAGATAAACCAGGTATTCTGAGGTCAAAGGTTTCCTGCAAACAGACCCACCTACCCCTCACAGGTGTGTACTTAACTCGCAGACGAGGTACGACATCCTATGCGGGTTCAACGTCACAGAATTTCAAGAGCGATGATACGATACCCAAAAGGTGTGGCATCATCATCCCTTGAAGCGGCCTCACTTAGTTGAATCCCAATTGATAGGTTCCCAGAGTCGACAATCCTCGGGTCAGACAACTTTTCGAGCCCTAAGGGCCAGGCAAGAAGCATCAAAGAGAATCTCGTCCGAGCGTAAATTTCGCGGCTAGCTGGTGCGAGCTAAGCAAGCAGGCTAACCACTACTCTCTACTTCTAAGTCTATGTGTAACCTCAAGCCCAGGTCCGGCTTATCTCTCAGCAGGTTACCCCTTCCCACAACAGCAATAACAATATAAAGCTGATAATAAAATGCGAAAAGTAAAGACAGAAAAGTAAATCTATACAACACCAATGACGGGAAAACAAGCGCTAGGATTGACTTGCATAGGGGATATTCCTGTCCCCAGCAGAGTCGCCAGCTGTCGCTACTGCGAAAATCGGCGCCGACTAAACAGAAGAGTCGCCACCGTGCGTTATTTATCCCACAGGAGGGAAAGGAAACGCTCAGAGTAAACCTAACGCAAAGACGGGAAAGGAATGGCCATTGCAACCAAATCCTGGATTCGGGAGTCGGTTACGTAAGGGGAAGGTATTAACACCCCTCACGTCCGTCGTACTCGACGGGATCCACGCTTGTTTTCTAGTACGGATTGTTATACTATCTATTCTACAGGTCTGGGGTTAAAAGAAAATGAAATGACTCGGTAAAGTATCTCACTTTATGCCTACGTATTCCCGTCTGGAACGAGAAATCAGAGTCAACGTAGTTCGCCTACCTACTGGCAAGGAGGGGAAGGTTGCTCGCTAGGATATCACACCCTATGCCTACGTACTTTCATTCCGCATGAAAGATCAGAGCAAACGTAGTTCGGGCCACGGAAGACACAAGCTTGTCTGAATGTTTTTTATCTCCCTATGAAAGGGTTTTCCTGATTAAAGGTCCAAGCGGACAAAAATTGACATTTTGATGTTTGTTTTCAGTCTTTTACACAAGAACTGTTTGTTATGATGTTTGCAATCTCTGACGCACTAGAGACTATGATTTGAGGGTGACTACGTCGTATGCCACCCTAAGGGTAACACACTAAGTAATCAGATTACTGAAGAGTGACCCTCCAGCAACCTTTCTCAAGTGGCTTAAGGCTCGTAGCGTACGACATCGATTATCCTTATTACTGTGTTTTGAATTGTTCTGAGATAGAAGAGAAGGAAGTCTACAAAACCTAGGGTTTGAAAGGGGAATCAAAACTACCCTAATGTTATCATGCATGGGTTACAACCTAATGTCTGTCATATTTCTCTCTTGTACAGAGGGAAACAGAGATCCTAGGGGATAAACGGAAAAGAAACAGCAGATATACAGTAAACAGTAAAATACGCATGAGATGTAGCAAAACAAACGAGGCAAGGGAAAACAATAGGCAAAGTGAAACAGCTTCACCTCAAACCTAAGGGAAAATCAACAGACAATACAGCAAAGAAAATACCACCCAACACCAGCTCAGATAGCAACACCAGCTCCTGCAGTAAGCAGTTCAAACAGCACCAGCTCTGGCAGCTACAGTTGATTAACAACACAAGGTTGACAGTAACAACTTCAAGCAAGATCCCATATTCTCTTTCCAATGATATTCAAGCTTCAGATAAGCTCTTATATCCAATAATCTCCAACTTTAGCAAGCATTGAACCCCAGTAAGCAAACAACTTCAGACAGCAACAAAACCCTAATTTCACAGTCAACCAGCTTTGACAGGCACAAGCTTCATCTTCACCAGTATTCAATGCACTTCATCTTCAATAAGCTTCCATCTTCAAGGCAAACACTCACAGGAGAGAATCAACTGATAGATGGAGTTGGAATGTTAAGAGGCTTAATGATAACCCAGGGAAATCATTAAGATCTTATCATAGCAAGTGAAAGGTATCCTCAAGGTTCTACCCAATCAAAGCATGCTCTACATCCCTCCTAAGGTGAGATGGAACTCTTTTAGGGGACCTTGTGTCATAGGATGGAATAGAGGCACAAGAAGCTCTCTATGTTTGACAAAAGAAATCAGTCTACTCTAGAGCTCTCCCTATATCTCCTATCCCCTAAGTCTTCAAAAGCCATCTTCAAGCACAAGCAACTTCAAGCTCCAAGCATTATTATTTGTCTTCAATCATCCTCAAGGTCTTCATAGACTCCTCAAGCCAAGCACAAGCCCCAACACCCAAAGAAAAGGCCCAAAACCCATCAAACCAAACAATATCCCAAGAGGGAAACATACCAATATCAACCAAATTGCAAAAAATCAAATAAAACCGAAATACTCATCATAAAATCCTAGATTAATTTCTTAGGGACCCTAATTATGTACCCTATACCCCACATAAACCCCAAGGCCTAAATCAAACTAAAAACCCAAAAACTATGTGTTGAAATGCACCTATGTCAAGGTAAACCCTAATCCTAATCACCCTAAAGTTTAATGTCCAAAACTAACCTAAATTAAATCACAAAAATGTGATAAAATTCTAGGGGGAACCTAATACTATAATCTAACTATAGAAAAAAGAATCAAGTTAAAATTCTAAATCAAATGACCATACTAAATTCAGCAAGTTGCAATATCAAATGAAAATGAAATAAAAGTAATTAAACTTGTGAAAATGCCATAAAAATGAAAAATACCTGAATTAATATTTTTATTCTTTTATTATTTTCTTGATGTCTTGATGAAAATGGGAAAAAAATCCCATACAAAAATGTTATGTTTTCAATTTATTATGAATTTTCAAAGAACTTAAAATAAATGTGTGAAATGAAATGAAAAATAAAAGAAAATGAAAAGGGAGCGTGTCAAATAGCAATCAAGACTAGTTCAAATCACCAACTGGGCCTAGAGGGGGGTGTCAATAGTCAGCGCGCCTAAGCCCAATTCTACTTCAGAAAATTAAAACGAAAATATAAAGGAAAATGGAAAAGTTATGTGACAAATAGCAACAAAATTACGTGTGTTTCTCATTGGGCCTTGGAAGAGGGGTGTGGTTATCAAGTTCTCACTTAAGCCCATACTACAACTTAAGTGAAACGCTGCGCTTTGATCACTCTTCATACTCTCTCACAAAATGAATCACGCGTGGCCGTTGGATGGTGATTGGGTCAAAGGTCTTCCTAAGATCTAAGGGTGGCTAGGTTATCTTCAACCTTCAAACTCTGAAAGGAGGGAAAAGCCATGGATGAACAGAGGTATGAACTTCATCTTCTCCAAATCGTGCTCCCTCAAATCTTCATCAAAAATCACAAATGAAAACCCTAACTCACTCCATTTTTCACCAGCAATTCAATCATGGTAATCAAAATCACTGAAACATCTTCCTCCTCAAAACACGATTGAATCATCAGAAATTGATCAAGAACCAAAACTCATCAAACTTGAAATTGAATAGCTCAACCTCTTCCCCACTTCACCCTGATCATTTCTAGCTATCAAACTAAGATTATAACACCAAGAACACGAAGATACAAGCATGAACAGAAATTGAGTCACTCACTTACTTGTCTCTAAATCAACCCTAATGCTACCAGAAAGCTCCATATGATCATCTACATTGAGTCTAACTATTCAAAGCCGATTGAAACTGCCTAAATCAAGTTGTGGAGTGACATTTACATACCTGCAATTTTGAGATGAATAGAGTGATCAAAGCTTCAAGATAAGCTTCAATACTTTCCAGACACCTTCACCAACACCAAAGGAGGCTTATGTATGCAAAGAGATGAATTGAAATGGCTTGGATTCTTGAATTCGATCTTGAGTTGCATATGAAAAATTTCAAAGGCTATCACATGATTCTCCACCAATCTTGCTATGGATTCTATCTGGAATCATCCACCAATGCTGGAGCAAGCTTCTGAGATCAAAAGGAGGGATTGAAAGTGGTTGAAACTGTGTAACAGAATTTGGTTTTGCAAATGGAAGTTGAAATTGCAATCCTTCAAATCTCTCTCAATTCTCTCTAACTCTAGCTCTGAATCACTTCACAAGTATATATAGAATGTGTTTGAAGACCCTAGAAAGTTCTAGATTGATCCTATGAGAAAATCAACTTCTCATGTCATGAAATCTCATGTCATGCTATATTCATACCAACTCATGATAGCAGCTTGTATTTGCACTCAATTCTGATCCAAATTGTCTTCTAATGAGATATTGGATGTGTTAAGATGGAAGGAAGCCTTGCATTTGCCTTGACAAGTGATTTTGCATATGTGCCTTATGATGCAAGTAGCCCATTTACAAAGCAAGTCATAAAAATAACCCTCAATTCAAAATTGTGGCAATGTCAATATTCTCAAAATGCATTTTACAATCAAATTGGTATGTCATATGGCTTGGTTTGGATGTGTAGATCAAAAACCCTACTTTCCAACCTTGGTTCATTTAAAATTTACCCTTATTTTAGGCCATTTTTATGATTTTATGAAGCAAGCCATTCCAAACTCTCATTACATCTTATATAGCCTAAAAACATCATTTTGAACACATCTCATGTTGAACATTTTTCCATTTGAAGAGTGGAATATGGAGATTTGGACATATGTTGAAAAATGACCTGTAATTCAACTTTCCCAAAATACCCCTGGGTTGCCAAGACCATAACTTGAGTTCCACAAATCCTCTTGAGGACTTATAGTACTAAAATTAAAGCTAAGATCAATATCTACAACTCTTATGTTGTCCAAGAATCCATTTGAAAAATCCTTGATGGGAAAAAGTTGCTTGGAAGTCAAGTGACTTTCACAGATAAATTTCAGTGTCCTCTGGTGACCCATAACTTGCAAGAACCATAACTTGAGTTCTACAAATCTCCTTGAAGACTTCTAGTACTCAAATTAAAGCTATTGATAAGTTCTAAAAGTTTCATGTTGCCCAATAATTCATTTGAAGCTTGCCTATTGACTTATATGGCTTGGAAGTGAGGCCTAAATTAGGGGATTTTACACTAAAACCCTAATTTAGTAACTCCTCTTCTTCTTGATTCTCTTTGATTTCTCCTTGGCACAACACCACACATGTATCCACATATCAATTCATGAATCCTACATCCTCAAACTAAGCCTTGATACTCTTCAATCACTCAGTTGACCTAAGGTTGACCTAGGGTTGACCCAGATGAAACCCTAGTTCATTGTACTTCAACTCTGGCTCTTGTACTTGTATCAATGACTTGTCTCATCTTCAAAATGACCCTATAGGTCTTCCATGATCTTTGTACACATTCCATACCCTCAGTCATGGCTCACACACTTATTGATGATCTTCCACACCCCCAGATTAGGAGAGAAATCCACTAGTTGACCTTCAAACTTTTCAAAGCTTCAACTCATTTCTTGATTACTTGGATGGTCTTGAACTTGAATAAAACCCCTTGATGGGCCTCTTTCTGATAAGAATGGCACTTGATCCCCTGTTAGATGACTTGTTATGCTATGCTATGCAAATGATTAGACTATGTACATGACTTATTATGCAAATGACAATGCAATTGAAACATAAACCAGGTGAAATAGGTTGAGCAAATTTTAGGGTGCAACAATTCCCCCTTGTACTCCCAAGAGTGGTATATTTGGAAAAGAACCACAACTGTCAATGTAGACCCCTCGATCATACGCGGGATCGTACCAATGAATATCTTCTTGAGTTAGAGACATAATCATTTGAGACCATCTCCAACCAGTAGGGTTTTCCTTGAAATTGTCCGTCCTTGGTAAATGATTGACAAACCATTTGTACAACAAGGGTGCACAATAGAGAATAGTTCCTCTTCCATGAATAGTCCTGTGATGAATAGAATGATAAACATCACCTATCAAAGAGGGTACCAGATTACCATTCAAGAACACGGTGATAGCACTTGAATTGAAAAATTCTTTTATCTTAGGGAACAACACCAACCCATATATCAATAGAGCCAAAACCGCTTCAAATGTGTCCATACTATCATCCTTGGCAAGATAATTAGCCTTCTCTAATAAGTAATTAGAATGAAAACCTTTAACTCCATTCTTTGAAGCATAGTTGGCTTTGATCTCGGATACTTCTAGATGAAGTGTGTCAGCAATCTCTTTCGACGAGGGTAACTTCTCCAAACTGCTGAACAGTTTCTTATCTGTCACAGAGATTCTAATGAAGTAGGAGTATTCTTCTAGTGTCGGCATCAATTGGTAATCTAGGAAGGAGAAGCAGTGGTATAGCAAATCGTAGAACTGAACCAAAGTGCTAAGAACCCCTTCTTCCATTCTAGTATTCACAATACTCATGAGTTTCCCGTACGTTTTCCCAAAATCTTCGGATAACAACATTCCTAGCTCTCTTAACTTCATTGTATCACATTTCTTGAAGTTGTATTTATTAGTGTTTCTTTTCCCAAAATCCATGATATCTAGGGTTTCGCAAAAAAGAAGACAACTGAGTTTCACAAATGATCCAATGATCCAATGCAAAATCCATGATATCTAAGACTTATCTCACCATTCAAGATATCACTCAAATGATCCAATGCAAACATATAGTTATATATTCACAAATATACATGTATAGGCAAACATACAGAGATATAACATTACAAGCACACAAAGTGGGTTAAACCCTCAATTTATCCCTAGTAAAGTCGCCATTTCTGTTGCGGTGAGAATCGAATACCAAGCTATTGATTAACTTGAATCTTAATTCATTGAAATTCACCACTGATATTTGATTTATCCAAATGAAAGGTTAAAGAAATAAAAACCTTTTGCATGATATAACAACAACGCTAGAGTTTCGGGGATCGGGGGTTGGTTATGCCTAGGGTAATTATTCACATCCCAAACATCTGTAGTACTCTACATGAACCTTTTGTGTATATGTATGCTAAGTTATCTAAGTTGTTGTTTGATAGGGTCATGGGATCAAGGTTAAGGTAAAGACCTAAGGATATTTCTAAGTTTGCTCGCAAAGATATCACATCTTATGCCTACGTATCCTTACTAGGATGGAATCAGAGCAACCGCAGTTCACCTCACTAAGGTTGAGAAATACTTGACTATGGTAAAGACTCCAAGGGGTAACAAACATAACAATGTTTGTATAGAGTTTGACAAAACTCTCTAGACCTAAGTTTAGCACTCAAGGGGATTGACTTTGACAAAATCCAAGAGAGGAGTAAGTAATCATGAAAATGATCCTTACATAGAGTTAACAAACTCTATCTTAAAGTTCTAATTGAAATATATAGGTTCTAACTTAACTAAGTTAAAGGACCTAATGACTTAACCAAGTCAAAGGGAGGGGTAATGAGTTATCTATGACAGTGTTGTCAATAGAGAGGCTTTCCTTTGGAATAAGGGATAACAAGGCAACTGGATGAGATGTAACAACCTATATCACTTGGGGAAACTTAACAAATCCTAAATACACACATGCATTCATTCAAACATGATGAAGATATAAAGTCATGGTAACAACCAAGAAAGATAAGGGCAAGCATGTGACAACATTAAGCAAAGATGATAATAAGGCAACTTGATGAGAACTGATAAGTACCATTACTGGGCAAACAAACTTGATAAAGATAAAGATAAACAAGTATTAAAAATTAAAAAAATTGAACACAAAAGGCATGGTAACAACCAAGTTTTTATGATTTAACATTACAATGTTCAAATATCATGAAGGTAACAACCAACAAGGGCAAGCATGAAACATGTGTAACAACAACATTTTCATCAATGGTATTCAAACAAAACTCATGCAAACAAGTTACAAATTGAATAAAACATGGTATATGAATCAATTAAATACAAATTTAACACATTTAATCATATTCAAGACATATTGATGACAATCAATCATGGATAGGCAAGAAAAGTAACAACAGTTCAAGCATAGATTTAAACTTCACAAAGGGAAAAATAAACAAGATTCATGGTAACTTTCAAGGAAAGAAACAACCCTAAAAATTTTATGGTTCTAAAAAGACACATAAACAATTAAAATTTGGGTGAAGGATCATGTTCATGAGGTTACAACATCAAGAAACATATCATGATTCACAAAGAAGTTTCAAGGCATACTTTTCACATTCATGCATTTAAAAAAGCCAAGTATAATCATGATAAAGCAAAAGATCCAAGTGGTTTCAAACATATAAACATGTTATAAATTAAACAATGATTCATACAAGATCAATCTTACAATAAAAATCAAGTACTATGTCAAGAAAGTTCATGAAAACCAAAGAAAACCCTAAAAGGGACCATGTCATTCAAGTGGACCAAAGTGTTTCAAAAATAACAAATTTTGAATTCTTTCTTCACAAATTGAAACTAGACATATTAAGGAGCATAGTGCAAAAACAGTGGCATTAAAATGATAAAAACCAAAGAAGTCATGCACATTTAAAAACTAGGCAACTAGGGCAAAAAATAAGGCAAGGTAGATTTTGCAAGAAGGGTCGTAACTCACTCAAAACTTAATCAAATTGGATGAAATAAAAAAGAAAATTGTGTATTTTTTCACAATAAATCCAATGGTGGTGGTGGTTTTCTTAGATCATGCACCATGTGAAAAACTTGATAGCATCATTGAAAAAGACAAGTTATGTGCAAGAGCAATGTGACCGTCCAATGTACATGTTCTAAGCAGCAAGTAATGATTCAAACACAACATATGAGACATACAAAGACTGCTTACAAGCATCATACATAAACAAGCTAATTCAATAGGTGGCATATGTAGTGGCGAAAATAGCAAGCTTGTGCAAGAGCAAAGCAACAAACAAAAATGTACCAATTCAACATCAACCAAATGATCAAACATATCACATATGACCTATATATGATGTTTACAAACACCAATCATCTATGCCTAGCCAGAATCAATAAGTTGCATATTAAAATAACACTTAAAGTAAGATAACAATCCAAACCAAAGAGACAGTCATGAATACCCAAGTTTATGAGCAAGAAATGGTTCAAACATGACCTATAAAGTGTATCTAGCATGTTCATAATCAGTGTACATCAATATTCAGCATGATCATAAAAGTAGCAAGTTGGAACACTTACCTCTTGTAGCTTTTTCAATTCAATGCACCAAATAAGAAAACCAGTTGATGGGTGATGATCCCAGCACCTCCAATATGTTCCAATAAGGTGATCAAATGATAAGAACTCCTCCAAGATCATTGTCTTGACATAATGCCTTCTTATGCAAGAAAACACCAAAAGCTTCAAAGTGAAACTCTAGGAAATGGTGTTACAAAACTTTTATGATGCCATGGACAGTTCAGACAACTTATATGGAGAGTGTTTGAAGTGTTAGAATGATTGTAAAAGGGTTGGTTTGGTTCTGGTCTACGAAGATGCAGAAAAGTCAAATTTCTAAGGTATGAGAGTTGACTTTTGGAATGTGAGGTTTTCTGGTGAATGTGAGGATTTGAACAACTTTAATGCATCATATGTGATGTGTTTGAGGTGTTGGTTCAAGTTTTTGGTGGTTGTATTAAGTTGTGGCAGAGTTTTTGCAAAGCAGATTTTTCTTCACAAAGAAGCAACTTCTACCACTTGCAAGAAGGTGGTGATCAGAGAAATGAGAGAAATTCAACTTGGTTTCTAGTTGATTCTAGTGTAGTTTGGATGTTAGAAGTGTGTTCTATTTATAGACAAGCTTGGATAATGAGAGGTATGGGCAAATTGTGCCAACTTGCCAAGTTTGCCCTTTATGGAGGCAAAATGAGCAAATCCAACATGGGATTTCTTTTCTGACCATGAGCAACCTTCCTATACGTTTTAAAATCACCAATAGCCTGTAAATAGTTGAAATAAAGTGAAGGAAAGAGAGTAGCTAATACAGTAGCTGAGGTGTAGCTGAAAATGCAAAAAGTTTCTCTCTCCTACTTGCATCCACTTGCTTGAATAAACAAATCAAATAATTCAATCTCGGGTTTTTTCTCGTGGTAATCCATTGTAATCTCATTAATTAAGTCCCTAAACATCATAGAATGAGTTAAATAAGGGATTAGAAGAGATTTGAGTACCTTATGTGTCGCATCGCTGTGTAGAGGGGCCGACAATGACAGAAGAGTCGCCACCGTTTGTTATTTATCCCAAAAGAGGGAAAGGAAACGATCAGAGAAAACCTAACGAAAACGGGAGAAGACAGGTCATCGCAACAATGTCTCAGGTTCGGGAGTCGGTTATGCAAGGGGAAGGTATTAGTACCCCTGACGTTCGTCGTACTCGACGGGATCCACGCTTTGTTGTCTATCTAAGAGGGTGTTTACTAACTAAGCTAAAGGTCTCAGGGAAAAAATAAAAGAAAAAAGACTCGGCAGAGCATTACCGCTCTGTGCCTACGTATTCCCTCGTGCAATGGGAAAGTCAGAGTCAACGTAGTTCGGCTAACTACAGGCAAAAGGTGGGGAAGGTTGCTCGCCGAGACGTTGCCGTCTCGTGCCTACGTATTCTCATCTGGTATGAGAAATCAGAGAAAACGTAGTTCGGGCTACAAGAACACCGGATGGTTCAAAATGTTTTACCCGAGTAGGGTTAAAACTTAGTTCTAGCAGTTAGGTGTATGCAGCTCGACCATTGGAGACTTAGGCGTTACTTGTTTGTGGTAGAACCAAGAGTTAACAAAACTCTCTTTATGAAAAAGATTTTCCAAATTAAGATCACGAAGGATAAAAAGTTTGAAGTTTGTTTTTGTTTTTTTTGGAGAAGAAGTGCATTGATTATTGTTTGTAATTCATGTTGCACTAAAGACTATGACCTAGGAGCGAATGTGTCGCATATTGTAACACCCATTTTAATTATTTAGTCTTTTTGGTGTTATTTTATGTTGGTGTGCCCAAGGTGGGGGTGTGTTTGAGTATTATCGGGGGGGGGGGGGGGGGGGGGTGTCCTTAATTTATAGGAGTTGTGTATTAAAATGTAGAGGTGATATTATAATATAAATAATATTGGTGATAATTTAATTAATAGTAATATTATTATTATTATTATTATTATTATTATGATTATTATTATCATTATTATTATTATTATTGTTGGTTGTATTATTATTATTATTATTATTATTATTATTATTATTATTATTATAATGATTATTATTATTATTATTATTATTATTATTATTATTGGGATTAAAATATAAAATAAGAAGTTGAGGGGATTTGGGAAAGTTGGAGAGAGAAGTGAAAAGTCACGATAGAAACTGTCAGAGAAGAGAATTGGGACAGACCATGAGAACGAAGAAGAAGTAGAAAGGGAAGAGGCTAGGGCTATCGATTCTTGAGGAATTCTTCATCAATCAGAGCGATAATTGAGGTAAGGGGGGGGGGGGGGGAGAAATTGATTGGGATTGGTAAATTGCATGAAATTGGGTAGAGGGGAGTCCTTAACCCCGTAGGGATTTGATGCGTATGAGTTTTATATTGGCATGCTTATTATTATTGTTGATGCTGTTGAATTGATGAATGCTGATGATGCATTTTGGTGTATATGTTATGGTGATGTCGGTGAGATTCTATGTTGTTACTGTAGTGTTGATGATGACCATGATTATGGCTTTGGTGAGGTTTTGAGCAACTCTGAGGTATTGGTGATGTACCGGAATGTTAATTCTAGAGTGAAACATAGGGGGCAATTGATGAGAGTAATGTGTGATAATTGTAATATTAATAGTACAGAAGTTGAATAGCGAATGATAGGCTTGAATTGGTCCAGATAGCACCGTAAGACAATGAGGATTTTGGGCATCGCAGCATTCGCGAGGGCTCACCTGGCGAGTGGTGGTGAGTGTTTGCCTGGCGAGTATTGGCGAGTAGTAGCGAGTAATTCGAAATAAACTCCCAGACCCAAAGGGCATGAAGTTTGCCTGGCGAGTGTGGCCAGCGAAGGTTCGCCTGGCGAATGATTCCTTCGCCTGGCGAATGTACGATAGCTGAGAAGGACTTCGTGAGCAGGTTCTCCTGGCGAGCTGGTAGCGAGCATTCGCTAGGGCTTCGCCTGGCGAATGAACCAGCGAACATGACAGCAGAATGTGGTTTTTGGTATTGTTTTGCCTTGCGCATTAGCCTTGTAGAATCTCTTTGATCATGATGAGTGTAGGGATGGTGATTGAATGATGTAGGGTGCATACTTGGTGATAGGAAGTGGATACCATAATATTTAATTTATGTAAATTAATTAAGTGGTGTATGAAGTATGTGAAGTAGGGTGAAGTGATCAGTAGGATCGTGTGTATCCGGTGTGTTGGAGTATAAGGATACTTGGTTTTAGAAGGTGGACTTTCTTAATATCTAATTAATTTATATAATTGAGTGGTGTGTGATCGTTTGTAGGATCCCTTGAGTTGTGATAAGTAGAGGGATGGTGTTTAGTAGTGAAGAGTGTATACTTGGTGTTGAAAGGTGAAATTATGAAATGTTGGATTTAGTAGCTATAATTAATTGGTGGGTAAGGTATATGTATATATGCATATATAGAATGCATGGTGAGGTGATCAATAGGATCGTGTGTACCCAGGACGTCGGGGTATGAGTATATTGGGTGAGGGAATGTGAACTTCCCTGTATTTAAATAAATTAATATGATTGATTGGTGTATGACATATCTATGTATATGTGATGTATGGTGGTGTGATCTGAGAATCGTATGCATAATGTATGCTTGTGTTAATTTGTATGCATTTGGTGTTATGCATATCATGGTGTAGTGGTGGGATGAGTCATTGCTCAGGGGAGTGTATGTGATTCATTCGTATTCCTTTGAGTGGGGAATGGTGAGGACGGATCATGGCCAAGGCCGGGTATATGTGATTTATCCGGGTTCCATAGAATGAACCAATGCGTCGGTACCGCATGCATGGTGTTGCGTTGCATATTTGCATTATAATGTGTTGTGTTGGTGATTGACCGTAGGTCGTGATTGATGAATGTTGGGTGATGAATTATATGATTGGTGTATTTACTACCTTTATTTCATGTATTATATTACCGATAATTTTGATCATGTTTTCTCACCCCTTTGTTGTTGTTGTGGTCTTTGCTTCCTCGGAAGTACAGATAATCCAGGTACTTAGCTGGCTTGGATATGAGGTGTGCAAGTTGAGTCTTAGGATGCTCTGATACGTAGCACGGGACATGGGTGTTTTAATGTTTTTATGTCGAACTTGTTGAAATCCTGTGACGTATCATATTTTGGTGAAAACTTTTTAATAAATGTTTTGTGTAATTGGCCGATGGCCAAGGATGAGGAATTAAAGATTATTCCGCTGCTTTGTTTTGAAAAATGATTAATAAAGTATTTTGGTGAATTTTGTGATGTGATATCCCACTGTTTTGGTGAAAAACTCTGATGTTTATTTATAATGTTTATATTTTATTTAATTTGGGGAGTGGGGTGTTACACATATCGTCCAAAGGACATACGCTAAACACTCTAGATAATTGAGAGGAGGCCCCCCAATCACCATTTCCCAAGTACTTAAGGCTCGTAACGTACAACAATCCTTAATCTTTATTAGATGTTTTGAGGTGTTTGAAGATGAGAAGAGAGACACACCGAAGGTCTAAGGGAAACTTGGCCCTAGTGTTGTCATGCAAAATGGTCCTAAAGTTGGGATTAAAGAGGGGAAAATCTACCCTAATGTTAGCATGCATTTTTTGAACCTAATGTCTATCATAATCCATCTTGAACAAGAAAGATTAGAAGTCCTAAGGGAACATGGAAAAAAAGAAGGAAAAAAGAAGGAAGCATGAGATAAGAAAGATGCAAGTATGCAAACATATAATGCACAATTAGAATGAAAGTGAGGGAGGAAAAAAGTGTGGGGTAAACACCATCACAAGCACATCTCAACCTCAAGCATGCAAGTGGAAATGCAAATGATGCAAACACAAAAAAGAGAAATGCTGGCACAGTGTTAATCGATTAACACCAGGGGTTAATCGATTAACCATTGAAAAACACCTAAAAATTTGAATATTTGTGTTGGTTCATCGATTAACCAATTGGTTAACCGATTAACACTGTGTCAACAGCAGAAGAGCATTTTTAGCACATAAGCACTTATCCAATGATCCGAATTATCATATAATCAATTATGCACGACTTTAAACCAGCAAACAGTGATCCAACCAACATGTAAACACATTAAACCAGCAAGATCCCAGATCATATGAATCAAATTAGCAAAATCAATCGAAAATGAAGATCCACATGCTACTTATGCTAATAAGCTCAAAATCAAAATCGGATCAAGAATTCCAACCTACGAAGTGGAGAATTGCTTCGGTTAGTGTTGATTTACTCCAATTATGCAGACCAAGCAAGAAACCCGAAGATTATTCAAGATCCAAATGTGTTCTTGTTGTAGGAGTGAAGATCCACCACAATTAAGCCATAATGCACCAAATAATCACTTCTAAAGCAACTTCAAAATTCAGATCTAAGCTAGCACAAAAGTTGGGTGAAGAAATTGAGATGATGATGATCAAGAATGAAGGTTTAGCTCTTATAAATCAATGATTCCAATGGAGAATCAAGAATTTCAATGTGAGAAGAGCTTTGGTGAAGGTTTTGGGAGATGGAAAGTTGAGAGAAAATTGAGAGTGTGAGAATGAATTCTAAAATGAAATGGAAATTATGAGGATTAGATGTGTGAGGTTTGGAGTAAATAAATTAAATACCCCTTAGGCTTGGATCCAAATGAGGCTTGGAATGTGGTTTGTGAAAATTGGTTTGGAATGAGGAGTGGAAATTTTTGGAGGGAATTTGAAATGTTTTGAAAATTAACCAAAATTCAAAATGGTTCTAGATCCTTCCCTTGGTGTAAAATCAACTCAAAAGTGATCAAAATTGGACCCCAAAGTGGCTTCACTTGAAAATTCACGTGCATAGGCAAAATCTGCACTAGTTAATTGGTTAACCATATGGTTAATCGATTAACATCTTTGAATATTTGAATTTGACCTATTTTTGATTTGGTTAATCGATTAACACCTTTAAAATTTGAATTTTGGCGCCTTTTGGAGGGAAATCTGCACATCTGCCCGTTTTCAATCGTTTTGAGCCCTGTTCAGCCTCTGAAACTTACTCTTGAATATTGTAACTGTGAAAATGCTTGATATAGCCTAGATGCTGCCTCCTGAACTGAAATAGCCTACAAAATAAAATAAAATCGACTGCTCGATCACTGGGCAAAATAAATGTCGGAGCCTCCGATGCTCGCTATTTGGTCTTTTGCGCTAAAAAGAGCCCTGAGCCACAGGAAAACCTTGATCCCCTGTCTCAAGAAAAAATGTTATGATATGCAGAAATGAAAAAAGGCAAAGAAACAAAAGCCAGTCCAGGAAATGGTTGGTCAAATTTTGGGGTGCAACAGCTGCCCCTATTCAAGCGACTTGGACCTGACTGAGTGAAAAGCGAATGACTTTCAAATAATCAAGGTAAAAGATGGTTGAATACCAAAGAACCCGGAAATTTGCCAACCGCAGAAATAAACTGCAAACTCTGATTGGGGATAAAAATCTCTGGAAACAACTGAACTGATAATTGCAACATCGACACAAAGTCGGAAGAAACATCTGACATCGCATAGTAGATGATGAATCTCTGACCTCGCCGCCAAGCCTCTGCATTAATTTGGAAAAAACATCTGACCTTGCCGTCAGATACCAACATCAATTTGAAAGAAAATATCTCTGACCTCGCTGTTAGGCACCTGACCTCGCCGTCAAGCGTCAACATCACATTGGTAAAACCTCTAGCATCGCCGCTAGTTTGGAGAAACACTTGACTTCGCCGTTAATTATCCATATTAAGTCTATTTGACATCTCATTCAGGCACCGACACTAAGTCTTTGGATGCATCTGACATCACCGTCAGTCTTCTACCTCAGGCCGGTAAAATAGCTGACATCGCCGTCAATCCTCTGTTAAATAGAAACAGACATTGAATCCAAAGATACGGTCCTCTGACATCGCCGCCAGGCCCTCTCTAAATAAAAGCGAGTAACAAATCCGAAGATCAGATCAACATAGAGCATCTGACATCGCCGCCAGGAATCTACTGAGTTGATACACCTCTGACATCGCCGTCAGTAATCTGCAGGGGGTAAAACAATATGACCTCGCCGTCAGGTATCCCTGCAATTGAGAAACATTTGGCATTTCCTCCAGACCTCAATATCCAATCAGTAAAACCTCCGACATCACCGTCAGACTTTCGCTAAATAAAAGCGAGCATCGAACTCTAACACCGAACTCAAGAATAAACTGATAAACAACTGGCATCGATGCCAGGAATCTGTAGGGGATAAAAATTTCTGACATCGCTGCTAGGAATCCACACACATCTGACATCGCCGCCAGACAACCAGAAAGTTGATAAACATCGGACATCGCCTCCAGATACCCACAAAGTTGATAACATCTGACATCGCCACCAGAAAACTATGGGGAATAAAACATCTGACATCGCCGTTAGAAATCCAAACATATCTGACATCGCCGCCAAAAATCTGTAAAGGATGAAACATCTGACATCGCCGCCAGGAATCCACAAACTTTGATGCACATCTGACATCGCTGTCAAGAATCTGCCTCATATCAGAGAACCCCTCTGACCTCACCGTCAGGGATCCACACATATCTGACATCGCCGTCAGGTATCAATCTTGATAGAACACAAACACCAAATCCGAAGGTAGACACTTCTGACATCGCCTCCAGAAATTCGCTAAATAAAAGCGAGAAACGAACCCGAAGGTAATAACATCTGACATCGCCGCTAGACCTTCACTAAATACAAACGAGCCTTGAGTCAAACCCATAGATAAGGACCTCTGATATCGCCACCAGACATTCGCCAACTAAAAGCGAGAATCAAACCCAAGGATAAGGACTTCTGACATTGCCGCCAGACACTCGCTAAATAAAAGCGAGAATCAAACCCAAGGATAAGGACTTCTGACATCCCCGTCAGACATTCGCTAAATAAAAGCGAGCCTTGAATCCTAAGGCCGGATCAACCGAAGCTAATAAATCCATCTTGAGAATACTCCACCGGGGAAGAGAGAAACTTTACCAAGCAACTCTGGCAGGGAGGAAGAGAGAAATTTAACCAAATACTCTACTTCGGGAGCGCGAAAGAACTTAACCAAGTAACTTTGCTGTCGATCCCACTGGGGAAAGAAGAGAAACTTAACCAAGTCACTCTGCTGAGAAACACCTAATAAGACGAACTCGTCCCTCAAATATTGCACCATGGCCCAGATACCATACGGGTTTAGAACAACCTCTAAAGTTTGATGACAGCTCAGGGAAAAAGCTAGGGTCTAAATACCACGCAGGCTAACAGAAACTGCCAGGGTCGGGATATCATTCGGGTAAAGATATCAGTCATCTGTCGAAGATACACCTGCAAACAAAGAGATAATCACCTGACTTATGTTTCACATGCGTATGTTTGAATATGGCGTAATGCTCCATACGAAATGGAAATGCTATGCACAAAATGAAAAATACAACGGAACTAAACCAGCAAAATAAATGCTGAAAAGAAATCCAAGATCCACCCTGCTGGGGAAAAGGTTATCACATGCCAATCGCACTTGGACTTTAGCTGGGATGCGAGCCCCGACGACTTCTTCACTAGGGGACAAAGTTCTTACAAGAAAAAGAAGTTCAAACTCAACTGGGGATTCCCATCAAAAAAACTGCTGAGGAAAATACCTGAATAACCTTCCAGAATACAACTCTTCTGGGGGGAAAGATGGATCTGCCGGATAGATAACCAAACATTGAAAACAAACTCACCCTACTGGGGAATCAACACCTCTGCGGGGAATCCAGAATCAACCACCAAGATTCATAACATGTCCTGCTGAAGAAAAATAGCCCTGAATGGGTCACCCGAAAGCGAAGACTTACTGGGGAAACAGTTTGCTGAGGATAGAGACAACTCTACGATCCTGCAAGGAGAAAAAACCAACTTTATTGGGGATCGCCCAAGGAGGGAAACCACATCGACCTCTGCTTAGGGATGACTTAACAACTCGAACTCTGAGGGGATACAAAGTTATATGCTCAAACTCTGTGGGGAGACAACGCCTGACATTGCCTCACTGCTGGGAAAAGTTCCACACCTGCTCGATGTAAAGATACCCAGTCTCGACTCGCTGAGACGTAAATACGCACCTGCGACCTGTGGGGATTAAATGTGTACTGACCAACTGCTGGGAACAAGCATACACACTTAATCTGCTGGGACTATCAATCACGACCCTCTAGGGATAGCCTTACTCTGCTGGAGACCTCGGTCTCAAACTGCGAAGAGGTAGATGTGTACCAACCAACTACTGGGGAGAAGCGTACACACTTAACCACTCAGTCTATCTGCATACAACTGTACCGGGGATAAAGATATTCAAACTTCAATAGCTGGGGGCAATGGTGATCATGCCGGAGATACACCTCTGACGAATTGCCCCGAGGGTAACGACCCTGCAAAAATGAACAAACAAGTAAGATACCCTAACAAAGAGCTATCGCAGTCATCATTCGTGATGTTGTTCAAATAATTCGAAGTTTTAACGATTATTGGCAAAGCCTGCAAGTTTATGTATGCACAATTTATCAAAACATCAGGCGTTTTTTGCAAACAAAACAGTAAGGCTAAAGCAAAACAAACAATTACTGAATAGTATATGTTTTATTGATAGATGGGCCTGTAAATAGGCAAGACTTTACAACAGATGCAACCCCTGAAAAGAGGAAGCTGCGCAAAAATATACAGAAATATACATAATGTCGGCAATGTGGCACAGACAAACACCATAAGTTGATCCATCTATGACCCGCATGACTCCGATGCTTCCCCGACGCTTCGTCCTCAGAAGAGATTGACTCGGATAAACGGCCCTCAGGTCCTCCCAATCCGCTAAGAAATGAAAGATCACACGCAGACCGCAGTCATTTGCTTTTCAATCCCTAACTTTTGCGTGAGTCGACCTTTTCGGGTTTTCAATTCACCGGGATACCCATTTTTGCCAAAGTCTCCTTTTCAGGTTTTCAACTTTGCGGGTTTACATCTTTTTCTTTTATATCCCTAACTTTTGCTCGAAACCATTTTTTTATGGTTCGCCGGGATGCCCCATTTTTGCCTGGATATTCTTTTTTCTTTCCAGCGGGTCTCTTTAAGTAAAGTATTTTTTAACTGCGTCTGCGTTCACAGGGGATGTAAAATCTTCACCATCCATAGTGGATAACAACAAGGCTCCTCTGGAGAAAACATTTCGCACGATATACGGACCATCATAGTTAAGGATCCATTTACCCCTGTGATCTGTTTATGGAGGGAGGATCTTCTTCAGCACAAGATCGCCTGTCTGAAAGCTTCGAGGGTGCACCTTCTTGTCAAAAGCTTTCTTCACCCGACTCTGATACAACCGACCGTATGCAATAGACGCTAGCCTTTTCTCATCCAGCAGGCTAAGATGATTCAGTCTGTTCTTTACCCATTCTGCCTTATCGAGCTTGACATCGACCAGAACTCTTAAAAAGGGAATCTCGACCTCGAATGGTAGGACATCTTCCATACCATACACCAGTGAGAAAGGAGTTGCCCTGGTTGAAGTGCGTACCATAGTATGATAACCGTGCAGAGCAAAAGGCAACATCTCATGCCAATCCTTGAAAGTTACAACCATCTTCTGCACTATCTTCTTAATATTCTTTTTGGCCGCTTCAACAGCGCTGTTCATCTTCGAACGATAGGGAGATGAGTTGTGATGCTCGATTTTGAAATTCTGGCACAATTCTTTCATCATCTTATTGTTCAAGTTCGAACCATTGTCAGTAATGATTCGTTCGGGCACTCCGTATCTACAGATGATGTCCCTCTTTATGAACCAGGCTACCACTTGCTTCGTGACGTTCGCATAGGAGGTTGCCTCCACCCACTTAGTAAAGTAGTCAATGGATACCAAAATGAAATGATGCCCATTGGATGCGGTTGGCTCGATCTTTCCAATCATGTCAATGCCCCACATGGAAAAGGGCCAAGGAGACGCCATGACATTCAATGGACTCGGCGGCACATGAATCTTGTCTGCATAAATTTGGCATTTATGGAATTTCTTCGCAAATTTGAAACAATCAGACTCCATCGTTAGCCAATAATACCCTGCTCTTAATAGCTTCCGAGACATGGCATGCCCGCCGGCATGTGTACCAAAGGCACCCTCGTGGACTTCTTCCATAAGCAGCTTTGCTTCTTTTTCGTCCACGCATCTCAATAGCACCAAGTCATAGTTTATCCTGTAGAGCACACCATATTGGTTCAAATAAAAGTTTCCAGACAACCTCCTCAGAGTCTTCTTATCCTGGGTCGATGCACTTGGCGGATACTCTTGGTTCTTGAGAAAGTTCTGGATGTCGTAAAACCACGGCTTGCCATCAGAAGCTTCTTTAATGGCGAATATAAATGCTGGCCTATCAAGGCAAGAGATGACTATTCTTGGAGCATCATTCCAATAGTTCACCTTATACATGGAGGATAGTGTCTCCAGAGCGTCTACCATTTGATTTTCCGCTCTCGGCACGTGGTGGAACTCTACCCGATCAAAGAAAGGCAACAACCTCCTGGCATAGTCCTTGTAAGGAATCAGATTAGGTTGTCGGGTTTCCCATTCTCCTATGATTTGATTAACAACCAACGCTGAATTACCATATACATCTAAATTCTTGATCCTCAGATCAATGGCTTCTTCCAGCCCCATGATACACGCTTCGTATTTGGCTTCATTATTGGTGCAAGGGAACGTCAACCTAGCAGTGAAGGGGATGTGAGTGCCATGAGGAGTCGTGATAATTGCCCAAATTCCACTACCATAGGAGTTGACAGCGCCGTCAAATATCATCTGCCATTGAGAACCCTTCTCTGGACCTTCGTTGGGTAATGGCTCATCGCAGTCCTTCATCTTTAGGAACATGATGTTTTCGTCAGGAAAATCAAATTTCATCGATTGATAGTCTTCAAGAGGCTGTTCAGCAAGGTACTCTGACAGAACACTTCCCTTGATAGCCTTCGGGGAAACATATTGGATGTCATACTCTGTCAGTACCATCTGCCACCTGGCAATCCTCCCGGATAGGGCTTGTTTTTCGAAGACATATTTGATCGGATCCATCTTCGAAATCAGCATGGTTGTATGATTCAGCATATACTGTCTCAAACGTTTGGCAGCCCACGCGAGTGCGCAACACGTTTTCTCCAACAACGAGTACCTGGATTCACAGTCTGTGAATTTTTTACTCAGATAGTATATTGCGTGCTTTTTTCTACCGGTCTCGTCTTGTTGATCGAGAACACAACCCATAATGTTCTCAAGAACCGTTAAGTACATGATCAAAGGTCTTCCAGCGACTGAGGGTATCAGTATCGGAGGCTCCTGCAAATACTCTTTTATTTTGTCAAATGCCCTTTGGCAACTTTCATTCTAGACGACCGCCTGATCTTTCTTTAGCAATTTGAACATAGGTTCACACGTGGCTATGAGATGAGATATGAACCGAGAAATGTAGTTCAATCTCCCCAAGACACCACAAACCTCTTTTTCCGTTTTCGGCGCTGGCATATTTTGAATAGCTTTTATTTTTGCAGGATCTACCTCAATTCCTCTTTCACTGACAATGAAACCCAGCAGCTTTCCTGACCTCACCCCGAAGGTGCACTTGTTGGGATTCAACCTCAACTTGAACTTCCTGAGCCTCTCAAACATCTTCAACAAGTTGACCAGATGTTCCTCCTCTGTTTGCGACTTTGCTATCATATCATCAACATAGACTTCAACCTCATGATGAATCATATCATGAAACAAAGTGACCATAGCCCGCTGGTAGGTTGCCCCTGCATTTTTCAACCCAAAAGGCATTACCTTGTAATAGAACGTCCCCTATGGCGTAATAAACGTTGTTTTCTTCATATCCTCCAGTGCCATCTTGATCTGGTTATAACCAGAAAAACCGTCCATGAAGGAAAACACGGAATATTGAACAGTATTGTTGACCAATACGTTAATGTGAGGGAGCAGGAAGTCATCCTTTGGGCTCGCCTTGTTCAGATCTCTGTAATCCACACACATCTGTACCTTGCCATCCTTCTTAGGCACCGACACTATGTTTGCGACCCACGGAGGGTAAGTTGTAACGGCTAAAAATCCTGCGTCCAACTGTTTCTGGACTTCTTCTTTGAATTTTACATCCATATCTGGTCTAGTACGCTTGAGCTTCTGCTTGACCGGCGGACACTCTTAACGCAACGGCAAGCGATGAACCAAAATTTCTGTGTCAAGCCCGGACATATCTTTGTACGACCAAGCAAAGATACCACTATACTCTCAGAGCATTTCAACCAATCTTTGCTTGATGTCACTCTGCAGCGTGTAATGCCCCGATTCTGAATTTCCCATTTTTGTTGAGTCTTTTGAATTATTTGGTTGGTTATTTATTTTAATCGTGGAATTTGAATATTAATATGTTCTGTGTGCATATTGTGGTATTTTATTATTTGGAGAGTTTTGGGAATTAATTAGAGGGTGTTTTAGATAATCCTTAATTAGTAGATATTTGAGAGAATAGAATAGAAAGAGTTATAAGTGGAATAGAGAGAAAAGAAAAGAGATAGAAAGAAAAAGAAAGGAAAGAAGAAGAAAAGAGAAGAGAAAGAGGAGGAAGAGGAGAAAAACCTAGAATCATCAAGAATCAACCTCTAAGCTTTCAATTAATCAGGTAAGGGTGTGAAACTTTATTATTCTCTCAATGTGTATGATTATGTATGTGATTGTTGGTTTGATTTGGATTGTTAGGGAGTTTTGTTCATTTTCCATTTTTAAGTCGAATTTTGTTTAATCGATAGAAACTGAGTTTTATCGGTTAGAATCTGGAATGTGTAGATTAGTCGAGAAATGTTGGGCTAAGGCTACTAGAACAAGTTGGAATTGAATCGGGTGGATTTTGATGAGTTTCGGAGTTTTGAACAGTGGGATATTCTGAGTTTGCAGACCCTCGCTAGCATGTTTGCTAGGCGAGCTGGTCGCGAGCATTCGCTGTAGCGAGTCAGTAGCGAACGGTCCCAGACTTGGACAGAATGGAATCAAGGTACTTCGCTGGTAGCGAAGGAGTAACGAAGGTTCGCTAGGGCTTCGCTGTGGCGAGCAGGGTAGCGAACCAAGTCAATGGCTTCTGTTTTCCTTCGCGAGCTTGTTCGCTAGGCGAACAGGTAGCGAGCACTCGCTAGGCGAGTAGGGTAGCGAGCGTGGCAGTATGTTGTTTTCTTGTGTTTTCACTTTCATGTCGATTCTACGATTCAAGTATGATTAATCCTCTCTTTTAATGCATAGTTGTATGATGTGATATGATATGTTGTGGGTAGCCGTAAGGCGTGAATCCTAGATTGTGAATCGTGGAGTGTGAAATGTGGTCGTTTAGCAATTTTGTGCATTTGTTTGAATTGAATGGGAATGCATGATGAGATTGATTGTAAATGTGCACCATGTATGAAATGGTATGAGATGAATATATATATATATATATATATATATATATATATATATATATATATATATATATATATATATATATATATATATATATATATATATATATATATATATATATATATATATATATATATATATATATATATATATATATATATATATATATATATATATATATATATATATATTTGTGTGTGTGTGTGTGTGTGTGTGTGTGTGTGTGTGTGTTGTGATAAATATGTATTATGAATGCATGAGTATGTTGTGAACATGTGTGCATTTCAAGAGTGTATTGAGTCATTTTGCATGTGAAGCATCATGATTGCATTCTTGTGTGTCTGATCCCGCGTAGGATTTGCAGAAACCTCGTGTGCCCTTGTGGGGGTGTGAGAGATGGTTTATATTTGATCCCTAGGAGGATCTGCAGAAACCTCGTGTGCCCTTGTGGGTGTGAGCGATGGTTTATTTTTGATTCCGTGGAGAATCTGCAGAACGATTGTGTGCCCTTATGGGGTGTGAGCAATCGGATTGTGTGCCCGTGTGGGGTGTGAGCAATCCTGAAACATCGTGTGCCCATGTGGGATGTGAGCGATGTGTGAACATCGTAGGCCTGACGGGGAGTTACTTCGGTAACAAGCGATGGTTCCATTTGGTTCTTCAATTGAACTTGTTGAATGAGTCGGTACCGCATTTGCATATGCATAGAATCGTGAGTCGGTCTCTATGAGTTGCATTTATCGTCTTCATATGATGTTTTGGTGAAATAAACATGAATGTAGATGTTTATCTGAATTGGTGATGAAATAAACATAATTATGTATGTTTGTGTGAATTGTTGAAGTAAACATAATTGTAAATGTTTAGGTGGAAATGATGTGAATTGTGAGGCATGATTGAAGGATATGCTTAGTTATGTATATGATGAACTTGTTGAGTTGTGGTGAGAAATGTGGAATATGTGTAATTTTATATTTGCGTATATAGATATATAATTATATGCACTGTTTGTTATGATAATATTTCTCACCCTTCTGTTGTTTTATGATGCTCTATGAGGCATTGCAGAGTAGGTTGCTGGAGGTCTTTTTGTGAAGCGAGTCTTCATTCTTTTTGGTCGGTTGGCTCTGATATGTAGCACCGGGCAGCTAGGAATTGTTTTGATTCTTTTATGATACATTTGTGTATGTATCTGCTGATGAAATATTTTGTAAACATGACTTATGAATTGAATAAATATGGATGATGTATATATTTGATTATATGAATGAAGTGATTCAATGTTTAGATGTTTTTGCTTTTATTCTAAATATTGAGATGTGGGTATAGGACTAAGTCCCTTCATTGTGAGTTACCCATTGTTGCATATCTTTATGAGAAGGTGTTGTATGTGTTTTAATTTTATGGATAATGTGACGTGCCTCTTTTATACCATGTGTTAAATTATACTCTGATGAAATTTTTAATAAGTGCCTAAATGATTTATTTGATTTATTTAGGGGTATAGAAAGGGGAAAAACAAGGATCACAATATTTTAGTGCAGAAAAACGCCCTTTGATTTATTGATAAAAGATGTTTAAGCATAAACAAGCAAGGCCCTGAAGATATGAATTTCTATACTCCGGGTAGAACATATGGTTCTACAATAGTCGGAAAAACAAAGTATTACTCTTCTGTTGTCACTTGAATGAATTCCTCGATAGACCAATTATTGAGGCTCTGTCCTGGAATGCACGGCTTGATCCAAGCGTCCATATCACAGACGCTATCACCCTCTTCGTCATCTGAAATGGCACTGATCTGCTCGAAGATAACACCCCCTGGGGTAAACCGGACAAGCCCTTTATAGCGCGGCATGCTCTGTGGGGATGAAAAAGCGGATGGGCGGTATCCCAAACCAAACTTGTCCTATTTATGGGGAATGTCCAACACTTGTCCCCAACCTGGTGCTATCTCAGCCTGTACCATTGCCTAGGCTTCCTTAAAGGAGGATATGGCCACTTTTTGCCTAAGTCGCTTGTTTTCAAGGTTCAACTTAACAGGCTTTTTCCTTTTCTTTTCTTTTGATTCTCTCTTTTTTTTTTAACAAATCGTGTGACACCGGCTTGTCTGACTTGTGGAAAGGGATTGTGATTGTTTCACTCCTTGGTCGATAAGTTTTAACCATTCTGGTTCTTTAGGCATGACCTATAGAATTGTGATTTATCCTTGAACGGGAACACTCCTTTTGCGATTTGGACGCTCGGTCGAATTAACTTACACCTACCCTGTCCCAGGTTAAGATTGAGGGTTTTTTCGTTTTCAGAAAGAAACTCATACTACTAGGCTCAAAGGGGTTGACAAGGGATTATCATCCTTATATCTCTGGTGTTTGGGGATTTGAAACAATGCCTGTACATCATTAGCAGGTTTTTATTCAAAAGAGTACAATCGGAAGCTTGCGCGTCTTTCAATTTCGTCATCCTCCCCAGATTCCGCTTAAACAAGCGTATGACATCTGTAAAAAGAAATTAGTGAAGACAAATGGATTTAATCAAAACATGCATATTCATTTCATTAATATCAATCGAAAATAAACAAGTTTTACAAATGAGTTTGCACTTTAAATAGGAAAGAAATTACAAACGTAAAGAAATAACAGGATAAAATGAAAATTGCCAGCTTCTGGGAACTGGGCTTTCACACTGATTAGCTACTGTGGGAACGTAACCCTTGAAGTCTTCAAACTCGGTCAGACGAGCGAGGTACGACCAACCTTCCTCCTGGAAAGGATATGCACCTTCGGTTCATCAACTGTTGTACCCTAGCTTGAAAAGCGTCGCAATCTTCAGTAGAATGCCCTATGGATCCTCCATGATATCCACATTGAGCACTAGGATCATACCCGGGAGGGTAAGGTTCTGGAACCAGTTTGAGAGCTTTGGGCTCCACCAAAGAGTTCTGAATTAGGTGCGGCAGCAGCTGGCTATACGACATAGGCACTGGACGAAGAGAAGCATTCCTTCTTTTCAGATTGTTGTGAGGCCTACTCTGAATCTGGCGACAATAATCTTGCTGCGATGACTCAAAAGGTCATGGACTCTGAATAGCAGAAACGTCAGGCGACTGGGTTTGAATTCTTGAACACTCTCTCCGTTCAGGAACTTTCATCCTTAAACTTGACCCAGGAACCGGAAGCAACTGTGGGCAGGGGGATTCTGACACCAAGGATTGTAGGATATACTCCTGACCTATTGCAGCTTCAGGAATGGGAATAGGAGTATCCATCCCTTTTGTATGATAGGGAATAAATTCGCCTGATACATTCATGTCGCGGCGTGAATTCAATTGCCTTCGAATCAATCAGGTCCTGAAACTTATGCTTAAAAGCTTTATAGTTCGCAATGTTGTGCCCCTGTCCCCCAGTGTGGAAATCGCAATGAGCATTGACATCATAGCCTGGTGGTGGCTGTTGCTACTGCGAAAAAAGGTGCCGGCAAAGACAGAAGAGTCGCCACCTATCGTTATTTATCCCAAAGGAGGGAAAGGAAACAATCAAGAAAAACCTAACGAAAAGGAAAAGACAAGGTCATCGCAACCAAGTCTGGGTTCGGGAGTCGGTTACGCAAGGGGAAGGTATTAGCACCCCTCACGTCCGTTGTACTCAACGAGATCCACACTTGTTTGTTTATCTGACAAGTTTTTTATCTATCAACCTATCAAGGCTGGCTCAAAAGAAAAGAAAAAGGAAAAAAGTGACTCGACAGACCGTCGCTGCTCTGGGCCTACGGATTCCCTCAAGCAATGGGAAAGTCAGAGTCAATGTAGTTCATCTAACTACGGGTGATGGGGGAAGGTTGCTCACCAAGACGTCGCGTCTTGTGCCTACGTACTTTCATCTGGTATGAAAGATCAGAGCGAACGTAGTTCGGGATAAAACAGAACACAGGCTAGTTCACGTGTTCTTTATCCGAGCAAAGTTAAACAACAGTTCCAGCAGTTAGGGACAATGCCTGTTTGCGGTAGAACTGAAGCTTAACAGAACTCTTTTCAACTGAAAAGGTTTTCAGAATTAAAGGAGCCCCAAAGGGAAAAAGGTTTGAATGTTTGTTTTTGTCTTTTTACGAGAAGAAGTGTTTTTTATGAATGTTTGTAATTCATACTGCACTAGAGACTATGACTTAGGAACGAATGCGTCGCACATCGCCCTAAGGGCGTGTACTAAACACTCCAGATAATTGAGGAGAGGCCCCCCAATCACCATTTCCCAAATGGCTTAAGGCTCGTAGCATACAATATTCATTAGCCTTTATTATGTGTTTTAAAGTTGTTTGGGGATGAGAAGGAGAAAGGACTCTACAGGGGAAACTATCAAGCATCCTACTGTTGTCATACAATATGTCCCTAGTGTTAAGTTTGAAGGGGGAATCTACCCTACTGTTATCATGCATGGATTCATCCTAATGTCTATCATAACCTCTCTTCTAAAGAGGTTAGATATCATAAGGGAACATGGCAAAGGGGAAACAGAAACGAAGCTATCAAGCAGGTAAAACATCAAATAACTGGGTGCATATGCAATGCAACAGTACAAGCAAGGGATACAAGCTCAACCTTAGATGCAAACAGAGATGCACAGAGAAAACACACAAGCAAAGGGAGACAAGCTCAACCTTTAAATGCAAACATGATAAAAAGGAAAAGAAACAAACAAGCAAAGGGAGACTAGCTCAACCTTTAATGCAGTCATGCACCTAAACAAAAAGGAATCTGCACATGCAAGTTTATCCTAATGCATCACAACAAGAAGGCAAACATGGAGGAGAGAGGTAAACAAGATGAGCAACAAGGAAGTCATCCCAAGCTACATCAGGTTTAGATGTGGGGCAACACAAGAGTCCATCTCAGGCTCAACCTCTTCATGGAATGCACAAAGACTTCCTAAGGAAGACCAGGCTCTCACAAGAGGGATCCTTAGATGATAGGACAGATGAAAGTGAGTGTATGTACAAGGTACTTGAGTCCTCAAGGCTCAAACATCTCATGGAATGCACAGAGTACTTCCTAAGGAAGACCATGCTCTCACAAGAAGGATCCTGTGTCATAGGACTTGGAGGAGAAAAGGAGCATAGTGTGAACCTAAGGAACCCACCATGTCATTGAATGTCCATCAGAGGCTCAAATTTCTCATGGAATGCATAGAGTACTTCCTAAGGAAGACCAGGCTCTCACAAGAATGATTCTGAGAATGTAGGACTTGGGAAATGAAAAGAATAATGATGGGAGACATAGTGAAAACCTAAGGAATTCACCATGTTCTAAACCAAACTCATCATTCAGGGATAGTCCTCAATGGTTCAACTACTCATGATGAAGCTTCCTTGATCCTTGATTTTCCTTGAAAGAGCTCCAATCTTGAAACTCGAATCTCACCTTCAAGCTTGATTCTCTAACTGTCTGTAACTGATTTTCCCACCAAAACTCATCCAACTTCATTTGAAATTGATCTATGACTTATATAGAATGCGTTTGGATCCATTTCAAGCCCAATGGAGGTCCAAACAGCCCAATCCCAAGTTTCAACTTTCTTCACTTTTTCCATCTTGCCAAGGCACGCATATGGCTCCAATCTGCTTCCAACTTTGCTCAAACTCAATGCTGGTAATGTGGTGTGTATGGAGGGATGAGATTTAGCCCTTGATTTCAATCAATGGTTGGTATTTGCAATGTTACTTATTCTTGAAGTAACATGAAAATTGGCCATGAAATAAGACTCGTATTGAATTTTTTTCCACTTTAATGCTTTTAAAGTCATTTTTTATGAAATTTCTTCACCCAATCTTCACTACAACCCATATCAATGGATCCTTGGTGTTTGGTTGGACAAATAACCCCATTTTGAGCAACGTTCAAGTTGGACAATATTCTATTTGAGGTATGTATGATGGTGAAATGGACCTATAATCCAAAATGACTTATAATCTTACTTTCCCAAAATGCCCTTGCCTTGCAAGCTCCATATCTTGAGTTCTACAAATCCAATCAAGGACTTCAAGTACTCTTTGGAAATCTAAGAAGATAAGGAAGAACATTCATGGTCACCTGAAGTTGAGGAGAAGCTTCCTTCTAGGTCAAAAATGGCATGGAAGTTGGTTGACTTTCAAGTACCAAAATCACATTCATCTGATGACCTGTAACTTGTTTGCTTCATAACTTGAGTTCTAGAAATCCAATCAAGGACTTCTAGTACTCAAAAAAAAGATAAGAACATACTCTACAAGTCTCATGTTTATATCAAGATGAGATTAGACTTGTATCTTGAGTTATGTGGTCTTGAAGTTAGGCATTGAGATAGGGGATTTTACACTATCAAGCTTAGAAACCCTAGCTCAATAACTTCTCACACTCTTGAATATTGATGAATGGATCTTGAAATGATATCTTAGGTATCTCAACACAACATTCCACGATCATAGTTGCTTAGAATTTGGTCTTAACCTTCTCAAGACTCACAGTTGACTCAGGGTTGACCAGGAGGAAACCCTAGTTGACTCAGCTTTGACTGTGGCCTCTTGCACTTTGAATAATGACATGGATGAGCTCTATAGTGACTCTCAAGACTTCCCAGGAGATTCCTTAATGCTTTATACCCACATCCATGGATTCAAAATCATCTGATGAGCTCTTCATGGCCTCCAAGATAAGAGATACAACCACATACACTCATCTGCCCTTTAACCTTTCTGATGGTGATGATTAGCTTGAATATGGCTTCTTGATTAGGCCTCAGAACCTTGATAACTTCTTCTTGATAAGCACACCCCCTTGATCCCCTGTCAATGGCTATGATATGCAAATGCTAATGATAATGAATGTTATGCTATGAAACAAAAGCTAGGTAAGGAAATAGGTTAGGAAAATTTTGGGGTGCAATAGCTGCCCCTATTCAAACGGCTTGGACCTGACTGGGTGAGAAGCGATCTACTCTCAATCAATCAAGGTAAAAGACGGTTGAATACCAATAAACCCGGAAATTTGCCAACCACAGAAATAAACTGCAAAACACTGGTAAAACTCTCCGGAGAAGGACTGAAGGGTAGCATGTCAAATGGTCATAATCTGGATATTCAATGAACGCAACGAATCAACCAAATCTGTCGAAGCCTAGATACTCAACGAAACGAGGAATACATCATCTGGTCGGAGTATGAACACTCAACAATATAAACTAGAACAAACCGGAGCCTAAACGCTCAATGCAAGAACGAACGAAACAAACCGGAGTCAAGAAACTCAACGCGATAAATGAATGAACAAACCGGAGCCATGATACTCAACGCGATATACAAACGAACAAACCGGAGCCAAGACGCTCACGCGACAAACGAACAAACAAACCGGAGCCAAGACACTCACGCGATAAACGAACAAACAAACTGCAGCCAAGACACTCACGCGATAAACGAACAAACAAACCGGAGCCATGATACTCAACGCGATATACGAATGAACAAACCGGAGCCAAGACACTCAACGGGATAAATGAACGAACAAACCAGAGCCATGATACTCAACGCGATATACGAACAAACAAACTGGAGCCAAGACGCTTACGCGATAAACGAACAAATAAACCGGAGCCAAGACACTTACGTGATAAACGAACGAAGAAACCGAAGCCATGATACTCAACGTGATACGAACAAACAAACCGGAGCCAAGACGCTTAACGAGATAACCGAATGAAACGAACAAGAGCCAAGACGCTCAACGAGAAAAACGAACAAACAAACGGAGCCAGGACGCTCAACGAGGGAAACCAAAGTCGGGGTACTCAGAGGCGGAACGTTCAATGCAACAAATCAGAGGCGGAACACTCGATGAACCAAAGTCAGAGCCAAAACACTCGATGAACCAAATCAGAGCCAGAACCCTCAATGCAACAAAATCAGAGCCGGAACACTCAATGAACCAAAGTCAGAGCCGGAACACTCGATGAAACAAATCAGAGGCAGAACCCTCAATGTAACAAAATCAGAGCCGAAACACTCAATGAACCAAAGTCAGAGCCGGAACACTCAATGAAACAAATCAGAGGCGAAATCCTCAATGCAATAAAATCAGAGCCGGAACACTCAATTAACCAAAGTCAGGGCCGGAACACTCAATGAAACAAATTAGAGGCGGAATCCTCAATGAAACAAATCAGAGGCGAAACCCTCAAGGAAGCAAATCAGAGGCGGAATCCTCAATGAAACAAATACTTACTGGGGATTTACCGGAGTCTGGATAACCACCGGATACAGGTATACATCATGTACTGAACACTCATCGGAATCTAACCATTCAACGGAGCAGAAATACCATCACAAAGTTCATCAGGATTTTAATAACCAATCGGAGTCTGGGCACTGCACGGGTAGAACAAAATGTCTCAAACTGAAAATCCACCAGAATCTGGATGTTCATCGGAGAAATCGGGGCCTGAACGCTCACCTGTAGGATATAGCAATTACCGGAAACCAGAAAGGTAACAATCTATCTCATGTTTCAAGATGCGGATGTTTGAAAATGGCGTAATGCCCCATACGAAATGGAAATGCTACGCATTTGGGTAGATGCTATGCACAATGCAAAATGCACAGAAACGGCTCCAGCAAAATAAATGCTGGAAAGACGGTTCTAAATCCGCTGGGGAAAGAAACAATCCTGCTGGGGATAGCTTACAGGTGCCAACTACGATTGGACTTATGCTGAGGATCGAAGCCTGACCGGTTAACTTAGCTGGGGAAAATGCCATGAACAAATTTCCAAAATACGAACTCTTCTGGGAACCTAGACGACTCCACTGGGGAGACAAAATAGCTTGCCAAACATCCCTTCTCACCTACCAAAGAGAAACAATGCCACGAATAGCCTTCCGGGATATGGCTCTCTCGGGGCTGCAAATTCGGCCGAGGATAGACAACCAGACGCTGACACTGATCTTACCTGCCGGGAAGAATACGACTCTGCGGGGAAATCAACTCTGCAGGAGACCTCGGTCCGAACTGCTGAGAGTTGAATGCTTACAGCCAATTGGCTGGAGGAAACCACGTGCTAACTCGCTGTGTGGAAGGAACCCTGATCTCGACTTGCTGGAAGAGTAAGTATATACCTGCAATCTGTGGGGATTAACTGTGCACCGACCAACTGCTGGGGACAAGGGTACATACTTGATTTCTCCTTTTATCTTGCACATAACTCCCACTAGGGGTATGAGATGCAGACTCCAATTGCTGGGGAATGGACTCTGGTTGGGGAGACAACTCAATGCTCATAGTCCTCTATGGGGAAACATTCCTGGAGAGGGATTGCTGCACACGACTCAGCTAAGGGTATGATGATTCTGCCGAGGATGCATCTTGGCACACTGCTTGAAGGGTGACGGTCCTGCAACAAAGTGAACAAACAGACAAGATACCCTTCACAAAGGGACCCATCAAGGTTATCATCTGTGACAATGTTCAGGTAATTCAATGTTTTAACAATTATCGGCCTAGGCCAGCAAGTTTATGTATGCACATTTTAACAAAAACATTGGGCATTTTTTCGCAAACAAAACAGATAAAAGCTAAAACAAACACAAGGAAAACAGAACGCTGAATAGTATATGTTTATTGATAAACGAGCCTGTAAATAGGAAAAATGTTTTACAACAGGTGCAAGCTCCTGAAATGAGGAAGTTACGCAAGTATATACAGAAATATACAACAACAATGTACACAAATGTCGGCAATACGGTGTAGACGAACACCATGAGTTGATCCCTCTATGACTCACTCGAATTCGATACTTCTCTGACGCTTCATCTTCAAAAGAGATTGATTTAGATAAACGGCCCTTAGATCTCCCAAACCACTAAGCAATGAAAGTTCACACGCGGACCGCAGTCATTTTCTTTTTTAATCCCTAACTTTAGCCCGAACCTCCCTTTCGGGTTTTTGATTAACCAGGATACCCTTTTTTTCCAAAGCCGCCTTTGCAGGTTTTCGACTTTGCGGGTGTACATTTTTCGTTTATATCCCTAATTTTTGCCCGAACCTTTTCCTTTTTTATGGTCCGCCAGGATGCCCCATTTTTGCCTGGATATTCTTTTTTCTTTCCAGCGGGTCATTTTAAGCAAAGTATTTTTTGACTACGTCCGCGTTCACAGGGGATGAAAAATCTTCGCCATCCATCGTGGATAACAGTAAGGATCCTCCCGAGAAGACCTTCCTGACGACATATGGACCTTCGTAGTTGGGAGTCCATTTGCCCCTGTGATCGGAATGTGGTGGGAGAATCTTTTTCAGCACGAGATCGCCCGTCTGAAAGCTTCTAGGACGCACCTTCTTATCATAAGCTTTCTTCATTCGGCTTTGGTACAAACGACCGTATGCGATGGATGCTAACCTCTTCTCATCCATCAGGCTCAGCTGATTCAGTCTATTCTTTATCCATTCTGCCTCATCGAGCTTCACATCGACCAGAACTCTTAAGGAAGGAATCTCGACCTCTAGCAGTAGGAAAACTTTCATACCATATACTAGTGAGAAAGGAGTTGCCCCAGTTGATGTCTGTGCCGTTGTACGATAACCGTGCAAGGCAAAAGGCAACATCTCATGCCAATCTTTATAAGTGACAACCATCTTTTGCACTATCTTTTTGATATTTTTGTTGGCCGCTTCAACAGCGCCATTCATCTTCGGTCGATAGGGTGATGAGTTGTGATGTTAAATTTTGAAGTTTTGGCATAACTCCTTCATCATCTTATTGTTCAAGTTCGAACCATTGTCAGTAATGATTCGCTCGGGAATTCCATATCTGTAGATGATGTCCTTCTTTATGAATCTGGCTACCACTTGTTTGGTCACATTAGCATACGAGGCTGCCTCCACCCACTTGGTGAAGTAGTCGATGGCTACCAAAATGAAGCGGTGTCCACTAGATGCAGTGGGCTCGATCTTGCCGATCATATCGATGCCCCACATGGAGAACAGCCACGGGGATGACTTGACGTTCAACGGGCACGGCGGTACATGGATTTTGTCTGCATAGATCTGGAATTTGTGACATTTCTTCGCGAATTTGAAACAATCCGACTCCATCGTCAGCCAGTAATACCCTGCTCGTAATATCTTCCGAGTCATAGCATGTCCACCGGCGTGCATACCAAATGTGCCTTCATGGACTTCTTCCATAAGCAAGCTAGCTTCTTTTTCGTCCACGCATCTGAGTAGCACTAGATCATGATTTCTCTTGTAACCCCATCCGGATTGAGGTAGAAATTGCCAGACAACCTCCTAAGAGTCTTCTTATCCTGGGTCGACGCTCCCACCGGATACTCCTTGGTCTTGAGGAAGTTATGGATATCATGGAACCACGGCTTGCCATCGGGGGCTTCCTCAATGGCAAATACAAATTCAGGTCTGTCGAGACGAGAGATGACAATTCTTGGAGCTTCATTCCAAAAATTGACTTTGTACATTGAAGCCAACGTGGCTAAGGCATCAGCCATTTGATTCTCTGCTCTCGGCACATGATGGAATTCCACTCGATTGAAGAATGGCAGCAGCCATCTGGCATAGTTCATGTACGAGACCAAATTCGACTGTCTAGTCTCCCACTCCCCCTTTGATCTGATTAACAACGAGTGCTGAGTCACCATATACATCCAGGTTCTTGATTCTTAAATCAATGGCTTCTTCTAAACCCATGATACATGCTTCGTATTCTGCTTCATTGTTGGTTATCGAAAATGTTAGTCTGGCAGTGAACGGGATGTGGGATCCCTGGGGAGTCGTAATGATTTCCCTAATACCACTTCCATAGGAATTAACCGCACCGTCGAATATCAACTTCCATTGGGAGCCAAGCTCTGGCCCTTCATCGGGCGGTGGTTCATCACAATCCTTCATCTTGAGGAACATAATATCTTCATCGGGAAACTCGAATTTCATTGGCTGATAGTCTTCGATAGGTTGTTCGGCAAGGTGTAACACGGTGGGAGAACTGACTTTAAACAATGTTGCGGATAGCAAGAGTCGCCACCGACTTTTATTTTATCCATAAGGAAAGGTTATAAAAGAACAGGAAAGACCTTAGAGAATATTTTGGGTCCGGGGGGTAGGTTATGAAAAGGGAAGGTGTTAGCACCCTTTTCATCCATGGTTATCCATGGGCTCTTAGGTACTTAAGCTCACTTTTGAATTGTTTTGAAAGTGTAGTGTGTGAATAGCAAAAAATTTCAGAATAGTTTAATAATAATCCGTGTATGGATGTGAAAAAAACTTCTTTGAAAATTTTGTTGGAAATTTGTTTAAGTGTGAAAAAGTTTTGAAGTGAGCAAGTATCTAGGAGTAGCCTACCCTAATGTTTTAAGATCTTTCTTATTCTTTATCCTTTCCTTAGTAAGACTATCCCTACTATAATGGAGTAGGTAGTCCTTACTTTGGATGTTAAGGGGTATGTGAGGGACAATTTGACTTTGAAGGCCATTGTGGGATGTAATAAGCACATATAAGGGACCATCATCATTTTTCGAAAGGGACTTGATTCGTAAAGGCAACCATAAGGGACTTTGATGATTTTTTTATTTGAGGGACTTGCTTTATACACCCCACTTAACCATTATTCGTAGGCAACTTGAGGGATATCCTTAGGAAGTGAGGCGGCGATTAAAATCGACTTACGTGTGTGACGTGTTTATTTTAATTATCTTTATTTAAAAGTGATCTAAATTTATTTTAATATTACATACATGTTGTTACACTCCCTAATTACTAACCATAATAATAATTAAATAATTAAACAACTTTACATCCAAGAAACAATTACAAAATAATAAGCAAAATAATTAAATAGCAAAGATAAATAAAATATAAATAAGCAATAATAAATAATAAAGGGGGTTAATTCTAAGTTTACTCGGCAAGACATCGCATCTTGTGCCTCCTTACGGGAGTGGAATCAGAGTAATCGTAGTTCCCCTCAATAGGGAGGTTAGAAACTTCTTGACTGTGGTCAAGGTCTCAAGGGGAATAAACGCATCTTAAGGACACGCTTACGTGGAGTGTAGAAACTCCAAATCTCTACGTTGAAATGTTAAGTTGTAATTAGGGTTAAATTAGGGATTCCACGGCGGGAAACCCTAAAATGAGCGCGGCGGCTCTTTGACCTAATGCTAAGGGTAAAATTGTAATTTTGCCTGCGGCGAGGCATTTGTGAAAATTAGGATTTGTAGTTTGTAGTTTTGAGGATTTGAAATTGAATGTGTGAAGTTTTACGGACTATTGGCGCGGCGGCCAAACAGTTAGACCTAACCTTCGGATGTGTGCAATGTGACAGAAATAATAGTAAACGCGTGAGATAATTGAATCATGCAAACAGAGAGATAATGTCATAATTTAAACCATGCAAGCAGAAATTTAAAGGCAGAATTTAAAGAGCGATTGTTAAGTTCGCGAGGTTACATGAGAGGAGCAGATACAATATGATAATGAAATTTGAATTGAACAATAATAAAATAAAATAAATAACGGTTCTAGTTATTATTTTAAAAAAAAGATTTTAGTTATTATTTTAAATTTATCTAACAAAAAGTTTTTTCTTAAAAATAATAGGTTTTCATATTAATTTGGAAAAGATGTTAATGTTATTTATTTTAAAAAACAGATTTTTATATTATAACAAATTTTAATAAATTAATGATAACAATAATAATAATAATGGTAATAACAATGATAATAATGATAATAATAATAAATAATGATAATAATAATAATAATAATAATAATAATAATAATAATAATAATAATAATAATAATAATAATAATAATAATAATAAAGCAATAATGAATTTTAAATGTGCCAAATAACCCAACAATGTTGCTAACGCAGAAATGCGCTCATCGCAACCAGATCTAAATCGGACGAAACAAAATTTATCGCAAAGAAAAAGAAATTAAGCAAAAAATAGTATTATTGCTCACACAAAAATGCGATCATCGCAACCAGATCGAACTAACACAAATGTCACGCGTCATGCACACAAATGTGCAAACATCGTATCGACATAATTCGATCAAAAATCTTATATATATAAACTCTAACAATTTAAAAATTATATATATATAAACGTAACAGTAATAGATAAAGAAAAAGAAATAACGGTAATAGATGAAGAAAAAGAAATAACGGTAAAAGATGAAGAAAAAGAAACAACAGTAATAGATGAAGGAAAAGAAATAACGATAAACGATGAAGAAAAAGAAACAATAGTAATGGATGAAGAAGAAAACTAAATAACGGCAAACGGCACTCACTCCTCTTAGGTTTTTTTCATTCTCCCCTTTTTTCCAACAAGGCAACACATGTATATATAGGGAACGAATTAGGGTTAACACCAAATTGTCAATAATGTCCCTAAAGCCCATTTTAAAGCCCAAACTAAATAATTAGTTAAGAAAAAATAAAATTTAAATAATTTAAAATAATTAAAATAAACTTAAAATAAAAACTAATAATCCTATTGATTCCTAAAATAAAAAATATTATAAAAAGAACAAAATTTTTTTCAATATTTTTTATTTTATGATTTTTTGGATATTTTTATGAATAATTTAGAAAAAAGTGAAAAAAATAATATTTTAAAAAATGATTTAATTAAAATACGAAAATAATAATTAAATAATAATAAAAAACTATTTTTGTTATTTTTTTAATGAAAGATAGAAAAATTTAGAGTAAAAATAATAAAAAACAAAAAAAATGACAAAGGTGAGATTTGAACTCTCAACCTCTCACACTCATAACTCCTTACACATGTCCTCCTGCCAATTGTGCCATTTTTACTTTTTAGAAAAAAAATGCATGCCATATGATATTTACCTGCAAAAAAGTCAAACGACTACACAAATTTGTTAGTAATTGATTAAATGCAATGAAATGCGACGACAAATCTTAGGGCAAAATTTGGGGTATTACAGTTATTATGATAATATTTCTCACCCAACCTCTCTTTGATGTTGGCAAAAAAAAAATCATGAAGTTTGACTTTGGTTTGACCACAGTTGACCTCAGTTTGACCTTTTAACTGCATTGACTGCTTTTGACTTATCTGATCATCTGACTGAGCAAACTTTTGAGAAAAGTCTTGAAACTTGACATGGGGGTTCTTATACACATATAAGATGTTATGAAGCTCACTTGAAGTCTTGGAAGTCCATTTAGCCTGATTAAAGTCAAAACCCTAGTTTTGGATGCACTGCTTAGGAGGTGCATTGTCTGAGGGAATTGTCAACTCTTCTGACCAATTGTGAATTTTGTGAACCTTGTGAACCTTCTTGGAACACAAAGTCTTGTATTGTGAGGGCAAATTTTGGGGTGCAACAGCTGCCCCTGTTCAATTTTCTGAAACCTGAGGGGTTAGATTGGTATATTTGCCAGTCGTAACCTGGAAGGTTGAAGGGGATTGAACACAAAAGCCCAAAAATTTGCACTCACCAGTGCATGGAGTGATATTGATGGTTGGTTGAACATGATTGAGTGGGCTTAAAGATGCCACTAGGGGAAAGTTCTTCAGTAGTATAATGAGAACTGTCAGGAGTCTGGAGTAATACTGATGTAACAGCATGTCTTCATGAGGATAGAGCAATCAATAATGATAACCCTAAAGCAGTCTTGAAGTGATAAATCTGACCTCAGGAGGATAGAGCAATCAATAGCTCTAAAGCAGTCTTGAAGTAATAATGGCTTCAGGAGGATAGAGCAATCAATAGCTCTAAAGCAGTCTTGAAGTAATAGAATGGCTTCAGTAGGATAGAGCAATCAACAGCTCTAAAGCAGTCTTGAAATAATAATGTGATATGTCTTCAGGAGGATAGAGCAATCAATAGCTCTAAAGCAGTCTTGAAGTAATGATTTCAGGAGGATAGAGCAATGGATAGCTCTAAAGCAGTCTTGAAATAATAATGTAATTTCAGGAGGATAGAGCAATGGATAACTCTAAAGCAGTCTTGAAATAATTAGATGGCTTCAGGAGGATAGAGCAATGAATAGCTCTAAAGCAGTCTTGAAGTAGTAATATGACCTCATGAGGATAGAGCAATGAATAGCTCTAAAGCAGTCTTGAAGTAATAGGATGATTTCAGGAGGATAGAGCAATCAGTAGCTCTAAAGCAGTCTTGAAGTCATGAGAGGCTATCAGGAGGATAAAATAACCCTGAGGTTACAATAAAGCAGTCCCAAAGTAATAAGAAGCTCATCAGGAGGATAAAGTAACCCTGAGGTTACAATAAAGCAGTCCCAAAGATCATAAGATTGTTTGTTGGATAATTAACCTGAAAACAAGGTAGCATTCTGTATAACAACATTAGTTTATGCTTTATGTATGCATGTATGACATGATGCACTTAGGTAATGTACTATAGACATATATGTTATGGTATGATGTAAATGATGTATGTATGATATGACACTGCTGGAAGTGTCCGGATATCCTTGTATAACAACTGCTGGCCAAGGAAAATAAATCCCGATTCGTTGTTGAAGAATATATAACCTTCCGTCTGCTGGGGATAACAAGGTATAGATAACCTCCCGTTGTTGGGGATAGTAGGGTATAGATAACCTTCGTTTTCGTTTGATAGTAGGATAAGTATAACATCCCGTCTTCGTTCATCGTGCCTTTATTGGAAAGTAATTTCCCGTATATCCGTATGAGGATAAAAGAGATGGATATAAATTCCAGGGGAGATTAGACTTTGTGAAAATGGATTAGTCCTACTGATGGTTTGTAACTGCCTTGTAAAGATGAACCGGCGAAGCTTCGTTGAAATCCTTCCCTCGTTCGTCCTTAGTAAATACTATTACTGCATTTTCATGCATTTCTGGTAAACATCAATCATATTAAAAGCATACATGCATTTCTGGTAAACATCAATCATATTCAAAGGCATACATACATTCAAACACAACCAATGGACGTTTCGCTTATGTAAATAGGGTAAAAGTAAATCTGGATTCAAAAGATGGAATTTATTTGTATCAAAAGTGACCCATACACGGGTAAGTTTGTACAAGGAGACATAAACCCTAGTAAGAGAATTTTGTCATGAAGTTTTACAAAAAGAATCAGCTATGTGGGAAATAATCCTATTGAGTTTCAATTCTACTATTGCCACTCAAGTATCTCATCTTCTTGCTGTTGAGACGGAAACGATTGGATTGAGCTTTATCTGTTTGAGCTTGAGTAAGTAGTACAACTGGTTGTGGTTTCATGAGTGATCCAAACGAGACATAGTCATACGCTTTAATCCCTAACTTTTGCCTGGATTGCCCTTTCAGGTTTTCAATCCACCGGGATACCCTTTTTTGCCCAAGCCGCCTTTTCAGGTTTTCGACTTGCCGGGTGTACATCTTTTTATATATATATCCCTAATTTTTGCCCAAAACCTTTTTGGTTTGCCGGGATGCCCTTATTTTTGCCTAGGCCTGTCAACCTAGCGGGTCTCTTTTTATGCGTAGTATTTTTTAACTATGTCTGCGTTTACAGGTTGTGGGAAGTCTTCACCATCCATTGTAGTCAGTATCATGGCACCTCCTGAGAACACTGTCTTGACTACAAATGGTCCCTCATATGTTGGAGTCCACTTACCCCTAGGATCACCCTGTGGTAATATGATACGCTTGATTACCAAGTCACCAGCCTGATATACCTTTGGCTTAACCTTCTTGTTAAAAGCTTTGATCATCCGTTTCTGGTACATCTGGCCATGACAAACTGCTGCTAACCTTTTCTCATCAATCAAATTTATCTGGTCAAGTCGAGTCTGAATCCACTCATCTTCATCCAAGCCTGCATCCTTCATAATTCTCAAGGAGGGGATCTGAACTTCAATAGGCAGAACTGCTTCCATACCATAGACTAAGGAGAATGGGGTTGCCCCTGTTGAAGTACGTATTGTAGTACGATAACCATGCAGAGCAAATGGTAACATCTCGTGCCAATCCTTGTAAGTAACAGTCATCTTCTGTACAATCTTCTTAATGTTCTTATTAGCAGCTTCAACTGCCCCATTCATCTTTGGACGATACGGAGAAGAGTTGTGATGCTTAATCTTGAACTGCGTACAGAGATCAGTAATCATAGTGTTGTTCAGATTAGAGCCATTGTCAGTGATAATCCTTTCAGGGATACCATACCTACATATGAGATTATTCCTAATGAACCGAGCCACAACATTCTTAGTCACAGATGCAAATGAAGCTGCCTCTACCCACTTCGTGAAGTAATCAATAGCAACCAGGATGAAACGATGCCCATTAGAAGCAGTAGGCTTGATCTCACCAATCATATCAATGCCCCACATGGCAAAGGGCCAAGGAGCAGTCAACACATTCAATGGAAATGGAGGTACATGTACTTTATCAGCATAGATTTGACATTTGTGACATGTTCTGGAGTGTTGATAGCAAATATCTCTTGATTTCATCAAAGGCAGTCTGGCACTCATCATTCCATTCCATCACCTGATCTTTCTTCAACAACTTGAAGATTGGCTCACAGATGGTAGTTAATTGGGAAATAAATCTTGTAATGTAGTTCAATCGTCCCAAGAAACCTCTAACCTCCTTCTCAGTACGGGGAGCTGGCATCTCTCGTATAGCTTTCACTTTTGCAGGATCCACTTCAATACCTTTTCCACTGACAATGAAACCCAGGAGCTTTCCAGATCTAACTCCAAAAGTACACTTGTTTGGATTTAATCTCAACCTGTATTTCTTCAATCTCTCAAACAACTTGTGCAGATGACCAAGATGTTGTTCTTCATTCTGAGACCTGGCTATCATATCATCCACATATACCTCTATCTCATGATGAATCATATCATGAAACAAAGCCACCATAGCACGCTGATATGTTGCCCCTGCATTCTTCAAACCAAATGGCATTACCTTATAGCAAAAGGTGCCCCACTGTGTCACAAATGTAGTCTTCTCCATATCTTCAGGTGCCATCTTGATTTGATTGTAACCAGAGAAACCATCCATAAAAGAGAATACCTTATGCTGAGCAGTGTTGTCTACCAGAATATCAATATGAGGAAGTGGAAAGTCATCTTTAGGGCTAGCCTTGTTCAGATCTCTGTAGTCTACACACATACGTACCTTACCATCTTTCTTAGGAACTGGTACCACATTTGCAACCCACTGAGGATAAGAAGTTACGGCCAAGAACCCTGCATTGAATTGTTTCATTACCTCTGCTTTGATCTTTTCTGACATTTCAGGACGCATACGACGAACCTTCTGCTTCTTTGGACGACAATCTTCTTTCACTGGCAAACGGTGAACCACAATGTCTGTATCCAACCCTGGCATATCTTCATAAGACCAAGCAAAGATCTCCACATAGTCACGTAGCATCTGAATCAACCTGCTCTTGACACTGTCCTCTAAATCAGCCCCTATCTTGACCTCTTTTCTGTTTTCTTCAGTTCCCAGATTCACAACTTCGACTGGCTCTTCATGTGGCTGTATAGCTTTCTCTTCTTGTTGTAACAACCTAGCAAGCTCTACAGGTATTTCACAATCGTCCTCATTTCCGTCTTCAGTTTGATAGATCGGATTCTCGAAATTGTAATTGGCAATAGTAGAACTGTTATCAACTGGATCCAGAGTGGATGAGGATCTGCATTTTAGTGACGTGGGTGTGTGTAAGAACACATAGCTGATAAAGCAAAAATAAAAGAAAAAGAAAGACAAGGAACACAATATTTACGAAAACGAAACGTCCACTGATTTTATTGAATGAAGTATGCAAATGAAATGACAACCCGTAACAAGCACACCATTGTGCCCTGGGTAAGGCACATGGCTTGAAAGTTTTAATTGTTCCAGAAATTATAAATTTAAAAACATAACACAGTAATAGTATTTACTCCTGACTAAAGGAGATAGGGATAACATCTTCAGCTGTCCAATTATTGAGTCCAGCACCCACAGTAGGAAAAATCCATGCCTCCAAGTTGTGGTCTTCATCTTGATCTCCCACAGCATTGATAACCCCTTGATTGGTGATACGAACAGCACGGGCACGACGGACAGCCTTCTGGGACTCTGCAGTGAAACCCAAACCAAACTTGTCAGACTTGTATGGAATATCAGGAAGCTGACCCCAAATAGTACAACCACCTTCTTCCACCACAGCTTTTGCATCATTGAGGGAGGCCATTGCCATTGTTGGAGGGTTTCTGATGACCACAGGAACCCTCTTCACAGCAGGAGGAGTCACACAATCCTTAACAGCCCAGGGAACCACTTCAAATGACTGACATGGAGTTTCAATGTATTCACCTTCTACTTCCAGATACTTGAAAGTGTTTACATGGCTGACAAAGTATTCTTCCTCTCCAAAGACAGTAACAACTTTTCCATTCACCGGATATCTCAACTTTTGATGTAATGTGGAGGTCACAGCACCTGCCCCATGGATCCAGGGACGACCAAGCAGACATGAGTACGAAGGACGAATATCCATCACATAGAATGTAGCAGTGAACACCTGAGAGCCAACCTTGATTGGAAGATCAATTTCCCCATGCACTACTCTTCTAGAACCATCAAAAGCCTTTACCACAATATTACTGGGCTTCAATACCGTATCTTTAGGACTCAGCTTGTTCAGGACTTCCTTAGGCAACACATTCAGAGAGGAACCATTGTCTATCAGCACATGAGACAGGGTAGTGCCCCTACATTCAATTGAAATATGCAAGGCCCTGTTATGATCCCTCTTGGCAGGGGTCAAGTCAGCATCAGAAAATCCTAACCCGTTGTCATAGGTCAGGTGAGCAACACAATTCTCAAACTGGTCCACAGAAATTGCACTGGGTACATGAGCCATCTTTAGAAACTTGATCAATGACTTGGCATGAGCCTCAGAACATAATAACAGGGAGAGCATAGAAATCTTTGAGGGAGTATTCCCCAGCTGATCAACAATATCATAATCACTCTTGCGAATGATTTTCAATACTTCTTCCATCTGCTTAGAGAGGTCATCAGCAGCTGGCACATCAGTAGATACAGGCTCAATAACAGGACCCTTGCCCCGAGCATCAGTGGTGGAAGTAACAGCAGGAGTAACTGCACTCTTAGAAGCAACTGGAGGAGAGAAGACTCTTCCACTACGAGTGATCTTGCTAGATCCAGCAATATTATCAATGTCAACAGGCATATCAGGTAAAGGCTCCTGCTTGACACCATGGATGTAAACATCAGACCCATAGTGCCAAGGCACAGCTTTGTCAGATGTATAAGGAATAGGACCAGGAGTGGTAATGATCAGAGGAGCTACTCTGGCTTCAGCAACAACTTTCACAGGACCTTCAGCAGTAATCTTGATTGGGCCCTGATGAGTGATTTTAATGGGACCCTTTGAAGTGATTCTTAGTGGTACTTTGTCAACCATGTCAACCTCTTCAATCTTCTTACCCTGAGTCAGATGACCCACCATACTTTCTACAAATGCTGGTCTTCTTTCAAACACTATAGTATATTTATCCATGAGACGTTGAATCCCATCTCTCAAAATGAAGCAACTATCCGGCTTATAGGTACAATATAGACAATCTTCATGACAACCTGGAAAGATCCCAGCTTGTACTAACCTCTTTTTGATAACAGACAATGGTGTGCTCAACTCCATAACTGAATAGACATGCAGATCTTCATCAATATCTTCATCAATGGCGTTGACAGTCTTCTCGTGATTTGGCATTGGAGCTGTAATCACATTTGGAGTACCTGGTGGATCAAACTCAATTTCTCCAGCATCAATCATATCCTGAATTTTGTTCTTCAAGACCCAGCAGTTATTAGTATCATGTCCTGGACAGTTTGAATGATATGCACATCGTGCATTGAGATTGTACTTGGGAGAGGTAACATTGGGATTCTGAGGGGCCTCCCTCAGGGTAATAAGTTCAGCTTTCAACAAGTGTTGCAATGCCTGAGCCATTGACATGTTGATCTTCGTGAACTGTCTTCTAGCCCTCTGTTGGTTGCCTTGAGGCTGCTCTGTTGTTGCAGGAGTTGGATTTGAAATATGAACTGCACTAACAGACTGATGCCTTCTGTTACGATCAGGCTGACCATACACAGCATTAGATTCTCTCTTCCCAGTGGGAGGCTTCTTTGCAGCACCTGATGAAGAAGTGCCCACTTGGATCTTACCACTCTTGATACCATTCTCTACTCGCTCTCCTGTCATGATCAACTCAGTGAAGCCAGATGATGAGCTTCCAATGAGATGACTGTAAAACGGACCATTCAGCGTACACATGAACATATCAACCAACTCCCTATCAGTCAAAGGGGGTTGAACTCTTCCAGCTAAGTCTCTCCACTTCTGAGCATACTCCTTAAAGCTTTCTTTGGCACCCATAGACATGCTTTGAAGCTGCATGCGAGTGGGGGCTAAGTCAGCATTGTATTGATACTGCTTGTAGAAAGCTTCAGCAAGGTCATTCCAATCTCTGATGTTGACACTCTCCAACTGGTAATACCACTCTAGCTGAGCTCCAGATAAACTCTCTTGAAAGAAATGGATCCATAACTTTTTATCAGCAGTGTGGGGTTGCATTCTTCTGACATAAGACCTCAGATGAAATTTGGGACAAGAGACCCCATCATAGACAACAAATGTAGGAACTTTGAACCCAATGGGTATGACCACCCCAGATATCAAGCTCAAATCCTCAAAAATCCAGCCCAGATGATTTCTGTAATTCCATAGCATCCATTCTATCCACCAGCATCTTGAATTTGTCTTCGTTAGGCTCATGGTAGTAGTTAGCCTCAGAATCAGAGTCCCCCATAGTGTTGTGGAGACTGCCTCTCTCCTGCTCGGATTCTTCAGATTCATAGTTTTCAACATGTTCCTTGGTCTTGACAGGACCTTTGAACCTTCTTCCCATGTTGAGCAACCCAGCGGACCTTCTAGCCTTCTTTGTCTTCTTGGCCAGCAGTGCCTTCAAATCATCTTGCCCCTTGGATAGGTTCAAGATCAGCTCTTGGAACTGTGCATTCTGTGCCTGAAGATCCTTAACTGATTGTTCAAGAGCCATTGCTGAAATAAACAACGAGAAGATGAGAAACCCGTGCACAATTATAACCCTGTGATGCCATGATATGGGAATGCATATGCAATGTTTTCAAGGACCGCAGGATTTAAATTTGCTTAAACAAACAAGAAAGTAACTTTTTATTAGTAATAACTTGTTTTGCCTTTTAGGCTTACAAAAAATGAAAACGAAATAAGTACAAAAGATGGGGTTTTAAGTCTCCCATGGACGTTTCCTCTTTGTGTTGAGGTATGAGTTGAGGTTTCGTTCCTCATGAAGTAGCTTTGTTAGCTCTAGGATCCTTGCTTGGCTTGCTTTGTAATGAGCCTCGAAAGTACCCCTTTGCTCTTTCAGTTGGATCCATGATCTCTGCAAGTCTTCCATATCAGTAGGCATGTCTGGGTGAAGGATGGTATAAGCTGTGTCTCCTTCAGCAACAGGTTCCATGGTAACTGGTAGGACGGCAGGATATGGCATCATGAGTGTCTGAGCACGAGATCGTACCCATCTGAGATAAGCCTCCATAGGAATAGTGTACTTAGGCTCCAGTGTCTTGCTGTCAATCCTGTTTACCTTTCCCCAAGCTCGGATGAATCTCTGACGGTAACCCTGAAGATCGTTGTCGTAATCAAACACAATGCCCTGAATCAACATGTCATGTGGACCATCGCTCCGGGCGTAACCAAACTGTCGTAAAGCTAGAGATGGGTTGTAGGTGATGCCTCCTCTTATGCCTAGAAGTGGCACATTAGGAAACTCCCCACAACGGTCAATGATGGTGACATTCTCCATAGATCTGGAGCACCAATGGATGTCTGAGTGAGAAAGTGACATGATCCTCTTGGACCATCTGAACCCTTGCTCATTCTTCATTACTGAGCGAGGAATGTGAGAAATAAACCACCTAGAAAGTAAAGGTATGCAGCACATCAAAGTTCCTCTTGCCCTTGTAGTACGGGTGTGAAGAGAATGTAGGATGTCTCCAAGTAAGGTAGGCACTGGATTGTGACTCAAGAATATGTTGATGGCATGAACGTCTATGAACTGATCAGGATTGGGGAACAACACTAAGCCATAAATCAATAAGGCTAAGATCTCCTCAAAAGCATCGTAGCTCATAGCCTTCAAGAACATTTGAGCTTTATCCACTAATACCTTGGCAAGAATACCTTTAACTCCACTTCTCGTCTCTAGAACAATGTCAGACTTCTTCAGATGTAGAGCTGCAGCAATAACTTCTGGTTTAAGCTCCTTCTCTAAGCCTGTGAATGGCTTCTGATCAAGAACAGGTATACCCAGAAGTTTAGAGAACTCCTCCATGGTTGGAACCAGCTGATAATCAGGAAATGTAAAGCAATGGTGCTTAGGGTCAAAGAACTGAAACAGCACACTCATCATGTCTTCACTGAACCCTGAAGTAACTAGATCCAATAAGTGACCATGTCTCTTGTTGAACTGGGAATGATCAGGCACTAGGGAAACCAACTCCTTGAGCTTAGCAGGTATCCCTACAAAGTTGATCCTGATGGTGTTTCTACGAGCAGAAGCCATGACCTGCAACAAAGAACAAAGATAAATCCTTTGGTCCTCGAAATGGTTAGGGAAAATGATATGCTTATGATGCATGATGATGTCATGATGTCATGCTCAATCACAAACATGTGGCACACACAAACAAGTCACACCATAGCCCTAGGTTTAAAGGCTTGCATGAGGTTCAAAGGCAAGTACCCTCCCCTGAAGTTAGATGGTTCATCCTGTCCTACAAAAGTAACCAGGTTCTAAGGGATCTCAATATCATTGATCCTTCACAAGGGTGGTTGTTCAGAAGGCAACTTACTTGCCAACCAAAACCCTCCAAGTTTAAGATCTCAATGAGCGTAGTATCGAGTGTCAACCAACTTCAGTCTGCACCAAAGCCGGTTACCTCACTACTTTCTAAAGGCCAAGATGAGTTAACTAGGGTTCTAAAAGTCAGTTAGTGCATTGACAACATATGGCAGCCTCAATATTATCCTCAACTTGACTTAAGGAATATAAGCACCAACCAAGAAGTCGCACTAACTATGGCCACCAGATCAACCGTATCGATATACGTCGTATAGTTTCCTTGGTCTATTGCCATTTACCTAAGGTACACTAGATCCGGGTTAGGACCTTTCACACATAAGAGCACCCCAACAATATAATAATAAAGCAAACAAGGCAAACAATTTAAAGTGATCTTAATTCCTAAGGGTACCCCTCTTAAATAATTCCCCAGCAGAGTCGCCAGTTCTGTAACACGGTGGGAGAACTGACTTTAAACAATGTTGCGGATAGCAAGAGTCGCCACCGACTTTTATTTTATCCATAAGGAAAGGTTATAAAAGAACAGGAAAGACCTTAGAGAATATTTTGGGTCCGGGGGGTAGGTTATGAAAAGGGAAGGTGTTAGCACCCTTTTCATCCATGGTTATCCATGGGCTCTTAGGTACTTAAGCTCACTTTTGAATTGTTTTGAAAGTGTAGTGTGTGAATAGCAAAAAATTTCAGAATAGTTTAATAATAATCCGTGTATGGATGTGAAAAAAACTTGTTTGAAAATTTTGTTGGAAATTTGTTTAAGTGTGAAAAAGTTTTGAAGTGAGCAAGTATCTAGGAGTAGCCTACCCTAATGTTTTAAGATCTTTCTTATTCTTTATCCTTTCCTTAGTAAGACTATCCCTACTATAATGGAGTAGGTAGTCCTTACTTTGGATGTTAAGGGGTATGTGAGGGACAATTTGACTTTGAAGGCCATTGTGGGATGTAATAAGCACATATAAGGGACCATCATCATTTTTCGAAAGGGACTTGATTCGTAAAGGCAACCATAAGGGACTTTGATGATTTTTTTATTTGAGGGACTTGCTTTATACACCCCACTTAACCATTATTCGTAGGCAACTTGAGGGATATCCTTAGGAAGTGAGGCGGCGATTAAAATCGACTTACGTGTGTGACGTGTTTATTTTAATTATCTTTATTTAAAAGTGATCTAAATTTATTTTAATATTACATACATGTTGTTACACTCCCTAATTACTAACCATAATAATAATTAAATAATTAAACAACTTTACATCCAAGAAACAATTACAAAATAATAAGCAAAATAATTAAATAGCAAAGATAAATAAAATATAAATAAGCAATAATAAATAATAAAGGGGGTTAATTCTAAGTTTACTCGGCAAGACATCGCATCTTGTGCCTACGTATCCTTACGGGAGTGGAATCAGAGTAATCGTAGTTCCCCTCAATAGGGAGGTTAGAAACTTCTTGACTGTGGTCAAGGTCTCAAGGGGAATAAACGCATCTTAAGGACACGCTTACGTGGAGTGTAGAAACTCCAAATCTCTACGTTGAAATGTTAAGTTGTAATTAGGGTTAAATTAGGGATTCCACGGCGGGAAACCCTAAAATGAGCGCGGCGGCTCTTTGACCTAATGCTAAGGGTAAAATTGTAATTTTGCCTGCGGCGAGGCATTTGTGAAAATTAGGGTTTGTAGTTTGTAGTTTTGAGGATTTGAAATTGAATGTGTGAAGTTTTACGGACTATTGGCGCGGCGGCCAAACAGTTAGACCTAACCTTCGGATGTGTGCAATGTGACAGAAATAATAGTAAACGCGTGAGATAATTGAATCATGCAAACAGAGAGATAATGTCATAATTTAAACCATGCAAGCAGAAATTTAAAGGCAGAATTTAAAGAGCGATTGTTAAGTTCGCGAGGTTACATGAGAGGAGCAGATACAATATGATAATGAAATTTGAATTGAACAATAATAAAATAAAATAAATAACGGTTCTAGTTATTATTTTAAAAAAAAGATTTTAGTTATTATTTTAAATTTATCTAACAAAAAGTTTTTTCTTAAAAATAATAGGTTTTCATATTAATTTGGAAAAGATGTTAATGTTATTTATTTTAAAAAACAGATTTTTATATTATAACAAATTTTAATAAATTAATGATAACAATAATAATAATAATGGTAATAACAATGATAATAATGATAATAATAATAAATAATGATAATAATAATAATAATAATAATAATAATAATAATAATAATAATAATAATAATAATAATAATAATAAAGCAATAATGAATTTTAAATGTGCCAAATAACCCAACAATGTTGCTAACGCAGAAATGCGCTCATCGCAACCAGATCTAAATCGGACGAAACAAAATTTATCGCAAAGAAAAAGAAATTAAGCAAAAAATAGTATTATTGCTCACACAAAAATGCGATCATCGCAACCAGATCGAACTAACACAAATGTCACGCGTCATGCACACAAATGTGCAAACATCGTATCGACATAATTCGATCAAAAATCTTATATATATAAACTCTAACAATTTAAAAATTATATATATATAAACGTAACAGTAATAGATAAAGAAAAAGAAATAACGGTAATAGATGAAGAAAAAGAAATAACGGTAAAAGATGAAGAAAAAGAAACAACAGTAATAGATGAAGGAAAAGAAATAACGATAAACGATGAAGAAAAAGAAACAATAGTAATGGATGAAGAAGAAAACTAAATAACGGCAAACGGCACTCACTCCTCTTAGGTTTTTTTCATTCTCCCCATTTTTCCAACAAGGCAACACATGTATATATAGGGAACGAATTAGGGTTAACACCAAATTGTCAATAATGTCCCTAAAGCCCATTTTAAAGCCCAAACTAAATAATTAGTTAAGAAAAAATAAAATTTAAATAATTTAAAATAATTAAAATAAACTTAAAATAAAAACTAATAATCCTATTGATTCCTAAAATAAAAAATATTATAAAAAGAACAAAATTTTTTTCAATATTTTTTATTTTATGATTTTTTGGATATTTTTATGAATAATTTAGAAAAAAGTGAAAAAAATAATATTTTAAAAAATGATTTAATTAAAATACGAAAATAATAATTAAATAATAATAAAAAACTATTTTTGTTATTTTTTTAATGAAAGATAGAAAAATTTAGAGTAAAAATAATAAAAAACAAAAAAAATGACAAAGGTGAGATTCGAACTCTCAACCTCTCACACTCATAACTCCTTACACATGTCCTCCTGCCAATTGTGCCATTTTTACTTTTTAGAAAAAAAATGCATGCCATATGATATTTACCTGCAAAAAAGTCAAACGACTACACAAATTTGTTAGTAATTGATTAAATGCAATGAAATGCGACGACAAATCTTAGGGCAAAATTTGGGGTATTACAGTTATTATGATAATATTTCTCACCCAACCTCTCTTTGATGTTGGCAAAAAAAAAATCATGAAGTTTGACTTTGGTTTGACCACAGTTGACCTCAGTTTGACCTTTTAACTGCATTGACTGCTTTTGACTTATCTGATCATCTGACTGAGCAAACTTTTGAGAAAAGTCTTGAAACTTGACATGGGGGTTCTTATACACATATAAGATGTTATGAAGCTCACTTGAAGTCTTGGAAGTCCATTTAGCCTGATTAAAGTCAAAACCCTAGTTTTGGATGCACTGCTTAGGAGGTGCATTGTCTGAGGGAATTGTCAACTCTTCTGACCAATTGTGAATTTTGTGAACCTTGTGAACCTTCTTGGAACACAAAGTCTTGTATTGTGAGGGCAAATTTTGGGGTGCAACAGCTGCCCCTGTTCAATTTTCTGAAACCTGAGGGGTTAGATTGGTATATTTGCCAGTCGTAACCTGGAAGGTTGAAGGGGATTGAACACAAAAGCCCAAAAATTTGCACTCACCAGTGCATGGAGTGATATTGATGGTTGGTTGAACATGATTGAGTGGGCTTAAAGATGCCACTAGGGGAAAGTTCTTCAGTAGTATAATGAGAACTGTCAGGAGTCTGGAGTAATACTGATGTAACAGCATGTCTTCATGAGGATAGAGCAATCAATAATGATAACCCTAAAGCAGTCTTGAAGTGATAAATCTGACCTCAGGAGGATAGAGCAATCAATAGCTCTAAAGCAGTCTTGAAGTAATAATGGCTTCAGGAGGATAGAGCAATCAATAGCTCTAAAGCAGTCTTGAAGTAATAGAATGGCTTCAGTAGGATAGAGCAATCAACAGCTCTAAAGCAGTCTTGAAATAATAATGTGATATGTCTTCAGGAGGATAGAGCAATCAATAGCTCTAAAGCAGTCTTGAAGTAATGATTTCAGGAGGATAGAGCAATGGATAGCTCTAAAGCAGTCTTGAAATAATAATGTAATTTCAGGAGGATAGAGCAATGGATAACTCTAAAGCAGTCTTGAAATAATTAGATGGCTTCAGGAGGATAGAGCAATGAATAGCTCTAAAGCAGTCTTGAAGTAGTAATATGACCTCATGAGGATAGAGCAATGAATAGCTCTAAAGCAGTCTTGAAGTAATAGGATGATTTCAGGAGGATAGAGCAATCAGTAGCTCTAAAGCAGTCTTGAAGTCATGAGAGGCTATCAGGAGGATAAAATAACCCTGAGGTTACAATAAAGCAGTCCCAAAGTAATAAGAAGCTCATCAGGAGGATAAAGTAACCCTGAGGTTACAATAAAGCAGTCCCAAAGATCATAAGATTGTTTGTTGGATAATTAACCTGAAAACAAGGTAGCATTCTGTATAACAACATTAGTTTATGCTTTATGTATGCATGTATGACATGATGCACTTAGGTAATGTACTATAGACATATATGTTATGGTATGATGTAAATGATGTATGTATGATATGACACTGCTGGAAGTGTCCGGATATCCTTGTATAACAACTGCTGGCCAAGGAAAATAAATCCCGATTCGTTGTTGAAGAATATATAACCTTCCGTCTGCTGGGGATAACAAGGTATAGATAACCTCCCGTTGTTGGGGATAGTAGGGTATAGATAACCTTCGTTTTCGTTTGATAGTAGGATAAGTATAACATCCCGTCTTCGTTCATCGTGCCTTTATTGGAAAGTAATTTCCCGTATATCCGTATGAGGATAAAAGAGATGGATATAAATTCCAGGGGAGATTAGACTTTGTGAAAATGGATTAGTCCTACTGATGGTTTGTAACTGCCTTGTAAAGATGAACCGGCGAAGCTTCGTTGAAATCCTTCCCTCGTTCGTCCTTAGTAAATACTATTACTGCATTTTCATGCATTTCTGGTAAACATCAATCATATTAAAAGCATACATGCATTTCTGGTAAACATCAATCATATTCAAAGGCATACATACATTCAAACACAACCAATGGACGTTTCGCTTATGTAAATAGGGTAAAAGTAAATCTGGATTCAAAAGATGGAATTTATTTGTATCAAAAGTGACCCATACACGGGTAAGTTTGTACAAGGAGACATAAACCCTAGTAAGAGAATTTTGTCATGAAGTTTTACAAAAAGAATCAGCTATGTGGGAAATAATCCTATTGAGTTTCAATTCTACTATTGCCACTCAAGTATCTCATCTTCTTGCTGTTGAGACGGAAACGATTGGATTGAGCTTTATCTGTTTGAGCTTGAGTAAGTAGTACAACTGGTTGCGGTTTCATGAGTGATCCAAACGAGACATAGTCATACGCTTTAATCCCTAACTTTTGCCTGGATTGCCCTTTCAGGTTTTCAATCCACCGGGATACCCTTTTTTGCCCAAGCCGCCTTTTCAGGTTTTCGACTTGCCGGGTGTACATCTTTTTATATATATATCCCTAATTTTTGCCCAAAACCTTTTTGGTTTGCCGGGATGCCCTTATTTTTGCCTAGGCCTGTCAACCTAGCGGGTCTCTTTTTATGCGTAGTATTTTTTAACTATGTCTGCGTTTACAGGTTGTGGGAAGTCTTCACCATCCATTGTAGTCAGTATCATGGCACCTCCTGAGAACACTGTCTTGACTACAAATGGTCCCTCATATGTTGGAGTCCACTTACCCCTAGGATCACCCTGTGGTAATATGATACGCTTGATTACCAAGTCACCAGCCTGATATACCTTTGGCTTAACCTTCTTGTTAAAAGCTTTGATCATCCGTTTCTGGTACATCTGGCCATGACAAACTGCTGCTAACCTTTTTTCATCAATCAAATTTATCTGGTCAAGTCGAGTCTGAATCCACTCATCTTCATCCAAGCCTGCATCCTTCATAATTCTCAAGGAGGGGATCTGAACTTCAATAGGCAGAACTGCTTCCATACCATAGACTAAGGAGAATGGGGTTGCCCCTGTTGAAGTACGTATTGTAGTACGATAACCATGCAGAGCAAATGGTAACATCTCGTGCCAATCCTTGTAAGTAACAGTCATCTTCTGTACAATCTTCTTAATGTTCTTATTAGCAGCTTCAACTGCCCCATTCATCTTTGGACGATACGGAGAAGAGTTGTGATGCTTAATCTTGAACTGCGTACAGAGATCAGTAATCATAGTGTTGTTCAGATTAGAGCCATTGTCAGTGATAATCCTTTCAGGGATACCATACCTACATATGAGATTATTCCTAATGAACCGAGCCACAACATTCTTAGTCACAGATGCAAATGAAGCTGCCTCTACCCACTTCGTGAAGTAATCAATAGCAACCAGGATGAAACGATGCCCATTAGAAGCAGTAGGCTTGATCTCACCAATCATATCAATGCCCCACATGGCAAAGGGCCAAGGAGCAGTCAACACATTCAATGGAAATGGAGGTACATGTACTTTATCAGCATAGATTTGACATTTGTGACATGTTCTGGAGTGTTGATAGCAAATATCTCTTGATTTCATCAAAGGCAGTCTGGCACTCATCATTCCATTCCATCACCTGATCTTTCTTCAACAACTTGAAGATTGGCTCACAGATGGTAGTTAATTGGGAAATAAATCTTGTAATGTAGTTCAATCGTCCCAAGAAACCTCTAACCTCCTTCTCAGTACGGGGAGCTGGCATCTCTCGTATAGCTTTCACTTTTGCAGGATCCACTTCAATACCTTTTCCACTGACAATGAAACCCAGGAGCTTTCCAGATCTAACTCCAAAAGTACACTTGTTTGGATTTAATCTCAACCTGTATTTCTTCAATCTCTCAAACAACTTGTGCAGATGACCAAGATGTTGTTCTTCATTCTGAGACCTGGCTATCATATCATCCACATATACCTCTATCTCATGATGAATCATATCATGAAACAAAGCCACCATAGCACGCTGATATGTTGCCCCTGCATTCTTCAAACCAAATGGCATTACCTTATAGCAAAAGGTGCCCCACTGTGTCACAAATTTAGTCTTCTCCATATCTTCAGGTGCCATCTTGATTTGATTGTAACCAGAGAAACCATCCATAAAAGAGAATACCTTATGCTGAGCAGTGTTGTCTACCAGAATATCAATATGAGGAAGTGGAAAGTCATCTTTAGGGCTAGCCTTGTTCAGATCTCTGTAGTCTACACACATACGTACCTTACCATCTTTCTTAGGAACTGGTACCACATTTGCAACCCACTGAGGATAAGAAGTTACGGCCAAGAACCCTGCATTGAATTGTTTCATTACCTCTGCTTTGATCTTTTCTGACATTTCAGGACGCATACGACGAACCTTCTGCTTCTTTGGACGACAATCTTCTTTCACTGGCAAACGGTGAACCACAATGTCTGTATCCAACCCTGGCATATCTTCATAAGACCAAGCAAAGATCTCCACATAGTCACGTAGCATCTGAATCAACCTGCTCTTGACACTGTCCTCTAAATCAGCCCCTATCTTGACCTCTTTTCTGTTTTCTTCAGTTCCCAGATTCACAACTTCGACTGGCTCTTCATGTGGCTGTATAGCTTTCTCTTCTTGTTGTAACAACCTAGCAAGCTCTACAGGTATTTCACAATCGTCCTCATTTCCGTCTTCAGTTTGATAGATCGGATTCTCGAAATTGTAATTGGCAATAGTAGAACTGTTATCAACTGGATCCAGAGTGGATGAGGATCTGCATTTTAGTGACGTGGGTGTGTGTAAGAACACATAGCTGATAAAGCAAAAATAAAAGAAAAAGAAAGACAAGGAACACAATATTTACGAAAACGAAACGTCCACTGATTTTATTGAATGAAGTATGCAAATGAAATGACAACCCGTAACAAGCACACCATTGTGCCCCGGGTAAGGCACATGGCTTGAAAGTTTTAATTGTTCCAGAAATTATAAATTTAAAAACATAACACAGTAATAGTATTTACTCCTGACTAAAGGAGATAGGGATAACATCTTCAGCTGTCCAATTATTGAGTCCAGCACCCACAGTAGGAAAAATCCATGCCTCCAAGTTGTGGTCTTCATCTTGATCTCCCACAGCATTGATAACCCCTTGATTGGTGATACGAACAGCACGGGCACGACGGACAGCCTTCTGGGACTCTGCAGTGAAACCCAAACCAAACTTGTCAGACTTGTATGGAATATCAGGAAGCTGACCCCAAATAGTACAACCACCTTCTTCCACCACAGCTTTTGCATCATTGAGGGAGGCCATTGCCATTGTTGGAGGGTTTCTGATGACCACAGGAACCCTCTTCACAGCAGGAGGAGTCACACAATCCTTAACAGCCCAGGGAACCACTTCAAATGACTGACATGGAGTTTCAATGTATTCACCTTCTACTTCCAGATACTTGAAAGTGTTTACATGGCTGACAAAGTATTCTTCCTCTCCAAAGACAGTAACAACTTTTCCATTCACCGGATATCTCAACTTTTGATGTAATGTGGAGGTCACAGCACCTGCCCCATGGATCCAGGGACGACCAAGCAGACATGAGTACGAAGGACGAATATCCATCACATAGAATGTAGCAGTGAACACCTGAGAGCCAACCTTGATTGGAAGATCAATTTCCCCATGCACTACTCTTCTAGAACCATCAAAAGCCTTTACCACAATATTACTGGGCTTCAATACCGTATCTTTAGGACTCAGCTTGTTCAGGACTTCCTTAGGCAACACATTCAGAGAGGAACCATTGTCTATCAGCACATGAGACAGGGTAGTGCCCCTGCATTCAATTGAAATATGCAAGGCCCTGTTATGATCCCTCTTGGCAGGGGTCAAGTCAGCATCAGAAAATCCTAACCCGTTGTCATAGGTCAGGTGAGCAACACAATTCTCAAACTGGTCCACAGAAATTGCACTGGGTACATGAGCCATCTTTAGAAACTTGATCAATGACTTGGCATGAGCCTCAGAACATAATAACAGGGAGAGCATAGAAATCTTTGAGGGAGTATGCCCCAGCTGATCAACAATATCATAATCACTCTTGCGAATGATTTTCAATACTTCTTCCATCTGCTTAGAGAGGTCATCAGCAGCTGGCACATCAGTAGATACAGGCTCAATAACAGGACCCTTGCCCCGAGCATCAGTGGTGGAAGTAACAGCAGGAGTAACTGCACTCTTAGAAGCAACTGGAGGAGAGAAGACTCTTCCACTACGAGTGATCTTGCTAGATCCAGCAATATTATCAATGTCAACAGGCATATCAGGTAAAGGCTCCTGCTTGACACCATGGATGTAAACATCAGACCCATAGTGCCAAGGCACAGCTTTGTCAGATGTATAAGGAATAGGACCAGGAGTGGTAATGATCAGAGGAGCTACTCTGGCTTCAGCAACAACTTTCACAGGACCTTCAGCAGTAATCTTGATTGGGCCCTGATGAGTGATTTTAATGGGACCCTTTGAAGTGATTCTTAGTGGTACTTTGTCAACCATGTCAACCTCTTCAATCTTCTTACCCTGAGTCAGATGACCCACCATACTTTCTACAAATGCTGGTCTTCTTTCAAACACTATAGTATATTTATCCATGAGACGTTGAATCCCATCTCTCAAAATGAAGCAACTATCCGGCTTATAGGTACAATATAGACAATCTTCATGACAACCTGGAAAGATCCCAGCTTGTACTAACCTCTTTTTGATAACAGACAATGGTGTGCTCAACTCCATAACTGAATAGACATGCAGATCTTCATCAATATCTTCATCAATGGCGTTGACAGTCTTCTCGTGATTTGGCATTGGAGCTGTAATCACATTTGGAGTACCTGGTGGATCAAACTCAATTTCTCCAGCATCAATCATATCCTGAATTTTGTTCTTCAAGACCCAGCAGTTATTAGTATCATGTCCTGGACAGTTTGAATGATATGCACATCGTGCATTGGGATTGTACTTAGGAGAGGTGACATTGGGATTCTGAGGGGCCTCCCTCAGGGTAATAAGTTCAGCTTTCAACAAGTGTTGCAATGCCTGAGCCATTGACATGTTGATCTTCGTGAACTGTCTTCTAGCCCTCTGTTGGTTGCCTTGAGGCTGCTCTGTTGTTGCAGGAGTTGGATTTGAAATATGAACTGCACTAACAGACTGATGCCTTCTGTTACGATCAGGCTGACCATACACAGCATTAGATTCTCTCTTCCCAGTGGGAGGCTTCTTTGCAGCACCTGATGAAGAAGTGCCCACTTGGATCTTACCACTCTTGATACCATTCTCTACTCGCTCTCCTGTCATGATCAACTCAGTGAAGCCAGATGATGAGCTTCCAATGAGATGACTGTAAAACGGACCATTCAGCGTACACATGAACATATCAACCAACTCCCTATCAGTCAAAGGGGGTTGAACTCTTCCAGCTAAGTCTCTCCACTTCTGAGCATACTCCTTAAAGCTTTCTTTGGCACCCATAGACATGCTTTGAAGCTGCATGCGAGTGGGGGCTAAGTCAGCATTGTATTGATACTGCTTGTAGAAAGCTTCAGCAAGGTCATTCCAATCTCTGATGTTGACACTCTCCAATTGGTAATACCACTCTAGCTGAGCTCCAGATAAACTCTCTTGAAAGAAATGGATCCATAACTTTTTATCAGCAGTGTGGGGTTGCATTCTTCTGACATAAGACCTCAGATGCAATTTGGGACAAGAGACCCCATCATAGACAACAAATGTAGGAACTTTGAACCCAATGGGTATGACCACCCCAGATATCAAGCTCAAATCCTCAAAATCCAGCCCAGATGATTTCTGTAATTCCATAGCATCCATTCTATCCACCAGCATCTTGAATTTGTCTTCGTTAGGCTCATGGTAGTAGTTAGCCTCAGAATCAGAGTCCCCCATAGTGTTGTGGAGACTGCCTCTCTCCTGCTCAGATTCTTCAGATTCATAGTTTTCAACATGTTCCTTGGTCTTGACAGGACCTTTGAACCTTCTTCCCATGTTGAGCAACCCAGCGGACCTTCTAGCCTTCTTTGTCTTCTTGGCCAGCAGTGCCTTCAAATCATCTTGCCCCTTGGATAGGTTCAAGATCAGCTCTTGGAACTGTGCATTCTGTGCCTGAAGATCCTTAACTGATTGTTCAAGAGCCATTGCTGAAATAAACAGCGAGAAGATGAGAAACCTGTGCACAATTATAACCCTGTGATGCCATGATATGGGAATGCATATGCAATGTTTTCAAGGACCGCAGGATTTAAATTTGCTTAAACAAACAAGAAAGTAACTTTTTATTAGTAATAACTTGTTTTGCCTTTTAGGCTTACAAAAAATGAAAACGAAATAAGTACAAAAGATGGGGTTTTAAGTCTCCCATGGACGTTTCCTCTTTGTGTTGAGGTATGAGTTGAGGTTTCGTTCCTCATGAAGTAGCTTTGTTAGCTCTAGGATCCTTGCTTGGCTTGCTTTGTAATGAGCCTCGAAAGTACCCCTTTGCTCTTTCAGTTGGATCCATGATCTCTGCAAGTCTTCCATATCAGTAGGCATGTCTGGGTGAAGGATGGTATAAGCTGTGTCTCCTTCAGCAACAGGTTCCATGGTAACTGGTAGGACGGCAGGATATGGCATCATGAGTGTCTGAGCACGAGATCGTACCCATCTGAGATAAGCCTCCATAGGAATAGTGTACTTAGGCTCCAGTGTCTTGCTGTCAATCCTGTTTACCTTTCCCCAAGCTCGGATGAATCTCTGACGGTAACCCTGAAGATCGTTGTCGTAATCAAACACAATGCCCTGAATCAACATGTCATGTGGACCATCGCTCCGGGCGTAACCAAACTGTCGTAAAGCTAGAGATGGGTTGTAGGTGATGCCTCCTCTTATGCCTAGAAGTGGCACATTAGGAAACTCCCCACAACGGTCAATGAGGGTGACATTCTCCATAGATCTGGAGCACCAATGGATGTCTGAGTGAGAAAGTGACATGATCCTCTTGGACCATCTGAACCCTTGCTCATTCTTCATTACTGAGCGAGGAATGTGAGAAATAAACCACCTAGAAAGTAAAGGTATGCAGCACATCAAAGTTCCTCTTGCCCTTGTAGTACGGGTGTGAAGAGAATGTAGGATGTCTCCAAGTAAGGTAGGCACTGGATTGTGACTCAAGAATATGTTGATGGCATGAACGTCTATGAACTGATCAGGATTGGGGAACAACACTAAGCCATAAATCAATAAGGCTAAGATCTCCTCAAAAGCATCGTAGCTCATAGCCTTCAAGAACATTTGAGCTTTATCCACTAATACCTTGGCAAGAATACCTTTAACTCCACTTCTCGTCTCTAGAACAATGTCAGACTTCTTCAGATGTAGAGCTGCAGCAATAACTTCTGGTTTAAGCTCCTTCTCTAAGCCTGTGAATGGCTTCTGATCAAGAACAGGTATACCCAGAAGTTTAGAGAACTCCTCCATGGTTGGAACCAGCTGATAATCAGGAAATGTAAAGCAATGGTGCTTAGGGTCAAAGAACTGAAACAGCACACTCATCATGTCTTCACTGAACCCTGAAGTAACTAGATCCAATAAGTGACCATGTCTCTTGTTGAACTGGGAATGATCAGGCACTAGGGAAACCAACTCCTTGAGCTTAGCAGGTATCCCTACAAAGTTGATCCTGATGGTGTTTCTACGAGCAGAAGCCATGACCTGCAACAAAGAACAAAGATAAATCCGTTGGTCCTCGAAATGGTTAGGGAAAATGATATGCTTATGATGCATGATGATGTCATGATGTCATGCTCAATCACAAACATGTGGCACACACAAACAAGTCACACCATAGCCCTAGGTTTAAAGGCTTGCATGAGGTTCAAAGGCAAGTACCCTCCCCTGAAGTTAGATGGTTCATCCTGTCCTACAAAAGTAACCAGGTTCTAAGGGATCTCAATGTCATTGATCCTTCACAAGGGTGGTTGTTCAGAAGGCAACTTACTTGCCAACCAAAACCCTCCAAGTTTAAGATCTCAATGAGCGTAGTATCGAGTGTCAACCAACTTCAGTCTGCACCAAAGCCGGTTACCTCACTACTTTCTAAAGGCCAAGATGAGTTAACTAGGGTTCTAAAAGTCAGTTAGTGCATTGACAACATATGGCAGCCTCAATATTATCCTCAACTTGACTTAAGGAATATAAGCACCAACCAAGAAGTCGCACTAACTATGGCCACCAGATCAACCGTATCGATATACGTCGTATAGTTTCCTTGGTCTATTGCCATTTACCTAAGGTACACTAGATCCGGGTTAGGACCTTTCACACATAAGAGCACCCCAACAATATAATAATAAAGCAAACAAGGCAAACAATTTAAAGTGATCTTAATTCCTAAGGGTACCCCTCTTAAATAATTCCCCAGCAGAGTCGCCAGTTCTGTAACACGGTGGGAGAACTGACTTTAAACAATGTTGCGGATAGCAAGAGTCGCCACCGACTTTTATTTTATCCATAAGGAAAGGTTATAAAAGAACAGGAAAGACCTTAGAGAATATTTTGGGTCCGGGGGGTAGGTTATGAAAAGGGAAGGTGTTAGCACCCTTTTCATCCATGGTTATCCATGGGCTCTTAGGTACTTAAGCTCACTTTTGAATTGTTTTGAAAGTGTAGTGTGTGAATAGCAAAAAATTTCAGAATAGTTTAATAATAATCCGTGTATGGATGTGAAAAAAACTTGTTTGAAAATTTTGTTGGAAATTTGTTTAAGTGTGAAAAAGTTTTGAAGTGAGCAAGTATCTAGGAGTAGCCTACCCTAATGTTTTAAGATCTTTCTTATTCTTTATCCTTTCCTTAGTAAGACTATCCCTACTATAATGGAGTAGGTAGTCCTTACTTTGGATGTTAAGGGGTATGTGAGGGACAATTTGACTTTGAAGGCCATTGTGGGATGTAATAAGCACATATAAGGGACCATCATCATTTTTCGAAAGGGACTTGATTCGTAAAGGCAACCATAAGGGACTTTGATGATTTTTTTATTTGAGGGACTTGCTTTATACACCCCACTTAACCATTATTCGTAGGCAACTTGAGGGATATCCTTAGGAAGTGAGGCGGCGATTAAAATCGACTTACGTGTGTGACGTGTTTATTTTAATTATCTTTATTTAAAAGTGATCTAAATTTATTTTAATATTACATACATGTTGTTACACTCCGTAATTACTAACCATAATAATAATTAAATAATTAAACAACTTTACATCCAAGAAACAATTACAAAATAATAAGCAAAATAATTAAATAGCAAAGATAAATAAAATATAAATAAGCAATAATAAATAATAAAGGGGGTTAATTCTAAGTTTACTCGGCAAGACATCGCATCTTGTGCCTACGTATCCTTACGGGAGTGGAATCAGAGTAATCGTAGTTCCCCTCAATAGGGAGGTTAGAAACTTCTTGACTGTGGTCAAGGTCTCAAGGGGAATAAACGCATCTTAAGGACACGCTTACGTGGAGTGTAGAAACTCCAAATCTCTACGTTGAAATGTTAAGTTGTAATTAGGGTTAAATTAGGGATTCCACGGCGGGAAACCCTAAAATGAGCGCGGCGGCTCTTTGACCTAATGCTAAGGGTAAAATTGTAATTTTGCCTGCGGCGAGGCATTTGTGAAAATTAGGGTTTGTAGTTTGTAGTTTTGAGGATTTGAAATTGAATGTGTGAAGTTTTACGGACTATTGGCGCGGCGGCCAAACAGTTAGACCTAACCTTCGGATGTGTGCAATGTGACAGAAATAATAGTAAACGCGTGAGATAATTGAATCATGCAAACAGAGAGATAATGTCATAATTTAAACCATGCAAGCAGAAATTTAAAGGCAGAATTTAAAGAGCGATTGTTAAGTTCGCGAGGTTACATGAGAGGAGCAGATACAATATGATAATGAAATTTGAATTGAACAATAATAAAATAAAATAAATAACGGTTCTAGTTATTATTTTAAAAAAAAGATTTTAGTTATTATTTTAAATTTATCTAACAAAAAGTTTTTTCTTAAAAATAATAGGTTTTCATATTAATTTGGAAAAGATGTTAATGTTATTTATTTTAAAAAACAGATTTTTATATTATAACAAATTTTAATAAATTAATGATAACAATAATAATAATAATGGTAATAACAATGATAATAATGATAATAATAATAAATAATGATAATAATAATAATAATAATAATAATAATAATAATAATAATAATAATAATAATAATAATAATAATAATAATAATAAAGCAATAATGAATTTTAAATGTGCCAAATAACCCAACAATGTTGCTAACGCAGAAATGCGCTCATCGCAACCAGATCTAAATCGGACGAAACAAAATTTATCGCAAAGAAAAAGAAATTAAGCAAAAAATAGTATTATTGCTCACACAAAAATGCGATCATCGCAACCAGATCGAACTAACACAAATGTCACGCGTCATGCACACAAATGTGCAAACATCGTATCGACATAATTCGATCAAAAATCTTATATATATAAACTCTAACAATTTAAAAATTATATATATATATATATAAACGTAACAGTAATAGATAAAGAAAAAGAAATAACGGTAATAGATGAAGAAAAAGAAATAACGGTAAAAGATGAAGAAAAAGAAACAACAGTAATAGATGAAGGAAAAGAAATAACGATAAACGATGAAGAAAAAGAAACAATAGTAATGGATGAAGAAGAAAACTAAATAACGGCAAACGGCACTCACTCCTCTTAGGTTTTTTTCATTCTCCCCTTTTTTCCAACAAGGCAACACATGTATATATAGGGAACGAATTAGGGTTAACACCAAATTGTCAATAATGTCCCTAAAGCCCATTTTAAAGCCCAAACTAAATAATTAGTTAAGAAAAAATAAAATTTAAATAATTTAAAATAATTAAAATAAACTTAAAATAAAAACTAATAATCCTATTGATTCCTAAAATAAAAAATATTATAAAAAGAACAAAATTTTTTTCAATATTTTTTATTTTATGATTTTTTGGATATTTTTATGAATAATTTAGAAAAAAGTGAAAAAAATAATATTTTAAAAAATGATTTAATTAAAATACGAAAATAATAAATAAATAATAATAAAAAACTATTTTTGTTATTTTTTTAATGAAAGATAGAAAAATTTAGAGTAAAAATAATAAAAAACAAAAAAAATGACAAAGGTGAGATTCGAACTCTCAACCTCTCACACTCATAACTCCTTACACATGTCCTCCTGCCAATTGTGCCATTTTTACTTTTTAGAAAAAAAAATGCATGCCATATGATATTTACCTGCAAAAAAGTCAAACGACTACACAAATTTGTTAGTAATTGATTAAATGCAATGAAATGCGACGACAAATCTTAGGGCAAAATTTGGGGTATTACAGTTATTATGATAATATTTCTCACCCAACCTCTCTTTGATGTTGGCAAAAAAAAATCATGAAGTTTGACTTTGGTTTGACCACAGTTGACCTCAGTTTGACCTTTTAACTGCATTGACTGCTTTTGACTTATCTGATCATCTGACTGAGCAAACTTTTGAGAAAAGTCTTGAAACTTGACATGGGGGTTCTTATACACATATAAGATGTTATGAAGCTCACTTGAAGTCTTGGAAGTCCATTTAGCCTGATTAAAGTCAAAACCCTAGTTTTGGATGCACTGCTTAGGAGGTGCATTGTCTGAGGGAATTGTCAACTCTTCTGACCAATTGTGAATTTTGTGAACCTTGTGAACCTTCTTGGAACACAAAGTCTTGTATTGTGAGGGCAAATTTTGGGGTGCAACACAAGGTACTCAGACAAAACACTTCCCTTGATGGCCTTCTAGGAAACATATTGAATATCATACTCCGTCAGTACCATTTGCCACTTGGCAATTCTGCCCGAAAGCGCTTGCTTTTCGAAGACGTACTTGATCGGATCCATCTTCAAAATTAGCATGGTCGTGTGATTGAGCATATACTGTCTTAAACGTTTGGCAGCCCACGCGAGTGCGCAACACGTTTTCTCCAGCATTGAGTAACAGGACTCACAATCTGTGAACTTTTTACTCAAGTAATATATGGCATGCTCCTTTCTGCCTGTCTCGTCGTGCTAACCGAGAACGCAACCCATGCTATTCTCAAGAATTGTCAAGTACATGTTTAAAGGTCTTTCGGCCACTGGGGGTATCAAAATGGGAGGCTCCTGCAAATACTGTTTTATTTTGTTGAATGCCTTCTGGAAATCCTCATTCCAAACAATTGCCTGATCTTTTTTCAACAATTTGAACATCGGTTCGCATGTGGCCGTGAGTTAAGATATGAACCGAGCAATGTAGTTCAATCTCCCCAGAAAGCCACAAACGTCTTTTTCAGTCTTTGGCGCTGGCATATCTTGAATTGCCTTTATCTTCGCAGGATCAACCTCAATGCCTTTTTCGCTCACGATAAACCCCAGTAGTTTTCCGGATCGTACTCCGAAAGTACATTTGTTAGGATTCAGCCTCAACCTGAACTTCCTAAGCCTCTCAAATAGCTTCAGCAAATTGACCAGATGTCCCTCCTCCGTTTGGGACTTTGCTATCATGTCATCAACAGACTTCAATCTCATGATGAATCATGTCATGAAACAAAGTGACCATCGCCCGCTGGTAAGTTGCCCCTGCGTTCTTCAGACTGAAAGGCATTACTTTGTAGATGAATATCCCCCATGGTATAATGAACGTGGTTTTATCCATGTCTTCCGGCGCCATCTTGATTTGGTTATAGCCGGAGAAGCCATCCATGAACGAAAACACGGAATACTGAGCAGTATTGTCGACCAATACATCAATATGAGGGAGCGGGAAATCGTCTTTAGGGCTCGCCTTATTTAAATCCCGATAATCAACGCACGTTCGCACCTTACCGTCTTTCTTCGGAACAGGTACTATGTTGGCGACCCACGGAGGGTAAGTATTCACGGCCAAGAATCCAGCATCCAACTGCTTTTGGACCTTTTCTTTGATTTTAACGGCCATGTCTGGTCGTGTCCTTCTAAGCTTCTGCTTAACCGGAGGACAATCTTCGCGCAATGGTAAGTGATGAACCACTATGTCAGTGTCGAGCCCGGGCATATCTTCATAAGACCAAGCAAAGATGTCACTATACTCTCGAAGCATCTCGATTAGTCTTTGCTTGACGTCGCTCTGTAATGCAGCCCCTATCCTGACATTTCTGACAACTTCCTCATACCTCAGATTAATAATCTCAATTACTTCCTCGTGAGGCAGAATGATCTTATCCTCTTGTTTCAACAGTCGAGCCAACTCATCCGGAAGGTCTTCATCCTCATCAATCTCTTCTTCAGCTTGATATATCGGGCAATCAAAATCAAAGTGAGTCATAGAAGGTTTAGGGTCGATGTCATCTGTAGTGGGAATCCTGCAATAAGAATGGTTAAGCTTAAGAAGAGGATATGCAGGTTAGAACAAACTATATTGCCATTTTATTTTGAAACAAAAATAGTACAAGAATAACAGGGATCACAACATTTGAATGCAAAGAAAACGCCCTTTGATTTATTGATAATATGTACATGCATAAGCAATCAAGGCCCTGACAATAAAACCGTTATGCCCCGAGTAGAGCATAAGGTTGTACAATAATTGGAAAAAACAAAGCATTACTCTTTACGCGTCACTTGGATGAAATCCTGGATGGACCAATTGTTGAGGCTCTGGCCTGGCTTGCACGGTTGGATCCACGCATCCATATCACAGTCACTGTCTTCTTCCCCATCGGACACAGTGTTGACACGCTCAAATATCACTCCCCCTTTTGTGAAAAGCACCGGCCCCTTGTAGCGTGGCGCGCTTTGAGAGGATGAAGAAGAGGAAGAGGGATGGTACCCCAAGCCAAACTTATCTTGTTTGTTGGGGATATCCAGCACATGCCCCCAGCCTTGGGTTGAACCGGTCTGTACTACAGCTTGAGCTTCCTTGAAGGAAGAGAGACTCACCTCAGGCGTTTTGCTTACCACAGGAGATACATCCTTGATCATGACAGTTTCAAACGCCTGGCACAATGTTTCGTGGATCTCACCGTTCACTTCCACATACTTGAAAGACGACAAATGGCTCACCATAATATCTTCCTCACCGCAGACGGTAACAATGCTGCTACCCACAGCATACTTCAGCTTTTGATGCAGTGTAGCGGTCACTGCTCCCGCTGAATGGATCCAGGGACGACCTAGCAAACAGCTGTAGGAGGGCTGGATGTCCATGATATAAAATACTGCATCAAAGGTTTTGGGCCCCACTTGAATGGGCAAGGTCACTTCTCCGAACACGGACCGCCGTGTTCCATCAAAAGCTCTCACTACTAGATCACTAGGAGTACAGATCAGTCCCGTAGTATCAAGTTTCATCAAGGCTTTCTTAGGGAGAACGTCCAGAGATGATCCCGTGTCCACGAGCACATGGGACATGACCGTTCCTCGACATTCTATTGAGATATGCAAGGCACTATTATGGTTCCTTCCTTTTGGTGTCAGCTCTAAGTCAGTAAACCCCAATCCATTACCAGCATTCACATGTGCAACCACCCCCTCAAGCTGGTTGACAGAAATTTCTTGGGGTACATATGCGGCATTAAGAATCTTCAGCAATGCATTACGATGTGCTTCGGAGCAAAGCAACAAGTTCAGGATGGAAATCTTTGAAGGCGTCTGCTGTAAGTGGTCAACTATTTTGTAGTCGCTCTTCTTGATTAATCTCATGAATTTTTCGGCATCCTTTACCAGCAAGTCTTTTTCTACCTCCCGAGAGGTCTCTTCAACGACTGTTTTACCTTTCCTACAAAGATTTTTCCAAGCATGCTCAAGCTTAACCAATGCATCACCATCCAACAGCCCGGTGAGATACAGAGATTCCTGTATCTCGTCTTCTTTGGGAGCCTCCTTCAATGCATAACCGAATTGTCTGATCAACACAGATGGGTTGTAATTGATACACCCTTTTCTCCCAATCAGAGGAACATTGGGAAAACCACTGCAACTGTAGACGAGTTCTGTACCCAACGCATCCCTGTCGAACCAAGTGATATTCTATGGAGTTAAACCCATTAGACGCTCAGGCCAATCTAAAGTGCCCACAGAAGAGACGAAAGGACCTGCTTTAGGCATGTGATTGGCAAACCATTTGTACAGAAAGGGAACACAATAATACCCATTTTCCCTCTCCGGTTTTTGTTCTTATAATGGATAGAGTGGTAAACATTTCCAAGAAGAGTGGGTACCGGATTCCCTGAGGCGAGAATATGGAAAGCATCTACATCCACGATGTCTGGAATGTTAGGAAACAGTATGATACCATATATGCAAAGAGCTAAAATGGCGTTGAACCCGATCCAACAGCCCTTCTTGGAAAACTTCTGAGCCTTCTCCACTAGGAACGATAGAGGAAAACCATACATCCCATCCCTTCGAGTCACTCCTCCTTTTAACTCAGACTCATCCAAATGTATCACAACAACAAGATCAGCCAGATTAGGCTTAGTGTCAACATGAAAATAAGGCATCTGATCCTTGATGGGAATGCCTAGCAGCTCTGAGTATTCTTCTAGAGTGGGTGCTAGAACATAATCTGGAAACACAAAGCATCTCAACGGAGCATCATAGAACTGCAACAGAGTATACAGGCCACTAATCTCGTGTGTGGAAGGCTTGCAAACATATCTCAACAACCTCCCATATGACTTCCTAAAGTATGTTACTGAACCATCAGCCAGGGCAATCAACTTCAGTATGGGGACAATGTTTGGAGTGGGAAATCTGTATGCTATAGTCTTCATCAGAGTCTCCATGTGAGCAGTAAGGAACGACCACTAGAATCGGGGGAGAAGTATGCACCTGCAACACAGACACACGTTAATGAAATGCAATATGAAAATGCAAGGATGCAAATGCTAAGGATGCAAGCAGGAGATCAAGATCGTTGTGCTATTGAGTGAGGAGGACCAAGATTCTGCTTCAACAAGAACATAACACTGCTCTGATAGGAACCGACCGATACCAATAATACTGATTCATACTGTCAAGAAAAACCAGGTTGTCTGAAGGTAAAGGTTTCCTGCATAACCCCAGTCCCACTCACAGGTATGGACCTAATCCACCGATAAAGGTACGACATCCTATGCGTTCCTCAGCGTTACAGACTTTCAAGAAATGATGATACGTTCACCATTTCTTGTTTGGCATCATCACCCCTTAAAGAGGCCTCACTTACCTGAGTCACAAATGACCGGTCCCTAGAGTCGAAAATCCTTAGATCCAAGATCAGTTCCAATCCTAAGGATCAGAATAGAAATCATCAAAGAGAATCTCGTCTGAGTGTGAATTTTATGGGAACTGGTGTTTTCTAAGCAAACAGGTCCCCACTAATCTCCACTATAATGCTATGTTTGCTCTCAAGCCTGGGTCTGGCTTATCACTCATCAGAATCTCCCTCCCACAACAGCACAGCAAATAATCATATTATACTGAAAGTAAAGTGCGATAAATAAATGCCAACCCAACAGATAAACACGCAAGCGCTAGGATTGTCTCGCATAGGGGATGGGAAATGGTCCCAGCATAAGGGATGGTAAAAGTCCCCAGCAGCTATATTCCCCAGCAGAATCGGCAGTTGTCGCTACTGCGAAAAAAGGTGCCGGCAAAGACAGAAGAGTCGCCACCTATCGTTATTTATCCTAAAGGAGGGAAAGGAAACGATCAGGAAAAACCTAACAAAAAGGAAAAGACAAGGTCATTGCAACCAAGTCTGGGTTCGGGAGTCGGTTATGCAAGGGGAAGGTATTAGCACCCCTCACGTCTGTTGTACTCAACGGGATCCACACTTGTTTATTTATCTGACGGGTTGTTTATCTATCTACCTATCAAGGATGGTTCAAAAGAAAAGAAAAAGGAAAAAAGTGAATCGACAGAGCGTCGCTGCTCTGGGCCTACGTATTCCCTCGTGCAATGGGAAAGTCAGAGTCAACGTAGTTCGGCTAACTATGGGTGATGGGGGAAGGTTGCTCGCCAAGACGTCGCGTCTTGTGCCTACGTACTTTCATCTGGTATGAAAGATCAGAGCGAACGTAGTTCGGGATAAAACGGAACACAGGCTAGTTCACGTGTTCTTTACCCGAGTAAAGTTAAACAACAGTTCCAGCAGTTAGGGACAATGCTTGTTTGCGGTAGAACTGGAGCTTAACAACACTCTTTTCAACTGAAAAGGTTTTCAGAATTAAAGGAGCCCAAAGGGAAAAAAGGTTTGAATGTTTGTTTTTGTCTTTTTACTAGAAGAAGTGTTTTTTATGAATGTTTGTAATTCATACCGCACTAGAGACTATGACTTAGGAACAAATGCGTCGCACATCGCCCTAAGGGCGTGTACTAAACACTCTAGGTAATTGAGGAGAGGCCCCCCAATCACCATTTCCCAAATGGCTTATGGCTCATAGCGTACAGTATTCATTAGCCTTAATTATGTGTTTTAATGTTGTTTGGAGATGAGAAGGAGAAAGGACTCTACAGGGGAAACTATCAAGCATCCTACTGTTGTCATATAATATGGCCCTAATGTTAAGTTTTAAGGGGGAATCTACCCTACTGTTATCATGCATGGATTCATCCTAATGTCTATCATAACCTCTCTTCTAGAGAGGTTAGAGATCCTAAGGGAACACGGCAAAGGGAAAATAGAAACAAAGCTATCAAGCAGGTAAAACATAAAATAACTGGGTGCAGATGCAATGCAACAGTACAAGCGAGGGAGACGAGCTCAACCTTAGATGCAAACATGGGATGCAAACAGAGATGCACAGAGAAAACACACAAGCAAAGGGAGACAAGCTTAACCTTTAAATGCAAACATGATAAAAAGGAAAAGAAACAAACAAGCAAAGGGAGACTAGCTCAACCTTTAATGCATTCATGCACCTAAACAAAAGGGGATATGCACATGAAAGTCTATCTTAATGCATCACAACAAGCAGGCAAACATTAAGGAGAGAGGTAAACAAGATGAGCAACAAGGAAGTCATCCCAAGCTACATCAGGTTTAGATGTGGGGCAACACAAAGTCCATCTCAGGCTTAACCTCTTCATTGAATGCACAAAGTACTTCCTAAGGAAGACCAGGCTCTCACAAGAGGGATCTTGAGATAATAGGACAGATGAAAGTGAGTGTATGTACAAGGTACTTGAGTCCTCAAGGCTCAAACTTCTCATGGAATGCACAGAGTACTTCCTAAGGAAGACCGGGCTCTCACAAGAAGGATCCCGTGTCATAGGACTTGGAGGAGAAAAGGAGCATAGTGTGAACCTAAGGAACCCACCATGTCATTGAATGTCCATCAGAGGCTCAAATTTCTCATGGAATGCACAGAGTACTTCCTAAGGAAGACCAGACTCTCACAAGAAAGTTCCTGAGAATGTAGGACTTGGGAAATGAAAAGAATAATGATGGGAGACATAGTGAAAACCTAAGGAATTCACCATGTTCTCAACCAAACTCATCATTCAGGGATAGTCCTCAATGGTTCAACTACTCATGGAATGCACAGAGTACTTCCTAAGGAAAACCAGGCTCTCACAAGCAGGCTCCAAATATCATAGGACTATGCTTTAGGAGAATCAAGAAGAAAGAAAATCAATCAAAGGCATCCAAGGCACCCTAAAAGCAAAGCTCTAAAGGACATCTATCCTAAGGGAGCTATGGATATGAGAAGGACTTGAAAACTACCTTACAAAGGTATCAACCTAGGCACTAAGGGTTCATGTAGTGATTGGGTGTCTATGGTTTGCTAAAAGTTCACTTAAAGGCAAAACTATGTGGAAGTATTCCATTAGGAGGACACAAACTTTAGTCAGAATTTAAAATAAGATAAAAATAGGAAATCTATCCTAAAATTTCTAGTAAAAAAAATCCAGGGGTTCCTAAGGATGTTATGAAGTCATGGTAAAAATTTCAGATCAAAACTCTAAGTTTAAGGGCACTAACCTAATGCTAAACCTAAAGGTATGTTAGGGGAAGTTCAAAATGGGAATGGTCCTAAAGAACTAATTCAAACCTATGTCTAAAAGCATCTAAAAATCAGGGCAAAAATCATACAATTCCATCAAGGAGTCTAGAGCTATCAAGCAAAAATTTAGACATTGAATCAAAGCCATGATCAAGTAATAAAATCAGAAAGAACAACATACATTTTTTACATTTATTAAAAGACTAATTAAATGGAAAAATGCTATTAAATGGAAAATAAATCAAAAATGGAATTAAAATATTCAACAAATTAAAGAAAATGTTTATGTACATCCATGATTTTTTTCAGAATTTATCTGCAATTTTAACTATTTTTTATGAATTAAAAACAAACAAACAATAAAAGAATATAAAGAAATGAATAAAAGAAATAAAAGAAAATGGGAAAAAGCCACAGCCACAAGATCAGGGTACCAGTCAAGGGATCTCACACTCCCCAGCGTGCCACGTACACGCCCAGAGTCATTAAGTGAAACGCACCATTTCATTAATGCTCTGGTGGATCAAGGTTGACTAGGGCGTACCATACGTTCTAATCCTCACCACACACTCACTAGGTCATCCAATCCAACGCTCCTCACTATGCCATGTAATTCAGTCAAAGTCAGCCTAAGCTAAGATTCAATCTCACATGCTGGATCAGCCTATTAAGTCAAGGGAGTCACACAATCCAACGGTTCATGAATCATCTTCTCCAATTTAAACCTGAGAGATGGAGGGAACATGCAGTGGTGGCCGGAGAAGACGACCAGAGTCTTCTCCGGCGAGAGCTACAGTGTCCAATTTTCAAACTCCACAAAACACTATAAAACCGGTACCAATCGACTCCTCTCTCCATGTACAACAACCTGACATGATTTATTTTCATTTTCACTCACTATTCAAGCCTACTCGAAGCAAAACAGAAATGATGCATCACCAAAATTTCTCACAAACAGCCACGAACATCATCCTAAATCCATCTAGAAGGTTTACTGATCCTAACCACATACAAAACATGCTCTAATTACTCTTAATTTAAGAGAACTTTGGAAGGGAAGAAACCTGAAAAAAGCTTTGCACAGAAACACGATCTGATGATGAAGCTCGGTTAAATCAATCGAGAATCACTCAATGATTGATGATGAAGCTTCCTTGATCCTTGATTTACCTTGAAAGAGCTCCAATCTTGAAACTCGAATCTCACCTTCAAGCTTGATTCTCTAACTGTCTGTAACTGATTTTCCCACCAAAACTCATCCAACTTCATCTGAAACTGATCTATGACTTATATAGAATGCGTTTGGATCCATTTCAGGCCCAATGGAGGTCCAAACAGCTCAATCCCAAGTTTCAACTTTCTTCACTTTTTCCATTTTGCCAAGCACGCATATGGCTCCAATCTGCTTCCAACTTTGCTCAAACTCAATGCTGGTAATGTGGTGTGTATGGAGGGATGAGATTTAGCGCTTGATTTCAATCAATGGTTGGTATTTGCAATGTTACTTATTCTTGAAGTAACATGAAAATTGGGCATGAAATAAGACTCATCTTGCAATTCCAATGATTCCAAAGTGTTTAAAACATCGAATGCACTCAAAATATGCATAAGTTTGCATAACTTTGAGCCTTCATGAATTGATTTGAATTTTTTTTCCACTTTAATGCCTTTAAAGTCCTTTTTTTATGAAATTTCTTCACCCAATCCTCACTACAACCCATATCAATGGATCCTTGGTGTTTGGTTGGACAAATAACCCCATTTTGAGCAACTTTCAAGTTGGACAAATTTCCATTTGAGGTATGTATGATGGTGAAATGGACCTATAATCCAAAATGACTTATAATCTTACTTTCCCAAAATGCCCTTGCCTTGCAAGCTCCATATCTTGAGTTCTACAAATCCAATCAAGGACTTATAGTACTCTTTGGAAAGCTAAGAAGATAAGGAAGAAAATTCATGGTCATTTGAAGTTGAGGAGAAGCTTCCTTCTAGGTCAAAAATGGCATGGAAGTTGGTTGACTTTCAAGTACCAAAATCACATTCATCTGATGACCTGTAACTTGTTTGCTTCATAACTTGAGTTCTAGAAATCCAATCAAGGACTTCTAGTACTAAAAAAAGATAAGAACATTCTCTACAAGTATCATGTTAATATCAAGATGAGATTAGACTTGTATCTTGAGTTATGTGGTCTTGAAGTTAGGCATTGAGATAGGGGATTTTACACTGTCAAGCTTAGAAACCCTAGCTCAATAACTTCTCACACTCTTGAATATTGATGAATGGATCTTGAAATGATCTCTTAGGTATCTCAACACAACATTCCACGATCATAGTTGCTTGGAATTTGGTCTTAACCTCCTCAAGACTCATAGTTGACTCAGGGTTGACCAGGAGGAAACCCTAGTTGACTCAGCTTTGACTATGGCCTCTTGCACTTTGAATAATGACATGGATGAGCTCTATATTGACTCTCAAGACATCCCAGGAGATTCCTTAATGCTTTATACCCACATCCATGGATTCAAAATAATCTGCTGAGCTCTTCATGGCCTCCAAGATAGGAGATACAACCACATACACTCATCTGCCCTTTAACCTTTCTGATGGTGATGATTAGCTTGAATATGGCTTCTTGATTAGGCCTCAGAACCTTGATAACTTCTTCTTGATAAGCACACCCCCTTGATCCCCTACCAATGGCTATGATATGAAAATGCTAATGATAATGAATCTTATGCTATGAAACAAAAGCTAGGTAAAGAAATAGGTTAGGCAAATTTTGGGGTTCAACAGCGGCTGGCCAGTAAATAGAGCCAAAATCTGAGGCTTAACCAACTGAAGTTGGAGCAAGAGTTGCACCAACTGAGCATAATCCATGGGAATCTGATCGAAGATTCTGTCTTGAGATTTTATCCTTTGACCATATCTTCTAATCCTGGGATTCTCCTGAGAAACGGGACGCAACTGATGACACAGAAATTTTGGAACCTCCGGTTGCACAGAAGATCTCTGACACATATTTCGCTCTGGTAAAGGTTCCACAGACAAAAGTGGCGCAAGCATCTTTGCTGCAGCCTCAGGCACTTGTTCACCTTCTTTTCTGAGCACGTTCCTTATCACTTCCATGATTAAGCCCACTTGAGTTTTCAACTGATTATTCTCCTATCTGAGCGCATTCTGATCCAAGCGTAACGCTTGCATGTCCAATATGAAATGCCCCATTTGGCTCTTGACTTCTCTCAGCTCTGCTTGAACTTGCTCCATAACTTTGCTGGGATTCCTGTAATCTCTCTGATTGTATAACCTGGAACAAACTTGTGGAGTACATGAACTCAGATTAACAGTTCCGAGGTACCTGTTATGCAAAAAATAACATGCAAGATGCAGACAAATATGCAACAGGGAAATTCCAGGATAGCACCGAGACAAATAGGAAACCCAAGATCCAAGCAGGGATAACCATCACACATATATGCACCATACAGAGGTAACTGAATACAAACAGAGTGACCTCGGCCAACAAGCCTGACGATGGTCAGCATACAGTAATGACCAAATGCTACACAGGGATACAACCCTCAAATGAGTCTTCACTTTGATACTCTTCTGAACAACTGATTTTAGTGAATTCCTCCATAACATGAACTGATTCACCCGCTTGGCTAGATGAAGGAAGATCATTGACCTGAACACCCTGAGACATGACTGAGATCCTGTTGGAATCCAGCAGAGTCTGAACTTGGCTTCTAAGCACCTTACAGTCTTCATTTGAATGCCCCTGTGCCCCAGCATGGTACTCACAGCGGGCGCTGACATCGAAGCCTGGCAGATTTGGCGGAATCTCTAGATTAATCTTCTTCAGCACTATCAACCCACCTCTGTTCAAATCCGGCAACAACTGACTGTACGATACCGGCAACTGAGTAAAATGCCTTTCTGGTTTCCTCGGTCTTTGTCTAGCGTGCTGACGCGGCTGGTGACGGTATGATTGTTGACTCTGAAGGGAAACAAATTTCTAATACTCAGACCCAACAGATTGCTGACTCTGAACACTCGAAGTATCTGAAAACTAAATCTGAGGTACAGGAGATCCCAAGATAACATCACTTTCTTTCTCCCATTCTTCTTGAGAACTGACAAATGATTCACCTTCATAAACTAAAGTATCTGAGATGTCTCGAATCTTTCCTCTCTTGAGTCCACTCTCAATACGTTCACCCATTATCACCAAGTCAGCAAAGTTTGACATTCCACCACTGATCAACTTGTCAAAGTAATGGCCTTTCAAGGTACCCAAGAATATATCAATCAACTCTCTGTCCTGAAGTGGGGGTTGAACACGAGCAGCTAACTCTTTCCATCTCTGCACATACCCTCTGAAGGATTCGTTGTCCGCTTGAGATAATTCTTGCAACTGCATACAGCTGGGATTCATGTCAAGATTGTAGTTGTACTGCTTTACAAAGGCATTGGCTAAATCTGATCATGATCGGATGCAACCACTTTCCAACTGCATATACCAACTCAACGATGCTCCACTCAGACTGTCCTGGAAACAATGAATCATAAGCTGATCATTGTGGGCATGTGAAGTCATTTTCCTGCAAAACACTACCAGATGCTGTTTCGGACAACTATCCCCTTTGTACTTCTCAAAATTCGGCATTTTAAACTTCGGAGGCATCACAAGACCTGGCACCAAACACATGCTCGAAGCAGTCAGATTAAGAGTATTCTGACCCATCAGGGCGTCAAGCTTTTCCTCCAACAATTGACATTTTCCCATAAATTCAACAGCCTGTGGGTCTTCAGCATTAACCTTTGGAATAGTCCTCTGAGAATCTGGCACAGGGAAGGTGAAATTCTAATAATCTGTGTCATGGAGAGAAGATGCATCTTTATCTCTGACAATAGGATGCTCTTGAACTTTGACAGGAATCTGCACACGCTGAGCATTGTTCACTGGAGTCCTTTGAATATTAGCCTCTCCTCTGGTCATAGCTGTCATGGCTTCCATGAGTTGATCTAGCTGATTCTTCATCAATTCAAACTCGGCCCTTGTAACAACCACATTCTACTCTGCTGAGTTCATGATTCTATCAGAAGCTAATTCAAGTCCAATGCGAATGTCGGGAAATCAACTAACGAAGCAGACAAAAGATGGGTGAGCCCCCTGTTCTGGCTGAGGATAGATATGAAAATATGAAATGCACATGCAATGCAATGCAAAATGCTGATGCAACAAACATGGGATCAAAATATCCAATGCTCAAACTCGTTGTTGTGCCGTTGATTGAATTCAATAATAGCTCTGCTCTGATTAAAACCTTGAGACAACATACTGGACGGAACATTCAGGATCAACAGTCCGCACTTGACAAGAAAAACCGGGTTGGTTGAAGGCCAGGTTTCCTGCAAAACCCATCCCCTCTCACATGTGGGTTCTAGTCTTGAAAGGTACGACATCCTATGCGGGCGGTCAGTGTCACAGACTTTCGAGAAACGATGATACGTTCACCATTTCTGGTTTAGCATTATGGTCTAACGAAGCGGCCTCACTTAGCTGACTTCCCAAATGAACGGTCTCCAGAGTTGACAATCTCTCTAAGTCAATATTCCCTTAACTGCACCAGACGTGCAGGATAGAATATTTCCAAAGAAAAACCTCGTCTGAATGTGAATTTTACGCGAGCTATTGCGCAGCCAAACGCCACACAAGCTCCCGCTAATCTCCACTCTAGTCCTATAAGTATACTCAAGCCCAGGTCCGACTTATCTTTCAATGGAACAACCCAACCTACAGCACAGCAGCAATAGAAATGCAATGCACTAATATACAACAGATAATGTAGATAAAGAAAAAATAACTGCATAAAAATAAACACCCAAAAACACAACAGACAAGCTCTAGGAGTGACTCGCATAGGGAACCATCGCAGTCCCCAGCAGAGTCGCCAGCTGTCGCAACTGCGAAAAACACCCTGCGGGAAACAAAAGAGTCGCCACCTTTCGTTATTTATCCCAAAGAGAGGGAAAGGAAACGATCGGAAAAACCTAACGAAAAAAGGGAAAAGACGAGGTCATCGCAACCAAGTCCTGGATTCGGGAGTCGGTTACGCAAGGGGAAGGTATTAGCACCCCTCATGTTCGTTGTACTCGACGGGATCCATGCTTGTTGTCTATCTAATGGTGTGTTTAAACTATCTACGCTACAGGCTTGCGGGACAAAAAGAAAAGAAAAGAGACTCGGCAGAGCATCGCCGCTCTGTGCCTACGTATTCCCTCGTGCGATGGGAAAGTCAGAGTCAACGTAGTTTGGCTAACTACGGGAGAAAAGGGGGGAAGTTTGCTCGCCAAGACATCGCGTCTTGTGCCTACGTACTTTCATCTGGTATGAAAGATCAGAGCAAACGTAGTTCGGGCCACGCGGAACCACAGGTTTGATCAAGTGTTTTAATCGAGTAAAGTTAAACCTCTGTTCCAGCAGTTAGGGATAAAGCCTGTTTATGGTAGAACCGAAGCTTAACAATACTCTTTTCTGAAAAAGAAGTTTCCGATTAATCCCGAAGGAAAAAGGTTTGAATATTGTTTGTGTTTTTTAGTGAAGTGAATTAATTCGGTTTGTGATTCACGTTGCACTAAAGACTATGACATGGAGTCGAATGCGTCGTATATCGCCCCCAAACGGGACATACACTAACACTCTAGATAAGCAAGAGGAGACCCCTCACTCATCATTCCCCATGTAGCTTAAGGCTCGTAGCGCACAACGTTTATCGCCTTTATTAGGTGAGTTAGCATGGTTTTGAGATGAGAAAGAGAGACGCACAGAAGGTCTAAGGGAAACTCGGCCCTAACGTTGTAATGCAATATGGTCCTAAAGTTCGGATGAAAAGGGGAAACATCTACTCTAATGTTAGCATGCCTGGATTGAACGCCTAATGTCTCTCCTACTCCCGTCCTAAACAGAGGGATAAAGGAAGGATCAATCACAAGTAGAAAAATGCAAAACATGAAAATGCAACACTTAGAATGGTGGGAGGGAGGAAAAATGTGTGGGGCAGCAGCCGCCACAAGCGCGTCTCGACCTCAACAGCGATGCAAGAATGATGCAAACATGTGGAGAAAAGCAAGAGATGAAAGCAAATGAACATGCAAACAAATGATCAATTCGAACCACATACACAAGCATGCAAGCAATTGAAAAATGATCACACATGTCAACAAAATCATGATTAATCAACCACAAACAATGACAATTATTCAAAACAATTCAATCCTAATGCATCACACTGATCTATGATGATTCGAATTGATACGGTAGGCAAACAAGCAAGCAAAACAGCAAATATGACATTCTGGCATACTGTTAATCAGTTAACACATACTGTTAATCGGTTAACACCTTAAAAAAGTTTGAAAAAACGAAAGTTTTTAACAGGTTAATTGGTTAACCATATGCGTTAACCGATTAACACTGTTAACGTTCGAAAATATTTTGAAATTTTGAAATGGTTAACCAGTTAACCATATAGGTTAACCGATTAACAATGCACCAGAAGCTAAAAACAGCAGCAGAAAATCACTTCCAGCACAGAAACAACTTATCCAAGGTTCCAACAGATCAACTTATCAATTAAGCACGAAATTAACAACAGAAAACAGAGATCCAACAACATGGATACACAATTACACAGCAACAACACAATTCGAACGGATCGAAATCAACAAAATTCAATCGAATATGAAAATTAACATGATAAGCTCAAAAATTAAACCGGATCGAGAATTCCAACCTTCGAAGCGGAGATTTGCTTCGGTAAATGTTGATCAACTGAATTTGAGCCGATCAAATGCTAGAAATCCGGAAAACTTCAAGATCCACAATAATTGTTGTTGTATGAATGAAGATCCACCAAATTTGAGTCAAAGGGCTTCAAATAATCACTTCTAGATCCAACTCCAGATTCAGATCCAAGCTTGCACGAAAATTGAAGATGAGAATTGATTCAATGGGGATGGTAAATGGAGGATTATGCTCAAGAATCCATTGATTCCAATGAAGAATCAAGAACTCCAATGAAAAAGAGCTTTAAGTGAGTTTTGGAAATGGAGAAGTTGAGAGAATTCTGATCAATTCTGAAAAATGCATGTGAGAAATGAAAAATTCGATGTGTTGGTTTGAAGTAGATCACTTAAATATGATCTAGGTTTGGATCCAAAGCAAGGATTGGAATTTGGATTGGAAATCAAGGCTTGGAATGTGGAATGGGTTTTTGGAGGGAAATCTGAAATTTAAAGATGTTCTAGATCCTTCCCAAGTGAAAATTTGAATTCCAAGGTGATCAAAATTGGACCCCAAGTGCAATTGGCTTGCAAAATCACGTACAGGGAAAAATCTGCTATGGTTAACCGATTAACCATATAGGTTAATCGGTTAACGCCTCTGAAACTTTGAATCTGGGCTAATTTTCCTCTGGTTAATCGGTTAACCATATGCGTTAACCAATTAATACCTTTGAATTTTGAATTATGGTGCCTTTTGGAGGGAAAACTACCCGTTTGCCCATTTCTTGCCGTTTTGAGCTCTGCTTAGCTTCTAAAAGTCATTTCTGAATACTATGATCATGAGAATGCTCGAGATAACCTGAATGCTACTTTCTGAGCTGAAAAATGCCCTGCAAAACAAAATAAAATCGGTCGCTCAACCGTTGGGCAAAATAAATGCCGGAGATACTCGCCGCTTTGATTGCTTGCACCGAAGATGAATTCCGAGCCACAGGAAAACCTCGATCCCCTGCTAAATGAACAATGTTATGCCATGATATGCAAAAATGCAAAATGCAATGAAACAAAAGCCAGTACCAAGAAAACCGGTTGGGCAAATTTTGGGGTGCAACAATACCTCAGGGCCAACTTGGATTGGCAACGTCACCTCTCCAAACACAGACCTTCTGGTACCGTCAAAAGCACGCACCACCAAATCACTTGGTGTGCAAATTAGCCCCTTCATATCCAGCTTCATCAGGGCCTTCTTTGGAAGTACATTCAAGGACGATCCTGTATCAACGAGTACATGAGACATAACAGCCCCTCGATATTCTATTGATATGTGCAACGCACAGTTATGGTTCCTGCCTTTTGGAGTCAAATCCAGGTCCGTGAACCCTAGCCCATTTCCTGCATTTACGTCGCTACAACCCCTTCGAGTTGGTTAACCGATATTTATTGCAGCACGTAAGCAGTATTCAATATTCTCAATAGTGCGTTCTGATGCGCTCTTGAACATAGCAACAACAACATGATTAATATTTTGGAAGGAGTTTGTTGTAGATGGTCAACTATCTTGTAGTCACTTTTTCTAATCAGCCTCATAAACTCCTCCGTGTCCTTTACCAAATACTCCTTCTCTCCAGCTTGAGAAGTTTCCTCACCCACTACTTTCTTGCCTTTATCTGCTTGTTCAGCAGCCACTTCAGGCGATGAAAATACTCTACCGCTTCGAGTAATACCCCCTGCTCCAACCATATTATCCACTGAGTCAACTTACAAGCTCTTCAACTCTTGTTTTTTCCCGTTGCGATACACTTCCGCTCCGTAGTTCCATGGAATAGCTCTTGTACTCTCATACGGCACAGGACCAGCTTTTATGATGACGATTGTTGGCCGCCTAGGCGCAGAGATAATAATGGTTTTGTAGGGAATTGAGATCGTAGAAACCTCATTCCTTTCTGCAGCTACCACCTCTTCAGACTTGGTCTCCATAACCCGCTCAAACTGCAATACGCTAGCATCCATGATAATCTGAATGCAGCTTCTCAACTTATCATATTCCTCGGGATGGCTCAAACATTCAACACATAATTCCTCACACCCTGGGAAAACACCCCCTTTCAGCAACTTAGCCTTCACAAAGCTTACCGGTGTCCTCAAATCACTGACATTGTTCACCAGATCTAAACCTTCATCTCCAATGATTGCGCTAACTTCGGCCGCTGCATGGTTAGGCATGGGGTTTTGGACGACATTGGGAGCGTCGTGGGAGAAATTTATGGCTTTGCTATCTACCAGATCCTGCACTATATGTTTGAAGGCTTTACAATTATCAGTATTGTGCCCCAGAGCACCAGAGTGAAACTCGTATCGAGCATTTGCATCATACTCAGGTGGACGTGGTCCTGTTAAGGGAGCCATAGTCCTCTTCTGGACTAACTGTAGTTGCAATAGATGCTGAAGCAATTGAGTGTACGACATCGGAGGTGCATCAAATTGTGTATTTACATCCATCCTTGATCCTGAAATATTCTTTGACCATAATTCTGATTCTGCTATTGTTGTTGCGGTTGTTGTGGTTGAGGAACTGCAGGGATTGTGATACTAGCAACCTGTTGTTGCTGACGATTTTGCCCTGATCGTCTATTCCCTCGGGAACTGGACATTGAATTGGTATATCCTTCCCTCTTCTTGTTACCGAATACCTTTTTACCTTCTCCTCTAGATGAGGAACTCTCTCCAGCTTGGATCTTTCCCAACTTGATGTTGTTTTCCACCCTCTCTCCGGTGATGATCAAATCAGAGAAGCTCCCCGACATGTTACTGATAAGCTTCTCGTAATAAACACCAGGTATAGTGGCGACAAACATATCAATTAGCTTTCGCTCTACCATGGGCGGCTGCACCCTGGCTGCAAGCTCCTGCCATCTCTGGGCGTATTCCTTGAAGCACTCGTTATTCCTTTGGGAAAGATTCTAAAGCTGGACCCTGTTAGGAGCAAGGCCGCTGTTGTACTGATAATGTTTCACAAAAGCTTCCGCTAGGTCCCTCCAACTACGGATATTCACAGGTTCTAGACTCATATACCACTCCAACGAAGGACCGGACAAACTGTCCTGAAAGAAATGCATGAGCAATTTCTCATCATCCGAGTAGGCGGACATTTTATGGTAGTAGGATCTCAGATGAACTCTTGGGCAGGTAGTACCCTTGTATTTGTCAAAGTCGGGGACTTTGAACTTCAGCGGCACTTTCAGATCTGCGATCAGCCCCAGATTAGCAATGTCAAGGCCCATGGAATTTTGGTTCTTATAGCTCTTCATCTTGTCCTCCAACAACTTGAACCTCCTATCAGCTTTAGAGGGTAACTCAACAACAAAAGCCCTTAGGGAAAACACATCATCCTGTCGGTATTCATTCCATAACCTATCCATATTACCATGTGCAGCACAGGTGACATCAGGACCATGAACATTCCCATTAGCAAAATTACCATTTCCAGCATTCCCAAAACCATTGTTATCAAAACCAGCAGCATTACCAAAACCAGCAGCATTGCCATTACCATTACCGTTCCCTCCAGCAGTAGGGATAACCAAAGTAGGCATAGAGTGAGTGTGAGGAGTCCCAGTTTTATTGGGAGGAAGGTTAGCAGTTTGTCCTCCATGAAGAACACCACTACTGTCGACTCGTGCAATCAAGGGCTGCACCAAAGTACGAAGTTGTTCCAGTCCGTTAGCCACTCCCTGCATAAGGTCCATAAACTGACTCATCCTTTCACGGAACTCTTGCATCTCAGCCTGAATTTGCTCCATTGCTCTGAGTTGATTCCCCCTTGTGGCGTAGCGGTGAATAGTCCAGTTGTCTATCCTGAAACAAACTAACAGAGCAAACAGGGGTAAGATAAACGGTTCCGCCGTACCTGCTATGCAAGAATGCTATGCAAAATGCAGACATGTATGTATGCAATAGGGAAATTTCCTCCCAATTCTAGTTCCGAGAATAACAGGACGACAATGGAGAACCCATAGACAAGCATAGAGCCAAACACCTCATTCATACAAGAAAAGGCCAACAGGCAATGTACAATTTCACAACTGAGTACAAGAGTAAATAGAAATACCTCAGCCAATAGGTCTGGTGATGGTCGATACAAATATGAGCAACAAGCTACAAGGAAATGAAAACATCAAGTACGACACCGAGCATGGAACTCCTCCAACAGCTCCTATGTCTCAGGATGGTCTGGTCTGACGAGTAACCCCTGAATGAGCGTCTCTCTCTGTCTGATAGTAGTCTGCAAATCCTCAGCAATGTCTTCTCATGCTCCCTCACCGAAGACTTCCTCTAGCTTGCACATTTTCGAATCAGCCCTCAGCTTGTAATCCTCCAAGGTTGCCAAAGCTTCGTTCAATCTGCAATCACTGGCATGCCTGAGTGAGGCCTCAGCTGAAATCTTCTCATCTCTTACTCTTAGCTGAGTCTTCAACTTGTTGATCTGTAGCTTCAACCCATCCTCCCGTGCCTTGTTGTTGGTAAGGGTTGCATTCCACTGCTCGTTAAACTTGGAGATCTCCGGATAAGCTTTGTCCAAGTCCTTCTTCTTGGAAGCGAGAATGTCACTGACAACTTTCAGATCTAGACCCAGACGTTCCCAAGCACTAGTTTGCTTGGTCAAATCTGTACCCAATCTGTTCACAAGCTCAGTCTGCCTCCTGAAAGAATGCACAACTTCAATCTTCTCACTTCGAAGCTGAATGATCTCTTTTCTCTAACTCTTCATTAGACTTCCGCAACTCTTCCTTCTCAACCTATAACTGATTGTACTTCTGAATGTCCATGGTGGTAGGCTCCTCAACCATAAGAGGGTACAAAGGATCAACAGATGGAAAAGGCATCAAGGATCTCCCCGATTTCCTCTGTATCCAAATCACATAAAGGTCGTAGGCTCGGATGTTACTCTTTCCCAACAAAACTTTCCCTTTCCTATGAATATTGCTCCAAGCATGTTCAACTCTAGCCAAAGTGTCACCTTCTAGCAATCCAGTGAGATACAGAGATCCCTGTATCTCTTCCTCCCTAGGAGGGGCTCTCAAGGCATACCCAAATTGTCTCACCAACAGGGATGGGTTATAGTTGATGCAACCCTTCCTTTCGACCAATGGGACGTTAGGGAAACTACCGCAATTATAGACAATCTCTGTACCCAGCATGTCTCGGTCAAACCTAATAATGTTCTCAGCAGTCAATCCCATCAATCTCTGTGACCAGTCTGAAGTACCTGCAGTATCAACAAATGGACCTGATTTGGGAAGATGACTAGCAAACCACCTGTATAACAAAGACGCGCAACAAGATACGTTCTTCCCCCTTCGGTTCTCATTCTTGTAGTGAACAGAATGGTAAACATCGCCAAGGAGCGTGGGTATAGGATTTCCTAAAGCAAAGATATGGAACGCATCTGAATCCACAAAATCCGGAATGTTAGGAAACAACAGGATACCGTATATACACAATGCTAATATATCATTGAACACAACCTAACAACCATCTTTGGCGAAATGTCGAGCCTTAGCAACCATAAAGGACAAAGGAAAACCAGACATCCCATTCCTCTTAGCCAATTTCCCTGAAATCTCAGAAATATAAAGGTGAAGAGCAGCAGCAAGCTTAGCCAGATCAGGCTCAGCATCAGAGTGATAGAATGGCATCTGATCCACTACGGGGACTCCCAACAACACAGAATACTCCTCTAAGGTAGGTGCCAATACATAATCTGGAAACAAGAAACACCTCAACTGAGAGTCATAAAACCGAAGCAGAGTCTGGAGACCACCCAACTCATAGACTGAAGGATTGCAGACATAGCTCAAGAGTTTCCCATATGATTCTTTGAACTCTTCCATTACCTTCCTGTCGGTCACAGAAATCAAACTCAGTAACGACCCAATATCCGGAGTAGGAAACTTGTAAGCCACTGTCTTCTTCAGGGTATGCTCCATGTCTGAGGAGAGGTAAAATCACTAGAATCTGGGAGGAAATATGCACCTGCAACGTAAATACATGTCAATGAAAATGCTATATGCAAATGCAGCAGGGGATCAAGATTGTTGTGTTTTCGGTTGAGAATAACTAGCGATTTTCTCTAGCAATAACATAGCACCATCATAAGGACCCACTGTGTCAAGAACACAAATCCATACTGCAAAGAAAACCAGATAGTCTGGAAGCAAGGTTTCCTGCATAACCCAATCCCCCTTGTAACACCCCCTTCTACACCCCCAAATAAACAAATAAATCATCTAAGCACATATTAAAATTTCATCAGAGTATAATTAAAACATGGAATTGTTGCACCCCAAAATTTGCCTAACCTTTTTCTTACTTGGATTTTGTTTCATTGCATTAGCATATCATTGATCTAGCATTTGCATAGCATAACATTGTTCATTTAACAGGGGATCAAGTGTGGTTTATATCAAGAGGAGCCTATCTAGAGGTCTTATTCAAGCTTGAGAGGTCACCATAGTCATTAGAAAGTGGGTTATGCCTTTGAGAAGTTCAGATGCTTGTATGTGGTTCATCTTCTAGCTTGGGAGCCAATTGAAGACCATCAGTGGGTTGTGAGACCTTGATTATGGATAGAGTGTGTGGATAGAGCTCATAGAGTGCCTTGAGGGTCATCGTGGAGCTCAGTCAAGTCATCAAGCCAAGAGTGAAGAGCCACAGTTGAGGGTGTTGCAATTAGGGTTTTTGCCTGGTCAACCTTGAGTCAACTGTGCAATTGAAAAGGATCAAAACCTATTTCTAATTCTTTGTGACCATGGAAAGTTATGTTGAGATACATGAGGTCATATTCCAAGATCAATCCAAGAAAAGTTCAAAGTGTGAGGAGCTGCTTTACTAGGGTTCTCAGGGTAAAATCCCTTATTTAGTGCCTGACTTTAAGACCATTTATCTCAAGATACAAGTTTCATCTTAACTTTTGGCAAACATGAAACTTGTAGAGCATGCTCTTAGCTTTAATTTTAGTACTAGAAGTCCTCCATTGTATTTATAGAACTCAAGTTATGATCCAGACAAGTTACAGGTCATCAGATGAATGTGAAATTTGTCTGCAAAAGTCAACCAAATTCCATGGAACTTTTGTCCTAGAAGTATGTTTCTCCTCAAATTTTGAACAACATGAAAGTTGTATATCTTGATCTTAGCTTTCCGAATTGTACTAGAAGTCTTCCATCTGATTTGTAGAACTCAAGTTATGAGGTTTACAAGTCAGGGGTATTTTGGGTATTTGGAATTACAAGTCATTTTGAATCATGGGTCCATTTCACTATCTTGCAAGCTTCAAATGGAGTTTTGTTCAACACAAAAGTTACTCAAAATGATGTTTTTAGTCCAACCATGTCCCAAGCAACCATTGATATGGATTAGAGCAAGCATTGGTTGAAGAAATTTCTCAAAAAGGCCATTTTAATGAATTGAAATGGGAAAATTCAAAACAATTGTAATTTGGATGTTTTCAAACCAAATTGGTGCTCACTTAAGTGCAAAAGAGATTCTAAAAACTTTGGCATTGTTAGAATTTTGAGTTGAGACTCCTTTCATGGCATTTTGGTGGATTACTTCATGATAAAGTAACAAATCAAACACACACCTTAGATTAAAATCAAGGTTGCAAACCAATTCATTTACACTCCATAACTCTCAAAAGCTTCTAGTGCCATTTTCTGTTGAGAATCAGTTAGAGTCATTTGAGAAAGAAGCTTGAAGTTTGATTTTCGAGTTTGGAGATTGAAGGAGTTTCAGAAGAAATTGAACCTCAAGAACTCTTCATCATCATTCAGTGGAAGATTCCGCATCTTTTGGAAGCAAGTGGAGCCCTGAAAGTCACCATACACGAAGCTCCAAACCAGGTTTCTTCCTCGCAAAATTTCTCTTAAATTATGTGCATTTAACGCCTTAGATACATGTGGTTAGGATCTACTTGAAACATAGATGGATTATATATAAATTTCATGGTGAATCATGACACTTTGTGATATGGCATTCCAAGTTGTTGTTCGATTATCTCTCTATATAATGGATAAAAATGAAAAAGGATGGGATAATTGAAACATAGGGAGCGAGACGAGTAGAACGATGCAAAGAAATTGGAATTTCATTGAGTTTTAGTTTTTGTCACTGTACACTCTCGCCGGAGAAGATGATCGGATCTTCTCCGGCCGCCCTTGCAACCACTGCAGGCATATTCCCTCTGTTTGAGTTTAAAATTGCAAACTTCATGTATGACCGTTGGATCGTGTAGAGTCTTGGACTGGGTAAGCAGATCGCGCGACTGGTGGTGCATCCACGTGTAGCCATTGATTCATTAAGTAAAACACAGAGTTTCACTTTGAAACTCTACTGGACTCTCATTCACAACGCTATCCCCACCCCACTTTCCAAGGCCCAATGTAATAACACTTTAAAAACGCTACTTCGTACACCCCCAAGGCTTGTTTCCCTTTAATAAAAAAAACTGAATTAATATCCAGTTGGGCCCAGTCCCAGCGTGCTATTTCCACCCCCAGCGCAGGGCCCATTAACCAAATACACATAAACTCTGTGCTAGCTACACCTCCCTGCTATTTTCCTTAATTTCTTTTTCTCTTATTTTTTGTTTTGATACTTGTTAGTTTTAATTCGTGTAAAAATAGAAATGATTATCAATAATTCCTGAAATAAATCATGTGGATACTTTGATATGTTTAGAATTTTCTCACATTTTTTAATTTCTATTTTTATGCATTTTCAATTAATTGCACATTTTCTATTTTAGTGTGTTTTTAATAATCGGATAATTGTATACTGAGATTGTTGATTTTATTTCTCATCCATGCCTTTGAGTTTGATATTGAAATTTTGTGTGCTGGTTGTAGACATGTTGATGATGTTATGTGATTTTTGTTGAGATTTTTAGATCATTCTAAGTAGGATTTTGGGATAGTTGTTTAGGAATGTCCATTATTGGATCCCTTTAGTGTACCCTTGAGGTTTTGGATTTAGTTTGAGCCTTTTGATTTAGATTTAGCCCCTGATTTTTGTACCATAGCTTGCTAATACATGTAGGATGATGTAATATTTTCCTTAGAATTTTTAGGAATGATTTTCCCTTAGTTCCCCATTTTACAAATTGGTTATAGTTTAGGTGATCCTAACTAGTTTAAGTGCATAGATTAGTTTTGTAAATGACCATTAGATGATTCTAGGTCCCATATCCTTTCTTTTTAGATTGGTATTTAGATAGATACCCCTTTTAGAACCCTTTAATCCTTAGTATAGGTGATCACTAGAAGGTAACATTTGAGGTTCTTTTGAGTTCCAGTAGGTGGATGATCTTTCCCTAGGGTTAGTTCGTCTTTCAATTTTCCTTGCTTGATTGGAATCCTCCTTGTGAGCATGTTCCCTCCTGTGGAGGAATACATTGCATTATCATAAAAGGGTTGAGTCTATGAAAGCTCTCTCTAAGGAAGTGGAGTTGGTTGAGTGCCTGTGGTAAGTTCCTGTGGAACTTACCTTGCTTCTCATCTCCATTCTCCTAATATTCGCTCCGTCATTTCTTTTAGGAACCTTCTTGGGGTAGCATAGTCCCTCCCGTGGTGGGAATGTTGCACATCTCTTGAAGGAGCCAAACCTTTAGGATTCCCTCAAATCTCTTTTAGTTGGTTGAGTGCCTGGGATAAGCTCCTGTGGACCTTACCCTTGCCTCCCAACACCCAATTTCTTTACGTAGGATAGAAGCCTTGTCTGATTACTTGTGGATTGAATCCATTATCTGTCATAAATCCTTTTCCTCATTCATTATTGAGTGGTGTGTTGCATTAGGATAGTTCATATTTAGTGTAGTCTAAGTATAGGAGCATGACTGCATTAAGAGGTTGAGTGGGTCTCCCTCTGCTTGTTTGCCTTAACGGTTGAGGTGGTCCTCCCCTTGCTTGTGTGTTGTTTTTCTTTTTTCTAATTGACGTATTTGCATGTAGAGGTTGAGTTTGTCTCCCTCTGCTTGTCTGTTTTGACTGTTTTTCTTTTTGCTTGATTACTAAGAAGTTGAGCTTGGCTCCTTCTGCTTGTATTGTTGCATTGCATGCATTTTACTTACAGTTATTTCTTTACAGTATTTGCTTTGTCTGTTTCTGTATACCATTGTCATGTTCCCTTAGGAACTCTGACTTCTCTTGTTCAAGAGAAGTTATGACAGACATTAGGGTTCTAACCATGCATGATAACATTAGGTAGCTCCCTCCTAACCTCAACCATAGGATTAATTTTGCATGACAACATTAGGACTGCACAGTTTCCCCATAGAGTTTGTTCTCTTCTTATCTCTAAACAACAGTAAAAAAACATAATAAAGGCAAGTTAGTACAAAGCGCGTTACGAGCCTTAAGCTACTTGGGAAGTGATGATTGAGCGGTCTCCTCTCAATCATCTAGGGTGTTTAGTATATGTCCTTTGGACGATATGCGACGCATTCGCTCCTAAGTCATAGTCTCTAGTGTTGTACAAACTACAGACCACTAAAAAACACTTTTTCCGTAAAAAACAGAAAACAAAGATCAAACATCTTTTCGTCCTCTGGGACCTTTAATCCTTGGAAACCTTTTTCAGAAGAAGAGTTTTGTTAACTCTCGGTTCTACCGCAAACGGTAAACGCCTAAGTCTCTATCGAGCGAGCTGCATACACCAACTGCTAGAACCGTCTGTTAACCCTACTCGGATAAAAAACAGTAGAACAAACCTGTGTTCCGTTGTATCCCGAACTACGTTTGCTCTGATCTTTCGCGCCATGTGAAAGTACGTAGGCACGAGATGCGATATCTCAGCGAACAACCTTCCCCCGTAACCCGTAGTTAGGAGAACTACGTAGACTCTAATTTCTCGTTCCAGACGGGAATACGTAGGCATAGAACTGCTGTGTTCTGCCGAGTCATTTTATTTTCTTTTTAGACCAGACTTTTAGCATAGATAGATGTAATCAACCCATCAGATAAACACAACAAGCATGGATCCCATCGAGTACGATGGACGTGAGGGGTGCTAATACCTTCCCCTTGCGTAACCGACTCCCGAATCCAGACATTGGTTGCAATGACCTTGTCTTATACCTATTCGTCAGGTTTTTTCTGATCGTTTCCTTTCCCGTTCGGAGGGATAAATAACGAAAGGTGGCGAATTTTCTGTTTTGCCGGAACCTTATTTTCACGGTAGCGACAGCTGGCGACTCTGCTAGGGACTCCAACGGTGCCCTGTGCGAGTCAATCCTAGCGCTGGCGTGTTTACCTTTTGGGTTATGTTTATTTATCGCTTTTTTACCTTCCGCATTTTATTTTCAGTATGATATTATTACTGTTGTGCTGTTGTGGGAGGGGGCTCTAATGAGTGATAAGCCAGACCCAGGCTTCAGTATGTACATAGCTTTAGAAGCAGATTTGTGGTGAACCTGTATGTTAGGCATGCACTAGTTCCCACGAAATCTGCACTCAGACGAGGTTCTTTGAGATGATTTCCATTTCCAGCCCAGTGGGCCATTGAAAGGATTTCAGATCTTAGGATTGTCGACTCTGGGGACCGATCATTTATGATTCAGCTGAGTGAGGCCACTTCAAGAGATGAGGATGCCACACCTTCTGGGTATCGTATCATCGTTTCTTGAAAGTCTGTGACGCTGATGAACGCATATGATGCCGTACCTTTGTCAGTGATTAGGTCCATACCAGTGAACGGGGTCGGGTTATTGTAGGAAACCGTAACCTTCAGACAACCTGGTTTTCTTGACAGTAAATCAATATTGTGGGTTTCAGTAGGCCTTTATTATCAGAATTGTGGTATTTTATTGCTGAAGCAAAATTATGACCTTCCACTTCACTGTACAACACAACACATCACAACACTTTTGATCCCCTGCTGCATTTCGCATCTGCATTTACATTTTCATATTGCATTGCATCTAACACGTATCTGTGTTGCAGGTGTGCAGTTTCCTCTCGATTCTAGCAATCTTGTCCTTTCTGTGTCCATCATGGAGCCCAATGTGAGAAGAACTTTGGCCTACAAATTTCCTACTCTAGATATCACTACTCTGAGGGGTTTGATTTCCTTGCTTGGCAAAGAAGTGATGAGAAATTTCAGAGGAACCTATGGGAAGCTGCTCAGTGTTGTGTGCAAGACATCTGTGTATGAGTTGAACAGACTCCAGACTTTGCTTCAGTTTTATGATCCCCCGTTGCGTTGCTTCACATTTCCAAGCTATGTGCTGGCCCCCACTTTGGAAGAGTTTTCTGTCATATTGGAGATACCCATTCTTGCTCAGGTACCCTTTTGGCCTATTGATCAGGAGCCAGATCTGGCTAGTGTTGCTACAGCTCTGCATATTGAGGTTTCTGAATTGAAAGGAAAAACAGTCAGGAGAAATGGAGCCTGGGGATTCCCATTACCTTTTCTAGCTGAGAAAGCCCGACACTTCGCCAAGAAGGAATGTTGGGTGGCATTCAAAGCTATTTTGGCGTTGTGCACATATGGTATCATGCTATTCCCCAATATTCCAGATTTTGTGGATGTGGATGCTCTTCGTATCTTCGTCTCAAGGAATCCAATCCATACCTTGCTCGGAGACGTGTATCATTCAGTGCACTACAAGAACGAAAATAGAAGAGGCAAGGGTGTTTCCTGTTGTGCTTCACTGTTCTACAGATGGTTTGTCACTCATCTACCTAAAGATGGTCCTTTTATAAAGACTGCAGAGACGAAGGAATGGTCTGAGCGACTGATGAGTCTGTCTGCCGAAGACATTGACTGGTTTGATAGAGATCGCCTGGGGAGTGAAATTATTTACAACTGTGGGAACTTTCCTAATGTCCCTCTTGTGGGTAGGAAGGGTTGTATCAACTACAATCCATCTATCGCTATCAGACAGTTAGGGTATGCTTTGAGGGGCCCTCCTAAGGACGAAGAGGTACAGGAATCTCTGTACCTCACTAGGGCATTAGAAGGAGATGATCTGGTTAGATTTGAACATGCCTGGAACAACGTTTACCGAAAGGGAAATACCTCATTGGGGAAGAGCAATAATCAGGCTTATCCTCCTTATGTGGATTGGATTCGTAGCAGAGCAGAAAAAGTGTTGATGCCTTTTCCTCCTGTCAAGCAGGACTGCCCTCCAGAGCCTATCATGATTGAAATCCAGATGTATGAGCAGCTTCAAGCTAAGAATGAAGAGCTAGTCAAAGCCAACGAAGAACTGGAAAATGATATCGCTCAACTCCGAAGAGAAAAGAATGAAGCCGTACACTCCTGCAAGCAGCAGACAGAGTTGATCAACCACCTGGGCGCTAATTTAACTAAAGAGACCGATTCTAGAGAGCGTCTTGGGTTGGACCTAAAGGCAGTGCATGGGGTGTTGACCACCAAGAAGTAGGATCTGGATAAGGCATACCGGAAGTTGACCCAGTACGAGAAGTTGTGGAACAATACTTTGACTAGCCACAAAGAGAAGGAAGAAAAGTTGAAGCAACAAATAGCCCAGTTGGAAGCTCAGATGGAGGCCAAAGATAAGAAGATAGAGGCTGAGGCTTCCTTTCGACGAGACGTCCAATATAAGTTGGTTCAGACCAAAGCTAACTTACTGGATTATCAACTCCGGGCTGACGCTAAGAGGAGTAGGGTGGACAACTGTTCCGAAGCAGGTGTTTGTGGGAGCATTGTTGAGAACCTCCCAGATGCCATCAGGCAAAGGGATCTGTTGATCCAGAGCCGACTCACTCAGCCTGATCAACCCACTACGAAGAAGTTATTAGAGGATTTCTGTGCCCATAGCCGCACTTGACTTCTTTGTATTTCTTTGTACCTTTTATGCATTAATTTTCTGATCACCACCAGGCTTGTTAGTTGGGGTCATGCTTGTTGCTTCAGTTGTTTTCAACTTTTGTTGTACGCTACCCACGCGGGCTTTTCATATATATATATATATGAGGGTTTCTTTCCATGATTGGACGATAGACTTTATTTGTCTTGGAGATAGAATCGAAGGGGGCTTCCTCCTAATGCATGGATACGTGTTTGCATTTGCATAAATCATTTGCATGACAGGTACCTTGAGTTGTTTCCTAACCCTCTGTTGATGTAGGTTTCAGGATTGCCGATCAGCGAATTCATCGCTACTCTACGAGAAGTAACTGCAAGAAAGCTATGGATCAAATGCAAATTGAGATGCAGGAGATGCGCGACAGGATGGCACAGTTCAGGCAAGTGATGGAAACTGTGGCCAAGGGCCAAGAGCAGCTTCAGACTCTGGTGTAGCCTCTGATAGCCCGGGTTGACAGTCAGGGTGTGCTACATGGCGGAGTTGCTACTGATCCTCCTCATGGCGAGACTCCCCTAGCGGGTGATGCTGTACCGGTGATTGTCCTTAATACCACTGAGAATGGTAATAGAGCTGGGAATGGGAATGTGACTGGTAATGGTAACGGGCATGTGGAAACCAACGATAATGTTGAAGCTGGAAATGCTGGTTTTAATGTTGGAGCTGGAAATGATGGTTTTAATGTTGGAACTTGGAATGCTGGGTTTGATGTTGGTGCTGGCAACACTGGTATGCGTATTTGTGTTGGCAATGCTGGTTTTGGTGGTGCCAATCAGGGCTATGGCAATCAGGGTTATGCCAATCAGGGCTTTGGTAACGCAGGTTTTGGCAACGCAAGCAACAATGGTGTTGGAATGGGCGCCTACAACGCTGGTTTTGGGTCGGGTGCTGGCAATTAGGGTTTTGGTAATATGGGGTATGGTCCCAGGTTCAATCAGACTGGTTTTGGTCTTAATGCTGCTTATGCTGGGTATGTGTTGCACCCCAAATTTTGACCCCTTAGATCCTCATCATCATTTTAGGATCATGTTCATTTGATTAACTAACCTTAACCCATTTCAAGTTTATCTTTGTTAAGATGCAGATGAATTAGGGTTTCGTACCGTCAAAATCGAGATTTCGGTGGTCTGATCAATCAATGTTTTGGATTGATCCAACTTCAAATAAGTCTCAACAAGATCAAGAATACAACATTGGGTCAAGTATGAATCCAATTTGAGGTGGTCACCCGGGGTTCGAGAACAGTGCAATTTGAGACACCCGATTAGGGTTTTTGACTAGAAAAAGTCAACTGTAGTTTGACTTTTGATTCAAAGAGTATTTCAATGATTGAATCTAGTTCCATTAAGCTCCTATGGCTTATTAAAGCCCATCCAAAGAGTTTCAAGTCCTCAGGATGTCCGGATCACCAACGGGCGACTCGGTAGACACCGATCGATCGAAAAGTTGACCAAAAGTCAACTCTCCAACAATGAGGAATTTGACTTCAAGGTGTGAATGGAAAATGTTCCTTATATCATATTACACCTCCCCATAAAATTTCATGACCATTGGATCAAGGGTTAGGAAGTAATCGCAAAAATCGGGAATTAGGGTTTCGAAAGGGGCAAGACCATAACTCCTCAACCACACATCCAATTGAAGTGGTTCTAAGCTTGTTTGAAAGGTATTGACAAACCCTACAAAAGTCCCACAGTGGTCCATATTCAAAAAATGCATGGAAATGGAGTTATAACAAAAATCATTTTTTAGTACAAAACACTTAGTGAAATTTTACAAGTTTTGGCTGCACAAAACATATTTTCAGCCAACTTCAAGGGACTTTTCAACCAAGATGCACATATATTTGGAATTTTTGACAAACATGAATGTTTTAGAGCTATATGAGGGCTTTCCAAAAAGTATTAGAACTCCTCAAAAGGATTTGTGAGCTGAGAGTTATGAATTGTGAAAGTTGGGCCTGTGCACTAGTTTGTCAACTTGTCAAAACCCAACATGAACTTGAATTTAGAGGTTTAAATGAACAAATTCAGAAGAGCATCCAAGCAAGTACAAAGTCTTAGCCAAAACCCATTAATTTAATGAAAGAAAGTACAAAAGGTACAACAAGAGAGAGAAGGTTGGGGGCTGCAGCATGGATTTTTGTCCTTTCTCACTACAAGGTCACTTCCCACAGCTCATTTTCAGATGGTTTAAGAGGTCTATTCACCTTGGGAGCAAGCAACATCTGCAGAACTAAACATCACTTGGATTCACAAAGATCTTTTTCACCAAAACCACCTTGAAAACCACTTATGCAAATCTGTCCTAACCTTTCACTTTACCTATAAATAAAGGCCTCCTCCATGTTGTTAAACACACCAGAGCAATCTCTAAAACCTAGAGAAACAATAGCTCTCAATCCCTTCTCATTTCCATAAGAATCTCAAAATTTCAAAACCTCCACTTTTCACCAAAAAGCTGTCTTGAGCAAAACTCTGCTCAAGATCAGTTCTACCACTTCTAAGCCCCTCAAAACCATCTACACAATCTCTAAACATTGTGTAGAAGGTGTCCATACATTCAAACCACTCAAAAACCTCATTTTCACAAAATTCAAACTTCACACCTTAGTAGTTTAACTTTCTTGCATTTTGAAAGCCAAATTCTCACTCGAACCATTTCCTACCAATCTAACACTCCTGAGACCTCCTATACATCATATCTCAAGTGTCTAAGCCCTAAAAAACCAGCTGGAAATCACACAACTCCAACTGTCTTGAAAAGTGGATTGTTGCTTCAAGAGGAAGCAAGCCTTATCTCTTTGTAAAGGAAGGAGGATCTCTGGGTTTCTAAGCTTTTTAGCTTGCTCAAGACTTGTCTACAAGAGGTATGTGACATTCAAACCCTTTATTGATCATACATTATCATGTTTTATCATTTTAAGGTGGTTTTGTGAAAATGTAGTCTTGCTGCCCCATTTTAGTTCTTTGTCAAGAACTCTTGTTCATGGTCATGATGTTCTGTTTTGTTAATGCATTTTCATTTGTAAATGATATGTGGATGATGAGTTACAAATTTTGTTCTTAAATATCATATATAACTTGTTTTGAAGTTTTGGTCCATATGGTGTTTTTGATAATTTTACATGGAAATATGGTGTGTTTAGCTCTAGAGCTGTCAAGCCTTGTTCATCAGTAAGATTTGGATAACTTGTAAGTTACTCATAGGATCCCCCTGCCCAAGATGATGTTTGAATCTTTTTGGGGCATTTGTTTCATACTTATGCTATTTTCATGTCATTCTAGCTTTACCACTATTGAGTTGTGTCTTTGTGCTTGCCATGGTTGTATCTCCCTGTTCCAAGTCTTTGTTTAAATACTTACAGCCTGCTTGTTTGTTTTAAATTGGTTAAAATTTGAGAAACATGAAATATAGTTGTTAGGGTCTGTCATGATATTGTTGGTTTTATTGGATAGATGTGTCATTTCTATTTAGGAACAACTGTTGTTTGTTTCTAAATCATTTGCTAACATGTTTTGAAATGTATGATGTGCCTATGAGCTCAAAAGCCCTTTGCTTGTTAAAAGTGTTTTGTCATGCTTCACTTGCATTTTTCAAGGTTTCATGATGCCAGCCACTCACATTCTGTTCTAACTGATTTCCCTTTGGTCCATGTACATAAAATCAAGGTCTTACTCATTTAAAACTTGTGTAAACATGAATCAACCATTTTATGAATGTTTCACTGTTCTGTCATAACAGCCCTGCCCCATATGCATGTTAACTTGCAGTTTGTGAACTCTTTTTTCATAACAGTCTCTTTATAACTTGTTTTGGTGCTTAGATCCATTCAATACCATAGGTATGAGATGTGTACATGTTTGAAATAGTGTGGAAATGCTTAGAACTGAGTTTGAATACCCTATTGCATCTCACAGCCACCAAAATGCATCTTGAAAACCATATATTGCCACAGTTTCTTTTTTGATCTCAATTTATGTTCAACCTCACTCAAAATCATGTATGTATGCTGTGTGTGTGACTGTTTGAATCAGAATGTGCATAGAACTAGATTTTCATATCATCATGCATGGCCTTCATGTTATGTGCAACTTGACATACCATTTTTTGTGACAATCCCTTTGTGGCTTCAAAACCTGTTTAATATCATTTCATACCATGTATATGATGTGTAAGTAAGCTTTAATTGATCAACTCTTGCATGATACCTGAAATGCCTCATCTCTTGCACAAAACAGCTTTTTTTTCACAAAAACTACAGCTGCACACACCTACACTTTTTTCTGTTTGAGTTGTTTTAGATTATTTCATGAGCCTTGGACCTTTAGATAATAGGATTAGGTTTTGTGTGTACTTGAACCAGACCTCTTTGTGAAAGTTGTGCCTGTTCTGTTTGACAGTCTATTACCAAGTGTGCCACACTTGCAGTTTGTAAACCAACATTTTGTTGTATGTTTTTATGTTCATCCTTAAGTGTTAGAATCATTCATGGACATGTTTGAAAATTGTGTGTGGCATTTTTCTAATCTCAAAGCTGTTTCAATCTTGTTTGGTTTCAAATATGGCATTTTATGTGTTATGAGAGCAGTTAATAGTTGAGTTTCATCCCTATGATGTTCTAGGCTAACTTTGAGGCATAGACACACTTTATATCATGGTTTGAGCTTATGTGTGGGACTGGTTCAAACAGATTATGCTCCCTCCTTGATTTTGGCTTTCAAACTTGCATCTTTCACTCATGCCATGTTGCCACCACTTTAACATCCAATCTTTGTCTTGTATGTTGATATCATGTTTAAAAACTGCATGAAAATGATTTTTGTCACTTTTTACACTAATCTTCCACCAGTGGAAGTTACTTGTAAAACTGCATAAAAATGATTTTTGTCACTTTTTACACTAAACTTCCACCAGTGGAAGTTACTTGTAAAAACTGCATAAAAATGATTTTTGTCAATTTTTACACTAAACTTCCACCAGTGGAAGTTACTTGTAAAACTGCATAAAAATTATTTTTGTCACTTTTTACACTAAACTTCCACCAGTGGAAGTTACCTTTAAAATCTGCCTGAAAATACTTTTTGGTAACTTTTGCACTGAACTTCCACCAGTGGAAGTTACCTTTAAAATCTGCCTGAAAATACTTTTGGTCAATTTTTCACCTTTACCGTTCCGCCGTGGACACCCTTTACCCTTTATTCCCAACCTTAGGATTTGAGTCACCGTGCTCACTTTTAGTATCCCACCGTGGACATCCCTCCCTTGATCCTAGCCTTCGGATTCGAGTCGTCTTGCTCGCTTTTACCGTCCCTCCGCGGACACCCTTTATCACGACAATCTCAATTTAGAATAGGAGTCGTCGCACTCCCTGTAAGTACTTTCTTATGAATACTTACATCCCTCTAGAACTTTCTTCCCCTTTTGGTTTGGATAGAACCAATAGGATTTAAATCATAGGTCTGGATAGAACCTTCCTCCCCTGTTGGTCTGGATAGAACCAATAGGATTTAAACTCATAGGTCTGGATAGAACCTTCTTCCCCTTTTGGTCTGGATAGAACCAATAGGATAACTCATAGGTCTGGATAGAACTTTCTTCCCCTTTTGGTCTGGATAGAACCAATAGGATTTAAACTCATAGGTCTGGATATAACCTTCTTCCCCTTTTGGTCTGGATAGAACCAATAGGATAACTCATAAGTATGGATAGAACCTTCTTCCCCTTTTGGTATGGATAGAACCAATAGGATTTAACTCATTAGGCCTGGATAGAGCCTTCTCCCTCTTTTTGGTCTGGAAAGAACCAATTGACCCTTATTCTGTAGTTCACGCCTGAACTACGACCGCTCTGATTTCTCATTGGACAATGAGAATACGTAGGCACAAGATGCGATATCTTGAAGAGCAACCTTCCCCCTTCTTCCTCCTTTTGGTCTGGATAGAACCAATTGACCTTACAACATAGAATTATTTAGAGTTTGGTTAACTCTATGTAAGAATCATGGACATGATTACTTACTTCCCTTTCTTGAGAGTTCAACATAGATCTAGAGAGTTTTGTGAAACTCTATACAAACATTGTTATGTTTGTTCCCCTTTGAACCTTGATCATAATCAAGTGTTCTTCATCCCTAGATAGGCGAACTACGATTGCTCTGATTCTATCCTAGTCAGGATACGTAGGCAGAGGACGCGACGTCTTTGCGAGCAAACTTAGAAACTATCTTTAGGTTTTAACCTATACCCTTTACCCAACCCAAACCTTAGCAAACATTTACCGACTTAGCATGCAAACAAACAAAAGGTTCCTGTAGAGTACTACAGATGTTTAGGATGTGAAATACCTACCCTATGCATAACCAACCCCCGATCCCCGAATCTCTTAGCGTTGTTGTTACATTGCGCAAAAGGTTCTTTCTTTCTTTAGACCTTTCCTTTGGATAAATTAAAGTCTGGTTGTAAAAGAATTAAGATTCAAGTTAATTCAATAGCTTGATATCCAATTTTCACCGCAACAGAAATGGCGACTTCACTGGGGACACTGACTTAAAACTTGAGGGTTTAGCCTATTTTGTTTGATTGCTTGCTATATTTGTAAATATTTGCTTAACATGTATATTTGTCAATATATTTGTTTGTGTGTTGGGTATTGGGTGCTTTGAGTGGTGAGACGGTCCTATACCCGGACTCGAGTGCACTTATGATAGGATGGTGGTATATTCAAGAAGGCTTATAAGGAGTTGATTCCCGACCAAGCTAACTTGAGAAACCACCGCTCAGTATAGGCCCTCTTGAAAGTTTAGTATTGTTGATCGAGTATTCGTGAAAACAATGCTACTTTCAACGAAGGAGCCCATGACACTGTGGACTTTTAATATACATTCTACCCCACTTTGGCCTTATTAGGACGTAGTGCAATGGCTATAAGGAAGTATTTCCGAAATAGTTGATACGCGATACTACACTCAGACGAGATTCTCTTGAGAATATTATCGATTACCAAGTGATTTGGGAAATTGATAATATCCAAAAGATGGGTTGATGACTCTGGGAACTCTGTAGAACCCGTTCGGTAGGTACAAATTAACCCATAGTACAAATCCTGGGGGATGGGTAAACCTCTGACTCCTTGCTTTGATCTTGAGCCTAGGAGGTCTTTGTGTATGCATTGTATTTGTAAATACTTGCCTTTGTGTTATGTGTGCATCATCCCACCATATCACCATAAGCATATCATGTCGCAACTAGTTTTGTAAAGCTCAGTCGTTTTTTGGTATTTTTTAAAAAGTTGTAACTTTTTCCAACGATTAATGAAATGGGGTTTTAACCTAATCAAACTTCTGAGTTTTGTAAAACCAGTTGCGTTTTGCACTTGCATCAACATTTTACATATCATACTTCGTTGCATTGGTCTTTTTGGTTCATTCTGTGTTCCGTTGACATCAGAGGGGGGATACCTAGCACATATCCAGGACAAATGGCAACAATGGAGGGACTTTTGAAAGCCCAGGAAATGCTAAAAGAGGACATCAGAATTCTCAAGTGTCAGATGAATTGGGTTCTAGAGACATTGCAGAACATGATGAAAAAAGAAGGTCACCTTGACCATGTTGCGTCTAGAGAAACTAGGGATGCATTATCTCCGATGGTTCCTCCAACTCAAGGACATCCTCGGCATCAACGAACAGATAACCGTCAATCGCGTCAGTACGTCCAACACTCAGTGTTTGTTCCTCCTCAAGCTTCTCAAAGCCGGAAATTGAACAAGAAGGATCATGTCAGGAAAAATAAGACTTGCGGTAGACAAACTCCAGTACCGTTAAGCAAACTTTACCAGCTACTGATTCAGAACTCACTAGTGACTCCACGATTGTCCAATCCGGTGCCAGGACCATGGCATAATGCGAACCTGAATTGTGAATTTCACAAAGGAGCTGAAGGACACAACTTAGATGCATGTATACCATTAAGTTATCTTGTACAAGAGCTAATCGTTGACAAACGCTTGATCCTCGAGGAAGACCGCCCAGAAGTAGAATGTGGATATCATACTGGGACAACAGGGCACCTAGTTGAAGAGTGTGAAGGTTTTAAACTGAGACTGCAAGAGTTGCTGAAACCTCGGGAGGATAAATCAAATGACAGTGCTGCGATTCCTAAATCCAAAGGCAAAGGACCCGTGAGACCCCTCATAATTCTATATCACAAGGAGAAAGTGGTGGTTGAAGGTGTTTCCCCACACGGGCCTAAAAGTTGAATTTTAATTCCCTAAGGTTGGCAGCTGTAGACTGTTTCAACATGTGTTGTAACTTCTTTGCATTTGAATTGCTCGTAAGCTATTGTTTATTTGAATTTGGCAATATTAATGAAATGTTTGTGCATCTTTTGATTAAGTCCATTCGTTTCACTCTTTCTTTTTCCTTTCATTGTTATGAAATACGAAAAATGCAAAATTTTCTTTTCTTTACTAAACTGTTGTTTAAAGCAAAGATTGGGGAGGATGATGAAAATTATATCCATAACTGTTGTTGATATGCTTTCAATTTAACTTTCCCGATGATGTAAGGCATTGTTTCAATCTCTAAACACTGGAGAAATAAGGAAGATAATCCCTCGTTAACCCCTTCGAGCCTAGAAGTAGGAGTTTTCTTTCTTTACAAAAACAAAAACCTTAAATTTCAAACCTGGGAGCGGGTAGTTCTCATTTAACTTGAAGATATGTGCATACAAGACACTTTAAAAATGGTGCATTCAGGTTTTCCTTCGCACACACAACAAACAAGTGTCGAAGTTCAGAAGATGATGATGGTTCACCATAGCCATTAAACTAGGTGGTCACCTCCTTTCTCAAAATAAAAAAAGAGAAGAAGAAAAAAAATTGAAAAGCCCGCTAAGTCGAGACCTATGAAGGAGACTTAGGCAAAAAATGGGGCATCCCATTGACTGTACATTCGAACAAAACAGTTCAGACAAAAGTCAGGGATAACAAAAGAGAGGAATTTTATAAGATTCTTCACTTAAATAAAATCCTCAAATAGCAAAAAGCTATCAAACATAGCAAGGTGGTTGTGACTACCCTAGGTTTGTAAACCATCACCAACTATCATCAGTTTAATTCTTAAGCCTGTAAGAACCTGAATGTGTAGTTTAAGTTAACTGAGCGTAGGATTGGAGTTCATCATGGAGAGTGGGTGGGACAAATAAATTTGAGCCTTTATCCTTTGTTTCATGAACCGTGAACCAAGCCACGTTACAACCCTTAAAAGACCTAATTGAGTTAAGGTTGTTTTGAAAACATATTACAACAAGGTTGGATAACCTGACTCCTAATGATCTTTGTTAATTGTGTGTGTTCATCACTTTATCCATCATTTGTAAAATGATTGGATCACTTTCACTTTGATCACTTGATCACTCCGCTGTGTGTGTTTCATCAAAAAAAATGTTTTTCAAAAGATTGCATGAATTTTACATTGAAAATTGCCAATTTTTAATGAACATCATTGCGTGCAAAACAATCTGATATCAAAGGAATCCCAACAAGCACTGTCAGCTAGGGAATATGACTTGATAAAGGAAGCTCAGCCTGGGGCAACCAATTTGAAGGATTTGTTAATCATTTGTTACAACGTTCAGCTAATCAGAGCCAACCAGGTTGAGATTAGATGAAGTTCTCAATGAACAGTTTAGTCTGGGGCAGATCTTTTGCAGTTACCAGCTAGCAGAGGCATGTTTGTTCCCCAGTCATTACTTCCACAGTCTGAAGACTTTGTTGTACAAGCACCGCTAAGCTGGGGCAATCACGTCGAGATTTGTAAATCTCTCTCTATAAGAGTTTGAAGAGATGGAAGCATCTTTATGTTAGTTCTCTTGATGGTTTCTTCACACAGACCATGTAATCTGGGGCAGAAAAGGTTAAAGATTGTTTGTCGCAAGAGCCATTGCTCACTTGAAAAGGATTATTACCATCATGGGGCTTAAATGTTTTGTTCTCATGGTACCTTTTTCCAAGCTCTCTAGTTAAGTTGTTACTTCAGTTGATCTAGGAATCTCTCGTTGTGATTTTCTTTCAGCAAAGAATTCAAGCTCATGATGGCAATCCAAGTGAAGTCATGATGTTTTGGCCTAAGAAGATTACTCTCTCCCAAAGAAGGTGGTAACCTTGAAGTGGAATTGTTGTTCTTCATGATCATCCCTTTGATGTCCAATCTTGGTGAAGTTGGTTGGGTCTCCGTGTCGAGATGTTTATTTCATCTCCAATTTTGTTTTGTCTGTTTCGTCAGCATAAACATAAGCATGGCATAAAGTATATGCATAGCATCCGTGCATTTGTTGCTATCTCTGGTTGTTACGTGTTCCTGTTTCACTTTGGTTCCCTCCTTAGTGATTGGGTATGTTGTCTCTCTCCAATAGAGTTGTCAGCCCCTTAAAGCATAAAATGTCCATCCTTTATCAATTCCCCACAAAGTTTAATCCTCGTGGATGATGGTTGCTTCAGTTATCTTTTTCCATGAATTGGATAAGGTAAGTCACCATTCGAGTTCATTTCTCAATGGTTGGAGTCTTGTTTGATAGTTTCTTTCTGGCTATATTCTAGATTGAACTTTGGTCCCTGTCGGTCGCTGAACCTACCTGGATGTGCATTTATTTTGCACTATCTATCAAGAAGGACATTTTTGTATCATCTTCAACGATAAATGGCAGTCTCTTCGGAGAAGTTTAAACGTCATCAGTGGTAAGTGGAAATCTCTCTTGGGAGAAGCTTAACCTTCATCAGCGATAAATGGCAGTCTCTTCGGAGAAGTTTAATCGTCTTCAGTGGTAAGTGGAAATCTCTTAGGAGAAGCTTAACCTTCATCGACGATAAATGGCAGTCTCTTCGGAGAAGTTTAATCGTCTTCAGTGGTGAGTGGCAATCTCTTAGGAGAAGCTTAACCTTCATCAACGATAAATGGCAGTCTCTTCGGAGAAGTTTAATCGTCTTCAGTGATAAATGGCAGTCTCTTCGGAGAAGTTTAATCGTCATCAATAGGTGAGTGGCAGTCTCTTTGGAGAAGATTAACCTTCATCAGCGATAAATGGCAGTCTCTTCGAAGAAGTTTAATCGTCTTCAACGGTGAGTGGCAGTCTCTTGGGAGAAGCTTAACCTTCATCAAAGATAAATGGCAGTCTCTTCGGAGAAGTTTAATCGTCTTCAGCGGTAAGTGGAAATCTCTTAGGAGAAGCTTAACCATATTCAACGATAAATGGCAGTCTCTTCGGAGAAGTTTAATTGTCTTCAGCGGTAAGTGGCAGTCTCTGTAGTGAAGCTTAACCTGCACCAGTGATAAATGGCAGTCACATTTGAGAAGTTTATCTTAAGGATGTCGACGCACGGTTATGACCTGCATTGTTTGAAAATCCAGTGGATACTGATATAAGTAATTTGGTGGTGACCAATCATAATTCAAGAAAGGCCCGTTGGTAATTGGCATTATGAAAATCAATGGACAATAAATACTGACAATTTGGTTGTATATCATTCCAAACTAAGTTACGATGGTTGCCATCCCAAGCTCAGGTTGTGTACCTTTGGAGATTGTATTGTTTGATTCCAAGCACATGTTTCGTACCTTTGGAAGAAGTTTGTTTCTATCCCGAGCACAGGTTGTGTACCTTTGGAGATAGATGTTTGTTTCATCCCAAGCTCAGGTTGTGTACCTTTGGAGATGTATTGTTTGATTCCAAGCACGGGTTTCGTACCTTTGGAAGAAGTTTGTTTCTATCCCGAGCACAGGTTGTGTACCTTTGGAGATAGATGTTTGTTTTCATCCCAAGCTCAGGTTGTGTACCTTTGGAGATGTATTGTTTGATTCCGAGCACAGGTTGTGTACCTTTGGAGATAGATGTTTGTTTTCATCCCAAGCTCAGGTTGTGTACCTTTGGAGATGTATTGTTTGATTCCAAGCACAAGTTTCGTACCTTTGGAAGAAGTTTGTTTCTATCCCGAGCACAGGTTGTGTACCTTTGGAGATAGATGTTTGTTTTCATCCCAAGCTCAGGTTGTGTACCTTTGGAGATGTATTGTTTGATTCCGAGCACAGGTTGTGTACCTTTGGAGATAGATGTTTGTTTTCATCCCAAGCTCAGGTTGTGTACCTTTGGAGATGTATTGTTTGATTCCAAGCACAGGTTTCATACCTTTGGAAGAAGTTTGTTTCTATCCCGAGCACAGGTTGTGTACCTTTGGAGATAGATGTTTGTTTTCATCCCAAGCTCAGGTTGTGTACCTTTGGAGATGTATTGTTTGATTCCGAGCACAGGTTGTGTACCTTTGGAGATAGATGTTTGTTTTCATCCCAAGCTCAGGTTGTGTACCTTTGGAGATGTATTGTTTGATTCCAAGCATAGGTTTCGTACCTTTGGAAGAAGTTTGTTTCTATCCCGAGCACAGGTTGTGTACCTTTGGAGATAGATGTTTGTTTTCATCCCAAGCTCAGGTTGTGTACCTTTGTAGATGTATTGTTTGATTCCGAGCACAGGTTGTGTACCTTTGGAGATAGATGTTTGTTTTCATCCCAAGCTCAGGTTTCGTACCTTTGGAGATATATTGTTTGATTCCAAGCACAGGTTTTGTACCTTTGGAAGATGTTTGTTGCCATCCCGAGCACAGGTTGTGTACCTTTGGAGATGTATGCTTTGGATCCCGAGTTCAGAAGTTCCCAGAGACTAAAGTGGTTGCGTTTGCATGAAGTGTTCTATATCCTAATGTATTGAGGATGTTCAGCTTTCATATCCTAATGTATTGAGGATGTTTCAACTTTCGTTCCTATTGTTTTGAGGGTTTTCGCCCAATCCTAATGTGTTAAGGTTTGTGTCTCTTCTATAACCTAATGTATTGAGGATGTTTGGCTTTTGTTCCTAAGGTATTGAGGGATATATTTGTGCTTCCTGGTCGTCACCAAACTCTTTGAAAATCCAATAGTTACTAGCATTACCGGAAAACTAATCGTTATTGGTACCGAAAGTTGATTGTTACCAACTTCCCAGGCTGAAGTCCTGTATTGTTTGGAATTCCCAATTGAAATGGGAACTTCGACTTGGTTGTCGCCATATCCCCAGGAAGTCTAGTGGTACTTAGCACTTCTTTGGAAACCGAACTTTGGATTGGTCATCACCATCCTCCCCAGTAAGTCTAGTGGAAACTAGCACTGTTTGAAGCTATTTGTCATTTTGGTCGTCACCAGTCTCCCCAGTTGAAGCTTTTGCTTTTCCAGTCGAGTCTCGGAGAACTAGTGGATACTGGTTTCCCCGGCACGTCCGGTCTTAGTTCTAACCTTTTCCTGAAGATCCCGTTTGAACTCTTCGTTATACGAAAAAAAATTTCTCATCTGGTTATCCCTAGTGAGGGTCGTTTTTTTTTGTTCCGTCTTTTCCCCGGTGAAGCTTTGCTTCCCCAGTGGATTTGTTCCCCAACAAAGTTTTCCCCATTGGGTTTTCTTTCCCCAGTGTGGTTTGCATTTCCTTTCTTTCGTTTCCCCAGTGAAGAATTGTCATCTTCCCCGGTGGGCTTCCTCATCTGGTTATCCCCAGTGAGATTTATATCTCCTTTCCCCAATGAAGATGTGTCTTCCCCAGTGGAATTTGTGTCCCAGGCATGAAAGATTTCCTTGGATAAGTATCTTTAGTCATGTTTGAACTATCTTGCTTACTTAGTCTTGAATTATTCCCAAGTGTGGTGGGTCCTCGTGAGTGGTTACTCGTGGTATTGTCGTTCTTTTATATTTGTGTCTGCATTTGTCTTGCATTCAAACATCAAATAACACCATTTAGATTCATGGCATATTTGCATTTGTCCTTTTGCATACCATCGGATCTAAGGGACAAAATTTCTGGTTTGCTATATTTAAATACCTTTCACTACGATTCTATGAGGATTGTCATCTCTCATTATCATCTAGTGAAGATATTTAAATAGGGGCATCTGTTGCACCCCAAATTTTGACCCCTTAGATCCTCATCATCATTGTAGGATCATGTTCATTTGATTAACTAACCTTAACCCATTTCAAGTTTATCTTTGTTAAGATGCAGATGAATTAGGGTTCCGTACCGTCAAAATCGAGATTTCGGTGGTCTGATCAATCAATGTTTTGGATTGATCCAACTTCAAATAAGTCTCCACAAGATCAAAAATACAACATTGGGTCAAGTATGAATCCAATTTGAGGTGGTCACCCGGGGTTCGAGAACAGTGCAATTTGAGACACCCGATTAGGGTTTTTGACTGGAAAAAGTCAATTGTAGTTTGACTTTTGATTCAAAGAGTGTTTCAATGATGGAATCAAGGTCCATTAAGCTTCTATGGCTTATTAAAGCCCATCCAAAGAGTTTCAAGTCCTCAGGATGTCCGGATCACCAACGGGCGACTCGGTAGACACCGATCGATCGAAAAGTTGACCAAAAAGTCAACTCTCCAACAATGAGGAATTTGACTTCAAGGTGTGAATGAAAAATGTTCCTTATATCATATTACACCTCCCCGTAAAATTTCATGACCATTGAATCAAGGGTTAGGAAGTAATCGCAAAAATCGGGAATTAGGGTTTCGAAAGAGGCAAACCATAACTCATCAACCACACATCCAATTGAAGTGGTTCTAAGCTTGTTTGAAAGGTCTTGATAAACCCTACAAAAGTACCACAGTGGTACATATTCAAAAAATGCATGGAAATGGAGTTATAACAAAAATCATTTTTTAGTACAAAACACTTAGTGAAATTTTACAAGTTCTGGCTGCACAAAACATATTTTCAGCCAACTTCAAGGGACTTTTCAACCAAGATGCACATATATTTGGAATTTCTGACAAACATGAATGTTTTAGAGCTACATGAGGGATTTCCAAAAAGTATTAGAACTCCTCAAAAGGATTTGTTAGCTGAGAGTTATGAATTGTGAAAGTTGGGCCTGTGCACTAGTTTGTCAACTTGTCAAAACCCAACATGAACTTGATTTACAACTATGCACTTCATCTCTAACCATGGATTGACTTCTGATATGATGAATTTAGAGGTTTAAATGAACAAATTCAGAAGAGCATCCAAGCAAGTACAAAGTCTTAGCCAAAATCCATTAATTTAATGAAAGAAAGTACAAAAGGTACAACAAGAGAGAGAAGGTTGGGGGCTGCAGCATGGAGTTTTGTCCTTTCTCACTACAAGGTCACTTCCCACAGCTCATTTTCAGATGGTTTAAGAGGTCTATGCACCTTGGGAGCAAGCAACATCTGCAGAACTAAACATCACTTGGATTCACAAAGATCTTTTTCACCAAAACCACCTTGAAAACCACTTATGCAAATCTGTCCTAACCTTTAACTTGACCTATAAATAGAGGCCTCCTCCATGTTGTTAAACACACCAGAGCAATCTCCAAAACCCATAGAAACAATAGCTCTCAATCCCTTCTCATTTCCTCAAGAATCTCAAAATTTCAAAACCTCCACTTTTCACCAAAAAGCTATCTTGAGCAAAACTCTGCTCAAGATCAGTTCTACCACTTCTAAGCCCCTCAAAACCATCTACACAATCTCTAAACATTGTGTAGAAGGTGTCCATACATTCAAACCACTCAAAAACCTCATTTTCACAAAAGTCAAACTTCACACCTTAGTAGTTTGACTTTCTTGCATTTTGAAAGCCAAATTCTCACTTGAACCATTTCCTACCAATCTAACACTCCTGAGACCTCCTATACATCATATCTCAAGTGTCTAAGCCCTAAAAAACCAGCTGGAAATCACACAACTCCAACTGTCTTGAAAAGTGGATTGTTGCTTCAAGAGGAAGCAAGCCTTATCTCTTTGTAAAGGAAGGAGGATCTCTGGGTTTCTAAGATTTTTAGCTTGCTCAAGACTTGTCTACAAGAGGTATGTGACATTCAAACCCTTTATTGATCATACATTATCATGTTTTATCATTTTAAGGTGATTTTGTGAAAATGTAGTCTTGCTGCCCCATTTTAGTTCTTTGTCAAGAACTCTTGTTCATGGTCATGATGTTCTGTTTTGTTAATGCATTTCCATTTGTAAATGATATGTGGATGATGAGTTACAAATTTTGTGCTTAAATATCATATATAACTTGTTTTGAACTTTTGGTTCATATGGTGTTTTTGATAATTTAACATGGAAATATGGTGTGTTTAGCTCTAGAGCTGTCAAGCCTTGTTCATCAGCAAGATTTGGATAACTTGTAAGTTACTCATAGGATCCCCCTGCCCAAGATGATGTTTGAATCTTTTTGGGGCATTTGTTTCATACTTATGCTATTTTCATGTCATTCTAGCTTTACCACTATTGAGTTGTGTCTTTGTGCTTGCCATGGTTGTATCTCCCTGTTCCAAGTCTTTGTTTAAATACTTACAGCCTGCTTGTTTGTTTTAAATTGGTTAAAATTTGAGAAACATGAAATATAGCTGTTAGGGTCTGTCATGATATTGTTGGTTTTATTGGATAGATGTGCCATTTCTATTTAGGAACAACTGTTGTTTGTTTCTAAATCATTTGCTAACATGTTTTGAAATGTATGATGTGCCTATGAGCTCAAATGCCCTTTGCTTGTTAAAAGTGTTTTGTCATGCTTCACTTGCATTTTTCAAGGTTTCATGATGCCAGCCACTCACATTCTGTTCTAACTGATTTCCCTTTGGTCCATGTACATAAAATCAAGGTCTTACTCATTTAAAACTTGTGTATACATGAATCAACCATTTTATGAATGTTTCACTGTTCTGTCATAACAGCCCTGCCCCATATGCATGTTAACTTGCAGTTTGTGAACTCTTTTTTCATAACAATCTCTTTATAACTTGTTTTGGTGCTTAGATCCATTCAATACCATAGGTATGAGATGTGTACATGTTTGAAATAGTGTGGAAATGCTTAGAACTGAGTTTGAATACCCTATTGCATATCACAGCCACCAAAATGCATCTTGAAAACCATATCTTGCCACAGTTGCTTTTTTGATCTCAATTTGTGTTCAACCTCACTCAAAATCATGTATGTATGCTGTGTGTGTGACTGTTTGAATCAGAATGTGCATAGAACTAGATTTTCATATCATCATGCATGGCCTTCATGTTATGTGCAACTTGACATACTATTTTTTGTGACAATCCCTTTCTGGCTTCAAAACCTGTTTAATATCATTTCATACCATGTATATGATGTGTAAGTAAGCTTTAATTGATCAACTCTTGCATGATACCTGAAATGCCTCATCTCTTGCACAAAACAGCTTTTTTTTCACAAAAACTACAGCTGCACACACCTACACTTTTTTTTGTTTGAGTTTTTTAGATTATTTCATGAGCCTTGGACCTTTAGATAATAGGATTAGGTTTTGTGTGTACTTGAACCAGACCTCTTTGTGAAAGTTGTGCCTGTTCTGTTTGACAGTCTATTACCAAGTGTGCCACACTTGCAGTTTGTAAACCAACATTTTGTTGTATGTTTTTATGTTCATCCTTAAGTGTTAGAATCATTCATGGACATGTTTGAAAATTGTGCGTGGCATTTTTCTGATCTCAAAGCTGTTTCAATCTTGTTTGGTTTCAAATATGGCATTTTATGTGTTATGAGAGCAGTTAATAGTTGAGTTTCATCCCTATGATGTTCTAGGCTAACTTTGAGGCATAGACACACTTTATATCATGGTTTGAGCTTATGTATGGGACTTGTTCAAACAGATTATGCTCCCTCCTTGATTTTGGCTTTCAAACTTGCATCTTTAACTCATGTCATGTTGCCACCACTTTAACATCCAATCTTTGTCTTGTATGTTGATATCATGTTTAAAAACTGCATGAAAATGATTTTTGTCACTTTTTACACTAATCTTCCACCAGTGGAAGTTACTTGTAAAACTGCATAAAAATGATTTTTGTCACTTTTTACACTAAACTTCCACCAGTGGAAGTTACTTGTAAAAACTGCATAAAAATGATTTTTTCACTTTTTACACTAATCTTCCACCAGTGGAAGTTACTTGTAAAACTGCATAAAAATGATTTTTGTCACTTTTTACACTAAACTTCCACCAGTGGAAGTTACCTTTAAAATCTGCCTGAAAATACTTTTTGGCAACTTTTGCACTGAACTTCCACCAGTGGAAGTTACCTTTAAAATCTGCCTGAAAATAATTTTGGTCAATTTTTCACCTTTACCGTTCCGCCGTGGACACCCTTTACCCTTTATTCCTAACCTTAGCATTTGAGTCGCCGTGCTCACTTTTAGTGTCCCGCCGTGGACATCCCTCCCTTGATCCTAGCCTTAGGATTCGAGTCGCCGTGCTCGCTTTTACCGTCCCTCCGCGGACACCCTTTATCACGAGAATCTCAATTTAGAATAGGAGTCGCCGCACTCCCTGTAAGTACTTTCTTATGAATACTTACATCCCTCTAGAACTTTCTTCCCCTTTTGGTCTGGATAGAACCAATAGGATTTAAATCATAGGTCTGGATAGAACCTTCCTCCCCTGTTGGTCTGGATAGAACCAATAGGATTTAAACTCATAGGTCTGGATAAAACCTTCTTCCCCTTTTGGTCTGGATAGAACCAATAGGATAACTCATGGGTCTGGATAGAACCTTCTTCCCCTTTTGGTCTGGATAGAACCAATAGGATTTAAACTCATAGGTCTGGATAGAACCTTCTTCCCCTTTTGGTCTGGATAGAACCAATAGGATAACTCATAGGTCTGGATAGAACTTTCTTCCCTTTTTGGTCTGGATAGAACCAATAGGATTTAAACTCATAGGTCTGGATAGAACCTTCTTCCCCTTTTGGTCTGGATAGAACCAATAGGATAACTCATAGGTCTGGATAGAACCTTGTTCCCCTTTTGGTCTGGATAGAACCAATAGGATTTAACTCATTAGGCCTGGATAGAGCCTTCTCCCTCTTTTTGGTCTGGAAAGAACCAATTGACCCTTATTCTGTAGTTCACGCCCGAACTACGACCGCTCTGATTTCTCATTGGACAATGAGAATACGTAGGCACAAGATGCGATATCTTGACGAGCAACCTTCCCCCTTCTTCCTCCTTTTGGTCTGGATAGAACCAATTGACCTTACAACATAGAATTAGTTAGAGTTTGGTTAACTCTATGTAAGAATCATGGACATGATTACTTACTTCCCTTTCTTGAGAGTTCAACATAGATCTAGAGAGTTTTGTGAAACTCTATACAAACATTGTTATATTTGTTCCCCTTTGAACCTTGATCATAATCAAGTGTTCTTCATCCCTAGATAGGCGAGCTACGATTGCTCTGATTCTATCCTAGTCAGGATACGTAGGTAGAGGACGCGACGTCTTTGCGAGCAAACTTAGAAACTATCTTTAGGTTTTAACCTATACCCTTTACCCAACCCAAACCTTAGCAAACATTTACCGACTTAGCATGCAAACAAACAAAAGGTTCCTGTAGAGTACTACAGATGTTTAGGATGTGAAATACCTACCCTATGCATAACCAACCCCCGATCCCCGAATCTCTTAGCGTTGTTGTTACATAGCGCAAAAGGTTCTTTCTTTCTTTAGACCTTTCCTTTGGATAAATTAAAGTCCGGTTGTAAAAGAATTAAGATTCAAGTTAATTCAATAGCTTGATATCCAATTTTCACCGCAACAGTATGACAATGGGGATTCTCATTGGGGCAAGGATCGTCAAGAAGATGCTTTCCCTCCGCCAGGCAGGGATCTTGAGATGCCCACTGACAGTGACTGAAGGTTCAAGATGTTGGAGGAACAAATGAGGAATCTTGCCAATCAGAATTCCACGGGGTTGGACGTGGCCAATATGGGGTTGGTTCCTGGCTTGAGGGTGCCACTCAAGTTCAAAGCGCCTACTTTCGACAAGTATAAGGGGGATACTTGCCCAAGAGTCCATGTACGGTCTTACTATCGGAGAATGCCTGCCTATTCTGATGACGAAAAGATGCTGATGCATTTTTTCCAAGATAGCTTGTCGGGACCGTCATTGGAATGGTATATGGGGTTAGAGCCTACTCAGATTGGTAGTTGGAAAAAGTTGGCGGAAGCCTTCGTCAAGCATTACCAATATAACAGGGACCTTGCGCCGAACAGGGTCCAACTCCAAAATCTTTCTCAGAAGAATGGTGAGAGTTTTAAAGAGTACGCCCAGAGGTGGCGTGAGCTTGCAGCAAGGGTGCACCCACCCATGGTAGAGCGTGAGTTGGTGGATATGTTTGTGGGCACTTTCTCTGGGTTGTATTATGACAGGCTTATCAATTGTACAAAGAGTAACTTTTTTGAGTTGATACTCTTGGGGGAACGTATAGAGAACGGCGTCGAGATCGGTAAGATTCAAGTGGGAGAATCAACCTCAGCTGGAGGTGGTCAAAAGGCCTTTGGAAATAAGAAGCAAGGAGACACTAATTCGGTATGTAGTGATCAGAGAAGAGATAGAAGTCAGAATTGGCGCAGGCAGCAGGTCGCCAGTGTGACAATTCCTGTACCTCAACAACAACAACAACAACAGCCACGGCAGCAACAGGGACAACAGAATTCTGCTCCGCAAAGGTTCCAAGGCCGTGATAGGGCTGTGAAAAGAGTATTTGATGTGCCTCCGCAACCGTATGCTTAGCTTCTTCAAACTCTATCGTAATTGCAGCTTGTTGAGAAAAGGACGCTGGCTCCGCCGAAGGGCACGCCTCCTTTTGGTTACGACGCTAATGCACATTGTGAATTCCACTCCGGGGCGCCCGGTCACAACATAGAGAATTGTCAAGCATTCAAGCACAAGGTGCAGGATTTGATAGATAGCAAGGCTATAAACTTTGGTAATGAGGCACCCAATATTGAGAAAAATCTGATGCCATCTCACGGACCTGCACAGGTGGGGGCAATCTTGGGAGATACCAGTCTGAATTTAGTTATGAATGTGGATGAACTGAAGACGCCTATGGGTTGTGTAAAGAGCAGGTTACTGAAAGGGGGAGTGTTCCCTGGTTGTGATACAGATTGTGTTGACTGTTCAGCCCGGCCTGAGGGTTGTGATAGCCTAAGAAGAGGTATTCAAGGGTTGATTGATAAAGGAATGCTGCAATTCGACCGGACTGCTGAAGAGAAGCCCGTTGAGGCAATAGCTGAAAAGCAGGGCGAAGTTGCAACGATTACGATCCCGTTTAAAACTATCACGATATCGGCGCCTCCCAAGCGACCGACTATCACTATAACCAAAGCTGGACCCATTCCATATGAAAGCACTAAAGCCATCCCTTGGAACTATGGGGCGGAGGTTTACTGCAATGGGGAAAAGATTAACCTCGAAAGCCTGCCAGTAGGGTCAGTCAATAACCTTGTGGGAGCAGGGGGCATAACCCGCAGCGGTAGAATTTTTGCATCACCAGAAGTAGAGGCTGAGAGAATTGCCAAAGGGAAAGGTAAAGTCAATGAGGAAGGACCTTCTCAAGAGAAGGAAAAAGAGGCTTTGACCAAAGATGTGGAAGAATTTATGAGATTAATTCGGAAGATTGATTATAAAATCGTCGATCATCTGCAGCAGACGCCTTTCAAAATCTCAATTTTGTCATTATTGCTTTGCTCTGAAGCCCATCAGAATGCTTTGCTGAAAGCTCTTGACGCTGCTTATGTACCCCAGGAGATATCCGTTAATCAGCTCGAAGGAGTGATTGCGCACGTGAATGCGGGGCATGGCCTTGGCTTTACAGATTTTGATTTAACACCCAGGGGCCGCAACCACAGCAATGCGTTGCATATTTCAGTTGAGTGTAGGGGCACTGTTATGTCTCATGTCCTTGTTGACACTGGTTCGTCCTTGAATGTTTTGCCCAAGAAGGCACTGTTGAAGTTAGATACCTGAGGTATAATATGCACGCCAAGTGACTTGGTAGTGAGAGCTTTTTACGGGACTAGAAGGTCCGTATTTGGAGAATTAACTTTGCCGATCCAGGTCGGTACAGTGGTGTTTGACACCGTGTTTTATATTATGGATATACAGCCAGCTTATAACTGTTTGCTTGGACGGCCTTGGATTCACTCTGCAGGGGCTGTAACGTCTACGTTGCACCAAAAGCTCAAGTATATGGTCGGTGGTAGCATTGTCACCGTGTACGGGGAGAAAGACATCCTGGTAAGTCACCTGTCATCGTTCAAATATGTCGAAGTGGACGGTGAGATCCATGAGACATTGTGCCAAGCCTTTGAAGGGGTGCAGATTAGAGACAAATCTCCTGTCGTAAGCAGTGGACCAGAGGTGGCTATGTCTTCGTATAGAGAAGCCCAAGTGGTAGTTCAGGTCGGGGAGACTAAAGGTTGGGGTCAAGTTCTGGAGATTCCTGTTAAGCAGGACAAGTTTGGCTTAGGGTATCGCCCGTAGTCGTCGTCTTCATCACAGAGCGCGCCCAAGTTCAAAGGGCCGATTGTGTTTACTCCAGGAGGAGTTAGTTTTGAAAGGATTAATGATGTGTCTGACAGTGAAGATGGAGATAGTGACTGTGACATGGAGTCATGGATCAAGCCCAGCGAGCCAGGACAAAGCCTGTGCAACTGGTCTATTCAGGACTTTATTCAAGTGACGACAAAACAGTAATGCCTTGTTTTTTCGATTATTGTACAATCCTATGTCCTACCCAGGGCATAGTGATTTTATTTCAGGGCCTACTTGTTTATGTGTATGTTTTGCTTTAATCATCAAATAAAGGAGTTTTTCTCATGCAAATTTTGTGATCCTTGTTTTTCTGCTTTTTATTTTTATCAATAAAATGGCAATGTGGTTGTGTGCTTCGTTTGCATATCATTTGAAGCATTTAACCCTTTCTCTTGTAGGATCCGTATTTCAGATGACACCGATCAAGAACTCCCTATGACTCGCTTCGACTTTGAGCACCCGATATTTCAAGTCGAGGAAGAGATTGTTGAGGACGACGACTTAACAGAAGAGCTGACTCGACTTTTGAGACAAGAAGAGAGGATCATTCTGCCTCATCAGGAGGATATCGAGGTCGTTAATTTGGGTTCCGAAGAAGTTGTCAGGAATGTCCGGATAGGGGCTGCGCTGAAAAGCGATATCAAGCGAAGACTTGTCGAGATGCTGCGAGAGTATAGTGACATCTTTGCTTGGTCTTATGATGATATGCCTGGGTTAGACACTGATATTGTGGTCCACCGCTTGCCATTGCGTGAGGAATGTCCGCCGGTAAAGAAAAAGCTCAGAAGAACGAAACCAGATATGGCCGTAAAGATTAAAGAGGAAGTGCATAAACAGTGGGACGCTGGTTTTCTAGCTGTCATAACTTACCCTCCTTGGGTCGCCAATATAGTACCTGTACCAAAGAAAGATGGTAAGGTGCGGATGTGCGTCGACTATCGGGATCTGAACAAGGCGAGCCCTAAGGATGACTTCCCGCTTCCTCATATTGACGTATTGGTCGACAATACTGCTCAATTCTCGGTGTTTTCCTTCATGGACGGCTTTTCGGGCTACAATCAGATTAAGATGGCGTCGGAGGATATGGAGAAAACAACTTTCATTACCCCGTGGGGAACGTTCTGCTACAAAGTGATGCCCTTTGGTTTGAAGAACGTTGGGGCAAAATATCAATGTGCTATGACGACGCTCTTTCATGACATGATACATAAAGAGATTGAGGTCTATGTTAAAGATATGATTGCCAAATCCCAGACAGAGGAAGAGCACCTGGTGAATCTTCTGAAATTGTTTGAGAGGCTTAGGAAATTCAGGCTGAGGCTGAATCCTAATAAGCGCACCTTCGGGGTGAGATCTGGAAAGCTACTGGGGTTCATTGTTAGTGAAAAAGGAATTGAGTTTGATCTCGCAAAAATAAAAGCGATACAAGAAATGCCAGCGCCACAAACGGAGAAAGAGGTTCGTGGCTTTTTGGGGAGGTTGAACTACATTGCCCGGTTCATATCTCACCTTACAGCCACGTGTGAGCCAATGTTTAAACTGTTGAAAAAAGATCAGGCGATTGTCTAGAACGAAGATTGTCAAAAGGCGTTTGAAAGAATAAAATAATACGTTGCCGGAACCTCCGATATTGATGCCTCCAGTAGCCGGAAGACCGCTAATCATGTACTTGACGGTTCTTAAGAACAACATGGGTTGTGTTCTCGGTCAACATGACGAGACTGGACGAAAAGAGCATGCGATCTATTATTTGAGTAAAAAGTTCACAGATTGTGAATCTCGTTACTCGATGCTCGAAAAGACGTGTTGTGCACTTGCTTGGGCTGCCAAACGTCTGAGACAATACATGCTGAATCATACAACCATGCTGATTTCGAAGATGGATCCGATCAAATACGTCTTTGAAAAGCAGGCACTTTCAGGAAGGATTGCCCGATGGCAGATGGTACTGACAGAGTACGATATACAGTATGTCTCGCAAAAGGCTATCAAAGGTAGCGTGCTGTCAGAGTACCTGGCCGAGCAACCCATCAATGATTACCAGCCAATGAAGTTTGATTTTCCTTACGAGGATATCATGTACTTAATGATGAAAGACTGCGTGGAGCCATTGAATGGTGAAGGTCCTGAGCGGAGTTCCCAATGGCAATTGATTTTTGAGGGTGCTGTTAATTCATATGGAAGTGGAATTAGGGCAATCATTACGACTCCCCATGGGACTCACATCCCGTTCACTGCCAGATTGACATTTCCAGTTACCAATAATGAGGCTGAATATGAGGTGTGTATCATGGGTCTCGAGGAGGCTATTGATTTAAGGATTAAAAATCTTGATGTGTATGGAGACTCCGTGCTAGTCGTGAACCAGATCAAGGGAGAATGGGAGACTCGTCAGCCTAATCTGATACTGTATATGAATTATGCAAGGAGGTTGTTGCCTTTCTTTGACAGAGTAAAGTTTCACCATGTGCCGCGGGCAGAAAATCAGATGGCTGACGCTCTTGCAACATTGTCTTCGATGTACAAAGTTAACTTCTAGAATGATGCTCCCAGAATAGTTAACTCTCGCCTTGATAGGCCCGCTTTCATATTCGTCATTGAGGAAGCTTCCGATGGCAAGCCGTGGTATTTTGATATCCAGAATTTCCTAAAGAACCAAGAGTATCCGACTGGGGCATCCAGCCGCAATAAGAAGACTCTTAGGAGATTGGCTAGCAACTTCTACTTGAATCCAGATGGTGTTCTGTACAGGAGAAACCATGATTTGGTGTTATTGCGATGTGTGGATGAGAAAGAAGCTAGTCTGCTCATGGAAGAGGTCCACGAGGGTACCTTTGGCACGCACGCCGGCGGACACGCCATGTCTCAAAAGTTATTGCGGGCAGGGTACTATTGGCTGACAATGGAAAGAGATTGTTTCAAGTTTGCGAAGAAATGCCATAAATGCCAGATTTATGCAAACAAGATTCATGTGTCGCCAAGCCCTTTGAATGTTATGGCGTCCCCGTGGCCTTTCTCCATGTGGGGCATCGATATGATTGGCAAAATTGAGCCCACTGCATCCAACGGACACCGGTTCATCTTTGTGGCTATCGATTACTTCACCAAATGGGTTGAAGCTGCGTCTTACGCCAATGTTACCAAGCAAGTAGTAGCCCAGTTTATAAAAAAGAACATCATCTGTCGTTACAGAATTTCTGAAAGAATCATTACTGACAATGGTTCGAACTTGAATAACAAGATGATGAAAGAATTGTGCCAAAATTTCAAGATTGAGCATCACAACTCATCCCCCTATCGGCCCAAGATGAATGGCGCTGTCGAAGCGGCAAAAAAGAACATCAAGAGGATAGTTCAGAAGATGGTTGTAACATACAAAGACTGGCACGAGATGTTGCCCTTCGCTTTGCACGGTTATCATACGATGGTACGCACGTCAACCGGGGCAACACCTTTCTCACTGGTGTATGGTATGAAGGTTGTCCTACAATTAGAAGTTGATATTCCTTCCTTGAGGGTTTTGCTTGATGTCCAACTAGATGAGGCAGAATGGATAAGGAATAGACTGAATCAGCTCAGTTTGATGGATGAGAAGAGACTCACATCTATCGCATATGGTCGGTTATATCAGAGCCGGATGAAGAAAGCTTTTGACAAGAAGGTGCGCCCTCGAAGCTTTCAGACGGGCGATCTTCTGCTGAAGAAGATTCTCCCACCACAATCAGATCACAGGGGAAAATGGACTCCCAACTATGAAGGTCCATATATCGTTCGAAAGGTCTTCTCCGGAGGAGCCTTACTGTTGTCCATCATGGATGGCGAGGATTTTACATCCCCTGTGAACTCGAACGCAGTTAAAAAATACTTTGCATAAAGAGACCCGCTGGACTAGAAAAAAGAAAGTCCAGGCACAAATGGGGCATTCCGGCGAACCAAAGAAAAAAGAAAAGGTTCGGGCAAAAATTAGGGATAAAATTGAAAAGATGTACACCCGCGAAGTCGAAAACCTGAAAAGGCGACTTCGGCAAAAAAGGGATCCCGGTGAATTGAAAACCCGCAAAGGGCGATTCAGGCAAAAGTTAGGGATTGAAAAAGCAAATGACTGCGGTCCGAGTTTGATATTGCATTTTCTTAGTGGTTTGGGAGCACCTGAGGGTCGATTATCCAAGTCAATCTCTTCCGAGGATGGAGTATCGGGAAAGCGTCGGAGTCAGGCGAGTCATAGGAGGATCAGCTTATGGTGTTTGTCTGTACCGCGTTGCCGACATGTATACAGATTTCTTTGTACCTTTGTACATATTTGTATTTATCTTGTAACTTCCTCTTTTCAGGAGTTGCATCCATTGTAAAAAATTTGCCTATTTACAGGCCCGTTATCAATAAACGCATATTATTCAGTACTTGATGTTTGTTTTAACTTTTACTGTTCCATTTGTGGAAAAGGCCGATGTTTTTGATAAACTTGCTGGCCTCGGCCAAAAATTGTTAAAAATTTGAATTGACTGAATAATCGTCACGGATATTGACCTGAATATTTCCTTTTGTGTAGAATTGTCTTGTTGTTGCTCATATTTTGCAGGGGCGTTACCTTCGCAGCATCCCAGCCAAGGGATCATTTTTTCCCAGCCGGAGTCCCTTAACGTAGGAGCAGGCTCTAGGTGGTCTTATTACTCCCCAGCGGATGGAAGTCTCATTTTATCCCCAGAAGAGTTGGATGCGAGCTAGCAAGCAGTCAGGCAGTGATGTGCATTCCCAACGGTTGGTCGTGTATACATTCAATCCCTAGTAAAAGTCCTCACAGGGTACCACAGCCAGGTCATCAGTGGTTTGTAAGGATCATCCCCGCGCAGGATGGTTCTTTCTGTTCTCCAGCAGGTTGTCTTGCCTCCCATAGGTTGTTCATCCTCAGTAGAGTTCGTAACTCTGGATACTTCAAGATACCCCCAGCAGGATTATTTCTTCCCCCAGCGGAAGTGTGGCTCCGTTCCCCCAGCATTTATTTTGCTGGAGCGCCTCTTTGCATTTGCATCATGCATGGCATCTACCCAAACGCGTAGCATTTCCATTCTGTATGGAGCATTACACCATTTTTCAAGCATATGCATTTTGAAACATAAGCCAGGATGGTTACCTCTTTGTTTTTAGGTGTTATTCCCTGCAGGTATTTGGAATTCTTGTTCACGATGGTCTTCGGATATTTGAATTTTCGACATGAGACATGTGATGATGACATTCGTCCTATCATATGTGCTCTCATCAGAGTTGCTCGGTTAAGTTTCTCTTCTTCCCCAGCAGAGTTGTCCTTATATTGTTGTTGCGTCAGCGTTGTAAAAGGAAAGATCTCATGGATTAGACCTTTGAAGTCATTACCTGTTGCCGAGGTAAGTGTCTGGCAGTTGACGTCCGAGTTTCCCCAGTAGAGTGTTCCTCGGATGGCTGTTACGTCAGCATTAAAAAAAAGAACTTCATGATTATACCTTCGAAGCTGTTACCCATTTTTGTTCAAGATGGATGTCTGGCAGCTGATGTCAGAAATTCCCCACAGAGTTGCTTGTTCAAGTCTTCGGATGCTCGATTCTCGCTTTTATTTAGCGTATGCCCGTTTCTGCGGAAATGGAAGGTCAGAGATATTGACGGTTCTCGCTTTTATTTAGTATATGCCCGTTTCTGCGGAAATGGAAGGTCAGAGATATTGACGATTCTCGCTTTTATTTAGCGTATGCCTGTTTCTGCAGAAATGGAAGGTCAGAGATATTGACGATTCTCGCTTTTATTTAGCGTATGCCCGTTTATGCGGAAATGGAAGGTCAGATATATTGACGATTCTCGCTTTTATTTAGCGTATGCCCGTTTCTGCGGAAATGGAAGGTCAGAGATATTGACGATTCTCGCTTTTATTTAGTGTATGCCCGTTTCTGCGGAAATGGAAGGTCAGAGATATTGACGGCTCTCGCTTTTATTTAGCATATGCCCATTTATGCGGAAATGGAAGGTCAGAGATATTGACGGTTCTCGCTTTTATTTAGCGTATGCCCGTTTCTTCGAAAGTGGGAGGTCAAGGATAGTACGTTGACGATTCACGCTTTACGTAATGCTTGCCCGTCCCTTCGGAGATAGAAGATCAAGGATAATATTTTGATATAGTCCTATGACTCGGTACCCACTTATTGTAGCGTATATTTGAAGATTGATTGTAGATTCAATGCCTGTGGTGTCACACGGGTGGTTAATGTTGAAATCAGGTTCCTTATCAGATGACTGACCAGTTTGTCGCTGTGACAACCGGATTCAATTTTCTGGATGGTTTTCTCCAAGCAGTTTGTGCAGTTTATTTCTTCGGTTAGAAAATTTTCGGGTTCTTTGGTATTCAACTGTCTTCTACCTCGATTGTTCGAAAGCCGTTCGCTTTTCACCTAGTCGGGTCCAAGCGGCTTGAATAGGGGCAGTTGTTGCACCCCAAAATTTGCCTAACCTTTTTCTTACTTGGCTTTTGTTCATTGCATTATCTTATCATTGATCTAGCATTTGCATAGCATAACAGTATTCATTTAACAGGGGATCAAGTGTGGTTTATATCAAGAGGAGCCTATCTAGAGGTCTTATTCAAGCTTGAGAGGTCACCATAGTCATCAGAAAGTGGGTTGTGCCTTTGAGAAGTTCAGATGCTTGTATGTGGTTCATCTCCTAACTTGGGAGCCAATTGAAGACCCTCAGTGGGTTGTGAGGCCTTGATTATGGATAGAGTGTGTGGATAGAGCTCATAGAGTTCCTTGAGGGTCATGGTGGAGCTCAGTCAAGTCATCATGCCAAGAGTGAAGAGCCACCGTTGAGGGTGTTGCAATTAGGGTTTTTGCCTGGTCAACCTTAAGTCAACTGTGCAATTGAAGAGGATCAAAACCTATTTCTAAGTCTTTGTGACCATGGAAAGTTATGTTGAGATACATGAGGTGATATTCCAAGATCAATCCAAGAAAAGTTCAAAGTGTGAGGAGCTGCTAAACTAGGGTTCTCAGGGTAAAATCCCTTATTTAGTGCCTGACTTCAAGACCACTTATCTCAAGATACAAGTTTCATCTCAACTTTTGGCCAACATGAAACTTGTAGAGCATTCTCTTAGATTTAATTTGAGTACTAGAAGTCCTCCATTGGATTTATAAAACTCAAGTTATGATCCAGACAAGTTACAGGTCATCAGATGAATGTGAAATTTGTCTGCAAAAGTCAACCAACTTCCATGGAACTTTTGACCTAGAAGGATGTTTCTCCTCAAATTTTGGCCAACATGAAAGTTGTATAGCTTGATCTTAAATTTTCAAATTGTACTAGAAGTCTTCCATCTGATTTGTAGAACTCAAGTTATGAGGTTTACAAGTCAGGGGTATTTTGGGTATTTGGAATTACAGGTCATTTTGAATCATGGGTCCATTTCACTATCTTGCAAGCTTCAAATGGAGTTTTGTTCAACACCAAAGTTGCTCAAAATAATGGTTTTTAGTCCAACCATGACCTAAGCAACCATTGATATGGATTAGAGCAAGCATTGGTTGAAGAAATTTCTCAAAAAGGCCATTTTAATGAATTGAAATGGGAAAATTCAAAACAATTGTAATTTGGATGTTTTCAAACCAAATTGGTGCTTATTTTAAGTGCAAAAGAGATTCTAAACACTTTGGCATTGTTAGAATTTTGAGTTGAGACTCCTTTCATGGCATTCTGGTGGATTACTTCATGATAAAGTAACAAATCAAACACACACCTTAGATTAAAATCAAACCTGCAAACCAATTCATTTACACTCCATAACTCTCAAAAGCTTCTAGTGCCATTTTCTGTTGAGAATCAGTTAGAGTCATTTGAGAAAGAAGCTTGAAGTTTGATTTTTGAGTATGGATATTGAAGGAGTTTTAGAAGAAATTGAACCTCAAGAACTCTTCATCATCATTCAGTGGAAGATTCTGCATCTTTTGGAAGCAAGTGGAGCCCTGAAAGTCACCATACGCGAAGCTCCAAACCAGGTGTCTTCCTCGCAAAATTTCTCTTAAATTATGTGCATTTAACGCCGTAGATACATGTGGTTAGAATCTACTTGAAACATAGATGGATTATATATAAATTTCATGGTGAATCGTGACACTTTGTGATATGGCCCAAGTTGTTGTTCAATTATCTCTCTATATAATGGATAAAAATGAAAAAGGATGGGATAATTGAAACCTAGGGAGCAAGACGAGTAGAACGATGCAAAGAAATTGGAATTTCGTTGAGTTTTAGTTTCCGTCACTGTAGACTCTCGCCGGAGAAGATGACCGAATCTTCTCCGGCCGCCCCTGCAACCACCGCGGGCATATTCCCTCCGTTTTAGTTTAAAATTGCCAGCTTCATGTATGACCGTTGGATCGTGTAGAGTCTTGGACTGGGTAAGCAGATCGCGCGGCTGGTGGTGCATCCACGTGTATCCATTGATTCATTAAGTGAAACGCAGAGTTTCACTTTGAAACTCTGCTGGACTCTCATTCACAACGCTATCCCCACCCCACTTTCCAAGGCCCAATGTAATAACACGTTAAAAACGCTACTTCGTACACCCCCCAGGCCTGTTTCCCTTTAATAAAAAAAAAACTGAATTAATATCCAGCTGGGCACAGTCCCAGCGTGTTATTTCCACCCCCAGCGTAGGGCCCATTAACCAAATACACATAAACTCTGTGCTAGCTACACCTCCCTGCTATTTTCCTTAATTTCTTTTTATTTTTTTTTATTTTGATACTTGTTAGTTTTAATTCGTGTAAAAATAGAAATGATTCTCAATAATTCCTGAAATAAATCATATGGATACTTTGATATGTTTATAATTTTCTCACATTTTTTAATTTCTATTTTTATGCATTTTCAATTAATTGCACATTTTCTATTTTAGTGTGTTTTTAATAATGGGATAATTGTATGCTGAGATTGTTGATTTTATTTCTCATCCATGCCTTTGAGTTTGATATTGAAATTTTATGTGCTAGTTGTAGACATGTTGATGATGTTATGTGATTTTTGTTGAGATTTTTAGATCATTCTAAGTAGGATTTTGGGATAGTTGTTTAGGAGAGTCCATTATTGGATCCCTTTAGTGTACCCTTGAGGTTTTGGATTTAGTTTGAGCCTTTTGATTTAGGTTTAGCCCCTGATTTTTGTACCATATCTTGCTAATACATGTAGGATGATGTAGTATTTTCCTTAGAATTTTTAGGAATGATTTTCCCTTAGTTCCCCATTTTACAAATTGGTTATAGTTTAGGTGATCCTAACTAGTTTAAGTGCATAAATTAGTTTTGTAAATGACCATTAGATGATTCTAGGTCCCATATCCTTTCTTGCTAGATTGGTATTTAGATAGATACCCCTTTTAGAACCCTTTAACCCTTAGTATAGGTGATCATTAGAAGGTAACATTTGAGGTTCTTTTGAGTTCCAGTAGGTGGATGATCTTTCCCTAGGGTTAGTTCCTCTTTCAATTTTCCTTGCTTGATTGGAATCCTCCTTGTGAGCATGTTCCCTCCTGTGGAGGAATACATTGCATTATCATAAAGGGGTTGAGTCTATGAAAGCTCTCTCTAAGGAAGTGGAGTTGGTTGAGTGCCTGTGGTAAGTTCCTGTGGAACTTACCTTGCTTCTCATCTCCATTCTCCTAATATTCGCTCCGTCATTTCTTTTAGGAACCTTCTTGGGGTAGCATAGTCCCTCTCGTGGTGGGAATGTTGCACATCTCTTGAAGGAGCCAAACCTTTAGGATTCCCCCAAATCTCTTTTAGTTTGTTGAGTGCCTGGGATAAGTTCCTGTGGACCTTACCCTTTCCTCCCAACACCCAATTTCTTTCCGTAGGATAGAAGCCTTGTCTGATTACTTGTGGATTGAATCCATTATCTGTCATAAATCCTTTTCCTCATTCATTATTGAGTGGTGTTTTGCATTAGGATAGTTCATATTTAGTGTAGTTTAAGTATAGGAGCATGACTGCATTAAGAGGTTGAGTGGGTCTCCCTCTGCTTGTTTGCCTTAAGGGTTGAGGCGGTCCTCCCCTTGCTTGTGTGTTGTTTTTCTTTTTTCTAATTGACGTATTTGCATATAGAGGTTGAGTCTGTCTCCCTCTGCTTGTCTGTTTTGACTGTTTTTCTTTTTGCTTGATTGCTAAGAAGTTGAGCTTGGCTCCTTCTGCTTGTATTGTTGCATTGCATGCATTTTACTTACAGTTATTTCTTTATAGTATTTGCTTTGTCTGTTTCTGTATACCATTGCCATGTTCCCTTAGGAACTTTGACTTCTCTTGTTCAAGAGAAGTTATGACAGACATTAGGGTTCTAACCATGCATGATAACATTAGGTAGCTCCCTCCTAACCTCAACCATAGGATTAATTTTGCATGACAACATTAGGATTGTACAGTTTCCCCATAGAGTTCGTTCTCTTCTTATCTCTAAACAACAGTAAAAAAAACATAATAAAGGCAAGTTAGTACAAAGCGCGTTACGAGCCTTAAGCTACTCGGGAAGTGATGATTGAGCGGTCTCCTCTCAATCATCTAGGGTGTTTAGTATATGTCCTTTGGACGATATGCGACGCATTCGCTCCTAAGTCATAGTCTCTAGTGTTGTACAAACTACAAACCACTAAAAAACACTTCTTCCGTAAAAAACAGAAAACAAAGATCAAACATATTTTCGTCCTCTGGGACCTTTAATCCTTGGAAACCCTTTTCAGAAGGAGAGTTTTGTTAACTCTCGGTTCTACCACAAACGGTAAACGCCTAAGTCTCCGTCGAGCGAGCTGCATACACCAACTGCTGGAACCGTCTGTTAACCCTAATCAGATAAAAAACAGTTGAACAAACCTGTGTTCCGTCGTGTCCCGAACTACGTTTGCTCTGATCTTTTGCGCCGTGTGAAAGTACGTAGGCACGAGATGCGATATCTCGGCGAGCAACCTTCCCCCGTAACCTGAAGTTAGGCGAACTACATAGACTCTGATTTCTCGTTCCAGACGGGAATACATAGGCATAGAACTGTTGTGTTCTGCCGAGTCATTTTATTTTCTTTTTAGACCAGACTTTTAGCATAGATAGATGTAATCAACCCGTCAGATAAACACAACAAGCGTGGATGCCATCGAGTACGATGGACGTGAGGGGTGCTAATACCTTCCCCTTGGTAACCGACTCCCGAATCCAGACATTGGTTGCGATGACCTTGTCTTATACCTATTCGTCAGGTTTTTTCCGATCGTTTCCTTTCCTGTTCTGAGGGATAAATAACGAAAGGTGTGGACTCTTCTGTTTTGCCGGCACCTTATTTTCGCGGTAGCGACAGGTATAAAAGAGGCATGTCACATTATACACAAAATTGAAACATACAACACCTGCTCTATAAAAGACATGCAACAGTGGGGTAGCTTTAACAGAGGAACTTAGTCCTTACACCCACATCTCAATATTTAGAATTAAAAGCGGAAAATCTAAACATTTAATCATTTTAAACATGTAATCACATTAATACATATTATCCAGTTTGATTCACCACGTCATTCATGTTTACATAAACATTTGTCAGCAGAAACATATACAAATGTATCACAAAAGAATGTTATACAATCCTAACTACCCGGTGCTACATATCAGAGTTAACCGACCAAAAGAATGAAGCTATACTTCACAAAAGACCTCCAGCAAACCTAATCTGCAATGCCTCATAGAGCATTATAAAATAGGAGAAGGGTGAAAAATATTATCATAATAATTAATGCATATAATTATATATATATATATATATATATATATATATATATATATATATATATATATATATATATATATATATATATATATATATATATATATATATATATGTATATGTATATATATATATATATATATTATATATATATATATATATATATATATATATATATATATATATATATATATATATATATATATATATATATATATATATATATATATATATATATATATATATATATATATATATATATATATATATATATATATATATATATATATATATATATATATATATATATATATATATATATATATATATATACACACACACACACACACAAGCATAGAATGCACATATTCCACATTTTCTCACCAAAATTCATTTTAATCATCATATACATTACAATATATGTTTAAACAATCATGGATAATCACCAAGCCTATTTCCTCATACATACATCCAAAGTTCTCAACTCAACAATTCACACACAAGCATACTTTCATATAACAATGATATATATGCCACGTGACTCATATAAAACTCATCAATTCTCACCAATCCCTATTTGGGATTATGGGTACATCGTTTATACCTCACCAGGAACAACATCTCAGTTATTCTACCTCAGTGATTATTCCACTAGGAACGACATCTTAGTCATTCTACCCCAGTGTATATGACCATGTCACTATACCTCACTAGGAACAACATTTGTCACTCTACCCCAGTGATTACTCCACTAGGAACAACATCTTGTTATTCTACCCCAGTGATTACTCCACTAGGAACAATATCTTGTTATTCTACCTCAGTGATTACTCCACTAGGAACAACATCTTATTATTCTACCCTAGTGATTACTCCACTAGGAACAACATCTTATTATTCTACCCCAGTGAGTACGAGCATTACACATATACATACTTTCAACATCATCGTCACATTTACCAAGCAATGCACATATATTCATAATATATTCTCATGCATCCTTCACACACAATCACATACAATTATTATGCACTCACAATATCGCGCCAACGGCAACGAACTCAATCACATTCATCATGCACTTTTAAGTAATTTAAACAATCCATATGTTTGTCAAAAGACCACATTTCCACAATTGATTCCACAATCTAGGATTCACGCCATACGGCTACCCACAACATATCACACAACAGCACACAAACTATTCATTTCCGATAAGGATTGAATGTAATCGAACCAAAAAATCAACATTGGATGGAAACACAAGGAAATGAAAATGCTGTCACACTCGCTAGCTTACTTGCCTAGCGATTTCCTAGCGAACACTCGCTACCTGTTCGCCTAGCGAACAAGCTCGCGAAGGCAAACAGAAGCTACTGTAAGGGTTCGCTACCTACTAGTTGGGGCTTCGCCTAGCGAACCCCTCGCTACCTCGCTCTCTACCAGCGTAGAGAGTCAATTACATTCTGTCCAAGTCTGGGACCATTCGCTACTAGCTCGCTACCGCGAACACTCGGGACCTACTCGCCTAGCGAAGGTGCTAGCGAACGTCTGCGATGTTCAAAACCCCAACTGTCCAAAATCATCAAATAATCACAAAATCAACCGATTCAATTCCAACGAATTCTAGTAGTCTTAGCCTAACATTTCTCGACTAATCTACACCATTTATTCCAGATTTTAACCGTTCAAACATCGATTCTATCAATTAAATTTATTTCTGCCCTAGAATGGAGAAATATGGGAAACCTCTAACAAATCCAAACACACACATACATAATCATATACATTGGTAAGATAATGATATTTCACACCCTTACCTTGATTAAATCGAAGCTAGAAGTTGTTCTTGAGCCTTCCAAGCTTTTCCTTCTTTTCCTTCTCTTCCTCTTCGTTCTCTTCCCTTTCTCTTATGTTTCTATTCTTTCCTCTTTCTTCCACTTTTTCCTTATATGCCTTTCTATTCTATTTCCTTCCATCATATTCTTCTCTCAAATATCTACCAATAATTCCAATAATTAAAATCATCCAAATAAATCAATTAATTAATATGAATAATTAATTAATTAAAATTTGGGTTGTTACACCCCTCATAGGTATGGACCTATCCATTGACATGGTTCGACATCCTATGTGTTCATTAGCGTCACAGGCATTCGAGAAACGATGATATGTTCACCATTTCTGGTTTGGCATCATAATCTCACGAAGAGGCCTCACTTAGCTGAATCACAAATGATCGGTCCCCAAAGTCGACGATCCTCAGATCAAAAATCCTCCCAACGGTCCAAAGGACTGGAAAGGAAGTCATCAAAGAGATTCTCGTTTGAGCGTGAATTTCATGGGAACTAGTGCATGTCGAACATACAGGTTCACCACTACTTTCCACTTCTAATACTATGTTTGTACTCAATCCCGGGTCCGACTTATCTCTCAATGAAGCATTCTTTTCCCACAGCACAACAATAATGATATATATACAATGCTGAAAGTAAATAAAGTACAACACATAATACACACCCAAAGAGATAAACAACCAAGCACTAGGATTGACTCGCATAGGGGATGTTCCTGTCCCCAACAGAGTCGTCAGCTGTCGCATCGCTACGAAGAGGGGACGACAATGACAGAAGAGTCGCCACCGTTCGTTATTTATCCCAAAAGAGGGAAAGGAAACTATCAGAGAAAACCTAACGAAAACGGGAGAAGACAGGTTATCGCAACCATGTCTCGGGTTCGGGAGTCGGTTATGCAAGGGGAAGGTATTAACACCCCTCACGTCCGTCATACTCGACGGGATCCATGCTTTGTTGTCTATCTAAAAGGGTGTTTACTATCTAAGCTAAAGGTCTCAAGGACAAAAGAAAAGAAAAGAGACTCGGCAGAGCATCACCGCTCTGTGCCTACGTATTCCCTCGTGCAATGGGAAAGTCAGAGTCAACGTAGTTCGGCTAACTACAGGCGAAAGGTGGGGAAGGTTGCTCGCCGAGACGTCGCCGTCTCGTGCCTACGTATTCTCATATGGTATGAGAGATCAGAGCAAACATAGTTCGGGCTACAAGAACACCGGATGTTTCAAAAAATTTTACCCGAGTAGGGTTAAAACTTAGTTCTAGAAGTTAGGTGTATGCAGCTCGACCATTGGAGACTTAGGCGTTACCTGTTTGCGGTAGAACCAAGAGTTAACAAAAATCCCTTTATGAAAAAGGTTTTCCAAATTAAGATCCCAAAGGATAAAAAGTTTGAAGTTTATTTTTGTGTTTTTTAGAGAAGAAGTGCATTGCTTATTTTTTGTAATTCATGTTGCACTAAAGACTATGACCTAGGAGCGAATGCGTCGTATATCGTCCAAAGGACATACGCTAAACACTCTAGATATTTGAGAGGAGGCGCCCCAGTCACCATTTCCCAAGTACTTAAGGCTCGTAACATACAACAATCCTTAATCTTTATTAGATGTTTTGAGGTGTTTGAAGATGAGAAGAGAGACGCACGGAAGGTCTAAGGGAAACTCGGCCCTAACGTTGTCATGCAAAATGGTCCTAAAGTTGGGATTAAAGAGGGGAAAATCTACCTTAATGTTAGCATGCATGGTTTGAACCTAATGTCTATCATAATCCATCTTGAACAAGAAAGATTATAAGTCCTAAGGAAACATGGCAAAGAAGAAGGGAAAAAGAAGGAAGCATGAGATAAGAAAGATGCAAGTATACAAACATATAATGCACAATTAGAATGAAAGTGAGGGAGGAAAAAAGTGTGGGGTAAACACCACCACAAGCACATCTCAAGCATGCAAGTATGCAAATGATGCAAACACAAAAAAGTGAAATTCAAGAAGGCAAGCAAATATGAACATGCAATCACATCATCACTTTGAACAACATATACAAGAGTATGCATTCAAGTGGAAACTGAACACGAGTGTCGACAAAATCATGATTAAACAGTTAAGAACAGCGACATATATCCAAAACAACTCACTCCTAATGCGTCATATGGATCATGAAGATTCGAAGTGAGCGAGCATAAAAAAAACATGAAAAACAGCGAAACAGGCCTGCTGGCACAATGTTAATCGATTAACACCTGGGGTTAATCGATTAACCATTGAAAAATGCATAAAAATTTGAATATTTGTGTTGGTTAACCGATTAACAATGCGTCAACAGCAGAAAACAGCAGCAGAAGAGCATTTTCAGCACATAAGCACTTATCCAATGATCTGAATTATCACATAATCAATTATGCACGAATTTAAACCAGCAAACAGTGATCCAATCAACATGTAAACACATTAAACCAGCAAGATCCCAGATCATATGAATCAAATAAGCAAAATCAATCGAAAATGAAGATCCACATGCTAATTATGCAAATAAGCTCAAAATCAAAATCGGATCAAGAATTCCAACCTACGAAGCGGAGAATTGCTTCGCTTAGTGTTGATTTACTCCAATTATGCAGATCCAAGCAAGAAACCCGGAGATTCTTCAAGATCCAAGTGTGTTCTTGTTGTAGGAGTGAAGATCCACCACAATTAAACATAAATGCACCAAATAATCACTTCTAAAGCAACTTCAAAATTCAGATCCAAGCTTGCACGAAAATTGGGTGAAGAAATTGAGATGATGATGATCAAGAATGAAGGTTTAGCTCTTAGAAATAAATGATTCCAATGGAGAATCAAGGATTTCAATGTGAGAAGAGCTTTGGTGAAGGTTTCGGGAGATGGAAAGTTAAGAGAAAATTGAGAGTGTGAGAATGAATTCTGAAATGAAATGGAAATTATGAGGATTAGATGTGTGAGGTTTGGAGTAAACCAATTAAATACCTCTTAGGCTTGGATCCAAATGAGGCTTGGAATGTGGTTTGTGAAAATTGGTTTGGAATGAGGAGTGAAAATTTTTGGAGGGAATTTGAAATGATTTGAAAATTAACCAAAATTAAAAATGGTTCTAGATCCTTCCCTTGGTGTAAAATCAACTCACAAGTGATCAAAATTGGACCCCAAAGTGGCTTCACTTGAAAATTCACGTGCAGAGGCAAAATCTGCACTAGTTAATCGGTTAACTATATGGTTAATCGATTAACATCTTTGAATATTTGAATTTGACCTATTTTTGACTTGGTTAATCGGTTAACCATTTGGTTAATCGATTAACACCTTCAAAATTTGAATTTTGGCGCCTTTTGGAGGGAAATCTGCACATCTGCCAGTTTTCAATCGTTTTGAGCCATGTCCAGCCTCTGAAACTTGCTCTTGAATACTATAACTGTGAGAATGCTTGATATAGCCTGGATGCTGCCTCCTGATCTGAAAATGCCTGCAAAATAAAATAAAATCGACCGCTCGATCACTGGGCAAAATAAATGTCAGAGCCTCCGATGCTCGCTGTTTGGTCTTTTGCGCTAAAAAGAGCCATGAGCCACAGGAAAACCTTGATCCCCTGTCTCAAGAACAAATGCTATGATATGCAGAAATGCAAAAATGCAAAGAAACAAAAGTCAGTCAAAGAAAAGGTTGGTCAAATTTTGGGGTGCAACATTATGCATCAAAATGCAAATGCTGAACTTGGTTTTGTGTCATGCAAAATCCCTAACTTGCACTTTTCGATTCTCCCTAACCACAAAGGCTGTGAAAATTCTCTTGTAATTTTTAAAAAGCCCTAAATATGATATAAAATGATTATGTTTGTCCAAAGTTCATATTCTAAAGGGAATTATATCAAAAATCTTCATGAAGCTAGCTGCAAAACTTGACTTGCAAGTCAAAAAAATAAGAAATTTTCTAAGTATTGAAATCCTTCACAACTTGATGAGCTCATAACTCAAATTCTATTCATTTTTGGACATCAACCCTATATGGCACTTTTGTAGGATTTATCAAGAGCTTTCCAACCAGTTTTAGATCACTCAATTCAGATGTGTGGTTTGAGAGTTATGACCATTCTAAATAAGCTTGTAATTAAGGTTTTTCATAAACCCTAATTTCTTGATTCACAAGTTATCCATCAATTATTGATTAAATCTTCACCAAACTAACTATTTAGGCATAAAATGATGTTGGAAACCTTGATTGCTTCAATTTGGGGTCACATCCCTAAAAGTCAAAGACTTGACTTTCCAGACAAACGAACCGAATAGTTGAAATCTTCTGGATCGATCCTTAGTGTTCTGGGGTTTTTTGAACCTTTCCAGACAAACGAACCGAATAGTTGAAATCATCCCATAAAACTGATTTTTGCATCAATTGATCAAAACATAGATCACTTTATCTTTAAAATTTTAGCCAAAATCAATTTTAATCTGTATGTTTGGTTTAATTTTTGGTAGAGTTAAAAACAATTTTAGAAGAGTAGAATTGATTTTAGACTGATTTTGAGGTGTTTGGCTTTTCTAAAGTAGAATTGATTGTTTTTTCAGAATTGATTCTATTTGAAGTTAGGCCTATATGTAAAATCTTTGACTCTCACGGTGAAAAGTCATATTTAGCTGAAGCTACACTCAGTGGCTTTTCAAACTATCTGTAAAAAGTACATTAGATTTGTTGTAGCGGTGTTTCACTTCTACTAAACACAAACTAGAATTTGTAACTTTTGAGTTTAAATCATTTTGACATTGAAATTTTATGTTCGACTAATAGTGCATAAAATCATCCAAAGATAAATCACTTTATATTCAATTCACTTTTTAACTGAAAATCAATTTTTTTTCTAACATAACCAAACATACACAAAAACAATTTTCTCAAAATCAATTTTCTTCATGGCAGAGTCAAACACACTAGTGTGATTTTATTCATTCAAATTTTTACTCAGTAAGTGAAATAACTCTGCAGAGAATATCAATATCAAACCCTAATTTCAATTTCAATGTTATTGTCGGTTCTTATTAATAATAATTCATATTTTATTATATTATTTTCTTAAGCCCATAAGTTTGTTAGAGGGCATTTCAGTATTTTATCTTATTCTAGTAACCCTAGTTTTAGCCTATAAATAGGGTGACAATCATTGTAACTCTTAATACTGTTTCTTCTGCCGTCATTCTCTTTAATAGAATATTTCCCTATTTTCATCATTTATTCTATCTTTGCACCAACAATTGGTATCTAGAGCTCCGGTTCAGATTCATTGGGAAACACGGGAAACACGAGTGAACGTGAGGTCTTGTGTGTTTGATTTTGATTCTTAGATTCGTGTTGAATCTTGAACAAAATCTGATCAGAATTTTATTCTGTGGGTTGGGAAACACTGTGTGAGAAATCTGAGTGTATTGTGCAAAGTAGAAGATGAACGGAAACGGCAACATGAACACCAAACTTCCAGTATTTGATGGTAAAAACTGGAATCGTTGGATGATCCAAATGCGTGTACTATTTGGTGCTCAAGATGTTCTAGATCTTGTCACTGATGGTTATGTTCCAGTAGCAGCAGATGCAACCGATGAACAGAAAAACGCGCAGAAGGAAGTAAGGAAGAAGGATCAGAAAGCATTGTTCTTCATTCATCAATGTGTGGATGTAAACGTGTTTGAGAAGATTGCAGACTCTACAACAGCAAAGGCTGCATGGGACACTCTGGTGAGATGTTATGGTGGTGACGCATCAGTGAAGAAGGTGAAACTTCAGTCCTTGAGAAAGCAATATGAGAATCTCAACATGAAGAATAATGAGAAAGTTTCTGAATACATCTCTAGAGTGATTCTGATCACTAATGAGATGAAGGCATGTGGAGAAACTCTTTCTGAAGAAACAATCATGGAGAAAGTGTTGAGATCCCTTACTCCTCAATTTGATTACATTGTGGTAGCAATAGAACATTCCAAAGATCTGAGCACAATGAGAATTGAAGAGCTGCAGAGCAGTTTAGAAGCGCAAGAGTTGCGTTTGACTGAGAGAACTTCTGAAAGGGAAGTAGAGCAGCAGGCTCTGAAAGCAATTTCTGATAGGAGGTATCAGAAGCAGTCAGAAGCCAAGAGAAGATCTGATGGTGGTCAGAAGTCAGAAACCTCAACCTTTGATAGACAAAAGAATGCTCAGAAGGGAAAAGAGAAGTATGACAAGAAGAAGATCCAATGTTACTGTTGTAAGAAGTTTGGTCACTTTGCTAGAGATTGTTGGTCAAACAAGGAGAAGAAATCAGAAGAAGCAAATATAGCCAGAAGTTCTGATGACGAATCTGTGTTATTGATGGCTTCTGAATCTGATGATCTGACAGACTGGTGGTATATGGACACTGGCTGTTCAAATCATCTTACTGGAAACAAGAAATGGCTGGTTGACTTTGACTCTGAAAAGAGAACAAAGATCAGATGTGCTGATGACAAATATCTTAATGCAGAAGGTATGGGAAATGTCAGAGTGACTCTGAACAATGGAAAAATAGCATTGATTCAGAATGTGTGGTATGTACCTGGCATCAGAAGCAATCTGATGAGTGTGGGACAATTAATTGAGAAAGGTTTCTCAGTTACCATGAAGGACAATCTTCTGAAGCTGTATGACTGTAATCAGAAGTTGATTATGGAGTCAGAACAGGGAAGGAATAGAACATTCAAGGTGAATGTCAGAACTGCAGACTCAGAGTGTCTTAGTGCAACAAGTACTGAGAAGGAGAGTGAGCTGTGGCACAGAAGATTTGGTCATTTGAATTTCAGAAGCTTACAACATCTGAATTCAAAGAAATTGGTACATGGAATTCCTGCAATTAAGAAGCCTGAAAAGTCATGCAAAGTTTGCATGGAAGGAAAACAACCAAGATTGCCATTTGCATCAGAAGTTGCTCCAAGAGCAAAACATGCCTTGGGAGTTGTACACTCTGATGTGTGTGGTCCATTTCCAGTAGCATCAATTGGAGGGAATAAATACTTTGTGTTGTTTGTTGATGAATTCACAAGAATGACATGGGTATCCCTTATTAAGTTCAAACACGAGGTGTTTGATGAATTCAAGAAGTTCAGAATGAAGGCTGAGAATCAGAGTGGTCAGAAGTTGAAGATTCTTAGAACTGATGGAGGAGGTGAGTATAACTCCAAAGAGTTCCAGAAGTTCTGTGAGGAGAATGGAATTGAGCATGAGGTTACTGCTCCTTATACCCCTCAACACAATGGTCTTGCTGAAAGAAGAAACCGTACTTTGCTTGATATGGTGAGAAGCATGCTAAAGGAGAAGAAGCTTCCTCAGAAGCTCTGGGGAGAAGCTGTTGCCACTGCAACGTATGTACTCAACAGATGTCCTACGAAGAAGTTGAAGGAAATAGTTCCTATGCAGAAGTGGACTGGAGACAAGCAAAGTGTTAGTCATCTGAAGGTATTTGGTTCTGTTTGCTATAAACATGTTCCAGAAGCCAGAAGACAGAAGCTGGATGATAGAAGCAAAGTGATGATTCTGATAGGGTACCACAGTACAGGTGCATACAAGCTCTATTATCCAGAAACCAATAAAATTGAATTCAGCAGAGATGTGATTGTGAAGGAATCAGAAGTTTGGAATTGGGATAAGTCTCAATCTGATTCTGATGTTAGAACCTTTGAAGAAAGGCCAGAGTTAAGAATTTCTGAAGTTGAAGTAAACTCTGATATTGACTCTGACTCTGATACTGATTCAAACTCTGAAGAAGACTCAGAAGATGAAGGTGACCCAGATGACCCAGACTCTGATGATTCAGACTCTGATGGCAATCCAGATCTTGGTGGCAATTCAGACTCTGGAAATATGCCAGACTCTGAAGATGGTCAAAGCTCTGGAGGTCAATCATCTGAAGCTAGAAACTATGAAGTTCAAGACTCTGAACAAGTTCAGAGACCACTAAGAATCAGAAGCGTTCCCAGAAGATTTGCAGAATTTGACATGCTGCAAGACACTGAAGTAGACTCTGAAGGAGAAGTTATTCAGTGTGCCATGTTAGTAGACTCTGAACCTATAAGTACAGAGGAGGCTCTTAAGCAGAAGCTCTGGCTGAAGGCCATGAAAGAAGAACTTGATGCTATAGAGAGAAACAAGACTTGGAAGCTGACAGAACTTCCAAAAGACAAGAAAGCCATCAGCGTCAGATGGGTTTTCAAGCAGAAGTTAAAGCCAGATGGTTCAATTGGCAAACATAAAGCAAGGTTGGTAGCCAGAGGATTTCTACAGAAACCTGGGCTGGATTATTCTGAAGTGTTTGCACCTGTAGCAAGACATGAAACAATCAGAATGGTGATTGCAATAGCTGCTAACAGGAATTTGCCTCTGATGCATTTAGATGTAAAATCTGCATTTCTGAATGGTCCATTAGAAGAAGAAGTTTACGTGTCACAACCTCCTGGATTTGTGAAAAAGAATCAGGAAGGGATGGTGTACAAATTATACAAAGCTCTATATGGATTGAAACAAGCGCCCAGAGCTTGGAATCAGAAGATTGATTCATTTTTCAAGAAGCAAGGCTTTCAGAAATGTGAGATGGAGTACGGTGTCTATGTTCAGCATACTTCTGAAGGCAATATGACTCTGGTATGTTTATATGTTGATGATATACTATTGACTGGAAGTTCTGAACAGGAGATAGCCAAGTTCAAGAAAGTTCTGATGAATGAATTTGAAATGACTGATCTAGGCAAAATGACATACTTTCTAGGGATGGAGTTCAGATATTCTGAGAAAGGTATCATTTTGCATCAGCTCAAGTATGAATTAGAACTTCTGAAGAGATTTGATCTGAAGAATTGTAAGATGGCTGTCACACCTTCTGATACAAATCAAAAACTGGATTCAGACTCTGAAGGAAAGGATGTGGATGCTACAACCTTCAAACAGTTGGTTGGTTCTCTGAGGTATCTGTGCAATACCAGACCTGATATTTGCTACTCAGTTGGGATGGTTAGTAGGTTCATGAGTAAACCTAAGTGGTCCCATTACCAAGCTGCTGTCAGGATTCTGAGGTATATCAAAGGAACTCTGAAGTATGGAGTGTTATTTCCCTCTAGAGGAAATAATGAGTCAGAACTTCTGAGTTATTCAGACTCTGATTGGTGTGGAGACAGAGTTGGCAGAAGAAGTACATCTGGGTACTTGTTCAAATTTCTGGGAGGTCCCATTTCTTGGTGTTCCAAGAAGCAACCTGTTGTGGCGTTGTCAACCTGTGAAGCTGAATACATTGCAGGTGCTGTTACTGCATGCCAAGCTGTGTGGATTCTGAATCTGTTGCAGGATCTGAAAATAAGGTAGACAAACCTCTGAAGTTGATGATTGACAACAAGTCTGCAATCAACCTTGCCAGAAACCCAGTGCTGCATGGGAGAAGCAAGCATATTGAGACCAAGTATCATTTTCTGAGACATCAAGTTCAGAGTGGAGTGTTAGAAGTTGTACACTGCAGCACTCAGAAGCAGTTGGCAGATGTTCTGACGAAAGCTATCAAGACTGATCAATTTCTCAGATTAAGGGATGAAATTGGTGTTACAAGTTTTGATGGAATATGAATTAAGGGATGGTATTAATAATAATTCATATTTTATTATATTATTTTCTTAAGCCCATAAGTTTGTTAGAGGGCATTTCAGTATTTTATCTTATTCTAGTAACCCTAGTTTTAGCCTATAAATAGGGTGACAATCATTGTAACTCTTAATACTGTTTCTTCTGCCGTCATTCTCTTTAATAGAATATTTCCCTATTTTCATCATTTATTCTATCTTTGCACCAACAGTTCTTACCTTCAACTGTTTTACTGGAAATTTACCTGCAACTGAAGTAACCTGTAAGCAATCCTTCCTTTAGCATTTCTTTTATTGCATCCACTGGATTGTTGTTTATATCAATAGTAATATTTTATTCATAAATTACCCTCTAAAAATGCAGTTGAATCTTATGAAAAACAAGCACATCAATTATTCATTTTAAAAGCACCAAATACACGACTTAAATATCACTGTCAGAGCACATACACTTATTATGCTTAAACGAAATCATAATATTAATGCAACACTAAATATATAGGAATAGGATATAGTTAAGAACTATATAAAAATCTCAATCTTCCTTCTTATAGTCAAATGCAGTGTAAGGAGTGAACGCCTCTTTAATCAAGCTCTTTTTCCTCCAAGTATTCCAACCTAAATCTTCGCAAATTTCATCATTGTGGTTAATACCAAAAGTTGTGATGCAGTTCCTTTTATAAAACCTGGTAGATTTTTTCATTGTTTCCATGTCCTTAATTGTCTGTGAAAGCATCTTATCAGCACTTGGGAGCTTAAATTTGTTAGCTAGTAGTCCAGATAGCCACATGGAACGTATCTCGGAGGTGTATAGATTTGAAACACTCTCAACATAACCCACGAAGGCCATGTTTGGAATCAATGGATGAACCGTTCCCCTGACACAAATAAATCACAACTTGACTATTAATTCTTTCTCAACTATGCTTAGAAAGCTAGAGAAGTTAAAAAATGTCATATAGTTAGAGAAAAAATCTCTTGAATTTAGTACCACAGGTTCATTTTTGTTTGAACATTTTGTTTAAGAAAGTAATAGTGACTTTGTTTCAATAATCCTTTAAAACTGTCTTTACCTGTACAGTGGCATCATACCAGAAGGGTATTCCAATAAGCTACTGAAAGGTTCTGGCAAAATGGCTTGAAGTTTCTTTTTCCCATCATAACCAGTTGCCAAAATAACAACATCAGCGTCTGCTTTAGTGTTGTCATTGAATTCAACCCCATCATTTGAAAACCACCATTTTGATGCTCTTTTGAAGATTATTTTTCCCTTATCAGCCTCATTGAAAAAACTTTCTGGTGTTATAGCTATTTGACAAGATGCAAAATCTTCCTCAAAAGGGTGATCTGGTTTCAGCCCATACTTCTCCATTGGCTGTTTCCAAAGCAAGTAGGACTCTATGAATTTTGAAATCCCACGCCTCTGTTCAATGTCAATAATTCACCAAAAAATATTTAGTAAATAAAGCTTTGGTAATTACTAGAGAAATTCATAAACAAAATACATGTCTAGTTTACCATGGGAGATAAGAGGAGGCATAAGAGGGATTTGAGTAAACCCTGATTCGGTGTTTGATGGAGGAATTGTGCAGATCTTGTTGCATAAAACAAGAAAAATGGAACTCCCCACATCTGATAATGGGGAAGTGTCCAATGCAAACTCCTTATTATCATTGTGCATGGTTGCCCATCAGGTCCTTCATAAACAAGTTACAACAATCCTATTTATTATCATATTTCAAATTTAACTGTGGGGAAGACAATAAAATGAGTTTTAAGAAAATAATAAAAAATAAGTTAATATATATATTTTTGTATCTAATAGTCTAGTGACTGAAACAAACGATCTTAAAAGATCTTATAATGACCTGATCGATCCAAAATAAAATAAGGCCCGAAAAGATATTGACTAAATATCTAAAATGCATAAATTTACAAAGTTGTAATTATTTAAGTTAAAGAAAGAGGTAAAATAAAAGTTAAAGTAAGATAATCTAAAATAAAGTACCCAATCAATTAGCGCATGGTGCAACGCTTGTAATAAATGCTTTTATTTAAATCCAACGCTAGTCATAATTCATTATAAAAGCTTGATATTATTTGAACGAGAACAAATAATTGAAGTTTGGATTAAACGCATATGAAATCTGACAAATAATTGGTATAAAATATTAATAAAAGAATGGGTAATGTTAAGTTAACAAACCAATAAATATATATAATAAAATATAGAAAGCATGTTAGAGCATTTGTTGTTACCTTGGTTTGCCTGTGCACACTCGAGAGCTAGATCAATAGCTGATTTTTTGTAACCAACGACAACAACCTTCTTTCCCTTAACAAGATCACTAGTAGCTTCTTTGTCAAGTTTACAATAATCAATACTATGCAGAACCTTACCATTGAACACTTCAGGTCCCTTGTTACGTGGAAATGTTGGCATCAATGGTATGTCACCATATTTTCCACTGCAAATCACTACGAACTCGAACTCGTACCGCTGAAAAATCAACTTGCCAAAGTAAAATAATTTGCTGTCGTTAAGGATTATATTCACTTCATTTATTTTTTGTTTTCCACAGTTTTCTTCTATCAAAATTCTTATGTTGTCAATGTCACAATCAAATGTGGTTGGTTAAGTTAGTCTTAAGTTTTTAACCGTGACCACATCATGATCATAAATCATAATTTGCATGCAATATTATTTTTTTCAAAAATCTTGGTTAATATTATAGGTGAGTTTTAAGATAGTTTATGAGTTGACAGTGAATAAAGACCTGAATGGTGTCTGATTCATTACTCTGAACAGAGAACTCCCACATAGGACGACCAGAAAGTGGATTTCCAATGTCACGATGTAGTCTTCCGAAATCAAAACCGTCTTTATCACCGATAAATTTGATTTCCACGACTTTGGAATTGAACTTAACATACTTAAACAAATCAAAACGAACTGCATAAGTATGCAAGTATTCCAAAATCTCAGCATAAGTAGGGTAATCGGAACTCTCTCTCTCAGGCCAAGGGAAATCGCTAAACTCATAGTTCCATGTTTGTGATTGAAGCTTAGTACACCTATAGGAACAATGTCTCCAAACGCCACCAATTGAATCAGTGGCTTCAAAAACAACAGGGTTGTAGTTTGACAGCTGTTTCGCTACGGCTAAACCACTCACTCCAGCACCTATGATTCCAATTTTAGACACCATAACTGGTGGGCTGTCTTGGGTAGCCATAGGGCCGTGTAGTGGGAAAAAAAGACTATTGTTTTGTTTTGCAAAATGTGTGTGACTCACTAGGGGCAGTGTGAGGAGTGAAAGGGTTTTCTTATTACTATTTATATACAAGAGAAATCATATATCACAATACTTTATGACATTCTTTATTACTGGTGCGTTGTCTTGGGTGGCCATGTGTTTTCTGTGGGTATGGAAAGACTATAGGGTATATCCATCACATTTTTCAAGGAGTGCAAACAAAATCCACTGGCATTTTAATATGCATATAATGTAATAATGTGGCATGGCATACAAAATTTCAATTGATTAAAGGACAATGAAGTTTCCAATAACCTTACCAAAGTGGCAACATTTCTAATTAATTTCTAGTTGTGGAAGTACCATATTGTATTATTGAGCAATTTTAATGGATAAAATGTTATAAAGTTGTTTACTTCAGAATATTCTCCAAGAAGAGAAGCTTTTTCTACAAGGGGAGTCTTAATGGACGTATAGATAGTTTGACAAGAGGTTTTAGGACTGTGCATAATGGGTTTGGCTTAGGGGAGGTGAATGCAGAGGGTAAATTTATTTTAGAGTTTTCGTCGACTTTCGATCTTACTATGCAAATACATGGTTTAGAAAAACAGATGAACATCTTATCACATATAAAAGTGGGGTGACATGTTCTCAGATGAATTTCTTTCTTATTAGAAAGTTAGATAGGAAGATTTGGTTGGATTGTAAAGTTATTTTGAGAGACAACTTGACCACTCATAATAGTGTTTTAGTTATGGATGTAAGAATTAAGGAGATAGCAAAGAGAAGAAGTCATACAGTAGCGCTACAAATCAAATGGTGGCATTTGAAGGGTGAAAACAAAGAATTTTCTAACACAAGATCTTGGAGGGAGGGTTTGGGCAACCACAAGAAAGTGGAAATGATATGTGGAACAATATGGCGCAGGAAATTAGAAAAGTGGCTAACGAGGCGTTGGGTGAATAAATAGGTTTTGGACCAAGAGGTAAAGAATCATGGTGGTGGAATGAAAGTGTCCAGAGTAATGTTAAAGTAAAAAATGATTGTTTTAAAGAATGGTCTAGGTGTATAAACTCATAAACTTTGGGAAAAGTACAAGAAAGTTAAGAACGAGACTAAGAAAGAGGTGAGTGAAGTAAGAACCCAAGCTTTTGACAGATTATATCAATCTCTAGGAACTAAGGAGGGAAAAAATCTATATATAAGTTTGCTAAAGGAAGAGATCAAAGAAAGACTAGAGATTTGAATCAAGTGAAGTGTGTTAAAGATGAAGAAGGAAAAATATTAGTTTAGGAAAAAGATATAAATGATTAGTGGAATACATATTTCTATAATTCATTTAATGACAGATATGATATCTCAATAGACTCTAGCTGACTTGACATTAGAGAAAAGGATCAGAACTATAATTACAACTGCCGGATTTAAAAACAAGAGGTAAATGAAGCGTTGAAAAAAATGATTAACAATAAGGTGGTTGGGCCGGACAGCATACCTATTGAAGTGTGGAAAATGCTTGAAGATATAGATATTGAGTGGCTCACCAAATCTTTTAATGAAATTATAAGGTCAAAATACATGTCGGATAAATGGAAAAGAAACACTTTAGTTCCAATCTATAAGAACAACGGGGATGTACGAAATTGTGCAAATTATAAGGGAATTATACTTATGAGTCATACCATGAAGTTATGAGAAAAAAATGATTGAACACAAATTAAGAAAAGAGTCTCAAGTCTCTGAGAATCAATTTGGTTTATGTCGGGAAGATTGACCATGGAAGCGATTTATCTATCATGATGTGTAATAGAGCAATATCATATGGACCAACAAGACCTGCACTTAATTTTTATTGACTTGGATAAGGCGTATGATAGAGTTTCTAGAGAGATTTTATGGAAAGCTCTAAAGAAGAAGGGGTTAAGATTACATATATTTGAGCTATCCAAGATATGTATAAAGGGGTACTCATGTAACACATCCAAGAGCTAGCACTGAGATGCATGCTTTTTGCAATACTCCTTCTTGAAAACTTGAAGGAGGATTTAAATGAGAGGTTGGAAACTTGGAGACGAGCTTTAAAAACACACGATTTTTTCTAAGCAGAAGTAAGATAGAGTATATGGAATGTAAGTTCAACAAAAAAATAAGCGTGTTGACCCTAAAGGTGAAAGTTGGAGACCATATTCTCCCTCAAGTCACAGGGTTTAAGTATTTTGGGTCCAATATACATAATGATGAATAAATAAAAGGGGATGTAAACCATCGAATTCAAGTTGGGTGGTTGAAATGGAAAAAAAGGCATCATGTGTTTTATGTGATGCAAAGATACTGCTAATGCTGAAGGGAAAGTTTTATCGGATTGCAATAAGACTTGCGATTTTGTACGTGACAGAATGTTGGACGATTATGAATCCACACGAGAATAAAGTAAGTGTATCATAGATGGGGATGTTGTGGTGAATGTGTGGCAAGACTCGACAGGATAAAATTAGAAATGAAAATATTTGAGTGTCGGGGTAGTGCCTATAGTAGAAAAGATGGTGGAAAATAGACTTAGGTGATGTGAATATGTAGAGAGAAGTCTTGTATATTTTATAGTAAGGAAATTAGACCAAATGGAGAGAAAAGAAACAATTCGAGAAAGAGGAAGATCCATAAAGACTATAAGAGAAGTTATTAAGAAAGATCTTGAGATTAATTATTTGGATAAAAGCATGGTCCCTGATAGAACATAATGGCAAAAATTAATCAATGTAGCTGATCCCACATATTGGAATAAGGCTTTGTTGTTGTTGTTGTTGTTGTTGTTGTTGTTGTTTTTGTTGTTGTTGTTGTATCTAGACAATTTATCTTTATGTGACATTTCTTTACATATTGGAAGCATGTTGTATTACAAGATGATCTTTCTTTAATTTTATGCTGATAATTTTGAGTTTGTTCTTTTTGATGTGTTTTTTCTATAAATTTGTGGACTAGAAGATTCACGTATTCATCAATTTCATTTTGAAATTTCTGATTCTATTTTTGACCTTTTTAGCTTTTCGTACAAGTCTTTTTTATTGTCTTTTTCTCTTCTAACAAGACAATTTTGTTCAATCTCATATTCTTTTAATTTATCAAACAAAGTAGCCAAATCTATAGTAGACAAGTCATTTTCGGTTGCCAATTGCGGTTAAAACATCTAAAGACTTTATAAACCTAATTTTCATTTTGATTTTTTTCCAAGAGTTCTTAAGTGATTTACTATATTAATGAAATGTTTTTGCATATTATAAATATTTTCTTTAATATTATTCTAAGTAATTCATAATCAATAATTACTATTTCGGAGACATTTCGGAGAAACGACCCTCGCGCGAAAGGCGCGGAAATGCGGTTCGACAGAGTCGCCACCGAACTTTATTTTTCCCGAATAAACGGGAGAGGAAAATATCGAGAAAACCTCTTAAAATGAAAGGACAAGAACAGGGTTGTCGCAACCATGTTCCGGGTTCGGGAGTCGGTTACGTGAGGGGAAGGTATTAGCACCCCTCACGTCCGTCGTACTCGACAGGAACCTCTTTAGGTAATTGTGGGGAGTGTTGTTTAGGTTTACTTGTTTTCTTCTCGTTGTTAAAGGTAGAATTGGTAGGGTAAAAGGTTAAAGACGCTAAGGAGAGATGGGTGGTTAGAGGATAGGGTGCTCGCCAAGGATTGGGAGCCTTGTGCCTACGTATGCTCATTCGGACGAGAATGAGAAATCAGAGCGTCGTAGTTCGACTACGGATAAGGATGGGGGAAAATGGAAGATGGATAGAAGTGTGGAATAGGGGGAAAGAATGGGAAATGTGCTCGCCAAGATCATCGCAATCTTGTGCCTACGTATCTTACATTCGGACGAGAATGAAGAATCAGAGCAGTCGTAGTTCGTGGTAACAACCACGAAAAGATGAGGTTTGAATTGGTTTGACGTTGAGTTGAGAGACGAAAGAGTGACTGACAAACAACCTAAGGGCGTGCCCCAAGAGCTTGTCACTCAAGAATTCAAGGAATGCGAGATCCCAAGAACCCAGATCTTTCAGAAATTGAGTTAAATAAGTTGAAGATAAGAATTGGATGTTTTGAAATCGAAAGAATGAACTAATAACAACTCGGGGGGCGCCCAAGAGTTACTCATTCGAATATTCAAAGAATGCTAGATTCTAGGAATATCCCTCTTTCGTAAGTTTAAAAAACGTTTGTGAAAAGATCGAATCGAAAAATGGCATGCGAGGCCAAAGGAAGTTGGTTCGAAAATGGCTCGACGACGTGTCGAAGATTTGATTGAAAATGAAACCGACTTGACAACGTGTCAAGGGTTAAGATTGCGAGAAACGATATTAGTCCCTAAGGGTGCCCCTAATATCAAAACCACGAGGAATTGTGAAGTGTGTGCGAAATATCGATGGTTGCGAATGCGTATGAACACTCGACTTAAGACACGTTTGAAAATGTTTGAGTTTGAAAAAGTCGAAAGGTTGAGTGAATAACAACTCAAGAGCGTGCCTCAAGAACTATCCACTCGAAGATTCAAAGAATGCAAGATTCCAAGAACCTTCTTCTTTCGATCGAGAAAGATATTTTGAAGAATTAAATCGAGGGTATGAAAAAGGATTGTGGTACGAGAGGTGAGAATACGATATTGGATTTTTAAAATAAGAGAAATGACAATTATTTGATAAATGAGACGTAGGCCTCACAACCAATTAATTGGGGTATTATCGAAATGCTAGATCTCGACGACATCTTTTTCATTTGGAGAATGTTTGAATGAACGACAGAAATATCACACAGAATGCTAGATTCCTATAATATTTCTTTCTCCAAAATAGTGTATTTAAAACGAAAAGTTGAATAATACATTATTTAAGGTGTACACCTCGCTAATGATCATCGAAAAATCCAAGAAATGCTAGACTTCAAATATTCAATTTGCTTTGAAAAAGTACTCGAGGTGAGTCGAGGTTTGAATTTAAATTTTAAGCGTGTGCACTAGCAAAGTGGGCTAGTCTTCTAAGTGACCAATTAGAAATAATTGATCAAATAGGTGTCACTGTAAGGAAGCCCAGGATTAAGCTTTAAATGTTGTGTATTGTGACAAAAGGTTGATGGCGAGGCTTTGAAACACTTGACTTACGTAGGTGAAAATGACTCGATGAATCGAGAATTATTTTTTACAGGTTTTGAAAAGAATTGAACATTTAAAAATGAACGACGAAACGACCGCAACTCAAGGCGTACGCCTCAAGAGCTGTCCTTTAAGGATCCAAGGAATGCTAAACTCCAAGAATCCACTACCTTCATTGTTTTTAAAAAAACATTAATTATCTTATATTAAAAATATAAATAATTAATTAAGATTTAATAAAAAAATAAAAAAAAACATTTAGATATTGTGGAATAAATTGAGTTAAGCTAATAATACTTAAACGAGATTTAATAACAAAACTTTTGAAATAAACTAAGAATAATAGTAACCTTAAATTAATATTATTGCCATCCATCACTAATTAAATAGTTAATAACAGAATAATGATTAGCAATTCCAAGCTTGAAATAAGGAGCAGTGGACCCTTTCTAAAACCAACATCCCAATATCCTATCTCAATTCCAAATTTGCAGAGAAAAACGAATTGTTCCAAAACTATATTAAATCTCAAAATACCATCAAGACTAAATTAAATCTCCAATCACTTATGAAATTAAATCCAAAAAATTCATTTACACAAATCAATCTAATTTAATTCATCAAAACCTACAAAAACCATTCGCTAGTGTATTAACAATTTCAAACGCAACATAATCACTATAATGTAATATCAGCATCTTATATACAGCATTCAAAACATGACATCGCACTAGCAGCAACTTGGAAAGATAGTTTACAAACTCAAAATCAACATGATATCATTTAAAGGTAATGCGACCAAAATCATATTCAAGCCGGCTACGCAAAGCAATCGGAAAAAAAAGAACAACAACAATATAGTTTTAACAGCAACAATTTCAACTGATATTTGACCGAAGTTCTTTTTTAAAAGGCATAGCAGGGATCTATCGAAATCACAACGGGTTCAAACCAGAAAACTCAACCTACCATACAATATCCAACATAAATTATAACACAAATGGCACATCTCAAACTGTATCTCATAATCAAAACGCTATTATAAAAAAAAGTGCATTACGGTTACAAATATTGCTTGATTTTAAACGCAACAAACTTTAGCATACCGCAACAGCAGCATAGCAATATATACACAATACTGAAACTGAACACTGCCTCATCACTGAACAGAAACAACAATTTGCAAAATCGGATTAGTAAGAATAAAACATCCTCATAGCAACATACATACCACATTCAAAATTTATAGCAGAAAAATAACAAAAAATAAACAGTAAAGTAAAATCGATAACCAATGAAATCTAGAAATTGAAAGATAACCACAGTATAATCTAACAAATATTGGGGTAAATATCTATACACCAACCAAAAATAGAGAAAATAAAAGCTCATTTTAACTTTACCGTCAAGATACCGACTATTGCTGCAGCTTGAGTTTGTCGTTGTTGAAGAGGTGGTGTCGCAGCTGACTTGCTGTTGTGAAGAAGAGAAATTGAGTTGTTACTGTCACAGTTTTGATCCCTTATGGTGAACTAGTCGAGCTGAGCTTGAGGTGATCTTGAACTGTTTCTTCCACTGGATGACTCAATAACAATGCGCCGCAACTGGACTTTTACAGCGAAGACATGATCTTCCGAATTCTAACGTCGTCGCTCTTTCGCCATGGATTACGGTAACTTCTGTTCCTCCAAATGGGATAAACAAACCTGTATAAATTTCAAAAATACAACACATAGATGACAATATAGATTCCCAACTGATTCTAAAAGGGAACAGATGAATGTTTGATATTTGTGCGGGTTAAGGAGAAAACGGTGTTAGGGTTTAATGAAGGGTCAAGGGAGGTTGAGATGGCGGAGGAGGGTGGTGGCTGTTTTGATGATTTGGGGGAAAAAACGGTTCTCCGGTGGCGAATTTGTGTAGAGAAAGGAGGGTTTGTGTTTTGCGGCGTCGTTTTTGTGTTTGAGGGATGATGAATAGTGTTTTTTTTTTACTCTGAATTTTCTTTCTCTTAAATACACAGTCTAGTAAAACCCTAACGGCCCACTAACCAATGGGCCTTCCTTTCACTCCAAAAATTTGGCCTTCTTTTTTTTCTCATTATCTTATTAACAAATATTAAATATTAACAAAATATAATAGTTAAATCTAACTTAATATTTACAACTATTTAATAAATATTAACAATGACTATTAAATAAATATTCAAATAAAACAAACTAAAATTTATAAAAAACGAAAAAAGTTTAAGAAAATAATATTCACAAAATGTTCTTAGGCCACGTGTCACACCTTAATTGGTTAAAAGGATAAAGTTCTGAAAAATCAACCAATTTCGAGCGTACATGTTGTCTAAATAACAAGAAAATAGGCAGGCAATGCACAAGTAAAAGTAGAATGAAAAGAAACAAAAGTATTTACAAATGGGTAGGACAAATTTAGGGTATGACAGATGCCCCTATCTAATTGGCTTAAACCTAGGGGAATGAACTGCGGCAGCGTTCATTTTTACAGGTGGAAGTCAATTAGATATGAAGAAAACCCTGAATTTGTCCGAAAAGAAAAGAGATGTTCGGGTATTGAAATGTTGGATGGGGTATATCTCTGAGCAAACTATGGACAAGTGGCAAAAGGTCATCACCACCAAAAGGGTGATGAAACCCACACGGCTACTACCACCAAAGGATTGTAAAGCAAAACACAATCGCACAATCTGACATTAATGACTGTGAGAGACCCCCACCAAAAGGATGACAGAGCGAAACTCACACAGAATCGCACAATCTATCATTAATGACTATGATAGACCCCCCACCAAAAGGATGAAGGAGCGAAACACAAACAAAATCGCACAATCTATCATTAATGACTATGATAGACCCCCCACCAAAAGGATGACGGAGCGAAACACAAACAAACTATCGCACAATTTATCATTAATGACTATGATAGACCCCCCACCAAAAGGATGACGGAGCGAGATACAAACAAACTATCGCACAATCTATCATCAATGACTATGATAGACCCCCACCAAAAGGATGACGGAGCGAAACTCACACAAAACAATATCGCACAATCTATCATTAATGACTATGATAGACCCCCCACCAAAAGGATGACGGAGCGAGACACAAACAAACTATCGCACAATCTATCATTAATGACTATGATAGACCCCCCACCAAAAGGATGACGGAGCGAAACACAAATAAACTATCGCACAATCTATCATTAATGACTATGATAGACCCCCCACCAAAAGGATAACGGAGCGAAAACACAAAAACTGTCGCACAATCTATCATAAATGATTATGATAGACCCCCCACCAAAAGGATGACGGAGCGAAACTCACACCAGCCACTACCACCAAAAGGACGATAGGGCAAACACAATCGCACAATCTGACATCGACGAAATGCCAGACCCACCACCAAAAGGATGACGGAGCGAAACTCACACCGGCCACTACCACCAAAAGGATGATAGGGCAAACACAATAAAAGGTTACCAACATTGAAAGGATGCAGGCTATGTTGAACCGACGAAGTTCGTCTATCACCAAAAGGATGATAGTAAGGCAATTGACAACGGTCGCGCTTGCTTGGTACAACTCAATGGGGAACACCCAAGAGGAAGATTGAATTGAAATGAGTCAACGGGGTACGCCCACCGTCTTTGTTTGGAGATCATAGTTTTGCTGAAATGATTTCATGGTTACGCCCATGAATTCTGAAGGGGATGCCCCTGACTGGGCTGAGTTTGTCTTGATGTCTTGTTTTGGTCAATAAAAGGTTGAACAACTTTGTGAGGAACGCTCACGGTTTTGCTGAAGATGCCCCTGACTGGGCTGGATCTTGCACTTAAGGTCTTTGGATTTGCCCAACAAAAGGTTGAACAACTTCGTGGGGAACGCCCACGATCTTGAATGGTATGCCCCTGGCTGGGATGAATGTTAACTTGAAGATCTGATCAATCACGAGGTCAAAATACGTCATGGGAAATACCCATGGTCTTGAAAAGACTGCCCCTGACTAGGCTGAATCTTGCTTTGAATATTTTGAAACTTGGTGGGAGAAACCCACAATCACAGAAGATTGCCCCTGACTGGGCTGATGATTGCTTTGAAGCTCTTGATATTCGTGGGAGAAATCCACGACCTTTGTGGAAGATGTCCTGATTGGGCTGCCGATGGTCTTGGAAATCTTCGGGATTGATCCTGGACCTTGACTTGCATATGTGAATGCTTGATGATATGATATTCCATAACGAATGGAAGTGCAAATGCAAATGCTGACGAGTAGAGATGCAAGAGTTGGGGAAGTATGATATGATTTGAGTATGCATATGATGCAAGATGCTTATGATTGCGAATGCAATGCGTATGATGCACGTGATTGCAGACGGGTAATTGGAAATGCAAGTGGAGACGCCAGTGTGGTAGACTCTGGGTAGTTGCCAATGAGGTTTGGACTTTGGGTGGTGGGAGGGATTGACTTCCTCGACACGCAGTTTGTTGAAGACGTCATGATTGAAGCAGCAGATGATGCTCTGGATGCTGCGAGTCTGGGTACTCGGTGTTATACTGTGAATTTGCTTCAGAGAAGGTTGCAGCTCTGCTTGATGATTAGGGTAACTTGGTCCTGCCCCAGTCGAAATATGGTAATGATATGCCCCTGCTTGAGCTGTTTGAATGATTTGCCCCAGCCTGTGGGCTTTGAAATAATCTTGCCTCGTGTGCGCCACTGAAAGTCAAATTCCTCTTCGATTGCCCTTTGCTGGAGTGTCTTTGAATACCTAGCACTGATTTGCAAATAAAATTGTACATTCACAAATGGTAATATTAATGCAAAGTTTGATGCAAGATTTGAAAAAGATGTGTCATTTATTGAGAGTGTCGTGATAGTGAGATGAATGGACCGTTAGCCCAAACATTGTGCTGTTTGATTGGTGTAAAAGATATTGCAAGGATAACGACACCAATGCTGGTGATTAGCAATCATGTGAGGAGTCAGGTTACGCAACCTTGCGATGTTATGCTTTCAGAATAAACCCCGCCTCAATTAGGTCTTTCAAGGGTTGTAACGTGGTCTGGTTCACGGTTATGAAACAAAAGGTTATTAGGCTCAAAGTATGATTTGCACCCACCCCTTCTTCTTAATGATCTCTAGTCCTACGCTCAGTTAATTCTACACTGTCTTGACGGTATAAACTTGATGGTTCAAGGTTTGCTCGACGTGGAAGTCACCTTATTTGGATGGATGTCAGTGCCCCTTTGATTTGGGTGGCCACTGAATCTTATTTTGTTTTTGTTGAGGGTTTCGGGGTCCTCTTCTGCTTTTGTTTTTGATCCCTAACTTTTGCATGGATTGATCTTGCTTGTCAGATCCATCGGGATTGCCTTGATTTTGCCTAAGTCCCCTCTAAGGTGTTTGACTTAGCAGGCTTTTGATTTTTTTCCTTTTTTTTTGGATTTTGTTGTGACTGCCCTGTTGTGAGTCATTGTTGAGCAACCGTCTTTTGGATTTTGCTTTGTTGATTCGAGTGCGGGGTTGAATTATCTGAACACTACCCTGCCCCCAGGTTAAGTGTAAGGTTTGAATATCCGAAGGAAACTGCTACTCCTAGGCTCGAAGTGGTTTACTAGGGATTAACTCCTTATATCTCCAGTGTTTGGGGAATTGAAGCAATGCCTGTACATCATTGAAGAGATTCGATCTGAAAGCATACGGTTTGCAATTATGGGTATCTCGTTTTCATCATCCTCCCTCAAATCATGCTAAACAACAGTGAATAGAGTGGGGTGAGTAAACGTATCGGTGATAAGTGAAAAATGAGTGAATACGACATAACTAATTCAAAACATGCATAAATGATACATTAATGAAACCAGATACGAATGGCAATTGTTCAAAGCATACAGTACTTAAACACACAAAGACAAAATATAAGAAATGCGAAAGATTAAATGGCAGCATGACGGCCTTCTTCAGAGAATGGACTTGACTTGATTGGATTCGATGTTGGCACTAGTTGGCCGATGGAAACGGATCGTTGATGATATTCGGAGACTTTCCATTGAAGTTGATAGCATCCCTGTTGATCATGTCTTGAATTATGTGCTTGAAAGCTCTGCAGTCCTCAATGGTGTGACCTGGAGCGCCCTTATGAAACTCACAATGAGCATTTGCATCATAGTTGGCAGGAATGACAGTTGGGGGAGCCAAATCTCTTAGAACAATAGCCTTTTCTCCATCAACTGAGCAAAGATACTAGCATATTTCATTGGCAGGCGATCAAAAACTCTATCTGGCCTCCACGTTCTCTGCTGACGCTGTGGGTGGGTACCTTGTCGTTGCTGAGTTGCTTGCATCTGCTGTTGCTGAGGAGGATACTGATATCCTTGCTGGTTGTAGGCTTGTTGCTGAGGAGCCTGTTGTCGTGGCATCTGAGCTTGCACTGCTTGAACAGCTGGCTGATAAGGCATTGGAGCATATTGCGCAACAGCAACATATGGATACTGATAGTAGGGAACTTGATAAGGCATAGGAGCAGGAGCTTGTTGGGAAGCTTGCCCTTTCTGCAAAAAGATGGCATTTGTTTCGCCCTCCTTCTTCTTGTATCCATTGAAAGGCTTCTTGGCATTAGCCTGGCTGTTAGGACCTCCTGGGATCTTTCCACTCTTCAGTCCTTCTTCAATTCTCTCACCGATGATCACCAAGTCAGAGAATCCAGCGGAGACACTACCGATCAGCTTTTCGTAGTATTGGCCTTGTAAAGTACCCATGAAGATGTCAATCAGTTCACGGTCAACAAGAGGTGGATGCACCCTTGCGGCTAGCTCTCTCCATTGTTGTGCGTACTCCTTGAAGGATTCGCTGTCCTTCTAAGTCATACTCTGAAGCTGAGTACGGTTTGGAGTGAGATCAGTGTTATACTTGTACTGCTTGACAAATGCATCGGCTAGCTCGGCCCAAGTGCGCACACTGTTACGTTCCAGCTGCATATACCATTCGAGTGATGCCCCAGACAAGCTATCTTGGAAGCAATGAATCATAAGCTTTTCGTCTCTGGCATAGGCAGCCATCTTGCGACAATACATCTTCAAATGAATATTTGGGCAACTAAGACCTTTGTACTTCGAAAATTCGGGCACCTTGAACTTGGGAGGAATGACAACATCAGGCACCAAGCACAATTCCAAAGCACTGAAAGAATTTGAGTTATGCCCCTCCATGGCTCGGAGTTTCTCGGCTAGATCTCGGCACATCTTCATGGCTTCAGAATCTTGAGCAGCAAGAGGACTGGCAATGGGGATAGCAGCATGATAGTTCTGAACATCATCATACTGATCCATCAAAGTATCTTCGATATGAGGAACTGGGATTTGCACAACAATAGGCTGGGCCTGCGGGATAACTCTAACAGTAACTCCAGGCGTTGGGATTGGCTGAGAAATGTTCCTTCGGCCACGTTATTGAAGTTCAACGGCATCCCATGAGAATTTGGAATTGGAACCAAAGGGATGGCAGTAGACCCTTGTCCTTGACCATTGTTGACGACAGCAGCGGCTTCACGCTATTCTTCCTCTCTTCTGGCTGTGAGGATGGCTTCGAGGATCTGGTCGATCTTTCCTTTCATAGAGTCCAGCTTTTCCCTGAAGGCGGCTTGCTCCTGCTGAATCTGCTCCATCATTCGTCTTATATTGGCTCTAGTTGCGTACTGGTGTCGAGGAATCAGCTTGATTTACTGGAGAGGAAGGAACGAAGACATAAGATTCTGTTGAAGGACTGGAAATGCAAAATGCACAACATATGAAATGCAATGCGAATGATATGCAAGATGCAATGCAAGATACAAGATCCAGGATCCCAAGATCATAGTTCGTACAGCTCCTGAAGCTGGTAACTGTGATAGATAAGTAACCATAATTCCTGCTCAAAGAAAATTGACAGGTACGACCTATACGGGAAGATCTAAACATTCTACCCATAAACCCACTTACGGGATGGTTTCTACGTTTGGTTCCCAGGATCACGGACACTAGTCGTATTAGCGTCACGCAACAGGTTGGCCGTATTATGACGATAATGACAATAAGGTCTCTCCTGAGCGGGGTCCTCGTGCTAGGCGCACAAGGAGCGGGTCCTTGGAGACTAACACTACACGACCACCAATATCGGAACTGGTGCTAACAAAAGGTTCCCAGAATCACGGACCCTTCATTAATCAAGTCGTGCAACAGGCTAGCTGTGTTACAACGAGATCTACGAATAGGTCTCCTCTGGAGGAGCTTTCATGCTAGGCACACAAGGAGCGAATCCTCGGTGACTAACACTACTCAACTACCAATTCTAAACTATGTGTTCTCTCTGCTTTTACCAAAGCTCGGGTGTAGAGCTTTACTCATGATGTCATCCCCAGAACCAACAGGCACACAAGATAACAATCATAAATAATATCCACAAGAGAGCAAATACAAAAAGAAAACAAATAAAAAACAAACACTCCTCACAGACCAAAAGATAGGCTCGACTCTCTGTTTGCATGGAGCAAAATGTCCCCAGCAGAGTCGCCAGCTGTCGCACCTCAAAAAATCACGGAGACATTTCGGAGAAACGACCCTCGCGCGAAAGGCGCGGAAATGCGGTTCGACAGAGTCGCCACCGAACTTTATTTTTCCCGAATAAACGGGAGAGGAAAATATTGAGAAAACCTCTTAAAATGAAAGGACAGGAATAGGGTTGTCGCAACCATGTTTCGGGTTCGGGAGTCGGTTACGTGAGGGGAAGGTATTAGCACCCCTCACGTCCGTCGTACTCGACGGGAACCTCTTTAGGTAATTGTGGGGAGTGTTGTTTAGGTTTACTTGTTTTCTTCTCGTTGTTAAAGGTAGAATTGGTAGGGTAAAAGGTTAAAGACGCTAAGGAGAGATGGGTGGTTAGAGGATAGGGTGCTCGCCAAGGATTGGGAGCCTTGTGCCTACGTATGCTCATTCGGACGAGAATGAGAAATCAGAGCGTCGTAGTTCGACTACGGATAAGGATGGGGGAAAATGGAAGATGGATAGAAGTGTGGAATAGGGGGAAAGAATGTGAAATGTGCTCGCCAAGATCATCGCAATCTTGTGCCTACGTATCTTACATTCGGACGAGAATGAAGAATCAGAGCAGTCGTAGTTCGTGGTAACAACCACGAAAAGATGAGGTTTGAATTGGTTTGACGTTGAGTTGAGAGACGAAAGAGTGACTGACAAACAACCTAAGGGTGTGCCCCAAGAGCTTGTCACTCAAGAATTCAAGGAATGCGAGATCCCAAGAACCCAGATCTTTCGGAAATTGAGTTAAATAAGTTGAAGATAAGAATTGGATGTTTTGAAATCGAAAGAATGAACTAATAACAACTCGGGGGGGAGCCCAAGAGTTACTCATTCGAATATTCAAAGAATGCTAGATTCTAGGAATATCCCTCTTTCGTAAGTTTAAAAAACGTTTGTGAAAAGATCGAATCGAAAAATGGCATGCGAGGCCAAAGGAAGTTGGTTTGAAAATGGCTCGACGACGTGTCGAAGATTTGATTGAAAATGAAACCGACTTGACGACGTGTCAAGGGTTAAGATTGGGAGAAACGATATTAGTCCCTAAGGGTGCCCCTAATATCGAAACCACGAGGAATTGTGAAGTGTGTGCGAAATATCGATGGTTGCGAATGCGTATGAACACTCGACTTAAGACACGTTTGAAAATGTTTGAGTTTGAAAAAGTCGAAAGGTTGAGTGAATAACAACTCAAGAGCGTGCCTCAAGAACTATCCACTCGAAGATTCAAAGAATGCTAGATTCCAAGAACCTTCTTCTTTCGATCGAGAAAGATATTTTGAAGAATTGAATCGAGGGTATGAAAAAGGATTGTGGTACGAGAGGTGAGAATACGATATTGGATTTTTAAAATAAGAGAAATGACAATTATTTGATAAATGAGACGTAGGCCTCACAACCAATTAATTGGGGTATTATCGAAATGCTAGATCTCGACGACATCTTTTTCCTTTGGAGAATGTTTGAATGAACGACAGAAATATCACACAGAATGCTAGATTCCTATAATATTTCTTTGTCCAAAATAGTGTATTTAAAACGAAAAGTTGAATAATACATTATTTAAGGTGTACACCTCGCTAATTGATCGCGACTTTCTATGTCTAATACAACTAACTGCAAGTGCATAGTCTATCGCGTAGTAATAAAAGATATCGATCCCACAGGGACTCGTAATCAAACTAGTGTTCTCGGGAGTTACTATGTTTAGCTAGGTAGAATATGTTTTAAGGGAATAAGGTTGTCACTAAAAGGGGAAACTAAGATTACTATTTAGATTTTAATTAATTGAATCGATACGTAGTAATTGTGTTCTTCAGGGATTTGATAAGTTACTGGTGTAGGAAATAGTTTTCACAGTTCATTTAAGCAGAAAATGGAGATTTGAAGACTCTCGTCTCACAATGGTTATTGACGCTAATCATAATCCTAAGGGCCTAACGTACACTTTCGTATTCCGTTCGGGGTTAAAATTACTTTTTGGAAATCTCTAAGTTCTAATTCGTTTTAAAGTGCTTTCGCTGTTATTAAAACAAATGCCTAGTGTTTACTATCTGACCTTACCGCAACTTTCGCTTGTTGGTTCGTATCTTAATTAATTTCCCACTTTCGTGGCAAAACTACTTTAAAATAAGTTCTCGCTTTCGCGACGAAGTTTATTTCGTAAATCAATTTTAAACACTTAGACCATAAGTTATTTTTATGAAAAGAAAGTTTTCAAACAAGAGTTATCAAATCCCATTCGAATTATTACTACATATCGATTACCTGAGTTTAGCTAGACATGGAATTTGGAAAAGCAAAACATAAATAATAATAATAAATAATAAATTGCATTATGATAAAATAGAAGTCGATCAAAATGAAAACCTGTAAATAATGCCAATTGGCCTTGAGGCAGATCCTCCACAGATGTTGGCAGGATTCTGTCTTTAGTTCCAATTCGATCGTACAGTGCAGTAACGATTACAGAAGAGCGGAAATGGGAATGAGTAAAATGGCAGGGAAATAAAGGAAAGGGATACAAATAAAACTGGAGAAATGGATACAAATAATAACTGAAAGTAAATTGCTCTGGAAATTAAATTTGGCAGCACTTCGTGGTATATATGCAGCTCTCTTTTTGAAGTCCCCTGCTTCCCTTTTTATAGAAGTGGAATTCCAACGGTTACCTCTGAGGATGGTGGACCTTGAGGCAGATAATTTAGGGAGTAGTGGACCATTTAATGGGAATTGGAACTGCTCTTTTGACGTGTAATCTGAGTGGGGCGTTTTTGCCTGCATGACGGTCGTCACAAGGTGTGACGGTCGTCACCCGTGTGACGGTCGTCATGCATCTGTGACGGTCGTCACATCAGCAAAAATTGTCTGCTGCGCTTTTCATTGTGTTTTCACTCCTTTTTCATCCATATTTCATCTGGGATTGCTTCTTTTCTTCATGTTGCCTTGTTTAGACGTGATCGTTGAATACCTGCAAAAACATCAGACAAATACATGGAAATAACCCGAAATCAGATCGAAAACGGTTAGACTTTAGTTGAATTGTGCATGAAAATATCTATATGATTTCGTGTTATCACTAATGATCATCCGAAAATCCAAGAAATGCTAGACTTCAAAGATTCAATTTGCTTTGAAAAAGTACTCGAGGTGAGTCGAGGTTTGAATTTAAGTTTTAAGCGTGTGCACTAGCAAAGTGGGCTAGTCTTCTAAGTGACCAATTAGAAATAATTGATCAAATAGGTGTCACTGTAAGGAAGCCCAGGATTAAGCTTTAAATGTTGTGTATTGTGACAAAAGGTTGATGGCGAGGCTTTGAAACACTCGACTTACGTAGGTGAAAATGACTCGATGAATCGAGAATTATTTTTTACAGGTTTTGAAAAGAATTGAACATTTAAAAATGAACGACGAAACGACCGCAACTCAAGGCGTACGCCTCAAGAGCTGTCCTTTAAGGATCCAAGGAATGCTAAACTCCAAGAATCCACTACCTTCATTGTTTTTAAAAAAACATTAATTATCTTATATTAAAAATATAAATAATTAATTAAGATTTAATAAAAAAAATAAAAAAAAAACATTTAGATATTGTGGAATAAATTGAGTTAAGCTAATAATACTTAAACGAGATTTAATAACAAAACTTTTGAAATAAACTAAGAATAATAGTAACCTTAAATTAATATTATTGCCATCCATCACTAATTAAATAGTTAATAATAGAATAATGATTAGCAATTCCAAGCTTGAAATAAGGAGCAGTGGACCCTTTCTAAAACCAACATCCCAATATCCTATCTCAATTCCAAATTTGCAGAGAAAAACGAATTGTTCCAAAACTATATTAAATCTCAAAATACCATCAAGACTAAATTAAATCTCCAATCACTTATGAAATTAAATCCAAAAAATTCATTTACACAAATCAATCTAATTTAATTCATCAAAACCTACAAAAACTATTCACTAGTGTATTAACAATTTCAAACGCAACATAATCACTGTAATGTAATATCAGCATCTTATATACGGCATTCAAAACATGATATCACACTAGCAGCAACTTAGAAAGATAGTTTACAAACTCAAAATCAACATGATATCATTAAAAGGTAATGCGACCAAAATCATATTCAAGCCGGCTACGCAAAGCAATCGGAAAAAAAAGAACAACAACAATATAGTTTTAACAGCAACAATTTCAACTGATATTTGACCGAAGTTCTTTTTTAAAAGGCATAGCAGGGATCTATCGAAATCACAACGGGTTCAAACCAGAAAACTCAACCTACCATACAATATCCAACATAAATTATAACACAAATGGCACATCTCAAACTATATCTCATAATCAAAACGCTATTATAAAAAAAAGTGCATTACGGTTACAAATATTGCTTGATTTTAAACGCAACAAACTTTAGCATACCGCAACAGCAGCATAGCAATATATACACAATACTGAAACTGAACACTGCCTCATCACTGAACAGAAACAACAATTTGCAAAATCGGATTAGTAAGAATAAAACATCCTCATAGCAACATACATACCACTTTCAAAATTTATAGCAGAAAAATAACAAAAAATAAACAGTAAAGTAAAATCGATAACCAATGAAATCTAGAAATTGAAAGATAACCACAGTATAATCTAACAAATATTGGGGTAAATATCTATACATCAACCAAAAATAGAGAAAATAAAAGCTCATTTTAACTTTACCGTCAAGATACTGACTATTGCTGCAGCTTGAGTTTGTCGTTGTTGAAGAGGTGGTGTCGCAGCTGACTTGCTGTTGTGAAGAAGAGAAATTGAGTTGTTACTGTCACAGTTTTGATCCCTTATGGTGAACTAGTCGAGCTGAGCTTGAGGTGATCTTGAACTGTTTCTTCCACTGGATGACTCAATAACAATGTGTCGCAACTGGACTTTTACAGCGAAGACATGATCTTCCGAATTCTAACGTCGTCGCTCTTTCGCCATGGATTACGGTAACTTCTGTTCCTCCAAATGGGATAAACAAACCTGTATAAATTTCAAAAATACAACACATAGATGACAAGACGAGTATCATGACGACACTGGACTACGAGTCTCCGGAGGTCTCCTTTTTATGCAAATCGGTCTCAGTCATGCTACCGTATCTTGGTGTCAAGGTTCTCGTGGCAAGTTCACCCTGTTTGTTCTAGCGCAATCACATTAAGCCCGTTGTCCGCACACTTTCATGGCAAGTCGACCTGTTAGTGAATATGATCTCGTTTTTGTTTTTGATCTTCTTCATTGATCATAATTTGGTGTCATTGATTTTTCAATGAGTTTTTCGTGCCGTTGGGCTAAATGCTCGGGTGAGGAGCACCTAACTTAGAAGGAAACGTATCTTATATTCTTGGGCTTTTTAGATCTCTTTTCATGATTTTTCATCTTTTTGGAGATCATACACTTATTTGCATCGGTCGCTCGCTTAGAAGCGTTTTTAGGATGGTGCTGACTGCTAGTATAAACTACTTGGGGTTGAGTTTGCGTAGACACTTGAGACTTTGGTACACGTAGGTGGTGAAACCGACTCGCATAAAATAGAGATCTAAGGTGTCTGGACGATACTGGTTTTGTTAGAACTGTCGTTTCCTCGGAGTTTCAAAACTCGGTTTGAACTCAGGTGCATTCTCGTGATGCTTTTGCTTTTGAGGAACAATTGAAAGTTTTTGTTTACGTTGAATAATGTGGGGATAGTTTGCGTAACGTGAAAAATATATAGACGCGCTTTATTTGCTAGAAATAGGAAGTGTAAAAATAGATATTACCAGAATTTAAAGTGCAGTGAAATGGAAATACAGGAAATAAGGGAAGTTCAAAATACAATGGAAATAAGGCTCCGCTCCCACACTATCTCGATCAGTGTCCTCACTGATTCTTGAAGCATGCGAGAGGGAGATACAACTGAAAATGAAAATACAAAGAACTGAAATATAGTAATCAATGAAGGAAAAAAATAAAAATCTAGTCCAGGGGCCTGTCACGTCCACGCTGGCGTCCCTTGGCTCTAGCAAGGGCTACTCGATCCTCATAGCTCATGGCTCCGGTGTGGTAGACCGTGTCGCGGAGTCCTTCGACCTGCAGGGTCAGATTCGCTAGACTCTCAGTGATCGTAGCTTGGCCGGTGTGAAGTTGTTGCATTTGAGTTTGGTGGCAAGCTTCGAACTGGTCAGCTCGCTGGTTCTGCTGCTGCAGCATCGTGAGTATTTGTGCCTGCTGGTCTAGGGAGCGACGGAGGTCCTCTTCGGTGTAGTCGGGCACGGGATGGTGACGGCGGCGGCGGGATGATGTACCTACTGGATGAGGAGGCTGCGATGCCTCTGGCTGCTCGGACCTGTCCAACTCAGCTTGGATTTCATCTTCGGAATCATGAGTGGGTTCCTGAGTAGGAACAGCGGCAGCAGGAGGGGCAGTGAGGTCGAACAACCAGTTGGTACGGTCCTCAGGATGGATGCGGGTGCGGGACGGAAGGATGATGCTTCGGACTGTCTTGCCACGCACAACCGGATGATATTTCCCGTCAGCTCGGGAGCGGATGAGATGGGAGGCCCTGCAGTGGTCGGTGTCAAGGAACACCGAGGGGATGGATTGGAGGTGCTGGAGGCGATCGCCAAGGTTCAGCCCAAGTGCAATCACCGTGACAATCCCGCCAAAGTAGAATGGCTTCGAGCCATGGTTGCAGTTGGCCTGAATGTGAGCCAGCAGAAACGGGGTAGCGTTGACGGGTTCATTGTTGAAGACGCAATGTAGAAAGAAGAGCTCCTTGGAGTTCACTTTGTGGTTGTTGTCTCTTGCGAAGATGGTGTTGCTCAACGCTCTGTGAAAGTACCTGATGGCGGGGTTATAGATGTGAGTGGCGTGCAGGGAGTCCCAACCATCGACATTTAGGCCGCTCAACTGATACCACAGCGCGAAGGCTTCGTGCTGGAACTGATCAGTGATGCGGCGATGAGCGTTGTCGCTACGGGGTAGCTGTAGGATGCTGGCAATCTGGTTTTGGTGCATCTGATAGTTAACGCCAAACATCCGGAAGCAAGCGGCACCTGAGTGCTGGTTGAGTTCGCCGCTGCTGGTGATGTATGAGAACGAACTCAAGAACTCAAGGGTGAGCTGTTCGTAGGTCGGCTGGGGGTTGGAGCAGAGGTTCCAGATGCCTGCTCGTTGAAGCATCCAGGTTACACCTTCGAGGAGTCTGAGCTCCGTAAGTGATGGAATGTGCGGGTAGTGAGTTGGCTGGAGCGACCTCTGATGAAATACAATGTACTGTGTTCGTTGTCTCTCGCCTAACTCGCCCTCAGGGAAGGAAATGTTGCTGATATCTGCGTTTCCAGCCATTGTTGAAGATGGAGAGGTTTCAGAGGTTTTGGGGTTTTTCGGCGGAGAGGGAAAAATGACAGAACGGTGGTTTGGAGGTTGAATTTGGAGTTGAGGTTTATAGTTCAATTGGGGAGGACGAAAATCGTAGTGGGGTATGAATTTTGGAAGTTTGAAAGTGATAATGGGGGGAGTGGAGGGGAACACGACCCCTGTTATATCAGATTGCAGTTCTGGGCTGCGTGACGGTCGTCACAAGGGTGTGACGGTCGTCACCCGTGTGACGCTCGTCATGGGGCTGTGACGGTCGTCACAGCAGCAAAATCTGCAGAACACAGAATTTTGCTCTGAGGACGTACTCGTGGTGATTTTAAAGCATAGTATTGCTACGGTGATGTAATATAACAGCCAACAATCAATAAATAATGCGAAAACAGAATAATTGGATAAAAAACTAGAATTGAAATAACATAAAATGGAAACAATTGTATGTAGTACATAATGAAACGAACAATGCGAAAATTCCAAGTGAGTAAATTAAACTAAACTAGACTAGACTAAACTGAGACTACTGCTACGAGCTAATAACTAATCCTTTATTTCCCTTTCAATTCCTCATTCCCATTTCCGCTCTTCTGTAATACCTATTGCACTGTACGATCAATTTGGAACTAAAGATCAGAATCCTGCCAACATCTGTGGAGGATCTGCCCAAAGGCCAATTGGCATTATTTACAGGTTTTCATTTTGATCGACTTCTGTTTTAATTATAATGCAATTTATTATTTATTATTATTATTTATGTTTTATTCTTCCCAATTCCATGTCTAGCTAAACTTAGGCAATCGATATGTAGTAATAATTCGAATGGGATTTGATAAATCTTGTTTGAAAACTTTCTTTTCACAAAAATAACCTATGGTCTAAGTGTTTAAAATTGATTCACGAAATAAACTTCGTCGCGAAAGCGAGAACTTATTTAAAAGTAGTTTTGCCACGAAAGTGGGAAATTAATTAAGATACGAACCAACAAGCGAAAGCTGCGGTAAGGTCAGATAGTAAACACTAGGCATTTGTTTTAATAACAGCGAAAGCACTTTAAAACGAATTAGAACTTAGAGATTTCCAAAAAATAGTTTTAACCCCGAACGGGATACGAAAGTGTACGTTTGGCCCTTAGGATTATGATTAGCGTCAATAACCATTGTGAAACGAGAGTCTTCAAATCTCCATTTTCTGCTTAAATAAACTGTGAAAACTATTTCATACACCAGTAACTTATCAAATCCCTGAAGAACACAATTACTACGTATCGATTCAATTAATTAAAATCTAAACAGTAATCTTAGTTCCCCCTTTTAGTGACAATCTTATTCCCTTAAAACATATTCTACCTAGCTAAACATAGTAACTCCCGAGAACACTAGTTTGATTACGAGTCCCTGTGGGATCGATATCTTTCATTACTACGCGATAGACTGTGCACTTGCAGTTAGTTGTATTAGACATAGAAAGTCACGGTCTACCACACCGGAGCCATGAGCTATGAGGATCGAGTAGCCCTTGCTAGAGCCAGAGGACGCCAGCGTGGACGTGACAGGCCCCGGGACTAGATTTTTATTTTTTTCCTTCATTGTTTACTATATTTCAGTTCTTTGTATTTTTATTTTCAGTTGTATCTCCCTCTCGCATGCTTCAAGAATCAGTGAGGACACTGATCGAGATAGTGTGGGAGCGGAGCCTTATTTCCACTGTATTTTGAACTTCCCTTATTTCCTGTATTTCCATTTCACTGCACTTTGAATTCTGGTAATATCTATTTTTACACTTCCTATTTCTAGCAAATAAAGCGTGTCTATATATTTTTCACGTTACGCAAACTATCCCCACATTATTCAACGTAAACAAAAACTTTCAATTGTTCCTCAAAAGCAAAAGCATCACGAGAATGCACCTGAGTTCAAACCGAGTTTTGAAACTCCGAGGAAACGACAGTTCTAACAAAACCAGTATCGTCCAGACACCTTAGATCTCTAGTTTATGCGAGTCGGTTTCACCACCTACGTGTACCAAAGTCTCAAGTGTCTACGCAAACTCAACCCCAAGTAGTTTATACTAGCAGTCAGCACCATCCTAAAAACGCTTCTAAGCGAGCGACCAATGCAAATAAGTGTATGATCTCCAAAAAGATGAAAAATCATGAAAAGAGAGCTAAAAAGCCCAAGAATATAAGATACGTTTCCTTCTAAGTTAGGTGCTCCTCACCCGAGCATTTAGCCCAACGGCACGAAAAACTCATTGAAAAATCAATGACACCAAATTATGATCAATAAAGAAGATAAAAAACAAACAAAAAAACGAGATCATATTCACTAACAGGTCGACTTGCCATGAAAGTGTGCGGACAACGGGCTTAATGTGATTGCGCTAGAACAAACAGGGCGAACTTGCCACGAGAACCTTGACACCAAGATACGGTAGCATGACTGAGACCGATTTGCATAAAAAGGAGACCTCCGGAGACTCGTAGTCCAGTGTCGTCATGATACTCGTCTTGTTCCTACCAAGAATCCCGGTTTTTCCAAACTCTGCGAACGAAGAAGCAGCCTCGTGCTTGCTGACTTTTCCACGTTTTACTTGAGGACAAGCAAAGATTCAAGCTTAGGGGAGTTTGATAACACGAAATCATATATATATTTTCATGCATAATTCAACTAAAGTCTAACCGTTTTCGATCCGATTTCGGGTTATTTCCATGTATTTGTCTGATGTTTTTGCAGGTATTCAACGGCGCCAAAAACTTGATCGCGCCTGGAGTTACTCCATTTGCTTTCACTGTGTCTGCGTATTGTACAAACTTCGTTAGATGTTCGTTCGGATCCTCAGTTGCGTTTCCTGAGAATTGGTTTTGTTGTACAGCCGATAGCAATGATGGTTTCAGCTCAAAATCATTTTGGGTAATAGCTGGGGCAGCAATGCTACTTCTAGGCTCCATCTGAGATGGTGTAGCGTATGCCTTCAGCGGTTTGTTCGGAGGTCCTTCAGCCACCGTTGGTTCTTCTTCGGATTTGGGAATGGGAGTGAGAGGATCGGGAATGTTATGTTTGAGTTGGTACTCAATGATTCCGCTTCTTAGATGTAAGAAGCGTTCTAGTTCTGCGACTGAAGGTTTCAAGATATCGCTTTGTGGGCGATCACTTGGCATACAATCGACAGCACTAGTAAAGGAAAAATGAAAATTGTTTACCTAGTCTATACGGCGTAACAGAGGGTTACACTATTGACTAAACGGATCCCCGGCAACGGCGCCAAAAACTTGATCGCGACTTTCTATGTCTAATACAACTAACTGCAAGTGCACAGTCTATCGCGTAGTAATAAAAGATATCGATCCCACAGGGACTCGTAATCAAACTAGTGTTCTCGGGAGTTAGTATGTTTAGCTAGGTAGAATATGTTTTAAGGGAATAAGGTTGTCACTAAAAGGGGAAACTAAGATTACTATTTAGATTTTAATTAATTGAATTGATACGTAGTAATTGTGTTCTTCAGGGATTTGATAAGTTACTGGTGTAGGAAATAGTTTTCACAGTTCATTTAAGCAGAAAATGGAGATTTGAAGACTCTCGTCTCACAATGGTTATTGACGCTAATCATAATCCTAAGGGCCTAACGTACACTTTCGTATTCCGTTCGGGGTTAAAATTACTTTTTGGAAATCTCTAAGTTCTAATTCGTTTTAAAGTGCTTTCGCTGTTATTAAAACAAATGCCTAGTGTTTACTATCTGACCTTACCGCAACTTTCGCTTGTTGGTTCGTATCTTAATTAATTTCCCACTTTCGTGGCAAAACTACTTTAAAATAAGTTCTCGCTTTCGCGACGAAGTTTATTTCGTAAATCAATTTTAAACACTTAGACCATAAGTTATTTTTATGAAAAGAAAGTTTTCAAACAAGAGTTATCAAATCCCATTCGAATTATTACTACATATCGATTACCTGAGTTTAGCTAGACATGGAATTTCGAAAAGCAAAACATAAATAATAATAATAAATAATAAATTGCATTATGATAAAATAGAAGTCGATCAAAATGAAAACCTGTAAATAATGCCAATTGGCCTTGGGGCAGATCCTCCACAGATGTTGGCAGGATTCTGTCTTTAGTTCCAATTCGATCGTACAGTGCAGTAACGATTACAGAAGAGCGGAAATGGGAATGAGTAAAATGGCAGGGAAATAAAGGAAAGGGATACAAATAAAACTGGAGAAATGGATACAAATAATAACTGAAAGTAAATTGCTCTGGAAATTAAATTTGGCAGCACTTCGTGGTATATATGCAGCTCTCTTTTTGAAGTCCCCTGCTTCCCTTTTTATAGAAGTGGAATTCCAACGGTTACCTCTGAGGATGGTGGACCTTGAGGCAGATAATTTAGGGAGTAGTGGACCATTTAATGGGAATTGGAACTGCTCTTTTGACGTGTAATCTGAGTGGGGCGTTTTTGCCTGCATGACGGTCGTCACAAGGTGTGACGGTCGTCACCCGTGTGACGGTCGTCATGCATCTGTGACGGTCGTCACATCAGCAAAAATTGTCTGCTGCGCTTTTCATTGTGTTTTCACTCCTTTTTCGTCCATATTTCATCTGGGATTGCTTCTTTTCTTCATGTTGCCTTGTTTAGACGTGATCGTTGAATACCTGCAAAAACATCAGACAAATACATGGAAATAACCCGAAATCGGATCGAAAACGGTTAGACTTTAGTTGAATTGTGCATGAAAATATCTATATGATTTCGTGTTATCACTAATGATCATCCGAAAATCCAAGAAATGCTAGACTTCAAAGATTCAATTTGCTTTGAAAAAGTACTCGAGGTGAGTCGAGGTTTGAATTTAAGTTTTAAGCGTGTGCACTAGCAAAGTGGGCTAGTCTTCTAAGTGACCAATTAGAAATAATTGATCAAATAGGTGTCACTGTAAGGAAGCCCAGGATTAAGCTTTAAATGTTGTGTATTGTGACAAAAGGTTGATGGCGAGGCTTTGAAACACTCGACTTACGTAGGTGAAAATGACTCGATGAATCGAGAATTATTTTTTACAGGTTTTGAAAAGAATTGAACATTTAAAAATGAACGACGAAACGACCGCAACTCAAGGCGTACGCCTCAAGAGCTGTCCTTTAAGGATCCAAGGAATGCTAAACTCCAAGAATCCACTACCTTCATTGTTTTTAAAAAAACATTAATTATCTTATATTAAAAATATAAATAATTAATTAAGATTTAATAAAAAAAATAAAAAAAAAACATTTCGATATTGTGGAATAAATTGAGTTAAGCTAATAATACTTAAACGAGATTTAATAACAAAACTTTTGAAATAAACTAAGAATAATAGTAACCTTAAATTAATATTATTGCCATCCATCACTAATTAAATAGTTAATAATAGAATAATGATTAGCAATTCCAAGCTTGAAATAAGGAGCAGTGGACCCTTTCTAAAACCAACATCCCAATATCCTATCTCAATTCCAAATTTGCAGAGAAAAACGAATTGTTCCAAAACTATATTAAATCTCAAAATACCATCAAGACTAAATTAAATCTCCAATCACTTATGAAATTAAATCCAAAAAATTCATTTACACAAATCAATCTAATTTAATTCATCAAAACCTACAAAAACTATTCACTAGTGTATTAACAATTTCAAACGCAACATAATCACTGTAATGTAATATCAGCATCTTATATACGGCATTCAAAACATGATATCACACTAGCAGCAACTTGGAAAGATAGTTTACAAACTCAAAATCAACATGATATCATTAAAAGGTAATGCGACCAAAATCATATTCAAGCCGGCTACGCAAAGCAATCGGAAAAAAAAGAACAACAACAATATAGTTTTAACAGCAACAATTTCAACTGATATTTGACCGAAGTTCTTTTTTAAAAGGCATAGCAGGGATCTATCGAAATCACAACGGGTTCAAACCAGAAAACTCAACCTACCATACAATATCCAACATAAATTATAACACAAATGGCACATCTCAAACTATATCTCATAATCAAAACGCTATTATAAAAAAAAAGTGCATTACGGTTACAAATATTGCTTGATTTTAAACGCAACAAACTTTAGCATACCGCAACAGCAGCATAGCAATATATACACAATACTGAAACTGAACACTGCCTCATCACTGAACAGAAACAACAATTTGCAAAATCGGATTAGTAAGAATAAAACATCCTCATAGCAACATACATACCACTTTCAAAATTTATAGCAGAAAAATAACAAAAAATAAACAGTAAAGTAAAATCGATAACCAATGAAATCTAGAAATTGAAAGATAACCACAGTATAATCTAACAAATATTGGGGTAAATATCTATACATCAACTAAAAATAGAGAAAATAAAAGCTCATTTTAACTTTACCGTCAAGATACCGACTATTGCTGCAGCTTGAGTTTGTCGTTGTTGAAGAGGTGGTGTCGCAGCTGACTTGCTGTTGTGAAGAAGAGAAATTGAGTTGTTACTGTCACAGTTTTGATCCCTTATGGTGAACTAGTCGAGCTGAGCTTAAGGTGATCTTGAACTGTTTCTTCCACTGGATGACTCAATAACAATGTGCCGCAACTGGACTTTTACAGCGAAGACATGATCTTCCGAATTCTAACGTCGTCGCTCTTTCGCCATGGATTACGGTAACTTTTGTTCCTCCAAATGGGATAAACAAACCTGTATAAATTTCAAAAACACAACACATAGATGACAATATAGATTCCCAACTGATTCTAAAAGGGAACAGATGAATGTTTGATATTTGTGCGGGTTAAGGAGAAAACGGTGTTAGGGTTTAATGAAGGGTCAAGGGAGGTTGAGATGGCGGAGGAGGGTGGTGGCTGTTTTGATGATTTGGGGGGGAAAAAACGGTTCTCCGGTGGCGAATTTGTGTAGAGAAAGGAGGGTTTGTGTTTTGCGGCGCCGTTTTTGTGTTTGAGGGATGATGAATAGTGTTTTTTTTTTACTCTGAATTTTCTTTCTCTTAAATACACAGTCTAGTAAAACCCTAACGGCCCACTAACCAATGGGCCTTCCTTTCACTCCAAAAATTTGGCCTTCTTTTTTTCTCATTATCTTATTAACAAATATTAAATATTAACAAAATATAATAGTTAAATCTAACTTAATATTTACAACTATTTAATAAATATTAACAATGACTATTAAATAAATATTCAAATAAAACAAACTAAAATTTATAAAAAACGAAAAAAGTTTAAGAAAATAATATTCACAAAATGTTCTTAGGCCACGTGTCACACCTTAATTGGTTAAAAGGATAAAGTTCTGAAAAATCAACAATTTCGAGCGTACATGTTGTCTAAATAACAAGAAAATAGGCAGGCAATGCACAAGTAAAAGTAGAATGAAAAGAAACAAAAGTATTTACAAATGGGTAGGACAAATTTAGGGTATGACATTCATAAACTTCCATTAGGGTTTTTTTACCCTTACTATATTAATTTGATCCTCGATTGATCTTGTACATATGCTTGCTTGAATTCTCCTGTGATTGCTTCCATTGATTCAACCTTTGCTCGCATATTCAAGTATTTCCTTCATAAACTCTTACCATGATGTATATATATCTCTCTGATTCATGTAAATTCACATGTTGATACACATACTTGGACATACCACACTCATGTCATCCTCGATAACCACCCTTGTTTAAAAGCTTAAACAAACTTATCTTGTTAAGTTTATCTTAATGTTTTTTACACTTCGGGGTTAGGGTTGAACTACAATTGCTCTGATTTCTTCTTAAGGATATGTAGGCATAGGATTGCAAGATCCTGGAGAGCAACCTTTTAGTTTTTCCCTTTTTGTTTATACACAAAAAAATTAGGATACTATCACACCTTAATTTTTGAACCTAAGATCCCACCTCTTTGTGCATCACCCCGCATAGCATCCTTAGGTCATACAGTCTTTGTGTGCGCGTTCTTGTCACTAACCAGCTTGTGCAGGAGCATCAAAATTCAAGTAGAGATAAAAATTATTCTCACAGTCAAATATTTTATGGCATAACCAATTGATCCTGACTTAAGGTCGTCTTAGGGTTTCTATTCGATATGGGCTCCGCTTCCAATTTTTTTTCTTCCTTTCCCCTTCGCTTTAAGGCCATTCTTGGATCAATGCCTTGAAGACATCTCAGTGGATTTCCTGGCTATATCTCATTAAAATAAAGTTTGGGCTCTGGTAATGTTTGGGTCAAGGATGCCTCAGGATTAAATCTCAAGTTTAATACAAGGTGATACTAGATTGGAAAATTCTTTACAAGTTCAAGCCGATTCAAAAATTCAAGGATTACACTTTCAAGAGGAGAAGCAAAAGTCTACAATCTACTTTCAAGAATTAAAAACAATGAAATAAAAGACAATTAAAAAGAAACTTAAACTATCCAAATATCCATTGTAAGTGCTCTTGATTGGCTGCATTTTGTGGCAAAACACTAGAGCATGTATGTATGTCATGACTGATGTTAGTGCATACATAATATGGTCTGTACAGGGTAAGTTGACTTAGCTAAAAGCAAGTTAAGCTGGATGTCATACCCAATGTTATGACTTGGGTCGTATGACATCAAGCGCAGGTTTGTTTTTCTGGTAGCTAGAAACCAGGAAACATAATAGGAGCTCAAGTTGGATATCAGGAGATTTTCTAGAAGCCCTAGGCGGACTGAAATATCCCTGAATTAAGTGGCAAGTGTGCAGATTATTGAAAATAGGTTTGTTATGAATAAAACTTAATTTATGCACCAAGGCCCAAAAGGACTGAAAATTGCTATAAATATCAGAAGAAGCAATCCTGAATAGCAGCTCTTGACAGAAGATCATAGAGTCCTTGTGAGTGAAGAAGGCTAGTCTTCACGTGTGAATTGTGTCTTAGGAATACTTGTACTCCAAGAAATTGTATGTGGTATGATTGCATTGGTTAGGTAGATTCTAAGTTGTGTCTCACTCAAGGCTGTTAAGCAAGAGTGTGTGTTCCTTGATCAAAGCTTTGAAGCAAGATCAAGGTGTGTATGAAGTGGTCTTTCATCATTATTTTGTAAATTGTATATCACTGTGGTGATTGAAGGGGAGTGAGTGGGTATACTCAGGTCTAGAGTGTCTCTAGGTTAAAGTGTCATTGGGTAGGGATTAAGTGAGGAGTGTAAACTGGAGGTTTAACTCTGAATTGATTCTACTGATAGTGAATTTCCTCCCTGGCTTGGTAGCCCTCAGATGTAAGTGTTGTTAACACTGAACTGGGTAAACAACTACTGAGTTATTTACTACTTTCCTTTACAGTTTATTTAGTATAGTCAGTAGCCTATGTCATAGTGGATGTTATAACTTTGGTAATAACATCCATCGTGTGCTTGCCAGAATTTTCAATTAGCATCAGAGCAGGCACCCTGCCTATTTATTCTGGGTGAGATCTAGGGAAATAAAATTCTGTCACCATGGATAAAGACATAGGATTCACCAATAGACCACCAATTCTGGATGGTTCGAATTATGATTATTGGAAGCCTAGGATGATTGCATTCCTAAAATCCTTAGACAGCAAGGCATGGAGAGCTGCAAATTCTGGCTGGGAACATCCTGTGAGAACTGACAAGGATGAAACATTTGTGCTAATTCCTAAAGAGGAATGGAACAAAGAGCAAGAGGCATTAGCTCTTGGGAATTCTAAAGCATTGAATGCACTCTTCAATGGTATAAACAAAAACATCTTCAGACTGGTACACCACTGTGAACTGACAAAGGATGTTTGAGACACTCTCAAAACCACTCACGAGGGAACTTCCAAGATCAAAATGTCAAGACTTCAAATGCTGACCACCAAATTTGAAGGTCTGAGAATGAAGGAAGATGAGACCATTCATGAGTTTTACATGAATGTTCTTGAACTTGCAAACACCTCGGGAGCTTTGGGAGAAAAGATGACTGAAGAGAAGCCTGTAAGAAAGATTCTAAGGTCACTACCTAAAAGGTTTGCTATGAAAGTAACAGTCGTTGAAGAAGCCCAAAACATATGCAACATGAAGGTGGATGAACTCATAGGTTCTCTCCAAACATTTGAGATGGGCATGTGTGATTAGACTGTGGAGAAAAAGAGAAAAAGTATAGCTCTTGTCACAAACACTGTTGATTCAGAAGAAGAAGATGGTGAAAAAGAAGAGAATTTGTCTGAAGCAATAGCCTTGCTTGGAAGACAGTTCAACAAACTTGTCAAAAGGATAGATGCTAAGTCTAGACCTTATACCAAAAGCATGCCTGCTGACAAAGAGAAATCTGAAGATAAAGTCAGCCAAAGCAAAGGAGTACAGTGCCATGAGTGTGACGGATATGGACATATTAGAAAGGAATGTCCCACATACCTCAAAAAGAAGGGAAAAGGCCTAACTCTCACTTGGTCTGATGGAGACTCAAACAGTGGATCAGAAGAAGAAGGAGCTAAACATGGCACTGTTCAGAAAAGTGTATGCATTTCTAATGGTGATTCAAGTGAAGATGAGCTAACTTATGAGGAACTTGCAGAGTCATATAAGAAGCTATGCATCAGAAGTACTAAATTGTATCAGCAAGGAGAGCAACAGAAGAAGTGCATTATGAATTTAGAGGCTGAGAAGATAGAACATCTTGCTACAATTGACTCACTCAAAAGTGAGGCAAGCTTGTTGGAATCTAAAGTAGAGAAGATGACAAAATCCATAAGGATGCTAAACCCTGGGACTGATACTCTAGAAGAAATCCTACAGAGTGGTCAGACATCAGGAAATAAGTCTAGACTGGGATCAGTTGGTAAACAGTATCCCATCTTGAAGCTTAAGAGGCCAAAACCTGAAACTCAGAAGTCAAAGGGGATGTCACGGCCGATGTCACAACATCAAAGAAACAGAAATTGGAACCAAGTCAAGAGTAAGTTCAAAGGGTATAAGTGTTACCACTGTGTGAAACTTGGACACATCAAATCTGTTTGTTTCTGTTTACATGGATTTCCTAGTCATCCTCCTCAAGGCAAGTCCAAACAGGGTACTCATGTCAGGAAGCGGCATCAGGATAAACCCAAGAAGGATGCTCCTAGCAAGAAAAGACAATGGGTTTCCAAGAATGTGGCTCTAATTGCTCACACTTCTCTAAGGATGCCTACCAATAAAGATTGGTATTTTGATAGTGGTTGCTCTAGACACATGACAGGAATGGAGAACCTTTTGGTAAACATCAAGCCTCACTCCTCAAGTCATGTAACATTTGGTGATGGAGCCAGAGGAGAAATCAAAGGTGCTGGACAACTAGACAATTCTGAAGGTCCAGAACTAAGGAATGTCTTGCTGATCAAAGGACTGACTGTGAATCTAATAAGCATCAGTCAGCTCTGTGATCAAGGTCTAAAAGTCAAATTCTCCAAGGATAAGTGTGTTGTCACTAATAAAAAAGGTGAGGAAGTCATGAGGGGATCCAAATCCAAGAACAATTGTTACTTATGGGAGCCTAGAAGTAACCTCAATGACTTGGCTAAAGAAGAAAAGAAGGATCAAATATGGGTGGAGAAAGGTAGACATTCTTAAAGGATAAAGAAGACCATATTCAAGGAAGAAGTAAGAGGAACTTCAAGGCTAACTCCAGATGATAAATCAGGAAAATATCAGGCTGATAGGCAATCCAATATAGCATATTCAAAGAAGGGACATCACAGAAATCTGGACCTGGTATATTGGAAGTTGATGGAGTCCATGAAAGATGGCCAGCATAAAGAAAGCAATGTCACTCAGAAGGTTATGACATTATATTGTGACATTCAGCGTAACATCTACATGAACTCAATTCTGTCTAACAGAACTAGGAATAGTGGTAACGAGGATCAGTTTGGAAAGGTTAGTGTAGAGCTTGAGGACTCTGACATACCAAGGGCTAACACTTTCACAAGGGATCACAAGACTACCCTAAGAGAAAATGAAAGATGCATTTTGGGAAGGTGGTGTAATAAGAGATTATAGCAATTAATAGGGATTTATATTTTGAAAATTAATTAGTTTCTGATTGGTCAAAATATCAAGCTCCCTCCTCTGTTGTAAGCAAACCCGTCTAGCCCCCTTACAATATCTGATTGGCTATGTGGTTGATCTTACAAAGTCATCTCCTTGCATACCTCATGCAACCACCACAGAAAACCCTTCCTTATACAGCCAAAGTCACCAACAATGTCTCAACAAATTCTCATCCCTACCAAGCATGACTGTGATCAAGACAAGAGCATCTCCCTGAAGCATATCCTTAATGTCATTCCTCTAAGCATGACTTTTGGAAAAAGGAGTGAAGGCCAATCGTTAACTATTTCACATACAGACCAAGAAGGCCATAATGTCCATGGAATCATCATTCCACTACCTAGGGTTGATCCTTCCCCAGTATCGAATAAGAATCATGAGGACAATTATGATTTCTCCTCTGATAAGACTAACCCTACCACAGAAAAACTAGAAAATTTAGCTAACTGTGTAGTATAGGAGGAAGGACATGATAATGATCCGAATGGAGCTTCTACCAATGATGTTGATGTATCTTCAGATGAGTAATTTCTCAAGAATGTTGCTCCTGGAAAAGCTCAGAAACTAATGACCAAGAAAGGCAAAATTGGTCTGAAAGACAACTCTCCGAAAAGAGCTCATGTTGGATCCTTCAAACCTAGGAGCAAAGCTACCTCCAAGAAAAGGAAATCTGTTTAGAGTAGCCCTGAATCAGAAGGTGATGTCATAAGAGATGTTCCTAACATTTTCAATGTCAAACATTCATTGGGTAAGAGGTCACTTAAGCCCATGCCAGCTGCCCCTCTGGACAACATCTCTTTCCACTCCATTCACAATGTAACCAAATGGAGATATGTCTATAAAAGGAGAATAGCCCTTGAGAGAGAATTATGGAAGGATGTCCTGGAGATCAAGGAGGCAATGAAACTCATCAACAAGGCTGGACTACTTAAAACAGTCACTGGATTTTCCAAATGCTACGAGGGACTGGTAAAGGAGTTCATTGTAAACATACCTGACTCAATCTCAAACAGAAACAACAAGGAGTTCATGAAGGTATTTGTTAGAGGAAAATGTGTGCAATTCTCTCCTGCAGTGATCAACAGGTATCTAGGACGAGCAAATAATGGTGCAAAAGAATTGAATACTTCAGACAACCAGGTTTGTAAGATCATCACTGCAAATTAAGTCACAACATGGCCATCCAAAGGGAAGTTGTCTGCAGCACTGCTCAGTGTAAAGTGTGCCATTATTCATAGAATTGGAGCTACTAATTGGGTGACTATTAACCATACATCTTCCATTGTTGTAGGACTTGGGAAAATCATCCATGCCATAGGGATCCTGAATTCAAGTGATGCTGCCAGCAAGAGGGAGTATGCACTGTCTCTGCACTTCAAACTCTTTGCAGGAAGACATGTCCCTGATATGGTTTTCACTTCTGATGAGAAGGTCAACATCTCTAAAGAAATGATGATTGTAGAATTGAATGACACCTGTAGGGAGCTAGGAGAAACCATCAGCACAGCTACTGCTAGAAAAATCAAGCTAGAAGCTCTTATCCAAAGGCTTGAAAGAGATGCAAATAATAGTGGAGCTATGTCAGAAGAAGAGGTTGATGACTGTGACAAGGATATCCCAACCAATGTTAATAACATTGGTTCCAGTTCTTCCTCTCAGGAAGAAGTTTGATGTGGTGATAACCTGTTGTGAGGCTCAGATTGTTGTTCTGCTGAGCTGATGAGGTTGTGTGCTGCTGGTCTGATATTGCCTTAAGATCTTTTCTAAAGACTTGTGTGACATTATATTTGTGATGCTCTTTATGAGCAGTCTGTTTACAGTACCGCTAACTAATGTTATGTTACACTGTATAATCTATACTAAGTTTTAGTTGGATTTTAATTTGTGGCTAAAAAAGGGGAGAGGGAAAGAGATAATAGCAAACAGAACAGCAGATATAGCAGATGGAAGAATTGGTTAAGATAACCAATATGTACCACAGGTTATGTGGTAGTAATAGCAGGTGGAAGACTGCCATGAGCGGTGGTTCTTCTTGAGCATATGTGTTGCACCCCAAAATTTGACCAACATTTCTTTACCTAGCTTGTGTTTCATTTCATTCACATTAGCATTATCATTTGCATTTCATTGACATGTGTGCAGGAGATCAGGAGGTATGATTACCAATTAAGGTCTATGCAAGACTTTGAGGCTAGCCAAGAAGCTTATTCAAGTGTTCAAGGGTTGATATCCTTGTCAGAGAAGTCAAAAGATCCTCAGAGAGAGTGGTTGAAACCAAGAGTGTGTGCCTCCTAACTTGAGAGTTGTGGGAGCTCCTCAGATGATTCTGAAGCCAGGAATGTGGACTTGAGGTCTTGAGAGAGCTTATGAGATGTCTTGAAAGCCATCATGAGGCCTAGATAGGTCATTGTGCAAGATTAAGAAGACTCAGCCATGATTGTTGCAATTAGGGTTTGACTGGGTCAACCCTAGGTCAACTGATGATTTGAGGAAGGTTGAGACCTAATCCAAGAGCCATGTGATCATGGATTGATACATTGAGATGTTATAAGGATGATTCCAAGGTCAACTCATCATGATTGAAGAGTTTGAGAAATTTCAAGCTAGGGTTTCTAAGGCTTGACAGTGTAAAATCCCCTAGTTTGACCCCTATCTTCAAGGAAATTTAGCTCAAGATGTGATTGTCATCTCATCTTTCCCCCAACATGAATGTTGTAGAGCTTGATATTAGCTTTAATTTGAGTGCTAGAATTCCTTGATAGGATTTGTAGAACTCAAGTTATGACTTTGACAAGTTACAGGTCATCTGAGGTATGTGAATCTGGAGCTTGAAAGTTGTCCAACTTGCATGAAACTTTTGCCCAAGAAGGATGATTCCTATGAACTTTTGGTTAACATGAATGTTGTTCCTTATTCTCTTAGCTTTCTAGAGAGTACTAGAAGTCCATGATTGGATGTGTAGAACTCAACTTATGGCTTTGACAAGTCAAGGGCATTTTGGTCATTTGGAGATTACAGGTCATTTCAAGCATAAGGCCATAACTCCTATTTCCAAGCTCCAAATGGATTTTTTTTCAACATGAAAGTTGTTCAAGATGATGGTTTTAGCTTGTATAAACATCAAGTGTCCATTGATATGGATCATATCAAGCATTGGTTGAAGAAACTTCACATGAAAGCCATTTTAATGAATTAAAATGAGAAAATTCAAAATAAATGAGATCAACATGTTTCCAAGTCAAATTTATGGTCATTTTGAATGGAATTAATGTTTTGGAAAGATTGGAATTGCCACATTTTGGATTTGAGGTCCATAGCATGGTCATTTGGATGGTTACTTCACAATTAAGAAACATATCATATACACTCCATATGTTAAAACCAAAGGAAGAAAACCATTACATCACACTCCTTAATGATTAAGTGAATGGTTTGGATTGAGTTTAGAACATGAGTAAGGCTTGAAGGCACACTTCCATGTTGAAATTTGGAAGGAAAGGTGAACATCCAAAATCCATAATTGGGCCTAGTTTGGGCTTGATATCCATCTGAACACACTATAATTATGAAGTAGAACGAATTTGGAAGTTTCTGGAGCAGAATTCTGTTGAGAATCCATTGATGTGAAGTGAAGAAAAAGCTTGAAAATTGGAAATGCGTTTTGGAGAATCAAGAGGTTGCAGCAAGAACTGAGCATCAAGAATTGTCCACCATTACTCCTTGAAGGATTCTGCATAGTTTGAGAGTGAATTGAGGCGCATAACCACTACAATCCAAGCTTCAAGGTTGGTTCTAAGTTCTTGAAATATCTCTGTGATTATGTACTTTCAATCCATTAGAAGCATGTGGTTAGGTTCCCCTTAACATGTAGATGAATTCTGGTTAGTTAATTTGATGATTGGAGACGAGTTAGGGTTCCTTCCATTTTCGGTTGAGATCTTGTTTTTACGAACCATGCATTTTCAGCATAAACTAGTGGCATGATTAGGTTCCTGAGGAAATTCTGGTCAAGATTCATGTAGACATCGTGACCAATGGTTAAGTGTAGAAGGATCTAGGGTTGCACAGGGGTGGCCGGAAAAGCCACCGGCGATTTGGGCTTGGACGCGTGAGTTGCAGGTTTGAACCACGCGTCCCTCCCCTTAAACGCACCGTTTCGTTTAGTGACCTGAGAGGCTTCGCTGTGTGGACCAAAGAGGGTTGAGTTTGAACCTTGGCGTGTAACAATTCTGATTTTGTGAATTGAGAACTGGTGCGTTGGGCTTGGATTGAATTTGATATCAACACCCCCCAGCGAGCCCAATCCATGAATTGAACTAATTAGGTTTACTATCTGCACCGTGCATTTATCTTTTTCTTTTGAATTTCTTTAATTTCTTCATTTTATACATGGTTATTGATTAAATCATATAAAATTGAAAAATGATCCAATTAATCCCATTCTTTTTGAATTATATTCATGATTGAATCTAGTATTTTTTAGATAGAAAATATTTTTTATTTCATGCATTTTAATGATTTTATGGGAATTTTCATATTTTAATTGATATTAAAATAGTTATGTTTGATGCTTGATTTTGTGGAATTTTGTGTGATCATGTGGTGATGATTTTGATCCTGATTTTTTGTGAGTTGTTAGCATAGATATGAATGATCCCCATAGAATTTTCTCACATTTTTGTGATGAACATAGGTGGTAGTTTAGGTTGAAACCTTTAGAAGCTCCATTTTTAGGGTTTATGGTTGATACCTTTGGATTTAGGACTTAATTTTAGGACTTAATAGATGATTTAGTCCCTGGTTTTGGTATGAGGAATTCTTAATTAAATTAGGATCCCTTAGGAATTTTTGTAGAAATTTATAAGATAGTTTCCTATTTTTGATTGATTTTAGTTTAAGTGCTAGTTTTAGATGATTCTAATGCACTAACTCAACTAGATTAACATCTTTAGTTCCCTTAGATTAGGGTTTTGCTTTGCTTGTTCTTGGATGAGGATAAAGGCAGGTTGAAGATGCATTGGATTGCTTGAAGAGGCTTGGATTTGAAGATCTTCCCTTCTTGTGGTATAGTTTTGATTAGGTTAAGATTAGTGTTTTGTAAGCAGAGCTTCTAGATAGTTCTCTTCCTTCATAAACATGGAATATGTTGATCAATTCCATTCTTCCCTATGATGTAAGGTCCCTTGTAAAGGCCTCATCCCTCCTTTGGTAGGATGTGTGGTTCTTTGCAAATTGGTAGAACCTTTGAGGGTCCCTTTCTCTGATGACAGGATGCTTAGTGGTGACCTTTGGTCTTCACTCTGCTACCAAGCATCCCAACTTTGCTCTTGATAGATGCATATTTCTCCCTTGCTAGAGGATGGAGTTCCTTGCTTGAAGAAGATTGAAGGTTGGAGTTGATACTTCTTTGTGTTTGAAGACTACTCTGAGAAGCTGAAGTTTGTAGATGAAGAAGACCCAGTTGATACTGGTGAAGCAAAGGGAGCTGAAGCTTGAAGACCAAGTTGATACTTATGAAGAGGATTCAATTGAGATTGAGTGAAGAGCTGAGGCTTGAGGAATAAAGGATAAGTTGACAATTACATTGATGCACTGAGAGCCTGAAGGAATCAAGTTGATACTTGTAGAGTGAAGCCTGAAGGTGGAATTGACTGGAAGGCTGAAGCTTGGAGAAGAGAGAAGAAGTTGAAACTTATGTTGATGCGTTGAAACCCTAGAGAAGCAAGTTGATACTTGTCATGAAGGATGGTAGCCCTGAAGAGCTGTTGAAGATTGATGACTGGACTGCTGTTAAGTTGGTTTAGTTGTGGAAGCTGTTGATCTGTTTTTTTTTTCTGTATTGTTGTGACTTGTGTGATTTTCTTGATGCATTAGAATAAGTTCATATCTAGACTGATTTAATCTAGGAGCATGATTGCACTAGAGGTTGAGTTGCTCCCTCTGCTTGTATTTTTACTGTATGGCTTTGCTTGCGGGTATTCGGTAGAGCCCTGCTCCCTTGCCCATGTGGTTTGTGTTTGCTTGATAGCATTTTATTTCATTTCTTCTGTATGATTACAGTCACTTATATTTTGCTTGATAGCATGTTATCTTCTCTGTATGATTGCAGTTATTCATATCTGGCTTGAGGTTGAGATGAGCTTGTGGAGGCTGCTGCCCCACACACATTTCCTTCCTCACTTACATTGCATGCATTTTACAATCGTTTACTGTTTACTATGTAAGCTGATGCTTTATCTGTTTCTGTATCATTGACATGATCCCCTAGGAATCTCACTTCCTTTGATAAGGAAGTGATGATAGAACTTTAGGTTGAAACCTATGCATGATAACTTCTAGGAGTTCCCTGTTTCAAACCTCAACTATATGATGAATCCTTGGCATGACAACAGTAGGACTTGATAGTCCCCCCTTAGTTGAGCCTGTTCTCTCTTCTCATCTCAAAACAAATCAAAATACAGTAATAAAGGCTAACTGACGTCATACGTTACGAGCCTTAAGCTATCTGAGAAAGGATTGTTGGAGAGTTTCTTTTCAACGGTCTGGATGTTTAGCATGGTACCCTTTGGGTGACATGCGACGCATTCACTCTCAGGTCATAGTCTCTAGTGCGATACTAGTTGCAAACAAACATAAAAAACAGTTCTTCCGTAAAAGACAGAAAACAAACTTCAAACCTCTTTGCCCCGTGGGCCCATAATTCAAAGGAAGCTTTTCTGAAGAAAAGAGTGTCGTTAAACTTCAGCGCCACCGCAAACAGGCTTTGTCCCTAACTGCTGGAACTGCTGTTTAACCCTACTCGATAAAACAGATGAATCTGAATCCCCGTAATCCGTATTATCCCGAACTACGTAAGCTCTGATCTCTCATACCTGTTGAGAGTACGTAGGCACAATAATGATGTATTGGCGAGCCACCTTCCCCGTAACCCGTAGTAGGCCGAACTACGTTGACTCTGATTTCTCATTCTCTGATGAGAATACGTAGGCATAAAGTGCGACGCTTTGCCGAGTCTTTTTCTTTTCAAGCCAGCCTTGATAGGTAGATAGATAAACCAACTCGTCCAGTAAACACAACAAGCGTGGATCCCGTCGAGTACGACGGACGTGAGGGGTGCTAATACCTTCCCCTTGCGTAACCGACTCCCGAACCCAGACAACGGTTGCGATGACCTTGTCTTATACCTATTCGTCAGGTTTTTCCGATCGTTTCCTTTCCTGTTCCGAGGGATAAATAACGAAAGGTGGCGACTCTTCTGTTTTGCCAGCACCTTATTTTCGCGGAAGCGACAGCTGGCGACTCTGCTGGGGACTTGATAGTTTCCTGGGATCCAACGTCCCGAATGCGAGTCAGTTTGGGGATCCGACGTCCCCTGCGAGAGTCAATCCTAGCGCTTGTATGATTACTTGTTGGGTTGTGTTTATTTATCGCATTTTTTATTTCCCGCACTTTATTTTCAGTATGATATGATTATCTGTGCTATTGTGGGAAGGGCATTCTGATGAGTGAGAAGGCAGACCCAGGCTTGAGTGTACATAGCATTAGTTGTGGAAATTAGTGGGCGCGTTCTTGCTTGACAGACACTAGTGTCTCATGAAATCCATGCTCAGACGAGGTTCTCCCGGTTGACTTCTTTTTCAACCCTTTGGGTTGAGGGGGTTGTTGGTTTGGAGGATTGTCGACTCTGGGGACCGATCATTTGGGATTCAGCCGAGTGAGGCCGCTTCATGAGCTGGTGATGCCACACCTTCTGGGTATCATATCACCCCTCGTGAATGTCTATGACGCTGATGACCGCATAGGATGCCGAACTTGTGTCAGTTTAGGTCCATACTTGTGAGCAGGGTTGGGTTTATTGCAGGAAACCTTGACCTTCAGACTACCTGGTTTTCTTGATAGTGGATCAATTTTGATTGGGATCAGAGGATCTCATCATCAGATGTGTATTTGTTCTTGACAGAGCAGGTTTTTGTTGGGATCTGAGGATCTCATCTGCAGATGTATGTTTGTTCTTAACAGAGCAGGTTTTTGTTAGGATCTGAGGATCTCATCTGCAGATGTATGTTTGTTCTTGACAGAGCAGAGTTTTGGTCCTGTATCAGAGGTCCTTATTATCAGATGTTTGTTCCTGACAGAGCAGAGTTTTGGTCCTGTATCAGAGGTCCTTATTATCAGATGTTTGTTCTTGACAGAGCAGAGTTTTGGTCCTGTATCAGAGGTCCTGTATCAGATGTTTGTTCTTGACATAGCAGATTTGCGGTCCTATGTGTGTGTGTTCTTGACAGAGCAGATTTGTGGTCTGATACCGGGGTTTTCTTATTATCAGATATAGTGGTTGTTCTTGACAGAGCAGCATCATGGTTTTGTTGATACAGAATCTCCACAGCGCAGTTGTCTTGATCTCCTGCTGCATGATTGCATTTTACATTGCTTTGCATACTCATTTGCATTTCATTAACGTGTGTCTGTCTTGCAGGTACCGTTTCCCCCGATTCAGGATTTCTTGCCTTCTATTGTGTTATTATGGGTTCTCTGAGGAAGATCGTGGCTTACAAGCTCCCCGCTCCTGATGTTGCTCAGCTGACTGGTTTGATTGCTTTAGCAGATGATTCTGTGAGAGATGAGTTCAGAAAGTCTTACGGCAAATTGCTCAGTTTGGTTCGTAAACCTTCTGCGTTTGAGTTGAATGGGTTGCACGCCTTGCTGCAGTTCTACGATCCTCCGTTGAGATGCTTTACTTTCCAGGACTTCGTTCTCGCACCCACACTAGAGGAGTATGTTGATTTGTTAGGTGTGCCTATCAAGATTCAGATGCCCTTTGTTCATATGGATGCTGAGCCTAATCTGGCTAGTCTAGCTCCTTCACTCTATCTGGACGCCTCCGAGTTGGTATTGTCTAGTTGGAACAAGGTTCCCGGTTTCTCCTTGCAGTTCTTAGTGGGAAAGGCTCAGCAGTGCGCCAAAGACGGATGTTGGGTCGTGTTCAACGTCATTCTCGCTCTGTGCATATATGGCATCATTTTGTTCCCCAATATGCCCGACTTTGTGGACTTCGACGCCTTCCACATCTTTGCATCAGGGAATCCAGTCCCTACCTTGATAGGAGATGTCTACCATTCTGTCCACTACAAAAATGAGAACAGGAGGGGTAAGAATGTCTCGTGCTGTGTGCCCTTGCTTTATAAATGGCTTGATAGTCATCTACCCAAGAGGGGTCCCTTTGTTTCGTTTGCAGCCACAGCTGAGTGGTCCGGATGTTTGATGAGTCTATCTGCAGAGGATATTGCCTGGTTTGACAGAGATAGGTTGGGCATTGAGATCATCTTCAGCTGCAGCGGGTTTCCGAACGTGCCTTTGATAGGCAGGAAGGGTTGTATAAACTATAATCCGTCTTTGCTGGTCCGACAGTTTGCTTATGCTTTGAGAGCTCCGCCGAAGGATGAAGAGGTGCAGGAATCTCTGTACCTCACTGGTCTTCTAGAAGGGGATGTGTTATCTAAGCTTCAGCGCGCTTGGAATGGTATCAGTAAGAGGGGAAAACCATTGCTGGGGAAAAGCAATAGCCAAGCCTACACTCCGTATGTGACTTGGATCAGAGCCAGAGCAGATGCTATAGGGATGTCGTTCCCACCTGCCAAGCCAGAAAGCCCTCCGGTGATCAAAGAGCCTACCACCGTGCCTATTCAGCAGCATAATCAGGTGTTAGCTGAGAGAGATGAGCTGAAAAAGGCAAATGAAGAATTGGAGAAAGAATTGGTTCAGCTCAGGAGCGAGAGAAACGAAGTCGTTCATTCCTGCAAGAGGCAGACAGAGCTGGTGAACCAGTTGGGGACAGATTTGACTAAGCAGATAGCTGAGCGTGAGTGCATGGGTCGAGACTTCAAAGCTGTCAATGATGTACTGGCCATGAAGAAGCAACACTTGGATGAAGCGTATCGGAGGATATCCAAGTTTAATCAGCACTGGAAGGCCTCCCTAGCCAACAGGAAGGAGCGGGAGGATAAACGGATGTAACAGATCTCCAAGCTGAAAGCCCAGGTGAAGGCCAGTGAGAAGAGGTTTGATGAAGAAACCGCTCGCAGATATGCCGCTGAAGGCCAGCTCAATAGAGATCTCGCTAACCTGAAGGAGCGCAAACTGACGTTTGAGTCCAAGAAGCGGAAGCTAGAAGATTGTTTCGGCGAAGGAGCATGGGAAGACTCGGTCGAAGGTCTTCAATACACCATTATGCAGAGAGAGTTACTCGTCGAAGGGCTACTCACTCGGCCTGATCATCCAGAAACATGGAATTTGTTAGAAGAGTTTCGCGCCCGTGGCCGTACTTGACTATATTTGTAATCCTTTTGTGTTGATCATTGTTGGATGCTGACCATCACCAGGCTTGTTGGCTGAGGTCATGCTATTGATTCATCTTGTACTCACTGACATTGTGTACTGCCTTGATGGGCTTTCTTTATATATGAGACGTTATTTCCATGATTGGACTCGGACTTCTTATTATCAGCACTGGCACTCAGGCACTAGGATCGGGGGAAATCTCCCTAACACACAGACACACGTTTGCATTTGCATGACAAGCACTTTGTCGTTTTTCCTAACCCTTTTTGTGTTGACAGGTTGTTTCAGGTTGTTCCAGGATTGATCAGAGACCTATCCACCGCTATCCGACCAGAGCAAATCAAACCAGAATCATGGAGCAAGTGCAAACTGATGTTCAAGAACTCCGCGAAAGAATGGATCGCTTCATGGAGCTCATGCAAGCGGTCGCCAATGGCCAGGATCAGCTCAGAACCTTGGTTCAGCCTCTGATTTCAAGGGTTGATAGCAATGGCGTACTCCATGGCGGGACTGTGCCTACCCCTCCACCAGTTGAAACTCCTCAGAATGGCGTCCCCGTGATCGGGGGGAATGGTAGTGCCAACGACAATGTGATAGCTAACATGGGGCTCAATGGTAATACGACGGGCGTCGGTAATGGGAATTTTGAAGCTAACGTCAATGTTGGGCTGGGCAACGGCAATGCGGGTGTTGGAAATCTGTTCGGGCCTCATCCGTGGTTAGAAGATCATCAAGATGATGTGTTCTCTCAGAGAGGTGCCGAAGGTGAGCTGACTGCTGAAGCACGGCTTAGGTTCAAGGCACTCGAGGACAAGATGAGGAATATCGAGAACCAGAACACCATGGGTGTTGATATGTCCAAGTTGGGATTGATTGCTGATTTCAAGGTGCCTCCCAAGTTCAAGGTACCTGACTTTGAAAAGTACAAGGGCACCACTTGCCCTCGCGTCCACTTGAGATCATATTACCAGAAAATGTCGGCTCATTCTAAGGACGAGAAGTTGCTGATGCACTTCTTTCAGGACAGTCTGTCCGGACCCTCCCTCGAATGGTACATGAGTCTGGAGCCTACCAGTGTGCGCACGTGGAAGGACCTTGTTGAAGCATTTGTGCACCACTACCAATACAACAGTGACTTGGCCCCGAACCGAGTCCAACTGCAGAATCTGTCGCAAAGGATCAACGAAGGGTTCAAGGAGTACGCCCAGCAATGACGTAAGTTGGCAGCCAGGGTTCAACCGCCGATGGTTGAACGCGAGCTTGTGCAAATGTTCGTGGCCACCCTCCCAGGGGTTTATTATGAGAATTTGGTCAGCGGTATGTCCGGAACCTTCTCAGATCTCATTATCACGGGTGAGCACATCGAAAATGGGATCAAACTGGGGAAAATTCAAGGTGATTCATCCTCAGCTGGAGGATGCGGAAAGAAACCTTATAGTGGTAAAAGACGGGAAGGAGAAACGAGCGTCGTGACCAACGCTCGAAGGAAGGGTAAAGGCCCTCACCAACAGGTGGCCAGCATAACTATCCCGGCAGTTCAACAGCCACATCAGCAACAGCCGCAGCAGCAACAGCAGTCGAATCAACAAGGGTACAAAAAGTACCAGAACAGGGCACCTCTGTCGAGCCGTCACCTCGAGACTCCGCCCATGTCCTACGCTCAGCTATTGCAGACTCTGCTCCAGCTACAGTTGATCCAGAAGAGAACCTTGGCTCCCTTGACAGGGGAACCTCCGCCAGGTTATGATGCGTATGCGACTTGCGAATTTCACTCAGGGGCACCAGGCCACACAATTGAGAATTGCAAAGCCTTCAAGCACAAGGTGCAGGACATGGTGGACGCTAAGATCATCAACTTCTCAGATAATGTGCCAAATGTCACGAAGAACCCGATGCCGAATCATAGGGGAGGTGGAGTAAACGCCATTATTGAAGACGAGAGTTTGGATTTGTTGATTGACGTCAGAGATCTGAAGACACCGCTTAGCTTCGTTAAGGCTATGCTGATGAAAAGAGGTTTCTTTCCAGGTTGCGGAGAGCTGTGTATGGGTTGTGCGACGAGTCCTGATGGATGCGAACAGTTGATAGAGGGGATTCAAAGTCTGATGACTGAGGGAATTCTGTTGTTTAGCCGGAGGGCCGAAAGCGGATCGGGAGAGGTAATGCTGAAACAAGATGATGAGGTTGCCACCATCACCATCCCTCGCTGGACGATCACTATTTCTGCACCAAGGCCGCCCACAATTACCATCACCAAAGCTGGGCTGATGCCTTTCGAAAGCACTAATGCTGTCCCGTGGCACTATGGGGCAGAGGTCTACTGCAACGGACAGAAGTTGGAACTAGAACCGTTTGGGTCGCCTGTGGAGAACCTAGCGGGCGTTAGCGGAATTACTCGCAGCGGGAGAGTGTTTGCACCACCTGAGATCGCAACGGACAAAGCGGACAGAGCTGATGCAACTGATAAAGGTAAAAGTAAAGTCGTTGAAGAGATCCCTTGCAGGGTAGAAAAAGACTTACTTGTTAAAGATGCCGAGGAATTTATGAGGTTGATTAAAAAGAGTGACTACAAGATCGTGGATCATCTCCATCAGACACCCTCGAAGATTTCCATCCTGAATCTATTGTTGTGTTCTGAGGCACACCGCAACACACTGCTGAAGGTGTTGAACGCCACGTACGTGCCGCAGGAAATATCGGTAAACCAGTTATAGGAGGTCGTAGCCCACGTAAATGCTGGAAATGGGTTAGGTTTCACTGACCTAGAGCTGATGCCGAAGGGGAGGAACCACAATAGCGCCCTGCACATCTCGATAGAGTGTAGAGGAACGATTATGTCTCACGTGTTGGTGGACCCGGGGTCGTCGCTCAATGTTCTTCCGAAGAAGGCATTGATGAAGTTGGATACTCGCGGAGTGATTTGCACACCCAGTGATATGGTTGTGAAGGCGTTCGATGGAACCAAACGCCATGTTTTTGGGGAGGTGACGTTGCCAATCCAAGTCGGGCTGGAAACATTCGACGCGGTCTTTTACATTATGGACATCATGCCTGCCTACAGCTGTCTCTTGGGCCGGCCATGGAACCATTCCGCGGGTGCTGTGACCTCCACGTTGCACCAGAAACTCAAGTATGCTGTCGGAGGTAGCATCGTGACCGTATGTGTCGAGGAAGACATAATGGTGAGCCATTTGTCGTCCTTCAAGTATGTTGAGATGGATGGGGAAATCCACGAAACCCTATGCCAAGCGTTCGAAGCTGTTAAAGTCAAGGACGTAGCTCCTGTAGTCACTGAGAAGCCAGAGATGACTCTCTCCTCCTTCAAGGAAGCCCGGGCCGTTGTTCAAGCCGGATCTACCCCAGGCTGGGGGCGAATTTTGGAGATACCTAACAAGCAAGACAAGTTTGGGTTGGGATATTCTCCTGCGGCTGAGGCCTCCTCTTCTAGCAATGCGTCACGAGGTAAAGGGCCGATCCAGTTTACCAGTGGCAGGGTGATATTTGAAAGCGTCAACGCAGTGTCTGAAGACAGCCGAGATGGCGACTGTGACTTAGACTCTTGGATCCAGCCAAGCAAGCCAGGCGAGAGCCTCAACAACTGGTTCGTCAAGGATATCATCCAGATGACAAGCGAAGAGTAATGATTTACTTTTTCCAATCATTGTACAACCTTATGTCCTACCCGGGGCATAGTGGTTTTATTGTCAGGGCCTTGTCTGATTATGTACATGCATTTTATCAATAAATCAAAAGGCGCTTTTCTTCGTATTCAAATATTGTGATCTCTGTTATTCCTGTTTTATATTTGTTTTGAAAAACAATAAAATGGCAATGAGGTTTGTGCTAACCTGCATATCCTTGTTTTAAGCTTAACCCTTGTTATTGCAGGATCCACATAGCAGATGACATCGACTCTGGACCTTCTACGACTCACTTCGACTTCGATTGCCCGATCTATCAAGCCGAAGAAGAGATTGATGAAGACGAAGACCTTCCCGAAGAGTTGGCCCGCTTGTTGAAACAAGAAGAGAAAGTTATTCTGCCTCACGAGGAAGAGATCAAGATTGTGAATCTAGGTTCTGAAGAACTTGTCAGGAACGTCAGCATAGGGGCTGCATTGCAGAGTGATGTCAAGCAGAGATTGGTCGAGATGCTTAGAGAGTATAGTGACGTCTTTGCTTGGTCATACGAAGATATGCCCGGACTTGACACCGACATCGTGCAGAAGCTTAGAAGGACGCGAGAAGATTGTCCTCCCGTCAAGCAGAAGCTTAGAAGGACGCGACCAGATATGGCCGTTAAGATCAAAGAAGAAGTGCAAAAGCAGCTTGATGATGGCTTCTTAGCGGTCACTACTTACCCTCCGTGGGTCGCCAACATAGTGCCTGTACCAAAGAAGGACGGTAAGGTGCGAATGTGCGTCGATTATCGGGATTTGAATAGGGCGAGCCCTAAAGATGATTTCCCGCTGCCTCATATTGATGTGTTGGTCGACAATACAGCTCAGTTCTCCGTGTTTTCGTTCATGGATGGATTCTCCGGTTACAATCAGATCAAGATGGCGCCAGAAGACATGGAGAAAACTACGTTTATCACCCCTTGGGGAACATTTTGCTATAAGGTAATGCCTTTCGGTCTGAAGAACGCAGGGGCCACTTACCAACGAGCAATGGTAACTTTGTTTCATGACATGATTCATCATGAGATTGAAGTCTATGTTGATGACATGATTGCGAAGTCCCAAACGGAGGAGGGACATCTGGTCAATTTGCTGAAGCTTTTTGAGAGGCTTAGGAAGTTCAGGTTGAGGCTGAATCCTAACAAGTGTACTTTCGGAGTACGGTCCGGAAAGCTACTGGGGTTTATCGTGAGTGAAAGAGGCATCGAGGTTGATCCTGCGAAGATAAAAGCGATACAAGAAATGCCAGGGCCAAAAACAGAAAAAGAAGTTCGTGGTTTCCTGGGCAGAATAAACTACATTGCAAGGTTTATTTCTCAGCTCACGGCCACGTGTGAGCCGATGTTCAAACTGCTAAAGAAAGATCAGGCGATTATTTGGAACGAGGATTGCCAGAAGGCATTTGATAAGATAAAACAGTATCTACAGGAACCTCCAATCTTGATTCCCCCAGTGGCCGGAAGACCTTTAATCATGTACTTGACAGTTCTTGAGAATAGTATGGGGTGTGTTCTCGGTCAGCACGACGAGACGGGCAGAAAGGAGCATGTCATTTACTACTTGAGTAAAAAGTTCACAGCTTGTGAATCTCGTTACTCGATGCTGGAGAAAACGTGTTGTGCACTAGCCTGGGCTGCCAAACGTTTACGACAGTACATGCTCAACCACACCATCATGCTAATTTCGAAGATGGATCCGATCAAGTACGTCTTCAAGAAGCAAGCGCTTTCGGGCAGGATTGCCAGATGGCAAATGGTGTTGACGGAATCCGACATTCAGTATGTTTCCCAGAAGGCCATCAAGGGAAGCGTATTGTCTGAATACCTTGCCTAACAGCCGATCGAGGATTATCAACCGATGAAATTTGAATTCCCTGATGAGGATATCATGTTTCTCAAAGTGAAAGATTGCGATGAACCGTTGCCCGACGAGGGTCCAAATAGGAAATCCCAGTGGAAATTGATATTTGACGGGGCGGTTAATTCTTACGGAAGTGGCATCGGGGCGATCATCACGACTCCCCACGGATCCCATATCCCGTTCACTGCGAGACTGATGTTTCCAATCACCAATAATGAAGCGGAGTACGAAGCATGCATTATGGGTCTAGAAGAGGCAATTGATTTGAGAATCAAGAACCTAGATGTATATGGTGACTCGGTGCTTGTGATTAACCAGATTAAAGGGGAGTGGGAGACTCGTCAATCGAATTTGGTGCCGTACATGAATTATGCCAGAAGGCTGCTTCCGTTCTTTGATCGAGTGGAACTCCATCATGTGCCCAGGGCTGAAAACCAGATGGCTGATGCCTTAGCCACGCTGGCTTCGATGTATAAAGTCAATTTTTGGAATGAAGCTCCAAGAATTGTCCTTTCTCGTCTTGATAGACCTGCGTTCGTCTTTGCGATCGAGGAAGCCTCCGGCGGCAAACCATGGTTCCATGATATCCAGACTTTCCTTATGACTAAGGATTATCCTGCGGGAGCGTCAACCTAGGATAAGAAGACTCTGAGGAGGCTGTCTGGAAATTTTTATCTCAATCCTGATGGAGTGTTGTATAAAAGAAACCATGATCTCGTGCTACTCAGATGTGTAGATGAGAAAGAAGCGAGTATGCTCATGGAAGAAGTCCATGAAGGCGCATTCGGTACACACGCCGGCGGGCATGCTATGACAAGAAAGATCCTGAGAGCAGGATACTACTGGCTGACGATGGAATCGGATTGCTTTAAATTCGCGAAGAGGTGTCATAAATGCCAGATTTATGCTGATAAAGTCCATGTGTCGCCGTGCCCGTTAAATGTCATGTCCTCCCCGTGGCCGTTCTCCATGTGGGGCATCGACGTGATAGGAAATATCGATCCCACTGCATCTAACGTTCATCGCTTCATTCTAGTAGCTATCGACTACTTCACCAAGTGGGTGGAGGCAGCCTCATATGCTAATGTGACCAAGCAGGTGGTGGCTAAATTCATAAAGAGGGACATCATCTGTCGTTACGGAATTCCCGAGCGGATCATTGCCGATAATGGTTCGAATTTGAATAACAAGATGATGAAGGAGCTGTGCCAGAGTTTCAAGATTGAACACCACAACTCATCTCCTTACTGGCCGAAGATGAATGGCGCCGTTGAAGCGGCCAATAAGAACATCAAGAAGATTGTTCAGAAGATGGTTGTGACCTACAAAGATTGGCACGAGATGCTGCCATTTGCACTGCACGGTTATCGTACGACGGTACGTACGTCAACTGGGGCAACTCCTTTCTCCTTGGTGTACGGTATGGAAGATGTCCTATCGTTAGAAGTGGAGATCCCTTCTTTAGGAGTTTTGGTTGACGTGAAACTCGACGAGGCAGAATGGATTAAGAACCGACTAAACCAACTCAGCCTGATGGACGAGAAGAGGTTGGCATCGATTGCGTATGGTCGTCTGTACCAAAGCCGAATGAAGAAATCTTATGATAAGAAGGTGCGTCCTAGAAGTTTTCGGATGGGTGATCTCGTCCTGAAGAAGATTTTTCCTCCACACTTCGATCACCGGGGCAAGTGGACTCCCAATTACGAAGGTCCGTACGTCGTCAGCAAGGTCTTCTTGGGAGGAGCTTTGTTGTTATCCACGATGGATGGCGAAGATTTTGCATCCCCGGTGAACGCGGACGCAGTTAAAAAATACTTTGCTTAAAAATGACCCGCTGGAAAGAAAAAGAATATCCAGGCAAAAAAGGGGCATCCCGGCAAACCATAAAAAAGGAAAAAGGTTCGGGCAAAAATTAGGGATATAAAGAAAAGAATGTACACCCGCATAGTCGAAAACCTGGAAGGGCGACTTTGGCAAAAAAGGGTATCCCGGTGAATCGAAAACCCGGAAGGGCGATTCAGGCAAAAGTTAGGGATTTGAAAAAGAAAATGAATGTGTTCCGCGTGTGGACTTTCATTGTTTAGTGGTTTGGAAGACCTGAGGGCCGTTTATCTGAATTAATCTCTTCTGAAGCTGAAGTGTCGGAGAAGTATCGAAGTCGAGTGAGTCATAGAGGGATCAACTCATGGTGTTCGTCTACGCCTCATTACCGACATTTGTGTATATACTGATGTATATTTATGTTTTTATATTTGCGCAGCTTCCTCATTCCAGGAGCTTGCATCTGTTGTAAAACATTTTTACCCATTCAGGGGTTCGTTATCAATAAAATGTATACTATTCAGCAATTCTGTTTGTCTGTTTAGCATTATCTGTTTTGTTTGCGAAAAAGAACGCCGATGTTTTTGATAAAATGCGCATACATAAACTTACTGGCCTAGGCCACTGATTGTTGAAACAATGAATTACTCGAACATTGTCACAAGATGATAACCTTGATAGGTCCCTTTGAGAAGGGTATCTTGTCTGTTTGTTTGTGTTGTTGCAGGTGTAACATATACCAGGTAGTACGCCGTACGCGTCCCCAAGCAGGATGATTCCTTCTTCTCCAGCGAAGTTTAGTAGCCTCTCCCCGTAGAGTTTGAATGTGAAATCGTAAGCATTGATATGTTTTCCACAGGCAGAGAGGATTCTCTCCCCAATCAGATACATCCCGAAGGGTCGTCATCTCCCTAGCTGAGTCACATACTGAAGTGTGCAGCAATTGATAGTTCTAGACTGAAGTCTTCAGCAGAATTGAAATTCCCCGCAGAGTTGTACTCTCCCCTGTAAGCAGGACGATTCCTTCTTCCCCAGCCGAGTTTGCAGATCCCCAAGGGAGCCGAGTCCTTGGAAAGCAGTTCGGGCCATGATCAGTTTTCCCCAGTAGAGTGTTGAATAGCTGATGTTTATTTCCCCGCCAAAGTCGTTACCTCCAGGGAAATAGTCGCGAGGGCCGAGCAGTTCATTTTTGTGATTGACATCGCTTTCCTGAGCAGGTCCGGGTTCTCGTAGAGCTTCGTTCTCCTGCAGCAGTCGACTGGAGTTTGTTTCCCCATGCGGAGTCCGTTTGAGATCGGTGTGACTTTTTCTCCTTGGCAGGATGATTCCTTCCTCCACCAGATTGGTTATTTCTCCTTGACAGGAGGACGCTCCCTTCAACATTTATTTTGTTGATGGGGATCATAGCATTTTTCATGATTGCATAGCATTTACCCAAAAAACGCGTAGCATTTCCACCGTGTGGAGCCTTGCGTCGTTGTCACAGCATATGCATACTAAACATGAGCTAGGTCGTTACCGTTCTTGTTTTGCAGGTGTTCCTCCGCAGAGTCGCTCGCTCAAGATGATTCTTGAACTCCCCAGCAAAGTCGCGTGCCCAAGATGATTCTTGAATTCTCCAGCGAAGGTGATGGCTTAAGGTGATGCTTAAAAGCCCTAGTGAAGTCGCCAGAGAGGGCTGTTCGAGTTGATGCTTAGAGTCCCCGACAGAGTGATTACTCGGGATGATTCCGGAAATCTCCAGCAGAGTTATTTGTCCAAGATGATTCTTGAAGCCCTCAGCAGAGATGATTCAGTCAGAATGATTTCTGGATCCCCGAAGCAGAGTTACTTGATAGTTCTCCAGAGTCCCCAGCGGAGATGCGTCATCCCCCAGCAGGTTTCTGAACAGTGAAGTTGAAACTTCCCCTGAAGACTTGATGATTGAAATCCAACCGTATTAACGAAGCAGTTCTCCCAGCTGATGCGGAGTGCCTGACGGCAGAAGTTTGAGTATCCCCAATTGGTTCATGATTGACTGAGAATTCTATTCCCGACTCAGTGATGAAGTCCGGCTGATGCCCGAAAATTTCTTTGAATGCCCGATGGCATGATTAACTTGATTGTTGACCTGATGAGTCCCGAGGAATCTTGATGCCTGACGGCATGATCGACCGTGTATTACCGGTTACCGTGTGACCAATTCTCCAACTAGTTGTCGTGCAGCTATCATTTCAGTTTCCGAAGATTTGTCCCCATCAGAGTACCGTGTACTGATGCAGTTGGCAAATTTCCGGGTTTGTTGGTATTCAACCGTCTTTTACCTTGATTGTTTGAGAGTTGTTCACTTCTCACCCAGTCAGGTTCAAGCCGCTTGAATAGGGGCAGCTGTTGCACCCCAAAATTTGACCAACATTTCTTTACCTAGCTTGTGTTTCATTTCATTCACATTAGCATTATCATTTGCATTTCATTGACATGTGTGCAGGAGATCAGGAGGTATGATTACCAATCAAGGGCTATGCAAGACTTTGAGGCTAGCCAAGAAGCTTATTCAAGTGTTCAAGGGTTGATATCCTTGTCAGAGAAGTCAAAAGATCCTCAGAGAGAGTGGTTGAAACTAAGAGTGTGTGCCTCCTAACTTGAGAGTTGTGGGAACTCCTCAGATGATTCTGAATCCAAGAATGTGGACTTGAGGTCTTGAGAGAGCTTATGAGATGTATTGAAATCCATCATGAGGCCTAGATAGGTCATTGTGCAAGATTAAGAAGACTCAGCCATGATTGATGCAATTAGGGTTTGACTGGGTCAACCCTAGGTCAACTGATGATTTGAGGAAGGTTGAGACCTAATCCAAGAGCCATGTGATCATGGATTGATACATTGAGATTTTATAAGGATTATTCCAAGGTCAACTCATCATGATTGAAGAGTTTGAGAAATTTCAAGCTAGGGTTTCTAAGGCTTGACAGTGTAAAATCCCCTAGTTTGACCCCTATCTTCAAGGCAATTTAGCTCAAGATGTGATTGTCATCTCATCTTGCCCGTAACATGAATGTTGTATAGCTTGATCTTAGATTTAATTTGAGTGCTAGAAGTCCTTGATAGGATTTGTAGAACTCAAGTTATGACTTTGACAAGTTACAGGTCATCTGAGGTATGTGAATTTGGAGCTTGAAAGTTCTCCAACTTGCATGAAACGTTTGCCCACTAAGGATGATTCCTATGAACTTTTGGTAAACATGAATGTTGTTCCTTATTCTCTTAGCTTTCTAGAGAGTACTAGAAGTCCATGATTGGATGTGTAGAACTCAACTTATGGCTTTGACAAGTCAAGGGCATTTTGGTCATTTGGAGATTACAGGTCATTTCAAGCATAAGGCCATAACTCCTATTTCCAAGCTCCAAATGGATTTTTGTTCAACATGAAAGTTGTTCAAAATGATGTTTTTAGCTTGTATTAACATCAAGTTTCCATTGATATGGATCATATCAAGCATTGGTTGAAGAAACTTCACATGAAAGCCATTTTAATGAGAATTAAAATGAGAAAATTCAAAATAAATGAGATCAACATGTTTCCAAGTCAAATTTGTGGTCATTTTGAATGGAATTAATGTTTTAGAAAGATTGGCATTGCCACATTTTGGATTTGAGGTCCATAGCATGGTCATTTGGATGGTTACTTCACAATTAAGAAACATATCATATACACTCCATATGTTAAACCCAAAGGAAGAAAACCATTACATCACACTCCTTAATGATTAAGTGAATGGTTTGGATTGAGTTTAGAACATGAGTAAGGCTTGAAGGCACACTTCCATGTTGAAATTTGGAAGGAAAGGTGAACATCCAAAATCCATAATTGGGCCTAGTTTGGGCTTGATATCCATCTGAACACACTATAAGTATGAAGTAGAACGAATTTGGAAGTTTCTGGAGCAGAATTCCATTGAGAATCCATTGATATGAAGTGAAGAAAAAGCTTTAAAATTGGAAATGCGTTTTGGAGAATCAAGAGGTTGCAGCAAGAACTGAGCATCAAGAATTGTCCACCATCACTCCTTGAAGGATTCTGCATAGTTTGAGAGAGAATTGAGGCGCATAACCACTACAATCCAAGCTTCAAGGTTGGTTCTAAGTTCTTGAAATATCTCTGTGATTATGTACTTTTAATCCATTAGAAGCATGTGGTTAGGTTCCCCTTAACATGTAGATGAATTCTGGTTAGTTAATTTGATGATTGGAGACGAGTTAGGGTTCCTTCTATTTGCGGTTGAGATCTTGTTTTTACGAACCATGCGTTTTCAGCATAAACTAGTGGCATGATTAGGTTCTTGAGGAAATTCTGGTCAAGATTCATGTAGACATCGTGACCAATGGTTGAGTGTAGAAGGATCTAGGGTTGCACAGGGGTGGCCGGAAAAGCCACCGGCGATTTGGGCTTGCGCGCGTGAGTTGCAGGTTTGAAATGAGGAAGACGCAATCCTCACCATCCGTTCGCGTGGGGAAATTGACTTGGTCTGTGGATCCCAGGGCTCACGTTGAGCCACGTGTCCCTCCCCTTAAACGCACTGTTTCGTTTCGTGACCTGAGAGGCTTCGCTGTGTGGACCAAAGAGGGTTGAGTTCGAACCTTGGCGTGTAACAATTCTGATTTTGTGAATTGAGAACTGGTGCGTTGGGCTTGGATTGCATTTGATATCAACACCCCCCAAGCGAGCCCAATCCATGAATTGAACTGATTAGGTTTACTATCTGCACCGTGCATTTATCTTTTTCTTTTGAATTTCTTTAATTTCTTCATTTTATACATGGTTATTGATTAAATCATATAAAATTGAAAAATGATCCAATTAATCCCATTCTTTTTGCATTATATTCATGATTGAATCTAGTATTTTTTAGATAAAAAATATTTTTTATTTCATGCATTTTCTGATTTTATGGGAATTTTCATATTTTAATTGATATTAAAATAGTTATGTTTGATGCTTGATTTTGTGGAATTTTGTGTGATCATGTGGTGATGATTTTGATCCCGATTTTTTGTGAGTTTTTAGCATAGATATGCATGCTCCCCATAGAATTTTCTCACATTTTTGTGATGAACATAGGTGGTAGTTTAGGTTGAAACCTTTAGAAGCTCCATTTTTAGGGTTTATGGTTGATACCTTTGGATTTAGGACTTAATTTTAGGACTTAATAGATGATTTAGTCCCTGGTTTTTTTATGAGGCATTCTTAATTGAATTAGGATCCCTTAGGAATTTTTGTAGAAATTTATAAGATAGTTTCCTATTTTTTATTGATTTTAGTTTAAGTGCTAGTTTTAGATGATTCTAATACACTAACTCAACTAGATTAACATCTTTAGTTCCCTTAGATTAGGGTTTTGCTTTGCTTGTTCTTGGATGAGGATGAAGGCAAGTTGAATATGCATTGGATTGCTTGAAGAGGCTTGGATTTGAAGATCTTCCCTTCTTGTGGTATAGTTTTGATTAGGTTAAGATTAGGGTTTTATAGGCAGAGCTTCTAGATAGTTCTCTTCCTTCATAAACATGGTATATGTTGATCAATTCCATTCTTCCCTATGATGTAAGGTCCCTTGTAAACGCATCATCCCTCCTTTCGTAGGATGTGTGGTTCTTTGCAAATTGGTAGAACCTTTGAGGGTCCCTTTCTCTGATGACAGGATGCTCAGTGGTGACCTTTGATCTTCACTCTGCTACCAAGCATCCCAACTTTGCTCTTGATAGATGCATATTTATACCTTGCTAGAGGATGGAGTTCCTTGCTTGAAGAAGATTGAAGGTTGGAGTTGATACTTCTTTGTGTTTGAAGACTACTCTGAGAAGCTGAAGTTTGTAGATGAAGAGGACCCAGTTGATACTGGTGAAGCAAAGGGAGCTGAAGCTTGAAGACCAAGTTGATACTTATGAAGAGGATTCAATTGAGATTGAGTGAAGATATGAGGCTTGAGGAATAAAGGATAAGTTGACAATTACATTGATGCACTAAGAGCCTGAAGGAATCAAGTTGATACTTGTAGAGTGAAGCCTGGAGGTGGAATTGACTGGAAGGCTGAAGCTTGGAAAAGAGAGAAGAAGTTGAAACTTATGTTGATGGGTTGAAACCCTGGAGAAGCAAGTTGATACTTGTCATGAAGGATGGTAGCCCTGAAGAGCTGCTGAAGATTGATGACTGGACTGCTGTTAAGTTGGTTTAGTTGTAGGAGTTGTTGATCTGCTTGCTCTCTTGTCTGTTTTCTCTTCTGTATTGGTGTGGCTTGTTTGATTTGCTTGATGCATTAGGATAAGTTCATACTTAGACTAATGTAATCTAGGAGCATGATTGCACTAGAGGTTGAGTTGCTCCCTTTGCTTGTATTTTTACTGTATGGCTTTGCTTGCGGGTATTCGGTAGAGCCCTGCTCCCTTGCCCATGTGGTTTGTGTTTGCTTCATAGCATTTTATTTCATTTCTTCTGTATGATTACAGTCACTTATATTTTGCTTGATAGCATGTTATCTTCTCTATATGATTGCAGTTATTCATATCTGGCTTGAGGTTGAGATGAGCTTGTGGAGGCTGCTGCCCCACACACATTTCCTCCCACACTTGCATTGCATGCATTTTACAATCGTTTACTGTTTAATGTGTAAGCTGATGCTTTATCTGTTTCTGTATCATTGACATGATCCCCTAGGAATCTCACTTCCTTTGATAAGGAAGTGATGATAGAACTTTAGGTTGAAACCTATGCATGATAACTTCTAGGAGTTCCCTATTTCAAACCTCAACTATAGGATGAATCCTTGGCATGACAACAGTAGGACTTGATAGTCACCCCTTAGTTGAGCATGTTCTCTCTTCTCATCTCAAAACAAATCAAAATACAGTAATAAAGGCTAACTGACGTCGTACATTACGAGCCTTAAGCTATCTGAGAAAGGATTGTTGGAGAGTTTCTTTTCAACGGTCTGGATGTTTAGTATGGCACCCTTTGGGTGACATGCGACGCATTCACTCTCAGGTCATAGTCTCTAGTGCGATACTAGTTGCAAACAAACATAAAAAACAGTTCTTCCATAAAAGACAGAAAACAAACTTCAAACCTTTTTGCCCCGTGTGCCCATAATTCAAAGGAAGTTTTTCTGAAGAAAAGAGTGTCGTTAAACTTCAGCGCCACCGCAAACAGGCTTTGTCCCTAACTGTTGGAACTGCTGTTTAACCCTACTCGATAAAACAAATGAATCTGAATCCCCGTAATCTGTATTATCCCGAACTACGTAAGCTCTGATCTCTCATACCTGTTGAGAGCACGTAGGCACAATACTGATGTATTGGCGAGCCACCTTGCCCGTAACCCGTAGTAGGCCGAACTACGTTGACTCTGATTTCTCATTCTCTGATGAGAATACGTAGGCATAAAGTGCGACGCTTTGTCGAGTCTTTTTCTTTTCAAGCCAGCCTTGATAGGTAGATAGATAAACCAACTCGTCCAGTAAACACAACAAGCGTGGATCCCGTCGAGTACGACGGACGTGAGGGGTGTTAATACCTTCCCCTTGCGTAACCGACTCCCGAACCCAGACAACGGTTGCGATGACCTTGTCTTATTCCTTTTCGTCAGGTTTTTCCGATCGTTTCCTTTCCCGCTCTGAGGGATAAATAACGAAAGGTGGTGACTCTTCTGTTTTGCCGGCACCTTATTTTCGCGGAAGCGACATGGGGAAATCCACGAAACCCTATGTCAGGCGTTCAAAGCTGTTAAAGTCAAGAACGTGGCTCCTATAATTACTGAAAAACCAGATATGACTCTCTCTTCCTTCAAGGAAGCCCGGTGTCGCTACTGCGAAAATCGGCGCCGACAATACAGAAGAGTCGCCACCGTGCGTTATTTATCCCAAAGGAGGGAAAGGAAACGCTCGAAGTAAACCTAACGCAAAGACGGGAAAAGGTATGGTCATCGCAACCAAAACCTGGATTCGGGAGTCGGTTACGCAAGGGGAAGGTATTAGCACCCCTCACGTCCATCGTACTCGATGGGATCCACGCTTGCTTGTTTGTACGAATTACACTTCTATCTAAACTAAAGGATGAGGTCTGAAAAGAAAAGAAAACATGACTCGGCAAAGCATCGCACTTTATGCCTACATATTACCGTCTGGAACGAGAAATCAGAGTCAACGTAGTTCGCCTAACTACGGGTGAAGGTGGGGAAGGTTGCTCGCTAGGATATCGCATCCTATGCCTACGTACTCCCACACAGCATGGAAGATCAGAGCAAACATAGTTCGGGCTACGCACGACACAAGCTGTTCAAGTGTCTTTTTATGAAAAATCTCACCTTAAACAAGGGTTTTCTTATTGCAAAAAGGTTTGTGTTTGTTCAAATCTTTTGACGGAAGAAATGAATTGATTTTGTTATAGCCTTTATTAATGTTTTTCTGTTGTTTGAAGAAAGAAAGAAGAGATGACACTCTAAAATCCTAGGGTTAAAAAGGGAATAAAATCTACCCTAATGTTATCATACATGGGTTAGCTCCTAATGTCTATCACATCCTCCCTTGAACAAGGAAGAATGGAAGTCCTACGGGAAAGGAAAACGAAAGGAAGAAACGGAAATACAAGTAATAACCGCATATAAATGAACATGAATATAGCAATGATAAATGCGATGCAAAGGAGGGAGGAAGGTTCATCTCAACCTCAAGCCCATTCATGGATGGAATAAGAAAATATCAAGTGATCATATGCAAAGAATCGAGTGAAAACTCCGAGTGAAACGCGTAATCCACTATTTGGAATCGCAACGTGTTATCATGCAAACAAGTCGATAATCGGGCAAGCTACACATACAAATAACAGCCACCTAAGGGTCTTCCAATACCTCTAACCTATCTACAACAAGAAATATAAGCCACGGCGTTCATCACGCAAACACAAAGCGGCCGTTGGAGCCTTAACAAAAATAAAGTCCGTTCGGAAGTCCAAATTACAAGTCCGAATACAAAAATACAAGAAGAATCGCAAAAGGTGCTAAAAAATTCAAATAAAAATCTCCAATGCCCTACATCAAGCCACAAACCAGGGGTGAGAGATACCACAAAAATATCCAAAGATAAATGGTCAAATAAGATGGAAACATTGCAAGATATCTCATGTATACCAAAGGAAAGATTAAAGTGGAGCATGTTAAAGAAAGCATCCAAAACCAATTAAAATGGTACAATAAAATTACCACAAAAATATATCACAATACCTCAACGTGTGTATGAGATCCCTGCAAAAGGATTTACATTTAAATTGTGTTTTGATAGGTCAAAGAAATTCAACAAAATGATAGCACCAGCATTGGTCTTTTTATGATGACCCAAATGTAAAAAATCCAAAGAAAATGTCAAAAAATGGTAAAATTATAATTCCAGTTTTATTAAATCCTAGACCTCTTAAAGATTCAGCACAAAAAAATGGGGATCAAAAAGACTAATTTTCCTATTTTTTATGGTATTTAGAATTCAGCATATAAAACATAAAGATTAAAAAGAAAAGAAATAAAGGACTAATATGAAGCAAAACAAATAATTGAGCAAAAAAAAAGGAAAACAGCCCATACAGGGGTCGAACCCGCGCGCGCGGGGTGAGGAAACGGAGCCAAAACGGCGTCGTTTTGGAGGGGACACGTGGCGCCTACTGTGCGTCTTCTCCCTTGTGTGAGTGCTGGCCGGAAATGTTGTAGTGGTGGTGGCCGGAATTTTTCCGGCGAATCTTCAAAACCCCATAACTTCTTCGTTTCTTGACGGATTTTCGATTTTTTTGAGTCCATTTTGCCCAGAATTTTATGTAGAATAATAATATGGCCATGAAACATATTAAAAACCTCTAAAAAAATTGAATCCGAATTCAACTCAAAAATTCAAGAACTAAAAGTATTCATGAAACTCTCCCAATAATATCCAGAATCCAAGGCCATGTTATGGTGAATGAAATGGTGTAAAAAAAACAATGGAAAGATGGATTAATATTGTGTAATCTTGAATTACCTAAACCTCCAAAAAGTGACTTCTATGGCCTTCCACAACCTTCAATGCTTCAAGAAAGTTGTATAGAACCACTCACTAATATTTTCCAGAAATGATTTGATCAATAGAATTGCTTGAAATGGTGGAGAGAATAAATTTGGAATTTTTCATGGAGCTTCTTTAATGAACATGTAATACACTTTTCTTGCACCAAAAGTTTGTCAAAAAATTGAGGAAAATGGTATGTGAATGGTATGGAATTAATTGTGATAATAGAATGGGAAAAAATGGAGAGAAAGAAAGATATGAAATTTGAATATTCAAAGGGTGGCAAAATGTGGAAAAAAAATGGAAGGAAGAAAAAAATGTGTAAGAAATTTTGAAATCCTCACTTTTCACTTTCTATCTTCACCAACCCCTTCTCTTAATGATCTCAACTCAATATATAGGAGAGGATGGAAAGATCTAAAGGCTTCTAGCTCAATCTAAGATGCTTCTAGAAACTTCAAGAATTTCTCATGATATGGTATTTTGGAATCTCATGATATCTCACCTTAGTCTCTTTGCAACCCCTTGAAAATCTCATGACATGAGTTATGGAGGAGTATGAGTGAAAAACAAGGGATTCCTTTGCCTTATGTTGAGTCTCCCATAGTTGCCTTATTATGCAAGTAATGGAATTACAAAGCAAGTCCATTTTTTAACCCTCAAATCAAAATTGTGGCTGAACCAAAGTCTTTAAAATGTTGTTTAGACTCAATTTGATATATCGTATGCCCCATTTTGGATTTGTAGATTGCCCATACCAATTTTCAATTTGAACTTTTTCAACTTATGTCCATTTTTTAAGTCATTTTCACCAACTTTTGTCATTTCTGTCTACAAGCTTTTCCAACATGCCATGACCTCTTTTCTAGGCTTAAAATGTCATTTTGAACAACTTTGATGTTGTGAAGTTTTTCATTTGAAGCTTCCTTGTATGAGTTTTGGGCATAGGCTTGAAATGACCTATAATTCCACTTTCCCAAAATACCCCTGACTTGCACAAACTATAACTTGAGCTTCACAAATCCGATGAAGGCATACCATACCTTTTTGGAAAGGGGAGATCATTAGGAACAACTCTTATTTTTTCCAAGAATTCATTTGAAAACTCCTTGAAGGTCAAAAGTTGCTTGGATGACAGACAACTTTCACAGACAAATTTTAGTGTCCTGTAACTTGCACGAGCTATAACTTGAGTTCTATAAATCATCTTGATGACTTCCACCACTCAAATTAAATCTATGAAGATACTCTACAAGTTTCATGTGGATCAGAAATTCATATGAAGCTTGCATTTTGAGTTACACTGTTTTGAAGTTTGACCTAATCAAGGGATTTTACACTGAAACCCTAATTTGGTAACTTCACTTCTCCTTGACTTCTTTTGATTTTTCTTGGGCACAACACCACATCCATATCCATGTAGCAAATAATGAATCCCACATCCTTCAAATGATCCTTGATACCTTTCAAATCAAGTCCTTGACCTAGGGTTGACTGTCGCTTGCGCGAAAATAAGGTGCCGGCATGACAGAAGAGTCGCCACCTTTCGTTATTTATCCCTCAGAGCGGGAGAGGAAACGATCGGAAAAACCTGACGAAAAAGGGTAAGACAAGGTCGTCGCAACCATTGTCTGGGTTCGGGAGTCGGTTACGCAAGGGGAAGGTATTAGCACCCCTCACGTCCGTCGTACTCGACGGGATCCTCGCTTGTTTGTTTACTTGGACGGGTTGGTTATAATCTATCTACCTATCAAGGCTGGCTGAAAAAGAAAAGAAAAATGACTCGGCAAAGCGTCGCGCTTTATGCCTACGTATTCCCATCGGAGAATGAGAAATCAGAGTCAACGTAGTTCGGCTAACCACGGGGGAAGATGGGGAAGGTTGCTCGCTAGGATATCGCATCCTATGCCTACGTACTTTCATCCGGTATGAAAGATCAGAGCAAACGTAGTTCGGGAAACTACGGGAAAGATGGCTCAACTAGGAGGGAGACTATCAAGTCCTACTTGTTATCATGCCATGGATTCATCCTATGGTTGAGGTTTGAACAGGGAGCTCCTAGATGTTATCATGCATGGGTTTCAACCTAACAGTCTATCATCAAGTCCTTATCAAAGGAAATGATAGTCCTAAGGGATCATGTCAATGATACACAGAATACAGACAAAAACATCAGCTTTAACAGTAAAATGCATGCAATGCAAGTGAGGGAGGAAATGTGTGTGGGGTTTCAGCCTCCACAAGCTCGTCTCGACCTCAAGCCAGTCATGAAATAACAGTAATCATACTGAAAATAAACCACATGCTATCAAGCAAAAACAGTAAACTGCAATCATACAGATAGAGGAAATGAAGTGCCATCAGGCAAACAAAACACACATGAGAAAGAATCATCTACTCTCTAATCCTAACCCTAATCACAGAATCTGAACAGATCTAAGCAAAGCTCTCAAGCAAAACCCTAAACAAGAGAAATCGTTCCCAATCTTCAAGCTTCAGAATAAGCTTACCAAAGACAGGAAGCTAAGCAATCAGACTCATAGTGTCTTCCTCAGGAAAGCACTAAGAGGTGTATACTCAGGAATCATACCCTATGTGGCTCAACCACTGTGATCAGTTTACATCCCTCCTCAGGAGAGATTAAACTCACAAGCAGGCTCCAACATCACTGGATATTTAGGAAATCCTATCTGAACTAGTGGAACTAAGTGAATAGACCCATAGGACCTTCCTCAGGAAAGTACTAGGAGGCTTCCACTTAGGAGTTGTATCCTATGTGGCTCAACAACTGTGATCAGTTTACATTCCTCCTCAGGAGAAATTAAACTCACAAGTTAGCTCCTACATCATTGGATACTTGAGAAATCCTAGACAAACTAGTGGAACTAAGTGAATAGACTCCTAGGACCTTCCTCAGGAAAGTACTAGGAGGCTTCCACTTAGGAGTTGTATCCCATGTGGCTCAACAACATGTGATCAGTTTACATTCCTCCTCAGGAGAAATTAAACTCACAAGTTGGCTCCAACATCATTGGATACTTAAGGAAGAGGTGAGAAGGAAGGATGAAAGTCATTCATAGTGCCTTCCTCAGGAAAGTACCATGAACTTCCTTCAAACTTCAGGATCTCAAACCTCACAAACAGGGCATCAGCCAAGCTCTGGGTCTCTGCATCTTGATCTACAAGCTTCCCTTCATGATGCTCTCCATCAATATCCTCAAGGCAACACAAGCCCTTCAGCAAATTCCTCAGAATGAACCCCACAGATGAACAGATAACCCACTGAACAAACCAAATCATCAGGCAATCTCAGAAAATACCTAAAAATACTAAACTAATGGGGAAAAATTTAACGAATATTCACAAGGGTCCTCAACACCTACTCATAATATCTACAAAGGTCTCTACCTAAAAATCAAGATAAAACTCAATCAAAGAAAGGAATCATCACCTATGTACAATTCTAAACCCTAATTAGACTATCTTAAGTCTACCCTAATTAAAACAATCAAGATTTAATTCTAAAAATCTAGAAAAAATCCTATAGGGAACTATGACTCATCATCTAATTGTATAAAAAAGAAAGGATTAAAAACCCTAAGGCAAGGTTCTAAAATAAATCCTACAAAATCACATACCAAATTAAACATACTAAAAAGCTATTTAATTGGAAAATCTATTAAAAATATTAAACCTAAAAATAAAATCTCAATTTTATTTTTATAATTTTCTACTCATTTCCATCTACTCATAGAAAAAAGAAGCATTTAAAAATCATTTTCTATCATTTTTTAATGAATTAAACAAAACAGAAATATTAAAAAAGAAAATTAAAATGAATAAAGGGAGGGGGGTGTAACAAGTAAGTGGGTTAAGTGTTATTCCAGTTGGGCTTCAAGGGTGGGGGTACGCGTAGCATACGCGTTAAGCCCATTAACATTCAGAATTTAATTAAATAAATCATTGGAAAAAAACTAAATCAGCGGTGCGAATAGAAGAGGTGTATAGTTTATTTCACGAATTGGGCCGTGATGGGGGTGGGGAAATGAAAACGCAGCTAAGCCCATACGTTCACATTAAGTGAAACGCAGCACTTCATGTGCTTGCATTCCCTCCGCTCTCTAATTCAAACACGGCCACACGATTAGAGTTTTGGTCAAGGCTTCTGGCTATATCCAACGGTCCATGCGCATCTTCTTCCTTGGACATGTACTTAGGGTTTGAAAACTCCATTAACATGCAGCTCCACGCGGTTCTTTCCAGCTAGCGGTTCTCACTCTCTACTCCACCAAATCACACACTATAAAAATGAAAATTGCTTAGAATTTCTCCCTCTACATTTGTATGCCATTGGTTCACGCTGAAACTCACTCTACCATGAAACCCGCGCGCAACAAGTTCTTGAAGCCATGAAATGCTCTGAAACTTTTTCTCATAATTCTCACTAAAACCTATATGGATCTACTCTACATCTAATGGTGATAATTCTGAACCAAATACCTAAGCTTCTAACGCCCTAATCATGGAGTTCTATGCCAATCAAGATTCGAGCACCTGCACTAAATTGTCTCTAAACAGCCCCAAAGTTATCTAAACTAATCTCCTAACATCCTAGATCAAGATTATGCTAATGAATCTACACGAATCTACTTAAATTAAGCAAGTGGAAGCAAAATGCACCTTGAGCAAAATGTGATGGATGATGAAGAATCTCTTGGATCTTGATCTTGTGAGGCTTGGATCTTGCTCTACTCTTGCTCTAGATGATTCTGTATGCACGAGTTTGGAAGGAGAATACTTGTGGAGGATGAAAATCAAAGTTGCTTGAATTTGAAGAAAGCTCTTTAATGGCAATCTCTCTCTTTCTCTCCCTTCTGAAAATGCTCTCTATCACCAACCTTAGACTCTCCACAATGCATTCCTTATATAACAATTGATGGATGCTTCTAGAATCATCTAGAATGTGATGGAAGTTTCTTTAAAATCTCATGTTATGCCATATTGGTTATCTCATGATATATCACCTCTAACCAACTTACACACCTTTTAAAATCTCACCACATGATAATATGAAATGGTAAGGAAGCTCACATGCCTTGTAATTGCCTTATGTTAAGTTTTCCAACATTGCCTTCTTTCTTAAGTAACAAATTTCCAAAGGAACCACATTTTTTAAGCCTCAAATGAAAATTCTACTTAAACCAATCTTCTCAAAATGGTTTTTCCAATCAAAATGATATATTGGATGACCCATTTTGGATTTGTGGATCTCCCAAATCACTTTTCAATTTCAACTTTTCAAAGTTATAAGTCATTTTTAGTTCATTTTTGACCAATCATGGAATCTTGTGCTATGTGCTTTTTCAACAATTTGTGACCTTCTTTATAGACTTAAAATCACATTTTGAGCAACTTTCATGTTTTGAGTTTTTCCATTTGAGGCTTGGAAATAGGAGTTTTAGGCATTGGTTAAAATGACCTATAACTGACAAATGACCAAAATACCCCTGCCTTGTTCAAACCATAAGTTGAGTTCCACAAATCCAATCAAGGACTTCTACCACTCAAATTAAAGCTAAGAAGATCCTCTTCAACATTCATGTTGACCAAGAAACCATAGGAATCATCCTACTAGGGCAAAAGTTGTCTGCAAGTTGGGTGACTTTCAAGGACCCAGATTCACACACCTCTACTGACCTGTAATTTGTCAAGACCATAACTTGAGCTCTGTAACTCCTATCAAGGACTTCCACCACTCAAATTAAAGCTTAGAACAAGCTCTACAACATTCATGTTGTGGGGAAAATGAGATATCAAACACATATAGTGCTAAAACTGCCTGGAAGATAGGGATCAAATTAGGGTTTTTCCACTGACAATCCTCAGAAACCCTAACTTGAAACTTCTCAAAACTCCTCAATCATGATGAGTTGGTCTAGGAATCATCTTTATAGCATCTCTATGCATCATTCCATGATCTCATGGCCCTTGGATTGGGTCTCAACCTTCTCCAAATCTTCAGTTATCCTAGGGTTGACCCAGTCAAAACCCTAATTCTACCATTCATGGTTGAATCTTCTGAATTCTTGCATAATGACCTCTCAGGGCTTCATGATGGCTATCAAGACATCTCATAGGCTTTCTCAAAACATCAAGTTCATTCTCAAAGTCTCAGAATCATCTGAGGGGCACTCACAGCTCTCAAACTGTGAAGCACACAACCCTGGTTTCAAACCAATTCTCTGGAGATCTCTTGAACTTTTTGGTGAAGGTATCAACTTTCAAACACTCAATGAGTAAATAATTGTTGGTCAAATTTTGGGGTGCAACAGCTGCCCCTATTCAAACGGCTTGAACCTGACTGGGTGAGAAGCGAACGGCTCTCAACCAATCAAGGTACGAGACGGTTGAATATCGGTAAACCCGAAAATTTGCCAACTGCATGAGCACACGGTACTTTGCGGGGAACAAACCTTCGAACACTGCAACACTAGCTGCTCAACAACTAGCTGGAGAGATACTGATCTGACATCGCCGTCGGAAATAAACATCATATGAGAGACACTCGACATCGCCGTCGCACAAACATCATCTCTGTTGGGGATTCAAAGAGTCTAACCTCGCCGTCAAACGAACATACAACCTCGCCGTCGAACAAACATCCAACCTCGCTGAAGCTACTCCGCTGGGAATGAGAGACTTAACCGAGCACACTCTGATCTGGGGTTCACCCTCAGAACCATAACGAACATCGGAATACTGCTGCACACTGCCCACTGTAGAACTTCAACATTAAAGATATATGAAACCCTGGCCCCTGGCCACTTCCAGCTTCAGCCAGAAAAGATCTTCAAGTACTTCTGAAGATAAGCATCCTTGGCCTTCAAGGATGGCAACTCTGCAGGAGGTATCCTCGACCTCAGTCTGAAGAAAATGATCCTTGCCCTTCAAGGATACAAGGATCTGCCTTCAGGCAACTCCGCCTCTGCTATAGAGTATCCGAGACTTCAGTCAGGGATATACTTCGGCCTTCAGCCCGAATAATGAATCCTAGGTCCTTTACAACCTTGGGGGATAACCTTGCCTTTAGGCACCTTTGCTTCAGCATAAGAAATCTGTGACTTTAGTCAGAGAAATGGTATCCTGAGCCATTCATGACTCCACGGGGATTCAAACACTTTGCCTACAGGCAAAACTCCGCTTCAGCTGGAGAAACATCTTCGACTTCAATCAGAAGACGTATCATTCACTTGATCGCGCTCAATCATCACCTCAGGACAACTTACTTGGTCTTCAGACTCACACGAATCACTCTGTTGTATCTACAACTCCGGAACCTTGTCTTCAGCCACCCGTTGCTTCATCCACACGGAAATCTGGCTTCACAGGAACCTTCTGATATCGCCTTCTGGCGCTTACGAAATCCATCTTCAGATTAGACATCGTTGTTGGAGCAGACATATCACGCTGCTACTCGCTTGACATCCTGTCAAGTCGTTGCTAACTAAAAGCAAACATGTCGGGTCACCGGACATAATCATCACGTTAACAACTCTGTTGAGGAGAGAGGAATGAGGGTTCACCCAAATAATCCTGACGACTCACTGGGGAAAAAGGAAGAAGGGTTCACCCAACGACCTTGTAGACTTTGCTGCAGAAAGACGAGAGAGTTCACCCAAACGACTTCAACAACTGCTGGGGAATAACGACAGAGCTCACTCAGACGATTCCTACCAACTTTACTAGGGAGCAAGTACTTCTGCACGGGGAAAGCGACAGATGCTCTGAACGGCTTTCTGGGGGAACGACCCTTCTAGGGAACATAGCCTTCGGGCTACAAGACACTCATGTCATTCAATCCTCAAACTCACGGGGATAAACAAACTTCAGCTTGCTGGACAATCCTTCGGGATCCGCCTGGGGAAACATTCCATCTGCCAATCATGACTGTGCTTGGCTGGGGATATCGATCTATTTGCCCGCTGCTGGGGAAGTGCCAACCACCTGCTGGGGAAAAGACCTCCACTCTGTTGGGGATTCCAGAAATCATCCTGGGCAACTCTTGCTGGGGATGCTACTGGGGAGCTCCAGAATCATACTAAGCAAACAACTCGGGAAATTGCGCTGAGGTCTTAAGAATCGTCTTAAGCAAAGGGCCCTGCTGAGGAGTTCGAGAATCATCTCGAACCGAAGACTTCGCTGGGGATCTTAAAAATCATCTTGAGCGAGCGAACTGCGGGGATCACACCGGGGTCTTTTAGAATCATCTAAGAAAACAATCTGGCTGGGGAGAACATCAAGAATCGTCCTGAGCAACCGGTCTTTTGGGATACACCTGTTCAACAAGGATGATAATGACCTAGATCATGTTTATGATGTGTATGCTTCTGCACTATGCCCCACACGGTGGGAATGATATGTATTTATGCTAAATGCTATGCAATCATGCTCAGTGCTATGCAATCATGCATAATGCCATGCAGTGTTGAATGCTATGCAGTCATGCACAATGATACGATCCCGTCAGCAAAATAAATGCCGAAGGGGAAATCTTCCTGTCAAGGAGAAAGAACCACTCAGGTAGAGGAATCATCCTGCTGAGGAGAATGTGAACACGCCAATATCAATTAGGCTCTGTCTGGGGAATCAATCTTCCGCGAACTGCTGCAGGGGAACAACTTCAGCTGACTGCTGCAGGGGATGAAGCTCTACGAGAACTTGGATCTGCTGATATCAATCGCGAGAATGAAATGCGCGGCCGTCTCGGCTACTCTTCTGGGGATACCACCTCTGTGGGGAACCAACTTCAGCTGCTCAACACTCCACTGGGGAAAAACCAATCATGATCTGATCAACTTCCAAGGATTCGGATCTCTTGGACATCTGCAAACTTGGCTGAGGAAGGAGAAATCGTTCTGCTTCGCTGGATAGAGTACGACTCTGGGGGAATACAACATCAGCTGCTCTACGCTCTGCTGAGGAAAATTGATCATGACCTGATCAACTTCCGAGGATTCTGCTTTTCTGCGGACTCGGCCGGGGATAGAAATCATTCTACTTCGCTGGAGAGGGCAACTCTGATGGGGAACTTCAATTCCGCTGGGGAGGAAAGGATCACCTGACTTCGGGGAGAGTACAACTCTGCCGGGGAATACAACATCAGCTGTCCCAACACTCTACTGGGGAAGAAGGAATCGTCCATCTTCAGGAGAGAGCCTGATTCTGGTGAGGAATCTCAATTCCACTGGAGACTTCAGTCTGGCACTATCAGTTACTGCATACTTCGGTATACGACTAGCTTCCTGCACTTGTGACCCGGTGCGGGGGAAAATCCTGCTTCAGCGACTTTACTGGGGAAAACACGAGCTTCGGCACCCGAACACTTCTATGACATCTGCACTTGTGACCCAGTGCGGGGGAAAATCAATCATGCTTCAGTGCTGGACTCAGCTGATGAGGTGACATTCCTTCAGGATGCATCTATTTGGGGAAGAGAATCCTCTCTACCTGGGAGACATATCAATGCTCACTATTCTGATTCTGATTCTGCGGAGGAGAGACTACTGAACTCTGTTGGAGAAGAAGGACTCATCCTGCTTCGGGGACATCAATCCTGGTCTACTGAGGGCAATCTTGACCCTAATCTGATGAGGGGTAAACGCCATCTCAATTTGCTGTAGTCTCAAACTGTACAGGGGGAACGACCTCAAACCGTACAGCTCTGCTGAGAAACCATCCTGATTCAACTATGCCAACACAGGGAATACAGGCTACCAATCATGGAGTCAAGTAACAGGTTAGGTTGTAGGATAACAATCCAATGACCGCAAGGCTTCTTCAGAAGGTTCAGGTTTTGACGGGGTAATGACACGATTCCCCGATACTCAATTCTTGCTAGGGTGAACAAACTCATCTGAACAACTCGCCCCAGCGCAATTCAACTTGCCCCAATCCGACCTTTGGGAATAAATCATTCTGAGCCGAAAACAACTGGTAACAAGACAATCTTCAGAGGGCTTGCCCCAGCATCCGCATAACGGGAGGATTCATCCTCAACTGATCAACTTTCAGCATGGTTGGCTTCAATATCTCTGAAGTAGTTTGCCCCTGAACGAGCGATGAGCGACTCAACATGCTCTGATCGAACACTGGAGGGATCTGCCCTTAAATTGCAAGGATTCCGGATAACTGCCCCTGATTGGGTCTCAAGAAGATTCACTTCCGATCAACCGCTGCTCGCATAAACGGCCCCATAATCAACTGATGCTCCGGGACTTGCCCTCAGACAAACTGATTCCAAACTCACTAGAAGTCATTGCCCCAGATTCACAGGGTTCCAAAGCATACCATTCTGATCCAGACCTCTGGCGATTCAGTCCTGATTGACTATTCCTTGCTGAAGTTCCTTCGCATCAGCTACTAACCTGCAACTAAAATTGTTTATTCACGAATAGTAATTTTAATGCAGTGTTCATGCAAATTTCGAAAAAATGTTGTGCTGTCACTCATTTACGTGTCATGCTAGTGAGTGACGAATGAACCAAAGAGTTCAAACGTAGTGCTGATGCGATCAGTGAAAAATGCAATAAGGATATGATTAGCAAATCAAGAAGGAGTCAGGTCACTCAACCTTATCGTAATGCGCTCTCAGAATAAACCCTGCCTCAATTAGGTCTTTTAAGGGTTGTATCGTGGTCGGGTTCACGGTTCGTGAAACAAAGGATATTTGGCTCAAATTATGATTTGTACCCACCCCTTCTACGTGATGTTCTCCGATCCTAAAGTTCAGTTAACTTAGCTCGAGCGCTCTCCTCTTCGAGAGGTATGTTGAACATTGGGAACAACTGGTTAAAGAATTCGCAAGGTGTTTCGGAGTGACAGTTACTCCTTTTCGTTTTCGGTGTCTGTATCTACACGACTTCGCCCTTGTTCGAGGATTTTTCTTTTTTAAATCCTTTCTTTTCATTCTTTTGATTCCCTAACTTTTGCCTGGACTGACTCCTTTTGAGTTCTTTTCGATTTCTTTTTGAAGTCCAGCGGGATGCCCTGATTTTGCCTAAGTATTTGCTTTCTAGCTTTTTTTCTTTTTTACTTAGCGGGCTTTCTTATTTCTCTTTTTCTTGGAACAAGTCGTGTGACACTGGTTGTCTTGATTGCTCCGAAAGGATTATAACTGTCTCACTCCTGATTGGTGAGGTTTAACCATTGCGGTTGATGAGGTACGACCTCTGGAGAGGCATATGATGTGATTGGTCCTCGAAGGACAACACTCCTCTATAAGACTTGAACGCTCAATCAAGCTAACTGACAACTACCCTGCCCCGGGTTAAGATGCGAGGGTTAAAAAATCCGAAAGAAACTCCTACTTCTCGGCTCGAAGTGGTTAATAAGGGATTCTCTTCCTTATCTCTCCGGTGTTTAGGGGACTTGAAACAATGCCTTGTACGTCATCGGCAAAGTTTTATCTAAAAGCAATACGATCATCGGTTATGCGTATTCAGTTTCATCATCCTCCCTCCGCTCATTGCTAATCATAGTAAGAAATCGGAGTAAATAAAATGCAAGTGTCAGTGCAATGCAGTAAATGAGTGACAACGACATAACTAATTCAGAAGAAATGCATAGTCACTTTATTATCATTACCATTCGAAACATACAATGTTTACAGCAAGTAGTAACTAACAGAAAAGATACTACAAATGCAAATGGTAAAAAGTCCGAGGACTGCCAATGTTGAGGACGTCTGCCCGTCTGGATCACTGGCTTCTGGAAACAATCCTCTGAATCTGTGAGCTCAGGCAGCTGATAGGTCGTCACGCACAACCAAGACTCCCTCTGGAAAGGAAATACACCCTTGGTCGATCAATTGCTGCACCTTCGCCTGGAAAGCCTTGCAATCTTCAGTTGAATGCCCCAGAGATCCACCATGGTAGCCACACTGAGCATGGGGATCGTACCCTGGAGTGTAAGGCTCTAGCACGGGCTTGAGAGCTTTCGGTTCCACCAAGGAATTCTGAACCAACAGTGGCAGAATCTGGCTATACGGCACAGGCACTGGATGGGGAGAAGCATTCCTTCGTTCCACGAGGCTGCGAGGCCTTTTGTGATCCTGGGGCTGGTATTCTTTCCGCCCAAGAGCATGAGGTCGTCGTTTCTGAATGGCAACGGGCTCTTGTTTAGACGCTTGCGTCCCTGAGCTTGATCCAGGTAGGAACTGCGAGCGAGGTGATTCAGTCACCAAAGGTTGCGGGACATACTCGAGATCTTTCTCGGCTTCAGGCAAAGGAGTGGAATCATCCACCTTCTCCGCAGGGTAAGGGATGAACTTTCCCGATGCTCTCATGCCGCCCGGCACAAGCCTAATTGTCCTCGAGTCGATCAGGTCCTGAATCTTATTCCGGAGAGCCTTACATGTTTCAACATGGTGCCCCGGCGCTCCTGAGTGGAAATCACAACGCACGCTTAGATCAACGTCTGATGACCCCTCATCTGGTGGATTTAAGGTCCGAAGCTTGAGAACTCGGTTCTGAACCAACAGCGGCAGCAGCTGGGCATAACTCACAGGTAGTGGGTCCACAGCTCTATCAAGTAGCTTCTTCTTCTGACCATAACCTTCAGGATTATTCTGAGATGCTCGGCGCGGCTGACGACGAGACAGGCCTCGAGCTTCCTGCTGTGTAGAGGGTCCATGAGGTCCACTTGGCTTCAGCACAGGTGGCAATGACGGTAACGGGGGAAGCACTCTGGTCTCCTCCTTGGGTGCTTGACCACTCTCCTTATCTAGCATACTTCTCACCACTCCCATGAGAAAGCTCAGCTGGTTCTGCAGCTGCTGATTCTCCTCTCTGAGTACTTGCTGGTCCAGACGCACTGCCTGTATGTCATTCATGACCTGCCCCAGCTGGCTTTGGATTTTCTCTAGTTCAGCTTGTATCTGCTCCATCAGTCTGAGCTGCTTGATTCTGAGTCAAACCTGCAAACACAAGGGTTAGAAGACAAGTCCCGGCTTCTGCCATGCAAGATGAATTATGGGTGTCTGTACGTTCCGGAGATCACCCCTGATTCTGGTGTCAACGTGCCAACATAGTGTCAATGCAGTGATAAGACTGGATCCATTCATGGAAGAAAATATCTCATATTGCTCGGGACACCAGACTCAGGGTACGAAACGCGCCTGTAGCACAGACACATGCTAATGGAATGCAAACATGAGTATGCAAGCTAATGCAAAATGCAGTCATGCAACAATATATCCAGGTGGCTGCTGTGGAGATTCGGTATCAACAGTCACTGATGAGAAGGAAACCCCGGTGTAAACCACTGATCTGATCTGCTGTGAATAACCATCTGGTAGGATCGAGATCAAAATTCTGCTCTGTCAAGAACGAAGGCCTGATAATAAAAGACCCCGGATGCAAGATCAAAGAATATCTATTGATGAAGCCTTCAGACCCCAAATCACAAATCTGCCCTATCAAGAACACAAATACAGCTGCTGACGAGATCTTCAAACCCCACTCAAAATCTGCCCTGTCAAGAACAAACCTCTGGTAACAATACACTGATCAAAGCCCGCTCTATCAAGAACAGACAAACATCCGATGATAAGATTCTCTGATCAAACCCTTGCTCTATCAAGAACATATCTGCAACTGAGAGCCCAACATAACTGATTCACTGTCAAGAAAACCAGGTGGTCTGGAGGTCAAAGTTTCCTGCAATATCCCAACCCCACTCACAGGTATGATGGACCTAATCCACGGACAAAGGTGCGGCATCCTATGCGGTCGTCAGCGTCACAGACATTCATGAGTGACAATACGATTCCCAGAAGGAGTGGCACCGTCAAGTCATGAAGAGGCCTCTCTTAGCTGACTCCCAAATGATCGGTCCCCAGAGTCGACAACCCTCACGTCTGGACCCCCCTCAGATCCTCAGGACCGGAAAGGAGCACCTCTGCAAGAATCTCGTCTGAGCGCAGATTTTCGTAGGGAACTGTGCCTGTTCAACAGACAGGTTCGTCTACTACTTCTCCGCAACTATATCTAGGTGTGTACTCAAGCCCAGGTCCGGCTTTTCACTCTCAGTAACATCCCTCTCCCACAGCAGCACAGATAATCATATCAAACTGGAAATAAAATGCGGGAAATAAAATGCGGGAAGCAAAGAATGCGAGAAGTAAAGATGCGATAAATAAACGCAACCCAACAAGCAAACACACAAACGATAGGATTGACTCGCGTAGGGGATGGGAAACGGTCCCAGCATAAGGGATGGGAAAAGCCCCTAGATGTTACTCGTCCCCAGCAGAGTCGCCAGCTGTTGGGGACGGTCCCAGACAGCTAAGAAGGAAATCCAAGGCGAGACTCGTAGAGGGAAACACTTGAAGTCCCCAGCAGAGTCGCCAGCTGTCGCTTGCGCGAAAATAAGGTGCCGGCATGACAGAAGAGTCGCCACCTTTCGTTATTTATCCCTCAGAGCGGGAGAGGAAACGATCGGAAAAACCTGACGAAAAAGGGTAAGACAAGGTCGTCGCAACCATTGTCTGGGTTCGGGAGTCGGTTACGCAAGGGGAAGGTATTAGCACCCCTCACGTCCGTCGTACTCGACGGGATCCTCGCTTGTTTGTTTACTTGGACGGGTTGGTTATAATCTATCTACCTATCAAGGCTGGCTGAAAAAGAAAAGAAAAATGACTCGGCAAAGCGTCGCGCTTTATGCCTACGTATTCCCATCGGAGAATGAGAAATCAGAGTCAACGTAGTTCGGCTAACCACGGGGGAAGATGGGGAAGGTTGCTCGCTAGGATATCGCATCCTATGCCTACGTACTTTCATCCGGTATGAAAGATCAGAGCAAACGTAGTTCGGGAAACTACGGGAAAGATGGCTCAACTAGGAGGGAGACTATCAAGTCCTACTTGTTATCATGCCATGGATTCATCCTATGGTTGAGGTTTGAACAGGGAGCTCCTAGATGTTATCATGCATGGGTTTCAACCTAACAGTCTATCATCAAGTCCTTATCAAAGGAAATGATAGTCCTAAGGGATCATGTCAATGATACACAGAATACAGACAAAAACATCAGCTTTAACAGTAAAATGCATGCAATGCAAGTGAGGGAGGAAATGTGTGTGGGGTTTCAGCCTCCACAAGCTCGTCTCGACCTCAAGCCAGTCATGAAATAACAGTAATCATACTGAAAATAAACCACATGCTATCAAGCAAAAACAGTAAACTGCAATCATACAGATAGAGGAAATGAAGTGCCATCAGGCAAACAAAACACACATGAGAAAGAATCATCTACTCTCTAATCCTAACCCTAATCACAGAATCTGAACAGATCTAAGCAAAGCTCTCAAGCAAAACCCTAAACAAGAGAAATCGTTCCCAATCTTCAAGCTTCAGAATAAGCTTACCAAAGACAGGAAGCTAAGCAATCAGACTCATAGTGTCTTCCTCAGGAAAGCACTAAGAGGTGTATACTCAGGAATCATACCCTATGTGGCTCAACCACTGTGATCAGTTTACATCCCTCCTCAGGAGAGATTAAACTCACAAGCAGGCTCCAACATCACTGGATATTTAGGAAATCCTATCTGAACTAGTGGAACTAAGTGAATAGACCCATAGGACCTTCCTCAGGAAAGTACTAGGAGGCTTCCACTTAGGAGTTGTATCCTATGTGGCTCAACAACTGTGATCAGTTTACATTCCTCCTCAGGAGAAATTAAACTCACAAGTTAGCTCCTACATCATTGGATACTTGAGAAATCCTAGACAAACTAGTGGAACTAAGTGAATAGACTCCTAGGACCTTCCTCAGGAAAGTACTAGGAGGCTTCCACTTAGGAGTTGTATCCCATGTGGCTCAACAACATGTGATCAGTTTACATTCCTCCTCAGGAGAAATTAAACTCACAAGTTGGCTCCAACATCATTGGATACTTAAGGAAGAGGTGAGAAGGAAGGATGAAAGTCATTCATAGTGCCTTCCTCAGGAAAGTACCATGAACTTCCTTCAAACTTCAGGATCTCAAACCTCACAAACAGGGCATCAGCCAAGCTCTGGGTCTCTGCATCTTGATCTACAAGCTTCCCTTCATGATGCTCTCCATCAATATCCTCAAGGCAACACAAGCCCTTCAGCAAATTCCTCAGAATGAACCCCACAGATGAACAGATAACCCACTGAACAAACCAAATCATCAGGCAATCTCAGAAAATACCTAAAAATACTAAACTAATGGGGAAAAATTTAACGAATATTCACAAGGGTCCTCAACACCTACTCATAATATCTACAAAGGTCTCTACCTAAAAATCAAGATAAAACTCAATCAAAGAAAGGAATCATCACCTATGTACAATTCTAAACCCTAATTAGACTATCTTAAGTCTACCCTAATTAAAACAATCAAGATTTAATTCTAAAAATCTAGAAAAAATCCTATAGGGAACTATGACTCATCATCTAATTGTATAAAAAAGAAAGGATTAAAAACCCTAAGGCAAGGTTCTAAAATAAATCCTACAAAATCACATACCAAATTAAACATACTAAAAAGCTATTTAATTGGAAAATCTATTAAAAATATTAAACCTAAAAATAAAATCTCAATTTTATTTTTATAATTTTCTACTCATTTCCATCTACTCATAGAAAAAAGAAGCATTTAAAAATCATTTTCTATCATTTTTTAATGAATTAAACAAAACAGAAATATTAAAAAAGAAAATTAAAATGAATAAAGGGAGGGGGGTGTAACAAGTAAGTGGGTTAAGTGTTATTCCAGTTGGGCTTCAAGGGTGGGGGTACGCGTAGCATACGCGTTAAGCCCATTAACATTCAGAATTTAATTAAATAAATCATTGGAAAAAAACTAAATCAGCGGTGCGAATAGAAGAGGTGTATAGTTTATTTCACGAATTGGGCCGTGATGGGGGTGGGGAAATGAAAACGCAGCTAAGCCCATACGTTCACATTAAGTGAAACGCAGCACTTCATGTGCTTGCATTCCCTCCGCTCTCTAATTCAAACACGGCCACACGATTAGAGTTTTGGTCAAGGCTTCTGGCTATATCCAACGGTCCATGCGCATCTTCTTCCTTGGACATGTACTTAGGGTTTGAAAACTCCATTAACATGCAGCTCCACGCGGTTCTTTCCAGCTAGCGGTTCTCACTCTCTACTCCACCAAATCACACACTATAAAAATGAAAATTGCTTAGAATTTCTCCCTCTACATTTGTATGCCATTGGTTCACGCTGAAACTCACTCTACCATGAAACCCGCGCGCAACAAGTTCTTGAAGCCATGAAATGCTCTGAAACTTTTTCTCATAATTCTCACTAAAACCTATATGGATCTACTCTACATCTAATGGTGATAATTCTGAACCAAATACCTAAGCTTCTAACGCCCTAATCATGGAGTTCTATGCCAATCAAGATTCGAGCACCTGCACTAAATTGTCTCTAAACAGCCCCAAAGTTATCTAAACTAATCTCCTAACATCCTAGATCAAGATTATGCTAATGAATCTACACGAATCTACTTAAATTAAGCAAGTGGAAGCAAAATGCACCTTGAGCAAAATGTGATGGATGATGAAGAATCTCTTGGATCTTGATCTTGTGAGGCTTGGATCTTGCTCTACTCTTGCTCTAGATGATTCTGTATGCACGAGTTTGGAAGGAGAATACTTGTGGAGGATGAAAATCAAAGTTGCTTGAATTTGAAGAAAGCTCTTTAATGGCAATCTCTCTCTTTCTCTCCCTTCTGAAAATGCTCTCTATCACCAACCTTAGACTCTCCACAATGCATTCCTTATATAACAATTGATGGATGCTTCTAGAATCATCTAGAATGTGATGGAAGTTTCTTTAAAATCTCATGTTATGCCATATTGGTTATCTCATGATATATCACCTCTAACCAACTTACACACCTTTTAAAATCTCACCACATGATAATATGAAATGGTAAGGAAGCTCACATGCCTTGTAATTGCCTTATGTTAAGTTTTCCAACATTGCCTTCTTTCTTAAGTAACAAATTTCCAAAGGAACCACATTTTTTAAGCCTCAAATGAAAATTCTACTTAAACCAATCTTCTCAAAATGGTTTTTCCAATCAAAATGATATATTGGATGACCCATTTTGGATTTGTGGATCTCCCAAATCACTTTTCAATTTCAACTTTTCAAAGTTATAAGTCATTTTTAGTTCATTTTTGACCAATCATGGAATCTTGTGCTATGTGCTTTTTCAACAATTTGTGACCTTCTTTCTAGACTTAAAATCACATTTTGAGCAACTTTCATGTTTTGAGTTTTTCCATTTGAGGCTTGGAAATAGGAGTTTTAGGCATTGGTTAAAATGACCTATAACTGACAAATGACCAAAATACCCCTGCCTTGTTCAAACCATACGTTGAGTTCCACAAATCCAATCAAGGACTTCTACCACTCAAATTAAAGCTAAGAAGATCCTCTTCAACATTCATGTTGACCAAGAAACCATAGGAATCATCCTACTAGGGCAAAAGTTGTCTGCAAGTTGGGTGACTTTCAAGGACCCAGATTCACACACCTCTGCTGACCTGTAATTTGGCAAGACCATAACTTGAGCTCTGTAACTCCTATCAAGGACTTCCACCACTCAAATTAAAGCTTAGAACAAGCTCTACAACATTCATGTTGTGGGGAAAATGAGATATCAAACACATCTAGTGCTAAAACTGCCTGGAAGATAGGGATCAAATTAGGGTTTTTCCACTGACAATCCTCAGAAACCCTAACTTGAAACTTCTCAAAACTCCTCAATCATGATGAGTTGGTCTAGGAATCATCTTTATAGCATCTCTATGCATCATTCCATGATCTCATGGCCCTTGGATTGGGTCTCAACCTTCTCCAAATCTTCAGTTATCCTAGGGTTGACCCAGTCAAAACCCTAATTCTACCATTCATGGTTGAATCTTCTGAATTCTTGCATAATGACCTCTCAGGGCTTCATGATGGCTATCAAGACATCTCATAGGCTTTCTCAAAACATCAAGTTCATTCTCAAAGTCTCAGAATCATCTGAGGGGCACTCACAGCTCTCAAACTGTGAAGCACACAACCCTGGTTTCAAACCAATTCTCTGGAGATCTCTTGAACTTTTTGGTGAAGGTATCAACTTTCAAACACTCAATGAGTAAATAATTGTTGGTCAAATTTTGGGGTGCAACATTGACCTAGATGAAACCCTAGTTGACTGACTTCACCTGAGGCTCTTGCAATTATTCCAATGACCTGGCTCTCCTTCAAAATGATCATCTAGACTTTCCATGATATCCATACACACTCCATGCTCTTGGCTCATAGCTCATATACCCTCTGATGATCCCCAAACAACCTCCGGATAGGAGAGAATCCACTGAGTGATCTGAGTAATCTTGAATATGAATGAAACCCCTTGAACATACCTCTTGAGACAAGAATAGCACTTGATCCCATGATTAAGATATCTTGCTTATGCTATGCAATGCAGATGAATACACTATGTACATGATGACAATGCAAATGACTATGCAATTGAAACATAAACCTAGGTTAGAAAAGGTTGGGCAAATTTTGGGGTGCAACAGCTGCCCCTATTCAAGCGGCTTGGACCCGACTGGATGAAGAGCGCGCAGCCTTCAGACATTCGAGGTACGAGACGGTTGAATACGAAAGAACCCGGAAATTTGCCAACTGCAAAATAAACTGCGTACGACTACTGCTTGGGAAAAATATCATTCAGAAAACCGAATCCGGTTGTCACGGCAACAACTGATCAATTATCTAATAAGAACTGACTTGATTTCGTCCTCAACCACCTGCGTGACGCCACAGGCCTTGAATCCACAATTAATTCCAATTTTTGCTACAATAAGCATGCATCGAGTCAAAGGACCACGTCGAAAACACAAAAGTCTTGACCTTCGTTTGTAGAGAAACAAACAAAATGCTTCGTAAAGCGCGAATCAGGCATCCGGTGACTTGAACAAGTTACTCTGTGGGATACATCTCCGACGACACAGATACTTGAACAAATAATTCCGCAGGGAGCCACTCCGTTAGCACGGGTAATGATTCTGCCAACACCGATAATAATTCCTTTGACAAAAGGTAACAACTCCATCGACCAGGATAACAAACTGCCTCAAACAAGGCATAATAACTCCTCAAACCAGGGTGTAACTCCATCACCCAGGGTGACAACTCCCTCAACCAGGGTAATAACTCCTTCAACCAGGGTAATAACTCCTTCAACCGGGGTAATAACTCCTTCAACCGGGGTATAACTCCTTCAACCAGGGTAATAACTCCTTCAACCAGGGTAATAACTCCTTCAACCAGGGTAATAACTCCTTCAACCGGGGTATAACTCCTTCAACCAGGGTAATAACTCCTTCAACCGGGGTATAACTCCATCAACCAGGGTATAACTCCTTCAACCAGGGTAATAACTCCATCAACCAGGGTATAACTCCTTCAACCAGGGTATAACTCCTTCAACCAGGGTAATAACTCCTTCAACTGGGGTATAACTCCTTCAACCAGGGTAATAACTCCTTCAACCGGGGTATAACTCCATCAACCAGGGTATATGTAACAGCCCAATTTTCAATAATTAATTAATTGTGTTAATTAATTGATTTATTTGGATTATTCTAATTATTTGAATAATTAGATGTTTGTTTAATGGATTCATAGATGTTTTGAGAGAGTATATATATTGGAAAGAAATAAAGAGAAAGGTATTATGGAGGAAATAGAATGGAAATAAATATAAAGAATAGAAATAGAAGAAAAGGAGATAAGAGTTGGTAAGAGAGAAAGAAAGGGGAGAAAAAGAGAAAGAAGGAAAAGGAGGAGAAAAGAGAAGAAGAAGAAGAGGAAAGTGGAAATCTTCAAGAACCAACTCAAAGCTTCGATTAAACCATGGTAAGGGTGAGAAACATTGCTATTTAATCATTGTATGCTATTATGTATGTTGGGTTTGGGTTTGGGGATGTTTTCATCACTTTCCAATTAGGGCAAATGTTGGATTAATCGGTAGATTAATGATTTAATCGGTTGAAACTGAGCAATAATGCCGTAGAATAGTCGGGTAACATGTATTGATGTTATTTGTACTGATTTTGTTGTGTGAGAAGTTGGATGATGGTGGAGGTGGAACAGAATAGGGTTCTGTTCTGCGCAGGTTCGCTGGCTCTCGCCAGGCGAGCGAAGGCGAAGCTTCGCCAGGCGAAGCCTAGCGAATGTTGGCGAGTAATTATATTTAAGTCCCAGTGGACTTCGCTGGTGGGTTCGCCAGGCGAAGTTGAGTAGCGAGGGTTCGCCCAGCGAAGGTGCTGGCGAATGGTGGCGAATGAAGTCAGTAGCTACTGACTTGGGCTCGCTGGGAAGTCTCGCCAGGCGAAGCCTAGCGAGTGTTCGCTGAGAGAGTTCGCCAGGCGAAGGCCAGGCGAAGGTTCGCTGCAAGGGTTCGCCAGGCGAATGAAGGCGAATTTGACAGCATTTCCCTTTTGCTGTGTTGATCATGTGAAGATGGTTTGGTTGTTTCACATAGGTTAATACCTCTATGATATGAATAAGTATGTGATCCATGGTGATGATATGTGTTGTGGGTAGTGTTGCGGTGGAAATAGGATCACAAACTATTAATGAGTTTGAATCGCAATTCAATTCACAACCGCTCTTTGATTTATCCGAAGGAAAAGGTCAAAAAGGGAAAACCTATTTTGCATCGTAAACACAATGCGGGGAAAGATCTAGGGTTCGGGGGTTGGTTAAATTTAGGGAAGGTATTAGCACCCTAAACTTCTGTAGTACTCTACAGGAACCTTTTGTTCAAATGTTTACTATTTTGCTTTATTTATTTGCTTAAGGTATATGTACAAAGATTAAAAATGAGAAAATAAACCTAAGGGGTTAATTCTAAGTTTACTCGGCAAGACATCGCATCTTGTGCCTACATATCCTTACGGGAATGGAATCAGAGTAACTGTAGTTCCCCTCAATAGGGAGGTTAGAAACTTCTTGACTGTGGTCAAGGTCTCAAGGGGAATAAACGCATCTTAAGGACACGCTTACGTGGAGTGTAGAAACTCCAAATCTCTACGTTGAATTATTAAGTTGTAATTAGGGTTAAATTAGGTTAGGGATTCCGCGGCGGGAAACCCTAAAATGAGCGCGGCGGCTCTTTGACCTAATGCTATGGGTAGTTTTGTAATTTTGCCTGCGGCGAGGCATTTGTGAAAAAATTAGGGTTTGTGAGGTTGTAAGGGTTTGAAGTTGAGGACTATTGGCGCGGCGGCCAAACGCTAGACCTAACCTTCGGATGTGAAATTAACTATAAAGATGTGATGAAATTAAATATACATACAACGGCAGAAAATAAAGTGCGGAAAGATAAACGCGAAAATTGTCTCGCAAAATTACATCCCATAAGCAGTTACAAATATGATAACTAAATATAAAACCGAAAATAAGTTTCAAATTGAACATAATAGCTGCAAGAAACAAAACAAACAAAAATGTCAGTATGTGGGGTTAGACGAAAACGAAATCAAAATTGAACGAGAAACAAACCGTATGAATTTTGGAGGACTTTTATGGTCTTTTTAACCAAGGATTTAAATTTGTGAAAAGAGAGAGTTTTGAGTTTTAAAAAAAAAAATTATTAATAAAAAAGTGAAAGTTTGGTTAATTATTCTAAAAAAGGAGTTTTAGTGATAATATTTTGAAAAAAAGATTTAATCATTAAAAAAAACAATTGGTTTAATTTAAAAAATCTTAATGTTAGTTAAAAACACGTTTTACTTTAAAGTTATAAAAAAGTTTTATTATTTGAAAAAACATTTGATTATTTTATTTAAAAAGAGTTTTAATTAATTTGAAAAAGGTTTTTGATTATAAAAAAGAAAGGGTCTTCTTGATTTTTTTTTTAAAAAAGGATGAACAAAATAAAATAACAAATGGAAAAACAATAAATAATAAAAAAGAGGGTTGGGCCGGTCATCACTCTTCTTCTCTCTGCTCTCTGAGTTTGCGTGTGTTCCTCTCCTTCTTGTTTGCCTCTCACGGATGTTATCTTCTTCTTCTTTTGCATGACCGCCGATTTGTCTTCTTCATCTCTTTTTCCTGAAAAACATGAAAAGCAACACAAAAATTGTAATTATATTTTTTGATCCTTACGGAATGATGATGGCCGATGATGCTTTGTCCTGAGGCTAGAGGATTTTTGACGGAGTTTGCTTGGATTTTTACGAAAAAAGTTCTCCCTTTCTTGCTATGATTTTCGTCCCTTTTATACTTGATTTTTAAATCTTTTTTAATCTCAGATTTAATTTGAATATCTCAATCTTTTTCAATCTCGGATTTGATTTGAGTAGATTTTTATGATGATTTCAGATTTGATTTGATGGTGATGCTGATTTTCTTATGATGATGATATGATATGATTGATTTGATCTGGAATTCATTAAGATTGGATTAGATTAAAAAAGTGTTGAGATTTAAATTTAAAAAGTTAGCAAAGAAGATTAGAGTTTCAAGTTAAATAAAAAATTAGAGTTTTAAAAAAAAATGAGTTAGAGTAAAAAAAAAAAAATATTTGAATGTTGGTTTTAAAAAATGTTAGAATTATTTTAAAAACTGTTAGAATTTAATTTTAAAAGGAATTTAAAATTTAAAAAAAAAAAAAAAAAAAAAAAAGGGCGTTAGAATTTAATTTTAAAAGGAATTTAAAATTTTAATTTGAAAAATAAACGTGTCAAAAAAAGATTTAGATTTAATTTTAAAAAAAAAGGATAGATTTAATTTATAAAAAAAAGGTTAGATTTAATTTTTAAAATAGTTAGAAAAAAAAGATTTAATTTTAAAAAGAAATTAGAGGAAAAAAAAGATTTAATTTTAAAAAGTTAGAAAAAAAAAATTTAGTTTTAAAAAGGTTAGAAAAAAATATTTAACTTTAAAAAAGTTAGAAAAAAAAATTTAGCTTTAAAAGGTTAGAAAAAAGATTTAATTTTAAAAAGTTAGAAAAAAAGATTTAATTTTAAAAAAAAGTATTAGATTTTTATTTAAAAAAAAAAGTATTAGAATTTGATTAAAAAAAAAGTGTTAGAAATTAATTTAAAAAAGGTTATAAAAAAATTTACTCTTTAAAGAAAAGAAAAAAAAGTTAAATTTTAATCTAAATCCTAAAAGTTAGTAAGAAGAGCTTAAAATGACTTAAATAAATAAACTAAATAGAAAAAAAAAAGTTAATAAAAAAACATTAGTAAAGTTATAAAAAAGGTTAATTAAATTATTATTAGTTAAAAAAACAAGATTTAAAAAAAAGGTTAATTTATTAAGTTAATAAGAATTTAAAATAAAAATAAAAAAGAAAGGGTAAAATTTGGGGTATTACAGTTGCCCCTATTTAAATGGCTACACCGGATGATTTGAGCGACGGAGACTCGAGGAATCATGGTGGAGGGATTTAAATATAGATAACCGAAAATTTTGCCCTTATATGTGACGATATGCAATGGACCATGCGAGAACAAGCTAATGTAGATGGTTCCATGAATATGATATGATGCGTATGTTGAAATGATGAATGCGAAAATGCTGACGAATACGACGACACAGGGACAGACGCTACGAGAAGAACACACTGGGGAAAACGACGCGCTGGGACACAGCACCACACTGGGGAATTCTAAAATGATGGTCAACTGGTGCGAATACGACCAATTGTCATTTTTAGAACAGGAACGGGATCCTCAAATGGAGATGGCCTATGAGACGACCTCCACTGGGGAATCTAAAAATAAAACTGGATCACGTACGATCGCAAGATCGATTACAGAATTCTGGAGCATTGAGCAAAGAATAACCTCCAAGCTTCTATAAACTATCCTTTGTGATGGGATCGAATGGACTTTTTAGAAATCCATATCATATATACAAGGTAAAGACCGGCTGTATGCCAAAATAAATGGACTTTAATGGGAAATGCCCTGATAAGCTTCTCGAGGGAGAACTGTCACTCATCGTTGGAAGGGACTTATGTGCCAAAATGGATAAGCACTCAAATAAAGAGGCTGCTGCTTATCTGATAGATAAATCTTCTCGCATTTAAGGTCGGCGCCTGGAATACGATTCTGATTCTTCTCTTACTGAAGGATAAATAAACTTCTTCATGCTTCAAGATCGTGCTCTCCTGAACATGAAAAGGGTAAACTGAACTTCCTCATACTTCAGAATCGTGCTCTCCTTAATATGATTCGGCTCTTTCGGGTAAATGAAATTCTTCATACTTCAGAATCGTGCTCTCCTGAATATGAAAAGGCTAACTGAACTTCCTCATACTTCAGAATCGTGCTCTCCTGAATATGAAACTGGATGACTGAATATACTCATATTTCAGAATCGCGCTCTCCTGAATATGAAACTGGATGACTGAATATGCTCATATTTCAGAATCGTGCTCTCCTGAATATGAAACTGGATGACTGAATATGCTCATACTTCAGAATCGTGCTCTCCTGAATATGAAACTGGATGACTGAATATGCTCATACTTCAGAATCGTGCTCTCCTGAATATGAAACTGGATGACTGAATATGCTCATATTTCAGAATCGTGCTCTCCTGAATATGAAACTGGATGACTGAATTTCTTCATATTTCAGAATCGTGCTCTCCTGAATATGAAACTGGATGACTGAATTTCTTCATATTTCAGAATCGTGCTCTCCTGAATATGAAACTGGATGACTGAATTTCTTCATATTTCAGAATCGTGCTCTCCTGAATATGAAACTGGATGACTGAATTTACTCATATTTCAGAATCGTGCTCTCCTGAATATGATTTGGTTGTAAATGAATTTTTCCATACTTCAGAATCGTGCTTTCCTGAATATGAAACTGGATAATCGAACTTCCTCATAACTCAGAATCGTGCTCTCCTGAATATGATTCGGCTCCTGAAATTTCTTCATTCTTCAGAATCGTGCTCTCCTGAAAAACGGCCAACTGAACTTCCTCATAACTCAGAATCGTGCTCTCCTGAATATGATTCCGTTCCTTCTTTTACTAAAGGATAAATGAACTTCTTCATAACTCAGAATCGTGCTCTTCTGAATATGATTTCGCTCAAACCTTCTCGTAACTCAAGATCGTGCTCTCCTGAATACGAATTGGTTCGTACCTCAAGACGGCAGGTAAATGGAAGCCCAACTGCTCCATGGAGATGGCCATTTGCTGCGAGTCATAACGAGGATATGATCGACTTCTTAGGTGAGAAATGTCGTGTGTTGATGCTGTAAGATGTAAAGTGTAAAGGGTTGTAACATGTAGGATTGTAAAGTGTTGTACTGATATATTTTCCAGGCGCGAACTGGCGTGTATCTGTAAAGGATTGTAGTTGATTTTCTTGAAAGATAGTGCAAAATAAATGCACGTCCGGGTACAGTGATAAACTTCTCAAGCGAGATAGTCGCGTATCTGCCAAGGTATGATGAAAATCTTCAGATGGTGCAAAATAAATGCACGTCCGGTTAGGCTCGACGACCGACAATACTGAGATTCAATCTAGGATCGAGCTAGAAAGAAGATTGGTAATCAAGACTCCATCGAGGGAATGATCTCGAAGGGTAAATATCTAATCCTGGCGAGGAAAGATAGCTGAAGTAACCGTCCTCCACGAGGATCGAGCTCTGTGGGGAAACTGGAAACAAGTAAGCATTGTATGCTTAGGGCTGACAATCTATTTGGAGAGAATGGACAAACCCCAATTACTCGGTGGTAACGACCAATGATGGAGACACGATGAACCTGTGCATGTTATCGCGTATGTTAATGGATATGTTAATATGAATGTATGTTGATGTCTATGTATGTAACTATGCAAGATGTTATGAAATGAGTATGTAATGAATATGTAATGAATATGTAATGAATATGTGATGAATATGTAATGAATATGTAATGAATATATAACGAAATAGGCATGTGATGCTTATGCCCTTGCGTATGCTGACGAAACAGACTAGAGACGGGACGAGAGATGAAATAAACATCTCGACGGAAATACCCTGCGTTCTCTGCAACCAATACGTCAATCATGGGTAAGAAAGATCAATGGTAGAACCGGATCTGGTTTTAAAGTTCTGAATTCTCTGAGGAGAAGGTAATTTGCTTGGGTGTACAGTATCACGTCTTCACACGGGGAGAAGAAAACCTGAGGGACACTTTTGAGTTACCCAAGAAAAAGTTGTCAGCTTATAGTCTCGCTGGGGACTGTGATGAGGCAATAGCTTGGGAGCCTGTTGCAACACTGAGATTTACTGGGGAACGAAGGCCGCCGTGAGTAAAATCCATCGGGTGCATGAAGAAAAGTTGTGAAACCACATGGCTTTGATCTTGAAGGATCTTGTAGTAGTCGCCATTTGTTTCCTTTAAAAACATGGTGCCCCAGGATACTTGCGTTGCGAGGTAGGGTCATCTCAAGAGGATTTTATAGAGAACACCGAGTCCGGTTGCCCCATTGTTCTCAAACTCTTTGAGGGATTTGTCAGGTCTTGACGTAACTGGCACAAATTAATCGTGTTACGACGAAATCTTTGAGAAATAGCTCTTAAGAACGTCAGATTCGCGTTGGTAAGCGAACTGGGAAACTGCCTGCCCCTGTTTAGCAGGATCATCAAGTTCCACGGGTTATGTCCATATGTAAATCTCTAAGATATCAAACAAAGTCATCATGCCTGAAATGCCTATCCTGAGCTTATCAATGTACGCATATATTTGTCTTGAATTTTTTTGTTTTTTTGTTTTGAAAAAGATACCTCAACAACTCGTGACCGAGATCACTGCTTAGGATATAAGTTTGAATTATAATGCCAACATGAATTTTTGAGCATAGCTCGTAGGAGTCAGGAAACGTGATCTTGTCAAGTATGCTTTCAACCGAAGTCCTACTTCAATTAGGTCTTTTAAAGGTTGTATTGTGGCTCGGTTCACGGTTTAAGAAACAAAGGATAAAGGCTCAAAGTTATATTTGTACCCACCCATTCTTCGTGATGTTCTCCAATCCTAATTCAGTTAACCGGATACGAACGCTCATATCTCAAGCGGATTTGCTATGGTCGAGAACTTATCAAGGCTTCGGACATGGCAGTCGCTCACCTATTACACGATCTTGTTCTTTACTAGGGACTATTTATTGTACCCTCTTGTTTTGCTTTTATTCCCTAACTTTTGCCTGGACAACGTCTTTTGATCTGACTTTGGAGTCCAGCGGGATGCCCCAGTTTTGCCTAAGTCTCCTTCATAGGTTTTTGACTTAGCGGGCTCTTATTTTTTTGAATATTCCTTTATGCACAAGTTGTGTAAATCTTTTGAAAGGCTCGTGACTGCCCCACTCCTTAGGTAACCGAGGGATAGTCATTGTATTGGACTTCTTAAGATGCTAAGGATAAATTCTCGAAGGTTTGCTCTTCCTTTTTGAGGATCTAAGCGCTCGATCGGTTTAACTGAAACCTACCCTGCCCCAGGTTAGGATGAAGGTTCTTAAAAAGAAAGAAAAACTCCTACTTCAAGGTTCAAAGGGTTGACTAGGGATTAACATCCTTATATCTCCAGTGTTTGGGATTTGAAACAATGCCTTACATCATCAGCGGGTTTCAATCGAAAGCATACGACAAGAAATCTGACGTTTTGGGTTCGTCATCCTCCCCCCAATTCTCCATCAAAACAAGAGATCGGGTAAAGTTGGCATTATGATTTATGAAAACGTTTTTTTTGAATGAGTGAAACGAATGGATTTATTCAAGACAAACATATGCGTTGCATTAATTAATCAAAGATAAACAAGTCTGTGCATGCTAAATATGATTAATCAAAGAGAAATACATATAAATAAACAAATGAACTGTCGGAAAAATCCTTCTAAATGTTTATGAAATCTTGCATTCAAGAGTAACAGTTTCCTTTGGCGGAGCCTCAATGGAAAGGACGTCTGGTTCATGATCACTGTGAGTCGTCATGGCTTACCCCAGTTATGCTGGTCACATCTTCAACAGTTTTCAGTCGTTGCTTCAAAATAAATTTCCCAGATCCTTTGTTGATCCCGGTCATATCACCTTGAGGGTTACTGAAATGAAGCGGGCTAGGCCTTTGAATAATGACTGGATTCGGCTGATAGGCGTAGCATGCTTTGCAGAATTTGCACTTGACGAGTGAGGAACCCCGAAAGGAGTCTCGATCTTCAGCTGAGCATCGCCAAAAGACAACTTCTTCGTTTCTAGCAAATTTCTGACAACTTTCTTAAGAGCATAGCAATTCTCTAGATCATGGCCGGGCGCACCCTCATGAAATAAACAATGAGCGGTAGCGTTGTAACTTGCAGGTAATGGATTAGGTGGAGGATTAGGAGGCGGACCCAAAGCCCGAGTAGTGATGAGACCTTGCTTGACCAAAGAGGGATACAACTCGGTAAAAGTCATCGGGATCGGCGGACAAGGTTTATACGTTCTTCTGTTTGGCATATTCTGGCGAGGAGCCGGACTCTTTGGCTGTTGAGGAGCAGGAGTATTGGGTGCCTGTAGGTAGTTGACAGGAGGCGGCTAAACAGGAGGTTGTTGCATAGGTTGATACATGGGAACCTGTTGATTGAAAGAAGGTGTAATAGCTGCCACATAGGGTTGTTGAGCATATTGGACCGGGTACCCTTGAGGTTGAGCATAACCTTGCAGATGCCGATAAAAGCGTTCCCTTGGTTTACCAGAGGATATAGCATTAGTCTCACTCTCCTTCTTTTTCTGGGAGCTATACGGAGGTTTCTTCGGCTGATCTTTAGAAGCGCCATGATTATTTGTCATTTTACCACTCTTCATACCCAATTCAATCTTGACACCCACAGCAACGATGTCGGAGAAATTTGAAGTCACACTACCCACCATTCTCTCATAAAATTATGGACGGACTGTGTCGACAAACCAATCAGCTAACTCTTTCTCGGTCAAAGGAGGTTCTACCTGCGAAGCAGTCTCTCTCCACCTTTGAGCATACTCTTTGAATGACTCAGAATTCTTTTGTGACATACTCAGCAGCTGTCTTCTGTCAGGAGCCAGATCCATATTGTACTTGTAGTGTTTGATGAAAGCGTCAGATAAATCTTGAAAGCTCTTAACGCGGGATTGGTCCAAAGTTAAATACCACTTGGAAGAAGCACCCTTCAAACTGTCTTGGAAGCAATGAATCATCAGTTTATCATTCTCAACATGGGCAGCCATTTTGCTATAATACATGATCAAATGGCTCTTAGGACAGGTGGCACCTTCATAGCGATCGAAGCCCGGAGTTTTGAACTTTGGGGGAATAACCAAACCTGAAACCAAACAAACATCCCTTGCAGCAGTCCCAAAAATTTGATCACCCTCTACCTTTTTCAATCTCTGGACGATAGTGTTTACTTCCTCACGAAGCTTATCATGTTTCTCATAACCCTCAACATTCTCATCAAGATTATCAAAAACTGTCTCATTGGAGTACGGTTGCGCACGAGTGTGTACAACAGGTGGTGCAAAGATAGGAGCCCCCCTAGAAACTTCAGAAAACAAGGGCACGGCTTGCTGAACAGGTTGATTAATCGGAACAGTGGCTTGAGGAGGCACAAAACCGGGAGCAAGACCATAAGGTGGGTCCCTTGCTACGGTCACACTTGGTGAAGGGTCCACAGTAACGCCGGTAATCTCAGAAACAACAGTGGGCTGGGTATCCATCTTAGCATTCATGACATGTAACAATTCCATCATACGCCCCATACTCCCTCGAAGGTCTTCAAGTTCATTGCTAAGGCGATCAATCTCTTTTGCCTGATCCTCCATTCTTTTCCGAGTTTGAGCTCTGGTGTTGTATTGGTGCCGAGAACTCAGGGTGACGAAACTAGGAAGGTGAGAGAACCGAGTGTGAGAAATCGGGAGACACATGTAATGCAAAAGTATGATGCTAAAATGTGAATGTAAATGAAGATTTCATGGAATTCAAAACATTTACGAATGTCGTGGGGTACCAAAGAAATCTTTTTCTTGTCTTTTCATTTTTATATTTTTTTTTTATTATTTATGGTATCCCGCGATATCCATAAATGGTGTTTGAACTCCATGAAATACAATGCAATGAGATGCTTTATGGATGCAATGCATGAAAACACACAAAGTCTTAGGTTAAAGGCTTGCATGAGGTTCAAAGGCAAGTACCCTCCCTTGAAGTTAGATGGTTCATCCTGTCCTACAAAAGTAACCAGGTTCTAAGGGATCTCAATATCATTGATCCTTCACAAGGGTGGTTGTTCAGAAGGCAACTTACTTGCCAACCAAAACCCTCCAAGTTTAAGATCTCAATGAGCGTAGTATCGAGTGTCAACCAACTTTAGTCTGCACCAAAGCCGGTTACCTCACTACTTTCTAAAGGCTAAGATGAGTTAACTAGGGTTCTAAAAGTCAGTTAGTGCGTTGACAACATATGGCAGCCTCAATATTATCCTCAACTTGACTTAAGGAATATAAGCACCAACCAAGAAGTCGCACTAACCATGGCCACCAGATCAACCGTATCGATATACGTCGTACAGTTTCCTTGGTCTATTGCCATTTACCTAAGGTACACTAGATCCGGGTGTAGGACCTATCTCACAGCACAAGGAACAGTCCCACAATCAAAGCACAAATATATACATGCAAATGAATAATGTCACAGATAGTAATAAATATGAACAAGTTAGGGATAACCCTCAAAAGTTTAGAACATTCCCCAGTGAAGTCGCCATCTTCTGTTGCGGTGGAAATAGGATCACAAACTATTAATGAGTTTGAATCGCAATTCAATTCACAACCGCTCTTTGATTTATCCGAAGGAAAAGGTCAAAAAGGGAAAACCTATTTTGCATCGTAAACACAATGCGGGGAAAGATCTAGGGTTCGGGGGTTGGTTAAATTTAGGGAAGGTATTAGCACCCTAAACTTCTGTAGTACTCTACAGGAACCTTTTGTTCAAATGTTTACTATTTTGCTTTATTTATTTGCTTAAGGTATATGTACAAAGATTAAAAATGAGAAAATAAACCTAAGGGGTTAATTCTAAGTTTACTCGGCAAGACATCGCATCTTGTGCCTACATATCCTTACGGGAATGGAATCAGAGTAACTGTAGTTCCCCTCAATAGGGAGGTTAGAAACTTCTTGACTGTGGTCAAGGTCTCAAGGGGAATAAACGCATCTTAAGGACACGCTTACGTGGAGTGTAGAAACTCCAAATCTCTACGTTGAATTATTAAGTTGTAATTAGGGTTAAATTAGGTTAGGGATTCCGCGGCGGGAAACCCTAAAATGAGCGCGGCGGCTCTTTGACCTAATGCTATGGGTAGTTTTGTAATTTTGCCTGCGGCGAGGCATTTGTGAAAAAATTAGGGTTTGTGAGGTTGTAAGGGTTTGAAGTTGAGGACTATTGGCGCGGCGGCCAAACGCTAGACCTAACCTTCGGATGTGAAATTAACTATAAAGATGTGATGAAATTAAATATACATACAACGGCAGAAAATAAAGTGCGGAAAGATAAACGCGAAAATTGTCTCGCAAAATTACATCCCATAAGCAGTTACAAATATGATAACTAAATATAAAACCGAAAATAAGTTTCAAATTGAACATAATAGCTGCAAGAAACAAAACAAACAAAAATGTCAGTATGTGGGGTTAGACGAAAACGAAATCAAAATTGAACGAGAAACAAACCGTATGAATTTTGGAGGACTTTTATGGTCTTTTTAACCAAGGATTTAAATTTGTGAAAAGAGAGAGTTTTGAGTTTTAAAAAAAAAAATTATTAATAAAAAAGTGAAAGTTTGGTTAATTATTCTAAAAAAGGAGTTTTAGTGATAATATTTTGAAAAAAAGATTTAATCATTAAAAAAAACAATTGGTTTAATTTAAAAAATCTTAATGTTAGTTAAAAACACGTTTTACTTTAAAGTTATAAAAAAGTTTTATTATTTGAAAAAACATTTGATTATTTTATTTAAAAAGAGTTTTAATTAATTTGAAAAAGGTTTTTGATTATAAAAAAGAAAGGGTCTTCTTGATTTTTTTTTTAAAAAAGGATGAACAAAATAAAATAACAAATGGAAAAACAATAAATAATAAAAAAGAGGGTTGGGCCGGTCATCACTCTTCTTCTCTCTGCTCTCTGAGTTTGCGTGTGTTCCTCTCCTTCTTGTTTGCCTCTCACGGATGTTATCTTCTTCTTCTTTTGCATGACCGCCGATTTGTCTTCTTCATCTCTTTTTCCTGAAAAACATGAAAAGCAACACAAAAATTGTAATTATATTTTTTGATCCTTACGGAATGATGATGGCCGATGATGCTTTGTCCTGAGGCTAGAGGATTTTTGACGGAGTTTGCTTGGATTTTTACGAAAAAAGTTCTCCCTTTCTTGCTATGATTTTCGTCCCTTTTATACTTGATTTTTAAATCTTTTTTAATCTCAGATTTAATTTGAATATCTCAATCTTTTTCAATCTCGGATTTGATTTGAGTAGATTTTTATGATGATTTCAGATTTGATTTGATGGTGATGCTGATTTTCTTATGATGATGATATGATATGATTGATTTGATCTGGAATTCATTAAGATTGGATTAGATTAAAAAAGTGTTGAGATTTAAATTTAAAAAGTTAGCAAAGAAGATTAGAGTTTCAAGTTAAATAAAAAATTAGAGTTTTAAAAAAAAATGAGTTAGAGTAAAAAAAAAAAATATTTGAATGTTGGTTTTAAAAAATGTTAGAATTATTTTAAAAACTGTTAGAATTTAATTTTAAAAGGAATTTAAAATTTAAAAAAAAAAAAAAAAAAAAAAAAAAAGGGCGTTAGAATTTAATTTTAAAAGGAATTTAAAATTTTAATTTGAAAAATAAACGTGTCAAAAAAAGATTTAGATTTAATTTTAAAAAAAAAGGATAGATTTAATTTATAAAAAAAAGGTTAGATTTAATTTTTAAAATAGTTAGAAAAAAAAGATTTAATTTTAAAAAGAAATTAGAGGAAAAAAAAGATTTAATTTTAAAAAGTTAGAAAAAAAAATTTAGTTTTAAAAAGGTTAGAAAAAAATATTTAACTTTAAAAAAGTTAGAAAAAAAAATTTAGCTTTAAAAGGTTAGAAAAAAGATTTAATTTTAAAAAGTTAGAAAAAAAGATTTAATTTTAAAAAAAAGTATTAGATTTTTATTTAAAAAAAAAAGTATTAGAATTTGATTAAAAAAAAAGTGTTAGAAATTAATTTAAAAAAGGTTATAAAAAAATTTACTCTTTAAAGAAAAGAAAAAAAAGTTAAATTTTAATCTAAATCCTAAAAGTTAGTAAGAAGAGCTTAAAATGACTTAAATAAATAAACTAAATAGAAAGAAAAAAAGTTAATAAAAAAACATTAGTAAAGTTATAAAAAAGGTTAATTAAATTATTATTAGTTAAAAAAACAAGATTTAAAAAAAAGGTTAATTTATTAAGTTAATAAGAATTTAAAATAAAAATAAAAAAGAAAGGGTAAAATTTGGGGTATTACAGGTAGCCTTTGGGCGTGAATCCTAGAGTTGTGATATGAATGATTAATTGTAATCGGTTAAAATACATGAGAACATAATGATGATTATGTGTGTATTAATTGATGAGTTTGTGAATGTTTGATTGTTGTGTACAATTATGTAATAAGTATGCATGAGAACATTGTGGATATATGTGTGCATAACTTATAATTGTATGATTGGTATTGTGATGTGTATACCTTGTATGAGATGGCATGAGATAAAGAATAAACATACTATGAAAAATGTGTTGTGGATGCATATTGTTTATATGCGATTGTATGTTAAAATACATGAAGAATGCATGAGAGCATAATGATGGATATGCGTGCATTGCTTGATAGATGCTGTAAATGCATATTGTATGTATGTTAATAAATGTATGAGATGCATGGGAACATATCGTGGATATGTGTGCATCGTTAATAATTGTGAGAAATGCATAGGAATATATCGTGGATATATGTGCATTGTTTGATGATGTGGTAATAGCATAAATGTCATAGATATATGAAGTATGCTTGTGATTATGATGGGTTTTGGATGATTGGGAAATATGTATGCGAATGTTGTGTGAATGCATGGGAATATATGTGATATGTGTGCATTGTTGTTGAATATGATGATGTGTGAAATGAATACATTGATAAAAGTTTGATATATGTTGTATGTGCAATCATGATGAAATTCTCGAAGGGGTGAATTATTCGAATGCATGGGATTAAGACGCGGGAACGGTCTTAAGTGCATTTATTGTGATTGGTTGATTGTACATGCATCATTCAGTCAAGAGGCAATGTCTGTTAGTTTCGTGGAAACTAGTGGCTTGTCCCAAACCTAGAAGGGTGGGTTTGAAGCCTAGGGGACGGGCTTGGTTGTTATCGGTCTAGAAGGGTGGACCCGGTTTAAAGTAAAAACCGAAAAATGATAACGAGTTATCGGTCTAGAAGGGTGGACCCGGTTTAGAGTGAAAACCGAAAAAAAAAAAAAAGATAACGAGAGTCGGTACCGCATTGCATGAGTTGCATTGAGTTGTTGAGTCACATTAATATATGATATATGCATGAAGGGATGCTTATGTGTGAATGATGATATGTTTGTTGAATACTTATGAAGCTTGCATGAAGAGATGCTTACGTGTGAATGTTAAGATTGTGGAATTGTGGATGTATGCATGATGTGAAATGTTTGGTGAATATTCATGTTGTATATATATATATATATATATATATATATATATATATATATATATATATATATATATATATATATATATATATATATATATATAAGTGATGATGTAAATGACTATGAGTTGAATTGTGGTGAGAAATAGGGAGTTAATTATATGATACCTATATATACATGATTTTATGCTTTGATTATTATGGTAATATTTCTCACCCTTCTGCTGTTTTATAATGCTCTATGAGGCATTGCAGATTAGGTTGTTGGAGGCCTTTATGAAGTTCTGCTTGTAGTTCGAGGTTGCTACGTGTGTAGCGGTTTAGTAATCATTTATGGGTCGAGTCATGCTCTGGTAGTGTAACACGGGGATCGATTGCTTATGTTTTAGGATTACATTATGTAACCTAAGTTATGTTTTCATATTTGGAATAATTGAGATAATGAGATGTTGGCCTTAGTGCCTAGAGATGTTGATTTTATATGATGAAAGTAAATGTTTCTTTTAAAGGATTTTCATTAATGAATCCGCTGCTAAATGGAAAAGTGTTTATGAGCATGACAGATTGTTTTAATGTGGTGCAAGTTTTGTGTGACGCCTTTTTTATTTGAATGCATGTTAATTTTACTCTGATTATGCATATATTTTCCATGGGGTTTAGAAGGGTGTTACATTAGTGGTATCAGAGCAGGTCGGTCCGTCCGGCCAAGTTGTCTAATGTTATTTGTTCCCTTGTATGCGACATGTGTGTGAAAACACTGTCGATACATGTTGTTGCTTAACCTTGTTTGCAGAAGAGGGAATGATTAAAGTGGGGGAGAAGCTTGTGATTCCTTAGAAGGCTGCAAGTGTGGAGTTGTAGCTTAGTGTGTAGTTAAACGCTATTATAGTTTGGTAAAGATGGTCTATGCCCCATTATGGTTTCGGCTGTCTATCGACAAATTGAGGAACTGATCACCCTTAATCTCTTGTTGATAGTAGTTGGGATTGTGTTGGATGGGATAGATGTGTCTTGCAAGCTTAGACGGCGTGGTGCAGTGAATTGTCTTGAGTAAAGTCGAGCACTTGAGAATTGTTTTGATGAGTCGGTGCAGGACAGTGATGAGATGTTTGATTTCGATGGAAATATTGAGTATTGATGGAAGTGGAGGAGTTGTCGGCTTACCGTTTGATTGTGGTAGTCTGAGAATTATCCTGACAAGATAAGGGGGTAAACAGCCAAGACGTGAAGTTGAGTTGTGATCGACTTAGTTGCGGAGAATAATCAGATATTGGAAGCTCCATATTATACGTTTGTTTGAGTGGCCAAGGAATTAAGATTGATTGAGTAGTGTTGAGAATTATGTCTGGTGTGTGTGCTACGGCAACAAATTGTGGAGTTGAGTATAAGGGTGGATAATGACTTCTAGTGATTACTAAAGGAAATGAGATGTGGAATACATGGTTGGTATAATTGGACCCTTAAGTATTTCAAGAGTTGGAGAGGTATTGGTTGACCTTTAAGTGTGGAAGGGTTGTTTCCGTGATTTTGTCGTAACGGAAAACCGTAATTCGGAATGACGCAAGATTAGAAGCGTTGGAAGATATTACAGTGCTCTATGTGATGGGAAAGTAGTGACATGGAATTAAGTATTTATTGGCGAAAAATGTTTGGATGTTATGGTAAGCGCGGAGAGTGCAGTTTGTGTTATCACCATAAGTTCACAGCTGAGTGTTCGTTTGATATAATGATTTTCCACACTTGATTGAGAGAGTCAATGGTTATGTAACCGATGGTGTTTGGATATGTTCGGAGAGTATAGGGGTTCATATTGAGCGTCGGGAACTTGAGTTATTAGTATTGGGGAAGAGGCAGTGATGTACTACTGTGAAGGAAGTTCAAAGAGTTTTGAGGAAGCTATCAACAGTTCGTGTATTGGTTTTGCCAAGTCCGACAGGATTGTCGTTGTGTTTTGAGATACTTTGTTGATATGATTAACAGATGTGTTAAGTACAACATTAATGAGTTTTGGTTATGCTTGAAGGCAATATAAAGTACAGAGAGGGATTATCTGACAAGTAATTTGGAGTGGGTTGCTGTTGTGTGTTTGTACCGGAGTTTGGAAGCCTCAATTGTTTAGTTGAGATTTGAGATGGTTACTGACCTTAAGGTATTTGTTTTATTTGTGAGAGAGTCAAATATGAGACAGAGAAGTAATTGGAACTCCTGAAGGAGTATGGTTTTGGTTAAATTACCATTCGAATGAGACCAAGTGGTAGCTAAGATATCGAATCGGGAATTTTGGTATACACTAATGAAGATGGTAAGGAAGTTAGAACTGATTAAGCAAATTCAGATATGAGTTCGGCCTGTGAAGAGACTTCTTATGGAAGTTGAGCCTTGGATGTTGAGATTGACTTTTGGTATTCTGATGAGGTTCGAGGAAATCGAAATTCTGAGTTGAGTTGATAGATTAATTGAATTTAATGGATAAAAGTCAGAGGGCTTATTTTCGGATTAAGGGAAATGGTATTGTGAGATGTCGTGATGAAGTGTGTATTCTGAATAGTGTGAGTTGGATAAGAGTACTCAGGGAGAAGTACATCGAGAAAAATGGAGTGTCCGTGCAGGTACTAGGAAGATGCGACCGAATTTGAGAAATAGTTTTGGATAGCCATAGATGGAGAAAGAATTGATTGAGTTTGTATATGTTGATTATACTTGCTGGGAATTGAAGAGTGGACATTAGAGATGGTTGGATCTGATACAACTGTTGAGTATTTCGAGTGGGATGGGATAGTATTCCCATGGGCTTTGTGGCGGGTTTTCTGATGAATTTGAGGAAGTATGATCCGATTTGGACAGTTAAGAATGGATTAACAAGAGTAACTCGTTGCCTACCAGTGAAGATGAATCATTCTGTTAGATGGGAACTCAAGTTTTTCGTTAAGATTATGGGAAAGATTGCGAAAGCGGTTGGGTGCCATGTTGAAGATGAACTCTGACTAGCGTCCGTGAATGGCATGGACAAACGAAGAAAACTATCCAGTATGAAGAGGACTCGTTGAGAGCTTGTGTGTTGGACCAAGATGGATCTAAGGGTAGTTAATTGTCGTTGATGGAGTTGCCTACAATAACTGTTGCCATTTCGTATCGGAAACAGCATCGTATGAAGTACGTTGGGTAAGAGGGTATGACTCCTTTGTGTTGTTGCATGTCCAACGGGAGTGTTGTACTCGGATCAAAGACCGTGCAAGGGACGATGGAAACGATCAAAGAATCCTAGTAAGGCCGTGTTTTGAGAGTTATGGTAGTAATTGGTGTTGGTCGAGCTTGAAGTCTCGTGAGCGCCCTGTGTTTTGTTGATCTGTATCAGAGTAGCGCAGCGGAAGCGTGAGGCGGATAGCATGTTAGACTGTTTTACCGCTGTCGCTTGAGAGGATTGCATGAGGTGTTCATATGTCTAAGTTGAAGAGGTACATTGATTCAGGTGGATAGTGTACAAGTGAGAGAGAATTTGACTTCGGAGGCGTGGCTAGTTCTAGTTGTTGATAAGAAACAACTTCGAAATATAGAGATTCCTTTGGTGGAAGTAGTTATGGGAGAATTGGATTTGGAAGAATTGGAATGCGAGAGTCGTATCCAGAGTTGTTTGGATCAGGTAACATTTTCGAGGACGAAAATTCCTAAGTGGGGGAGAGTTGTAACAGCACAATTTTCAATAATTAATTAATTGTGTTAATTAATTGATTTATTTGGATTATTCTAATTATTTGAATAATTAGATGTTTGTTTAATGGATTCATAGATGTTTTGAGAGAGTATATATATTGGAAAGAAATAAAGAGAAAGGTATTATGGAGGAAATAGAATGGAAATAAATATAAAGAATAGAAATAGAAGAAAAGGAGATAAGAGTTGGTAAGAGAGAAAGAAAGGGGAGAAAAAAAAAAGAAGGAAAAGGAGGAGAAAAGAGAAGAAGAAGAGGAAAGTGGAAATCTTCAAGAACCAACTCAAAGCTTCGATTAAACCATGGTAAGGGTGAGAAACATTGCTATTTAATCATTGTATGCTATTATGTATGTTGGGTTTGGGTTTGGGGATGTTTTCATCACTTTCCAATTAGGGCAAATGTTGGATTAATCGGTAGATTAATGATTTAATCGGTTGAAACTGAGCAATAATGCCGTAGAATAGTCGGGTAACATGTATTGATGTTATTTGTACTGATTTTGTTGTGTGAGAAGTTGGATGATGGTGGAGGTGGAACAGAATAGGGTTCTGTTCTGCGCAGGTTCGCTGGCTCTCGCCAGGCGAGCGAAGGCGAAGCTTCGCCAGGCGAAGCCTAGCGAATGTTGGCGAGTAATTATATTTAAGTCCCAGTGGACTTCGCTGGTGGGTTCGCCAGGCGAAGTTGAGTAGCGAGGGTTCGCCCAGCGAAGGTGCTGGCGAATGGTGGCGAATGAAGTCAGTAGCTACTGACTTGGGCTCGCTGGGAAGTCTCGCCAGGCGAAGCCTAGCGAGTGTTCGCTGAGAGAGTTCGCCAGGAGAAGGCCAGGCGAAGGTTCGCTGCAAGGGTTCGCCAGGCGAATGAAGGCGAATTTGACAGCATTTCCCTTTTGTTGTGTTGATCATGTGAAGATGGTTTGGTTGTTTCACATAGGTTAATACCTCTATGATATGAATAAGTATGTGATCCATGGTGATGATATGTGTTGTGGGTAGCCTTTGGGCGTGAATCCTAGAGTTGTGATATGAATGATTAATTGTAATCGGTTAAAATACATGAGAACATAATGATGATTATGTGTGTATTAATTGATGAGTTTGTGAATGTTTGATTGTTGTGTACAATTATGTAATAAGTATGCATGAGAACATTGTGGATATATGTGTGCATAACTTATAATTGTATGATTGGTATTGTGATGTGTATACCTTGTATGAGATGGCATGAGATAAAGAATAAACATACTATGAAAAATGTGTTGTGGATGCATATTGTTTATATGCGATTGTATGTTAAAATACATGAAGAATGCATGAGAGCATAATGATGGATATGCGTGCATTGCTTGATAGATGCTGTAAATGCATATTGTATGTATGTTAATAAATGTATGAGATGCATGGGAACATATCGTGGATATGTGTGCATCGTTAATAATTGTGAGAAATGCATGGGAATATATCGTGGATATATGTGCATTGTTTGATGATGTGGTAATAGCATAAATGTCATGGATATATGAAGTATGCTTGTGATTATGATGGGTTTTGGATGATTGGGAAATATGTATGCGAATGTTGTGTGAATGCATGGGAATATATGTGATATGTGTGCATTGTTGTTGAATATGATGATGTGTGAAATCAATACATTGATAAATGTTTGATATATGTTGTATGTGCAATCATGATGAAATTCTCGAAGGGGTGAATTATTCGAATGCATGGGATTAAGACGCGGGAACGGTCTTAAGTGCATTTATTGTGATTGGTTGATTGTACATGCATCATTCAGTCAAGAGGCAATGTCTGTTAGTTTCGTGGAAACTAGTGGCTTGTCCCAAACCTAGAAGGGTGGGTTTGAAGCCTAGGGGACGGGCTTGGTTGTTATCGGTCTAGAAGGGTGGACCCGGTTTAAAGTAAAAACCGAAAAATGATAACGAGTTATCGGTCTAGAAGGGTGGACCCGGTTTAGAGTGAAAACCGAAAAAAAAAAAAAAGATAACGAGAGTCGGTACCGCATTGCATGAGTTGCATTGAGTTGTTGAGTCACATTAATATATGATATATGCATGAAGGGATGCTTATGTGTGAATGATGATATGTTTGTTGAATACTTATGAAGCTTGCATGAAGAGATGCTTACGTGTGAATGTTAAGATTGTGGAATTGTGGATGTATGCATGATGTGAAATGTTTGGTGAATATTCATGTTGTATATATATATATATATATATATATATATATATATATATATATATATATATATATATATAAGTGATGATGTAAATGACTATGAGTTGAATTGTGGTGAGAAATAGGGAGTTAATTATATGATACCTATATATACATGATTTTATGCTTTGATTATTATGGTAATATTTCTCACCCTTCTGCTGTTTTATAATGCTCTATGAGGCATTGCAGATTAGGTTGTTGGAGGCCTTTATGAAGTTCTGCTTGTAGTTCGAGGTTGCTACGTGTGTAGCGGTTTAGTAATCATTTATGGGTCGAGTCATGCTCTGGTAGTGTAACACGGGGATCGATTGCTTATGTTTTAGGATTACATTATGTAACCTAAGTTATGTTTTCATATTTAGAATAATTGAGATAATGAGATGTTGGCCTTAGTGCCTAGAGATGTTGATTTTATATGATGAAAGTAAATGTTTCTTTTAAAGGATTTTCATTAATGAATCCGCTGCTAAATGGAAAAGTGTTTATGAGCATGACAAATTGTTTTAATGTGGTGCAAGTTTTGTGTGACGCCTTTTTTATTTGAATGCATGTTAATTTTACTCTGATTATGCATATATTTTCCGTGGGGTTTAGAAGGGTGTTACAGTATAACTCCTTCAACCAGGGTAATAACTCCGAAGGTTTAATCCACAAGATTCTTGTAACAACAATCTAAAGAAAACTCTACTGGGGTAATTCTGACGACAGCCGTCAAACACCTACTTCGACGGCGGGTAGTAATTTCAAGATTTTCAATACTGACGTGACAACAGTCTGAAGAAAACTTCGCTGGGGAAGAAGAGAAGCTTAACCAAGCAACTCTGATGGGGAAGAAACTCTACTGGGGAAATCACGGCGATAACTCCAAAAAATCTGAACTATGAAATCTTGTAATGCCGACATAACAGCGACCTGAGAAGGACTCAGCTGGGGAAAAGAGAAACTCAACCAAGCAACTCTGCTAGGGGTCCACATGATAGGACGAACACGATCACTGCTCGCCTTGCGCCCCAAATCCGACTATCCGAACATCTTCCTGAATCATAATCTCAATTATCTGCAGGGGAAAACAAACATCTGAAACCAACCTGGTTTATGTTTCTGAATACGTATGTTTGATAATGACGTAATGTTTCCATATAGCATGGAAATGCTACGTATTTGGGTTAGATGCAAGTATGATGATACATGCAAATGCAATGAGGCGCTCCAGCAAAATAAATGCTGAAGACAAAGCTAACTCCGCCGAGGATAACCGGATATCACAGAATTATTCCAGCCAAAATAAATGCTGGAAAAGTGAAACCAACTCCGATGGGGAATAACATATGTGCCAAGTATGATTGGACTCCTCTGGGGAAAACAGACGGAGTCTTCCTGCGTACTAATGAAGATTGGATTTGAAACTGACGTGCCAACACGGACGGGCCTTACAGTGATCGCCAATAAGAATTGGACTTTTAGGCTATCTGCGATGGGTTAGGTACAACTGACGCTGAACAACATTCTGTCTGAATTCACAGTCCCTGGTTGACGGATCAGAAGATAGTAACATGACTTCCCGACATTCGTCTAACACCTTAAGATTGACTAAATCTGCTCGAATAACTCTGAATAACCCTGATGGTACTGAGAAGAACAATCCCTTTGCTTCTGACATGCCCCAGCCTGCGGGACCTCTGTGGGGATAGTCCTCAAAAGGGAATCTGAACATTTGTACCCCGTTGGTCTGATATGAACTGCCCCAGTATTCTGAACTTCGGAGAAATACTTCACACCAAATGCCCCTCGAGTAAAGAATAACTTTTGCGCTCTTAAGATGGCCTGCCCCTGATTGCAATGACTTTGCCCCTGATTAGCTGATCCAGAGCAGTACCTCCAACTACGAGAGATTTACCGAATCTCGACCTGATTTCCCCAGAGTAACTGACTTTGAATGGCTGACCTGACTGGGGAGCACTTAATGGCTTGCCCCAGCTTGCGGAGCATTCGGGCGCTCTGCATTCTATCCTGACCATACTTTCCACTGTAGGAAACTTTTTTGCTGTCAAGCGCTTACTCGCAAGTAAAACAAGTTGTTCTGCGTAAAAGACGTATTAATGCAACACATATGATAGTTTTGACATCCAATCTGTTCACTGGGAAAAGGGAAAAACAGTTTATAGCATATAATGCACAAAACATTTATCAACATCAATACCAACATGGTAAGAGGAACCCTTTCAGGAGTCAGAATCGACGTGACCTTTACCGAAGTATGCTTTCGAAACAACCTGCTTCAATTAGGACTTTTGAAGGTTATAACGTGGTCAGGTTCACGGTTTTGAAGGAAAGGATAAAGGCTCAAAGTTTATTTTAACCCACCCATTCTCCTTGATGTTCTCCGATCCTATGTTCAGCTAATTCGACCTTAGCACTCACCTCTCAGAGGCTGAAAGATAGGAGTGATAGTTCGAGAAATTATGATTGTTGGGAATGACAGCCACTCACCTTTCGTCTTTGACACTTGAGGTCACACGACTCGTATTTCATTTGAGGATTTTTCCATCCTTTCATCTTTTTTCTTTTCATATCCCTAACTTTTGGCTGGACTGACTCTTTTGAGTTCTTTTGGTTTTTTTGAGTCCAGCGGGATGCCCTCATTTTTGCCTAAGTCAATTGTTTTCTTTTCTTGACTTAGCGGGCTTTTGATTTTTTTCTCTTTTTTCTTTCGAACAAGTCGTGTGACGCTGGTTGTCTGACTCTTTGGGGAATGATGTGACTGTTTCACTCCTAATGCTGAACCATTGTGGTTTCTTAGGCACGACCTCTAGAGGTGTGACTGATCCTCGAACGGACACTCCTTTTGCAACTTGAACGCTCGGTCAAATTAGCTAACACCTACCCTGCCCCAGGTTAAGATTGAGGGTTTTTCATTTGCAGAAAGAACTCCTACTACTAGGCTCAAAGGGGTTGACAAGGGATTATCTTCCTTATAACTCCGGTGTTTAGGGATTTGAAACAATGCCTGTACATCATCAACAGGTTTTATTTCAAAAGCATACAATCAGAAGCTTGCATGTCGTTCAATTTCGTCATCCTCCGCAGATCCTTCTTAACCAAGCATTGGACATTTGCAAAAACGATTGGTGAACACGACTGGATTTAATCAAAACATGCATATTTATTTCATTATCATCAATTGAAATGAAAACAACAAGTTTTACGAACAAGATTGCAATTTAAACATGAAAGAAACTACAAATGTAAAGAAATGACAAGATAAAACAAAGAAAAATGCCAGCTTCCGAGAACTGGGCTTTCACATCTGTCCTGCTGCTGAACCAGCTATCTTCACAATCAGTTATTAGAGGCAGCCTGCCACTGTTCTGATCTACTTTTAACGGCCCACCCAAACTATAGAACTCCTCTTTGTCCACCATACTCCAGCCTATTCATGGTTTGGCATTGGTTGTTGTGTAATATTGGGCCCTTCCGTACCAAAATTAATAGCAGTGCTATCAAGCAAATCTTGCACTTTATGCTTGAAAGCATGGCAGTTTTCGATATTATGGCGGGGTGCCCCAGAGTGGAATTCACAATGCTCATTAGCGTTATAACTGGGTGGGGGTATCCCTGTCGGAGGAGCCATCGTTCTTTTCTCGACCAACTGTAACCGTAACAAATTCTGAAGAAGCTCAGCGTACGATACTGGCGGCAGATCAAATACCCTTTTCGGCTTCCCGTTCTGAATTCTTTGCTGAGCCGGATGTTGTTGCCCCTGTTGCTGCGGCTGTTGCTGATGTTGCGCGGGGATTGTCACACTTGCAACTTGTTGCGGTTGGTATTGCCTCCATCCCTTATTTCTTCCCCGAGAGCTACATACCGAATTGGCATCTTCCTGTTTTCTACCCCCGAAAGCTTTCTTATTGCTTCCAGTTGAAGTAGACTCTCCCGCTTGAATCTTACCGATTTTTATCCCGTTTTCTATACGCTCCCCCATCAGGATCAACTCGGAGAAGGTACTCATTGAGAAGTTGAGCAGCCGGTCATAGTACATTCCTGAGAATGTCCCTACGAACAAGTCCATCATTTCACGCTCTACCATAGGAGGTTGTACTCTGGCAGCCAAATCACGCCATCTCTGGGCGTATTCTTTGAAGCTTTCACTGGGCTTCTGAGAGAGGCTTTGCAGCTGAACCTGGTTAGGGGCGAGATCGCTATTGTATTGGTAATGCTTCACGAAAGCTTCCGCTAGCTCTTTCCAGCTTTTTATCTGTGTTGGCTCTAGGCTCATATACCATTCCAGCGACGGCCCTGACAAGCTGTCCTGGAAAAAATGCATGAGCATCTTTTCGTCGTCTGAATATGCGGACATCCTCCTGTAAAATGAACGAACATGTACCCTCGGGCACGTGTCCCCTTTATATTTATCAAAAGATGGTGCTTTGAATTTCAGCGGTACCCTCAGCCCTGGTACCAATCCCATATTGGACATATCCAGCCCAAGAGCATTCTGGCTGGCTAACCCGTTCACTTTCTCTTCTAGCAATCTCATTCGATGGTTGTCATCCCTGGCTCTTTCATAACCCTCGTTCTGACCAGAGAACACATCCTCCTGACGATCCTCCCAGCGAGGTACTGCATCGTATCCAACATAATCTGCATCACGGCCCGGACCCGTTTGGAAGTACCTGGGGTCATACCTCAGATTGCCCGTCTCTTGAGCGTTGTATGCGCTAGTTCCATATCCACGATTACCATAACCATAGTCACCAAACCCAGCCTTGGTGCCAACAATGTTGTCATACCCCATGTTCACACCATTGAATCCCTGGTTACCATTGATACCATTCATTCCGACATTCTCAACGCCCCCATTGAAACCCTGGTTGACATTACCCACAAATACTCCAGCAGTATCTGTATTGGCATTCATATTACTGGCGTTCCCACCTCCACCTACAGGACCAGTTTCTCCAGCATTCAAACCGTTTACGGGAATAACATCAGCACTTTGACGATTCTCAACTCGGGGAGAAGCAGCAATATTTTCACCATGCGGTGTCCCGTTGTTTTCAGCCTGTGCGACTATCGGTTGAACCAGATTCTGCAGCTGCTCTTGTCCTTTGGCGATGGTCTCCATGGTTTGCATGAGCAGGGCCATCCTGTCACGCATATCTTGCATTTCACTCTGCACGTTGTCCATGATCTTCTTGTGATTAGTTCTGGTAGAGTAACGGTGGACCCGCTTTTCTGCAATCCTGAAAATACCTGAAATGGATGCAGGAGATAAGATACACGGATCACAAACCTGTAATGCAAATATGAGTATGTATGCAAAATGCAATATGTGTCTGTGCATTAGGGAATATTACTCCCTCCGTTCTAGTGCTAATACATTTGATACAGGGCAGCGCCGTGACAGTGCGGTGACGAAAGTTGCAAGAAGTTGAAATTCAATCACAAAAGAGAAAACAACTCATATATTGAATAGGACTTCAAAGGCAAAAGTATAACTCTTCTTGAAGCTAGCCCTAACCTCATTATCCGCAAGGGCAATCAAACTCAATATAGAATTCACATCCGGAGTGGGCAGCTTATACGCAACTGTCTTCCGCACACTACCCATATCAACAATCAGAAGTCCGGAGCACTAGAACAGGGAAGTATGTAATGCACCTGCAGCACAGACACACGTTAATGAAATGCAATGATAAATGGGTATGCAAACAATGCAATGCAAACAGCTGCAACAGGAGATCAAGTGCCCTGAATAAGAAGCCCAAGTCACACCAAGAACAGGTCTCAGACAGACCCTCCAATACTCATCAAACCCTGGTCTCAGACAGACCTCACAAAGAACTTCAACCTGGTCTCGGATAGACCCAATAATATAACCCACACCTGGTCTCTGACAGACCTAGTAACAGTCCACAAAATATCCACAATCCTGTATCTCATAAGAAATAAACCGGTAGTCTGAAGGTCAAGTTACCTGCATGCCCCGAATCCCTCTCATAGGTAGGTGTCCCTACGACTGGCACCAGGTACGGCATCCTATGCGGTTGTTGGCGTCACAGACTTTCAGGGTTGATGATACGATTCCTAGAAGGAGTGGCATCATCAAATCCTGAAGAGGCCTCACTTAGCCAACTTCCAAATGATCGGTCCCCGGAGTCGACAATCCAACTAACCAACAACCCACTGCACCCAAAGGGTGAAACAGGAAGTCAACCAGAAGGACCTCGTCCGAGCGTAGATTTCGCGGGAAGCTAGTACATGCAAAGCATGCACACCCCCACTAATCTCTACTCTAATTCTAGGTGCACTCAAGCCCAGGTCCGGCTTATCTCTCAATCATAGAACCCCCATCAAACCCACAATACAGCAATAATAATGATAATAAAATGCTGAAATGTAAATACGGAAATGTAAATCCATACAAAGCCCACGACGGGAAAACAAGCGCTAGGATTGACTCGCGTAGGGAACCGTTGGAGTCCCCAGCAGAGTCGCCAGCTGTCGCTACTGCGAAAATCGGCACCGGCAATACAGAAGAGTCGCCACCGTGCGTTATTTATCCCAAAGGAGGGAAAGGAAACGCTCGAAGTAAACCTAACGCAAAGACGGGAAAAGGTATGGTCATCGCAACCAAAACCTGGATTCGGGAGTCGGTTACGCAAGGGGAAGGTATTAGCACCCCTCACGTCCATCGTACTCGATGGGATCCACGCTTGCTTGTTTGTACGAATTACACTTCTATCTAAACTAAAGGATGAGGTCTGAAAAGAAAAGAAAACATGACTCGGCAAAGCATCGCACTTTATGCCTACGTATTCCCGTCTGGAACGAGAAATCAGAGTCAACGTAGTTCGCCTAACTACGGATGAAGGTGGGGAAGGTTGCTCGCTAGGATATCGCATCCTATGCCTACGTACTCCCACACAGCATGGAAGATCAGAGCAAACGTAGTTCGGGCTACGCACGACACAAGCTGTTCAAGTGTCTTTTTATGAAAAATCTCACCTTAAACAAGGGTTTTCTTATTGCAAAAAGGTTTGTGTTTGTTCAAATCTTTTGACGGAAGAAATGAATTGATTTTGTTATAGCCTTTATTAATGTTTTTCTGTTGTTTGAAGAAAGAAAGAAGAGATGACACTCTAAAATCCTAGGGTTAAAAAGGGAATAAAATCTACCCTAATGTTATCATACATGGGTTAGCTCCTAATGTCTATCACATCCTCCCTTGAACAAGGAAGAATGGAAGTCCTACGGGAAAGGAAAACGAAAGGAAGAAACGGAAATACAAGTAATAACCGCATATAAATGAACATGAATATAGCAATGATAAATGCGATGCAAAGGAGGGAGGAAGGTTCATCTTAACCTCAAGCCTATTCATGGATGGAATAAGAAAATATCAAGTGATCATATGCAAAGAATCGAGTGAAAACTCCGAGTGAAACGCGTAATCCACTATTTGGAATCGCAACGTGCTATCATGCAAACAAGTCGATAATCGGGCAAGCTACACATACAAATAACAGCCACCTAAGGGTCTTCCAATACCTCTAACCTATCTACAACAAGAAATATAAGCCACGGCGTTCATCACGCAAACACAAAGCGGCCGTTGGAGCCTTAACAAAAATAAAGTCCGTTCGGAAGTCCAAATTACAAGTCCGAATACAAAAATACAAGAAGAATCGCAAAAGGTGCTAAAAAATTCAAATAAAAATCTCCAATGCCCTACATCAAGCCACAAACCAGGGGTGAGAGATACCACAAAAATATCCAAAGATAAATGGTCAAATAAGATGGAAACATTGCAAGATATCTCATGTATACCAAAGGAAAGATTAAAGTGGAGCATGTTAAAGAAAGCATCCAAAACCAATTAAAATGGTACAATAAAATTCCCACAAAAATATATCACAATACCTCAACGTGTGTATGAGATCCCTGCAAAAGGATTTACATTTAAATTGTGTTTTGATAGGTCAAAGAAATTCAACAAAATGATAGCACCAGCATTGGCCTTTTTATGATGACCCAAATGTAAAAAATCCAAAGAAAATGTCAAAAAATGGTAAAATTATAATTCCAGTTTTATTAAATCCTAGACGTCTTAAAGATTCAGCACAAAAAAATGGGGATCAAAAAGACTAATTTTCCTATTTTTTATGGTATTTAGAATTCAGCATATAAAACATAAAGATGAAAAAGAAAAGAAATAAAGGACTAATATGAAGCAAAACAAATAATTGAGCAAAAAAAAAGGAAAACAGCCCATACAGGGGTCGAACCCGCGCGCGCGGGGTGAGGAAACGGATCCAAAACGGCGTCGTTTTGGAGGGGACACGTGGCGCGCTACTGTGCATCTTCTCCCTTGTGTGAGTGCTGGCCGGAAATGCTGTAGTGGTGGTGGCCGGAATTTTTCCGGCGAATCTTCAAAACCCCATAACTTCTTCGTTTCTTGACGGATTTTCGATTTTTTTGACTCCATTTTGCCCAGAATTTTATGTAGAATAATAATATGGCCATGAAACATATTAAAAACCTCTAAAAAAATTGAATCCGAATTCAACTCAAAAATTCAAGAACTAAAAGTATTCATGAAACTCTCCCAATAATATCCAGAATCCAAGGCCATGTTATGGTGAATGAAATGGTGTAAAAAAAACAATGGAAAGATGGATTAATATTGTGTAATCTTGAATTACCTAAACCTCCAAAAAGTGACTTCTATGGCCTTCCACAACCTCCAATGCTTCAAGAAAGTTGTATAGAACCACTCACTAATATTTTCCAGAAATGATTTGATCAATAGAATTGCTTGAAATGGTGGAGAGAATAAATTTGGAATTTTTCATGGAGCTTCTTTAATGAACATGTAATACACTTTTCTTGCACCAAAAGTTTGTCAAAAAATTGAGGAAAATGGTATGTGAATGGTATGGAATTAAATGTGATAATAGAATGGAAAAAAATGGAGAGAAAGAAAGATATGAAATTTGAATATTCAAAGGGTGGCAAAATGTGGAAAAAAAATGGAAGGAAGAAAAAAATGTGTAAGAAACTTTGAAATCCTCACTTTTCACTTTCTATCTTCACCAACCCCTTCTCTTAATGATCTCAACTCAATATATAGGAGAGGATGGAAAGATCTAGAGGCTTCTAGCTCAATCTAAGATGCTTCTAGAAACTTCAAGAATTTCTCATGATATGGTATTTTGGAATCTCATGATATGTCACCTTAGTCTCTTTGCAACCCCTTGAAAATCTCATGACATGAGTTATGGAGGAGTATGAGTGAAAAACAAGGGATTCCTTTGCCTTATGTTGAGTCTCCCATAGTTGCCTTATTATGCAAGTAATGGAATTACAAAGCAAGTCCATTTTTTAACCCTCAAATCAAAATTGTGGCTGAACCAAAGTCTTTAAAATGTTGTTTAGACTCAATTTGATATATCATATGCCCCATTTTGGATTTGTAGATTGCCCATACCAATTTTCAATTTGAACTTTTTCAACTTATGTCCATTTTTTAAGTCATTTTCACCAACTTTTGTCATTTCTGTCTACAAGCTTTTCCAACATGCCATGACCTCTTTTATAGGCTTAAAATGTCATTTTGAACAACTTTGATGTTGTGAAGTTTTTCATTTGAAGCTTCCTTGTATGAGTTTTGGGCATAGGCTTGAAATGACCTATAATTCCACTTTCCCAAAATACCCCTGACTTGCACAAACTATAACTTGAGCTTCACAAATCCGATGAAGGCATACCATACCTTTTTGGAAAGGGAAGATCATTAGGAACAACTCTTATTTTTTCCAAGAATTCATTTGAAAACTCCTTGAAGGTCAAAAGTTGCTTGGATGACAGACAACTTTCATAGACAAATTTTAGTGTCCTGTAACTTGCACGAGCTATAACTTGAGTTCTATAAATCATCTTGATGACTTCCACCACTCAAATTAAAGCTATGAAGATACTCTACAAGTTTCATGTGGACCAGAAATTCATATGAAGCTTGCATTTTGAGTTACACTGTTTTGAAGTTTGACCTAATCAAGGGATTTTACACTGAAACCCTAATTTGGTAACTTCACTTCTCCTTGACTTCTTTTGATTTTTCTTGGGCACAACACCACATCCATATCCATGTAGCAAATAATGAATCCCACATCCTTCAAATGATCCTTGATACCTTTCAAATCAAGTCCTTTACCTAGGGTTGACCTAGATGAAACCCTAGTTGACTGACTTCACCTGAGGCTCTTGCAATTATTCCAATGACCTGGCTCTCCTTCAAAATGATCATCTAGACTTTCCATGATATCCATACACACTCCATGCTCTTGGCTCATAGCTCATATACCCTCTGATGATCCCCAAACAACCTCCGGATAGGAGAGAATCCACTGAGTGATCTGAGTAATCTTGAATATGAATGAAACCCCTTGAACATACCTCTTGAGACAAGAATAGCACTTGATCCCCTGATTAAGATATCTTGCTTATGCTATGCAATGCAGATGAATACACTATGTACATGATGACAATGCAAATGACTATGCAATTGAAACATAAACCTAGGTTAGAAAAGGTTGGGCAAATTTTGGGGTGCAACACCCGGGCCGTTGTTCAGGCCGGATCTACCCCAGGTTGGGGGAGAATTCTAGAAATACCTAACAAACAGGACAAGTTTGGGTTAGGATACTCTTCGGCAGCTGAAGCATCCTCTTCTCACAGTGCGTCGCGAGGTAAAGGACCGATCCAGTTCACCAGCGGCAGGGTGATATTTGAAAGTGTCAACGCAGTGTCTAAAGACGGCGAAGACAGCGATTGTGACCTAGACTCTTGGATCCAGCCAAGCAAACCAGGCGAGAGCCTCAACAACTGGTCCATCAGGGATACCATCCAAGTGACAGGCAAAGATTAATGATTTACTCTCTCCAATTATTGTACAACCCTATGTCCTACCCGGGGCATAGTGGTTTTATTGTCAGGGCCTCGTTTGATTATGTACATGCATTTTACCAATAAATCAAAAGGCGTTTTTCTTCGCATTCAAATGTTGTGATATTTGTTATTCCTGTTTTATATTTGTTTTGAAAAACAATAAAATGGCAATGGGGTTTGTGCTAACCTGCATATCCTTGTCTTAAGCTTAACCCTTGTTATTGCAGGATCCACTTAACAGATGACATCGACTCTGGACCTTCTACGACTCACTTCGACTTCGATTGCCCGATCTATCAAGCTGAAGAAGAGATTGATGAAGACGAAGATCTTCCTGAAGAGTTGGCCTGCTTGTTGAAACAAGAAGAGAAAGTTATTCTGCCTCATGAGGAAGAGATTGAGATTGTGAATCTGGGTTTTGAAGAGCTGGTCAGGAACGTCAGGATAGGGGCTGCACTGCAGAGTGATGTCAAGCAGAGATTGGTCGAGATGCTGAGAGAGTATAGTGACATCTTTGCTTGGTCATACGAGGATATGCCCGGACTTGACACTGACATCGTGGTCCACCACTTGCCGCTGCGAGAAGATTGTCCTCCCGTTAAGCAGAAGCTTAGGAGGACGCGACCAGATATGGCCGTTAAGATCAAAGAAGAAGTGCAAAAGCAGCTTGATGCTGGCTTCTTAGCAGTCACCACTTACCCTCTGTGGGTTGCCAACATAGTGCATGTACCGAAGAAAGATAGTAAGGTGCGAATGTGCGTCGATAAACGGGATTTGAATAGGGCGAGCCTTAAAGATGATTTCCCGCTCCCTCATATCGATGTGTTGGTCGACAATACAGCTCAGTTCTCCGTATTTTCGTTCATGGATGGCTTCTCCGGCTACAATCAGATCAAGATGGCGCCAGAGGACATGGAGAAAACTACGTTTATTACACCTTGGGGAACATTTTGCTACAAGGTAATGCCTTTCGGTCTGAAGAACGCAGGGGCCACTTACCAACGAGCAATGGTTACTTTGTTTCATGACATGATTCATCGTGAGATTGAAGTCTATGTTGATGACATGATTGCGAAGTCCCAAACGGAGGAGGGACATCTGGTCAATTTGCTGAAGCTTTTTGAGAGGCTTAGGAAGTTCAGGTTGAGGCTGAATCCTAACAAGTGTACTTTCGGAGTACGGTCTGGAAAATTACTGGGGTTTATCGTGAGCGAAAGAGGCATTGAGGTTGATCCTGCGAAGATAAAAGCAATACAAGAAATGTCAGCGCCAAAAACAGAAAAAGAAGTTCGTGGTTTCTTGGGCAGAATAAACTACATTGCAAGGTTTATTTCTCAGCTCACGGCCACGTGTGAACCGATGTTCAAACTACTAAAGAAAGATCAGGCAATTATCTGGAACGAGGATTGCCAGAAGGCATTTGATAAGATAAAACAGTATCTACAGGAACCTCCAATCTTGATACCCCCAGTGGCCAGACGACCCTTAATCATGTACTTGACAGTTCTTGAGAATAGTATGGGGTGTGTTCTCGGTCAGCACGACGAAACGGGCAGAAAGGAGCATGCCATTTACTGTTTGAGTAAAAAGTTCACAGACTGTGAATCTCGTTACTCGATGCTGGAGAAGACGTGTTGTGCACTTGCCTGGGCTGCCAAACGTTTACGAGAGTACATGCTCAATCACACCACTATGCTAATTTCGAAGATGGATCCGATCAAGTACGTCTTCGAGAAGCAAGCGCTTTCGGGCAGGATTGCCAGATGGAAAATGGTGTTGACGGAATATGACATTCAATACGTTTCCCAGAAGGCCATCAAGGGAAGTATTGTCTGAATACCTAGCCGAACAGCCGATCGAGGATTATCAGCCGATGAAATTTGAATTCTCTGATGAGGATATCATGTTTCTCAAGGTGAAAGATTGTGATGAACCGTTGCCCGACGAGGGTCCAGATAGGAAATCCCAATGGAAATTGATATTTGACGGGGCGGTTAATTCTTACGGAAGTGGCATACATCATCCCGTTCACTGCTAGACTGACGTTTCCGGTCACCAATAACGAAGCGGAGTACGAAGCATGCATCATGGGGCTAGAAGAAGCAATTGATTTGAGAATCAAGAACCTAGACGTATATGGTGACTCGACACTTGTGATTAACCAGATTAAAGGGGAGTGGGAGACTCGTCAATCGAATTTGGTGTCGTACATGAACTATGCCAGAAGGCTGCTTCCGTTCTTTGATCGAGTGGAACTCCATCATGTGCCCAGAGCAGAAAACCAGATGGCTGATGCCTTAGCCACGTTGGCTTCGATGTATAAAGTAAATTTCTGGAATGAAGCTCTGAGAATTGTCCTTTCTCGTCTTGATAGACCTGCCTTCGTCTTTGCGATCGAGCAAGCCTCTGATGGCAAGCCATGGTTCCATGATATCCAGACCTTCCTTATGACTAAGGAGTATCCTGCGGGAGCGTCAACCTAGGATAAGAAGACTCTGAGGAGGCTGTCTGTAAATTTTTATCTCAATCCTGATGGAGTTTTGTATAAAAGAAACCACGATCTCGTGCTACTCAGATGTGTAGATGAGAAAGAAGCGAGTATGCTCATGGAGGAAGTCCATGAAGGCACATTTGGTACGCACGCCGGCGGGCATGCTATGACAAGAAAGATCCTGAGAGCAGGATACTACTGGCTGACGATGGAGTCGGATTGCTTTAAATTCGCGAAGAGATGTCATAAATGCCAGATTTATGCTGATAAGATTCATGTGCCGCCGTGCCCGTTAAATGTCATGTCCTCCCCGTGGCCGTTCTCCATGTGGGGCATCGACATGATAGGCAAGATCAAGCCCACTGCGTTCAACGGTCATCGCTTCATTCTAGTAGCCATCGACTACTTCACTAAGTGGGTGGAGGCAGCCTCGTATGCTAATGTGACCAAGCAGGTGGTGGCTAAATTCATAAAGAGGGACATCATCTGTCGATATGGAATTCCCGAGCGGATCATTACTGATAATGGTTCGAATCTGAATAAAAAGATGATGAAGGAGTTGTGCCATAGTTTCAAGATTGAACATCACAACTCATCTCCTTACCGGCCGAAGATGAATGGCGCCGTTGAAGCGGCCAATAAAAATATCAAGAAGATTGTACAGAAGATGGTTGTAACCTATAAGGATTGGCACGAGATGTTGCCATTTGCACTGCACGGTTATCGTACAACGCTACGTACATCAACTGGGGCAACTCCGTTCTCACTAGTGTACGGTATGGAAGCTGTCCTACCATTAGAAGTTGAGATCCCTTCTTTACGAGTTTTGGTTGACGTGAAACTCGATGAGGCAGAATGGATTAAGAACCGACTAAACCAACTCAGCCTGATGGACGAGAAGAGGTTAGCATCGATTGCATATGGTCGTCTATACCAAAGCCGAATGAAGAAGGCCTATGATAAGAAGGTGGGTCCTAGAAGCTTTCAGACGGGTGATCTCGTCCTGAAGAAGATTCTTCCTCCACACTTCGATCACTGGGGCAAGTGGACTCCCAATTACGAAGGTCCGTACGTCGTTAGCAAGGTCTTCTCGGGAGGAGCCTTGTTGTTATCCACGATGGACGGCGAAGATTTTGCATCACCGGTGAACGCGGACGCAATTAAAAAATACTTTGCTTAAAAATGACTCGCTGGAAAGAAAAAGAATATCCAAGCAAAAATGGGGCATCCCGGCGAACCATAAAAAAGGAAAAGAAGGTTCGGGCAAAAAATAAGGATATAAATGGAAAAATGTACACCCGCGAAGTTGAAAACTTGGAAGGGCGACTTTGGCAAAAAAAGGGTATCCCGGTGAATCGAAAACCCGGAAGGGCGATTCAGGCAAAAGTTAGGGATTTGAAAAAGCAAATGACTGCGTTCCGCGTGTGGACTTTCATTGTTTAGTGGCTTGGAGGACCCGAGGGCCGTTTATCTGAATCAATCTCTTCTGAAGCTGAAGCGTTGGAGAGGTATCGAAGTCGAGTGGGTCATAGAGGGATCAACTCATGGTGTTCGTCTACGCCATATTGCCGACATTTGTGTATACACTGATGTATATTTATGTTTTTATATTTGCACAGCTTCCTCATTCCAGGAGCTTGCATCTGTTGTAAAACATTTTTCCCCATTCAGGGGTTTGTTATCAATAAAATGTATACCATTCAGCAATTTTGTTTGCTTGTCTAGCATTTACCTGTTTTGTTTGCGAAAAAGAACGTCGATGTTTTTGATAAAATGCACATACATAAACTTACTGGCCTAGGCCACTGATTGTTGAAACAATGAATTACTTGAGCATTGTCGCAAGACGATAACCTTGATAGGTCCCTTTGAAAAGGGTATCTTGTCTGTTTGTTTGTGTTGTTATAGGTATAGCCTATTCCGGGCAGTACGCCGTATGCATTCCCAAGCAGGATGAGTCCTTCTTCTCCAGCAATGTAGCAGCGTCTCCCCATGGAGTCTGAACATGAGATCGTAAGCATTGATATGTCTCCCCAAGCAGAGAAGATTCTCTCCCCAATCAGATGTATCATGAAGGATCGTCGCTTCCCCAGCTGAGTCATATACTGAAGTGTGCAGCGCTCGACATTTCAGACTGAAGTCTCCAGCGGAATTGAAATTCCCCACAGAGTTGTGCTCTCCCCTGTAAGCAGGATGATTCCTACATCCCCAGCCGAGTCTGCAGTTCCCCAAGAGAGCCGAGTCCTTGGAAGCCGCTCAGGCCATGATTAGTTTTCCCAAGTAGAGTGTTGAATAGCTGATGTTGTATTTCCCCACCGGAGTCGTTATCTCCAAGAAAGTTTTGCTGCGAATGTCGTGCAGTTTATTTCTGCGATTGACATCGTTTTCCTCAGCTTTTGGTTCGCACGCCTAGTTGAGCGGGTTCAGGTTCTTGTAGAACTTTGTTCCCCTGCAGCAGTCGACTGAAGTTTGTTTCCCCAGGCGGATTCCAATTGAGATTGGTGTGACTTCTTCTCCTCGGAAGGATGATTCCTCCTCTCCACCAGAGTGGTTTCTTCTCTTTGACAGGAGGATTCTCCCTTCAGCATTTATTTTGCCGATGGGGTTGTAGCATTTTGCATGATTGCATAGCATTTACCTTAAACGCATAGCATTTCCACCGTGTGGAGCATTGCACCATTGCCAAACATATGCATATGAAACATGAGCTAGGTTGTTACCGTTCTTGTTTTGCAGGTATTCCCCAGCAAAGTCGCTTGCCCAAGATGATTCTTGAATTCTCCAGCGAAGGTGTTTGCTTAAGATGATTCTTAAAATCCCCAGTGAAATCGCCAGAGAGGGTTGCTCAGGTTGATGCTTAGAGGCCCCGGCAGAGTGTTTGCTCAGGATGAATCCTGAAATCTCCAGCAGAGTCATTGGTCCAAGATGATTCTTGAAGTCCTCAGCAGAGTTGATTCACCCAGAATGATTTCTGGATCCCCGAAGCAGAGTTACTTGATAGTTCTCCAGAATCCCCAGCGGAGATGTGTCATCCCCAACAAGTTTTAAACAGAGAAGCTGAAGTTTCCCTTGAAGACTTGATGATTGAAGTCCGGCAGCGGTGCCAAAACCCCAGACGTACTGATGAAGTCTAACTGCAACGTCAAAGCAGTTCGCCTAGCTGACGCAGGGTGCCTGACGGTAAAAGATTGTATATCCTCATTCGGTTCATGGTTGACCAAGGATTCTATTCTCGACTTACTGAAGAAGTCCGGCTGACACCCGAAAGTTCCTTTGAACGCCCGACGGCATGATTAACTTGATTGTTAAAAAGCTCCTGATGACCTGATGAGTCTCGAGGAATCCTTCTGCTATGACACAGAACGCCTAACGGTATAAACAACTATCCTTCACCAGTTACCGTGTGACCGGTGACCCCTTGATGACTTAAGGATGAAGATCTACAGCAAAATCAGATGATCACCCTGACGGAGATTTGAGATTAGACATTTCACCAGTTACCGTGTGACCAATTCCCCAGCTAGTTGCCGTGCAACTATTATTTCGGTTTCAGAAGATTTGTCCTCATCAGAGTACCGTGTACTTGTGCAGTTGGAAAATTTTCGGGTTTGTTGGTATTCAACTGTCTTTTACCTCGATTGTTTGAGAGCCGTTTTCTTCTCACCCAGTCAGGTCCAAGCCGTTTGAATAGGGGCGGCTGTTGCACCCCAAAATTTTCCCAACATTTCTTTACCTAGCTTATGTTTCATTTCATTCACATTAGCATTATCATTTGCATTTCATTGACATGTATGCAGGAGATTAAGAGGTATGATTATCAATCAAGGGCTACATAAGACTTTGAAGCTACCTAAAAAGGTTATTCAAGTGTTCAAGGGTTGATATCCTTGTCAGAGAAGTTGAAAGATCCTCAGAGAGAGTGGTTGAGACCAAGTGTGTAAGTCTCCTAACTTGAGAGTTGTGGGAAGTCATCAGATGATTCTGAAGCCATGAAGTTAGACTTGAGGTCTTGAGGGAGCTCATGAGAAGTGTTGAAGATCACTTTGAGGCCTAGACAGGTCATTATGCAAGATTAAGAAGGCTCAGCCATGAGTGGTGCAGCTAGGGTTTGACTGGGTCAACCCTAGGTCAATTGATGATTTGAAGAAGGTTGAGACCTAATTCAAGAGCCATGTGATCATGGATTGACACATTGAGATGTTATAAGGATGATTCCAAGGTTAACTCATCATGATTGAAGAGTTTGAGAAGTTTCAGGCTAGGGTTTCTAAGGCTTGACAGTGTAAAATCCCCTAGTTTGACCCCTATCTTCAAGGCTATTTAGCTCAAGATGTGATTGTCATCTCATCTTGCCCCCAACATGATTGTTGTAGATCATGATCTTAGATTTAATTTGAGTGCTAGAAGTCCTTGATAGGATTTGTAGAACTCAAGTTATGGCTTTGACAAGTTACAAGTCATCTGAGGTATATGAATTTGGAGCTTGAAAGTTACCCAACTTGCATGAAACTTTTGCCCTAGAAGGATAATTCCTATGAACTCTTGGTCAACATGAATGTTGTTCCTTGTTCTCTTAGCTTTCTAGAGAGTACTATAAGTGCTTGATAGGAGTTTTAGAACTCAAGTTATGACTTTGACAAGTCAAGGGTATTTTTGACATTTGGTGATTATAGGTCATTTGTGATCATGGGCCATTTTCACCAACTTAGAGGTCTCAAATGAAATTTTGTTCAACTAGAAAGTTGCTCAAAATGGGGTTTTAACTTGGACCATGCATCAAGGAGGAATTGAAAGTGTTAGAACACATATTGGTTCTTAATAATAACTCTTTGTTTTGATGATAACTATTAGGAAATTTATATTTAAGAATTATATACTCTAAAATTTGTTTGAGAGTTTTACTGCAGATTGAAATAAAATCAACTCTCTAGAAGCAAATCTGTTTTTGGATACAAGAAGTTATCCTAACTCTGAAGCGCCAGATGCACCTTACAGAAGAATCTGATTGCTCTTTACAGTAGATCCTGAGCGTAGTCTCCAGAAGGATCTGAAGCAAGAAGCTCCAGAACATTCTGAGTCAGAAGCATCTGAAGATAATCAGAAGCATCTGAAGCTGAAGCATTTGAAGCATAGAAGAATATTGATTGAAGAGTTTCTCAAAGCATAATTCTACAGAAGTTTCTGAAAGTACCGACGCTGCCAAGTACAGAAGTTCTGTGTCAAATATGCTCTGATGATCAACACGCTGAAAGCACACCTGCTGCAGAAGACTCTGATACAGCATAGTTCTAAATATCATTAGAAGACTCTGATCCATTCAGACTCTGAAGAACTTGCTGAAATCTGAAGAAGAAATATTCAAGAATATATCCGTTGGAGTTATTCAACGTCTCTTTCCTTATTTGTGCTAGACACACTTACACAGACAAAAAGGATTTTTCTGTGCCATCTACTTCTAGGAAAGGTCACTTGATGTGAAGACAAAAAGGCTCAGACCTTTTTGGGACTCTCTTTTCAAAGCTCAGCTCCATTGGATCAGCTTCCTATAAAAGGAGAACTTCACCACATTCTTCAGGAACACACTTTGCTGAAAAGAAATCATTATATTCTAAAGCTCTCATTCATTCTTATTCTTCTTAGAATCTTATTGTACTTAAACTTAAGAGAAAAATCACTGTTGTGATAAAAGCTTTATAGAAGCATTAATACTCTTGTATTTAATTTACATTGATTGTAAAGGATATTCCTTAAGAGGATTCTGTTGGAATCAGTAGCTCTTGAGAAGACTAAGAACTGTTGTTCTTAGGTGTTATTATTGTAATCAGTTTGATTTAATAGTGGATTAAGTCCTTGTTGAGAAAGGCAAATCACTCTAGGAAGGGTGGACTGGAGTAGTTGATTAAACAAACCAGGATAAAAATAATTGTGTGATTATTTTCAAGTCTTAATTTTTTCATACTTATTCAACCCCCCCCCCCCCTTCTAAGTATTATCTCACCTTCAGTTGGCATCAGAGCTCCGGTTCTGAGTGTGCTATCACTTAACAGTGTCAGTAAAGATCCAGAGAGATATACTTTGATATATATATTTATTTGTTATCATGACTGATAATTCAATGTCAAATATTAACAATAAATATGAAGAGAGGGATAGGATCAGCACCAAACCCCCAATGTTTGATGGGGAGAAATTTGACTACTGGAAAGACAGAATTGAGAGTTTTTTCCTAGGATATGATGCTGATCTATGGGATCTTGTCATAGATGGATATGTACATCCCACAGATGGGGATGGCAAAAAGATTGACAGAAAATCTATGACAGATTCTCAGAAGAAAGACTTCAGAAATCACCATAAAGCCAGGACCATATTACTGAATGTTATTTCACATACAGAGTATGAGAAAATTACAAACAGGGAGACTGCTTTTGATATGTTTGAATCCCTAAAAATGACACATGAGGGAAATTCTCAAGTTAAGGAGACAAAAGCTCTGGCTCTGATCCAGAAGTACGAGGATTTCAAAATGGAAGACTCTGAATCTGTTGAAACCATGTTCTCCAGATTTCAGATACTCACTGCTGGGCTGAAAGTTCTGGACAAGGGATATTCTACATCAGATCATGTAAAGAAGATCATCAGAAGTATGCCTACCAGATGGAGACCAATGGTGACTGCCCTGAAGATGGCCAAAGATCTGAACAAGATCTCTCTAGAAGAACTCATCAGGTCACTGAGGAGCCATGAGATTGAGCTTGAGGAAGATGAACCTCAGAAGAAAGATAAAGGTAAATCTGTTGCATTAAAATCTAACAAAACTGCTAAAGCTTTGCAGGTCATTCAAGAAATCTCTGAAGAATCTTCTTCTGAAGAAGAAGATGAGTTATCCATGCTGTCCAGAAGGATTAACAAACTCTGGAAGCACAAGGGAAAGAAGTTTAACAACTTCAGAAGATCTGATAACAGAAAGGAATCTTCTAGTCACAGAAGATCTGCCAAGAAAGAAGTTGTATTCTATGAGTGCAAAGAACCTGGGCACTACAAAAATGATTGCCCCAAACTTCAGAAAGAAAAACCCAAGAAGAAGTTCAACAAAAAGAAGAAGGTTCTGATGGCAACATGGGATGACTCAGATGAGTGTGAATCATCTTCTGAATCAGAGGAAGAATGTGCAAACATTGCACTGATGGCCAGCACAGAGGATCAAGAGGAAGGTACCTCAGGATATGAATCAGAATCTGAATCTGATGATGATGCAGAAGAGGTAATGGCTAAACTTACCAAAGAAGAACTCATTAAATTTTTAACAGAAGTTCTTAAAAGTTATAACAACATCAAACTCAAATACAAGAAGCTGAAAAGCAATCTTGAATCTGAGATTGATCTTCTGAAAACAGAACTTGTTGAGCAAAAAGAAATAAATTTGAAAATCAAAAATGACTTTGAAATAACTCAACAAAAATCTGAATCTGAGACTAAGTCATGTGAGAATATTTTAGAAAAATATGACTCTAGTTTTCAGAGATTTCTCACTAAGAGCATAGACAGAAGCAAGATGGCTTCCATGATCTATGGTGTTAGTGGAAACAACATAAGAGGCATTGGGTATGAGTCTTCATCTGGAAGCAATCCAAAACCTGTTGACAAACTTTTCATCAGGAAGACACCTCTGTATTCTCAATTCAAATTTGGTCACTTGAATGACATTAAACACACAAGCTCTGAGAAGAGTACTTATGTGTTTATACCTAAGGCAAGTCAGAATAAACATTATGTTGTAAAATAGAAGTTTAGACAAACCTACAAACCAACTAACCCCAAAGGACCCAAGAAGATCTGGGTACCTAAAAACAAAATAATTCCTGTTGCAGATGTTCTTAGCAGCAAGGTCAGGACACCAATCATGGTACCTGGACTCTGGATGCTCACGACACATGACAGGAGAAAAGTCTATGTTCCAAAGCCTGGAACTTAGATCTGGAGGTGTCGTGAAGTTTGGAGGGAACCAGAAGGGCAAGATCATTGGATCTGGCACCATTGGAAATGGTAAACTTCCCTCTATCACTAATGTTTTACTTGTTGAAGGGTTAAAGCATAACTTATTGTCCATAAGTCAATTAAGTGACAATGGTTATGATATTACCTTTAATCAAAAATGTTGTAAAGCTATTAGTCAGAAGGATGGCTCTATCCTATTTAGTGGTAAGAGGAAAAACAACATTTATAAAATAAATCTTTCAGAACTTAAAGTTCAAAATGTTAAATGCCTCTTGTCTGTTAATGAAGAGCAATGGGTCTGGCACAGAAGATTGGGCCATATTAATATGAGACGTATATCTCAGATTAATAAACTTAATCTTGTCAGAGGACTCCCTAATCTGAAGTTCACTTCAGATGCTCTTTGTGAAGCATGCCAGAAAGGGAAGTTTTCAAAAACATCTTTCAAATCAAAAAATGTTGTTTCTACTTCTAAACCATTAGAACTACTTCATATTGATCTGTTTGGACCAGTGAAAACTGCATCCATCAGAGGCAAGAAGTATGGATTGGTCATTGTTGATGACTTTAGCAGATGGACATGGGTAAAGTTCTTAAAACACAAGGATGAGTCACATTCTGTGTTCTTTGACTTCTACAAGCAAGTCCAGAATGAAAAGAATTTCAAAATTATAAAAGTCAGAAGAGATCATGGTGGTGAATTTAAAAATAAATATTTTGAAAAATATTTTTCTGAAAATGGCATTGCTCATGATTTTTCCTGTCCTAGAACTCCACAACAGAATGAGGTTGTAGAGAGGAAAAACAAAACTTTGCAAGAAATGGCCAGAACCATGATCAATGAGACAAATCTGGCAAAACATTTTTGGGCAGAAGCAATCAATACAGCATGCTACATTCAGAACAGAGTGTCTGTTAGACCTCTTCTGAAAAAGACTCCTTATGAATTGTGGAAGAACAAAAAGCCCAAGATTTCATATTTTCATCCTTTTGGATGTATTTGTTATATGTTAAACACTAAGGAAAATCTGGGCAAGTTTGATTCCAAAGCACAGAAGTGTTTCATGCTTGGATATTCTGAACGCTCTAAAGGCTACAGAGTATACAACACTGAGACACAGATTGTGGAAGAATCCATTCATGTCAGATTTGATGATAAGCTTGGCTCTGAAAAGCCAAAGCAGGTTGATAACTCTGCAGATAGGGAAGTAGTCTTTATTGACTCTGAAGTTCCAGAAGCAGACAAACTTCAAGTGAAGGAACCAGAAGCAACTCCAGATGCTACTCCCTTAACTTCTCAGATGAATAATCTAAAAATTTCTGAAGAGTCAACTATCAGAGGATCATCATCCAGAATTAAAGCTTCTCATCCAGAGGATGTCATTATTGGAAAGAAGGATGATCCCATCAGAACAAGATCCTTTCTAAGATCATCTGAAGCATCACTTTTTAGACTAGTGTCAGAAATTGAACCATCTCCTGTAGAAGAAGCTCTGCAAGACAATGATTGGATTATTGCCATGCAAGAAGAGCTAAACCAATTCAGCAGAAATGATGTATGGGATCTAGTTCAAAGACCTCAAGGATTCAATATTATTGGTACAAAATGGGTCTTCAGAAATAAGCTAAATGAGAAAGGAGAAGTTGAGAGGAATAAGGCAAGGCTGGTTGCTCAAGGATACAGTCAGCAAGAAGGTATTGATTACACTGAAACATATGCTCCAGTGGCAAGGTTAGAATCTATACGCCTTCTCATTTCTTTTGCTGCACAAAATAACATCACTCTGTATCAGATGGATGTTAAAAGTGCCTTTCTTAATGGTATTATAGAAGAAGAAGTTTATGTCCACCAACCTCCTGGTTTTGAAAATGAAAAATTTCCAGATCATGTTTTCAAATTAAAGAAATCTCTATATGGACTAAAACAAGCTCCCAGAGCTTGGTATGAGAGATTGAGTAATTTTCTTCTGGAGAAGAATTTCATCAGAGGCAAAGTGGATACAACTTTATTTTGTAAAACTATAAAGAAAGATCTTCTAATTTGCCAAATTTATGTAGATGATATTATTTTTGGATCAACAAATATTATGCTTGGAAAGGAGTTTGCTACATGTATGCAGGCAGAATTTGAAATGAGCATGATGGGAGAACTCAGATTCTTTTTAGGAATCCAAGTTGATCAAACTCCAGAGTGCACCTACATACATCAGACAAAGTATGTTAAAGAACTTCTGAAGAAATTCAACATGTCTGACAGCAAGCTGGCAAAGACTCCAATGCATCCTACTAGCTCTCTTGGCAAAGAAGAGGTAAGTAAGAAAGTAGACCAGAAGCTCTACAGAGGTATGATTGGCTCTCTTCTTTATCTTACTGCTTCTAGACCTGACATATTGTTCAGTGTTTGTCTGTGTGCTAGATTCCAATCAGATCCTAGAGAATCACACTTGACAGCTGTCAAGAGGATTCTAAGGTATCTGAAAGGTACTTCTAATGTGGGTTTGTGTTACAGAAAATCTGATGATTTCAAATTAGTTGGATTCTGTGATGCTGACTATGCTGGAGACAGAGTAGAAAGAAAAAGTACTTCTGGAAGTTGTCAATTTCTAGGAAGAAATCTAATCTCCTGGTACAGCAAGAAGCAACCCACAATTGCACTTTCAACCACAGAGGCTGAATACATTGCTGCTGCTGGATGTAGCACGCAGATGCTCTGGATGAAAAGTCAACTAGAAGATTATCAAATTTTTGAGAGTAACATTTCTATCTTTTGTGATAATACTTCTGCTATATGTTTGTCCAAAAATCCCATTTTACATTCTAAGGCAAAACATATAGAAATTAAGCATCATTTCATCAGAGACTATGTTCAGAAGGGAATCATAAACTTAGCCTTTGTTGATACAGATCATCAATGGGCAGATATTTTTACAAAACCCCTTGTTGAAGATAGATTCAATTTTATTCTGAAAAATATTGGTATGGATTTTTGTCCAGAATGATATTTATCAGAAGCAAATTGTTTCAGATGCAAAAATGCTTAAATACTCTGAAGTATTTCTTCTGTTTATTTATTCTATTCTGATTAATATTTCTGATGTGAAACTCTGAACTAACCATCTTTAGAAGATCTGAACGTTGGCTAACGTTTCATTTCTTGAGAGAATTCAGAACAGCATGCAAGTAAACACGTGTCACACAAAATCTGAAGAGGTGGCGTGTACATAATTGAAGAGACGTTTGAGGTGAAATTTGAATAGTAAAAATCTTGGTTTTCCCCCCAATTTGTCAGAATCATTTATTGTTTGAAATGATTTTATTCTTCTTCATTTAATGCCTGCTCAAACGTGCGTTTTTTTTTTGACTTTTGATGTGCCTAAGTGTTTAGTATAAATACTTGTTGTGTATTCACTTTCACACTTTTCACTCTCTGAATTTACATGCGTTTTCATCTCTTCTTCTCTCTGCATAAAAACTCAAAACCTAAGTGTTTGAAAAAGCATACTTCAATGGCGTCTTCTTCATCAACAACTGCTCAATTCCAATCTACAATGGTTGCTGTGACTTCAGATAACTTAGGTGCTGCTCCATACTCTCCTCCCAAGAGAACACTTCTAACACCTGTTGATAAACTAGAAGTGTTGTGTGAATCTATGGTTGAATTTGACTCTCTGGCTGATAATGGGTTTGATTTTCGCTCCATTGTTAGAGCTCAAGGATGGGTGAAATACTTTGATAGGTTGTTTGGACCAGTTTACCCTCTACTTGTGAAGGAATTCTGGATTCATGCATCTGTTTATCCCAAGTTTATTTTATCATCTGTGCTGGGAAAAGAGATTATCATCACAGAGGATCTGATAAGAAGATTGATAGGTTATGAAGAAACAGATGGTGTTTCCCACTTGCCAGCTGGGCGTGTGGATATGGAAGAGGTTTATGAGGAAGTTATGACTGCTGGACAAGCACTACAAGAAAAATGGCAAATTGTGACGGTTCATTTTGACATATTACGACGCTTTTAACCGTCGCAATTTGTAAGTTACGACAGTTTCAACCCCGTTGCAGAAACGTGCGTCGCGAGGCCGTATTGCGACGATTGTGAAAACTGTCGTACAAACCGTCGTTATTTTCACGACGGGTAGCTAACTGTCGTAATCTCCATATTGTGACGACTTTCAACCGTCGCAATTATATTTACTAATTCTAAATATTATTTATTTTCACGACGGGTAGCTAACTGTCTTAATCTCCATATTGTGACGGTTTTCAACCGTCGTAATTATATTTACTAATTCTAAATATTATTTATGCTAGCTGCGACCGTTTAAACCGTCGCAATTTTATCTATAGAATTTTTTTATAATATTCTATTTTTATTTAAATTACTTTCATCTTATTTTTTTTATAATAGTTTTTTTTAATTTAAACTATTATTATTTTTTGGTAATATATCAAATATATAAAGACTCACATATATCAAATATATAAAGACTCACATATAACAAATACATAAATTTATATAACATAAAAAAACAATTGATATTTCATTATATCACTTTTCTAAATAACTTATTATATTTTCTACTAAATATATACTTATGAATATCTAAATGATCAAATGTCATAATCTATAACTTGATATATACAATATAATCTATATAATTGTACAACCTATGATGATCCAAGATATTCTGCCCAATTTTCCACACCAAATGATGATCCAAGATTTTCTACCGATGGTCGAAGAAATCTTTGGTATGATTTTGCCTTAGAGGATAGACATGAACATCTACAAAAGCTTAAACATTACTTCCAGTTAGCAACAATAAAGAAAATCACGTGTGGTCTTCTAGTATCATAATGAGCCCTTCATAATCAATTTTGTAGTCTTCTAGTTGCTGCTAATCTTTTGGCTTCACCAACACGTTCTTCCAAAATCAAAACTTCCTCAAGTTGTGTAGGTCAAAACTTCCTCAAGTTGTGTAGGGTATTCTGGTAGCTTTTTGTATTGTGAGAAATATGAATTTCTCCACCAATATAAACCATTTTTCTTTAGCATTTTCTAGAAATCCACTCACTAAACTTCTGTGAGACCTGCATTATTAATCAATATATTGATGGATAAAATATTAATGTACTGGCTATATAAATGTGTTTAATATGAATGAAGTGTTGATATATAAAGTAGAAGGTGAAAAAACAGGACTATAGTAGTACATGTTTTTTTTTGCATAACTTATTGAATTTGGATCTCATTAATTTCACGCCAAACAAAACCAGCACGGGGAAAGTTAAAGATGATTTGATCATATTTTTGGTTCTTGAGAAAATGATGTTCTTTCATGTTATGAACATTCACATTGTGCAAGATGGTGCAGCCAAGATTCTCAAGTTCACTCAAGTTACTTGATGCACTTCCATATATCAGTACTAGAGACTCTTCAAATTTGCGGTATTGAAATTTTCAAATAAAAGGAGACAATAAATTAGCACCATTAGTAGTTTAATAAATATGAATGTAGCAAACTTATTTATAAAATAAAATAGGGTTTTCAAAATGTACCTCTAGTGTCCAAAGAGGTAGCAAGAATGTAAACAGCTTAGCCAAATGCCCTTGCCAAGGAAAGTGAGAAGGAGAAATCTCCCTCGCCTACAATCAAATATTTTGTGAGAGCTACGATAATGCATAATACTTTTCTCTTCCATTTTCAATACTCATGTTTGTTCGATAGTGGACTTGTTCCAAGTTTTTAGTTACACATCAACTAAAAAGTGATATGAAGGAAGAAAAAAAAATAGTGATTCCTGCTAGTATTGAGTAGCTGATATAATTTCCTCAATTGATGTCGTTTCAAGGATATCAATTTTCATGATTTTTTACAAATAACAAACATGGTTATCAACTTGAGATTCAAAATTGTGAATTTGAAGATCTATTTTCCAATTTGTGAACTATGATCAATAAAACTATGTAGCTTGAGAAAGTCTTCAGGGGTGATCCTGACATAAGTCTTAATGAATTACTTGCTGGCATGGTACGATCAATGAATGGTTTGCAAGTGCTTTTCTGGAACTGCATCACTAAAAGAGTTCATTATTTCTCAAGGTAATTTTATAAGCAGCTCATTGGTTTAAGCACAATAAAGGCAAGCTCATGGAATGGCGCTTGTGGTTTATTTGGAAGATCTATTTTCCAATTTGTGAACTATGATCAATAAAAATGACATTTTAAAGTAAAAACAAGTGTAACTATTTGTTTAAATCAAGATCATCAGAATCCATCACCGTCTCAGCCAAGCAAGCATTGGAATCAAATTTGGATATCACTGTCTAAAGGTTGCTGCCAGTATCCACTGCTTGTGACACCGATAGGATAGCATGAATATGGTTTAATGACTTACTCAAGCTTTCAGTCATACTTAAGCACATTATAATAACTCTGCCAAGACCATGGGAATCATTTTCTCAACTTACAAACGGTGACCATGCTCACAAGAAGCTTGTTCCAAGAAATAAATCATTTAGATTTGAGAAAATTTGAGATCGAGTTGTTTCGACCTGGTGAGCAATTGAAGCATTTCGTAATGGCAAAGCAGCTTGCAATCAACGATATTGTCGGAATTTGGTTGATGGGCCTTTCCATTCGAATGGAACCATCTGAAAGCTCTCGGATTTAACTCAGCCATGTGGGGTACATCATCAATGATCTTTCTCTACAAAGACTGTGGTCTACAGAATGTAAATTCATTGTTGACAGTTGCGTCAACCACCAGGGATATGTACTCCTCCAAATTGTTGATATCAACTATGTCGTCTCTTGGTTTCAATATGTATCCTGGATAACCAGCAGGCAGTGTAAAGTCCAAACATAGATCTTCAATTTGGCTGCCACGACATACAAAGTCAGTGTTAGCATCAGTATAGTTAGCACAAATAGCTTTTATATGTTGCTTGCGCTGAACAATGGCATTCAACTCTCGCAATAAAAAAGAAACCACAAACTTTCTTTCTCAAGCTACAACATCGAAACAATATCATAATCATTCAGAATAATTAACTATTTGTTTCTCTGAGGCATTTAATCGAACATCTAACATACATATCAATTATAAGAGCAATAAGCGGAGCTTTAATTTCAGAAAAACCAAAAGTGCAGTTCCACTTTCAAGCTCACGAATCTCATACGACCAGTAAATTACATGTTTCGAATTCCAAAAAATAGACAGCCACTCTCTACAGTGCGTTCACTACAATACAATCCAAGACACTAAATAAATTCAACCTGAATTCAATCCAAGACACTAAAGAAATTCCACCTGAAAGCATAATACAATCTTCTCTGAGTTCAAAGACAGTGAATTGGAGGATATAAAAAAAAAAGAGATGTCGGGGTCACAATATTACATATTACCTGAGAACTTTCTCACCCTCCTCCTCCTAAGACACTAAAGAAAGATACTAAAACATACTGAAACAAATAAATATTAACTTGGATAGAGATTATTGAAACTAACTTTTATAACTAAAGAACATACCTTCACACTAGTCAAAAGAAATAACTTGACAAGATCCTCTGGCTCATAGTGACAGTCCTCACTCCTCTGGGAGTTTTGTAACACAATGGGGTTTATTTTTAAGGAGTAATAGTGATTTAGGATTCTTAGGAGGTGCAAAGACATATGGAGGTGTTTTCCTAAAAATATTTGTGAAATCTAAATCAACTTCGATTTGTCTCATGGTTTTTGGTAGCCTAGTTTTGAGGATTGACCCATCTTCAGGAGAACAGCTAACTTCTGACTCTGAACCTAAAACATTTACTAAACTGGTTAACAAGTTTAACTCCTAAATGCATATAACTTCGGCTGATTTATGGCCATAACATTGAAAATCAGAGGGCCTTCTATTATTTTTGCCAAATTGATTCACTATCATCTTGAGGGTTGGAGAAATTTCATCCTTAATATGGATGTCCAACAACATCTGTTCAATATAATCTACAAAGAGAAGCAAGTCCCTGAGCCATGTTGAACATTTTGACTCATAATGTGGCAATAGTTTTGCCAGAGCTATATAAAAAAGAACATACCTCTTGCAAAAGAAAGATCAATTATATCTGAACTATCATGTTAATTTTGACTAGCTACATACTTCCCTGGCACATCTTGTGAATCAAAAAGCACTCTACATCTTCCATATACGTCTAGGTTATTCATCAAAATACTTTTGGCTCCCCCTTCATCAAATTTTGCTGATGTTTGGCGATAGAGGGGATCCACAGAAAATGCAACTAGGGAAAAAAATACACAATTAACACTGAATAAATCTCAATCACACACTGTAAACACAAATAACAAATAGAATGAGATTTGAGATCACCGTCAAACTTCTTTACATTAAGAGCCTCAAAAGATGATTCCAATGTTGGCAAAGGTGACAATTGCATGAACAAACATCAATTAGGCACTTAGAACTTATCAATAAATTTTAAGTTTGATTATTCAGACCAATTCAGAGATCAAAAGAATGGACCTTTTTGACGATTCCCTTCTTGCCATCTTCTTGTACCCCTTCTGCATTGATACTCTCTAGAGAAGTGTTTGAACATCATGACATCATTAGAAGTTAGAACTAGTAAAGAATAAAATGTTAAAATTCTGACAATAATGTAGTGTTAGGAAATAATTCCAATCCTGCATGAATATATATATTTCCACAATAATGTAGTGTTAGGAAATAATTCCAATCCTGCATGAATATATATTTCCATAATAATGTAGTGTTAGGAAACAATTCCATATCTTATTTTGCATTGTATCTTCAAAATGAGTCGTTAATGACAAGTAATACTCTTTCAAAATGGTTTTGAAGGCTGGTGCAATGTCATCAATGATTGTAAAATCTCATAAGACAATGCCATACTTTACTAGGATTCTAAAAGATTTGAAAAAAGTCTGAACCAGTACTCAGATCACCCTAATCTGACAAAGGTGGTAAACAATTACAAGTTACCTTGTCAAACTTTTCGAAATTTATACATATATGATTTAATATGATGTACTATGTACCAAAAGTAGCTATATACCTTGTAAAACAGAATCCAGAGGTAATAACATCATAATAGATTCAGTCTTAAGTTCATAAACTGTGAAAGAGCTCAAGTGATAAAATAACAGAAAAACCGAGAGATCAAAACATTAAGAATCAGGATTATTAATATCAAATATTCACAAGCATTCTAATCAAGACACAAAGGTAAATTATTAATATCAAATGGAGGACGCAAGAGGACATTGGGACATTCACAGGGTACATGAAAATATAGGTATATAGGAAACTTACACACATGAAACTTAGAAACCGTCATTGCTCCGAGAAAAAGTTTTAAATCAACAAACTGATCCAGAAAAACACAAGTATATACAAGCTGTTAAGCACATCGAAATGATAATAATTCAGCCAGTTCACTCAACTTAGGAAGAAACAAATCAGCATCACTATGTAGAGACAACTTCGCAAATTTAGAGCAACCAAAACTTTTAATCAGAACAGCACAATAGGGGGATAATTTGTGCAACCAAAACCTTTATTCATATTAGAACAATCGAGGATAACATTCAGGAAGCTGAGTAAGATTCTAATGTGAGACACATAACTATTTAGTCCCAACAAAAAATTGAAAGTGCACAATTTGCAATCACAATGGCTCAAGAAAATGGAAACAGGAAACCAATTCAACAAAATAAAAAAGTATAACACCAAAATAAAATTCATCATACCCAATAAATCAAACAAAAACATGAAGACCAACATAAGAAAATAATCACTCAAAGTCAACAGGAAATGGCTAAAATGCAATATTAAGCAGCATCATAAAGTGGAACTAAAGGGAGAACCTGAATATGAATGATATGAAACCACATAAATTAAAACAAACATGAATACATAACTTAAAATCAACCAGAGAGATGAAATCAAAATACAGAAACTTATCTTCTGGACCCTTTTCCTTAATATTCCTGGTAGTCGAGTTGCGAACACTGAAAAGTTAAGACGACAAACCCCAAAAATGTGGTCGAGCTGCCAATAGGGTGGGCAGTCGAACGAAGAACTTGGTCGAGCTGAACGGATAAATCAATACTTGAACGGGAGAAGAAATTGTTCATGATTTTAGGGCAAAAAGCTTCATCAATTTCTAAATATGTGAGTTTACCATTTTTGATTTTGAGATGAGTTCTGTTTAGGATTTGAGAGATTTGGAGAATGAAAATGGTTTCTCGTGGTGAAAAGGGAGAAAGAGAGTTCTTTGGGGTTGTTGGTAATTTTTTTTTTAAGATAATAAGTAAAGTGAAATGTAAAAGAGGGAAAAAAAAGTAAAAGAAATCCCAAAAAATAAAATTTCATAATTTTTTATTTTATTTGTTATGTGAGGTGGTTGTAGATTCACGACGGTTAGTTAAAAGTGTCGTAATCACTAAGTTGTGACAGTTGCATGTCAACTATCGCAATTCAAGTGTCATAAATCAATAATTTTCTAATATTGACATGCCTAAAAAATCTGCGACGATTGGCTTAAACCGTCGTGAGAACTGTCGTAGTCCAGGAATAAGGACGGTTTTTTATAACTGTTGCAAAAAATCTACGACAGTTGACCCTAACTGTCATGACAACCGTCGCAATTTAGGAATAATGACGGCTTTATGATAACAGTCACAACTCAAGTGTCGTAAATCTCATTTTTTCTTGTAGTGAAGCTTCTAACAGATTCAAAGATCTGAAGCCTGATTACAAGATCTGGGCCAAGATCTTCATGGGATGCATACATCACAGGAAGTCAACCAATTCCCCAGATTATGTCAACAATGAACAGATCTATTTTATGTACTGCCTGAGTCAGAGCAACAAGGTAGATCTTCCTTACATTCTGTTCATGCATCTGTGGAATCACATCAATGCATCTAGAGAATCTGTAAAAGAAAAAGGCCAGAAGATCAGGACTTGGATCCCTTTTGGAAGGTTGATCTCAGATCTTCTCACTGAAAATGGTTTAGTGGCTGCTCTGTATGATGCTGGGGTTACAGAGGAATTAGAGTTTATTATGGGAAAGCCTCTGAACGCCAAAAGTCTTCTGAGACTCAAGATTGTAGATGAACTCACTACTGCTCCAAAGAGGCTGAATATGTCTGATTTAAATAAGAGGATTCCAGTATCTGACTTTCCTCTATTCTTTGCTGAAGAACCTAGACATATAGTACTGATGTATATAGAGGAATGCAAAAGGGAAGGAGTACCTGTTCCAGCAAATGTGTTTCAGCTTGTCAAACAACCACTACCAGATGCAGGAGAAGAAGAAGAAGTACCTCTTCAGAGGAAAAGGACTCAGCCTGCAGCAGAATCTGAACCTGTCCAGAAGAAGGCTAAGACTGCTGAGAAGCCAAAGAATCTCTTAAAGAGAAAGGATTCTGAAGAAGCTGCCTCTGCCTCTGCCAAGAGGATTAAACTAAAAGGTACTAAGACTTCTGTTATTTCTAAAAATGTTGTTATTAATGATTCATCTATTAAGTCTGTTCCCAAACCACCTGTTACTCAAACAACTTCTGTTGCCGCCCCTAGTTCTGTCTCACCTCAAAAATAAAACACTACTTCTGTATCAAAAACACCTCAACCCAAAATACACATCAAACACTTCATTCCACGTCCATCACCATCAGATTCACAACCAACCGAACCACAACCAACAGAACCACAGCCATCAAAACAACAACAACCTTCTGATAAACAAAACTCTGATCAACCACAAACTTCTGAACATCCAGAAAACCAAACCACAGAAGCTCAACCAGAAAAAGACTCTGTCATACCACCATCAAACATTCCATCTTCTGAACCTGTTGCACCTGTTACTTCTGTACCCACAAAAGTAACTTCTGCTCCTGCTTCATCAGAACCACCATCCAAACAATCTGATACTCCTTCAGAACCCACTCATATCCCTGAGACAGAAGTTCTTGATATCACTCCATTAAAAACAGTGTTTCAAGTGTCTTCTACCTCTTGTACACCTACAACATCCTTCAATTCATCTGAATCAGATATCCATCCAGATTTTCTTGTCTCTCCATCCAAATACTCTAATATGAACCAACCTGAACCTGAACCTGAACCTGCATCAACCATACCTGCTAAAACTCCCATTCCAGATCCTTTGCCTCCACCTGCACCATCATCTGAGATGATTGTTCCCACTTCCAATCCATCATCATCTGGTATATCTTGTGCCCAAGTTTCTTCTCTTTATCATAATTTATCTTATGGTTTCAAACTGAAAGATTTTTATGATAGAGTTGAACCTTCTGAACCCCTGAACCCTCTGAAACCAAAACTCAGACAGGCCCTTCCATCTGTGATCCTTTCATATATACAATCTATGAACAATGAAGGATCCTTAGCAACAATATCTGCTACATCTGGTAAAGCTGTTGTTTCAGCTCTGCCACTTACATTTGATAACACAGTTGCATCTGATAAACCATCAACCTCTGCTTTCATACCATACTCTAATGAACCCTTTGATGATGTTTGCCCACGCACAAGACCAAAACCTAATCTGCTTAATGCTTTAAACAGATCCTTACCTCAAAAACCAGAAATTCCTTTCATTCCATATTATCCACCTCCTCTTATTTCCATCCCAAAATCTCTGTTTCCACCAACTCCCAAACCTAAACACATGACTCTGGAAACCTTGCTTAAACCACCACCCAGACTTAATATTGATCATTTATTTCAAACGTTTTTGCAAGAAATACAGATGTCTTTAGGTACTGTTCAGCAGAGATGCTCTGAAACTATGGATGCAAATGAAACTGACATCATCTGGAAAAGATTCATCAATAGATTCAACATTGTAGCTTCCAATTTGAAGAACATCTGTTCTGATGATGCAAAGCTCAGAGCTGAAAGGTCTTCGTTCTGGACTGTCAACAAAACTGCACCTCTGCTTCGTCTAGATGCTCCTCCACCTCCAACAGAACCAACTGCCAATGCATTGACTATGACTCTGGTAGAACCTTCTTCAGGATCTACAGAACCTATGGCAATTGACTCTGTTCAGACTGCAGAACCTCCACCTTCTTCATCAGAGATAAAGACAGAACATCCAGACGTTGCAGACAAGATTGCTGCTCTGGAGGCTGGTCAGTCTGAAATAAAATCTTGGATGGCAAAGCAAGATGAGAAGAATGAGACAATGACTAAGTGGATGTCAAAGCAAGAGCAATCATCATCTGAGATCACAGACCTATTGAAGATGCTTTTGTCAAAACACTCTTAGATTTTTTTTTCTTTTCTTCTAATGTTTGTGCATCTGTTGTTTTGCATCTGAACTTTACTGTTGTATCTTCTGATATTTACCTATGTACTCTTGCTCTGTTATGTTAAATGAATCAGTTTTTTCTCCACTGAATTATCTATTTATTGTTCCTTTTATTTTTCTTTATTAAAAGTTTTTACTTTTTGCTTATGACAAAAAAGGGGGAGAAAATAAAGATCTGAACTGTTTAATATAACTTCACTAGAATGAATCTTCAGACATATCTATTCTATCTAATATTTAAATTGACCATTTCAGAACATTTGATAAGGACACTCTATAAAAGAATCTCTGAGTCTCTCAGATCATTTGCTTTTTTATCAAACTCTGAATCTTATATCTGCAAGATTTTCTGACCCTAAATTATTACAAGAACAAACAAGATCTAACTCTGAAGATTACTTAAGATAAAAGGGAAGTTTCTATTCCCTTTTCATATTCAACTCAGGGGGAGATTCATCATCTCAGGGGGAGTTATAATTCTTTATGTTCAGTTAAATAAAATTTCTGATACTTTTTGTCATCATCAAAAAGGGGGAGATTGTTAGAACACAGATTGGTTCTTAATAATAACTCTCTGTTTTGATGATAACTGTTAGGAAATTTATATTTAAGAATTATATACTCTAAAATTTGTTTGAGAGTTTTACTGCAGATTGAAATAAAATTAACTCTCTAGAAGCAAATCTGTTTTTGGATACAAGAAGTTATCCTGACTCTGAAGCGCCAGATGCACCTTACAGAAGAATCTGATTGCTCTTTACAGTAGATCCTGAGCGTAGTCTCCAGAAGGATCTGAAGCAAGAAGCTCCAGAACATTCTGAGTCAGAAGCATCTGAAGATAATCAGAAGCATCTGAAGCTGCAGCATCTAAAGCATAGAAGAATATTGATTGAATAGTTTCTCAAAGCATAATTCTACAGAAGTTTCTGAAAGTACCAACGCTGTCAAGTACAGAAGTTCTGTGTCAAATATGCTCTGATGATCAACACGCTGAAAGCACACCTGCTGCAGAAGACTCTGATATAGCATAGTTCTGAATATCATTAGAAGACTCTGATCCATTCAGACTCTGAAGAACTTGCTGAAATCTGAAGAAGAAATATTCAAGAATATATCTGTTGGAGTTATTCAACGTCTCTTTCCTTATTTGTGCTAGACACACTTACACAGACAAAAAGGATTTTTCTGTGCCATCTACTTCTAGGAAAGGTCACTTGATGTGAAGACAAAAAGGCTCAGACCTTTTTGGGACTCTCTTTTCAACGCTCAGCTCCATTGGATCAGCTGCCTATAAAAGGAGAACTTCACCACATTCTTCAGGAACACACTTTGCTGAAAAGAAATCATTATATTCTAAAGCTCTCATTCATTCTTATTCTTTTTAGAATCTTATTGTACTTAAACTTAAGAGAAAAATCACTGTTGTGATAAAAGCTTTATAGAAGCATTAATACTCTTGTATTTAATTTACATTGATTGTAAAGGATATTCCTTAAGAGGATTCTGTTGGAATCAGTAGCTCTTGAGAAGACTAAGAACTGTTGTTCTTAGGTGTTACTATTGTAATCAGTTTGATTTAATAGTGGATTAAGTCCTTGTTGAGAAAGGCAAATCACTCTAGGAAGGGTGGACTGGAGTAGTTGATTAAACAAACCAGGATAAAAATAATTGTGTGATTATTTTCAAGTCTTAATTTTTTCATACTTATTCAACCCCCCCCCCCTTATAAGTATTATCTCACCTTCAGAAAGGGCTCAAGGAGAGACTTGGTTCAAGAAACTTTGAAAAAGAAAGAATTAAAAGGATTTAATGGCCAAAAATTTCAAATAATTCATTTTGTGACCAAATGAAACAAAATTATAGGTCAAATTGATTGGAAAAATGAATTTAGAAACAATGGCAATGTTAGAATTTTGATTTGATATCATTTGAATAACATTCCATTTCATTTCTTCATGATGAAGCAACATATCCAATTCACACCTTTGGCTTGCAAACAAGGAAAATAACTCACTAAAATCATTCAATATCTCATGAGAACTTGATTACACACATAGTCATGCCAAGAGGGAGTCAGAATGGTGATTGCCATGGATGAGATTTTGAAGAGATTTTGAAAATCAAAAATCTCATTTGGATGGATCCAGAAGTTTCTAGATGAGTCTAATCACTTCTATATAAGTCATTGAGTGAGTTCAGTGCTTTTTTTGGAAGGAATTGAAGCTGGTAAGAGAAGGAGCCATTGAAATTTTGAAGGTTCAAGTTGAAATCGGGTTTTCAATTCAAGGGAGAATCAAGCCAAATCAGGGTGTGCAAAGGCTTTGGGAGTGAATTTGGAACGTGATTGCATCATCTTGGTAGTTGAAGTGAGCAAAAACCACCTATGTTACCTCTCTGAAACCAGGTTTGTATCTTTCATCCTTGTGCATGATTTAGGAGGAGAAACTTAGCAATTCACATGTGGTTAGGATCCTTGCAACCTGTAGTTGGATTTAGGATCATAAATTGATGAATTAGAGACAAATTAGGCATGTGACCATTTTCTGTTGAGGATGATATCTCACGATTCTTGAAGGATTATGCATGATTGGATGGTGGAAATTGATCAGTGAAGAGTGAGGATTAACTTGAGACCCTTAATTTAAAGAATGGTGAAAATCAAGATTGGGAAGAATTCTGAAAATGCTATCGGGTTTGGAAATGTAGAAGGAATTAGGAAATTCTGAGGTTGGATTCGTGATCAGCATCAAATTTGGAGTGGGATAGTGATTGGTTTTGTGATTTTTGATGACCTGTGGAGGTTGGCTCACCGGAGAAGACGGTGGCGCCACTGTTCAGGCCACCATCTGAGAACTCCCTCCATTGCAGGTTCAAATTGGGGACGATGAGCAAGGACCCTCAGATTAGGGTTGGACCTTTGACTCAGGCGTGTGTTGGAGGGCCAGGATTGCTTCTCAAATCTGAAGAGAGAATTTCAAATGAAACGCATTGTTTCATTAATTGACTGGTTTTGGGCTTAGCACTCAGAGTGATATCCACACCCCCCTTTGGCCCAATTCTTTGAAATGAACTATCTTGGGTTGCTATTTGCCACGCATTCTTATTAATTTCTTTTATTTTCTTTTATTTTTCATCTTTTCATGTGACTTAGAGATTAATTCATGAAAAATAGGAAATTAATTCAATTAATTCCAAACTTTTTTCCCCTGATTCATGATTGAATCTAGAATTTTGTAGATTAAAAATATTAATAATTCATGAATTTTTTATTTTATTTGCATTTTTTGAATATTAATTGATATTAAAATGGCCATGGTTGACACTTTGTTTTAATGAATTTGGTTTGAGCATTTGGTGATGATTCTTGCCTTGTTTTTTTTTGTGTGTAGCTAGCATAGATATGCATGTTCCCCTTAGATTTTTCTCACATTTTTGTGGTGAAGTTAGGATATAGTTTTAAGTTGAAACTTTAGGTGTTCTATTTTTAGGGTTTATGCTTAGTACCTTGTGATGTAGGATTTATTTCTAGGACTTGGTGGATGATTCAACCTCTGGATTTTGTATGGTAGATTCATGATTGAATTAAGTTCCCATAGTTATTTTTGTAGGATTTTACAATTGGTTTTAGTATTTTAGTTAGGACTAACTTTAGTACTAGGTTTTAGGTGATCCTAACTTGCCAATTCAATTAGATTGACTTCTTTAGTTCCCTTAGATTAGGTTTTTGCCTCTCTTGCTCTTGGATGGTGTTGAAGACAAGCTTGGGCTACCATGGAATGCTTGAGGAAGCTTGGATGTGAAGATTTCCCTTCTTTTGGTGTAGTGTTGATTAGGTGTTAAGATTAGGGTTTGCAGGCAGAGCTTCTAGATAGATTCTCTTCTTTCATAAACATGGAAGGTGTTGATCACTTCCATTATTCCCTATGATGTAAGGTCCCCTTGTAAAGGCCTCATCCCTCCTTTGGTAGGATGTGTGGCTCTTCACAAGTTGGTAGAACCTTTGAGGGTTCCTTTCTCTGATGATGGAATGCTTAGTGGTGACCTTTGGTCTTCACTCTGCTATCAATCATCCAAACCTTGCTCTTGTTAGATGAATCTTTCTCCCTTGTTAGAGGATGGAATTCCTTGCTAGAAGATTGAAGATGCTAGAAGTTGTTGCTTTCTCTGTGTTTGAAGACTGCCATTGAAGCTGAAGCTTGAAGATCCAGAAGGACAAGTTGACACTTGTGAAGAAGATCAAATTGAGATTGAAGAAAGAGCTGAAGCTTGAGGAAAACAAGCTGATACTTGTGTTTGATACTTTGAGAGCCTGAAGGAGCCAAGTTGACACTGGTTACTGAGATGGAAGCCTGAAGGTGGGGTTTACTTTGGAGCTGAAGCTTGAAGAAGAAGAAGGATAAGTTTATACTTATGTTGATGTGTTGGAAGCTTGAAGAAGTAAGTTGATGCTTGCTATTGAAGATGAAAGCCCTGAAGAACTATTAAAGACTGAGGACTGAACTGATGTCAGAAGAGAAGCTTTGCTGGGAAGTTGGGGGAGCTGTTGATCTGCTTTCTTTCCTGTCTGTTTGCTTGCTGTGCAACTGTATTGATGTGACTTGTTTGATTTGCTTGATGCATTAGAATAAGTTCATGTTTAGATTCTTTTAAGCTAGGAACATGATTGCACTAGAGGTTGGATTGCTCCCTCTGCTTGTATTGTTACTGTATGGCTTTGCTTGCGGGTATTCGGTAGAGCCCTGCTCCCTTGCCTATGTGGTTTGTGATTTGCTGGATGGCATTTTGCTTCTTCTGTATGATTGCAGCTATTGTGTTTGCTTGATAGCATGTTATTTCTTCCTGTATGATTGCAGTTATTCATACCTGGCTTGAGGTTGAGATGAGCTTGTGGAGGCTGCTGCCCCACACACATTTCCTCCCTCACTTGCATTGCATGCATTTTACAGTCGTTTACTGTTTACTGTTTAAGCAGATGGTTTATCTGTTTCCGTTTATCATTGACATGATCCCTTAGGAATCTCACTTCCTTTGATAAGGAAGTGATGATAGAACTTTAGGTTGAAACCTATGCATGATAACTTCTAGGAGTTCCCTGTTTCAAACTTCAACCATAGGATGAATCCTTGGCATGACAACAGTAGGACTTGATAGTCTCCCCTTAGTTGAGCCCCTCTCTCTTCTCATCTCGAAACAAATTAAAATACAGTAATAAAGGTTAACTGACGTCGTACGTTACGAGCCTTAAGTTATCTGAGAAAGGATTGTTGGAGAGTTTCTTTTCAACAGTTTGGATGTTTAGTATGGCACCCTTTGGGTGACATGCGACGCATTCACTCTCAGGTCATAGTCTCTAGTGTGATATTAGTTGCAAACATCCATAAAAAACAGTTCTTTCGTAAAAGACAGAAAACAAACTTCAAACCTTTTGCCCTGTGGGCCCATAATTCAAAGGAAGCTTTTCTGAAGAAAAGAGTGTCGTTAACTCCCAATTCTAACGCAAACGGTAACGCTTAAGTCTCCAAGGGTCGAGCTGCGTACATCCAACTGCTGGAACTGTTTGTTAACCCTACTCAAAAAATAGATGAATCTGAATTCCCGTAATCCGTATTATCCCGAACTACGTAAGCTCTGATCTCTCATACCTGTTGAGAGTACGTAGGCACAATACTGACGTATTGGTGAGCCACCTTCCCCGTAACCCGTAGTTAGTCGAACTACGTTGACTTTGATTTCTCATTCTCTGATGTGAATACGTAGGCATAAAGCACGATGCTTTGCCGAGTTATTTTCTTTTCTTTTCAGACCAGCCTTGATAGGTAGATAGTTAAATAAACCCGTCAGATAAACCCAACAAGCGTGGATCCAATCGAGTACGATGGACGTGAGGGGTGCTAATACCTTCCCCTTGCGTAACCGACTCCCGAACCCAGACAATGGTTGTGATGACCTTGTCTTATACCTTTTCGTCAGGTTTTTCCGATCGTTTCCTTTCCCGTTCTGAGGGATAAATAACGAAAGGTGGCGACTCTTCTGTTTTTCCGGCACCTTATTATCGCGGTAGTGACACATAAGTCTCTGTGTAATCAATTCCTTCTTGCTGGCTATAACCTTGAGCAACAAGCCTTGCTTTGTTTCTTTCAACTTCTCCTTTTTCATTCAACTTGTTTCTGAAGACCCATTTAGTTCCAATTATATTGAATCCTTTTGGTCTTGGAACCAAATCCCAAACGTCATTTCTTGTGAACTGATTGAGCTCTTCTTGCATGGCAATTATCCAGTCATTGTCTTGCAGAGCTTCATCCACAGAAGTTGGTTCAATAACTGACACCAAACCAAATAATGACGCTTCAGATGATCTGAGGTAGGATCTTGTTCTTATAGGGTCATCCTTCTTTCCAATGATCAAATCCTTTGGGTGAGAGGCCTTGATTCTAGAAGATGATCCTCTAACATTTGATTCTTCAGAAATATTCAAGTTGTTCATTTAAGTGGCCAAAGGAGTTGCATCTGGCGCTGCTTCTGGCTCTTTTACTTAAATCTTTTCTGCCTCTGAGCCTTCAGAGTCTGTGAGAATTACTTCTCTTGCAGAACTTTCAAACTGCTTTGGCTTTTGATTGCAAGCTTATCATCAAATCTAACATGTATAGATTCCTCCATAATCTGTGTTTCAATATTGTATACTCTATAGCCTTTAGAGCGTTCAGAATAGCCAAGCATGAAACACTTCTGTGCTTTAGAATCAAACTTGTTCAGATTCTCTTTAGTGTTCAACATATAACATATACATCCAAAGGGATGAAAATAAGAAATGTTGGGCTTTCTGTTCCTCCACAATTCATAGGGAGTCTTTTCCAGAAGAGGTCTTACAGACACTCTGTTCTGAATATAACAAGCTGTGTTTATTGCTTCTGCCCAAAAATGTTTTGCCAGATTAGTCTCGTTGATCATGGTTCTGTCCATTTCTTGCAAAGTTCTATTTTTCCTCTCTACAACTCCATTCTGTTGTGGAGTTCTAGGGCAGGAGAAATCATGAGCAATGCCATTTTCATTAAAATATTTTTCAAAATATTTGTTTTCAAATTCGCCACCATGATCACTTCTGAATTTAATAATTTTAAAATCTTTTTCATTCTAGACTTGTTTGCAGAAGTCAAAGAACACAGAATGTGACTGATCCTTGTGTTTTAGGAATTTCACCCATGTCCATCTGCTATAGTCATCAACAATGACTAATCTATACTTCTTGCCTCTGATGGATGCAGTTTTCACTGGTCCAAACAGATCAATGTGAAGTAACTCTAATGGTCTTGAAGTTGAAACAACATTCTTAGTTTTAAAAGAAGATTTTGAAAATTTTCCTTTTTGACATGCTTCACAAAGAGCATTTGAGTTGAACTTCAACTTAGGAAGTCCTCTGACCAGATTGAGTTTATTAATTTGAGATATACGTCTCATATTAATATGCCCCAATCTTCTGTGCCAGACCCATTGCTCATCATTAATAGACATAAGGCATTTTACGTTCTGAACCTTAAGTTCTGAAAGATTGATTTTATAAATGTTGTTCTTCCTCTTTCCATTAAATAGGATTGAGTCATCCTTCTGACTAACAGCTTTGCAACATTTTTGATTAAATATTATGTCATAACCATTGTCACTTAATTGACTTATGGACAATAGATTATGCTTTAATCCTTCTACAAGTAAAACATTAGATATAGAGGGAAGGTTACCATTGCTAATAGTACCAGAGCCAATTATCTTGCCCTTCCGATTCCCTCCAAACTTGACGTCTCCTCCAGATTTAAGCTCCAGGCACCATGATTGGTGTCTTGACTTTGCTGCTAAATACATCTGCAACAGGTATTATCTTATTCTTAGGTACCCAAATCTTTTTGGGTCCTTTTGGGTTAGTTGCCTTAAAAGTTTGTCTGAACTTTTGTCTTCTTACAACAGGTTTGTTCTGACTAACTTTTGGTTTAAACACAGGAACGTTCTAATCAGAACGTGTATGTTTAATATCATTCAGATGACCAAACTTAAAGTGAGAATATAAGGGAGTCTTAATGATAATTTTATCAACAGGTATTGGATTTAAATCCTTTCCAGAAGAAGATTCGTATCTAATTCCTTTCCTGTTGTTTCTGCTAACTCCATAGATCATTAAAGGCATCTTGCTTCTATCTATGCTTTTAGCCAGAAACTTCTGAAAACTATAGTCATATTCTTCTAAAATATTTTTGCATTTTGACTTAGTTTCAGATTCAGAGTCTTGTTGAGCTTTTTCAAAATTGTTTTCCATTTTCAAATTATTTTCTTTGAGCTCAGCAACTTCTGACTTTAACAGACTATTCTCATATTCAAGATCGCATTTAAGCTTCTTGCATTTGAGCTTAATCTGGTTATAGTTATTCAGGACTTCTGATAAAACTTTAATAAGTTCTTCCCTAGTGAGATCATAAAGTACCTCTTCTGAGTCAGATTCAGAATCAGATTCAGATCCAGATGTTCCTTCATCTTGATCTTCCACGCCTGCCATCAGTGCCATGTTGGCGCATTCTTCTTCAGATTCTTATGAAGATTCAAATTCATCTTAATCATCCCAGGTTGCCATTAGAACCTTTTTCTCTTTGTCAAACTTCCTCTTTGGCTTTTCTTTTAGAAGCTTTGGACATTCATTCTTGTAATGACCAGGTTCCTTGCATTCATAGTAAACAACCTCCTTCTTTCCAGGTCTTTTGTGTCCAGAGGACTCTTTGCGTTGATATGGCTTTTTGAAGTTCTTAAACTTCCTCTGTTTGTGCTTCTAGAGTTTGTTGATCCTTCTGGACAGCAAGGACAGATCATCTTCTTCTTCAGAAGAAGACTCTTCAGAACTTTCTTCTAACACCTACAATGCTTTAACATATTTGTTAGACTTTAAAGCAATTGACTTACCTTTCTTTTGAGGCTCGTCTTCTTCAAGTTCAATTTCATGGCTCCTTAGAGAGCTGATTAGTTCCTCCAATGTGATCTTGTTCAGATCCTTAGCTAGCTTCAGAGCAGTGACCATAGGTCTCCATCTGATGGGCAAGCTTCTGATGATCTTCTTCACATGATCAGCAGTTGAATAGCCTTTGTCCAGCACTTTTAATCCAGCTGTGAGGATCTGGAATCTAGAGAACATAGCTTCTATAGATTCAGATTCTTCCATTTTAAAGGCTTCATATTTCTGGATCAGCGCCAGAGCCTTGGTCTCTTTAACTTGTGAGTTCCCTTCATCAGTCATCTTCAAAGACTCAAACAAATCAAATGATGTTTATCTGTTGGTAATCTTCTCATACTCAGTATGAGATATAGCATTTAACAAGATTGTTCTTGCTTTGTGATGATTTCTGAACTCCTTCTTCTAAGCTTCAGTCATAGATTTTCTATCAATTTTCTTGCCATCCCCATCAGTGGGGTGAACATAACCATCAATGACTAAGTCCCAAAGATCAGCATCATAACCAAGGAAGAAACTCTCTATTCTGTCATTCCAATAGTCAAATTTCTCCCCATCAAACATAGGGGGTTTTGTGCTGATTTTATCCCTTTCTTCATATCTGTTGTTGTTGTTGGATGTTGAAGCTTCAGCCATAATATCAACCAAGAAGTATCAAGAGTTTTCTCACTAGATCTTTTCTGTTCATGGTGAAGTGATAGCACACACAGAACCGGAGCTCTGATGCCAACTGAAGGTGAGAAAATACTTAAAAGGGGCGGGGGGTTGAATAAGGATTTAGAAAATATTATGACAATAAAAACACAAAGATTTTTATCCTGGTTCGTTGAACTCAACTACTCCAGTCCACCCTATCAAGAGTGATTTGCCTTTCTCCACAAGGACTTAATCCACTATAATCAAACTGATTACAATATCAATCACTAAGAACAACTTTCTTAGTCTTCTCAAGAACTACTGACCACAACTTGGTCTTCTCAAGGAACTTTTACAATCAAATGTAAACTAAACAAGTGTTTGAAATGCTTCTAAGTAAGCTATATCACAACTGTGATTTACACTTAAGTTTAAGAACGTATGAAAACTATTCAGCAAAGAATAATAATTTGTATGAGAGCTTTTCAATGAATTTTTGTCAAAGTACGTCAACTGAAGAAAGTTGTTGAAGACTTGCTTTTATAGACTAAGAAGTCCAAGACGTTGCAAGCTTGAAGACCATGTACTGCAAAGTAGCTGTAGCCTTTTGTCTTCACATCACTTGACCTTTCCTAGAAGTAGAACGTTCAGAGAAATCCTTTTTGCCTGAGTTCTTGTGTCTAGCATAAAAGAGGAAAGAGTCGCTTGGCATAACCAACGAATATAACTTTGAATAATCTTCTTCAACAAGTTTCTATTTCACAGCAATTAACATCAGAGCCTTGAGTGATCAGAGTCTTGGTGTCTTCAGAGTTTGATGTATCAGAGTGTTGCAGCAAGTGTGCTTCAGCGTGAAATTAATCAGAGCAGAGTTTGGAAATCAGATCCTCAGTACTTGCAGCGAACAGTACTATCAGAGTCTTCTGAAAAACAGTGCTTGAAACTCTTCATACAAAGTCTTCAGCCTACGCTCCAGATGCTTCTATAGCTTCTACTTCAAAGTCTTCTTTAGGCAGCGCTCAGAGTCTTCTAAGAGATGCTTTTGACGCTTCAGAGCCTTGCGTAGTTCAACGTTCAGATCCATTTTTGCTTTTAGAAGAATATTAAATTTAATATCTGCAGCAAAAATACTTGGACAAATTTAGAGTATATAATTTCTTAATACAAAATTTCATAAGTGTTATCTTCAAAACATAGAGATATAACTAAGCCCCAATCTGTGTTCTAACAATTATCAGATGTATGATAGCAGGTGTTTTCCTGACTCAATGTAGATACTTAACGGTGATGTCAGGTGATCTTCCCGACTTAGTGTCGTTGTCTGGAAGCGATGACAGGTGTTTCTTCCGTCGGCATGTCGACGTTGCAACCGTTATTCAGATTTTTTCGGAGATTGTTATCCCCAAGCGGATTTTGCAGTTTATTTCTGCGGGTGGGAAAATTTCTGGGTTCGTTGGTATTCAACCGTTTTTTACCTTGATTGTTTGAAAGTCGTTTGCTTTTCACTCAGTCAGGTTCAAGCCGTTTGAATAGGGGCAGCTGTTGCACCCCAAAATTTGCCCAACCCTTTTCTTTACTTGGTTTATGTTTCATTGCATTCATATAGCATTAGTGTTGCACCCCAAAATTTGACCAACATTTCTTTACCTAGCTTGTGGTTCATCTCATTCACATTAGCATTATCATTTGCATTTCATTGACATGTATGCAGTAGATCAAGAGGTATGATTACCAATCAAGAGCTATACAAGACTTTGAAGCTAGCCAAGAAGGTTATTCAAGTGTTCAAGGGTTGATATCTTTGTCAGAGAAGTTAAGAGATCCTCAGAGAGAGTGGTTGAAACCAAGGTTGTGTGCCCCCTAACTTGAGAGTTGTGGAAGCCCCTCAGATGATTCTGAAGCCAAGCATGGACTTGAAGCCTTGAGTGAGCTTATGAGATGTCTTGAAAGCCATCATGAAGCCTAGAGAGGTCATTGTGCAAGATTAAAGAGACCCAACCATGATTGGTATAATTAGGGTTTGACTGAGTCAACCCTAGGTCAACTAGTGATTTGGAGAGGGTTAAGACCTAATTCAAAAGCCATGGGATCATGGATTGATGCATTGAGATGCTATAAGGATGATTCCAAGATCAACTCATCATGTTTGAGGAGTTTGAGAAGTTTCAAGCTAGGGTTTCTAAGGCTTGACAGTGTAAAATCCCCTAGTTTGACCCCTATCTTCAAGGCAGTTTAGCTCAAGATGTGATTGTCATCTCATCTTACCCCCAACATTAATGTTGTAGATCTTGCTCTTAGCTTTAATTTGAGTACTGGAAGTCCTTGATAGGATTTGTAGAGCTCAAGTTATGACTTTGACAAGTTACAGGTCATCTGAGGTATGTGAATCTGGGGCCTTGAAAGTCACCCAACTTGCATCAAACTTTTGCCAAAGAAGGATGATTCCTATGAACTTTTGGTCAACATGAATGTTGTTCCTTATCTTCTTATCTTTCTAGAGAGTACTAGAAGTACTTTATAGGATTTGTAGAACTCAACTTATGGCTTTGACAAGTCAAGGGCATTTTGGTCATTTGGAGATTATAGGTCATTTCAAGCATAAGGCCATAACTCCTATTTCCAAGCTTCAAATGGAAAAATCTTCAATATAAAACTTGCTTTAAATGATGTTTTAAGGCTAGTAAGGAGGTCATGAGATGTTGAAAAGTCTTGTAGCTCAAAATGGTAAAAATGACCTAAAATGAAGGCATAAGTTAAATAAGTCAAAGTTGGAAATTGAAATTTCCAAGCTACACATCCAAACCATGGCATGTAATAGGTCATTTTGACTCTAAAAAGCATTTTAAAAACAATGGTTCAGCCAAATTGTTTATTTGAGGTTTAGATCATGGACTTGCTTTGGAGAATGGTTACTTGCATATTAAGGTACATATGCAAAACACAAGGAAACTCAATACACAAGCTAGTAAAGTATCCTAACACATCATGCATCTCATCTAAGGAGATTTTCAAAGGAGATACAAGTACTGCAAGAGGTATAGCATGAGATGGTACATGAGATGGATTAAAATCAAAAACTCATGACATGAGAATCTCAAATTCTCATTGGATGATTCCAGAAAGTTCTGGATGGTTTAGAACCATCCTATATAGTGATTAGAACTTGCTCAGATGCAAGGTTGGTGAGAGATTAGAGAGGAGAGTGAGATAGCCATTTCAATTTCTTCCATTGCAAGTTGAAATCAATTTCTACTTTCCACACCATTTCCATTGATTCTTTCAATCCTAACACCTTCCATTGATCATACTGAATGTGTGCATACCAATTTAAGGGCAAGATCATGAAGAATTGAAGAGTTAGCATTTGGATTTTGGGAGCTGCAAGTCACAATCGGGTTTGGAGATTCAAGCTTCTTGGATCAAATCTTTTGCAAACAGAAGCTTTAACATCAATCAAGGAGTGTTTCTGAAGAGTTTGAGAGGTTGAACTGAGGATTTGACCTATCTGATATTCAAGATTTGACAGGTTTGCAACTTTTCTTCTACACCCTAATTTAAGCATAATTAGTTAGAATTGTTAGGTTAAAATGGTTAGAGACAAGTAGGAGATGGATTCTGGAAAGTTTGAGATCATTTGGTGAAGTTTGAGTCAGTGACACCATTTTTGTTTTGATCAAGAACACGATGTATGGTGAGATATAGCATGAGTTTAATTGCAAGATTTAACCAGTGTGAGGTGGTGATCATTCTGAGCCAATCAATTTCAAGAATGGTTAGAGTTGAGATTTGAACATAATTTGGATTCACTATCGGGTTTAGAGATTGAGGATGATTCTTTGAATCCTAAGGCTATGGTTGTGATCAGGGATGAATTTAGAGCAAATTAGGGTTTTGAACCATGGATTTTGGTTGAGTTTGGAGGGAGCACGAGTTAGGAGAAGCTTGAGCTTTGAAGCTCTGTTTCCATGGCTTCTTCATTCAAACCCTGGCTGAAGGAAGAAGATGATGTGCTGGCCGTTGGATGAAGGGTGGACTCATTGACTGGACCTGGATCTAAGGGCTGTGATTTAATTTCACATTTGAAGAGGAGTTCTGAAGACAATGAAACGAGGCGTTTCATTAAACGTGAGGTCTTGGGCTTTATTGCTAGTCCCACCCCACTCTCATGGCCCATTGGATATTGAACTGATTTTCCTTGCTTTCTGCACCGAGTATTTTTCTTTTTCTTTATATTTTTTGAGTGGTTTTCTGATTAAATAATTGGGCCTAGCGCTTTGCTTTATGTACCCCCCATTTAGAGCCCATCTGGAATTTGAACTGCACTGGATTGCTATCTGCACCAAACATTTCATATTTTATTTTCTTTTTCTCCATTTTTCTTTAATCTTTGAAAAATCATATTAAATATAAAAATGATGATCTTTACATGGGGAATTTTTCTCCTATTTCATGTTAATGTCTAGAAAATAATAAAATCAAAATATTTGCATTTCATGCATTTTTAAAATTTTTTGTGTATTTTCTCTTTTAATAGCTTTTAATTCATTTTATGTTGATGCATAGATTCGTAGAATTTTGTTTAGCTAGTTCCCTTTGAATTTTTAGGCCATTCTTTTTAGGATAGTTAGATTAGGACTTTAGCTCCCCTCTGGATTTATTCCATAATTTTGTGATTAATTTTTGATTAGTTTTGATTAGATGACTTTAGGTTGTATAGATTTAGGTCAATCCTTAACATAGGTCCACAATAACACTAGAATTTTGGGTTTCTAGGTCAAGTTAGACATTGGGACATATAGGGTATTAAGGGTAGTCATATAGGATCCCCTAGAAATTATATTAGATTTTAATATAATAGTATACTATTTTTAATTGATTTTTATAGTTGATTGTTGTTTGTGTTGCCCTTGTGGGCTTGTATTTTGTTTTGCTTGGCTTGGTGGGCTTGGTTTTGCTTTGTGGAGCATGGAGGAGCATAGTGGAAGACTTGAAGATTGATTAAGGAGCTTGAGAGCTTGAAGACTTGTTTTGTTGTTGTTTTAGGGTTAGGAGTTAAGTAGAGCTTAGACTTAGTTAATTTCTTTCTTAAACATGGATGGTATCTTTCACCTCCATTCCTCCCCATGATTCAAGGTCCTTCCATGGTATTCACCTCCCTCCTTTGGAGGGATAAGTGATGGTGCATAGGAAGTAGAACTTTTGAGGGAACCATTCTTTTGATGTTAAACCCTTATAGGTCACCTTTGGTGGTCAATAAGCAGTTTAATATCCTAGCTTATCCAGTTAAGTGATTTCTCCTGGTCTGAGTATCTTGAGAGATGTTGGGCTTGAGAGCGAAGATGAATACTTCATTGAAGAGTATGGAAAAGGATGACTCCCTGAGCATTGCCATTTCAGCTGAAGCTTGAAGAACAAGAAGAGCAAGTTGATACTTGAAGATCCAGTAAAGACTGAATGAAGAGCTGAGGCTTAAAAAATTGAGGACTGAGTTGACACTTATAAAGAGGATGCAATTGAGATTGACTGAAGAGCTGAAGCTTGAAGAACAAAGGAATCAAGTTGATACTTATGGTTAAGGGTGAAGCCTGAAGGTGGAACTGATTAAGGAAAGCTGAAGCTTGAAGAAGAAGAAGAACTTGAAACTTATGTTGAAGGGTTGAAACCTGGAGAAGCAAATGGATATTTGTCAAGAGTGATGGAGGTCTGAAGACTGAGCTGCTGTCAGAAGAGCTAAGGCTTGGAGTTGGAAGAGAGAGGAGTTGATCTGCTTTCTTCTTTATTTCTTTTTTGTATTGATGTGCCTTGTTTGACTTGCTTGATGCATTAGAATAAGTCCATATCTAGACTAGCTTTAATCTAGGAGCATGATTGCACTAGAGGTTGAGCTGCTCCCTCTGCTTGTATTGTTACTGTATGGCTTTGCTTGCGGGTATTCGGTAGAGCCCTGCTCCCTTGCTCATGTGGTTTGTTTTGCTTGATAGCATGATTTTATCTCATCTGTATGATTGCAGTTTACTGTATTTTTGCTTGATAGCATGTTTTACTTCTTCAGTATGATTACTGTTATTCATTCTGGCTTGAGGTTGAGATGAGCTTGTGGAGGCTGCTGCCCCACACACATTTCCTCCCTCACTTGCATTTCATGCATTTTACAGTCGTTTACTGTATTACTATTTACTGTTTAAGCTGATGCTTTATCCGTTTCTGTGTATCATTGACATGATCCCCTAGGAATCTCATTTCCTTTGATAAGGAAGTGATGATTAGAACTTTAGGTTGAAACCTATGCATGATAACTTCTAGGAGTTCCCTGTTTCAAACTTCAACCATAGGATGAATCCTTAGCATGACAACAGTAGGACTTGATAGTCTCCCCGTAGTTGAACCTCTCTCTTCTCATCTCAAAACAGCTTAAGATACAGTAATCATGAATGGTTTCTTTCGTACGTTACGAGCCTTAAGCTATCTGAGAAAGGATTGTTGGAGAGTTTCTTTTCAACAGTCTGGATGTTTAGTATGGCACCCTTTGGGTGACATGCGACGCATTCACTCTCAGGTCATAGTCTTTAGTGCGATTGAAATTGCAAACACAATAAAAAAACACTTCTTTCGTAAAAGACAGAAAACAAACTTCAAACCTTTTTGCCCCGTGGACCCATAATTCAAAGGAAAGCTTTTATGAAGAAAAGAGTGTCGTTAAACTTCAGCGCCAACGCAAACAGGCTTTGTCCCTAACTGCTGGAACTGTTGTTTAACCCTACTCGGTAAAACAGATGAATCTGAATCCCCATAATCCGTAGTATCCCGAACTACGTAAGCTCTAATCTCTCAAGCCTGTTGAGAGTACGTAGGTACAATACTGATGTATTGGCGAGCCACCTTCCCCATAACCCGTAGTTAGTCGAACTACGTTGACTCTGATTTCTCCTTCTCTGATGAGAATACGTAGGCATAAAGTGCGACGCTTTGCCGCGTCATTTTCTTTTCTTTTTCAAGCCAGCCTTAATAGGTAGATAGATAAAATAACTCGTCCAGTAAACACAACAAGCGTGGATCCCGTCGAGTACGACGGACATGAGGGGTGCTAATACCTTCCCCTTGCGTAACCGACTCCCGAACCCAGACAACGGTTGCGATGACCTTGTCTTATACCTTTTTCGTCAAGTTTTTCCGATCGTTTCCTTTCCCGCTCCGAGGGATAAATAACGAAAGGTGGTGACTCTTCTGTTATGCCGGCACCTTATTTTCGCGGTAGCGACAATTAGCATTTACATACCATTGTTCATTTATAGAGGATTGAGAGAGGTGTGCCTATCAAGAGGAGATTGCCAAAGTTTCCAAAGCCTAAGCAAGAGGTCTTATTCAAGCTATCAAGAGTTTATCATCCCCAGAAGAAATTTAAAAGTTATTTGAAAAGGCATATGAATAGTTGTGGTTTACCTCCTATCTTGGAGGCCATGTGAAGATTATCAGATGATATTGAGTCCATGGTTATGGATAGGGAACATTACATGAGCTCATTGGATGTCTTGAGGGTCATTGAGGGGCTTGTGCAAGTCATTATATCAAGTGTAAGAAGTCAGTCCAAGGTGGTGCAGTTAGGGTTTTCATCTGGTCAACCCTAAGTCAACAGTGAATTTGAAGGATATTAAGACTCAATTTCAAGCCTTTATGATCATGGAATGTTGTGTTGAGACATGTCATATATCATTTCAAGATCAAATCAAGAGCAATCAAGAATGTGATAAGTTTCTAAGCTAGGGTTTTTAAGCTTGTCAGTGTAAAATCCCCTGTTTAGTGCCCATCTTCAAGACCACATATCTCAAGATGAAAGTCTCATCTCATCTTGACCCCAACATGAAACTTGTAGAGCATGCTTCTAGATTTCTTTTGAGTACTAGAACTCATCCATTGGGTTTCTAGAGCTCAAGTTATGAAGCTGGCAAGTTACAGGTCATCAGATGAATGTGATTTTGGTCAACAAAAGTCAACCAACTTCCAAGACATTTTTGACCTAGAAGGATGTCTCTCCTTACTTTGACCCAAACATGAAAGTTTTTCCTTATGATCTTAGCTTTCCAAAAAGTACTAGAAATATTTCATCTGATTTATGGAGCTCAAGATATGAAGCTTGCAAGGCAGGAGTATTTTGGGAAACTTTGATTATAGGTCATTTTTGTCATAGGTCAATTTCATAACTTTGCACACCTCAAATGGAACTTTTTCCAACATCAAACGTGCTCCAAATGAGGTCAATTACACCACCAAACCATCACTTGTCATGGATATGTCTCACATGTGAAGAATGGTGAAGAAAATTCCATGAAAAGATGCTTGAAAGCCATAATTTGAATCAAATTCGTTTGGAACCAATTTCAATCAAGTGTGTGCATTTTTTGAGTCCACAAAACATACTAAATATGATGCCAATTTCAAAATTGCAATTTGAGGTCATTTTCATGGTTAATTTCAAGGTTGCTTCACATTGAAGTAACACATCCAAATCTCACCATAAGATCAAATTAAGGAACAATCCTCATCCATTGGATCAGTTTACAGTGCAAGCAAGCTAATTGAACAAGGAACCAAGCCATTGAAGCTCTGTTTTGCGCATACTTGAAGCTTACAAAACCAAAATTTTGGATTTTCAATTGGATCTTCATGGGCTTTGATTGAGCTTTATTTGCATCCAGGTCCAAAGTATGTAAACTCATCATCATTCACAAACTCTCAGAAGCAATTTTGGAGCGAAATTGATCAAGAAATCAGTTGCAACAACTCAAGAGCAAGTTGAAATCGAGTTCTTCAATTCAGCCAGTTTCAAGCAAAATTAATTGCATCCAAAGCTTCCTTAAAGATTGTGTGAACTTTCTGGATTATTTTCAGCAAGAATCATCAAGGTTTCAAGGTCTAACGGAGGTATTCCGTTAGGTAACCTACTCATCCAAATTTCTCTCAATTCATGCCATAATTGCGCGCCATTTTTGCATATTCATAATCACTTATCATCATAGATGGATTCTGGTTAGGGTTGGTTGATGTTTGTGATGATTTTTGGAAATAGCTTGATTCTTGTTCAGTTCGTTTTGGCGGATTTAGGATGTGTTAAGGATAGATAACCCTAGATTCATAACCAGTGGAGATAGTAGATGAGTTTAGACTCTTCGTTTGTGAGTTTTTGTGAGGTTTCGTGTAACATGCAGATTTGCAGTCCTCGAAGAAGATGACCGGAGCCACCGTGCTCCGGCATCTGTGTTTTCCCTCCAACGGCTATGTTTAAACCTCCTAATCCACGTGTCCTTGCCATATGACCTTAGATCTGTTGACTGAAACCAATCCAATAGCCACAAGCGCGTCTCACCGTGAGTTGAATTTTGACCAGCCACATACACATCAAAGCGCATCGTTTCATTAAACGGTTTGGTTTGGAACTTGGGCCTGAATGCTATCCCCACCCCCTAGCGTGGCAAGCCCACTGATACAACGTGATTTATTTGCTGTTTGCACCAATTATTTTTCCTATTTCTTTTTCTTTTATTTTCTTTTACATTTTTTTATCTGTTTCATTTTAAATCAATTAAAATACTTCCATCTGAGATAAAAATCCCCAAAAATAGTTTTTACGCATTTCAAGATGATAAATAAATTTAGTAAATTTTAGTTTTATTTTTCTGAATATTTTTCAATTAAAAAATAATATTTCATTTGGAAGTGTTTAAATTGAGTTAGAATTGATATCCTTGTGATCTTGATTTCATTTTGTGATGAAATGTACATATAAATGCTTGATTCTTTTTGTGAATATTCTTGATGTATCAAAGGAATTTTGTAACATTTTTCTCCCTGGATTTGGTTCCATTTGGTTAGGGTTTTGGTTGATCTTTTAGGACCTTTGATTTGTGCTAGTTCTTAAGGTATACCTTGGAACTTTCCCTCTGTTTGCCTAGTTAGGTTTAGATTTTTCCCCATCATTTGGACCCCTAGTTCCTAACCCCAGAGGGGTTCCCTAGAATTTTATTTGGTATTTTTAGGATTGTATGCTATTTTTAGTGTATTTTACATTCTAGCCTACCCTTGCATGGTTTTCACTTTGATACATGAACTAGTTTGCCTTCTAATGGCATTTTGTGCATTGTTTGAGCTATTGATTCTTATGGATTCATGTCGTGAATGTAATAAGGTGTTTGTATGCTTAATTTTGGGTTATAATTGTGTTCCTAACTTGTTCAAGTTTGGCTTTCTTTTAGGCATTTCAATTAGGGTTTTCATGATACATGTTTTGCTTTATCTTGTACATGAACTTGCATTTTCTTTTGTGGATTTTGTGATTGGTTTTGTACATTCTTCTTTCATCTCCCTTTCTGTCCAAGGACCTTGGAGCACCATTTAAAGTTGCTTAATCCCTCCTTAGGAGGTATTTGAAGCTTGACTTGAATGGTGAACCATGAGTACACATTTTGTGCATCTTTTGCACAAGTCATAATGAGACTTTGGTTGAATGACATTAGGGATACCATGGTTGTTTTCTCTTCTTCTCCCAACTCTCTTGTGGTTTATGATTGATTCCATGTTCAAGTTGTAGGGTTTGTTTTGCACTTTGCTTGCATTAAAGGTTGAGATGAGCTTGTTAAGGTTTTCAACCCACACAATTTCCTCCCTTTGCTTGTGTGTTATTTGCCCTTTTGTTCTCTTGTTTGCATTAAAGGTTGAGATGAGCTTATGGAGGTTTTCACCCCACACTATTTCCTCCCTTTGCTTGTGTGTTGCATTGCATGTGCATTCATTTATTTCTATTTCATGTCTTATTTCATGTTGTTTTCTTCTTCTATGTTCTTAACATGTTCCCTTAGGAATTCTCACTTCCTTGATTAAGGATAGTGATGATAGACATTACGTTGAATCCTTTGCATGATAACAAATAGGATAGAACTCCCCTCTTAATCCTAACCTTAGGACCATGATGCATGACAACTACTAGGTTTTGAACTAGTTTCCCTTTAGTTTGTCCTCTCTCTCTTTCTCATCTCAAAATAACTTCAAAATACGTAATTAAGGCTAATGAATATTGTGCGTTACGAGCCTTAAGTATTTGGGAAATAGTGATTGGGGGGATACCTCTCAATTGCTTAGAGTGTTTAGTGTACGTCCTTAGGGCGATATGCAATGCATTCGCTCCTAAGTCATAGTCTCTAGTGCAATACGAATTACAAACAATTCAAAAGACACTTCTTCTTAAAAAGACACAAACAAATGATCAAACCTCATTTTGTCCTTTGGGACCCTTAATCATAGAAAACATTTTCATGAAAAAGAGTTTCGTTAACTCTTAGTTCTACCGCAAACAGGTGACGCTTAAGTCTCCAATGGTCGAGCTGCATACACCTAACTGCTGGAACTATTTGTTAACCCTACTCAAATAAAACATTTGAACCAACCAGTGTTCTTATTAGCCCGAACTATGTTTTCTCTAATTTCTCATACCGTGCGAGAATATGTAGGCACAAGACGCGATGTCTTGGCGAGCAACCTTCCCCACCTTTCATCCGTAGTTAGCCGAACTATGTTGACTCTAATTTCTCATACCAGATGAGAATACGTAGGCCCAGAGCAGCGATGCTCTGTCGAGTCACTTTTCTTTTCTTTTATCCCTGAGACCTTTAGTTAGATAGATAAACACACCTTTAGATAGACGATCAAGCATGGATCGCGTCGAGTACGACGGACGTGAGGGGTGCTAATACCTTCTCCTTGCGTAACTGACTCCCGAACCCGAGATTTGGTTGCGATGACCAATCCTATCCCGTTTCGCAGGTTTTCCCTGATCGTTTCCTTTCTCTCGTTGGGATAAATAACAAACGGTGGTGACTCTTTTGTCATTGCCGGCACCTTTTTTCGCAATAGCGACACTGGCTTTGATGGTTATGGACTTGCTCATGATGCTTTGGTGATATTGTTTTCACTTTGAAGGTTGCTATGAACAATTGAGCTTCTGTTGAGTTTGTTTGGTTGCTTTTCTTTATGTGATCATAAGTAAGTGTTTAATTGAGATGATTATGATGTGGTTGCTTCCCCATCCTCTTTCTCCCATCATTTCTTTGATTGTGCTTCTTTGTATATCGCCTTTCTTCTTTTGATGATTGATGGCATTTGATTGTAGGAGCTTGCTTCTCTCATTTCCTCTCATCTTTCTTGACTTTTTTAAGTCTTCCATCTTTTTGACTTGTAATTGTTTGGTTGCATTGTTTCATGTTTACATTTGTGTTTTCATTTCATATCTCTTTCCATTTTTCATTGACTTATTTAAGTCTTTCATTTCATTTTCATCTGTGATTGATTTAGCATTGTGTGTACTTGTGCTTCTTGCCATGATCCCTTAGGATTCCTAGTCCCTCTGTTTAAGATGGGAGTAGGAGAGACATTAGGCTTTCAATCCTTTGCATAATAACATTAGGTAGTATCCCTTTTCATCCCAACTTTAGGATCACTTTGCATGATAACATTAGGGTTTATAGTTCCCTTTAGAGTCCTTGTGTCTTCTCTTCTCATTTCAGAATCTCTTAAGACACTTACTAAAGAAAGACAATTGTTATACGCTACGAGTCTTAAGTATATGAGAAATGATAAGTGGGGGGTCTCTTCTCATATTGTCTAGAGTGTTTAGTGTATTCCCTTTGGGCGATATGCGACGCATTCGCTCTTATGTCATAGTCTTTAGTACAACATGAGTTTCAAACTAATTCAATTCACTTCTTATAAAAAACACAAACAAAATTCAAACCTTTTCATCCTTCGGGATTATTTCAAACCTAATTTTTAGAAAGAGTATGTTACATTTCCGTTCTACCGCAAACAGGTGTCGCCCCTAACTGTTGGAATTGAAATGTAACATTACTCATAAAAAAGCACTTGAACCAACCAGTGGTCTAGTTTTCCCGAACTACGTTTGCTCTGATTTGTAATACCATATGAGGATACGTAGGCACAAGACGGCGATGTCTTGGCGAGCAACCTTCCCCCCATCACCCGTAGTTTCCTGAACTACGTTGACTCTAAGGGTACGTAGGCATAGGGCGGCGATGTCCTATCGAGTATGTTCTTTCTCTTCACCCCTGTTTAGCAATAGAATTAGATAGTTTTCACCCATAGATTAGACAACAAGCATGGATACTGTTGAGTACAACGAACGTGAGGGGTGCTAATACCTTCCCCTTGCATAACCGACTCCCAAACCCAAGATTTGGTTGTGATGACCTTGTCTTTCCCTTTCTCTTAGGTTTTCTTCGATCGTTCCCTTTCCCTCTCCTTTAGGATAAATAACGTTCGGTGGCGACTCTTCTGTCTGTTTGGCGGCCTCTTTTTCGCTTTTGCGACAGGTACTGATATGATCCTTCTCTCCATAATTGAAGTAAGTTAGAGCTTCGTCTTTACAGTCAGTAGCTCTATGACCTCTCTTGCCACAACGATGCCATCTTAGCGCCCTACAACCCTCAGCACAGTGACCTTGCTCGCCGCACTTATAACACTTCCCTGGAGCAGTAGCCTCTCTCCCACTTGACTTTTTCCCATCTGAAGCCTTCTGCTTCCCTTTTTCACCAGAAGTCACATGTGGTTTACCTCTATACTGACCTTTCTCATTCTTCTCACTTAGCTACTTGTAGTGAGTAGATCGAGCTCGACTATCCTTATCATAAATTCTGCTATTGTCCACTAGTTCCGCAAACCGACGAATCTGCCGGTACCCAATTCCTTGCTTAATCTCTGGCCTTAATCCATTCTCAAACTTGAGACACTTTGACATCTCTGCGTCAGCACGATTATAATGCGGACAAAACTTTACTAAAGACTCAAACTTTGCCGCATACTCAGCCATAGTCATATTCCCTTGTTTCAACTCAAGGAATTCCCCCTCTTTCTTGCCCCGAACATCTTCAGGAAAATACTTCTTCAAAAATTCTTTCTTAAACACAGTCCAAGTTATTACAATGCCGACACCTCCCAATCTCTAACGGGTATTATCCCACAAGTGCTCAGCTTCCTCTGCTAGCATATGCGTACCAAACTGCACCTGTTGAGCATCAGTGCACGCCATAACTCAGAAAATCTTCTCAATCACTTTCAGCCACCTCTGCGTACCATCGGGATCATGAGTGCCTACAAAAGTCAGCGGATTGTTCCTTTGGAACTTTCCCAAAGCACGAAACTCATGTGGAGGTCCACCATTCTGGGCCATCACTTGAGCAAGTGATTCCAGCGCATCAGCAACCATCAACAGGGTTAGAAAAAACAACTCATCCAATAGTGTTCTCACACTATTGACTGACAGGGGACTAACAACATGAAAACTTGGCCGGACGGACCAACCTGCTCTAATACCACTAAATGTAACACCATTTTCTACCCCACAATTTTAATGGCAAAATATTCACATTTATCAAAGTAAAATATTAAACTCAAAAAACCACCTCAAAGGGCGTACATTTCCCAATAAACTAAATATAGGTCAAGGCTCTGTAAAGAACGGGTTTTCCCAAAAGATATCAAAAATTGCATCAAAAGGCAGCGGAACTAAAATAAGCATAGTCCAAACTTTTTCTTGCGCCGCAAGGCAATCAACATAACAAAAACATCAATAAAATAAGGTTTGACTCAAAGACCCCAACCCGATGTTACACTATCAGAGCAAGACCCTCTAAGTCAACCACAATGGCCAACAACCCAAAACTTCAAAAGTCCTCGACGACATCCACGGCTAAACCTGGTCATCTGCACGTTACCCATGTGGAGGCAACATTCAAACAGGAAGGGTGAGTAAAACTATTCATAATAATCAATGTAGGGAATCAATATATAAAATGGCGTCATTTTCATATTCAACATCATCATATTCATCAATGGGCATCAAAGGCCACAACATCATAAATTACTTAAGATCATCTCATAAATGCAAATGCAACTAGACTCATGCATGTGGTACCAATCATCATAGCCGATGGACATTGGATCATCAACTCTCCTTAGATCCCCATTAGTAGGATCGATTATACTCGAGAACTGGAGCATATCAAAATACCTCACATCCGCACAATGGGACTGAAGCCAAAGAAATCAAGGTCCTTAACTGATGTCCGGATGCACATGAATGCATGATGCACACATCAATAATCATCCTCATAATAACATCACAGGTGCATCATCATTCATCAAAATCATCATAAATCATGTCATCATAGAATCATCAAAAAATCATGGAAATATCATCATAACTCATCATCATTACATCATTGGAATCATCATATAATTATGTACTAATCACATAGAAATCACATTCATACTCATATTAATTCGTCAAAGAATTCACAACATTAAAACATCAAGGCATCACTGCACAAAAATCAGAATTCGCGAAACTCTACTATGTTCGCTAGCAAGTTCGTTGTGTGAGTCTGGGGCGAGTTTATACGCTATGTGAAGGATTCTTCTTTGTGCGAGTCTGGGACGAGTTTCGTTTATTGTGCGAAGGATTCTTCGCGGTGCGAACACGCGGTTACAGCAAAACGCTGTTACGCACCAGAACCTAAAATCAACCTAAGAGTCCAACGATTCACTTCCCCAATAACTCAGAAACATCCATAAATCATCCCTAAGGTCTTATTACGATGAAGGCAGAAAATCTATGACTTATTAGGAAAATCTCGTATGATATTCGCGCTCTAATTCCTATAATTTCCTTACAACTACACCACAATAATTAGAGTTTCTCACAATCTAATTACCCTACAAGGTTGAAACCTCAATAATAGATTTTTGGCCACGAAGGCCTACTTTCCCCTCAAACCCGAATCGACCTCAAACCTATCAGACCATCAGTTCAAATCCCTATACGGTTAAAACCTCAATAATAGAATTTGGCCACGAAGGCCTAATTCCCTTTATCTCAAAATCAGCCTCAAACCCTTTAAACCCTTAAATTGGCTTTAAACACATTGAATTCATACATTGAAACTAATGAAGGAAATAATCCACATACCTTAATTGCCGACTCTAAGCCTTCTCCTTGATTCTCAGAAACCTTTTGAAGCTTTTTCCTTAAACCTCTTCCTTAGTGCTCTGGCCTCAATTTTTCCTTTTTCACGGCCTAACAAGAATGAATCCTAATTCCTTCAAAAATCCCTTTTTAAAAAACCTAACTTTGGGCCTATAAATTGGGCTTTTCCAATATTACCCTCACTAACTCCTCCTTAATTGTCCAATTTGCCCTTAGTTAATTTATATTTATTTAAATTAATAATAATACCAACATATTCATATTATATACTATTATTTAAATAAATAACTTAAAATCCATAATTCTCAATATTTCACACCAACCATCGAAAATCACCGACAATGCGAATATTCATATTTAAATAAATTAAATAAAATATTCCAAGAATTTGGGGTGTTACACTTAGGGTAGGTATTTCACATCCTAAACATCTGTAATACTCTACAGGAACCTTTGGCATGTTTTTATCCTATACTACTTGTTATGGTTTGGGATCAAGGTTATGGTAAAGTTGTGGTAAAGACCTAGGGTTGATGTTTCTAAGCTTGCTCGCAAAGATATCACATCTTCTGCCTATGTATCCTAACTAGGATAGAATCAGAGCAATCGTAGCTCACCTCACTGAGGGTGGATGATCACTTGATTATGATTAAGGTTCAAAAGGGAACAAACATAACAATGCTTGTATACAGTTTAACAAAACTCTCTAATCTAAATTGCAAACTCAAGATGGACTTTGACAAAAGCCAAGGGGGAGTAAGTAATCATGACAATGATCCTTACATAGAGTCGACAAACTCTAACCTAGGGTTCTAATTGAAGAACACTCCAAGTAAATGTGGGTCTTTTAGACTTAAGCTAAGTCTAATAGCTAGTAGGTGTTAGCTTAACTAAGCTAGGGTTCATATGACTTAACAAGTTCAAAGGGTGGGTAATGAGCTATCTATGACCATGGGGATCAACAGAGAAACTTTCCTTTGGAATAGGAGAAAGACGAGGCAACTAGATGAGAATTAACAAGTTCCATCACTTGAGGAAGGCTTAACAAAGTCATAGAACTAAGCAAGAACATGTAATAACATATGAACAATAGTCAAGATCAACATAAAGACATAGAGGTAAAAACCATCAATTCAAGTAAAGGACATGTGTAACAACAACAAGTTCATCCATAACATTTAAATAAGATTGATGCAAACAAGTTACAACTTGAAGCAAGCATGCTATAAGGATCAAATTAGATCAAATGTAACAACATATGACCATCTAAAAATGTATTTATAACAATCAAACAAGCAAAAACACAAGAAATATTACAACAATTTAAGTATTTGTGCATGACTTCATGGGGGAAAGTAAGCAAGTTTCATGGTGTTGCACCCCAAAATTTGGTCAACTTTTCTTTACCTAGCTTATGTTTCACTTCATTCACATTAGCATTATCATTTGCATTTCATTGACATGTGTGCAGGAGATCAAGAGGTATGATTACCAATCAAGGGCTACACAAGACTTTGAAGCTAGCTAAGAAGGTTATTCAGATGTTCAAGGGTTGACATCCTTGTCAGAGAAGTTAAAAGATCCTCAGAGAGACTGGTTGAAACCAAGAGGGTGTGCCCCCTAAATTGAGAGTGGAGGGAAGCCATCAGATGATTCTGAAGCCATGAAGTTAGACTTGAGGATCACTTTGAAGCCTAGACAGATCATTGTGCAAGATTAAGAAGCCTCAGCCATGAGTGGTGCAATTAGGGTTTGACTGGGTCAACCCTAGGTCAACTGATGATTTGAACAAGGTTGAGACCTAATCCAAGAGCCATGTGATCATGGATTGATACATTGAGATGTTATAAGGATGATTCCAAGGTCAACTCATCATGATTGAAGGGTTTGAGAAGTTTCAAGCTAGGGTTTCTAAGGCTTGACAGTGTAAAATCCCATAGTTTGACCCCTATCTTCAAGGCGGTTTAGCTCGAGATGTGATTGTCATCTCATCTTGCCCCCAACATGAATGTTGTAGAGCATGGTCTTAGATTTAATTTGAGTGCTAGAAGTCCTTGATAGGATTTGTAGAACTCAAGTTATGACTTTGACAAGTTACAGGTCATCTGAGGTATGTGAATTTGGGAGCTTGAAAGTTGTCCAACTTGCATGAAACTTTTGCCCAAGAAGGATGATTTATATGAACTTTTGGTCAACATGAATGTTGTTCCTTATCCTCTTAGATTTCTATAGAGTACTATAAGTCCTTGATAGGATTTGTAGAACTCAAGTTATGGCTTTGACAAGTCAAGGGTATTTTGGTCATTTGGAGATTATAGGTCATTTCAACCATAAGGCCATAACTCCTATTTCCAAGCTTCAAATGGGAAAATGTTCAACATCAAACTTGTTCAAAATGGTGTTTAAAGGCTAGTCAAGAGGTCATGAGATGTTGGAAATGCTTGTAGCTCAAAGTTGCAAAAATGACCTAAAATAAGGGTATAAGTTAAATGAACCAAAGTTGGAAATTGATACTTTTGATCTACACATCCAAACCAAGGCATGTAATAGGTCATTTTGACTCTAAAAAGAATTTTAAGAACATTGGTTTAGCCACATATTTGAGTTGAGGTGTAATTTGAGGACTTGCTTTGAAAAGCAGTTACTTACATCTTAAGTAACATTTGCAAAACTCAAATTCAAGGCATGATCAAGATCCCTTGCAAGCCAAACACTTCCAAAATGTCATGAGGGGAGAAATTGGAAGGGAATGGGATTGATTTCAAGCTGTTTGCAGAGTTGTGCGCACCATGGCATATAAGTGAACTTCTCATGTCATGAGAGATTGGATTTCTCATTAGAAGGATCTAGAGGGTTCTAGATCATCCACACATGTTCTATATATTGAGTAGAAGAGGTTCAGATGAAAGGTTGGTGATGATTGAAGGAGAGAGCAGAGATTGAGATTGAGATTTCATTGCTTGCAACTGAATTTGGTTACATCATTTCACTCACTTTCCATCCATTTTCTTGATTGCAATCTCTTCCATGGATGCTAGGGATTGATTCCAGATCATAATCAAGGGGAATTCGTGGCTGATTGGTGTTCTTGAGCTCAGATTTCTCCACCTGCAACTCAGGTTCGAATCCAAGAGTTAAAGCCATTTCAATCAATTCTATTGCATACAGAAGCTTGGAAGTGGTTCACTGAAGGAGTCTGGAGCATTTGAGGGCTTGATTTAAGGTCTTGCTACTTCTGTGCACGCGAAATTTTCAGGTTGGTAACCTTTGATCTCTGGCTTGTTTTAGGTAGAATCAATAGGAATTAGGATGTTAGATGCATTGTAGAACGGTGTAGGAAGGTTTTTAGATAGTTAATTTGAGAATTAGTGACCAATTAAGGATGTTACCATTTTCGGTTGAGAATTGGTTCTTGCGAATCTTGAGGTTTCAGAGAGAATTAAGGGCATGAATGAATTCGTGAGGAAATTTGGGACAAGTTTCATGTATAGACCACTTGCAATGGAGGATCCTAGAGAGAGTTAGGGTTGGGGACGATGACCGGAGCACCACCGGTGGTGGCCGGAGCTGCGCGCGAGGTTCAGAGATTCAAAAGGTTGAAGATGACTTTAGAGCCCTTGGATTTAGATGAACCTTTGACTGGAGAAGTGATCCAATGGCCACGAATGGATTTCAATTTCTGATGAGTCTGAGTTTTAATGAAACGCATCATTTCATTTAGTTGCTGATTATGGGCTTAGTGAATTGGTTAATACCTGCACCCCCCCTGATGGCCCAATCCATGAATTGAACTGATGTCTACTACTATCTGCACCGTGCATTTATTATTTTTCTTGGATTTTCTTTAATTTTTCATTTTTATACATGGTTCATGATTAAATCATAAAAAATTGAAAAACAATCCAATTGACCCCATTCTTTTTGCATTAGATTCATGATTGAATCTAGTATTTTTTAGATAAAAAATATTTTTATTTCATGCATTTTCTGATTTTATGGGAATTTTCTCATTTTAAATGATATTAAAATAATCATGTTTGATACTTGATTTTGTGGAATTTTGTGTGATCATGTGATGATGATTTTGATCTTGATTTTTGTTAGTAGTTAGCATAGATATGCATGCTCCCCATAGATATTTCTCACATTTTTGTGATGAACCTAGGTGGTAGTTTAGGTTAAAACCTTTAGAAGCTCCATTTTTAGGGTTTATGGTTGATACCTTTGGATTTAGGACTTAATTTTAGGACTTAATAGATGACTTAGTCCCTGGTTTTTGTATGAGGCATTCTTAATTGAATTAGGATCCCTTAGGAATTTTTGTAGAAATTTATAAGATAGTTTACTATTTTTGATTGATTTTAGTTTAGGTGCTAGTTTTAGATGATTCTAAGGCACTAACTCAACTAGATTAACATCTTTAGTTCCCTTAGATTAGAGTTTTGTTTCTCTTGCTCTTGGATGATGTTGAAGGCAAGTTGAAGATGCATTGGATGGCTTGAAGAGGCTTGGATTTGAAGATCTTCCCTTCTTGTGGTGTAGTTTGGATTAGGTTAAGATTAGGGTTTTGTAGGCAGAGCTTCTAGATAGTTCTATTCCTTCATAAACATGGATGATGTTGATCACTTCCATTCTTCCCTATGATGAAAGGTCCCTTGGTAAAGGCCTCATCCCTCCTTTGGTAGGATGTGTGGCTCTTTGCAAATTGGTAGAACCTTTGAGGGTCCCTTTCTCTGATGACAGGATGCTCAGTGGTGACCTTTGGTCTTCACTCTGCTACCAATCATCCAAACTTTGCTCTGGATAGATGAATCTTTCTCCCTTGTTAGAGGATGGAGTTCCTTGCTTGAAGAAGATTGAAGGATGGAGTTGATACTTCTTTGTGGTTGAAGATTACCTTGAGAAGCTGAAGCTTGTAGGAGAAAAAGACCAAGTGGATACTGGTAAAGCAAAGAGAGCTGAAGCAAGAAGACCAAGTTGATACTTGTAAAGAAGATCCAATTGAGATTAAGTGAAGAGCTGAGGCTTGAGGAATGAAGGATAAAGTTGACATTTACATGGATGCATGGAGAGCCTGAAGGAATCAAGTTGATACTTGTAGTTAGGAGTGAAGCCTGAGGGTGGAATTGAATGGAGAGCTGAAGCTTGGAGAAGAGAGAACAAGTTGATACTTATGGTTGATGGGTTGAAACCTTGGAGGAGCAAGTTAATACTTGCTATTGAAGGTGATAGCCTTGAAGGGTGGTTGAAGTTTGATGGTTGAGATGCTGTCAGAAGATTGCTTTATTGTGGGAGTTGTTGATCTGTTCTCTTTTTTGTACTGATGTGCCTTGTTTGACTTGCTTGATGCATTAGAATAAGTACATGTTTAGACTGATTTAAACTAGGAGCATGATTGCACTAGAGGTTGAGTTGCTCCCTCTGCTTGTATTTTTACTGTATGGCTTTGCTTGCGGGTATTCGGTAGAGCCCAGCTCCCTTGCCCATGTGGTTTGTGTTTGCTTGATGGCATTTTATTTCATTTCCTCTGTATGATTGAAGTTATTATATCTTGTTTGATAGCATGTTATTTCTCTGTATGATTACAGTTATTCATATCTGGCTTGAGATTGAGATGAGCTTGTGGAGGCTGATGCCCCACACACATTTCCTCCCTCACTTGCATTGCATGCATTTTATTTACAGATGTTTAATGTTTACTGTTTAAGCTGATGCTTTACCTGTTTCTGTACCATTGACATGATCCCCTAGGAATCTTACTTCCTTTGATAAGGAAGTGATGATAGAACTTTAGGTTGAAACCTATGCATGATAACTTCTAGGAGTTCCCTATTTCAAACCTCAATCATAGGATGAATCCTTGGCATGACAACATTAGGACTTGATAGTCTCCCCTTAGTTGAACCTGTTCGTTCTCTCTTTTCATCTCAAAACAAATTAAAATACAGTAATAAAGGTTAACTGACGTCGTACGTTACGAGCCTTAAGCTATCTGAGAAAGGATTGTTGGAGAGTTTCTTTTCAATAGTCTGGATGTTTAGTATGGCACCCTTTGGGTGACATGCGACGCATTCACTCTCAGGTCATAGTCTCTAGTGTGATACTAGTTGCAAACAACCATAAAAAACAGTTCTTCCGTAAAAGACAGAAAATAAACTTCAAACCTTTTTTCCCCGTGGGCCCGTAATTCAAAGGAAGCTTTTCTGAAGAAAAAAGTGTCGTTAAACTTCAGCGCCACCGCAAACAGGCTTTGTCCCTAACTACTGGAACTGCTGTTTAACCCTACTCGATAAAAACAGATGAATCTGAATCCCTGTAATCCGTATTATCCCGAACTACGTAAGCTCTGATCTCTCATACCTGTTGAGAGTACGTAGGCACAATACTGACGTATTGGTGAGCCACCTTCCCCGTAACCCGTAGTTAGTCGAACTACATTGACTCTGATTTCCCATTCTCTGATGAGAATACGTAGGCATAAAATGCGACGCTTTGCCGAGTCATTTTCTTTTCTTTTCAGACCGGCCTTGATAGGTAGATAGATAAAACCAACCTGTCCAGTAAACACAACAAGCATGGATCCCATCGAGTACGATGGACGTGAGGGGTGCTAATACCTTCCCCTTGCGTAACCGACTCCCGAACCCAGACAATGGTTGCGATGACCTTGTCTTATACCTTTTCGTCAGGTTTTTCTGATCGTTTCCTTTCCCTCTCTAAGGGATAAATAATGAAAGGTGGCGACTCTTCTGTTTTGCCGACACCTTATTTTCGCGGAAGCGACAGCTGACGACTCTGCTAGGGAGTTGATAGTTTCCTAGGATCCAACGTCCCGTATGCGAGTCAGTTTGGGGATCCAACGTCCCCTGCGAGAGTCAATCCTAGCGCTTGTATGATTACTTGTTAGGTTGTGTTTATTTATCGCATTTTATTTCCCACATTTTATTTTCAGTATGATATGATTATCTATGCTGTTGTGGGAGGGGCATTCTGATGAGTGAGAAGCCAGACCCAGGCTTGAGTGAACTTAGCATTAGTTGTGGAAATTAGTGGGTGCGTACTTGCTTGGCAGGCACTAGTGTCTCATGAAATCCACGCTCAGACGAGGTTCTCCCGGTTGACTTCTTTTTCAACCCTTTGGGTTGAGGGGGTTGTTGGTTTGGAGGATTGTCGACTCTGGGGACCGATCATTTGGAATTCAGCCGAGTGAGGCCGCTTCATGAGCTGGTGATGCCACACCTTCTGGGTATCGTATCACCCCTCTTGAATGTCTGTGACGCTCATGACCGTATAGGATGCCGAACCTGTGTCAGTTTAGGGCCACACCTGTGAGCAGGGTTGGGTTTGTTGCAGGAGACCTTGACCTTCAGACTACCTGGTTTTCTTGATAGTGAATCAGTTTTGTTGGTGTCAGAGGTTCTCATCATCAGATGTATATGTTGTTCTTGACAGAGCAGGTTTATGGTTGGGATCAGAGGATCTCATCATTAGATGTATATGTTGTTCTTGACAGAGCAGGTTTATGGTTGGGATCAGAGGATCTTATCATTAGATGTATATGTTGTTCTTGACAGAGCAGGTTTATGGTTGGGATCAGAGGATCTCATCATCAGATGTATATGTTGTTCTTGACATAGAAGATTGATGGTTGGGATCAGAGGATCTCATCAGCAGATGTGTAGTTGTTCTTGACAGAGCAGGTTTATGATTGGGATCAGAGGATCTCATCAACAGAGATATGTTTGTTCTTGATAGAGCAGAGTTTCGGTCCTGTATCAGAGGTCCTTATTATCAGATGTTTGTTCTTGATAGAGCAGAGTTTTGGTCCTGTATCAGAGGTCCTTATTATCATATGTGTGTTCTTGACAGAGCAGATTTGTGGTCCGATGCCAGGGTTTTCTTATTATCAGAGATAGTGGTTGTTCTTGATAGAGCAGGATTATAGTTTTGTTGATACAGAATCTCCACAGCGCAGTTGTCTTGATCTCCTGCTGCATGATTGCATTTTACATCGCTTTGCATACTCATTTGCATTTCATTAACGTGTGTCTGTGTTGCAGGTACCGTTTCCCCTGATCCAGGTTTTCTTGCCTTCCATTATGTTATTATGGATTCTCTAAGGAAGACCGTGGCTTACAAGCTCCCCACTCCTGATGTTGTTCAGCTGACTGGTTTGATTGCTTTGGCAGATGATTCTGTGAGAGATGAGTTCAGAAAGTCTTACGGCAAACTGCTCAGTCTGGTTCGTAATCCTTCTGTGTTTGAGTTGAATGGGTTGTACGCTCTGCTGCAGTTCTACGATCCTCCGTTGAGATGCTTTACTTTCCAGGATTTTGTTCTTGCACCCACACTAGAGGAGTATGTTAATTTGTTAGGTGTGCCTATCAAGAGTCATATGCCCTTTGTCCATATGGATGTTAAGCCTAATCTGGCTAGTCTAGCTCCCTCACTCCATCTGGATGCCTCCGAGTTGGTATTGTCTAGTTGGAACAAGGTTCCCGATTTCTCCTTGCAGTTCTTAGTGGGAAAGGCTCAGCAGTGCGCCAAAGACGGATGTTGGGTCGTGTTCAACGCCATTCTCGCTCTGTGCATATATGGCATCATTCTGTTCCCCAATATGCCCGACTTTGTAGACTTCGACGCATTTCACATCTTTGCTTCAGGGAATCCAGTCCCTACCTTGATAGGAGATGTCTACCATTCCATCCACTACAAAAACGAGAACAGAAGGGGTAAGAATGTCTCGTGTTGTCTGCCCTTGCTCTATAAATGGCTTGATAGTCATCTACCCAAGAGGGGTCCCTTTGCTTCGTCTGCAGCCACAGCTGAGTGGTCCGAGCGTTTGATGAGTCTATCAACGGAGGATATTGACTGGTTTGACAGAGATAGGTTGGGTACTGAGATTATCTTCAGCTGCAGCGGGTTTCCGAATGTGCCTTTGATAGGTAGGAAGGGCTGTATAAACTATAATCCATCTCTGTTGGTCCGATAGTTTGCTTATGCTTTGAGAGCTCCGCCGAAGGATGAAGAGGTGCAGGAATCTCTGTACCTCACTGGTCTTTTAGAGGAAGATATGTTATCTAAGCTTCAGCGCGCTTGGAATGGTATCTGCAATAGGGGAAAACCATTGATGGGGAAGAGCAATAGCCAGGCCTACGCTCCGTATGTGACGTGGATCAGAGCCAGAGCAGATGCTATAGGGATGTCGTTTCCTCCTGCCAAGCCAGAGAGCCCTCCAGTGATTGAAAAGCCTACCACCGTGCCTATTTAGCAGCATAATCAGGTGCTAGCTGAGCGAGATGAGCTGAAAAAGGCAAATGAAGAATTGGAGAAAGAATTGGCGCAACTCAGAATCGAGAGAAGCGAGGTCGTTCATTCCTTCAAGAGGCAGACAGAGCTGGTGAACCAGCTGGGGACAGATTTGACTAAGCAGATAGCTGAGTGTGAGTGTTTGGGTCGGGACTTCAAAGTTGTCAACGATGTACTAGCCACTAAGAAGCAGCACTTGGACGAAGCGTATCGGAGGATATCCAAGTTTAACCAACATTGGAAGGCCTCCCTAGCCAACAGGAAAGAGTGGGAGGACAAGCTGATGCAGCAGATCTCCAAGTTGAAAGCCCAAGTGAAGGCTAGTGAGGAGAGGTTTGATGAAGAAACCGCTCGCAGATATGCCGCCGAAGGCCAGCTCAACAGGGCTCTTGCTAACCTGAAGGAGCGCAAACTGACGTTTGAGTCCAAGAAGCGGAAGCTAGAAGATTGTTTCGGCGAAGGAGTATGGGAAGATTCGGTCGAAGGTCTTCAGTACACTATTATGCAGAGGGAGCTACTCGTCAAAGGGTTGCTCACTCGGCCTGATCATTCAGAAACGAAGGGGTTATTAGAAGAGTTTCGCGCCCGTGGCTGTGCTTGACTATTTGTATTCCTCTTGTGTTGATCATTGTTGTATGCTGACCATCACCAGGCTTGTTGGTCAAGGTCATGCTATTGATTCTGCTTGTACTCAGTGATGTTATGTACCGCCTTGATGGGCTTTCTTCATATATATGAGATGCTATTTCCATGACTGGACTCGGACTTCTTATTATCAGCACTGGCACTCAGGCACTAGGATCGGGGGGAAATCTCCCTAACGCACAAACACACGTTTGCATTTGCATGAAGCATTTGCATAACAAGCACTTTGTCGTTTTTCCTAACCCTTTTGTGTTTTCAGGTTGTTTCAGGTTGTTCCAGGATTGATCAGAGACCCATCCACCACTATCCGACCAGAGCAAATCAAGCCAGAGTTATGGAGCAAATGCAAACTGACGTTCAAGAACTCCGCGAAAGAATGGACCGCTTCATGGAGCTCGTGCAAGCGGTCGCCAATGGCTAGGATCAGCTCAGAACCTTGGTTCAGCCTCTGATTTCAAGGGTTGATAGCAATGGCGTACTCTATGGTGGGACCGTGCCTACCCCTCCACCAGTTGAAACTCCTCAGAACGGCGTCCCCGTGACCGGGGGGAATGGCAGTGCCAACGACAATGTGATAGCTAACATGGGGCTCAACGGTAATACGACTGGCGTCGGTAATGGGAATTTTGAAGCTAACGTCAATGTTGGGCTGGGCAACGGCAATGCGGGTGTTGGAAATCTGCTTGGGCCGCAGCCGTGGTTAGAAGACCGTCAAGACGATGTGTTCTCGCAGAGAGGTGCTGAAGGGGAGCTGACTGCTGAAGCACGGCTAAGGTTCAAGGCACTCAAGGACAAGATGAGGAATATCGAGAACCAGAACACCCTGGGTGTTGATATGTCCAAGTTGGGACTGATTGCTGATTTCAAGGTGCCTCCCAAGTTTTTGAAAAGTACAAGGGCACCACTTGCCCTCGCGTCCACCTGAGATCATATAACCGGAAAATGTCAGCTCATTCTGAGGACGAGAAGTTGCTGATGCACTTCTTTCAGGACAGTCTGTCCGGACCCTCCCTCGAATGGTACATGAGTTTGGAACCTACCAGTGTGCGCACGTGGAAGGACCTTGCTGAAGCATTTGTGCACCACTACCAACATAATAGCGACTTGGCTCCGAACCGAGTCCAACTGCAGAATCTGTCGCAAAGGAACAATGAAGGGTTCAAGGAATACGCCCAGTGGTGGCGTGAATTGGCAGCCAGGGTTCAGCCGCCGATGGTTGAACGTGAGCTTGTGCAAATGTTCGTAGCCACCCTCCCAGGGGTTTATTATGAGAAATTGGTCAACGGTATGTATGGAACCTTCTCAAATCTCATTATCACGGGTGAGCACATTGAAAATGGGATCAAACTGTGGAAAATTCAAGGTGATTCATCCTCGGCTGGAGGAGGCAAGAAACCTTATGGTGGAAAAAGACGGGAAGGAGAGACGAGCGTCGTGACCAACGCTCGAAGGAAGGGTAAAGGCCCTCACCAACAGGTGGCCAGCATAACTATCCCGGCAGTTCAACAGCCACAGCAGCAGCAGCAGCAACCGAATCAACAAGGGTACAGAAAGTATTAGGACCGAGCACCTCTGTCGAGCCGTCACCTCGAGACACCGCCCATGTCGTACGCTCAACTATTGCAGACTCTGCTCCAGTTACAGCTGATCCAGAAGAGAACCTTGGCTCCCTTGACAGGGGCACCTCCGCCAGGTTATGACGCGAATTCAACTTGTGAGTTTCACTCAGGGGCACCAGGCCACACAATAGAGAATTGCAAAGCCTTCAAGCACAAGGTGCAGGATATGGTGGAAGCTAAGATCATCAACTTCTCAGATAATGTGCCAAATGTCACGAAGAACCCTATGCCGAATCATAGGGGAGGTGGGGTAAATGCCATTATTGAAGACGAGAGTTTAGATTTGTTGACTGACGTCAGGGATCTGAAGACGCCGCTTAGCTTCGTTAAGGCTAAGCTGATGAAAAGGGGTTTCTTTTCAGGTTGTGGAGAGCTGTGTATGGGTTGTGCGACAAGTCCTGATGGATGTGAACAACTGAGAGAGGGGATTCAAAGTCTGATGACCGAAGGAATCCTGCAATTTAGCCGAAGGGCCGAAAGCGGATCAGGAGAGGTAATGCTGAAGCAAGATGATGAGGTTGCCACCATCACCATCCCTCGCCAGACGATAACTATTTCTGCACCCAGGCCGCCCACGATTACCATCACCAAAGCTGGGCCAATACCGTTCGAAAACACTAATGCTGTCCCATGGCACTATGGGGCAGAGGTCTACTGCAACGGACAGAAGTTGGAACTAGAACCGTTCGGGTCGTCTGTGGAGAACCTAGCGGGCGTTAGCGGAATTACTCGCAGCGGAAGAGTATTTGCATCACCTGAGGTCGTGGCGGACAAAGCGGGCAAAGCTGATGCAACTGATAAAGGGAAGAGTAAAGTCGTCGAAGAGATCCCGCGTGGGGTAGACAAAGACTTACTTGTTAAAGACGCTGAGGAATTTATGAGGTTGATTAAAAAGAGTGACTACAAGATCGTGGATCATCTCCATCAAACACCCTCGAAAATTTCCATCCTGAATTTGTTGCTGTGTTCTGAAGCACACTGCAACGCACTGCTGAAGGTGTTGAACGCCGCATACGTACCGCAGGAAATATCGGTAAACCAGTTAGAAGAGGTCGTAGCCCACGTGAATGCTGGAAATGGGTTAGGGTTCACTGACCTGGAGCTGACGCCGAAGGGAAGGAACCACAATAGCGCCCTGCACATCTCGATAGAGTGTAGGGGAACGATTATGTCTCACGTGTTAGTAGACACTAGGTCGTCGCTCAATGTTCTTCCGAAGAAGGCGTTAATGAAGTTAGATACTTATGGATTGATTTGCACACCCAGTGATCTGGTTGTGAAAGCATTCGATGGAACCAAACGCCATGTTTTCGGGGAGGTGACGTTGCCAATCCAAGTCGGGCCGGAAACATTCGACGCAATCTTCTACATTATGGACATCATGCCCGCCTACAGCTGTCTCTTAGGCCGCCCATGGATCCATTCTGCGGATGCCGTGACCTCCACGTTGCACCAGAAGCTCAAGTATGCTGTCGGAGGTAGCATCGTGACTGTTTGTGGCGAGGAAGACATAATGGTGAGTCATTTGTCGTCCTTCAAGTATGTTGATATGGATGGGGAAATCCACGAAACCCTATGCCAAGCGTTCGAAGCTGTTAAAGTCAAGGACGTAGCTCCTGTAGTCACTGAAAAGCCAGAGATGACTCTCTCTTCCTTCAAGGAAGCCCGGGCCGTTGTCCAGGCCGGATCTACCCCAGGCTGGGGGCGAATTTTGGAGATACCTAACAAGCAAGACAAGTTTGGGTTGGGATATTCTCCTGCGGATGAAGCCTCTTCTTCTAGTAGTGCGTCGCAAGGTAAAGGGCCGATCCAGTTTACTAGCGGGAGGGTGATATTTGAAAGCGTCAACACGGTGTCTGAAGACAGCGGAGATAGCGACTGTGATTTAGACTCTTGGATCCAGCCAAGCAAGCCAGGCGAGAGCCTCAACAACTGGTCCATCAGGGATACCATCCAAGTGACAGACAAAGAGTAATGATTTACTTTTTCCAATCATTGTACAACCCTATGTCCTACCCGGGGCATAGTGGTTTTATTGTCAGGGCCTTGTTTGATTATTTACATGCATTTTATCAATAAATCAAAAGGCGTTTTTCTTCGTATTCAAATATTGAGATCTCTGTTATTCCTGTTTTATATTTGTTTTGAAAAACAATAAAATGGCAATGAGGTTTGTGCTAACCTGCATATCCTTGTTTTAAGCTTAACCCTTGTTATTGCAGGATCCACATAACAGATGACATCGACTCTGGACCTTCTACGACTCACTTCGACTTCGATTGCCCGATCTATCAAGCCGAATGAGAGATTGATGAAGACGAAGACCTTCCCGAAGAGTTGGCCCGCTTGTTGAAACAAGAGGAGAAAGTTATTCTGCCTCACGAGGAGGAAATTGAGATTGTGAATCTGGGTTCTGAAGAACTTGTCAGGAATGTCAAGATAGGGGCTGCATTGCAGAGTGATGTCAAGCAGAGATTGGTCGAGATGCTAAGAGAGTATAATGACGTCTTTGCTTGGTCATACGAAGATATGCCCGGACTGGATACTGACATCGTGGTCCACCACTTGCCGCTGCGAGAAGATTGTCCTCCCGTCAAGCAGAAGCTTAGGAGGACACGACCAGATATGGTCGTTAAGATCAAAGAAGAAGTGCAAAAGCAGCTTGATGCTGGCTTCTTAGCGGTCACTACTTACCCTCCGTGGGTCGCCAACATAGTGCCTGTACCGAAGAAAGACGGTAAGGTGCGAATGTCCGTCAATTATCGGGATTTAAATAGGGCGAGCCCTAAAGATGATTTCCCGCTGCCTCATATCGATGTGTTGGTCGACAATATAGCTCAGTTCTCCGTATTTTCGTTCATGGATGGCTTCTCCAGTTACAATCAAATCAAGATGGCTCCGGAGGACATGGAGAAAACTACGTTTATTACACCCTGGGGAACGTTTTGCTACAAGGTAATGCCTTTCGGTCTGAAGAACGCAGGGGCCACTTACCAATGAGCAATGGTCACTTTGTTTCATGACATGATTCATCATGAGATTGAAGTCTATGTTGATGACATGATTGCGAAGTCCCAAACGAAGGAGGGGCATCTGGTCAATTTGCTGAAGCTTTTTGAGAGGCTTAGGAAGTTCAGGTTGAGGCTGAATCCTAACAAGTGTACTTTTGGAGTACGGTCTAAAAAGCTACTGGGGTTTATCGTGAGTGAAAGAGGCATCGAGGTTGATCCTGCGAAGATAAAAGCCATACAAGAAATGCCAGCGCCAAAAGCAGAAAAAGAAGTTTGTGGTTTCTTGGGCAGAATAAACTACATTGCAAGGTTTATTTCTCAGCTCACAGCCACGTGTGAACCGATGTTCAAACTGCTAAAGAAAGATCAGGCGATTATCTGGAATGAGGATTTCCAGAAGGCATTTGATAAGATAAAACAGTATCTGCAGGAACCTCCGATCTTGATACCCCCAGTGGCCGGACGGCCTTTAATCATGTACTTGACAGTTCTTGAGAATAGTATGGGGTGTGTTCTCGGTCAGCACGACAAGACGGGCAGAAAGGAGCATGCCATTTACTACTTGAGTAAAAAGTTCACAGACTGTGAATCTCGTTACTCGATGCTGGAGAAGACGTGTTGTGCACTAGCCTGGGCTGCCAAACGTTTACGACAGTACATGCTCAATCACACCACCATGCTAATTTTGAAGATGGATCCGATCAAGTACGTCTTCAAGAAGCAAACGCTTTCGGGCAGGATTGCCAAATGGCAAATGGTGTTGACGGAATATGACATTCAGTATGTTTCCCAGAAGGCCATCAAGGGAAGCGTATTGTCTGAATACCTGGCCGAACAGCCGATCGAAGATTACCAGCCGATGAAATTTGAATTCCCTGATGAGGATATCATGTTTCTCAAAGTGAAAGATTGCGATGAACCGTTGCCCGACGAGGGGCCAGACAGGAAATCCCAGTGGAAATTGATATTTGACGGGGCGATTAATTCTTATGGAAGTGGTATCGGGGCGATCATCACGACTCCCCACGGATCCCATATCCCGTTTACTGCGAGACTGACGTTTCTGGTCACCAATAACGAAGCGGAGTACGAAGCATGCATCATGGGTCTAGAAGAAGCGATTGATTTGAGAATCAAGAACCTAGACGTATATGGTGACTCAACACTTGTGATTAACCAGATTAAAGGGGAGTGGGAGACTCGTCAATCGAATTTGGTGTCGTACATGAATTATACCAGAAGGCTGCTTCCGTTCTTTGATCGAGTGGAACTCCATCATGTGCCCAGAGCAGAAAACCAGATGGCTGATGCCTTAGCCACGTTGGCTTCGATGTATAAAGTCAATTTTTGGAATGAAGCTCCAAGGATTGTCCTTTCCCGACTTGATAGACCTGCATTCGTCTTTGCGATCGAGGAAGCCTCCGATGGCAAGCCATGGTTCCATGACATCCAGACTTTCCTTATGACTAAGGAGTATCCTGCGGGAGCGTCAACAGAGGACAAGAAGACTCTAAGGAGGCTGTCTGGAAATTTTTATCTCAATCCTAATGGAGTTTTGTATAAAAGAAACCATGATCTCGTGCTACTCAGATGTGTAGATGAGAAAGAGGCGGGTATGCTCATGGAAGAAGTCCATGAAGGCACATTTGGTACGCACGCCGGCGGGCATGCTATGACGAGAAAGATCCTGAGAGCAGGATACTACTGGCTGACGATGGAGTTGGATTGCTTTAAATTCGCGAAGAGATGTCATAAATGCCAGATTTATGCTGATAAAGTTCATGTGCCGTCGTGCCCGTTAAATGTCATGTCCTCCCCGTGGCCATTCTCCATGTGGGGCATCGACATGATAGGCAAGATCGAGCCCACTGCATCTAATGGTCATCGCTTCATTCTAGTAGCTATCGACTACTTCACCAAGTGGGTGGAGACAGCCTCGTACGCTAATGTGACCAAGCAGGTGGTGGCTAAATTCATAAAGAGGGACATCATCTGTCGCTACGGAGTTCCCGAGCGGATCATTACTGATAATGGTTCGAATCTGAATAACAAGATGATGAAGGAGTTGTGCCAGAGTTTCAAGATTGAACACCACAACTCATCTCCTTACCGGCCAAAGATGAATGGCGCCATTGAAGCGGCCAATAAGAACATTAAGAATATTGTTTAGAAGATGGTTGTGACCTATAAGGATTGGCACGAGATGTTACCATTTGCTCTGCACGGTTATCATACAACGGTACATACATCAACTGGGGCAACTCCTTTCTCACTAGTGTACGGTATGGAAGCTGTCCTACCGTTAGAAGTGGAGATCCCTTCTTTACGAGTTTTGGTCAACGTGAAACTCGACGAGGCAGAATGGATTAAGAACCGACTAAACCAACTCGGCCTGATGGACGAGAAAAGATTAGCATCGATTGCACATGGTCGTCTGTACCAAAGCCGAATGAAGAAAGCTTATGATAAAAAGGTGCGTCCTAGAAGCTTTCAGACGGGTGATCTCGTCCTGAAGAAGATTCTTCCTCCACACTCCGATCACCGGGGCAAGTGGACTCCCAATTACGAAGGTCCGTACGTCGTCAGCAAGGTCTTCTCGGGAGGAGCCTTGTTGTTATCCACGATGGATGGCGAAGATTTTGCATCTCCGACACGCAGTTAAAAAATACTTTGCTTAAAAAACGACCCGCTGGAAAGAAAAAGAGTATCCAGGCAAAAATGGGGCATCCCGGCGAACCATAAAAAGGAAAAAGGTTCGGGCAAAAATTAGGAATATAAAGAAAAGAATGTTCACCCGCAAAGTCGAAAACCTGGAAGGGCAACTTTAGCAAAAAAGGGTATCCCAGTGAATCGAAAACCCGGAAGGGCGATTCAGGCAAACGTTAGGGATTTGAAAAAGCAAATGACTGCGTTCCGCGTGTGGACTTTCTTTGTTTAGTGGTTTGGAAGACCTGATGGCCATTTTTCTGAATCAATCTCTTCTGAAGCTGAAGCATCGAAGAAGTATCGAAGTCGAGTGGGTCATAGAGGGATCAACTCATGGTGTTTGTCTACGCCTCATTGCCGACATTTGTGTATATACTGATGTATATTTATGTTTTATTTCTTGCGCGACTTCCTCATTCCAGGAGCTTGCATCTGTTGTAAAACATTTTTACCCATTCAGGGGTTCGTTATCAATAAAATGTGTACTATTCAGCAATCCTGTTTGTTTGTTAGCATTTATCTGTTTTGTTTGCGAAAAAGAACGCCGATGTTTTTGATAAAATGCGCATACATAAACTTACTGGCCTAGGCCACTGATTGTTGAAACAATGAATTACTCGAACATTGTCACAAGATGATAACTTTGATAGGTCCCTTTGAGAAGGGTATCTTGTGTGTTTGTTTGTGTTGTTGCAGGTTTCAGGCAGTACGCCGTACGCGCCCCCGATCAGGATGATTCCTTCTTCTCCAACAAAGTTCAACAGCCTCTCCCCCATAGAGTCCGAGCAGGAGATCGTAGGCGTTGATATGTCTCCCCAGGCAGAGAAGATTCTCTCCCCAATCAGATGTATCCTGAAGGAATGTCATCTCCCCAGCTAAGTCATACACTGGAGTGTGTAGCAATTGATAGTTCCAGACTGAAGTCTCCGGCAGAATTGAAATTCCCCACAGAGTCGTACTCTCCCCAGTAAGCAGGATGATTCCTTCTTCCTTAGCCGAGTAGGCAGATCCCCAAGAGAGCCGAATCCTTGGAAAGCAGTTAGGACCATGATTGGTTTTCCCCAGTAGAGTGTTGAATAGATGATGTTGTATTTCCCCGCCAGAGTCGTTACCTCCAGGAAGGTTTGGCTGCGAATGTCGTGCAGTTTATTTCTGCGATTGACATCGCTTTCCTCAGCAGGTCCAGGTTCTCGTAGAGCTTTGTTCCCCTGCAGCAGTCAACTGAAGTTCACTTCCCCGGGCGGAGTCCGATTGAGATTAGTGTGACTTCTTCTCCTCGGCAGGATGATTCCTTCCTCCACCAGAGTGGTTCCTTCTCCTTGATAGGAGGATTCCCCCTTTAGCATTTATTTTGCTGATGGGGTCGTAGCATTTTGCATGATTGCATAGCATTTACCTAAAAAAACGCGTAGCATTTCCACCGTGTGGAGCATTGCGCCATTGTCAAAGCATATGCATACGAAACATGAGCTAGGTCGTTACTGTGCTTGTTTTGCAGGTGTTCCTCCGCAGAGTCGCTTGCTCAAGATGATTCTTGAATTCTCCAGCGAAAGTCGTTTGCCCAAGATGATTCTTGAATTCTCCAGCGAAGGCGTTTGTTTAAGATGATTCTTCAAATCCCCATTGAAGTCGCCAGAGAGGATTGCTCAAGTTGATGCTTAGGGTCCCCAGCAGAGTGTTTGCGCCGGATGATTCCTGAAATCTCCAGCAGAATCTTTGGTTCAGGAGGATCCTTGAAGTCCCCACGGAGTTATTTGTTCAAGATGATTCTTGATTTCCTCAGCAGAGATGATTCACCCAGAATGATTTCTGGACCCCGAAGCAGAGTAACTTGATAGTTCCCCAGAATCCCCGGCGGAGATGTGTTATCCCCAACAGGTTTCTGAACAGCGAAGTTGAAACTTCCCTCGAAGACTTGATGATTGAAGTCCAACTGTATTGACGAAGCAGTTCTCTCAGCTGATGCGGAGTGCCTGATGGTAGAAGTTTGGGTATCCCGAATTGGTTTATGATTGACTGAGAATTCTATTCCCGACTTAGTGACGAAGTGCAGCTGAAGCCCAAAAACTGCTTTGAATGCCCGATGGCATGATTAACTTGATCGGTGACCTGATGAGCCCCGAGGAATCCTGATGCCTGACGGCACGATCGACCATGCATTACCGGTTACCGTGTGACCAATCCCCCAGGTAGTTGCCGTGCAACTAATATTTCAGTTTTTGAAGATTTGTTCCCATCAGAGTACCGTGTACTTGTGCAGTTAGAAAATTTCCGGGTTTGTTGGTATTCAACCGTCTCGTACCTTGATTGTTTGAGAGCCGTTCGCTTCTCACCCAGTCAGGTCTAAGCCGTTTGAATAGGGGCAGCTGTTGCACCCCAAAATTTGCTCAACTTTTCTTTACCTAGCTTATGTTTCACTTCATTCACATTAGCATTATCATTTGCATTTCATTGACATGTGTGCAGGAGATCAAGAGGTATGATTACCAATCAAGGGCTACACAAGACTTTGAAGCTAGCTAAGAAGGTTATTCAGATGTTCAAGGGTTGACATCCTTGTCAGAGAAGTTAAAAGATCCTCAGAGAGACTGGTTGAAACCAAGAGGGTGTGCCCCCTAACTTGAGAGTGGAGGGAAGCCATCAGATGATTCTGAAGCCATGAAGTTAGACTTGAGGATCACTTTGAAGCCTAGATAGGTCATTATGCAAGATTAAGAAGCCTCAGCCATGTGTGGTGCAATTAGGGTTTGACTGGGTCAACCCTAGGTCAACTGATGATTTGAACAAGGTTGAGACCTAATCCAAGAGCCATGTGATCATGGATTGATACATTGAGATGTTATAAGGATGATTCCAAGGTCAACTCATCATGATTGAAGGGTTTGAGAAGTTTCAAGCTAGGGTTTCTAAGGCTTGATAGTGTAAAATCCCCTAGTTTGACCCCTATCTTCAAGGCAGTTTAGCTCGAGATATGATTGTCATCTCATCTTTCCCCCAACATGAATGTTGTAGAGCATAATCTTAGCTTTAATTTTAGTGCTAGAAGTCCTTGATATGATTTGTAGAACTCAGTTTATGACTTTGACAAGTTACAGGTCATCTGAGGTATGTGAATTTGGGAGCTTGAAAGTTGTCCAACTTGCATGAAACGTTTGCCCAAGAAGGATAATTCCTATGAACTTTTGGTCAACATGAATGTTGTTCCTTATCCTCTTAGATTTCTATAGAGTACTAGAAGTCCTTGATAGGATTTGTAGAACTCACGTTATGGCTTTGACAAGTCAAAGGTATTTTGGTCATTTGGAGATTATAGGTCATTTCAACCATAAGGCCATAACTCCTATTTCCAAGCTTCAAATGGGAAAATGTTCAACATCAAACTTGTTCAAAATGGTGTTTTAAGGCTAGTCAAGAGGTCATGAGATGTTGGAAATGCTTGTAGCTCAAAGTTGCAAAAATAACCTAAAATAAGGGTATAAGTTAAATGAACCAAAGTTGGAAATTGATACTTTTGATCTACACATCTAAACCAAGGCATGTAATAGGTCATTTTGACTCTAAAAAGCATTTTAAGAACATTGGTTTAGCCACATTTTTGAGTTGAGGTGTAATTTGAGAACTTGCTTTGAAAAGTAGTTACTTACATCTTAAGTAACATTTGCAAAACTCAAATTCAAGGCATGATCAAGATCCCTTGCAAGCCAAACACTTCCAAAGTGTCATGAGGGGAGAAATTGGAAGGGAATGGGATTGATTTCAAGCTGTTTGCAGAGTTGTACACACCATGGCATATAAGTGAACTTCTCATCTCATGAGAGATTGGATTTCTCATTAGAAGGATCTAGAGGGTTCTAAATCATCCACACATGTTTTATATATTGAGTAGAAGAGGTTCAGATGAAAGGTTGGTGATGATTGAAGGAGAGAGCAGAGATTGAGATTGAGATTTCATTGCTTGCAACTGAATTCGGCTACATCATTTCACTCACTTTCCATCCATTTTCTTGATTGCAATCTCTTCCATGGATGCTAGGGATTGATTCCAGATCATAATCAAGGGGAATTCGTGGCTGATTGGTGTTCTTGAGCTCAGATTTCTCCACCTGCAACTCAGGTTCGAATCCAAGAGTTGAAGCCATTTCAATCAATTCTATTGCATACAGAAGCTTGGAAGTGGTTCACTGAAGGGGTCTGGAGCATTTGAGGGCTTGATTTGAGGTCTTGCTACTTCTGTGCACGCGAAATTTTCAGGTTGGTAACCTTTGATCTCTGGCTTGTTTTAGGTAGAATCAATAAGAATTAGGATGTTAGATGCATTGTAGAACGATGTAGGAAGGTTTTTAGATAGTTAATTTGAGAATTAGTGACCAATTAAGGATGTTACCATTTTCGGTTGAGAATTGGTTCTTGCGAATCTTGAGGTTCCAGAGAGAATAAAGGGCATGAATGAATTCGTGAGGAAATTTGGGACAAGTTTCATGTATAGACCACTTGCAATGGAGGATCCTAGAGAGAGTTAGGGTTGGGGACGATGACCGGAGCACCATCGGTGGTGGCCGGAGCTGCGCGCGAGGTTCGGAGATTCAAAAGGTTGAAGATGACTTTAGAGCCCTTGAATTTACGTGGACCTTTGACTGGAGAAGTGATCCAATGGCCACGAATGGATTTCAATTTGTGAAGAGTCTGAGTTTTAATGAAACGCATCGTTTCATTTAGTTGCTGATTATGGGCTTAGTGAATTGGTTGATACCTGCACCCCCCTGATGGCCCAATCCATGAATTGAACTGATGTCTACTACTATCTGCACCGTGCATTTATTATTTTTCTTGGATTTTCTTTCATTTTTCATTTTTATACATGGTTCATGATTAAATCATAAAAAATTGAAAAACAATCCAATTGACCCCATTATTTTTGCATTAGATTCATGATTGAATCTAATATTTTTTAGATAAAAAATATTTTTATTTCATGCATTTTCTGATTTTATCGGAATTTTCACATTTTAATTGATATTAAAATAGTCATGTTTGATACTTGATTTTGTGGAATTTTGTGTGATCATGTGATGATGATTTTGATCTTGATTTTTGTGAGTAGTTAGCATAGATATGCATGCTCCCCATATATTTTTCTCACATTTTTGTGATGAACCTAGGTGGTAGTTTAGGTTGAAACCTTTAGAAGCTCCATTTTTAGGGTTTATGGTTGATACCTTTGGATTTAGGACTTAATAGATGACTTAGTCCCTGGTTTTTGTATGAGGCATTCTTAATTGAATTAGGATCCCTTAGGAATTTTTGTAGAAATTTATAAGATAGTTTACTATTTTTGATTGATTTTAGTTTAGGTGCTAGTTTTAGATGATTCTAAGGCACTAACTCAACTAGATTAACATCTTTAGTTCCCTTAGATTAGGGTTTTGTTTCTCTTGCTCTTGGATGATGTTGAAGGCAAGTTGAAGATGCATTGGATGGCTTGAAGAGGCTTGGATTTGAAGATCTTCCCTTCTTGTGGTGTAGTTTGGATTAGGTTAAGATTAGGGTTTTGTAGGCAGAGCTTCTAGATAGTTCTATTCCTTCATAAACATGGATGATGTTGATCACTTCCATTCTTCCCTATGATGAAAGGTCCCTTGGTAAAGGCCTCATCCCTCCTTTGGTAGGATGTGTGGCTCTTTGCAAATTGGTAGAACCTTTGAGGGTCCCTTTCTCTGATGACAGGATGATCAGTGGTGACCTTTGGTCTTCACTATGCTACCAATCATCCAAACTTTGCTCTGGATAGATGAATCTTTCTCCCTTGTTAGAGGATGGAGTTCCTTGCTTGAAGAAGATTTAAGGATGGAGTTGATACTTCTTTGTGGTTGAAGATTACCTTGAGAAGTTGAAGCTTGTAGGAGAAGAAGACCAAGTGGATACTGGTAAAGCAAAGAGAGCTGAAGCAAGAAGACCAAGTTGATACTTGTAAAGAAGATCCAATTGAGATTGAGTGAAGAGCTGAGGCTTGAGGAATGAAGGATAAAGTTGACACTTACATGGATGCATGGAGAGCCTGAAGGAATCAAGTTGATACTTGTAGTTAGGAGTGAAGCCTGAGGGTGGAATTGAATGGAGAGCTGAAGCTTGGAGAAGAGAGAACAAGTTGATACTTATGGTTGATGGGTTGAAACCTTGGAAGAGCAAGTTAATACTTGCTATTGAAGGTGATAGCCTTGAAGGGTGGTTGAAGTCTGATGACTGAGATGCTGTCAGAAGATTGCTTTATTGTGGGAGCTGTTGATCTGTTCTCTTTTTTGTACTGATGTGCCTTGTTTGACTTGCTTGATGCATTAGAATAAGTACATGTTTAGACTGATTTAAACTAGGAGCATGATTGCACTAGAGGTTGAGTTGCTCCCTCTGCTTGTATTTTTACTGTATGGCTTTGCTTGCGGGTATTCGGTAGAGCCCAGCTCCCTTGCCCATGTGGTTTGTGTTTGCTTGATGGCATTTTATTTCATTTCCTCTGTATGATTGCAGTTATTATATCTTGCTTGATAGCATGTTATTTCTCTGTATGATTACAGTTATTCATATCTGGCTTGAGGTTGAGATGAGCTTGTGGAGGATGATGCCCCACACACATTTCCTCCCTCACTTGCATTGCATGCATTTTATTTACAGATGTTTACTGTTTACTGTTTAAGCTGATGCTTTACCTGTTTTTGTACCATTGACATGATCCCCTAGGAATCTCACTTCCTTTGATAAGGAAGTGATGATAGAACTTTAGGTTGAAAACTATGCATGATAACTTCTAGGAGTTTCCTGTTTCAAACCTCAATCATAGGATGAATCCTTGGCATGACAACATTAGGACTTGATAGTCTCCCCTTAGTTGAACCTGTTCGTTCTCTCTTTTCATCTCAAAACAAATTAAAATACAGTAATAAAGGTTAACTGACGTCGTACGTTACGAGCCTTAAGCTATCTGAGAAAGGATTGTTGGAGAGTTTCTTTTCAACAGTCTCGATGTTTAGTATGGCACCCTTTGGGTGACATGCGACGCATTCACTCTCAGGTCATAGTCTCTAGTACGATACTAGTTGCAAACAACCATAAAAAACAGTTCATCCGTAAAAGACAGAAAACAAACTTCAAACCTTTTTGCCCCGTGGGCCCGTAATTCAAAGGAAGCTTTTCTGAAGAAAAGAGTGTCGTTAAACTTCAGCGCCACCGCAAACAGGCTTTGTCCCTAACTGCTGGAACTGCTGTTTAACCTTACTCGATAAAAACAGATGAATCTGAATCCCCGTAATCCGTATTATCCCGAACTACGTAAGCTCTGATCTCTCATACCTGTTGAGAGTACGTAGGTACAATACTGACGTATTGGCGAGCCACTTTCCCCGTAACCCGTAGTTAGTCGAACTACGTTGACTCTGATTTCTCATTCTCTGATGAGAATACGTAGGCATAAAGTGCGACGCTTTGCCGAGTCATTTTCTTTTCTTTTCAGACCGGCCTTGATAGGTAGATAGATAAAACCAACCTGTCCAGTAAACACAACAAGCGTGGATCCCATCGAGTACGATGGACGTGAGGGGTGCTAATACCTTCCCCTTGCGTAACCGACTCCCGAACCCAGACAATGGTTGCGATGACCTTGTCTTATACCTTTTCGTCAGGTTTTTCCGATTGTTTCCTTTCCCGCTCTGAGGGATAAATAACGAAAGGTGGCGACTCTTCTGTTTTGCCGGCACCTTATTTTCGCGGAAGCGACACATGGTAACAACCAAGACAACAATCAAACCCTAGAATTTTATGGTTCTAACAAGACACAAAAAAAACTAGAATGAGGCATGAAAAATATATTCAAGAGGTTACAACATCAAGAATCATGTTATGAATCACAATGAAGTTCAAGGTATACCATTCACATTCAAGCATTCACAAAGGCAAGAAACAAACCTTAAACATGTTATGGTTTGAACAAGACACATGAAAAAGTATAATAAGATATGATAAACATATTCAAGAGGTTGCAACATCAAGAATCATGGTATAGGTCACATATGAAGTTCAACAGACCATTTTCATATGTATGCATTCACAAAAGCAAACATGAATATAGAAAGGAAATAAATCAAACAACTTTGGACATTTAATCATGTTAACAAACTTATATGAATAATACAAGAGAAATCTCACAAGAAGAATCAAGTTACAAGTTGAAAAAGTTCAAGAACACCAAGGTAAAAACCCTAAAAACACATGCTATTCAAGTGGACCAAAGTATTTCTAGGATAACAATGCTTGAATTATTTCTTCACTCAATGAAAATAGACATGTTAAGGAGTAATTTTCAAAAAGAATGGAATCAATAACACAAAGTATGAGCAAGTTATAATCATTTGAAGTTGGTGCACTAAGCGGGCAAAACTAGGTCAAGGCAAGGTAAGGCAAAACTAGGTCATTTGCATGGAAAATTGGAACCTAGACAAACATAACCAAATGAGGTGAAACAAAAGTTCAAATTGTGTATTTTTGAACAAGGAATTCAATGGTACCATTTTTTCCCGTACCATAAACCCACAAGAAAACCCGATAGCATCATTGGTAGGGCAAGTTTGTTGACAACCAAAAGGAAGAACATGTGAACAACATTGTGTAGTGGTGTGCTTTATGAAAAAAGTGTACAAACATCACACATACATCATATATAGAGGTTGACACAAGATAAATCAAGAAATTCGCAAGTGGTTTGGCCGATTGGAATCAAAATGCAAAAAGTGACTAGGTTGGACCTAGTTTGTGACCTGAATTTGACAGTTTAAAACTACATATTTTGCTGCAAGAAATGGCTCATACATGACACATAACATACATAAAACATGTATAAGCAATGTTCAACACAAAATCATGGCTAGAACTCAAGATGGCATGAAAATGCAACTTGAAAACTTACCTCTTGTAGCCTTATGTTGCAAACTTGGGAAGTAAAAAAACTAGAGATCTCTCAAGGTCTTTGATGGTCTACAAATATTCCAAGGATGATAAGAAGATGCTCCAAGTGAACTCCAAGCAAACTAGTGTGCAGAATGCCTTGATAGTGGAGGAAATACCAAAAAATCCAAGGATTTTCAAAGCCAACTTGCTCAATCCTTGTTAAGAAGTGTGAGTTGATTGTAGATAGCTTATATATGTCAAATGTGAGGTGTGAGTGGTCTCAAAGCTTGAGAAAATGCAATGGTTTGAAGGCTACCCTTCAAACTGTAGAAAAGTCAACTAATAAGGTTTTGAAGGTTGACTTTTGGCTTGGATAGTTTTCTGGCTAAAGTGAGGTCTTTGAGAGCTCTAACACATCATTTTTGATGTGTTTAAAGCTTTTTTTGAGTTTAAGTATGTTTGGAAATGGTTTTAGAAGAGAAAATGCAAGACAAATTTGGAGGTGTTTGGAAACTTGGTGAAACTTTGCACAAACTTGGTGGTTGAGTGAGGGAGAGAGTTCTAGCTGGTTTCTATCAATGAACTGGTATCCTTTTGATGTGATAATGAAGCTCTATTTATAGAAAGAGGTCTTGAAGAAGAGGCATGGGCAGATTGGAACCAAATGCCAATTTTGGCCTTGTCATTTTGGAAATCTTTGTGCCAACCAATGCAATCTTGCATTTATGACCTCAAGCTACCCTAACAAGATCTTCTCCATTCCCTATAGGTTATTTTCATCATGCTTGAGGGGATAGGAAATGACTGGTTACATCATAGTTGGGGGTTTGAAGAAGGGCAACCATCATTTCTCTCTTTCTTCACTATTCATTCTTGCAACTTACATTAAACAATGATATTCTTCATTTCTTGTGCCAAGATCGTGGGATATGGTGCTAAGCGCTTCCATTAGAAATGTGAAGATCATAAATGAAGCTTAATATTTGATTTAAGTTGATTTCGGAAGCTTTGGAATCAAGATGTCCATGCTGAGTTGGTTTCGCAGCAGTGAGTTTTTGCCAACTTGTGAGCTTTGGTTCTCTCTAACCATGAGGAGTTATGGAGCCCACTTGTATTTTTTAGAAAGCCCTCATTAGGTACTATAACATTGATGTTTGAGTTAGTAACTAATTCCACTTGAAACTAGGTCTAAACCCCTTGTGAAAATGCTGAATTCTTGACTTACAAGTCAAGAAACCTCAAAAAGTTTAAGTGTTTAAAATCCTTCACAAATTGATGAATTCATAACTCCAAATCCTCATTGTTTTCCTATGGGTCATTAGTACACTTTTATTAGGATCCTTAAGAACTTTCCAACAAGCTTTGAACCACTCCATTTGGATGTGTGGTTAAAAAGTTATGACCATTGGAAGTTTGATCAAAATTAGGGTATTTACACTTACCCCTGTTTCTTGATTTGCAAGTTATATATCATTTCTTGATTTAATCTCCACAAAACTTCATAATTATATGTTAACTATGTTGGAAATAAGTTTGGCTTCAATTTGGGGTAAAAACTTTGTTGGTCAATGAGTTGACTTTTCTAATAGACGAACCGAACAATTGAAAATCTCTGAATCGACTGTTGATGTTCTGGGTTCCCTGAGGCCTTGAAAGTTCTTGGGTAGACTCCATTGGGTCATATGACTCTTATGGACCAAAATCCCCTCATTAGAAAACCTTATAGACTAAAAGTCAAACTATAGTTGACTTTTCCAATAAGAAACCTTGATTAGGGTTCTTGCATTACACTACTTCCACTCTCTTGGTGACAACCTAAAATTGCACTTCTTCTTGATCACATGTGATATCCTTGATGATATAGAAGCTTTTTAGGCGGAGGATCATTCCAAAACCTTGACTGATGAATCCCTAGAAATCTTGATTTTTGACTGTATGAAACCCTAATTCATTTGCATCCTGACAAAGACAAACTTGAATTAGGTTAAGGTTAAATAATCAATGTTAATGCTCCTAGAATGCTAATGGAATCTAGGGGGAAATTTTGGGTATAACACCCTTAAAAGGATTGAAGAACTTTTGACTGTGGTCAAGGTTCCATGGGGGGGGGGGGGTGTTGATTGATTCTAGGAGAAGAGACAAGTCGTCATCTTAGGGAGAATAATCGACTTAACCACCATAAACGTATGGAAGACGGTATTTGCATCGCATTGAGAGAAGGGCTCCAACTCGGATATATATTCGACGAGTATGCCACATACCTCTCTCAACCGGAAAAGATTCTACATCTTTCTCGATTATGTTATGGGGTAGGAGAATAACATATCGACTGCAAAGATGAATAATCTCTAATTCTCTTATAGGAGAATGAGAAAGTTTTATTTGATAAGTTTTCTTAAGTTGAAGTCTTTAGAGGAGACTACCTTAAGATATAAGGGTGACCTAGGCTGATCGACCTGAAAAATCAGGGATCAAGCAGGGGACGTGATGCAAATGAAAATGCAGTACAACTTATAAAGTCATATATAGATTCTTCCCTTGGACTTAAGCATGCAAATATCATCAAGAGGGGTACTGAGAAGCATTAAGCTACCAAGTTGAGATTAAATGGTCGGTATAGTTTTCAAAATTTGAGGGAGAAAATGATAGTTACGAGTATATAAAAATTTAAATAAAATAATTATAAGCAACAAAATTTTTAATTAATATTTAAAAGAGATATTAAAAGAACTAATTTGTTTTGATTATAAATAAATAAAAAAGTTAAGCTACCACATTTGATTGATAATGAACAAATCTAATTAATTAAAGGTGTCTAACAATAAATAAAAACATTCATTTAATATATGCATCAAAATAAAATAACATAGATAGAAAATAAAACAAATAAATATAAAAAAAACGAGATAAGGTGTACACGGTTAAAGGGGGTTCACCGTGGACCCCTGGTCAAGAATTACATCCTCCGTCTGATCAGATGAGTCAAGCAATTGACTCAGATCAACGACCTGTGAGTGAGGGTGCGCGGCAACGGGATAGAAGGGCATGCACGGGATCAGGTTGTAACATAAACCCGAAGATAAGCGAATGGACTACTTCATTCTTTACTTATTTTCCCTCTTCGTAAATCTCTCTCTCTTGCCTCTTGCTCTCTCATCTTTCCTCCCTCAAACAACCAACTTAAAGAATAAACCAGAAACAGCAGATTAAACACGGTGGTCGTTACGAATATCAATGGTGACTCCCAAGAACACTGAGGCGGCAGTGATGAATTTCGCGGCAGCGCATCCAGAAATCATCCGAAACCCATCTCCTACCCTAAACAGGCTATCCTAAACATGGATCTACCAATAAAAACCACCAAATTGCAACCAAAACTCCTACATCTAAGATCAAAACAAATGAAAACCCTAGCTTACCATACATGCAAACAACAAAGAGAAAATGAAAAAGAATACGGCGAGCATAGATTATGACAAGGCAAGGAAACGAGATGGAAGAAGCTTACCAATCGGAGGAGATATGAGGTTGTCACCGATAAAGTTTGAGGTACGCTCTTCTTCCCTACTTCTTCCCGTTTCTTCTTTTCGTTCCTTTTTAGTTGGATGGGGTTAGGGTTTTTGTCTGATTCCCATGTGTGTTTTATGATGTTTGTATTTCCTCCTTTTTTCTGTGTCTCCTCTTGATGCTGTGGTAGCATTATATACTTTGGTGAGATTGAGTCCTTAATTTTGTCATTGAAAGTGAAAGATTTCTATCAAATATTGTTTTGGAAATAAATTGTGGTTGTCTTGATTGTGCTGAATGTCCTTGATTCGTTGCCTCTTTCCACTGATTTTTCTTAATGATGATATTGATTTGGTTTTGGAAAGAAAATGATGGTTGCTGATTTTACCATGAATACATGATCTCTTCCCTTTATTCTCGTGATTCTTTTATGATTGCTTGACTCAAAACTTTCCAATTGTGTTATACGGGTTGTGTAATTGCCTCTCAATCTTGTTGACTTCACATTGGAGAACCAATATTTGTTGCTCACTGATTTGTGATTTTCCATGAATACATGATCTCTTCCCTTTATGTGGTGATTGTCGCTTGTTTGCTCGTGTACATCCAATTACAACTGCTATTGCTTATGCTTAGAGTAATACACAACTTCAGGATAGTATAGTTTTCTAATCACCCTTTTTCTTTCCATGTAATGCTTGGAGTAAACTTGGACATGGCAGCTCCTGACACAAGATGAAAATGAGGTCTGGGTGATAGCACATGGGGCGACAAGGAGGTAAAAGTCTTTTTTGTCTATAGCAGTGTACTTGTTAGCTTTGAGTAGGAGGCCTATGCTCTTATAGGAAAGAAAATGGCTGTATTTTGGGGTTGTACTGAGATGTACTCTTGTTATTTCTTGTTGCTATATGCTCTTTCTGCCATGAAATATTCGTGTCATTGCTATTACCTTTGATGGGTATGAATTATCTTGCCGCACCATGTCCTTCTAGTTGATCTCGTGTGAGTTTCTGTTATGGATGAATCACACTCCCTGAATCTAAGATTTACTTATGGATGTTTTCGGCATAATTACTAGTTTTAGACTTGTTCAATTTGGCTTAGTTTTGCACCTGTATTGTTGTTCCCTTTTCTGCACTAACTTTCGTTTGTTTTCTTCATGTACGATGATCTTGAGGAGTTACCAAAGACAAGGAAAGCCTGGAATGTTTATGACGTTTGATGAAGATGTTTGGGTGAAGATGCACTTGAAGAGAAATTGGATGAAGGTCATCAATGAGCGCCGGGATACCTGGTGATGGACTCAAAGTTGCCTTGGAGAAGAGTTTAGCAGCAGCAAACTAAGGACAAGGCTGCAACATCTTCATCTTTTTAGGCTTAGTTGTTTATCATAGTTTTAGGCATTTCGTGGTGTGGTATTCCTTGTACCTTAACAAGCTCTATGTTATTGTGAGCACTTTTAATTAAGTTTGTATTTGAACATTACATTCAAATAATTTTTGGTCGAGTGTACTTTTGAATAACTCATGGTATTTGCCTCCAAACGGCTTAGTGCTTGTAGCGTGGTTTTTGAACATCAATAATAAAATGTATCTTTGCCTTCAATTTTACTCTTTTATTGGTTGGGATAAACTTGGAAATATATCTTGAAACCAATTCTCCACCTCATAACATGGCATGAAAGTTACTTAACAACGGCCAGGACCTCATCTTTTAAGGATAATGTGCCCAAAACCAAATAATTCTTCGGACCATAAGAAGCCAAGGCTCAAACTTGACTTTAATGAAATATGGCCACAAATTTCATCCAAAATGTTTTCAAAGCATTGATTCAAGGATGGCCCAATAATTAGAAAACGTTCATGAGGACGAGTACCGTCTCCATTTGAATTTAACGTATTTGAATTTAACGTACCAACAATGTACTGGTTGGTCATGATAAACATGTATACACAAGGGTCCTATGACATAATTCTTGGAAGACCAATGCCAAAGGTCAGATGATTTACAGAGAGAAAATCTTAAAGCAAAACCCAAATTAATTTTAACAAATTCCTAAATATTTTATGCAAGATGATGCACAAAGAGGTGGAATATTAGGGTCAAAAATTAGGGTGCGACACTAAGGAGTCATATCTGAGGATGATTCAACATGGTAACTGTCTCAAACACAAGCTGGTCCATAATACCCTTCCAAGCACCTGAGGTAGGAGGATGAGATGATGAAATACTAGAGGAAAATAAATCCTCTCTCTGTCTCTTTACAACATGTTGCTCAAGAAACTCTATCAAGTCACCTTTCTCTTTCATCAGCTTCTGCAACTCCATCTTTTCAAGGTTTGAAGCATGAAATTTGTCTTCCCACATATCCTTCTCTCGCTTCATCTTGGATAAAGCTTCTAAAATTTCCTTCACATCTTCAGTAGGAATGGTGAGTGGTTTGGCAACCATTAAAGACATAAGCTTCTCAAAAGCATAATGCATCTTGAGCTCTCTTTCTCTCTCCTTCACCTAAAGAGTATAAGGTTCCAAAGTTATGCAATTATGTTTTCCAAGCTATCCTTTTCCTTTCCTGTTGTGCCAAGCATGAGCAATCATCTCTTTCAAACCTTGATTGTCTTTACCTTCTTGGAAAAACAAACCCTCCAACAAAATGTTATTAGGTTTATCCTTCAAAGTATATCCAAGCTGACATTTTGCTAAACTAGGGTTGTAGATGATTCCCCCTTATGTACCTAGAAGAGGTACATTAGAGAACTCCCCACAACTATTGATGATCTTGACATTATCATACACAGAAAAATACCAAGTAATATCAACACTGGTAAGGGACATGATCTTCTGAGACCACCTCAAACAACCATATTCTCCTAGATGATAGGTGACTGTGGCAAGTATGAAATAAACCATTTGTAGAGTAAAGACACACAACAAATAATAGTACCATTTCCTTTAGAAATCATATGTTGGATAGAGAAATAAGTATCTCCAAGCAAAGACGGAACACGATTCCTAATCAAGAAGATCTGAATAGCATTAATATCAACGAAGTTGTCAATGTTAGGGAACAAGACCAGTCCATAGATAGGTAAAGCCAAGATAGCCTCAAAATCCATCATACTACCAGCACTAGCAAAAGTAGAAGTTATCTCAATCAGGAACTTAGAAGTCAACCCTTGAATGCCTCCTTAACAATAAGATTGGTGTCTATATCAGATTTCTTCAAATGAATAGCTGCAACAATAACTTGTGACTTGGGAACCTCCTCCAAGGTAGGAAAAAGATGATAGTATGGAAATGTGAAGCACCAGTAGATAGGATCATAAAACTATACAAGAGTATTAAGAGTTATGTCTTCAATGTTGGTAGAGAGAATAAACAGAAGTCTTGCATGAAAAGATTTGAAATCTACACGATTGACCTCCGAGGTTGCTAGCTTTCTCAAATCTTTGAGATTTGGAGCTCTGAAATTTTAATTTTTAGCGTTTCTCCTTCCAATATCCATAATCACAATATATGCAATGCTTGCAAAGAATATCTCTAAGTTCCTTGAAAATTGAGTGAAATAAGATGTTCCTGAATGCACGAGTGCATGATTATGCTACAATCACAAACAAGATCACTGTTGGATTTGTAATACAAGGGGGATTTTTGTCATCGTCTCCACAGGGATTGTTCTGATATGGGATGCTTGTCATTCAATAGTTTACCGTTCTAAGAAAAAGGATTTTCAAAGTTTGTTTCATAAATTGTCACGATTTAGTAGCAAAGCTTTTAAATTCTGAAGTTTGATTAACAAAGTATATTAAAAGTAGTTTTCATCTACCTTAACTAATACATATTCTTTTAATCCTACATGTGAACATAGATCCAATTAATATCATCGCATATTCTCTCAATACCGTCTATGTCTAGAGCGGTGTCATGAGAAATATATATTCATCGCTACACCATCTCTCCATATAACAACCAATATAGTAAGCTTTAAGTTCAAAACAAAGCAATTATCAACCATAGACCGATCTCTTCAATCTATAAATTGATAGATGAACATTTTAGGTTAAGTTCCATAAAATCTATGTCTATAGATTTACAAAGAAAGAATGGATCATTAAGACCAAAAATATTCATCATATGTTAATCATCACTTGTTCATATACATGGCTAATCAAAAGAAATACATAAAGCTAAGGTAGACTACCTCTACCTTTGATACAAAGGAAATTAGCTACCTATAACCATGGTAGCTTGCGATTTTATCTTCTATTTGTAAAAAATCACTCTGTGGTGAAGAAATGTAGAAAATATGGGTTTCTATGGGAAAATATGGTTATGCTCCCAAGAAAGTGTGAAAAGTACATATATAGTACTTCCAAAATCTTTCAAGTTCTCCTAGTGAATACCACTTTATGGAACCTGAAGTGCCTCTGAAAAGTTAAACCGCCCTTAGGAAATATCTTAGTTTGCCTAGCAAACACTTCTTCGCCCAGATGTAGTTGCACAATAACACACAAATCAAATCAGCCAAATGTATTTGCACATAATTGAAAAATAACATGGAAATTTGGAATAAATCCATTGAAACATAGCAAATGAGTTGAAACATGCAAAGAAATATGGATCAAAATAAGACATGTTTTACATTTGACAAACTCTCCCCAACTAGATGTTTGCTTGTCCTCAAGCAAAATATGTCTCTCATTGAAAACAAGAGGATTTTATCAAGCATTTAATTCACCCAAGAATGGATTTATGGCTCAAATTAAACATACAAATGCGCACAGGCAATGTTCACCACTTCCTAGAATCGAACAATGGTAAATAATTTAGTTCTTAAACAAATATCATGCAATGTTTCAAATAACAACAAAATTCTCATGCTTGAATCACTATACCACTCCAATTCAAAATAAGAATGAAGAAATTAATCAGATGAGTGTCCTTAACTTCGGGTTGAGCCGGCCTTCAGGCTCGATGCCTATTGTTTCAATAGATGCCTGATGGTGATATCAGATAATCCTTCCGACTTAGTGTCATTGCCTGTGCGTTAGTAGATGTTTCCTTCGACTGCGTGTCAATGCTTTCTGGTTGGTGATCAGTTAGTTTGTTGCCGTTGCGACTATTAGATTCCATTATTTCCAAAGATTTTTGTCCCTAGGAGGGTTTGCAGTTCTATTTCTGCGGTTGGCAAATTTCTGGGTTCTTTAATATTCAACCGTCTTTTACCTTGATTGTTTGAAAGCCGTTCACTTTTCACCCAGTCAGGTCCAAGTCGCTTGAATAGGGGCAGCTGTTGTACCCCAAAATTTGCCCAACCTTTTCCTTTACTTGGCTTATGTTTCATTTCATTCTTTAGCATTTACATCTGCATAACATTGTCTTTTGCAGGGGGTCAAGGGAGGTGTGCCATTCAAGAGAAGGTTATCAAGGGTATCAAGCTCAAGCAAGAGTGGTTACTCAGCTTATCAAATGCTTATACTTATCAGAAGGTAGTCAAAGCTCTTTGAGAAAGAAGATTAACAAGTGTTGCTTACCTCCTATCTTAGGGGTCAATTGAAGATCATCAGGGGTTCTCAAGGCCATGGTTATGGAGGAGAGATGTTTGAGAATCTCATTGAGTGCTTTTGAAGTCATTGATGAGCTTATCTAAGTGTTCATTTCACTTGCAAGAGGTTGCAGTCAAAGTTTGTGCATCTAGGGTTTCATCTGCTTAGTGCAAAGTCAACTGAGGACTTAAAGGAGTTTGACACTTGGTTCTAAGTCACTAGAGTCATGAGAAGTCACACTGAGACATCTAGGATGTTATTTCAAGTTCAAATCAAGAAGAATCAAGAGTCTAAGGAGTTACTAAATTAGGGTTTCAGAGGGTTCCAGTGTAAAATCCCTTGTTTAGTGCCTAACTTCAAGACCACGTATCTAAAGATACAAGTTCAATCTCATTTAATTATAAACATGAGACTTATTGGGCATGTTATTATCTTTCTTTTGAGTACTAGAAATCATCCATTGGGTTTGTGTAACTCAAGTTATGATGCCATCAAGTTATGGGTCTCAGATGAACATATTTTTCAGTCAGCAAAAGTCAACTCACTTCCAAGGCACTTTCGACCTAGAATCATGTTTCTTCTCAACTTTTGATGAACATGAAAGTTATTCCTCATGATCTTAGATTTCCAAAAAGTCCTAGAAGTCCTTCATATCACTTGTCGAACTCAAGTTATGAAGCTTGCAAGGCAGGGGTATTTTAGGAAACTTTGATTATAGGTCATTTTGATTATGGGTCATTTACATACACTTGTGCACTTCAAATGAAACTTTCACCAACATGAAATTTGCTCCAAATGACCTAAATTTCATCATGAAACTCAATATTGGCATGAATTATGAGTGGTTATGAACATTGGTGAAGAAATTTCAAGTAAAAATGAGCTTTAAATCATGAATTCAATTGATCAAGTTTTAGGACTTTTTCATACCATGTTTTGATTCAAAATTGTTCACAATGTCTAAATAAGTGAAATGCACAAAATAGTTTTGGTCATGAGTAGCAAAAACACATGGAAATAAAGCTTGCTTCAAGAAAAAGTTTCACATCCAAACTTGCTAAATGGATCACAATCAAGCCCAATTCCAATCGACATGTGTAATTCAAAGTCTCAACTGAAGAATGGAGCCAAATTCATGTGTGTAAACAACCATATTCACGTGTGCATGAGCACATGCCGTTTTTGGGCATTTTTACAAATCAGCCAAACCAAGCCTCATTGGGCCTCCAATTCACTCACATATCCATGATATAAAAGTTCAAAATTAAAATTGAGAGCTCAGAAGGTGAAATTCGTGGAGAGAGCTCAGAGTTCAAGTTTGGAAAGTGGAGAGAAATTTGAAAATCGTGAATTAAGATCCAAGCCATTTCAAAGCAAATTGAAGCAATCTTCTTCTTCCTTGAGCTTAGTGGAGTGGATCTGCACCTTTTGAACCAAGGGATCAAGCTGTAGAAGCACCAACAGAGTGTCTTCGTTAGGGAATCTTCAATTCCATATTTCTCTCATGTTAGGCACTGAACCTAGGTCATTTTGGTCGCATCTGAAGCCCTACACCATGTAGGCAATGCTTGCATGCTTAATTGCTATGTTTGATGAGATTTTCAGTTGAGCACTTGAATCTTTCACCGTTCGATTCTCTCTGTTTAAGCATGATTAATGAAAACGAGCACTGGATTTGGATAGTACATGACTTTAGCTTCAATTTGGTATAGGATTTGCTAAGCTTTGGTGAGTTTTGGAACCCTGAACTCCGGCCACCTCGCTGGAGAAGAAGACCGGAGCTAGGGCTCCGACATCTGGTTCAAACTCAGGCCAAGCTGAGTTGTCCATGCTTGACCTGTTGACCATGCTTGATGTGTGGTTAGGATTTGTTTTGACCTGCGTGCGTGGAGATTGACTTGCTAGGCCAATTAATGAAATGCATCGTTTCATTTTGGCTGAATGTTTTGGGCTCTTAATGCTATGCGCACCCCCTGTTGGATCCAGCCCAATGGTTTTCACTTGATTTGTTGCTATTTGCACCTTTTGAGTTTATTTATTTTTATTTTATTTTATTTGTTTTCTGTTTTGATTTTAATCAATTAAACATAGTTCCAATCATTTAAAAATTCCACCAAAAATATTTTCTGACACTTTAGTGTGTTATTTAATTTTTGATATTTTTTAATTTCATTTTTATTTTATTTTTCAATTAAAATGGAATTAAATGATTGGAAGGGTTTTTGAATTGATTTCTCATGTGTATTCATTTGTTCTTGCTTGTTCTTGATCAATTTTAAGCACATATGAATGAGGTTTTTTCCTTATCTTGTTGATGAGTTGAGATGCCTTTGAGGCTGTTTTAGGTCAAGGTTTGACCTACTTTTGGTTGAATTTTATGAGCTTCTTTTTGACCCTCGACAACCCTCCTTCAAAATGGAGCACCCTAGTGGATCAACTCCTTTGGTGATGTTTTGAATGGACTTTGGTTGAGTTATTTTGGCCTCTGGTTGCCAACATCTTTAAGTGCTTTGTGCATTTTATTTGGATGTATTTGAACTATTTTCCTGTTTTGGTGTACCTTGCAAGTCAAGCGACTCCTAAGGATGGTTCACATACACACTTGACCTAGTTTTGATGGGAAATGACCCTTGTGGATCCCATGTGCTTCCAACTCTTTTTGATTCACATTCCTAACATGATGAGGTGGTTGGTTGCCAATTTTTAGGTCATACACTTGTTTGGTTCTTATTACAAGTTGCATTAGTTTGAGGCTTTCCATTTAGTGTTGAATGTTGAAAGTGTTTAGAACCTAGGTTCTTTACCATGCCTTATCTTGCAACTTACTTTGGTTTGCTTCTTGAATTTTCCTATCCTCTTATCTTGTTCTCACTTTTGTCCTAGGACTTTGGAGACTCATCCAAGTTGATTAGGTGCCTCTTGGTCGCACTTTGAGTTTGACTTGGATGAGAGGCCATTTTGAGAACTTCTTTTGTTCTTTCCTTGCATGATCATGGTGATGCCTTTGGTTGAGTTTCACTTTTGTGTTGCTTGCTGCCGAAGCCTTATCTCCCATCCTTATCTTGATCATGTTTTCTCTTCTTGTTTGTTTTCTTTGCCTTGGTTAGTGATTGATGTACAAGGGGTTGTAGGAATCCTATTTCTCCCACTTCATCTTACTTTTGGCTTGAACTTGTTTAAGTTCTTTGGTTTGCTTTTCCTTTTTGGTTTGCATATTCTTGATTGCATATAAGAGGTTGAGATGTGCTTGTGGTGGTTGTTACCCCACACTTTGTTTCTCCCTCATCATCTTTGTCTTGCATTGCATGTTTGCATCTTCTTTCTTCTTTCACTTATGCTTTCTTCTTCTTTCTTCCTTTGCCCTGTTCCCTCAGGACCTCTAATCTTTCTTGTTCAAGATTGATTATGATAGACATTAGGTTTGAACCCATACATGATAACATTAGGGTAGCTCCCCCTTTTCATCCCAATCATAGGTGCACATTGCATGATAACATTAGGTTGAGTTTAGTCTCCCTTTTAGAGTGTGACTTCTCTTCTCATCTCAAAACACTTTCAAGACACTTAATAAAGGATAATGAATGTTGTACGCTACGAGTCTTAATTATTTGGTAAATGATGATTGGGGGGCCTCCTTTCAATTGTCTAGAGTGTTTAGCGTATGTCCTTTGGACGATATGCGACGCATTCGCTCCTAAGTCATAGTCTTTAGTGCAACATGAATTACAAACCAAATTCAATTCACTTCTTCTTAAAAGACTTCAGAAACAAACATCAAATAGTTTTATCCTTCGGGATTAATTGGAAACCTTTTTCATAAAGAAAATTTTGTTAACTCTTGGTTCTACCGCAAACAGGTAAAGCCTAAGTCTCCAATGGTCGAACTGCATACACCTAACTGCTAGAACTAAGTTTTAACCCTACTCGGGTTAAACACTTGAACCAACCTGTGGTCTTGTTAGCCCGAACTATGTTTTCTTTGATTTCTCGTACCAGACGAGGATACGTAGGCACAAGACAACGATGTCTTGGCGAGCAACCTTCCCCACCTTTCACCCGTAGTTTTCCGAACTACATTGACTCTGACTTTCCCATTGCACGAGGGAGTACGTAGGCATAGAGCGGCGATGCTCTATCGAGTCTCTTTTCTTTTTCTTTTGTCCTTGTGGCCTGTAGCGTAGATAGATAAACACTCTTTTAGATAGATAACAAGCTTGGATCCCGTCGAGTACGATAAACGTGAGGGTGCTAATACCTTCCCTTTGCGTAACCGACTCTCGAACCCAAGATTTGGTTGCGATGACCTGTCTTTTCCCTTTTCGTTATGGTTTTCTATGATTGTTTCCTTTCCCTCTTTCGGGATAAATAACGAACGATGGCGAGCCATCTATCTTTGCCGACCCCTTTTTGCAGCGATGCGACAGATATCGTATTTGACATTATAATCTTTTAACAACCAACTTAAATTGGAGCAACATCTTCCTTAGAAATATGCTTAGTCCCAAATTAAACTCTTGCTAATCCAAAAGGACAATATTGTTTTTCAAAAAAAACCATCCTTAACAAATTAGGGCACACATGGAGGAAACAACACAGGATCCCAACAAGAACAACACAGTGGTAACAAAAATAAACTCCCTCTGAATTACATAGCTTAGGAATTCAACAAGGTGTAGTTGAACAACTAAAACACAATATTAAGACATCTAGTCAGACATCTCAAATCAACCAGAAGGAAAACTCCTTCTGAAGATCACAACCTACTGCAGAGAAAAATAAACTCTCCCAGACAATAAACATCATTGTTCTTCAAGGACATACACATGCAATCATGAACTGTCCCAGATCACATATCAGATGCACATGCGCAATAGAAAAATAGGCATAAAAACATTTAAGAGAAACCAGAGTTCTCCAAAAACACTTTAGACAGGCAAGACGTCATGTACATCTGAATAGACATCATGCACACAAACCACATCAGTAGAAGTACATTTCCTCTTCATCTAAAATGATGTCAGAACATGGCATCCTAGCACCACCAAATATCACATAGAAATGTAGAGATCATTTCCATGCTAAACATCATAGAAATCATAAACAAAAAACAAGAGAAACCATGGTTCTCCAAAACATCAGGAATGTCATTCTGCACTACACAACATATCCTTCCTTTCAGCACTATCAAAGCCACAGTCACCACCATATTTGGCCAATAACTATGTTTCAAAAAACACCAGAATTCAATATTTCAATTAGGAAATTATTGGTGACAACAACCTTCACATGTTTAGCTCCCATGTATAATCTGCTTCATTTTCTGGAAAATTAATCTGCTACGATGATGTTCCAAGATTTGCTTGGAAATTAGACCCTTGTGTCGCTACTGCGAAAATCGGCGCCGACTATGACAGAAGAGTCACCACCGTGCGTTATTTATCCCACAAGAGGGAAAGGAAACACTCAGAGTTAATCTAACGCAAAGAGGGAAAGGAATGGTCATCGCAACCAAATCCTGGATTCGGGAGTCGGTTACGCAAGGGGAAGGTATTAGCACCCCTCACGTCCGTCGTACTTGACGGGATCCACGCTTGTTTTCTGTCTAAGGGTGTGTTTATCTATCTACTCTAAAGGTCTGGGTTAAAAAGAAAAGAAAATGACTCGGCAAAGTATCGCACTTTATGCCTATGTATTCCCGTCTGGAACGAGAAATCAGAGTCAACGTAGTTCGCCTAACTACGGGTTAAAGGGGGGAAGGTTGCTCGCCGAGATGTCGCATCTCGTGCCTACGTACTTTCATACGGCATGAAAGATCAGAGCAAACGTAGTTCGGGCTACGGAAGACACAAGTTTGTTTGACAGTTTTTTATCTCCTTATGAAAGGGTTTTCCTGATTAAAGGTCCAAGAGGACAAAAACAGAGTTTGAATGTTTGTTTGAGTTTTTTTACGAAAGAAATGTTTTTTAATATGTTTGCAATCTCAGTCGCACTAGAGACTATGACCCAGGAGTGAACGCTTCGTATGTCACCCAAAGGGTACCACACTAACATCCAGATTACTGGAGAGAGACCCTCCACCAACCTTTTCCCAGATAGCTTAAGGCTCGTAACATACGACTTCAATTAACCTTATTACTGTGTTTTTGAATTGTTTTGAGATGAGAAGAGAAAGACACCCTAAAACTATGGGTGAAAGGGAATCTACCTACAGTTATCATGCATGGGTCAAAACCTAATGTCTGTCATAATTCCCTCTTGCACAAAGGAAATCAAAGATCCTAAGGGAAAACAGCAAAAGAAAGCAAGCAGTAAACAATAAACAGTAAAATGCATGCTATGCAACAGTACAAGCGAGGCAAGGGAGTCCGGCTCAACCTCAAACCTAAGAAAATAACAGGCAAGAGGAGACAAGCTCCACCTCAAACCTAGAGGTAATCAACACAAGCAAACAGACAATACAACAAAAGAAAAGAAACAGAGAAAGCAGCCCAAGCAACAGCAACAGTCTTCAGCAGACAGCAACTTCAATACTCAACAACAACTCTAAACAGCAAATCCTCTTGACATCAAAGTTGACAGCAAAAAGTCTTCATCTTCAAGTTAGCTCCTATCTTCAAGCTCCATCAAACTTAATCTTCAAGCTCTAGCAAGCACACTCCAAGCAAAGGATTAATCACCAAGATCAAGGTTGCAATGTTGAGGACCAAATGAAAACCAAAGGAAATCATCAAGTACCAACATTGAAATGGAAAGGCATCCTCAAAGTTCTACTCAACTATGGGCATACCACACATCCCTCCAAAGGATATATGGAGTTTCCCTAGGAGGACTTTACATCATTGGATAGAATAGAAGCACACAATGCATTCTATGTTTGATGAAAGAATCAAAACTAGTCCTAATGGCTCTTCCTAAAAACCTAATTTCCTAAGCTCCTAAAAAGCTCCTAAAAGAAAAGAAAACTTCAACTCCAAGCTCCAATCTTCAAGCCACAGCAGCTACACCAAATCTAGTAGACCTCCCAAGAAGGAATCCAAGTAAATCCAGCTCCAAAGTCACCAACAAGACCAAACAAACAAGAACACTAAAACTAGAACACCACAAGCACAAACAACTTGCAAAATACAACTAAAATAGAAAACAAAGTTGTAAAATTCTAATAAAATTCCTAGGGGAACATACATGTTTGAAAAACCTAAGGTTAAAAATTAAAGCCTAATTCAACTTTTAAGTCACCTAAATAATTTCTAAATTGAAGGGTATCAAGGTGATCCACAAGTTTGGGAAGGCTCTAATCTCAACACCTAAAACAGAACCTAAATTTGTTCTAAAATTCTAACAAAAATTCTAAATGAACATGAATATCTACCATAAAACATACTAAAAAATCAAAGCCAGATTCAACACCAATTGGAAGAACAAAATTCAACAAGGCAGATGATCAAATATGCAAATATTAAAGAATTAAACAAAATAAGGAAAATCAAATTAAATTGAAAAATGCATGAAAATGCATTTTATTGATTACATAAAATCACAAATTCTCTCAAGATCATGGAGATATTTTTGAAATAATTTTTGGATCAAAATTGAATTTATTGTGATTTTTTGAATCAATAATGCATTTAAAATAAACAAAATGGAATAAAAGAAATACAATTGCTGAAAATAAACACACGCCCTTGGATACGTTGACAAGTCCACTAATCCAAGCATCCACACGCTGCCAGCACATTAAGTTGAACGACCGCGTTTTGGATTCAAAATCTCCATTCTCAGATTATAACATATCCGTTGGATCTGGTGGTTGGTCTTTGGTCAAAGGCAGATCTGATGGCTTAGGAGTCATCTTCCTCACTTCTAAGGCTGGCCAGATGGAGAACATGTGTGGTGGCCGGAGAAGACTCCGATTGTCTTCTCCGGCGAGGCAATGGTTACAGGTGATCAAAAATTCCAAACCTTATACCAATCTCACTCAAAATTTCATCAGGATCTCAAATCTCCTACTCAAATTATCCAACTCTCAATAGATTTTAAAACACGAAGCAATGTTCAGAAATAGCATCCAGATCAAACATCATCAATTGCCAAATTAAAACCATAGAAATCATCCTTATGCTACATACATCACTCTGATCTATCTAGATTTCTCTAACTCTCCATGAATCAAGAGATTCGAATCCAAACAGAATTACTATGTCATGATCAACCATCATCAAATGTCTCCAAATTGATCCTAAAACGATCTACATCTTGCCTAGATCCTAACCACAAGTTCAAATCTAACTACATCATGCTAATTCATGTGGAATTTTGAAAGTTACTAACCTGTTGTAGATCTAGTAACAGAGGCACTTGGAGCTTGATTCTCCCTTCAAAACTCTCCAGATACGTTCAATGATGCACTAGGAAGAGTTTGCAACCTTCAATTTGCACTGAATTGGCTTGGAACTCAAAACACGATTTCACTTGCTTCTCTTGAAAACTCAACGGCAACTTCAGCTTTCTGGCACGAAAATGGTTTCAAAATTGATCTGAAATCAATCCAATGAATATATAGAATGTTTCCATGGGCTTTTGAATTCAATTTGAGGCCCAATCCAGCCAATTGCATTTTCTGATTTTCCTTCACATGTGCAATGTAATAGTCACGAATTGGCCATGTAAACTATTCTAGAATCTTCCCTTTCACTTTCAAATTGCCTTGTGAATGTATTCAGACCAAAAGGAGCACTTGAAATGCCTTGGTGAAGAATTTGGATGTGTAACTTGCATTTGAAGTAACCAAATGATAACTTGTAAAACTTGACCTAAACTCCAAATTCTGCTAATGCCAAAATGCTTATAATTCAATTTCCATTCAAAAAATGTAGCTACTTGACATGTTTTGGTCATTCTATTCAAAAAATCAATTTTCCCTCCTTAATCCATTTGAAAATCTTCCTTATTCAAACCATTTAAAACCAAGTCTTGCTATGAGCCCAATAAATCCATCATGACTTCTTGGTTAGCCTAAAAACCCCATTTTGAACAACTTTCATGTTGAACAAAAATCCATTTGACAAGTGCAAGTTGGAGATTTTGACCTATGATTGGAAAATGACCTATAATCTCACTTTCCCAAAATACCCCTGACTTGTAAACCTCATAATTTGAGTTCTACAAATCAGATGGAAGACTTCTAGTACAATTTAGAAAGCTAAGATCATGAGGAACAACTTCCATGTTGGCCAAAATTCCAGGTGAAACATCCTTCTAGGTCAAAAATAGCTTTGAAGTCATATGATTTTCACAGACAAATTTCAGAAGCATTTGAGGACTTGTAACTTGTCTGGGTCATAACTTGAGTTCTATAAATCCCCTTGAGGACTTCTAGTACTCAAATTAAAGGTATTGAGATTCTCTACAAGTTTCATATCGGCCAAAGATCCATTTGAAACTTTTATCTTGACTTATGTGGTCTTGAAGTTAGGCACTAAACAGGGAATTTTGCACTGAAACCCTAATTTAGCAACTTCCCACACTCTTGACTTTTCTTGATTTGATCTTGGCACAACATCACAAGTGTCTTAACATATAATTTCATGAACTCCATGACCAAAAAGTAGTCTTTGATACTCTTCAATTGCACAGTTGACCTAGAATTGATCCAGATGAAACCCTAATTGCTTGCACCTCAACTGTAGCTCTTGCATTTGACACAATGACTTGATTAAACTCTCCCATGGCCCTCTAGGAATTCTATGAGCTCCATACACATCCTCTTATCACATTCACCACTTCACAACCCTTTGATGGTCTTCAGCTGATCCTCAAGTTAGGAGAAGATTCACACTCAAACATCTAAATCCTTAGGCACTCAAACCACCTTCTGATGACTTTGGCAACTTCTCAATCTTGAATGAGACCTCTTTCTAGGCTTCTCTTGATAAGAATCACACTTGATCCCCTACTATATGAATGATACCATGACATGCAAATGATATAACTATGCAAATGTTAATGCAAATGAAACATAAACCAGGTAAGAAAAGGTTGGGAAAATTTTGGGGTACAACAACTGCCCCTATTCAAACGGCTTGGACCCAACTGGGTGAAGAGCGAACGACCTTCAAAAAATCTAGGTAGAAGATGGTTGAATACCAAGAAACCCGGAAATTTGCCAACCACAGAAATAAGCTGCGGAAACTGCTTGGGGAACAACATCTGTTGCGCTGAACCCAGTTGTTACGACAACAACTGATCAATCATCTGACAAAACTTTGGATTTCAACATTAACCCCCTGTGTGATGCCACAGGCATCAAATTAACTTTGCAAGAAACACCTCCGTCCACAACTGAATTAAACTTTGTCAACACGAGGAGAGACTCCATCAACACGGGTACAATTTCGTCCATAATTGGAATAACGATCTCTGTCAATCACAGGTAATGACTCCGTCAACACGGACACTAATCATTGTTAACTTTACTGGGGACAACTCCGTCGATCACGGGTAACGATTACCGTCATCACGGATAACAATCACTGTCAACACAGGTACAATTCCATCAATACGAATAACAATCACCGCCAGCACGGGGAAACAATTCCGTCAACACGGATAACAATCACTGTCAACACAGGTACGATCCGTCAACACGGATAACAATCTCTGTCAACACAGGCGCAATCTCTGTCCATCACAGGTAACAATCTCTGTCAACACAGGCGCAATCTTCGTCCATCACAGGTACGATTCCGTCAACACGGATAACAAACTCTGTCCATCACAGGTAACCATTCCGTCAACACGGATAACAATCACCGTCAGCACGGGGAAACTATTCCGTCAACACGGATAACAATCACTGTCAACACAGGTAAGATCCGTCAACACGGATAACAATCTCTATCAACACAGGCGCAATCTCTGTCCATCACAGGTAACAATCTCTGTCAACACAGGTGCAATCTCCGTCCATCACAGGTACGATTCCGTCAACACAGATAACAATCACCGTCAGCACGGGGAAACTATTTCGTCAACACGGATAATAACCACTGTCAACATAGGTATAATCTCTGTCCATCATAGGTACAATCTCTGTCCATCACAGGTAACCATTCCGTCAACACAGATACATTTGAAGAATACTTTGCTGGGGAATATGAGAAACTTAACCAAACACTCTGTGTGGAAAAAATTCACCGGGGAAATCACTAATAACAACTCCGAAAGTTTGAGCCGGGAAATCTTTTAATGCTGACGTAACAACAAATCCGGGGAGAATCTCGCTAGGGACGAAGAGAAACTTAACTAAGCAACTCTGTTAGGGGATGAACGTTATCATCTCCTATCTCACGCTGAGAATTTGAATATCTAGAAATCCTTCTGAGCAAGAATCTCACTCCTCTGCAAGGGATAACACCTGAAACCAACCTGGCTTATGTTTCAAAATGCGTATGTTTGACAATGATGCAATGTTCCATACGGCATGGAAATGCTACGCCTTTAGGTAGACGCAAATATGATGATATATGAAAATGCAAGGAGGTGCTCCAGCAAAATAAATGCTGAAGACAAAACCAAATCTGCTGGGGATAGCCAGGTATCACAGACATATTCCAACAAAATAAATGCTGGAACGGCGCAACCAACTCCGCTGGGGATAACCATCCTGCTGGGGATAACCCACAAGCTTGAAATTACGAATTCTGTTGGGGATGTTCGTCCTGTCGGAGGAAAAACAACCTGCTGGGGAGAAGGAGAAACAATCCTGTGCGGGGATAATCCTTCTGAACCGAAGATGATTTGGTTATACTCTGCGGGAGTTACCCATGCTGGGAATGGAGTGTGCACATACTCACTGCTGGGAATGCACTTTCCGTTGGGGACATCAAGATCCACTGAAGATACTCTCTGAGTAGCTTTCTTGGGGAATACTCTTCTGGGGATGACAACCCACATCCGATAGGGATATTTACCATCTCAACTACCTCTGGGATAAGATGTGACTTCCATCTACTGAGGAGTGATACCATCACTATGTCACAGGACTCCGGCTGGGGAACACAACTTCCCGCCTGTTTGCTCCAAAGGTGAGAATCCTGCAAAACACAAACGAGACAAAACAAATCTATACAACAAGATCTATCCCGGTTAGCATTCGTGACATTCATTCAGTCAACTCGAAGTTTTAGCAATTATTGGCAAGGGCCAGCAAGTTTATGTACATGCAAGTTCATCAAAAACATCGGCGTTTTTCTCAAACAAAACAGCAAAGAACAAGCATCAAATACTGAATAACATGCTTTATTGATAACGGGCCTGTAAATAGGTGAAATTTTGTACACTGGATGCAACTCTTGAAAAGAGGAAGTTACGCACAAACAAAATACAAATATCACAGAAGTACAAAGAAAATTTGTATACATGTCGGCAACGTAGTACAAATGAACACCATGAGCTGATCCTCCTATGACTCGCCTGACTCTGACGCTTTCCCGATACCCGATCTTCGGAAGAGATTGTTTCGGATATACGACCCTCAGGTACTCCCAAACACTAAGCAACGCAGAATCAAACTCGGACCGCAGTCATTTGCTTTTTCAAATCCCTAACTTTTGCGTGAACCGCCTTTTGCGGGTTTTTAATTCACCAGGATACCCTTTTTTGCCGAAGTTGCCCTTTTCAGGTTTTCAACTTCGCGGGTGTACATCTTTTTTCAATTTTATCCCTAACTTTTGCCCGAACCTTTTATTCCTTTTTTATGGTTCGCCGGGATGCCCCATTTTTGCCTGGACTCTCTTTTTCTGTCCAGCGGGTCTCTTTAAGCAAAGTATTTTTTAACTGCGTCCGAGTTCACAGGGGATGTAAAATCCTCACCATCCATGGTGGACAACAGTAAGGCTCCTCCAGAGAAAACCTTTCTAACGACATATGGACCTTCATAGTTGGGAGTCCATTTGCCCCTGTGATCTGATTGTGGTGGGAGAATCTTATTCAGCACAAGATCGCCCGTCTGAAAGCTTCGAGGACACACCTTTTTATCATAAGCTTTCTTCATCCGTCTCTGATACAGCCGACCATATGCTAGAGAAGTCAGTCTCTTCTCATCCATTAAACTGAGCTGATTCAATCTATCTTTCACCCATTCTGCCTCATCAAGTTGGACATCACGCAAAACCCTCAGAGAAGGAATCTCAACCTCCAATGGTAGGACAACCTCCATACCATATACCAATGAAAAAGGAGTCGCCCCGGTTGATGTGCGTACCGTCGTACGATAACCGTGCAAAGTAAAAGGCAACATCTCATGCCAGTCCTTGTAGGTCACAACCATCTTCTGAACGATCTTCTTTATGTTTTTATTGGCCGTTTCAACAGCGCCATTCATTTTGGACCGATAAGGAGAAGAGTTGTGATGTTCAATCTTGAAACTCTGGCACAATTCCTTCATCATCTTGTTATTCAAATTCGAACCGTTGTCGGTGATAATCCGCTCCGGGATTCCATATCTGCAGATAATATCTTTCTTGATAAATCTGGCCACCACCTACTTGGTAACATTAGCATACGATGCCGCTTCAACCCATTTGGTGAAGTAATCAATAGCTACCAAGATGAAACGATGTCCGTTGGATGCCGTGGGCTCAATTTTTCCAATCACATCAATTCCCCACATGGAAAAAGGCCAAGGTGATGACATAACATTCAGAGGGCTCGGAGGCACATGAATCTTTTCAGCATAAATCTGGCATTTATGACACCTCTTTGCAAACTTGAAACAATCTTTTTCCATTGTCAGCCAGTAGTAACCTGCTCTTAATAACTTTCTCGTCATTGCATGTCCGTCGACATGCGTGCCAAACGTACCCTCGTGGATTTCTTCCATGAGCAACTTAGCTTCTTTCTCGTCCACACACCGCAACAACACCAAGTCGTGGTTTCTCTTGTATAAAACACCATCCGGATTCAGATAGAAATTGCCAGCCAATCTCCTAAGAGTCTTCTGATCACGACTGGATGCCCCAGCCGAATACTCTTGGTTCTTTAGGAAATTCTGGATATCATAATACCACGGTTTGCCATCGGAAGCTTCCTCAATAGTGAATATGAAAGCGGGCCTATCAAGGCGAGAGATAACTATCCTGGGAGCCTCATTCCAGAAGTTAACCTTATACATCGAAGACAACGTCGCGAGAGCGTCTGCCATCTAATTTTCTGCTCGTGGTACATGGTGCAGTTCCACCTTGTCAAAAAAAGGTAACAACCTCCTTGCATAATTCATATAGGGTATCAGATTGGGCTGACGAGTCTCCCACTCTCCCTTGATCTGGTTAACAACTAGAGCAGAGTCTCCGTACACATCAAGATTTTTAATTCTCAGATCAATAGCTTCTTCGAGCCCCATAATGCATGCTTCATATTCGGCCTCATTGTTGGTAACTGGAAAGGTCAATCTGGCGGTAAATGGGATGTGCGACCCATGGGGAGTATTAATGATTGCCCCTATTCCACTTCCATATGAATTAACGACATCGTCAAATATCAATTGCCATTTGGAACCCAGCTCTGGACCTTCATCCGGCAACGGCTCCTCACAATCCTTCATTTTTAAGTACATGATATCCTCGTCAGGAAAATCAAAACTCATCGACTGGTAATCATCAATTGGCTGCTCAGCTAGGTATTCTGACAAAACACTACCTTTAATAGCCTTTTGAGAAACGTACTGAATATCGTATTCTGTCAATACCATTTGCCACCGGGCAATTCTTCTGGAAAGTGCTTGCTTTTCAAACACGTATTTGATTGGATCCATCTTTGAAATTAGCATGGTTTTATGATTGAGCATGTATTGCCTCAAACGTTTGGCAGCCCAGGGTAACGCTCAACACGTTTTTTCGAGCATTGAGTAACGGGACTCACAGTCTGTGAACTTTTTACTCAAGTAGTAAATCGCATGCTCTTTGCGTCCGGTCTCGTCATGTTGACCGAGAACACAACCCATACTTTTCTCAAGAACCGTCAAATACATAATCAATGGTCTCCCGGCTACTGGGGGTATCAATATTGGAGGTTCCTGCAAATATTCTTTTATTTTTTCAAACGCCCTTTGACAATCTTCATTCCAGGTCACAGCCTGATCTTTTTTCAATAACTTGAATAATGGCTCGCACGTGGCTGTTAGATGAGATATGAACCGGGCAATGTAGTTCAATCTCCCTAAAACGCCACGAACTTCTTTTTCTGTTTTTGGCATTGGCATTTCTTGTATTGCTTTTATCTTAGTAGGATCAACCTCAATTCCTTTTTCGCTCACAATAAACCCCAATAGCTTACCAGATCTCACCCCGAAGGTGCACTTGTTAGGATTCAGTCTCAGCCTGAATTTCCGAAGCCTCTTGAACAATTTCAGAAGATTGACCAGATGCTCTTCCTCCGTCTGGGATTTGGCAATCATATCATCAACGTAGACTTCGATCTCTTTATGCATCATGTCATGAAAGAGTGTTGTCATAGCTCGCTGATATGTTGCCCACGGGGTAATAAAAGTTATTTTCTCCATATCATCCGACGCCATCTTTATCTGATTATAGCCTGAAAAGCCGTCCATGAAGGAAAACATGGAGAATTGAGCGGTGTTGTCGACTAGCACATCAATATGAGGAAGCGGAAAGTCGTCTTTTAGGCTCGCCTTATTCAAATCTCGATAGTCCACACACATCCGCACCTTACCATCTTTCTTTGGTACAGATACTATATTGGCGACCCATGAGGGATAAGTTGTGACAGCTAGGAAACCGGCGTCCCACTGTTTTTGAACTTCCTCCTTAATTTTCACAGCCATATCTGGTCGAGTTCTTCTGAGTTTTTGCTTAACCGGCGGACATTCCTCGCGCAATGGCAGACGGTGAACCACCATATCAGTATCCAACCTAGGCATGTCTTCGTAAGACCAAGCAAAGATATCACTATACTCCCGCAGCATCTCAATAAACCTTTGCTTGATATCACTTTGTGTTGCACCCTAAAATTTGCTCAACCTATTTCACCTGGTTTATGTTTCAATTACATTAACATTTGCATATAAAGTCATGTACATAGTCTAACCATCTGCATAGCATAGCATAGCAAGTCATCCAACAAGGGACCAAGTACTATTCTCATCTCTATGAGCCTATCAAGAGGTTATTATTCAAATTCAAGCATATCCAAGTCATCAGAAAGAAATTGAAACCCAGAGAGGTCATTGGACCAAGCAGTGGATCTATCTCCTATCTTGAGGGTATTTGAAGATCATCGAAGAGGTTGTGAGCTGTGAATTGAGCATGGAGGATATATAGACATCATGGAGGACTTAGAGAGTCATTTTTAAAGTGAGACAAGTCATTGATGTGATCCCAAGAGTTGCAGTTGAAGACAGTCCACTAGGGTTTCATCTGGGTCAACCCTAGGTCAAATGATTGTTTGAAAGGCATCAAGGTCTATATGAGAGATGTGGGGTTCATAATTTGACATGTAGATAAGGATGTGGTGTTGTGCCAAGAAGAAATCAAGAGAAATCAAGAAGAAGAGGAGTTTCTAAATTAGGGTTTCTGTGTAAAATCCCCTAATTTAGGTCAAACTTCCAAGCAAGATATGTCAAAATTCAAGCTTCAAATGGATCCTTGGCCAACATGAAACTTGTAGAGGATCTCAATACCTTTAATTTGAGTGGTGGAAGACATTAAGGAGATTTATAAAACTCAAGTTATGGTCCTTGCAAGTTACAGGTCATCTGAGGTATCTGAAATTTTGTCTGTGAAAGTTACTTGTCTTCCAAGCAACTTTTACCCCTCAAGGAGATTTCAAGTGAATTTATGGTCAACATAAGAGTTGTTTCTCATTGTCTTAGATTTCTATAAAGGTATGGTATGCCTTCATATGATTTGTGGAGCTCTACTTATGGTCTTGGCGAGCAAAGGGTATTTTGGTCATTTGAGAATTACAGGTCATTTCAAGCCCATGCCCAAAACGCATACAAGGAAGCTTCAAATGAAAAACTTCACAACATCAAACTTGTTCCAAATGACATTTTGAGTCTAGAAAAGTGATAATGAAAGTTTGGAAAGGCTCATAGCTCAAGGTTTCAAAATTGGTCATTTAAAAGTGAATTTAATGAATGAAAGTGACCTAAAATTGAGATTTTTCATAACATGGCCAAATGGGATGAAATTATAGGTCATTTTGATTGGAAAAAATGTTTTAAGAACATTGGCAAAAGTAGATTTTTGAGTTTAGGGCAAAGTTTGAGAGATACCATTGGTTACTTATGTATGAAGTTAACATAATCAAAATCCAAGGGAATTGTGCACAAGAAGTTTCTACCAAGTTCTAGAGCTTTCTAATTTCATCTATATATTGGGTAGAGTAGCTTCATTCAAGGGTTGGTGATTCATTTTGTTCATAACACATAGTTATACCTCATTCTTCCATTTTGCAAATCCATTTCAAACTCTATCAAACCTTCATCAATTTCCAAAATCCTTGATCCTATCATCATCTACCTTCATTCAAGATCAAGCTTCCATCAAGATTTGGATCAATTGAGGTAGAACTCGTGCTATCCAACTTCATCATCCAAAGTGCAAGAAGAAGTGGTTACAAGAATCCAAGAGGTTTGAGCAGGTTCCATTGCATACAGAACCAAGAAGCAAGCTTATTGATCAATTCCCAAGCATTGCAAGCATTGGATCCAAGGAATTCTGCACCTGTTTCCATCTTTAAACCAGGTTAGTTTTCCTTTCGAATTGGATAGATTTAGTTAGCATGTTAGAGAACTATTAGGTTAGAATGGTTAGGAATGATTAGATGATTGTTTCTGGTGAATTTGAGAGCAATTCATAGAGGTTACCATTGGTGCACCAAAACTGTTAGGGCTTAGAACTCCTAGGATAGGGCTTGATAATATTGGTTAGATAGCTTAAAATGATCAGCAAAGCGTGTAGATTGTGTTAGGGTAAAAGTTAGCAAGAATTGGCAAGGTTGATCTCAGTGTATAATGGTGGAGTCAAGGTGTTCCATCTATCGGGTTTGATTATTGATTGAGTTTCAGAGGAATCCAAGACCATGGCTGTGTAGAGGGGAAGAAGTAGAGCAATTTTGCTCTTTACAGATGTGAATTTCATGGAGGAGCGAGGTCGTATGAGAAGGTGGAAGATTGATTCATAAAGCTGCATGCAGGGTTCATCCATGGTGGAAACCCTAATTCTGTGGGGAAGATAAAGGGGGGACCGTTAGATGGAAATCAAGACTTTGACTGAACCTATGATCCGATGGCTCACGTTTAAAACGAAATTTGGAGGGAGATATTACGCAGCAATATGCTGCGTTTCATTTAATCACTCTGATGGGCTTAAGTTGCCCTTGCTATTCGCACCCTGCTTTCAAGGCCCAAAACCAAATGAACTATTATTTTTACTCTTTGCACCGTTTTTCTTTTTTTTATTTTTGTTGTGTTTTCTGGTTAACTGGGCCCAGACGTGCTTTACTATGCGCGCCCCCCAGTCTGGGCCCATCATATTCTTTTAACTGAATTAAATGCTGATTGCACCCCATCCAAATATAATTCAATTTAATTTCATCCATTTCATTTTAATTCTTTAAAAAATCATAACAAATAGAAAATTGCATATTTTTTAAGGGTTGTTTTTGCATCCTTTTCATATTTTTGTTAAAAAAATTATCATATAAAAAAATTAGCATTTCATTTTATTTTTATGTTTTTAGTATATTTTTCTTTTAAATAGGTTGTAAATAATGTTTAGTTTGATACATGATATTGTTGATTTTAGTTTAGTTAGATGCTTTTACATTTTGGATCCATTCTTTTTAGGGTGATTAAATTAGAACTTTAGCTTGTATATAAAATTTAATTCATGATTTTAGGATTTAATTTTAGATGATTTGTTTAGGTGTGATTAGGAGATTTAAAACTAGGGTTTAGAGATAACATAGGTGTAGTAAATCATTTCTTTTTAGGAGTTGTAGTGTGAATCTTTGGGGTATGGAACTATAGGGGTTATGGGTAGATAATAGATCCCTTAGAAATTACTAGGTTTCCCCTATTATACTATTACTATTAGTATATTGCTTGCATTTGTTTGACTGTGTGGTGTGCCCTCCCTAGGGTTATTTTTTGACGGTGTGGGGTATTGGGTTTGTTTGGGGCTTGGGTTTGAGCTGAAGACTGTGCTGATGAGGCCCATTGGAGATTAAGAGAATGAAGACCAACTTCCAGAGTTGATGAGGAGTATCTCTTGCTGGCAGCTGTTGAAGGTTATAGGGTTTAGGAGCTAGGCAGAGCTCTAGAGTAGAAAACTTGATTCACAAACATGGAAGGTCTTGTCTGCCTCCATTCTTTCTCTATGATTCAAAGTCTCTTTTAAATATTCACCTCCTTCCTTTGGAAGGATTAGTGAATGTATTTAAAAGATAGAACTTTTGAGAGAAAATTGTCTGTATAATGTTAACAGTTAATGAGCCACCCTTGGTAGGCAATTGACTGTTTAACATCCATTTCCTCTTGTTGACTGATATTCATCTTGGAGGTTGAGACTTGAAGAAAAGCCATTGCAGATTGAAGACTGATGATAAAAACCTTGCTTGAAGGCTGTGAAGATAAAGATTGATGTATGCTTGAAGCTTGTAGCTGTTTGGAGATGACTTGAAGACAGATGTTGATGAAGACTGCTGTTGCTGTTTATTTTTGCTGTATATTTTTGATGTATTGATTGAATTTCCCTGACTGTATTGCTTGCTGTTTAACCTGTTAGGTTGAAAGTGAATTCTGTTCACTTTTGCCTGTTGTTTTCTAGGTTCGAGGTTGAGTGGGACTCCCTTGCCTCGCTTGTATTGCTGCATCCATGCATTTTACTGCTTTATTGTATATATGCTGCTGTTTCTGTTTCCGTTTGTCCCTTAGGATCTCTGTTTCTCTCTGCGCAAGAGAGGAACATGATAGACATTAGGTCTTAACCCATGCATGATAACACTAGGTTAGTTTGATTCCCTTTTCAACCGTAGGTTAGAGTTCTGTCTCTTCTTTCTCAAAACAAACAGAAAAACACAATAAACATTTCAAACACAATAAAAGACACTTCTTCCGTAAAAGAATGTGAACTCATCAAAACGTCAATTTTTGTCCGCTTGGACCAGTAATCGGAAAAACCCTTTTTCAGAAGGAATAAAAACAATCAAAACAGACTTGTGTCGTACGTGGCCCGAACTACGTTTGCTCTGATCTTTCATGCTGTATGAAAGTACGTAGGTATAGGATGCGATGTCCTAGCGAGCAACCTTCCCCTCCTTTCCCGTAGGTAGGCGAACTACGTTGACTCTGATTTCTCGTTCCAGACGGGAATACGTAGGCATAAAGTGCGATACTTTGCCGAGTCATTTTATTTTCTTTTAACCCTTGACCTGTAGAGTAGATAGAATAACAATCCGTACCCGAAAACAAGCGTGGATCCCGTCGAGTACGACGGACGTGAGGGGTGCTAATACCTTCCCCTTGCGTAACCGACTCTCGAATCCAGGATTTGGTTGCGATGACCATTCCTTTTCCCGTCTTCGCGGTAGGTTTACCTCGAGCGTTTCCTTTCCCTTAGTCGGGATAAATAACGCACGGTGGCGACTCTTCTGTTCAGCCGGCGCCGATTTTCGCAGTAGCGACAGCTGGCGACTCTGCTGGGGATCCAATGTCCCCTGGCTGCTAAGGACTGCGATAGTTCCTTATGCATTTGGGACCCAACGTCCCTTAATAGAGTCAATCCTAGCGCTTGTTTTCCCGTCGAGGATTATGTATGGATTTATATTTCTGTCATTTACCTTCAACATTATATTATTGTTATTATTGCCGTATTGGGGTGTGACGGGTGTTCTATGATTGAGAGATAAGCCGGACCTGGGCTTGAGTGCACTTAGAATTAGAGTAGAAAGTAGTGGGCGCGTGCCGGCTTTGCTTGCATTAGACGTGACTTCTTTTTCTACCCTTTGGGTCGAAGGGGTTGTTGGTTAGCTGAATTATCGACTCCGGGAACCGATCATTTGGAAGTTGGCTAAGTGAGGCCTCTTCAGGATTTGATGATGCCACTCCTTCTGGGAATCGTATCATCAACCCTGAAAGTATGTGACGCCGACGACCGCATAGGATGCCATACCTTTGTCAGTTACTAGGACACCTACCTGTGAGAGGGTTTTGGGGTTATGCAGGTAACTAGACCTTCAGATACCGGTTATTTCTTGATCTGAGATCCTGGGTATTTATGGACAGTTGTGAGGTCTGTCAGAGACCAGTTGGAGTTATGATATGGGGCCTGTCAGAGACCAGTCAGAGTTATGTTGTGGGGTCTATCAGAGACCAGTGTTGGAGCTTTGTTTTGGGTCTATCTGAGACCAGGGTTTGAGGAATTCTGGAGGGTCTATCTGAGACTTTTGAGATGGTTCAGGCTGCTCAGCCATGGCATTTGGTCCCTGTTGCATGTTACTTGCATTGCATTGCTTGCATACCCATTAACATTGCATCCCATTAACGTGTGTCTGTGCTGCAGGTGCATTTGCATATTCCCTGGTTCTAGTGCCCAGACTTCTGCTTATTGATCATGGCTGGTTTGAGGAAGACAGTTGCGTACAAGTTGCCTACACCTGACATTACTCCCTTACTTGGTCTGATGTCCCTTGCTGATGAGGAGGTTAGGAGAAGTTTCAGGATGAGCCATGGAAGATTGTTGAGACTGGTCTGCAAGCCAACTGCTGTTGAGATGAATAGGCTGTACACCTTGATGCAATTCTATGACCCCGTATTGAGATGTTTCACGTTTGCTGACTTTATTTTGGGGCCTACCATTGAAGAGTATGTAGAGTTTACTGAGCTACCAGTACAGAATAAGGTTCCCTTTATTCATTCAGCCGCTGAGCCCAAGCTGGAGGACTTAGCTAAGGCCTTGCACATGAACGCTGCTGAACTATTAGTGACTTCTTGGCTTGGGGTTCTAGGTTTCTCCCTTGATTTTATGGTTGGAAAGGCTCAAGAGTATGCCAAGAGCGGGTGTTGGATAGTCTTTAATGCTATCTTGGCTCTATGCATCTACGGAATAGTGCTGTTTCCCAACTTACCCAATTTTGTGGACTTGGACGCTTTTCATCTGTTTGCTGCTGGCAACCCGGTACCCACTTTGATCGGAGATCTCTATCATTCATTGCACTACAAAAATGAAAATAGAAGAGGAAAGACTGTTTACTGTTGTGCGCCGCTGTTGAACATGTGGTTTAAGAGCCATCTTCCCCTGAAGGGACCTTTTGTGGATAGTGCAACTACAACTAACTAGCCAGAGCGCCTGATGAGGCTATCTTCTGAAGACATTGAGTGGTTTGACAGAGACTTGTTGGGGTCTGAGCTTATTTTCAGTTGTTCTGGGTATCCTAATGTTCCGTTGATAGGAAGGAAAGGGTGTATCAATTACAACCCGTCTCTGTTCGTTCGCCAGTTCGGATATGCGTTGAAGAACCCACCTCAGGAGGAAGAAGTACAGGAATCTCTGTACTTCACCGGTGTTTTAAATGGAGAGTTACTAGCCAAGCTTCGGCATGCCTGGATGCGTATTAACAGAAGAGGGAAGCCACTGTTGGGGAAGAATGATTGTCAGGCTTATGCACCCTACAAAGTTTGGATCCAAGAGAGAGCAAGGCAGTTGCTGATGCCATTTCCGGCTGCACCAGTCCCTGTTCATATTCCAGTGGAAGAACCAACTACTATTACTAGGGAGGCCTACAAGCAAGTTGTAAAAGAAAAAGAAGCCTTGATGAAGATCAATGAAGGGTTAGAAAAGGAACTGGCTCAGATGCGTAGTGAGAAAAACAAGGCTGTGCATGCTTTCCAACAGCAGATCGAGCTAGTAAACAGGCTAGGTGCTGAGTTGACTGAAGAGAAAAAGAAGCGTGAACGTCTGGGTCAAGAGTTCAGAAGCTCCCATGACATGTTGGAGTCCAAAAAGAAAGCACTCGACGCTGCTCACCGAGAAATCTCTTCTTGTAACAAGACGTGGAATGCTACGCTAACCAACAACAAAAAGAGGGAAGACAAATTGAAGCAGCAAATTTCTGAACTCGAAGAGCAGTTGAAGGCTAGCATTAAGAAGTATGAAGAAGAGGTGATGACCAGATATAGTCTCCAGAATGCATTGAACAAGGCCATCGAAGGCAGGAACGAAGCTGTGTCTCAGAAGCGGAAGTTAGAGGATCGCTTCGGAGAAGGGGCATGGGAGGAAACCGCTGGTGACGTGCGACGTGTTCTCAAGCGAAGAAATCAACTTGTTGAGGGTCTGCTTACCCAACCAAGTCATCCAGAGACTAAGAAGTTACTAGAAGAGTACCGGGCTTATGAGTGCACTTGACCATTTCATATATTAATGAGTATGCTTTATTTGCATTTGTGCTGACCATCACCAGGATTGTTGGTTGAGGTCATGCCTTCTTATTGTACACTCAGTGATATTGTATTCTTGGCTTAATGGATTTCTCTGCAATATATGAGGCGTTTTCTATGATTCGGCTCCGATCTTCGTATTGCTAGCACTGTCACTGCACTGACTCACTCGCACTAGAATCGGGGAATGATATTCCCTAATGCACAGACACATATTGCATTGCATTCCCATTCATATTGCATTACAGGTGATTATTGAGTGGTACCTCATTTCTTGCTCTGTACCAGGTCTTTTCAGGATTGAAGATCAGCGCCCGCACCGATACTCCACTCGTACCAACTGCCGAAGAATCATGGATCAAATGCAGAACGAAATGCAAGACATGCGTGAGAAGCTGGCGCTCTTCATGCAGACAATGGAGACCATTGCGAAAGGACAGGAGAATTTGCAAGCTTTGGTATAGCCTCTGTTGGTAAGAAATACTGGGCACGGAAATGAGGATCATCAGTCTGTGCGAGTCGACACCGTTCATGGGGATGGTACTCCCACACCAGTGGCTCCACCTGTAGTCAACATACCTGCTGTTAATGTCAACAACGGCGCTGCTGCCGGGAATGGTAACGTTGGAATGGGGAACGAGACTATCGTTAACAATGTTGGGCTTGGATATGTTAACCTGGGTGATAATATGGGAGGCAATGACTTCGGTAATGCTGGATTTGGCTTCAATGACCAGGGGTTCGATAATGCTGGGAAGTACGGTTTCAATGCTCAGGGCTTCGGGCAGGACGGATTTGGTATGACTAATCAGGGTTATGGCGGATTCGGAAATGGAAATGGCGCTGGGTTAATGACTTTTGGACCTGCTGGGGTCGCTCCGGGGTACGGCAACAGGGGGCGAGGCCCGGTGATGAATCAGACTAGAGGTGGCCGTAACAATGGATACGATGGATATGGAACTGGGAATGGTAACTGGCAAGAAGATCAGCAAGAGGATGCTTTCTCCGGTGGAGGTTTCGAAGGGCCTATGGATGATTCTCAGAGAATCAGGATGCTCGAGGAGCAGATGAGGGGGGTCGTGAATCAAAGTGCTGTTGGCTTAGACATGTCAACAATGGGTCTGGTGCCTGGCCTGAGGGTGCCAATCAAATTCAAAGCTCCCACATTCGACAAATATAAGGGGGACACCTGTCCAAAGGTGCATGTGCGGTCATATTACAGAAGGATGTCGACATATTCAACTGATGAGAGGATGCTAATGCATTTCTTTCAAGATAGCCTGTCTGGTCCTTCCCTCGAGTGGTATATGGGATTAGAACCAACGCATATAAAGACATGGAAGCAGCTGGCTGAGGCATTCGTAGCTCACTATAAGTATAACAGCGACTTGGCACCCAACCGGGTCCAATTGCAGGGGTTGTCCCAGAAGAAGGGTGAGAGCTTCAAAGAGTATGCGCAGAGATGGCGCGACATGGCTGCTAGAGTTCATCCCCCTTTGGAGGACAAGGAAATGAATGATATGTTCATAGGAACATTCACTGGTATGTTTTATGACAAGTTGTTTCACACTTCTTTGGGCAGTTTCTCAGACTTAATCCTGATGGGAGATAAGATTGAAAGTAACATTAAACAGGGAAGATTCCAAGCCGAGGAATCCACTTCGGCTGGCAGTAACCGAAGGGCTTTTGGTGGGCGCCGTCAGGGCGATGCAAGCGCGGTGTTTAGGGGCCGAGGCCGAGGCCGGGGCAGAGGTCGAAACCAGTACAGTCAGCCGCAGCAGGTGGCAAGCGTTACTATTCCGTTTCAGCAACAACCGTTTCAACAACAACCATTTCAACAACAACAACAACAACAGCAGCCACAACAGGGGGCACAGCCTGCCCAGCGCAGATTCCAGGGGGGTAAACCAAGGAGGGTGTTTGAAAAGCCTCCTTCAACGTATGCAGATTTGCTACAGACGTTATTGGGTTTGAACTTGGTGGAGAAGAGAACTCTAGCGCCAATAACAGGCACTCCTCCGTACGGGTACGATGCAAGCAGGCACTGTGAATTCCATTCTGGGGCTCCTGGCCACGATGTGGAGGGTTGCCATGCGTTCAAGCATGTAGTGCAGGATCTATTGGATAGTAAGGCTATCAATTTTGGAACGGCGGGACCAAACATAGTGCAGAAGCCCATGCCCAACCATGGGGCAAACGCCATTTTGACCGAGGAGGGTTTAAACTTGATTATGAATGTCGACGATCTAAAGACACCGTTGTGCGAGATAAAGAGCAGATTATTGCAAGGTGGTGTGTATCTAGGATGTGATGAGTATTGCTTAGAGTGTTGGACCCAAGCTGGGGGTTGTGATGACTTAAAGAAAGGTATTCAGGCCTTAATAGAAGGAGGCACACTGCATTTTGACCGAACAGCAATTGAAGAACCTGCAGGGGTATTAGCAGACAAGCAAAGTGATGTAGCTATTGTGACGATTCCTCGAAAAACGATCACTATAACGGCATCGGCCAAGCGACCGCCGATCACTATCACCAAGGCGGGACCAATCCCCTACGAGAGCACTAAGACAGTCCCCTGGTCCTATGGGTTGGAAGTGTATTGTGATGGGGTGAAAATTGATGTTAATAAGCAGCCAACTGAGACTGTAGACAACGTTGTCGGTACCGGAGGTATGACAAGAAGTGGGAGAATCTTCATATCGCCCGAGGTGGAGGCTGAAAGACTGGTGAAGGGAAAAGGAAAGATGATTGAGAATGTCCCTGTGCAGGCAAGCGGAAAAGAAACGGCATCGAAAGATGTGAAAGAGTTCATGCGCTTGATTCGTAAAAGTGATTATAAGATTGTTGAGCATCTGCAACAGACGCCGTCAAAGATATCTATACTGTCGTTGCTATTGTGTTCTGAAGCTCACAGAAATGCATTGTTGAAAGTCCTGGATACTTCCTTCGTACCCCAAGATGTTTCCGTGAATCAACTGGAGGGGGTGTTGGCACATGTAAATGCAGGCCATAGCTTGGGATTTACCGACTTCGATTTGACCCCGAAGGGGAGAGAGCATAATATGGCGCTGCACGTCTCTGTCGAGTGTAGAGGATCAGTCATGTCTCACGTGCTGGTCGATACCGGATCGTCTTTAAACGTGCTGCCCAAGAAAGCGATGATGAAACTGGATGTCAGAGGAATCCTGTGTACGCCCAGTGACTTGGTGGTCAGGGCATTTGATGGTACGCGAAGAACAGTTTTTGGATCCATAACATTACCTCTACAGGTGGGGCCGGAGGTTTTCGCGACTGAATTTTATATCATGGACATCCAGCCAGCATACAGCTGCCTTCTCGGACGACCCTGGATCCATGGGGCTGGGGCAGTCACGTCTACCCTTCATCAAAAGTTGAAATATATGGTAGGGGACAGTGTGGTCACTGTATGTGGAGAAGAAGATATACTGGTCAGCCATCTGTCATCATTTAAGTATGTGGAGGTCGACGGCAAGATTCACGAAACACCCTATCAGACATTTGAAGGGTTGCGCATCAAAGACAAAGGTCCCGGGCCGAGTAGAACGTCGGAGGTAGCCGTCTCGTCATATAAGGAAGCTCAAGCTCTAGTAGAGACTGGTGAGACAAAGGGATGGGGCAAGGTGCTGGATATTCCCGTGAAGATGGACCGGTTTGGGCTGGGATATCAACCGTCGTCATCAACACCTGCTGTGGGGGCACCCCGTTTCAGAGGACCAATAACCATCACTGCTAGTGGAGTATGTCACGAGACCATCAACGCTGCTTCAGAGTCTGACGAAGGAGACAGTGATTGCGACATGGACGCCTGGATTCAGCCGAGCGTGCCAGGACAGGGATTGTGCAATTGGTCTATTCAGGAGATTGTTCCTGTGACTCTTAAACAGTAATACTTTATTTTTTTAATTGTTGAACAATATGATGTCTTGCCCGGGGCATCATGATTTTGCTTAGGGCCGTGCTGTTATGAACATTGCGTGTTTAATCATTAAATAAAAGACGTTTTTTCATGTGCAAATATTGCGATCTCTGTTTTTCCTGTTTTGTGTTTTACAATAAAATGGCAACGTGGTTATCCGCTTTATACGCATTTTGAAGCATTTAACCATTCCTTTTGCAGGGTAACATTTTCAGATGACATCATTGAACCACCTATGACTCGTCTCGACTTTGAGAACCCGGTATTTCAGGCCGAAGAAGAGATTGTTGAAGATGGTGACGTTCCCGAAGAATTATCTTGGTTGGTGAAGCAAGAAGAACGAGTCATTCTGCCTCACGAGGAGGTCATCGAAATTATTAACCTGGGGTCGGAAGGGGTTGAAAAGAACATCCGTATAGGAGCCGCGCTGCAGAGCGACGTCAAGCGAAGACTGGTTGAAATGCTCAGAGAGTATAGTGATGTGTTCGCTTGGTCGTATGAAGACATGCCTGGGCTTGATACAGATATGGTTGTGCACCGTCTGCCGTTAAAAGAAGAATGCCCGCCGGTCAAGCAGAAGCTTCGCAGAACTAGACCTGATATGGCAGTGAAAATTAAGGAGGAGGTTCGAAAACAGTGGGATGCTGGTTTCCTAGTTGTGACAAAATATCCCTCATGGGTCGCTAACATTGTACCCGTGCCAAAGAAAGACGGTAAAGTGAGAATGTGCGTAGATTACCGTGATTTAAATAAAGCGAGCCCAAAAGACGATTTTCCGCTTCCTCACATCGACGTGCTAGTTGACAATACTGCCCAATTCTCCGTATTCTCCTTCATGGATGGCTTCTCGGGCTATAATCAGATTAAAATGGCACCAGAGGGCATGGAGAAGACTACTTTCATAACACCTTGGGGAACATTTTGTTATAAAGTGATGCCCTTCGGATTGAAGAATGCTGGGGCAACGTATCAACGTGCAATGACGACTCTTTTCCAAGATATGATGCATAAGGAGATTGAAGTTTATGTCGATGATATGATTGCCAAATCCCAGACGGAGGAAGAGCATTTGGTGAATCTGCTGAAGTTATTCAAAAGGCTTAGGAAGTTCAGGCTGAGACTGAACCCTAACAAGTGCACCTTCGGGGTGAGATCGAGTAAACTGCTGGGGTTTATCGTGAGCGAAAAAGGAATAGAGGTTGATCCTGCAAAAATAAAAGCAATACAAGAGATGCCGACGCCTAGAACAGAGAAAGAGGTGCGCGGGTTTTTAGGGAGGTTGAACTACATCGCTCGGTTCATATCTCACCTAACGGCTACGTGTGAACCATTATTCAAGCTGTTGAAAAAAGACCAAGCTGTAACATGGAATGAAAATTGTCAAAAGGCGTTTGATAAAATAAAGCAGTATTTGCAGGAGCCTCCTATTTTGATACCCCCTGTGGCAGGGAGACCCTTGATTATGTATTTGACAGTTCTTGAGGGAAGTATGGGTTGTGTTCTCGGTCAACACGACGAGACAGGAAGAAAAGAGCATGCGATCTACTACTTGAGTAAGAAGTTTACTAAATGTGAATCTCGATATTCAATGCTTGAAAAAACTTGTTGCGCGCTAGCCTGGGCCGCCAAGCATTTGAGGCAATACATGCTGAATCATACAACCATGCTCATCTCGAAGATGGATCCTATCAAATATGTATTCGAAAAGCAGGCATTATCGGGGAGAATTGCCCGTTGGCAGATGGTTTTGACTGAATATGATATCCAGTATGTCTCGCAGAAGGCTATAAAGGGGAGTGTACTGTCTGAGTACTTGGCATAGCAGCCTATTGAAGATTACCAATCAATGAGGTTTGATTTTCCTGACGAGGATATCATGTACCTAAAGATTAAAGATTGTGAAGAGCCGTTGCCAGACGAAGGACCAGAATTGGGTTCCAAATGGAAGTTGATCTTTGACGGAGCTGTAAACGCCTATGGTAGCGGAATAGGGGCAATCATCACCACTCCACACGGGTCGCACATCCCGTTTACCGCTCGATTGACCTTTCCAGTTACCAATAATGAAGCCGAATACAAAGCTTGCATCATGGGGCTTGAAGAAGCCATTGATTTGCGAATCAAGAATCTGGATGTATACGGAGACTCAGCTCTGGTGGTGAATCAAATAAAAGGCGAATGGGAGACACGTCAGCCTAATTTGATACCGTACATGAATTATGCAAGGAGATTGTTGCCTTTCTTTGACAAGGTTGAATTGCATCATGTACCGCAAGCAGAAAATCAGATGGCTGACGCCTTGGCCACATTGTCTTCCATGTACAAAGTCAACTTCTGGAACGAGGCTCCCAGAATTGTTATCTCTCGGCTTGACAGGCCCGCCTTTGTATTTGCTATTGACGAGGCATCCAATGACAAACCGTGGTATTTCGATATCCTTAATTTCCTGAAGAACAAAGAGTATCCGGCTGGGGCATCCAGTCAAGATCAGAAGACTCTCAGGAGATTGGCGGGTAATTTCTATTTGAATCCGGATGGTGTCTTATACAGAAGAAACCACGACTTGGTGCTGCTGCGTTGCGTAGATGAAAAAGAGGCAAAGTTGCTCATGGAGGAAATACATGAGGGAACATTTGGTACGCATGCTGGTGGGCATGCTATGACGAGGAAGCTGCTGCGGGCAGGTTATTTTTGGCTAACTATGGAAACTGATTGTTTCAAGTTCGCGAGGAAATGCCACAAGTGCCAAATCTATGCTGATAAGATCCATGTGCCTCCGAGTCCTCTGAATGTGATGTCGTCACCATGGCCATTCTCGATGTGGGGAATCGATATGATTGGAAAGATCGAGCCGACAGCTTCTAATGGACACCGTTTCATACTAGTAGCAATCTACTACTTCACCAAATGGGTGGAGGCGGCGTCTTACGCAAACGTGACCAAGCAGGTGGTAGCCAGGTTCATCAAGAGAGATATCATTTGCAGATATGGAATCCCCGAGCGGATAATCACTGACAACGGCTCAAACCTGAATAACAAAATGATGAAGGAGCTGTGTCAGAATTTCAAGATCGAGCATCACAACTCCTCCCCTTACCGACCCAAGATGAATGGCGCTGTTGAAGTGGCCAACAAGAATATAAAGAAGATTGTTCAGAAGATGGTGGTGTCCTATAAGGATTGGCATGAGATGCTGCCTTTCGCTTTGCACGGTTATCGTACGACGGTACGCACATCAACCGGGGCAACCCCGTTCTCGTTGGTATATGGAATGGAAGCAGTGCTACCACTGGAAGTTGAGATTCCTTCACTGAGAGTATTACGAGATGTCCAACTAGATGAGGCAGAATGGGTGAAAGACAGGTTGAACCAACTGAGTTTAATGGACGAGAAGAGGCTAGCTTCTCTAGCATACGGTCGTTTGTACCAGAGCCAGATGAAGAAAGCATATGATAAGAAGATACATCCTCAGAGCTTTCAGACGGGCGACCTTGTGCTGAAAAGGATTGTCCCGCCACAGGCAGATCATAGGGGCAAGTGGACCCCTAACTACGAAGGGCCATACGTCGTCAGAAAAGTCTTTTCAGGAGGAGCTTTATTGTTGTCCACCATGGACGGTGAAGACTGTACGTCGCCTGTGAATTCGGACGCAGTTAAAAAATACTTTGCTTGAAATTGACCCGCTGGACAGAAAAAAAGAGAGTCCAGGCAAAAATGGGGCATCCTGGCGAACCAAAAACAGAATGAAAGGTTCGGGCAAAATTTAGGGATAAAATGGAAAAAATGTACACCCGCGAAGTTGAAAACCTACACTGGGCGGCTTTGGCAAAAAAGGGTATCCCGGTGAACTGAAAACCCGTAAAGGGCGGTTCACGCAAAAGTTAGGGATTTGAAAAGCAAATGACTGCGGTCCGAATCTGATACTGCATTGAGCATTGGTGCGGGAGAATATACCTGAGGGGTCGATTATCAGATACAATCTCTTCGGAAGTGTGGATACCGGGAAAAGCATTAGAGTTGGGCGAGTCATAGGAGGATCAGTTCATGATGTTCGTCTGCATCCCGTTGCCGACATGTGTACAAATTTGATTTGTCATTATATTTATGCTTCTTGTGCATACTTGTATATTTGTTGTGCGTAGCTTCCTCTTTTCAGGAGTTACATCCCGTGTACAAAACTCTGCCCATTTAGGGGCCTTATCAATAAAATATGTCATTCAGTACTTGATGCTGGTTCTTTACTGTTTTGTGCATGATAAACGCCTAGGTTTAATGAAACTAGCAAGTGTATAACGTCGCCGGCCCTCGCCAATAATTGCTAAAACTTTGAATTAACTGAAAGTAGTGTCACTAACGCTAACTTGAATAGATTTGGTTGCATAGACTTGTCTTGTCTTGTTTGCGGTGTTGCAGGGTTCATAGCCGTACGAAGAGGATGATCAAAAGATTGCAGTATGGATCAAAAGCGTAACAAAAGACTCGATCCCCACGCAGGTCGTGCTTCCAAGATAACATTGTTCCTCACTGAAGAAGGATCAAATTCCCCAGCCAGTTGTAGCTTACCCAAAGGACATTCTCCAGCAAAGTCGTTTATCCTCAGCAGAGTTTGGAGATTCCAAGATTGTAGACTGTATTCAGGCAGTGTGGTGTCCCCCAGAAGGATTCCCCCATCTCAAGCAAAGCGGTTTAGCCTCAGAAGATTAATGTTTCCAACTCGTGAGCTGTACTCAGGCAGTCTACCCTTTCCAGTAGGGTCATTTACTCTCCCTCAGCGGAGTCAGGTGATTTTCCCCAAGAGAATCGTTTCGTCCCCAGTGGAGTTCTCTTTTCAGCAAGTGTTTTCTTTTCTCCCAGTGGAACTCGAAGATTAAGACTCTCCCCGGCAAAGTTGGTTGGGCGTTCTGGCATTTATTTTGCCGGAATACCGTGTGATACCCGTTCACTCCCTAGCAGAAGTCCAATCCTGATTGGCGCATTTAGTTATTCCTCAGCGAAGCGGGCTTCACTCTTCCAGCATTTATTTTGCTGGAATAATTCTGTGGCACCTGGCTACCCCCAGCGAAGTTGGCATTATCTTCAGCATTTATTTTGCTGAAGTGGTTTCTGTATCCCAGCAGTTCGAGTCTGCATTTGCATCGGCATATAGTGTCATACTTGCATCCACCAAATAAAGACGCATAGCATTTCCATGTCGAATGGAGCATTGCGTCATTGTCAAACATAGGCATTCTGAAACATAAGCCAGGTTGATTACCCGTTTGTTTCAAGTATTGTTTCCCTTACAGGTGGAGAGAGCTCTTGCTCAAATTAATTGCCAGACATTCAAGATCTCGGCGTGAGACATTCAACGATAATGTCAGTTTTGGCCCTATTCCCCACAGAGTTATCATGATAAGTTTCTCTTTGTCCCCCGAGCAGAGTTATTTGTGTAAATTTCCCTTGTTTTCCCCGCCAGAGTTGCTTGCAGTAGTTTCTCTAGTCCGACCAGCGGATTATCTTCTTCAAATTTGTTGTTACGTCAGCATCAAAGGGTTTCGTGAATCAGAATTTCAGAGGCTGCCGCCGGTTATCAGAGCAGGCGTTCGGTAGGTTGATTTCCAAATATCCCCAGTAGAGTCCGCCCCAAAGTCGCTGTCACGTCAGTGCTAAAAGGTTTGTGGGTTGGGACCAATGGAGAAATGGGTCCTGACGTGGACAATCTATTCCTATATTGACGGGATTTCTTCGTGCTAGAGAAGTGGGTGTCCTAACATGGACAGTTTTATTTCCCCGGGTTGATAAGAAGTGCTAGTCCTAACGTGGACATAATTGATTACTCTTCGTGTTGGTGTCCTGACGCGGACCATTTATTCCTAGCAGATATCTTCCTTCGTAATGGTGGAATGCGTGTCCTGACGTGGACAAGTTTATGTCTCTTAGTGTTGGCGAGGCGTGAGTCCTGACGTGGACAAGTTTTATTTCCTCAGCGGGTCGAAGATGTGAGTCCTGACGTGGACAAATCAAGACGAAATGTGAGTCCTTACGTGGAAATAAGTTTATTCCTTACGTGGAAAGATGTATTCCTAACGTGGAAAGATGTATTCCTAACGTGGAAAGATGTATTCCTTACGTGGAAAGTTTAGTCCTGATGTGGATAGATCCAGAAGAGGCGATTCCTTACATGGAAAGAAATTTATTCCTTACGTGGAAAGATGTATTCCTTACGTGGAAGATGTATTCCTTACGGGGAAAGGTGGGTCCTAACGTGGACGATGTATTCCTTACGTGGAAAGTTTAGTCCTGACGTGGACAGATCCAGAAGAGAGTTATTCCTTACGTGGAAAGAGGTGTTTCCTTACGTGGAAAGAAGAGGCATTCCTTACGTGGACGATGTATTCCTAACGTGGACGATTTATTCCTGACGAGATGTGGACAATTCATTCCTATATTGATAGGATCCTCTCGTGCTGATGAAATGCAGACGAGTTATCCCCAGCGAAGTCGCCGAGATTTCTCCGGGTTGACGGCAGGTGGAGTCCTCACGTGGACAAGTTTTTAGTTGATATTTCTTCGTGTTGACGAAACAGGCGTCCTAACGTGGACCAAAGTTCTATCCCTGCGATGATAGAATCTTTTTCGGGTTGATGAAAATAATCCCCAGCACGGTCGCTAATGGATCAGTTGGTTGCTGTAACAGTTAGATTCAGTTGATGAATGTCGTTCCCCCAAACAGCAGTGGTGCAGTTTATTTCTGCGGTTGGCAAATTTCCGGGTTCTTAGTATTCAACCGTCTCGTACCTCGAATGTTTGAAGGTCGTTCGCTCTTCACCCAATCGGGTCCAAGTCGCTTGAATAGGGGCAGCTGTTGCACCCTAAAATTTGCTCAACCTATTTCACCTGGTTTATGTTTCAATTACATTAACATTTGCATATAAAGTCATGTACATAGTCTAACCATCTGCATAGCATAGCATAGCAAGTCATCCAACAAGGGACCAAGTACTATTCTCATCTCTATGAGCCTATCAAGAGGTTATTATTCAAATTCAAGCATATCCAAGTCATCAGAAAGAAATTGAAACCCAGAGAGGTCATTGGACCAAGCAATGGATTTATCTCCTATCTTGAGGGTATTTGAAGATCATCAAAGAGGTTGTGAGCTGTGAATTGAGCATGGAGGATATATAGACATCATGGAGGACTTAGAGAGTCATTTTTAAAGTGAGACAAGTCATTGATGTGATCCCAAGAGTTGCAGTTGAAGACAGTCCACTAGGGTTTCATCTGGGTCAACCCTAGGTCAACCCTAGGTCAAATGATTGTTTGAAAGGCATCAAGGTCTATCTGAGAGATGTGGGGTTCATCATTTGACATGTAGATAAGGATGTGGTGTTGTGCCAAGAAGAAATCAAGAGAAATCAAGAAGAAGAGGAGTTTCTAAATTAGGGTTTCTGTGTAAAATCCCCTGATTTAGGTCAAACTTCCAAGCAAAATATGTCAAAATGCAAGGTTCAAATGGATCCTTGGCCAACATGAAACTTGTAGAGGATCTCAAGACCTTTAATTTTAGTGGTGGAAGACATTAAGGAGATTTATAAAACTCAAGTTATGGTCCTTGCAAGTTACAGGTCATCTGAGGTATCTGAAATTTTGTCTGTGAAAGTTACTTGTCTTCCAAGCAACTTTTACCCCTCAAGGAGATTTCAAGTGAATTTCTGGTCAACATAAGAGTTGTTCCTCATTGTCTTAGCTTTATAGAAAGGTATGGTATGCCTTCATATGATTTGTGGAGCTCTACTTATGGTCTTGGCAAGCAAAGGGTATTTTGGTCATTTGAGAATTACAAGTCATTTCAAGCCCATGCCCAAAACGCATACAAGGAAGCTTCAAATGAAAAACTTCACAACATCAAACTTGTTCCAAATGATATTTTGAGTCTAGAAAAGTGATCATGAAAGTTTGTAAAGGCTCATAGCTCAAGTTTTCAAAATTGGTCATTTAAAAGTGAATTTAATGAATGAAAGTGACCTAAAATTGAGATTTTTCATAACATGGCCAAATGGGATGAAATTATAGGTCATTTTGATTGGAAAAAATGTTTTAAGAACATTGGCAAAATTATATTTTTGAGTTTAGGGCAAAGTTTGAGAGATACCATTGGTTACTTATGTATGAAGTTAACATAATCAAAATCCAAGGGAATTGTGCACAAGAAGTTTCTACCAAGTTCTAGAGCTTTCTAATTTCATATATATATTAGGTAGAGTAGCTTCATTCAAGGGTTGGTGATTCATTTTGTTCATAACACATAGTTATACCTCATTCTTCCATTTTGCAAATCCATTTCAAACTCTATCAAACCTTCATCAATTTCCAAAATCCTTGATCCTATCATCATCTACCTTCATTCAAGATCAAGCTTCCATCAAGATTTGGCTCAATTGAGGTAGAACTCGTGCTATCCAACTTCATCATCCAAAGTGCAAGAAGAAGTGGTTACAAGAATCCAAGAGGTTTGAGCAGGTTCCATTGCATACAGAACCAAGAAGCAAGCTTATTGATCAATTCCCAAGCATTGCAAGCATTGGATCCAAGGAATTCTGCACCTGTTTCCATCTTTAAACCAGGTTAGTTTTCCTTTCGAATTGGATAGATTTAGTTAGCATGTTAGAGAACTATTAGGTTAGAATGGTTAGGAATGATTAGATGATTGTTTCTGGTGAATTTGAGAGTAATTCATAGAGGTTACCATTGGTGCACCAAAACTGTTAGGGCTTAGAACTCCTAGGATAGGGCTTGATAATATTGGTTAGATAGATTAAAATGATCAGCAAAGCGTGTAGATTGTGTTAGGGTAAAAGTTAGCAAGAATTGACAAGGTTGATCTCAGTGTATAATGGTGGAGTCAAGGTGTTCCAGCTATCGGGTTTGATTATTGATTGAGTTTCAGAGGAATCCAAGACCATGGCTGCGTAGAGGGGAAGAAGTAGAGCAATTTTGTTCTTTACAGATGTGAATTTCATGGAGGAGCGAGGTCGTATGAGAAGGTGGAAGATTGATTCATAAAGCTGCATGCAGGGTTCATCCATGGTGGAAACCCTAATTCTGTGGGGAAGATAAAGGGGGGACCGTTAGATGGAAATCAAGACTTTGACTGAACCTATGATCCGATGGCTCACGTTTAAAACGAAATTTGGAGGGAGATATTACGCAGCAATACGCTGCGTTTCATTTAATCACTCTGATGGGCTTAAGTTGCCCTTGCTATTCGCACCCTGCTTTCAAGGCCCAAAACCAAATGAACTATTATTTTTACTCTTTGCACTGTTTTTCTTTTTTTTATTTTTGTTGTGTTTTCTGGTTAACTGGGCCCAGACTCACTTTGCTATGCGCGCCCCCCAGTCTGGGCCCATCATATTCTTTTAACTGAATTAAATGCTGATTGCACCCCATCCAAATATAATTCAATTTAATTTCATCCATTTCATTTTAATTCTTTAAAAAATCATAACAAATAGAAAATTGCATATTTTTTAAGGGTTGTTTTTGCATCCTTTTCATATTTTTGTTAAGAAAATTATCATATAAAAAAATTAGCATTTCATTTTATTTTTATATTTTTAGTATATTTTTCTTTTAAATAGGTTGTAAATAATGTTTAGTTTGATACATGATATTGTTGATTTTAGTTTAGTTAGATGCTTTTACATTTTGGATCCATTCTTTTTAGGGTGATTAAATTAGAACTTTAGCTTGTATATAAAATTTAATTCATGATTTTAGGATTTAATTTTAGATGATTTGTTTAGGTGTGATTAGGAGATTTAAAACTAGGGTTTAGAGATAACATAGGTGTAGTAAATCATTTCTTTTTAGGAGTTGTAGTGTGAATCTTTGGGGTATGGAACTATAGGGGTTATGGGTAGATAATAGATCCCTTAGAAATTACTAGGTTTCCCCTATTCTACTATTACTATTAGTATATTGCTTGCATTTGTTTGACTGTGTGGTGTGCCCTCCCTAGGGTTATTTTTTGACGGTGTGGGGTATTGGGTTTGTTTGGGGCTTGGGTTTGAGCTGAAGACTGTGCTGATGAGGCCCATTGGAGATTAAGAGAATGAAGACCAACTTCCAGAGTTGATGAGGAGTATCTCTTGCTGGCAGCTGTTGAAGGTTATAGGGTTTAGGAGCTAGGCAGAGCTCTAGAGTAGAAAACTTGATTCACAAACATGGAAGGTCTTGTCTGCCTCCATTCTTTCTCTATGATTCAAAGTCTCTTTTAAATATCCACCTCCTTCCTTTGGAAGGATTAGTGAATGTATTTAAAAGATAGAACTTTTGAGAGAAAATTGTCTGTATAATGTTAACAGTTAATGAGCCACCCTTGGTAGGCAATTGACTGTTTAACATCCATTTCCTCTTGTTGACTGATATTCATCTTGGAGGTTGAGACTTGAAGAAAAGCCATTGCAGATTGAAGACTGATGATAAAAACCTTGTTTGAAGGCTGTGAAGATAAAGATTGATGTATGCTTGAAGCTTGTAGCTGTTTGGAGATGACTTGAAGACAGATGTTGATGAAGACTGATGTTGCTGTTTATTTTTGCTGTATATTTTTGATGTATTGATTGAATTTCCCTGACTGTATTGCTTGCTGTTTAACCTGTTAGGTTGAAAGTGAATTCTGTTCACTTTTGCCTGTTGTTTTCTAGGTTCGAGGTTGAGTGGGACTCCCTTGCCTCGCTTGTATTGCTGCATCCATGCATTTTACTGCTTTATTGTATATATGCTGCTGTTTCTGTTTCCGTTTGTCCCTTAGGATCTCTGTTTCTCTCTGCGCAAGAGAGGAACATGATAGACATTAGGTCTTAACCCATGCATGATAACACTAGGTTAGTTTGATTCCCTTTTCAACCGTAGGTTAGAGTTCTGTCTCTTCTTTCTCAAAACAAATAGAAAAACACAATAAACATTTCAAACACAATAAAAGACACTTCTTCCGTAAAAGAATGTGAACTCATCAAAACGTCAATTTTTGTCCGCTTGGACCAGTAATCGGAAAAACCCTTTTTCAGAAGGAATAAAAACAATCAAAACAGACTTGTGTCGTACGTGGCCCGAACTACGTTTGCTCTGATCTTTCATGCTGTATGAAAGTACGTAGGCATAGGATGCGATGTCCTAGCGAGCAACCTTCCCCTCCTTTCCCGTAGGTAGGCGAACTACATTGACTCTGATTTCTCGTTCCAGACGGGAATACGTAGGCATAAAGTGCGATACTTTGCCGAGTCATTTTATTTTCTTTTAACCCTTGACCTGTAGAGTAGATAGAATAACAATCCGTACCCGAAAACAAGCGTGGATCCCGTCGAGTACGACGGACGTGAGGGGTGCTAATACCTTCCCCTTGCGTAACCGACTCCCGAATCCAGGATTTGGTTGCGATGACCATTCCTTTTCCCGTCTTCGCGGTAGGTTTACCTCGAGCGTTTCCTTTCCCTCCGTCGGGATAAATAACGCACGGTGGCGACTCTTCTGTTCAGCCGGCGCCGATTTTCGCAGTAGCGACACTTTGCAATGCAGCCCTTATCCGAATATTCCTGACAACCTCTTCAGACCCCACGTTGATAATTTCAATTTCCTCCTGATGAGGCAGAATGATTCTCTCTTCTTGTTTCAAAAGTCGAGTCAGCTCTTCTGATAAGTCATTATCCTCAACAATCTCTTCTTCTGCTTGAAATATCGGGTGCTCGAAGTCGAAGCGAGTCATAGGAAGTTCGTGATCGGTGTCATCTGAAATATGAATCCTGCAATGAGAATGGTTAAATGTTTCAAATAATGCAAACAAAGCACATAACCACGTTGTCATTTTATTGTTAAAAAAAAACAGGAAAAACAAGGATCACAAAATTTGTACGAGAAAAACGCCTTTATTAATGATTAAGCAAAGTACACACATAAGCAGGTAGCCCTAAAAATAGAATCACCATGCCCCGGGTAGGACACAGGATTATACAATAATTGAGAAAACAAATCATTACTGTTTTGTAGTCACTGAGACAAGTTCCTGGATAGACCAGTTGCACAGATTCTGTCCTGGCACGCCGGGCTTGATCCACGCGTCCATATCGCAGTCACTATCTCCGTCTTCAGCATCGGAAACATCATTGATCGTTTCATAACAGACCCCACCTGGAGTGATCACCACTGGTCCTTTGAACTTTGGCACGCCTGATGCGGAAGGTGACAATGTCGGGCGATACCCCAACCCAAACTTGGCCATCTTGACAGGAATTTCCAAGACTTGGCCCCATCTTTTGGTTTCTCCAGCCTGAACCACTGCCTGAGCGTCTTTGTACGAAGACATAGCCACCTCTGGCCCTTTGACAGGAACATGAGACTTGTCCTTGATCTGCAACCCCTCGAAGGCTTGGCATGGCGTCTCATGGATCTCCCCATCCACTTCGACGTATTTGAATGACGAAAGATGACTAGCCAAAATGTCCTCCTCTCTGCAAATAGTAACAACACTGTCCCCAACCATGTATTTAAGCTTCTGATGTAGCGTGGACGTCACAACCCCTGCAGAATGTATCCATGGTCGCCCAAGTAAACAGTTGTAAGCGGGATGTATATCCATGATGTAGAACACTGTGTCAAACACTTCCGGCCCGACTTGGAGCGGCAATGTTATGGATCCAAACACTGACCACTTGGTCCCATCAAAAGCCCTCACGACCAAATCACTTGGCGTGCATATAATTCCTCGGACATCTAGCTTCATCATAGCCTTCTTCGGCAACACATTCAAAGATGATCCGGTGTCTACAAGAACATGCGACATAACAGTGCCCCGACATTCTACTGAAATGTGCAAAGCCATATTATGGTCCCGACCTCTAGGCGTCAAATCAAAGTCAGTAAATCCCAGGCTGTGTCCGGCATTCACATGCGCCAGTACCCCCTCAAGCTGATTAACAGTTACTTCCTGAGGTACAAAAGACGTGTCCAAGATTTTTAACAAGGCATTCCGATAGGCCTCGGAACAAAGCAACAATGATAGTATTGAAATTTTGGAGGGCGTCTGCTGCAAGTGCTCGACAATCTTATAGTCACTTTTGCGAATCAACCTCATAAACTCTTCTACATCCTTGATCGATGTTTCTTTCTCTTTCGACTGGGAAAGTCCTCCTTCATTCACTTTGGCTTTGCCTCTAGCAATCCTCTCAGCCTCGATTTCGGGTGAAGTGAAGATTCTACCACCGTGGGTCATGCCTCCCGCTTCAACAAGACTGCCCACTACCCCTGCCGACTGGCTATCCACATTAATCTTTTCCCCGTTGCAAAAAGCTTCCAACCCATAATTCCATGGAATGGCTTTCATACTTTCATAAGGAACAGACCCTGCTTTCGTTATCGTGATAGTTGGCCGCTTGGCGGGCGCTGATATCGTAATAGTCTTTCGTGGAATTGTAATTGTTGCGACCTCATCCTGCTTTTCAAATCTTACCTCATCAGGTTACCTCATCCTGCAAAGTTCCCTCATCAATCATGGCCTGAATACCTCTCTTCAAATCAATACAGCCCTCTGGTCGGGTCCAACAATCCAAACAGTACTCATCACATCCGGGGAAGACCCCTCCTTTCAACAATCTGCTTTTAACATAACTCAAAGGTGTCTTCAGATCATTTACGTCCATAACCAAATCCAAATCCTCCTCTCTCAGAACAGCATTCGCTCCGTGATTCGGCATTGGTTTCTGTACAATGTTGGGACCATCCTGACTGAAGTTAATGACTTTACTATCAATCAAATCTTGGACTTTGTGTTTAAAAGCATGACAACTCTCAATGTCATGTCCAGGTGCCCCAGAATGAAACTCACACTGCTTACTAATATCATACCCGTAAGGAAGCGCTCCTGTGGGCGGGTCCAACGTTCTCTTCTCAACCAGATTCAAACTTAACAGCGTCTGAAGCAGTTCTGCATACGTTGACGGAGGTGTATCAAATACCCTCTTTGGCTTCCCATTCTGGATCCTTCTCTGAGCAGGATTCTGCCTTTGTTGTTGCTGCTGCTGTTGTTGTGGTTGTTGTCGTTGTTGTGGTATAGGGATCGTCACACTAGCAACATGTTGTTGAATATACTGATTCTGACCTCTACCTCGTCCTCGACCACCATACACTGCGCTGGCGTCTCCTTGTCTTTTACCACCAAAGACCTTTTTTTCACCTCCAGTTGAGGTCGATTCACCGGCTTGAATCTTACCAATTTTGATGCCATTTTCAATTCGTTCCCCCATGAGTATCATGTCATAGAAACTACCCATCGAGCAATTGAGCAATTTATCATAGTACATCCCCGAGAATGTCCCAACAAAAATATCAATCAATTCCCTTTCATCCATAGGTGGGTGGACTCTTGCCGCCAGATCCCGCCAACGCTGAGCATACTCCTTAAAAATTTCCCCGTTCTTCTGTGAAAGACTTTGAAGCTGAACCCTATTTGGTGCGAGGTTACTATTGTATTGGTAGTGTCTGACGAAAGCATCAGCCAATTCTTTCCAACTTCCGATCTGTGCAGGCTCTAGTCCCATGTACCATCCCAGCGATGGTCCTGACAAACTATCTTGAAAAAAATGCATGAGCATCTTCTCATCATCAGAGTAAGCAGACATCCTCCGATAGTACGAACACACATGAACCCGTGGGCATGTATCCCCTTTATATTTATCGAAAGTGGGAGCTTTGAACTTCAATGGCACCCTCAGCCCAAGAACCAGCCCCATGGTAGCCATGTCCAAACCTGCAGAATTTTGATTGGCTATACCTCTTATCTGCTTTTCCAGCATTTTAATCCTCCGATCATTATCAGTGGGACCCTCAAAGCCCATGCCTTGCCCAGAAAAGGCATCTTCCTGACGATCTCTATTCCAGTACAGACCCTCATTACCATATCCGTCATAAGCAGCATTACGACCATGACCATGACCACTTTGGAAGAACCTGGGATCATACCTCAGATTGCCAAGCTCTTGATTAGCAGCCGCTGTCCCAAAGCCAGTATTGAAAGGACCCATCCCAGCACCATTGGTATTCACATTGTCGTAACCATTATTACCAAGACCTTGATTGTTATCACCAAACCCTCCGTTGCCGAAGCCCTGATTATTGAAGCCATCATTGCCATCCCGATTGCCAAAGCCAAGACCCTGATTGTTGTCACCGAAACCAGTATTGATACCAACATTCCTGTTGGTTTCCACGTTCCCATTAACATTATCAACATTTCTGTTACCAGCGTTGCCATTGCCGTTGCCAGTACCATTCTCACCAGCATTTGGTATCACTTCCTCCCTGCGAGGAGTCTCAACATGAACAGAGTTGTATTCAGTATTGCCAGCCGCTCGCGCCAGCAGCGGTTACACCAGAGTTTGAAGATGTTCTTGGCCTTTGGCCACAGCTTCCATTGTCTTCATGAATTGGGCCAACCTATCCCGGATCTCCTGCATCTCAGACTGTACTTGATCCATGATCTTCTTACTGTTGCTTCTTGTAGTGTACCGCTGAGTTCTCTGTTCTTCAATCTTGAAACAACCTGTAAGACGCAGGAGATAAGATTCGAGCTCAAAAAGTACCTGCTGTTGCACCCCAAAATTTGACCAACATTTATTTACTCACTGAGTGTTTGAAAGTGGATACATTCATCAGAAAGTTCAAGAGATCCTCAGAGGAGTGGGTTGAAACCAGGGTTGTGTGCTTCATAGCTTGAGAGTTGTGGGTGTTCCTCAGATGATTCTGAGACCTTGAGAATGAACTTGATGTTTTGAGGAAGCCTATGAGATGTCTTGATAGCCATCAGGAAGCTCAGAGAGGTCATTGTGCAAGAATCCAGGAGATCCAGCCATGAATGGTAGAATTAGGGTTTTGACTGGGTCAACCCCAGGATAACTGAAAATTTGGAGAAGGTTGAGACTTAATCCAAGGGCCATGAGATCATGGAATGATGCATAGAGATGTTATAAAGGTGATTCCTAGACCAACTCATCATGATTGAGGAGTTTGAGAAGTTTTGAGTTAGGGTTTCTGAGGATTGTCAGTGAAAAACCCTAATTTGACCCCTATCTTCCAGGCAGTTTTAGCTCTAGATGTGATTGATATCTCATCTTCCCCACAACATGAATGTTGTATAGCTTGTTCTTAGCTTTAATTTTAGTGGTGGAAGTCCTTGATAGGAGTTACAGAGCTCAAGTTATGGTTTTGACAAATTACAGGTCAGCTGAGGTGTGTGAATCTGGGTCCTTGAAAGTCACCCAACTTGCAGACAACTTTTGCCCTAGTAGGATGATTCCTATGGTCTCTTGGCCAACATGAATGTTGGAGGGCATCTTCTTAGCTTTAATTTGAGTGGTAGAAGTCCTTGATAGGATTTGTGGAACTCAACTTATGGTTTGAACAAGACAAGGGTATTTTGGTCATTTGTCAGTTATAGGTCATTTTTAAGCAAAGGCCATATCTCCTATTTCCAAGCCTCAAATGGAAGAACTCAAAACATGAAAATTGTTCAAAATGTGATTTTAAGTCTAGAAAGAAGGTCATGAATTATTGGAAAAGCTCATAGCATGGATTTGCATGATTGGTCAAAAATGAACTAAAAATGGCTTATAAGTTTAAAAAGTTGAAATTGGAAATTGGTTTGGAGGATCTAGAAATCCAAAATGGGTCATCCAATATATCATTTTGATTGGAAAGATCATTTTGAGAACATTGGTTTAGATAGAATTTTGATTTAAAGCTTTAAAATGGGTGATGCTTTGTTATTTTGTTACTTGCATTTGAAGTCACCTTTGGAAATCCCAACACAAGGCAAGGAAAAAGCTTGTAATGGTTCATAACACTTCAATATGTCATGTGAAGAGATCTTAAGGCCAATTTGCAATGGATAATGCATGATGCATGAGATTTTCAACTTACCATCATATGAGATTCTAGCACTTTCTAGATCTTTCTAGATGAATCCAAGAGCTTCCATTAATCATTATTTAAAGAATGAATCAGGGAGGGTAAATGGTTGGTGATCATTGTTGATGAGAGGTGAGATTAGAGTGTGAAAAGCAAGATTCTTCCATTGGCAATTTGATCCCAAACCTTCATTCTCTTCAATCTCCATTCATTTCTCCACCACAAACCTATTATTCTGATCATTGTGAGTGAGTACATGCTGAGGTAGAAGATGATCCATGGCAGTTTGAAGCTATCTTGAGGAAATTGCAAGAACTGCATTTTGCTGTCCAACTCGAGTTTCAAGCCTTGTTCACCACTTTTGCTGCATACAGAATCCACATTGGCCTCTAAGGATCAAACAAGGAAGGTTTCAAGCACTGAATTGCAAGGGAACCCTAGCTTCCATTAAAGTGTAACAGGTTGGTGATCTTGCTCGAATCTCTTATTTTATGTGCATTCTACCATAGTTATAGGTTTAGACTGGTTAAGCTAGGATAGAGGACCATTTTCTGAGAATTAGGGGAAGGATCATGAGGTTTCGAGGCAGGGTACAATTTCTTGCAGAATGAATAACAAGCAATTTTGTGTGCATCAATGGATATGAGATGGTGTAGAATGGTTAGGGAAACGTGTAGAATAATCCTGGATAATTCATTTGAAGTTCTATTAAGTTTGATAGCAGAGGAAAAAATTGGAACCATGATGATGAAGCTTTCTGGTAGGACGATTTAAGGAGTTTCAGGGAAAACTAGAGATGGCATCGTGTTCTTGGTGAGTCATAACACAACTTTGCTTTTGGGATCATGGAATTTCATGGGGAAATGGATGAGCACGAACGGGCTGAAGATGCTTGCATGGGGTTAGGGTTTCTGCAAACCCTAGGGTTCAGTTGGGGACGATGAAGGTCCACCGTCGGATGATCTCAAGACCTTGACTTATTCTCATGATCCAATGGCCCATATTTGATTTCAGAATGGAGGGAAGACTGAAGCTTGCGAAACGCTGCGTATCATTTAGCCAAACGCACCGTTTTGGTTCGTTGGTAAACCTGGGCTCAGCAGCTTATTCCTATCCACACCCCCAGACGTGGCCCAATGTTTAGAATCAACTGGGGCGCCTTACTTTTCTCACCCCCCCTCCCATTTATTTCTTATTCTTTTATTTTTTAATTTCTTTTAATTCTTTGCATTTTATAAAATTCATAAAAAATATAAAAATCAATATTTTTCATTTCTTCTTTTTTTCACATAATCATGATTTTGTCTAGAAAATTAATAAAAAATAAAATTCCATTTTATTTTTAGTTTAATATTTTTTAGCATATTTTCTTGTAAATAGCACTTTTAATATGTTTTAGTTGATACTTGATTTTGTACAATTTGTTTTAGGACTTTCCCTTAGGATTTTTGAGCCATCCTTTTTGGCATAGTTAGATATTGAACCCTAGTTTCATGTAGGATTTATTTCTTGATTTGTAGATTAAAATTTGATGTAGTTTGATTGTTAGACATTTAGGTGTTCAAATTAGGGTTTTAGGTTGTATACTTGGACTTCAACAAATTTGTTTTGGGGTTTATAGGCCAAATTAGTGTATGGGAAATACATGGGTTAAGGGTAAGTATATATAGAATTCCCTAGAGTTTTGCTAGAATATTGTATGGTGTTTTAGTATTTTTCATTGATTTTGAATGTATGGACAGTATGTGTGTTGCTTAAAGGCATAAGTTGTATTGTTGTGTTTTCTTCCCTTCTCTTTTGAGTGTGTGAGCTTTGAGGATTGAGTTGAAGACCTTGTGGATCATCATGGAAGCTTTGAAGACCTTGCAGAGGAGTTTAGCATAATTTTTGTTTGTTTTGTTTGTAGGTTGATAGGTGCATAGGCAGAGCCCTAGATAGAATACTTTGTTCAATAAACAAGGAGTGTTTTGTTCACCTCCTTCCTTCTCTATGACACAGAGTCCCTTAAGGGTATTCACCTCTCTCCTTTGGAGGGATTAGTGACCTTGCCCTATAAGGTAGAACTTTGAGAGAGCCTTTCCATTGATGTTAAGTCCTCAATGACATCCTTTGGAAGTCAGTGAGTACTATAACATCCTCACCTTATCTTATTGACTGAATCTTGTTTGCTGGAGCATTGGAGCCATTGAAGATAGAAGCTGAGGCCTTGAAGAGGATGATTCCTTGGAGATTATTGAAGTCTGAAGACTCTGTGAAGATCAAATTGATGCCTGAAGATCCCTGAAGATAGAGAAGCCTGAAGGTGGAGCTGATCAAGAAGCTGGAGCTTAAGGGAGAAGATGAGTTGATACTCATGTTGTAGGGTTGATACCTGGAAAGCAAGTGATCTCTGAAGTCTGAAGACTGGGTTGCTGCTGGAGGAGCTGAGGCTTTCTTCTGTTTTCTTTGATGTATTGTGTGTTTTGTCTGATTTTTCTGTTGCATTAGACTAAGCCCATTTAGAATAAGTTCAGTCTAAGAGCATGAGTGCATCTGATTGTATTGTTATTGCTTGGCTTTGCTTGCGGGTATTCGGTAGAGCCCAGCTCCCTTGCCCATGTGTTTATTTTACCTGATGGTATTTCATTTCTTTCATCTGTATGATTGCAGTTTACTGTTTTTGCTTGATAGCATGTTGTTTATTTCAGTATGATTACTGTTATTTCATGACTGGCTTGAGGTCGAGACGAGCTTGTGGAGGCTGAAGCCCCACACACATTTCCTCCCTCACTTGCATTGCATGCATTTTACTGTTAAAGCTGATGCTTTTGTCTGTTTTGGCGTATCATTGACATGATCCCATAGGACTCTCATTTCCTCTGATGAGGATTTGATGATAGACTTTTAGGTTGAAACCTATGCATGACAACATCTAGGAGTTCCCTGTTCAAACCTCAACCATAGGATGAATCCATGGCATGACAACAGTAGGACTTGATAGTCTCCCTCCTAGTTGGGCCTGTTCTCTTCTCATCTCGAAGCAGTTTAAGATACAGTAATCATGAATGATTTCTTTCGTACGTTATGAGCCTTAAGCTATCTGAGAAAGGATTGTGGGAGAGTTTCTTTTCCACAGTCTGGATGTTTAGTATGGTACCCTTTGGGTGACATGCGACGCATTCACTCTCAGGTCATAGTCTCTAGTGCGGTTGAAATCGCAAACATAATAAAAAACACTTCTTTTAGGAGATAAGTCGTAGTTTCCCGAACTACGTTTGCTCTGATCTTTCATACCAGATGAAAGTACGTAGGCATAGGATGCGACATCCTAGCGAGCAACCCTCCCCACCTTCACCCGTAGTTAGCCGAACTACGTTGACTCTGATTTCTCGTTCCAGACGGGAATACGTAGGCATAAAGCGCGATGCTTTGCCGAGTCATTTTTTTCTTTTCTTTTTTCAGCCAGCCTTGATAGGTAGATAGAATAAAACCAACCCGTCCAAGTAAACAATCAAGCGAGGATCCCGTCGAGTACGACGGACGTGAGGGGTGCTAATACCTTCCCCTTGCGTAACCGACTCCCGAACCCAGACAATGGTTGCGACGACCTTGTCTTACCCTTTTTCGTCAGGTTTTTCCGATCGTTTCCTTTCCCGCTCTGAGGGATAAATAACGAAAGGTGGCGACTCTTCTGTTTTGCCGGCACCTTATTTTCGCGCAAGCGACAGCTGGCGACTCTGCTGGGGACTCCAACGGTTCCCTGTGCGAGTCAATCCTATCGTTTGTGTGTTTGCTTGTTGGGTTGCGTTTATTTATCGCATTTTTTACTTCTCGCACTTTATTTCCCGCATTTTATTTTCAGTATAATATGATTATTTGTGCTGTTGTGGGATGGGAGTTCTGATTGAGTGAGAAGCCAGACCCAGGCTTGAGTGCACCATAGACTTAGAGTGGAAATTAGTGGGCGCGTGCTTGCTTTGCAGGCACTAGTGTCTCATGAAATCCACGCTCAGACGAGGTTCATCCGGTTGGCTTCACTTTCAACCCCTTGGGTTGAGACGGTTGCTGGTTTGGTGGATTGTCGACTCTGGGGACCGATCATTTGTGATTCAGCTAAGTGAGGCCTCTTCAGGACTTGATGATGCCACTCCTTCTGGGAATCGTATCATCAGTTTTGAAAGTCTGTGACGCTGATGAACGCATAGGATGCCGTACCTTGAGTCAGTCTAGGTCCATACCTGTGAGCGGGACTGGGTTTATTGCAGGAAACTTAGACCTTTAGACTACCTGGTTTTCTTGACAGTGAGTCAGTTATGTTGGGTTCTCAGTTGCAGATATGTTCTTGATAGAGCAAGGGTTTGATCAGAGGATCTTATCATCGGGTGTATGTTTGTTCTTGACAGAGCAGGTTTCGGTCAGAGTATTGTCATCAGAGGTTTGTTCCGGATAGAGCAGATTTTGAGTGGGGTCTGAAGATCTCATCAGCAGATGTTATTTGTTCTTGATAGGGCAGATTTTGAGCGGGGTCTGAAGATCTCGTCAGCAGCTGTGTGTTCGTTCTTGAAAGGGCAGATTTTTGATTTGGGGTCTGAAGACTTCATCAGCGGACGTTTTCTGATCATACATCCCGGGTCCTTATTATCAGGCACTTATTCTTGTCAAGGCAGAGTTTTGATCTCGATCCTATCAGATGGTTATTCTCTGCAGATCAGATCAGTGGGTTTACACTGGGGTTTCCTTCTCGTCAGTGACTGTTGATACCGAATCTCCACAGCAGCCACCTGGATATATTATTGCATGCCTGCATTTTGCATTAGTTTACGCATTCATCTGCATTCCATTAATGTGTGTCTGTGTTGCAGGTACCGTTTCCCCGATCCAGGATTTCCCGCCTCCTACTGTTATTATGGCCTCTCTCAGGAAGACTGTTGCATACAAGTTCCCGACCCCCGATGTGTCGAAGCTGACTGGTTTGATAGCCCTGGCAGGGGATTCTGTGAAGGATAGGTTCAGGAAGTCTTATGGCAGGTTGCTTAGTCTGGTTTGCAAACCTTCTACATCCGAGTTGAATGGGTTACATGCTCTTCTGCAGTTTTATGACCCTCCCTTGAGGTGTTTTACTTTTCATGACTTCATTCTCGCGCCGACATTGGAAGAGTATGCTGATATGCTGGGTGTGCCTATCAAAAGGCAAGTGCCTTTTGTCCACATGGATGCTGAACCTGATCTGGTTAGTTTGGCTTCCTCACTCCATTTGAGCGCTTCTGAGTTAGTAGTGACGAGTTGGAACAAGGTCCCAGGGTTCTCTCTGCAGTTTCTGATAGCTAAGGCTCAGCAGTGTGCTAAGGACAAATGTTGGGACGCCTTCAACGCCATCCTTGCTTTATGCATATATGGCATTATCCTATTTCCCAGCATGCCTGATTTCGTAGACTTTGATGCATTCCATATCTTTGCCTCAGGGAATCCAGTCCCTACTCTGATCGGAGACGTTTACCATTCAGTGCATTACAAGAATGAGAACCGGAGAGGGAAGAATGTTTCATGCTGCGTACCGTTGCTGTACAAGTGGTTTGATAGCCATTTGCCCAAGAGGGGTTCTTCTGTCTTGTCTGCAGCCACAGCTGAGTGGCCTGAACGTCTAATGAGTTTGTCGGCAGAAGACATTGATTGGTTCGTTGACAGAGACAGGTTAGGCACCGAGGTGATCTTCAGTTGTAGTGGGTTTCCTAACGTACCTTTGATAGGTAGGAAGGGTTGCATCAACTACAATCCATCATTGCTAGTTCGTCAGTTTGCATATGCTTTGAGGGCTCCACCAAAGGAAGAAGAGGTACGGGAATCTCTGTACCTCACGGGTATTCTAGAGGGGGATTTGTTGTCTAAGCTTCAGTATGCATGGAATAATATCAGCACGAGAGGAAAGCCTTCGTTGGGGAAGAGCAACAGCCAGGCCTACCCTCCTTATTCAGATTGGATCAGAACCAGAGCCAGCGCTATAGGGATGCCATTCCCTCATGCCAGACCAGAGAGTCCTCCATCAGTTGAAGAACCTACCACTGTGTCCGTTCATCAGCACAACCAGGTATTAGCCGAGCGTGATGAACTGAAGAGGGCAAATGCAGAATTAGAGAAGGAGTTAGCTCAACTTCGAAGTGAGAGGAACGAAGCCGTGCATGCTCTCAAAAAGCAAGCAGAGTCGGTGATCCAGCTGAGTGCAGACTTGGCAAAGCAGATTGCTGATCGGGAACGCTTAGGTCAAGACTTCAGAGCTACTAATGATGTGCTAGCTACGAAGAAGCTGCATTTGGAGGAAGCTTATCGGAGAATATCTAAGTTCGACCAGCATTGGAAGACTTCCATGGCCACCAGGAAGGAGCGAGAAGACAAGCTAATGCTGCAGATTTCTAAGCTAGAGACTGAAGTGAAGGATAGCGAACGGAGGTTTGATGAAGAGACCGCCCGCAGGTACGCTGCCGAAGCCCGTCTCAACAAATCTATTGCTAGCCTGAAGGAGCATAAGCTGATGTTTGAGTCTAAGAAGAGGAAGCTGGAGGATTGCTTTGGCGAAGGCGCTTGGGAGAGTTCAGTTCAGGGGCTTCAGCATACTATCAGGCAGAGGGAACTACTCATCAAGGGGTTGCTCACTTCGCCAGATCATTCAGAGACAAAGGAGTTATTAGCAGAGTATCGCGCCCGTGGCCGTACTTGACTAGTTATATCCCTGTTGTTTTTGATCTTTGATGTATGCTGACCATCACCAGACTTGTTGGCTGAGGTCATGCTGTTGATTTGTACTCGTTGATACTGTGTACTGCCTTGATAGGCCTTTCCATATATATGAGATTGATGTTTCCATGATTGGGCTCAGATTTCGTCTTCCTCTTATTATTATCAGCACTGGCACTAAGGCACTAGGATCGGGGGAAAATCTCCCACGCACACACACACACGCATGCATCTGCATGAAGCATATTTGCATGGTGTATATCTTATCGTTTTTCCTAACCTTTATTGTTAACAGGTTTTTCAGGTTCCGAGCTGTCTCCGGTCCCCAGGATTGATCAAAGACTCATCCACCGCTACTCGACTCGCGCTAATCAGACGAGAATCATGGACCAGGTGCAGTCAGATGTTCAAGAACTCCGTGAACGGATGGATCGTTTTATGGAGCTGATGCAGGTGATCGCGAATGGTCAAGACCAGCTTCGTACTCTGGTTCAACCTCTGATCTCCAGGGTTGACAGTAATGGCATACTTCATGGAGGGGCCGTGCCTACTCCCCCTCCAGGGGACACTCCACAGAACGTTTTTCCTGCTGCCGGGGGCAACGGCAGTGCTAACGGCAATCTGATGACTAATCTCGGGCTCAACGCGGCTGGCGTCGGCAATGGTAGTTTGGGAGCCAATGTTAACATAGGGCTGGTCAACGGCAATGCTGGTGCAGGAAATCTGTTGGTGCCTCAACCGTGGCTGGAGGACCATCAGGATGACATATTCTCTCAGAGAGGTGTAGAGGCAGAGTTGAATGCTGAAGCTCGACTCAGGTTCAAGGCGCTGGAAGACAAGATGAGAAGCATAGAAAATCAGAACACCTTGGGCGTTGACGTGTCCAACCTCGGGTTGATTGCTGACTTTAAGGTACCTCACAAGTTTAAGGTGCCTACCTTTGAGAAGTATAAGGGTACTACTTGCCCCCGGGTCCACCTCCGATCTTATTATAGAAAGATGTCCGCCTATTCTGACGATGAGGAGTTGCTGATGCACTTCTTTCAGGATAGTCTTTCTGGCCCATCGCTCGAATGGTATATGGGTTTGGAGCCCGCTACTGTGCGCACCTGGAAAGATCTTGCAGAAGCGTTTGTTCTCCACTATCAATACAATAGCAACTTGGCTCCCAACCGAGTTCAGCTTCAGAATCTCTCATAGCGGAACAATGAAAGCTTCAAAGAATACGCCCAGCGGTGGCGTGAATTGGCTGCTCGGGTTCAACCGCCGATGGTTGAGCGTGAGCTAGTGCAAATGTTCGTGGCTACCCTTCCTGGAATCTATTATGAAAAGCTGGTCAGTGGCATGTCGGGAACATTCTCGGCTCTTATCACTCTGGGCGAGCATGTTGAGAACGGTATAAAGATTGGAAAAATTCAGGGCGAATCATCCTCAGCTGGAGGAGGTAGTAAGAAACCCTATACTGGCAAGCGTCGAGAGGGAGACGCCAGTGCCGTCACTAACGCTAGGAGAAAGGGCAAGGGCCCTCAGCCTCAGATTGCTAGCATAAACATTCCAGCTGCTCCACCGCAGCCGCAGCAGCAGCAACCTCAGCAGCAGAATAATCAGGGGTATAAAAGATATCAGAACCGGGCTCCTCTGACAAGCCGTCATTTTGATACTCCACCTATGTCATATGCGCAGCTTTTGCAAACGTTGCTTCAGCTCCAATTAGTTCAAAGGAGGACGTTGGCTCCCTTAACAGGGGCACCACCACCGGGGTGTGATGCCAATGCTACTTGTGAATTCCATACTGGGGCACCGGGCCATACGATTGAGAATTGTAAAGCTTTCAAGCACAAAGTCCAGGACTTGGTGGACGCCAAGGTTATCAACTTTTCTGACAGCGTGCCTAACGTTACCAAAAATCCAATGCCTCATCATAAGGGGGGTGGAGTAAATGCTGTTATCACTGAGGAGAGTTCAGACTTGCTGACTGATGTCAAAGATTTGAAGACGCCGTTGAGTTTTGTCAAGGCTAAGTTGCTGAAGAAGGGTTTCTTCCCTGGATGCGGAAAGTTATGTATGGCTTGTGCTACACTTCCTGATGGGTGTGAGCAGCTGATCGAAGGTATCCAAAGTATGATGTCTGAAGGTATTTTACAGTTCAGCCGGAGCGTTGAAAGTGCATCAGGGGAAGTCATGCTGAAGCAGGCAGATGAAGTTGCTACCATTACTATTCCTCGTCACCCTATTACTATCTCTGCGCCCCGTCCGCCTACTATCACCATCACTAGGGCCGAACCAATCCCATTCGAGAGTACTAATGCCGTTCCATGGCATTATGGCGCTGAAGTTTATTGTAATGGTCAAAAGATAGAGCTTGAGCCGTTCGGATCGACTGTGCAGAATCTTACTGAAGTTAGTGGTATCACTAGAAGCGGAAGAGTGTTTGCGCCAGCAGAGGTTGCAGCAGAGAAAGTGGTCCGGGCTGACGCTGTGGATAAGGGTAAAGGTAAAGCTGTTGAAGAGGTCCCTGCAGGGGCAGAGAAGGACTTGCTGGTTAAAGATGCTGAAGAGTTCATGCGACTAATCAAGAAAAGTGACTACAAAATTGTAGATCACCTTCATCAGACTCTGTCAAAGATCTCGATTCTTAACTTGTTGCTGTGTTCTGAGGCGCACCGCAACGCCTTGCTGAAAGTATTGAATGCGGTATACGTGCCGCAGGAGATATCAGTAAATCAACTCGAGGAGGTGGTGGCCCATGTTAATGCGGGTAATGGGCTGGGATTTACAGATCTGGAGCTGACTCCTAAGGGAAGAGATCACAATAGCGTCTTGCACGTCTCAATAGAGTGCAGTGGCACGATTATGTCACATGTCCTCGTGGATACAGGTTCCTCGCTTAATGTGCTTCCGAAGAAGGCGCTGATGAAGTTGGACACCCGTGGACTGCTGTGCACGCCCAGTGATCTGGTCGTGAAAGCCTTTGACGGAACCAAGCGCCACGTCTTCGGAGAGTTGACCCTGCCAATTCAAGTTGGTCCAGAGACGTTCAATACGGTTTTCTATATCATGGATATCATGCCCGCCTATAGTTGCCTCTTAGGTCGGCCGTGGATCCATTCTGCTGGTGCTGTGACGTCCACGCTGCATCAGAAGCTTAAATATGCTGTTGGGGGCAGCATAGTGACCGTCTGTGGTGAAGAGGACATCATGGTAAGCCACCTGTCGTCCTTTAAATACGTTGAAATGGATGGTGAGATCCATGAGACTCTTTGCCAAGCATTTGAAACCGTCAGGGTGAAAGAAGTAGCTTCTGTCGTCGCAGAGAAGCAAGAGTTGAACCTCTCCTCGTTTAAGGAAGCTCGGGCCGTTGTCGAAGCCGGTTCCACCCCAGGCTGGGGGCATGTCTTGGATATACCAATCAAGCAGGATAGGTTTGGATTGGGATATTCTCCTGGAGCTGAAGCTTCATCTTCTTCTGGCAGCTCGTCTCGTGGGAAAGGGCCGATCCTATTCACCAAGGGGGGAGTAATTTTCGAGAGCGTCAACGCTGCGTCGGAGGACAGCGGAGACAGTGATTGTGATCTTGACGCCTGGATTCAACCGAGCAAGCCGGGCGAGCGCCTCCACAATTGGACCATCAAGGAGATTATCAAGCTGACAAGTGAAGAGTAATGATTTGCTTTTTACAATCTTTGTACAACCCTATGTCCTGCCCGGGGCATAGTGGTTTTACTGTCAGGGCCTTGTTGGATTATGTGTATGCATTTTGTTAATAAATAAAAGGCGTTTTCTTCGTAATCAAATGTTGTGTTCTCTGTTATTCCTGTTTTATGTTTATTTCAAAAAAACAGTAAAATGGCAACGAGGTTCGTGCTAACCTGCATATTCCTGCTTTAAACTTAACGCTTGTTATTGCAGGATCCACGTAACAGATGACATCGACTCTGGACCCTCTACGGCTCACTACGACTTTGATTGCCCGATCTATCAAGCCGAGGATGGGATTGATGAAGACGAAGACCTTCCGGAAGAGTTGGCTCGCTTGTTGAGACAAGAGGAGAAGGTTATTCTGCCTCACGAGGAGGATATTGAGATCGTAAATCTGGGTTCTGAGGAGCTCGTCAGGAATGTCAGAGTAGGGGCTGCGCTGCAGAATGATGTCAAGCATAGACTGGTCGAGATGCTACGAGAGTATAGTGACGTCTTTGCTTGGTCATATGAGGATATTCCCGGACTTGACACCGATATCGTGGTTCATCGCTTGCCGTTGCGAGAAGATTGCCCTCCAGTCAAGCAGAAGCTCAGGAGGACGAGACCAGACATGGCTGTAAAAATCAAAGAAGAAGTCCAGAAGCAGTTGGACGCAGGGTTTCTAGCCGTTACCACTTACCCTCCGTGGGTCGCCAACATAGTGCCTGTGCCGAAGAAGGACGGTAAGGTACGCATGTGCGTCGATTATCGGGATTTGAATAGGGCGAGCCCTAAGGATGATTTCCCGTTGCCTCATATCGATGTGTTGGTCGACAACACAACCCAGTTTTCCGTGTTTTCATTCATGGATGGCTTCTCCGGTTACAATCAGATTAAGATGGCACCGGAGGACATGGAGAAAACAACGTTCATCACCCCCTGGGGAACATTCTGCTACAAGGTAATGCCCTTCGGTCTGAAGAACGCAGGGGCCACTTACCAGCGAGCAATGGTAACTTTGTTTCATGATATGATTCATCATGAGATCGAGGTCTATGTTGATGACATGATTGCAAAGTCCCAAACGGAGGAAGAGCATCTGGTCAATTTGTTGAAGCTATTTGAGAGGCTTAGGAAGTTCAGGCTGAGGCTGAATCCTAACAAGTGCACTTTCGGAGTACGGTCCGGAAAGTTATTGGGGTTTATCGTTAGTGAACGAGGTATTGAAGTTGATCCTGCGAAAATAAAAGCTATCCAAGAAATGCCAGCGCCGAGAACAGAAAAAGAAGTTCGTGGTTTCTTGGGCCGAATAAACTACATTGCAAGGTTTATCTCTCAGCTCACGGCCACTTGTGAACCGATGTTCAAACTGTTAAAGAAAGATCAGGCGATTACTTGGAATGAGGATTGCCAGAAGGCGTTCGACAAAATAAAGCAGTATCTTCAGGAACCTCCAATCTTGATACCCCCAGTGGCTGGGCGGCCATTAATCATGTACCTGACGGTTCTGGAGAATAGTATGGGGTGTGTTCTCGGTCAGCACGACGAGACGGGCAGAAAAGAGCATGCCATTTATTATTTGAGTAAAAAGTTCACTGAGTGTGAATCTCGATACTCGATGCTGGAGAAGACGTGTTGTGCATTAGCTTGGGCTGCCAAACGTCTACGACAGTATATGCTCAACCACACCACTATGCTGATTTCGAAGATGGATCCGATCAAGTACGTCTTCGAGAAGCAGGCTCTTTCGGGCAGGATTGCCAGGTGGCAGATGGTGTTAACAGAGTATGATATTCAGTACGTCTCTCAGAAAGCCATTAAGGGAAGCGTATTGTCTGATTACCTTGCCGAACAGCCAATCGAAGACTACCAGCCGATGAAGTTCGAATTCCCTGACGAGGACATTATGTTTCTCAAGGCGAAGGATTGCGATGAGCCATTGCCCGATGAGGGGCCAGATAGGAAGTCTCAGTGGAAGTTGATATTCGACGGAGCGGTTAATTCCTATGGAAGTGGTATTGGGGCTATCATCACGACTCCTCACGGATCCCACATCCCGTTTACAGCAAGACTGACGTTCTCAGTTACCAACAATGAAGCCGAGTATGAAGCATGTATTATGGGTCTAGAAGAGGCAATTGATTTGAGAATCAAGAATCTAGACATATATGGTGACTCAGCGCTTGTAATCAATCAGATTAAAGGGGAGTGGGAAACTCGTCAGGCGAATTTAGTGCCGTACATGAATTATGCCAGGAGGCTGCTTCCGTTCTTCGATCGAGTGGAACTTCATCATGTACCCAGGGCTGAAAATCAGATGGCTGATGCCTTAGCCACGTTGGCTTCAATGTATAAAGTCAATTATTGGAATGAGGCTCCAAGAATTATGCTTTCGCGTCTTGATAGACCGGCATTTGTCTTCGCGATCGAAGATGCCACCGACGGCAAGCCATGGTTCCACGATATCCAGACCTTCCTCATGACTAAGGAGTATCCCGCGGGTGCGTCAACCCAGGATAAGAAGACTCTAAGGAGGCTATCTGGAAACTTTTATCTCAATCCTGATGGAGTGCTGTATAGGAGAAACCACGATCTCGTGCTACTCAGATGTGTAGATGAGAAAGAAGCGAGTATGCTCATGGAAAAAGTCCATGAGGGCACATTTGGTACGCACGCCGGCGTACATGCCATGACGAGAAAGATCCTGAGAGCAGGGTATTACTGGCTGACTATGGAGTCGGATTGCTTCAGATTCGCGAAGAAATGTCACAAATGCCAGATTTATGCTGATAAAGTTCATGTGCCGCCGTGCCCATTAAATGTCATGTCCTCCCCTTGGCCATTCTCCATGTGGGGCATCGACATGATAGGCAAGATCGAGCCCACTGCATCCAATGGTCATCGTTTTATTCTGGTAGCTATCGACTACTTCACCAAATGGGTGGAGGCAGCCTCGTACGCTAATGTGACCAAGCAGGTGGTAGCTAAATTCATAAAGAGGGACATCATCTGTCACTATGGAATTCCCGAGCGGATCATTACTGACAATGGTTCGAATTTGAACAACAAGATGATGAAGGAGCTGTGCCAGAGCTTCAAGATTGAACACCACAACTCATCTCCTTACCGGCCGAAGATGAATGGCGCTGTTGAAGCGGCCAACAAGAACATCAAGAAGATTGTTCAGAAGATGGTTGTGACGTATAAAGATTGGCACGAGATGCTGCCGTTTGCCTTGCACGGTTATCGTACGACGGTGCGTACGTCGACCGGGGCAACTCCTTTCTCCTTGGTGTACGGTATGGAAGCTGTCCTACCGCTAGAAGTGGAGATTCCCTCTTTGCGAGTTTTGGTTGATGTAAAACTCGACGAGGCAGAATGGATTACGAATCGCTTGAACCAACTCAGCCTGATGGACGAGAAAAGGTTAGCATCGATTGCATTTGGTCGCCTGTACCAAAGCCGAATGAAGAAGGCTTATGATAAGAAGGTGTGTCCTCGAAGCTTTCAGACGGGTGATCTCGTCCTGAAGAAGATTCTTCCGCCACACTCCGATCACCGGGGCAAATGGACTCCGAATTATGAAGGGCCGTATGTCGTCAGCAAGGTCTTCTCGGGAGGAGCTTTGTTGTTATCCACGATGGATGGTGAAGATTTTGCATCCCCGGTGAACGCGGACGCAGTTAAAAAATACTTTGCTTGAAAGAGACCCGCTGGACAAAAAAGAAAGAGTCCAGGCAAAAAAGGGGCATCCCGGCGAACCAAAAACAGAATAAAAGGTTCGGGCAAAAATTAGGGATATATTGAAAAATGTACACCCGCGAAGTCGAAAACCTACACTGGGCGGCTTCGGCAAAAAAGGGTATCCCGGTGAACTGAAAACCCGTAAAGGGCGGTTCACGCAAAAGTTAGGGATTTGAATAAGCAAATGACTGCGGTCCGCGCATGGACTTTCATTGTTTAGTGGTTCGGAGGACCTGAGGGCCGTTCATCTGAATCAATCTCTTCCGAAGCTGAAGCGTCGGAGAAGTATCGAAGTCGAGTGGGTCTTAGAGGGATCAACTCATGGTGTTCGTCTACGCCTCGTTGCCGACATTTGTATATACTGATGTATATTTATGTTTTCTTTTGCGCGGCTTCCTCATTCCAGGAGCTGGCCTCTGTTGTAAAACATTTTTGCCCATTCAGGGGTCATCATCAATAAAATGCACATTATTCAGCAATTTTGTTTGTCTGTTTAGCATTTGTCTGTTTTGTTTGCGAATGAAAACGCCGATGTTTTTTGATAAAATGCGCATACATAAACTGGCGGGCCTAGGCCCATTGATTGTTGAAACAATTGATTAACTGAATATTGTCACGAGATAATAACTTGGATAGGACCCTTTGAGGAGGGAATCTTGTCTTGTTTGTTTGTGTTGTTGCAGGTGTAGCACTTTCCAGAAGATATGCCGTGCGTATCCCCGAAGCAGGGCGAGCCCTCCTTCTCCAGCAGAGTTCAGTAGTCTCTCCTCCGCAGAATCTGAATGCAAGATGGCAAGCATTGATATGTCTCCTCACGCAGAGATGATTCTCTTCCCCAAGCAGACGCATCCTGAAGGGACGTCACCTCATCAGCTGAATCAAGCACCAAAGAATGATGTCTTCCCCAGCACCGGGCCACAAGTGCAGATTTCATAGAAGTGTTTGAACGCCGAAGCTCGTGTTTTCCCCAGTAAAGTCGCCGCAGCAGGTGTCTCCCCCAAGCACCGGGTCACAAGTGCAGGATTCGCAAGAAGCTAGTCGTATACCGAATTATGCAGTAACTGAGGGTGCCGGACTGAAGTCTCCAGTGGAACTGAGATTCCCCACCAGAGTTATGCCCGCTCCTGAAGTTGGATGATTCCCTCTTCCCCAGTAGAGTGTTGGGGCAGCTGATGTTGTATTCCCCTGCAGAGTCGTACTCTCCCCCGAAGGCAGATGATTCTTTCTTCCCCAGCGGAATTGAAATCCCTCATCAGAGTCGTACCCTCTAGCGAAGCAGAATGATTTCTCCTTCCCCAGCCGAGTTTGCAGATGTCCAAGAGAGCCGAATCCTTGGAAGATGATCAGATCATGAGTGGTTTTTCCCCAGTGGAATGTCAAGCAGCTGAAGTTGTTCCCCCACAGAGTGGTCATCCCCAGAAGAGTAGCCGAGACGGCCGTGCAGCTCGTTCCCGCGATTGATATCAGCAGCAGACCAACTGAAGTTGTTTTCCCTGCAGCAGTCAACCGGAAGATCAATTCCCCAGACTGAGTCCAATTGATATTGGCATGTCCACGTTCTCCTCAGCAGGATGATTCCTCTATCTGAGTAGTTCTTTCTCCTTCACAGGAGGATTTTTTCCCCCGGCATTTATTTTGCTGACGGAATTGCATAGCATATTGCGTGATTGCATGGCATTTAGCATAAACGCATAGCATTCCCACCGTGTGGGGCATGGCACCAAAGCATATGCATCATAAGCATGATCTAGGTTATCATCATTCTTGTTTACAGGTGTACCACCGAAGGATCAGTTGCGCAGGATGATTCCTGATATGCTCCCCGACGAGGTCGCTTTCTTAAGATGATTCTTAAGACCCTGGTGTAATCCCCACAGTCGCTCGTTCAAGATGATTTTTGAGATCCCCAGCGAAGTCTTCAGTTCGAGATGATTCTTGAATTTCTCGACAGAGCCGTTTGCTTAAGACGATTCTTAAGACCTCAGCGCTGTTTCCCAAGTTGTTTGCTCAGGATGATTCTTGAGCTCCCCAGTAGCGTCCTCAGCAAGAGTTGCCCAGGAAGATTCCTGGAAAACCCAGCAGAATAAAGTCTCCAGAATGATTATCGGTTCAAGATGATTCTTGAAGGTGCCCGACGGAGTTGTTTGTTCAAGATGATTCTTGAAGTCCTTAGCAGCGTGATAGGTCTGCTCCAACAGTGATGTCTAATCTGAGGATTGACTTCGTAAATGCCTGAAGGCGATACCAGAAGGTTCCGGTGAGTTCAGATTTCCTTGTTGATGAATCAACGTGTGGCTGAAGACAAGGTTCCAAATTTTTGTATTCAAGAGGATCCGTGTTGGTCTGAAGACTAAGTCAGTTGTCCTGAGGTGATGATTGATTGCGATCAAGTGGATAGTTTTTCTTCTGACTGAAGTCGAAGATGTTTCTCCAGCTGAAGCGGAGTTTTGCCTGAAGGCAAAGTGTTTGAATCCCCGTAGAGTCATGAGTGGCTCTGGATACCATTTCTCTGACTGAAGTCATAGATTTCCCAAGCTGAAGCGAAGGTGCCTAAGGGCAAGGTTATCCCCAAGGTCATGAATGACCTGGGATTCATTCTTCGGACTGAAGGCCGAAGTATATCCCTGACTGAAGTCACGGATGCTCTATGGCAGAGGTGGAGTTGCCTGAAGGCAGATCCATGTATCCTTGAAGGCCAAGGACCATTTCTTTAGACTGAAGTCGAAGATACCTCCTGCAGAGTTGCCGACGGGAAAAGTTTACATCCTTGAAGGTCAAGGATGACTATCTTCAGAAGTACTTGAAGATTTTTTCTAGCTGAAGCTGGAATCGCCGACGGGCAGGGTTTCATCTATCTTCAGAAGAACTTGAAGATTCTCCAGCGGATCTGGAGTGGCCAGGGGCCAGGGTTTCATCTATCTTCAGAAGAACTTGAAGATTCTCCAGCGGATCTGGAGTGGCCAGGGGCCAGGGTTTCATTCATATTCAGAAATACACGAAAATCTTTTCTAGCTGAAGCTGGAAGTGGCCAGGGGCCAGAGTTTCATATATCATTAATGTTGAAGTTCTACGATGGGTCAGTTGTGCAGCAGTATTCCGATGTTCACTATGGTTCTGAGGGTGAACCCCAGATCAGAGTGTGCTCGGTTAAGTCTCATTCCCAGCGGGGTGGTTTCAAATACGCAAGTGTACCTTTTGTTCCATTTACCAGGGGTGAACCCCAGGTCAGATTATGTTTTGTCCGGCGGCGAGGTTGGATGTTTGTTCGACGGCGAGGTCGAACGTTTGGATTTGACGGCAAGGTCAGATTACGTTTGCTTCCGACGGCGAGGTTGGATGTTTGTTCGACGGCGAGGTCGGATGTTTGTCTTGACGGCGAGGTCAGGCTCTTTAAATCCCCAGCAGAGGTGATGTTTGTACGACGGCGATGTTGAGTGTCTCTCAGAGGATGTTGTTTCCGACGGCGATGTCAGATTCAGTTCTCCAGCAGTGATGTTGGATGGTTCGTTCTCCAGCGGCGATGTTGGATGTATTGTTTGTTTCTGACGGCGATGTCAGATCGATATTTCTCCAGCTAGTTGTTGAGATTTGTTCCTCGCAGAGTACCGTGTGCTCGTGCAGTTGGCAAATTTTCGGGTTTACCGATATTCAATCGTCTCGCACCTTGATTGGTTGAGAGCCGTTCGCTTCTCACCCAGTCAGGTTCAAGCCGTTTGAATAGGGGCAGCTGTTGCACCCCAAAATTTGACCAACATTTATTTACTCACTGAGTGTTTGAAAGTGGATACATTCATCAGAAAGTTCAAGAGATCCTCAGAGGAGTGGGTTGAAACCAGGGTTGTGTGCTTCATAGCTTGAGAGTTGTGGGTGTTCCTCAGATGATTCTGAGACCTTGAGAATGAACTTGATGTTTTGAGGAAGCCTATGAGATGTCTTGATAGCCATCAGGAAGCTCAGAGAGGTCATTGTGCAAGAATCCAGGAGATCCAGCCATGAATGGTAGAATTAGGGTTTTGACTGGGTCAACCCCAGGATAACTGAAAATTTGGAGAAGGTTGAGACTTAATCCAAGGGCCATGAGATCATGGAATGATGCATAGAGATGTTATAAAGGTGATTCCTAGACCAACTCATCATGATTGAGGAGTTTGAGAAGTTTTGAGTTAGGGTTTCTGAGGATTGTCAGTGAAAAACCCTAATTTGACCCCTATCTTCCAGGCAGTTTTAGCTCTAGATGTGATTGATATCTCATCTTCCCCACAACATGAATGTTGTAGAGCTTGTTCTTAGCTTTAATTTGAGTGGTGGAAGTCCTTGATAGGAGTTACAGAGCTCAAGTTATGGTTTTGACAAATTACAGGTCAGCTGAGGTGTGTGAATCTGGGTCCTTGAAAGTCACCCAACTTGCAGACAACTTTTGCCATAGTAGGATGATTCCTATGGTCTCTTGGTCAACATGAATGTTGGAGGGCATCTTCTTAGCTTTAATTTGAGTGGTAGAAGTCCTTGATAGGATTTGTGGAACTCAACTTATGGTTTGAACAAGACAAGGGTATTTTGGTCATTTATCAGTTATAGGTCATTTTTAAGCAAAGGCCATATCTCCTATTTCCAAGCCTCAAATGGAAGAACTCAAAACATGAAAATTGTTCAAAATGTGATTTTAAGTCTAGAAAGAAGGTCATGAATTGTTGGAAAAGCTCATAGCATGGATTTGCATGATTGGTCAAAAATGAACTAAAAATGGCTTATAAGTTTAAAAAGTTGAAATTGGAAATTGGTTTGGAGGATCTAGAAATCCAAAATGGGTCATCCAATATATCATTTTGATTGGAAAGATCATTTTGAGAACATTGGTTTAGATAGAATTTTGATTTAAAGCTTTAAAATGGGTGATGCTTTGTTATTTTGTTACTTGCATTTGAAGTCACCTTTGGAAATCCCAACACAAGGCAAGGAAAAAGCTTGTAATGGTTCATAACACTTCAATATGTCATGTGAGGAGATCTTAAGGCCAATTTGCAATGGATAATGCATGATGCATGAGATTTTCAACTTACCATCATATGAGATTCTAGCACTTTCTAGATCTTTCTAGATGAATCCAAGAGCTTCCATTAATCATTATTTAAAGAATGAATCAGGGAGGGTAAATGGTTGGTGATCATTGTTGATGAGAGGTGAGATTAGAGTGTGAAAAGCAAGATTCTTCCATTGGCAATTTGATCCCAAACCTTCATTCTCTTCAATCTCCATTCATTTCTCCACCACAAACCTATTATTCTGATCATTGTGAGTGAGTACATGCTGAGGTAGAAGATGATCCATGGCAGTTTGAAGCTATCTTGAGGAAATTGCAAGAACTGCATTTTGCTGTCCAACTCGAGTTTCAAGCCTTGTTCACCACTTTTGCTGCATACAGAATCCACATTGGCCTCTAAGGATCAAACAAGGAAGGTTTCAAGCACTGAATTGCAAGGGAACCCTAGCTTCCATTAAAGTGTAACAGGTTGGTGATCTTGCTCGAATCTCTTATTTTATGTGCATTCTACCATAGTTATAGGTTTAGACTGGTTAAGCTAGGATAGAGGACCATTTTCTGAGAATTAGGGGAAGGATCATGAGGTTTCGAGGCAGGGTACAATTTCTTGCAGAATGAATAACAAGCAATTTTGTGTGCATCAATGGATATGAGATGGTGTAGAATGGTTAGGGAAACGTGTAGAATAATCCTGGATAATTCATTTGAAGTTCTATTAAGTTTGATAGCAGAGGAAAAAATTGGAACCATGATGATGAAGCTTTCTGGTAGGACGATTTAAGGAGTTTCAGGGAAAACTAGAGATGGCATCGTGTTCTTGGTGAGTCATAGCACAACTTTGCTTTTGGGATCATGGAATTTCATGGGGAAATGGATGAGCACGAACGGGTTGAAGATGCTTGCATGGGGTTAGGGTTTCTGCAAACCCTAGGGTTCAGTTGGGGACGATGAAGGTCCACCGTCGGATGATCTCAAGACCTTGACTTATTCTCATGATCCAATGGCCCATATTTGATTTCAGAATGGAGGGAAGACTGAAGCTTGCGAAACGCTGCGTATCATTTAGCCAAACGCACCGTTTTGGTTCGTTGGTAAACCTGGGCTCAGCAGCTTATTCCTATCCACACCCCCAGACGTGGCCCAATGTTCAGAATCAACTGGGGCGCCTTACTTTTCTCACCCCCCTCCCATTTATTTCTTATTCTTTTATTTTTTAATTTCTTTTAATTCTTTGCATTTTATAAAATTCATAAAAAATATAAAAATCAATATTTTTCATTTCTTCTTTTTTTCACATAATCATGATTTTGTCTAGAAAATTAATAAAAAATAAAATTCCATTTTATTTTTAGTTTAATATTTTTTAGCATATTTTCTTGTAAATAGCACTTTTAATATGTTTTAGTTGATACTTGATTTTGTACAATTTGTTTTAGGACTTTCCCTTAGGATTTTTGAGCCATCCTTTTTGGCATAGTTAGATATTGAACCCTAGTTTCATGTAGGATTTATTTCTTGATTTGTAGATTAAAATTTGATGTAGTTTGATTGTTAGAAATTTAGGTGTTCAAATTAGGGTTTTAGGTTGTATACTTGGACTTCAACAAATTTGTTTTGAGGTTTATAGGCCAAATTAGTGTATGGGAAATACATGGGTTAAGGGTAAGTATATATAGAATTCCCTAGAATATTGTATGGTGTTTTAGTATTTTTCATTGATTTTGAATATATGGACAGTATGTGTGTTGCTTAAAGGCATAAGTTGTATTGTTGTGTTTTCTTCCCTTCTCTTTTGAGTGTGTGAGCTTTGAGGATTGAGTTGAAGACCTTGTGGATCATCATGGAAGCTTTGAAGACCTTGCAGAGGAGTTTAGCATAATTTTTGTTTGTTTTGTTTGTAGGTTGATAGGTGCATAGGCAGAGCCCTAGATAGAATACTTTGTTCAATAAACAAGGAGTGTTTTGTTCACCTCCTTCCTTCTCTATGACACAGAGTCCCTTAAGGGTATTCACCTCTCTCCTTTGGAGGGATTAGTGACCTTGCCCTATAAGGTAGAACTTTGAGAGAGCCTTTCCATTGATGTTAAGTCCTCAATGACATCCTTTGGAAGTCAGTGAGTACTATAACATCCTCACCTTATCTTATTGACTGAATCTTGTTTGCTGGAGCATTGGAGCCATTGAAGATAGAAGCTGAGGCCTTGAAGAGGATGATTCCTTGGAGATTATTGAAGTCTGAAGACTCTGTGAAGATCAAATTGATGCCTGAAGATCCCTGAAGATAGAGAAGCCTGAAGGTGGAGCTGATCAAGAAGCTGGAGCTTAAGGGAGAAGATGAGTTGATACTCATGTTGTAGGGTTGATACCTGGAAAGCAAGTGATCTCTGAAGTCTGAAGACTGGGTTGCTGCTGGAGGAGCTGAGGCTTTCTTCTGTTTTCTTTGATGTATTGTGTGTTTTGTCTGATTTTTCTGTTGCATTAGACTAAGCCCATTTAGAACAAGTTCAGTCTAAGAGCATGAGTGCATCTGATTGTATTGTTATTGCTTGGCTTTGCTTGCGGGTATTCGGTAGAGCCCAGCTCCCTTGCCCATGTGTTTATTTTACCTGATGGTATTTCATTTCTTTCATCTGTATGATTGCAGTTTACTGTTTTTGCTTGATAGCATGTTGTTTATTTCAGTATGATTACTGTTATTTCATGACTGGCTTGAGGTCGAGACGAGCTTGTGGAGGCTGAAGCCCCACACACATTTCCTCCCTCACTTGCATTGCATGCATTTTACTGTTAAAGCTGATGCTTTTGTCTGTTTTGGCGTATCATTGACATGATCCCATAGGACTCTCATTTCCTCTGATGAGGATTTGATGATAGACTTTTAGGTTGAAACCTATGCATGACAACATCTAGGAGTTCCCTGTTCAAACCTCAACCATAGGATGAATCCATGGCATGACAACAGTAGGACTTGATAGTCTCCCTCCTAGTTGGGCCTGTTCTCTTCTCATCTCGAAGCAGTTTAAGATACAGTAATCATGAATGATTTCTTTCGTACGTTATGAGCCTTAAGCTATCTGAGAAAGGATTGTGGGAGAGTTTCTTTTCCACAGTCTGGATGTTTAGTATGGTACCCTTTGGGTGACATGCGACGCACTCACTCTCAGGTCATAGTCTCTAGTGCGGTTGAAATCGCAAACATAATAAAAAACACTTCTTTTAGGAGATAAGTCGTAGTTTCCCGAACTACGTTTGCTCTGATCTTTCATACCAGATGAAAGTACGTAGGCATAGGATGCGACATCCTAGCGAGCAACCCTCCCCACCTTCACCCGTAGTTAGCCGAACTACGTTGACTCTGATTTCTCGTTCCAGACGGGAATACGTAGGCATAAAGCGCGATGCTTTGCCGAGTCATTTTTTTCTTTTCTTTTTTCAGCCAGCCTTGATAGGTAGATAGAATAAAACCAACCCGTCCAAGTAAACAATCAAGCGAGGATCCCGTCGAGTACGACGGACGTGAGGGGTGCTAATACCTTCCCCTTGCGTAACCGACTCCCGAACCCAGACAATGGTTGCGACGACCTTGTCTTACCCTTTTTCGTCAGGTTTTTCCGATCGTTTCCTTTCCCGCTCTGAGGGATAAATAATGAAAGGTGGCGACTCTTCTGTTTTGCCGGCACCTTATTTTCGCGCAAGCGACACCTGCCATGCAATATGAATATGCAAATGCACACGTGTAAATATGCAACAGGTTAGTTTCCCCCTCCCCCCCGATTCTAGTTCCGGAGAAGAAGCCATAACGACAGTGGAGTCCCAAATAAGCAAGCGCAGAATCAGAAACCTCATATATAAACAAATGCCAAGAGGTAGAGTACAAAGATACAACTGAATACAACTGAAAAAACCTCGTCCAACAAGCCCGGCGATGGTCAAAATACAAGTACAAATAACAAACTACAAGAGAAAAGAAAAGATAAATCAGGACGGATAGCGCGCCCGCACATCTTCCAATAGTCTCAACGTCTCTGGATGACCTGGTCTGGAGATTAGTTCCTGTATCAGTAATGCGTGTCGCTCAACAGTGGATCTCAGCTTTTTGGCATCCTCCACACAGACTCCTTTTCCAAAACACTCATCAAGCCTGCATCTCTTGAAGCCAGCCTTCAATTCACAACCCCTAGTTTCTTTGATCATGTTGCTCACTCTAGACTCAGCGTCACGTCTAAGAGATGCCTCTTCAGCAATCTTCGCATCCTTAGCGCTGAGCTGCTCCTCTAACTGGGAAATCTAAAGCTTCAACTCATCTTCACGCTCCTTCCGGCTAGTAAGCGTGGCATTCCACAAAAATTCCCATTTGGAGAGTCGAGAATAAGCCTTGTTCAGAAGCTCTTTCTTAGTAGCAAGTACACTACTAACACCATTCAGGGCTACTCCTACTTTCTCTCTCCTGCTGGTCTCTTCATTCAAATCTGAACCGAACCTATTAATCATCTCAGTCTGCTTCTTCAAAGTGAAGGTTGCCTCATTCTTCTCATGCCGAAGCTGGAAAATCTCCTTTTCTAATTCTTCATTTGCTCTTTGAAACTCTTCCTTTTCAGCCGGCAGCTTGTTATACTTTTCAATTTCTACTGACGTAGGTTCCTTAATCACCGGAAGACACAAAGGCTCTACAGCAGGATATGGCATCAAAGAAGTCCTAACTCTCTCATGGATCCAGAGCCAATAAGGATTATAAGCCCGACTGTCACTCTTGCCAAGAAATGTCTTTCCTCTTCTGTGAACATTACCCCAAGCACGCCTCAATCTGACCAAAACATCTCCATCTAATAAACCCGTGAGATACAGAGATTCCTGTATCTCGTCTTCAACCGGAGAGTCCCTCAAAGCATAGCCAAATTGTCTCACAAGCAGAGAAGGGTTATAGTTAATACAACCTTTTTGTCCAATCAAAGGAACATTCGGAAAGCCACTGCAGCTATATATAATATTAACTCCAAGTAGGTTCCAATCAAACCAAACAATGTTATCAGCACACAATCCCATCAATCTGGAAGACCAATCTAAAGTACCAGCAGTATCAACAAAAGGTCCCGTCTTAGGAAGATGTCCGTGAAACCACCTGTATAGAAGAGGTACACAACAAGAAGCATTCTTTCCCCGATGCTTCTCATTCTTATAGTGAATATAATGATAAACATCACCCAAGAGAGTAGGCACCATATTCTTCGAGGCAAGAATAAAGAAAGCATCTGAGTCAACAAAATCAGGCAAGTTTGGGAACAATACAATCCCATAAATGCAAATTGCCAGAATAGCACTGAAGACAATTCAACATCCATCCTTCGCACACTACGTAGCCTTCTCAACCAAGCAAGAAAGATGAAAACTATAAGCTCCATTCAGCTTGACCAAACCTCCGGGGAACTCAGAAACATCTAAACTGACAATCTCAACAAGCTTAGCCAATTCAGGCTCAGTATCCTCGTGAACAAAAGGCATCTGATCTAACACAGGAACTCCTAGCATATCAGAATATTCCTCCAAAGTAGGGGCCAAAATAAAATCAGGGAACAAGAAGCATCTCAACCGAGGCTCGTAAAACTGCGTCAAGGTATACAATCCAGTCGTCTCAAACTCAGAAGGTCTGCACAACAAACTGAGCAGTTTCCCATAAGACTCTCTAAACTCAGCCCTCACTCTCTGATTTGCTAAAGCAACCAACTGCAATAAGGAACTGATATCTGGAGAAGGCAACCTGTACGCGACTGTTCTCTTCATGGACTCCATGTTTGACAAAAAGAACACTAGAATCCGAGGGGAAAAACACACTTGTAACATAAATACACGTTAATGAAATGCAGACATGAAAATGCATATGCATATGCAGCAGGGGATCAAGTGCAATAATGAAGAACTGTGCTGTGCTGTACTGCAGCTTGAGAACCATCAGATCTTCTCCTCAAACCAAACCAACCACCAAAAGAACCCTCATAACCAATTCTCACTGGCAGAGACAAACCAGGTGTTCTGAGGCCAGAGTTTTCCTGCAAAAAAGACCCACCTACCCCTCACAGGTATGTACTTAACTCGCAGACGAGGTACGGCATCCTATGCGGTCATCAGCGTCACGGACTTTCAAGAGCGATGATACGATACCCAGAAGGTGTGGCATCATCATCCCTTGAAGAGGCCTCACTTAGCCGAATCCCAAATGATAGGTTCCCAGAGTCGACAACCCTCAAATCCAACAACCTGTCGAGCCCAAAGGGCCAGACAAGATGCCATCAAAGAGAATCTCGTCTGAGTGTAAATTTCGTAGCTAGCTGGTGCGAGCAAAGCAAGCAGGCTAACCACTACTCTCTACTTCTAAGTCTATGTGCACTCAAGCCCAGGTCCGGCTTATCTCTCAAACTAACCCTCTACCCACAACACAATAACAATAATATATAGTACTGAAAGTAAAGACAGAAAGATAAATACATACAAAACCCCAGACGGTAAAACAAGCGCTAGGATTGACTCGCATAGGGAACCGTTGGAGTCCCCAGCAGAGTCGCCAACTGTCGCTACTGCGAAAATCGGCGCCGGCTATGACAGAAGAGTCACCACCGTGCGTTATTTATCCCACAAGAGGGAAAGGAAACACTCAGAGTAAATCTAACGCAAAGAGGGAAAGGAATGGTCATCGCAACCAAATCCTGGATTCGGGAGTCGGTTACGCAAGGGGAAGGTATTAGCACCCCTCACGTCCGTCGTACTCGACTGGATCCACGCTTGTTTTCTGTCTAAGGGTGTGTTTATCTATCTACTCTAAAGGTCTGGGTTAAAAAGAAAAGAAAATGACTCGACAAAGTATCACACTTTATGCCTACGTATTCCCGTCTGGAACAAGAAATCAGAGTCAATGTAGTTCGCCTAACTACGGGTTAAAGGGGGGAAGGTTGCTCACCGAGATGTCGCATCTCGTGCCTACGTACTTTCATACGGCATGAAAGATCAGAGCAAACGTAGTTCGGGCTACGGAAGACACAAGTTTGTCTGACAGTTTTTTATCTCCTTATGAAAGGGTTTTCCTGATTAAAGGTCCAAGAGGACAAAAACAGAGTTTGAATGTTTGTTTGAGTTTTTTACGAAAGAAATGTTTTTTAAGATGTTTGCAATCTCAGTCGCACTAGAGACTATGACCCAGGAGTGAACGCTTCGTATGTCACCCAAAGGGTACCACACTAACATCCAGATTACTGGAGAGAGACCCTCCACCAACCTTTTCCCAGATAGCTTAAGGCTCGTAACGTACGACTTCAATTAACCTTATTACTGTGTTTTTGAATTGTTTTGAGATGAGAAGAAAAAGACACCCTAAAACTATGGGTGAAAGGGAATCTACCTACAGTTATCATGCATGGGTCAAAACCTAATGTTTGTCATAATTCCCTCTTGCACAGAGGAAATCAGAGATCCTAGGGGAAAACAACAAAAGAAAGCAAGCAGTAAACAGTAAACAGTAAAATGCATGCTATGCAACAGTACAAGCGAGGCAAGGGAGTCCGGCTCAACCTCAAACCTAAGAAAACAACAGGCAAGAGGAGACAAGCTCCACCTCAAACCTAGAGGTAATCAACACAAGCAAACAGACAATACAACAAAAGAAAAGAAACAGAAAAAGCAGCCCAAGCAACAGCAACAGTCTTCAGCAGACAACAACTTCAATACTCAACAGCAGCTCTAAACAACAAATCCTCTTGACAGCAAAGTTGACAGCAAAAAGTCTTCATCTTCAAGTTAGCTCCTATCTTCAAGCTCCATCAAACTTCATCTTCAAGCTCTAGCAAGCACACTCCAAGCAAAGGATTAATCACCAAGATCAAGGTTGCAATGTTGAGGACCAAATGAAAACCAAAGGAAATCATCAAGTACCAACATTGAAATGGAAAGGCATCCTCAAAGTTCTACTCAACTATGGGCATACCACACATCCCTCCAAAGGAGATATGGAGTTTCCCTAGGATGAGTTTACATCATTGGATAGAATAGAAGCATACAATGCATTCTATGTTTGATGAAAGAATCAAAACTAGTCCTAATGGCTCTTCCTAAAAACCTAATTTCCTAAGCTCCTGAAAAGCTCCTAAAAGAAAAGAAAACTTCAACTCCAAGCTCCAATCTTCAAGCCACATCATCTACACCAAATCTAGAAGACCTACCAAGAAGGAATCCAAGAAAATCCATCTCCAAAGTCACCAACAAGACCAAACAAACAAGAGCACTAAAACTAGAACACCACAAGCACAAGCAATTTGCAAAATACAACTAAAATAGAAAACAAAGTTGTAAAATTCTAATAAAATTCCTAGGGGAACATACATGTTTGAAAAACCTAGGGTTAAAATATTAAAGCCTAATTCAACTTCTAAGTCACCTAAATAATTTCTAAATTGAAGGGTATCAAGGTGATCCACAAGTTTGGGAAGGCTCTAATCTCAACACCTAAAATTGAACCTAAAGTTGTTCTAAAATTCTAACAAAAATTCTAAGGCAACATGAATATTTATCCTAAAACATACTAAAAAATCAAAGCCAGATTCAACACCAATTGGAAGAACAAAATTCAACAAGACAGATGATCAAATATGCAAATATTAAAGAATTAAACAAAATAAGGAAAATCAAATTAAATTGAAAATTGCATGAAATTGCATTTTATTGATTTCATAAAATCAAAAATTCTCTCAAGATCATGGAGATATTTTTGAAATAATTTTTGGATCAAAATTGAATTTATTGTGATTTTTTGAATCAATAATGCATTTAAAATAAACAAAATGGAATAAAAGAAATACAATTGCTGAAAATAAACACACGCCCTTGGATGCGTTGACAAGTCCACTAATCCAAGCATCCACACGTTGCCAGCGCATTAAGTTGAACGACTGCGTTTTGGATTCAAAATCTCCATTCTCAGATTATAACATATCCGTTGGATCTGGTGGTTAGTCTTTGGTCAAAGGCAGATCTGATGGCTTAGGAGTCATCTTCCTCACTTCTCAGGCTGGCCAGATGGAGAATATGTGTGGTGGCCGGAGAAGACTCCGGTTGTCTTCTCCGGCGAGACAATGGTTACAGGTGATCAAAAACTCCAAACCTTATACCAATCTCACTCAAAATTTCATCAGGATCTCAAATCTCCTACTCAAATTATCCAACTCTCAATAGATTTTAAAACACGAAGCAATGTTCAGAAATAGCATCCAGATCAAACATTATCAATTGCCAAATTAAAACCATAGAAATCATCCTTATGCTACATACATCACTCTGATCTATCTAGATTGCTCTAAGTCTCCATGAATCAAGAGATTCGAATCCAAACAGAATTACTATGTCATGATCAACCATCATCAAATGTCTCCAAATTGATCCTAAAACGATCTACATCTTGCCTAGATCCTAACCACAAGTTCAAATCTAACTACATCATGCTAATTCATGTGGAATTTTGAAAGTTACTAACCTGTTGTAGATCTAGTAACAGAGGCACTTAGAGCTTGATTCTCCCTTCAAAACTCTCCAGATACGTTCAATGATGCACTAGGAAGAGTTTGCAACCTTCAATTTGCACTGAATTGGCTTGGAACTCAAAACACAATTTCACTTGCTTCTCTTGAAAAATCAACGGCAACTTCAGCTTTCTGGCACGAAAATGGTTCCAAAATTGATCTGAAATCAATCCAATGAATATATAGAATGTTTCCATGGGCTTTGGAATTCAATTTGAGGCCCAATCCAGCCAATTGCATTTTCTGATTTTCCTTCACATGTGCAATGTAATAGTCACGAATTGGCCATGTAAACTGTTCTAGAATCTTCCCTTTCACTTGCAAATTGCCTTGTGAATGTATTCAGACCAAAAGGAGCACTTGAAATGCCTTGGTGAAGAATTTAGATGTGTAACTTGCATTTGAAGTAACCAAATGATAACTTGTAAAACTTGACCTAAACTCAAAATTCTGCTAATGCCAAAGTGCTTAGAATTCAATTTCCATTCAAAAAAATGTAGCTACTTGACATGTTTTGGTCATTCTATTCATAAAATCAGTTTTCCCTCCTTAATCCATTTGAAAATCTTCCTTATTCAAACCATTTCAAACCAAGTCTTGCTATGAGCCCAATCAATCCATCATGACTTCTTAGTTAGCCTAAAAACCCCATTTTTAACAACTTTCATGTTGAACAAAAATCCATTTGACAAGTGCAAGTTGGAGATTTTGACCTATGATTGGAAAATGACCTATAATCTCACTTTCCCAAAATACCCCTGACTTGTAAACCTCATAATTTGAGTTCTACAAATCATATGGAAGACTTCTAGTACAATTTAGAAATCTAAGCTCATGAGAAACAACTTCCATGTTGGCCAAAAGTTCAGGTGAAACCTACTTCTAGGTCAAAAATAGCTTTGAAGTCATATGATTTTCATAGACAAATTTCAGAAGCATCTGAGGACTTGTAACTTGTCTGGGTCATAACTTGAGTTCTATAAATCACCTTGAGTACTTCTAGTACTCAAATTAAAGGTATTGAGATGCTTTACAAGTTTAATATTGGCCAAAGATCCATTTGAAACTTGTATCTTGACTTATGTGGTCTTGAAGTTAGGCACTAAATAGGGAATTTTGCACTGAAACCCTAATTTAGCAACTTCCCACACTCTTGAATTTTCTTGATTTGATCTTGGCACAACACCACAAGTGTCTTAAAATATCATTTCATGAACTCCATGACCAAAAAGTAGGCTTTGATACTCTTCAATTGCACAGTTGACCTAGAATTGATCCAGATGAAACCCTAATTACTTGCACCTCAACTGTAGCTCTTGCATTTGACACAATGACTTGATTAAACTCTCCCATGGCCCTCTAGGCATTCTATGAGCTCTATAAACATCCTCTTCTCACATTCACCACTTCACAACCCTCTGATGGTATTCAGCTGATCCTCAAGTTAGGAGAAGATTCACACTCAAACATCTAAACCCTTAGGCACTCAAACCACCTTCTGATGACTTTGACAACTTCTCAATCTTGAATGAGACCTCTTGCTAGGATTTTCTTGATAAGAATCACACTTGATCCCCTACTATATGAAGGATGCCATGATATGCAAATGATATAGCTATGCAAATGTAAATGCAAATGAAACATAAACCAGGTAAGAAAAGGTTGGGCAAATTTTGGGGTACAACAACTTGAACCAATAACTTTGATTGTGGACAAAATTGATAGGTTTTGTTAATATCATAGCAGCTCAGGAATATCCAATTGCATGAACTACTTGAGAATCAACATTTAAATACAGCAGTAAAGGAACAAACTGCAAAGGCAGATCAGAGACACTCAAGAAAACCTTCATAGAGAAAAATAAGCTCTCATACACAACAAAAGGCAAATGAGCTTTTACAATTAGAAGCACGAAGTCAATACAACCTGTATGAAAACACAATACCACCAAAATCCCTTATACAAACAAGAATATGTTCCCTCTAACACGCAACATCTGAGCTGACCACATTACCATGGTGGTGACTGAGCATATCACAATTATCAGACTCTTCGACCTCAACCTGCTCCTCCATCCATTAAGACTCTACTTTCGACTGGCCTCATAAGAACTATGAGAGGAAGGTCTATAACACCTATAGAAGTCTAATGATGCATCATTTGGTGACATCTCTACTTCATCTTCCTTGATCATTAAGCAAGAGCATGCATTTTCTTGGGGTACACACCAAATCAACTGGTTTGGGACTCAACTCATTAGTGACCAAGCATTCTCCCCTTCAATGGGATCTTGATCAATACATATAACATCAAGACTAGAAATTCCAGTTCTCAAACCCCTTTATTTTCACCCCTTTTATCACCATCATTACATGAACATAATTGAAGAGAGATAATTAGAGTCCACCATAACCCCTCCTTGACTCAAAACATGAGTCTGGAACACCCTCAGCCAAAATACCAATCTTGCTCAAATGCAACTCAAAAAGGTATGAGAGATGGGACAATTTTCATCTACCTAGAGCTCTAACCACTGCTTAATTAGCTATAGGCTGAGTTGATCCTTTTGTCACACCCTCTTTTTCACCCTAACCTTTAACAACCATATCATTATCATTTACATTAACATTTTCACCTAGCATGGATCTTAGACAGGGAATCAAGGTATCTTATCCAACAAATCAATAATAGGGCTTCATCTTCAAAGTCTCAATCAAGAGCTCAAGCTCAACTTTGTGGTAATCTCAAGTCACAAAGTCTCCTCAAGGAAGACCGCCTGCCGGTAAAGCAGAAATTGAGAACAAAACCAGAGATGTCCTTTAAGATCAAGGAGGAAGTATAAAAGCAGCTACACGCTGGTTTCTTGGCAGTGTCCAGTTACCCACAATGGGTAGCAAATATTGTTCCAGTGCCGAAGAAAGATGGGAAAGTACGAATTGTGTTGAATACAGAGATCTCAATAGAGCGAGTACAAATGACGATTTTCCTCTATTGCACATTGACGTACTAGTGGATAATACAACTCAGTTCTCTATCTTTTCATTCATGGATGGATTTTCCGGATAAAATCAGATCAAAATGGCTCCCGAAGATATGGAAAAGACGACTTTCATCACCCCGGGGGTAACTTTCTACTACAAAGTTATGTCGTTCGGACTTAAAAATGCAGGTGCGATATATCAACGAGCTATGGTTACTCTCTTTCATTACATGATACATAAAGAGATTGAATGCTTTATAGACGATATGATCGCAAAGTCCCAAATTGAGGAAGAACACCTCATCCATCAGGAGAAGCTTTTTACAAGATTTATATCTCGTTTGACGGCCACTTGCGAACCCATTTTCAAAATGTCGCATCGCTGTGAAGAGGGGCCGGCAAGGACAGAAGAGTCGCCATTGTTAGTTATTTATCCCAAAAGAGGGAAAGGAAATAATTAGAGAAAACCTAACGAAAGCAGGAAAAGACAGGTTATCGCAACCATATCTCAGGTTCAGGAGTCGGTTACACAAGGGGAAGGTGTTAGCACCCCTCACGTCCATCGTACTCGACAGAATCCACACTTTATTATCTATCTAAAAGGGTGTTTACTATCTAAGCTACGACTCAAGGACAAAAGAAAAGAAAAGAGACTCGATAGAGCATCGCCGCTTTATGCCTACGTATTCCCTCGTGCAATGGGAAGATAAGAGTCAATGTAGTTCGGCCAACTACGGGAGAAAGGGGGGAAGGTTGCTCGCCAAGACATCGTCGTCTTGTGCCTACGTATTCTCATCTGGTATGAGAAATCAGAGCAAACTTAGTTTGGGCTAAGAAAGAACACCGGTTGGTTCAAAATGTTTTAGACCCGAGTAGAGTTAAAACATAGTTCTAGCAGTTAGGTGTATGCAGCTCGACCATTAGAGACTTAGGCGTTACCCGTTTGCAGTAGAACCAAGAGTTAACACAACTCACCTTATGAAAAAGGTTTTCCAAATTAAATCCCGAAGGAGAAAAAGATTTGAAGTTTTTTTTTGTGATTTTTAGAGAAGAAGTTCATTGATTATTGTTTGTAATTCATGTTGCACTAAAGACTATGACCTAGGAGCGAATACATCGCATATCGTCCAAAGGACATATGCTAAACACTCTAGGTAATTGAGAGGAGGCCCCCCAATCACCATTTCCCAAGTACTTAAGACTCGTAATGTACAACAATCCTTAACCTTTATTATGTGTTTTGAAAGTATTTTGAAGGTGAGAAGAGAGACAACTCTAAAGGGAGACTAACACTCAAGCTAATGTTCTCATACAAAATGCACCTATGATTGGGATGGAAAGGGAATGCTACCTAATGTTATCATGCATGGGTTCAAGCCTAAGGTCTATCATAATCTCAAGAGATTAAAGATCCTAAGAGAACATGGCAAAGAAGAAAGAAGAAGAAAAAGGAAGCACGAAATAAGAAACATACATGTATGCAAACATGTAATGCACAACAGAAGCAAATGGAGGAAAAAGTGTGGGGTGAATACCTCCACAAGCACATCTCAACCTTTATTAATGCAAGAAATAAATGCAAAAGCAAAAGAAGAAAGCAATCCAAAAGAAAGCACATAATTGCATACCAAAAGTGGGATGAAATGGGAGAATAAATCCTACAACCATTTGTCATCAAACATAAGCCCTAAGGCAAACCAAATGAAAGGGGAAGAAGACATAATTGAATGGGAGAATGGGAGGCAATATGAGAACCAAGGAGCTCATAAGGGCACTTAACCAAAGGCAAGACCAAAATTATGTAAGAAATAAACAAAAGAAGCCCTCAAGGAAGCACCATTCATGACATGCTTCAAGTACCTCGAAAGAAGGGACTAAGCTATCTCAAATGGGATCCCAAAGTCATTGTACAACGTTAGGGATGAGAGGAGAATGTGCATAAACCAAAGATCAATCACATCAAAAGAGAATGCAAGTGTCGCTTCCGCGAAAATAAGGTGCCGGCAAAACAGAAGAGTCGCCACCTTTCGTTATTTATCCCTTAGAGCGGGAAAGGAAACGATCGAAAAAACCTGACGAAAAAGGTATAAGACAAGGTCGTCGCAACCATTGTCTGGGTTCGGGAGTCGGTTACGCAAGGGGAAGGTATTAGCACCCCTCACGTCTGTCGTACTCGACGGGATCCATGCTTGTTGTGTTTACTAGACGAGTTGGTTTATCTATCTACCTATCAAGGCTGGCTTAAAAAGAAAAGAAAAATGACTCGGCAAAGCGTCGCACTTTATGCCTACGTATTCTCATTAGAGAATGAGAAATCAGAGTCAACGTAGTTCGACCTACGGCGGGTTACGGGGAAGGTGGCTCGCCAATACGTCAGTATTGTGCCTACGTACTCTCAACAGGTATGAAAGATCAGAGCTTACGTAGTTCGGGATGATACGGATTACGGGAATTCAGATTCATCTGTTTTATCAAGTAGGGTTAAACAGCAGTTCCAGCAGTTAGGGACAAAGCCTGTTTGCGGTGGCGCTGAAGTTTAACGACACTCTTTTCTTCAGAAAAGCTTTCCTTTGAATTATGGGCCCACAGGGCAAAAAGGTTTGAAGTTTGTTTTCTGTCTTTTACGAAAGAAGTGTTTTTTATTGTGTTTGCAATTTCAATCGCACTAAAGACTATGACCTGAGAGTGAATGCGTCGCATGTCACCCAAAGGGTGCCATACTAAACATCCAGACTGTTGAAAAGAAGCTCCCCAACAATCCTTTCTCAGATAGCTTAAGGCTCGTAACGTACGAAAGAAATCATTCATGATTACTGTATCTTAATTTGCTTTGAGATGAGAAGAGAGAGGCTCAACTACGGGGAGACTATCAAGTCCTATTGTTGTCATGCCAAGGATTCATCCTATAGTTGAGGTTTGAGACAGGGATCTCCTAGAAGTTATTATGCATAGGTTTCAACCTAAAGTTCTATAATTACTTCCTTATCAAAGGGAGTGAGATTCCTAAGGGATCATGTCAATGATAAACAGAAACAGATAAAGCATCAGCTTAACAGTAAACAGTAAACAGCTGTAAAATGCATGCAATGCAAGTGAGGGAGGAAATGTGTGTGGGGCAGCAGCCTCCACAAGCTCATCTCAACCTCAAGCCAGATATGAATAACTGTAATCATACAGAAGAAATAAAATGCTGTCAAGCAGAATATGAGAGACTGTAATCATATAGTAAAAATGAAATGCTATCAAGCAAAACAAACCACATGGGCAAGGGAGCTGGGCTCTACCGAATACCCGCAAGCAAAGCCATACAGTAAAAATACAAGCAGAGGGAGCAACTCAACCTCTAGTGCAATCATGCTCCTAGATTAAAGCCAGTCTAGATATGAACCTACTCTAATGCATCAAGAAAATCAAACAAGGTACATTAATACAGAAAAGAAAACAGACAAGAAAGCAGATCAACCCCTCTCTTTTCCCATTCCAAGCTTCAACTCTTCTAACAGCAACCCGGTCTTAAGACTTCAATCACCCTTCAAGGCTATCATCTTTCATGACAAGTATCAACTGGCTTCTCCAGGGTTTTAATCCATCCAACATAAGTATCAACTTATTCTCTCTTCTCCAAGCTTCAGCTCCTCAGTCAATTCCACCCTCAGGCTTCACTCCTAACTACAGGTATCAACTTGATTCCTTCAGGCTCTCAAAGCATCAATGTACAAGTATCAACTTGTCCTTCATTCCTCAAGCCTCAGCTCTACACTCTATCTCAATTGAATCCTCTTCATAAGTATCAACTTAGTCTTCAAGCTTCAGCTCTCTTTGCTTCACCAGTATCAACTAGCTTTCCTCTACAAGCTTCAGCTTCTCAGAGTAGTCTTCAATCACATGGAAGTGTCAACTTCATCCTTCAGTTCTTTAAGCCTCAGCTCTTCACTCTATCTCAATTGGGTCTTCAAGTATCAACTTGTTCTTCTTGCTCTTCAAGCTTCAGCTGCAATGGCAATGCTCAAGGAATCATCCTCTTCCACACTCTTCAGTGAAGTCCTCATCTTCAAACTCAAGTCCAACATCTTCCAAGATACTCAAACCAGAAGACAATTGATTTAACAGGATGAGTGGAAATGGTAAACAGCTTACTGACAACCAAAGGAAGCCTGTAAGGGTTCATCATTATAAGAGACTGGTTCCCTCAAAGTTCTACTTACCAGATAAAGCCACTCATCCCTCCAAAGGAGGGATGTGAATATCTTGGAAGGAATTTTAGTTATTGGGAGGAATGGAAGCACAAGATGCTTTCCATATTTGTGAAAGAAGTCATTTTAATCATAAGGCTCTCCCTATGTTTCCTACCTCCTAAATCTTCATCAGACACCTTCAGGCACAAGCAAATCCAAGCTCCAAGCAACTTCAAGCATCTTCACCTTGTCTTCAACTTGTCTTCAATCTCAACCAAAGGCAAACAAAGCAAAAACCCTAATCTAAGGGGACTAAAGAAGTTAAACTAGTTGAATTAGTAAATTAGGATCACCTAAAATCTAGTACTAAAGTTAGTCCTAACTAAAATACTAAAGCCAATTGTAAAATCCTACAAAAATATCTATGGGAACCTAGGTTAATCATGACTCTACCACATTAATTCCAGAGATCAAATCATCAAATTAGACCTAGAAATAAATTCTACATTATGAGGTACTAAACCTAAACCCTAAAAGGAAGCATCTAAATATCAATCTAGAAAGCACACCTATTTTCATCACAAAAATGTGATAAAAATGCTATGGGAGCATACATGTCTAACCTAATCACACACAAAAAATTAGGATCAAAGTCATCACCACATGATCACACAAAATTCCACAAAATTATGTATCAACATAATCACTTTAATATCAATTAAAATGTAAAATTCCCATTAAATCAGAAAATACAAGAAATGAAAATATTTTTTCTCTAAAAAATACTAGACTCAATCATGAGTAAAATGCAAAACGAATGGGATTAATTGGATTAATTTTCAATTTTGTATGATTTTTCCAAGAACCATGAACAAAATGAAAAAATAATGAAAATCCAATTAAAATAGACAAGCGCCCGGTGCAAATAGCAATGCTACTCAGTTCATTTAATGGATTGGGCTCGCTGGGGGGTGTGGATAACAATTATTTCACTAAGCCCAAAACCACTGATTAAATGAAACGGCGCGTTTCATTTCTTCAGATCCTTCACAAATTAGAATTAAAACATGGCCGTTGGATGACTCCTCTAGTCAAAGTCCTCAAGCTGATCCAATGGTGCTAACATCATCTTCTTTGTTTGAACCAAAAATGGAGGGAGAACACCATTGAAACAGAGCTCAAACCTCAACCTTCTCCTCACTCGGGCTCCCTCAAATCTCCATCAAAATCCATGATCTAAAGCCCTAACTCACTCTAAATCTCTCCCTGAGTCTAACCCTAGCCTCAGAATTCATTGAATCAACCTCTAACCTAAAACACGATCAAGAATCAAAATTATGCTCAGACCTCAATCATCACCATTCTCCAAATTGAAAGGTTCAAAATGTTCACCATGTTACACTGATCAATTCTTGCTATAATACTCACATTATCTCTCAATATCCAGCATGTTCTTGATCCAAACAGAAATTGTGTCACCTCATTGATCATCATGAAATCTTCTCTAAGTCTCCAGAAACGATCTCCTAACCACATACTATCAATCTAACCTAACAAATTGACCTAATTCTTCTTAAATTAAGGTGAGGGATGAAAGTTACCAACCTGTGAATTCTTGAGTAACAGATGCACCAAATCTTCACTTCAAACTCTCAAACCTTCCAAAATCATCCAGTGTATCAAGTTCTTGCTTCTGTATGCAAGAGAATTGATGGAAAACGCCTGGAACTCCAAATTCGATGATGACTTGCAGGTGCTGAAAATCAATTGCAAGAACACGATCCTTCAAGGCTTTGGCTATGGAATTGATCTGGAATCATTCAGTATCCTCCATAGAAGTTGTTGAAATCAAAAGAAAGGAAGAAGATGGTGTGGAATGCAGAATTCGATTTCAATTTGCAATGAACAAAGTGAAGTTGCAAACTCTCTTCTCTCAATCAATTCTCACCAACCTTTCTCTCAAACCCCTTCTAATCAATATATAGAACATGTTGGACCTCTCTAGATCCTTCTGGAACCATCCAAGGAGATGTTGAGTTTCTCATGTCATCCAAAATCTCATCTCATGCCATACTCACCCCAATTCTGTTTCCCTTGTTACATCAGCTTGTTATGATCCCAAAATCTCCCCAAGTGAGATATTAGAGGTGTTACAAGGCCTTGGCAGCTTGTGTATTGATCTCTCATGTGTTTTGCAAATGTTACTTAATATGCAAGCAACTACTTTTCAAAGCAAGTCCACAAATTGGACCTCAAATCAAAATTGTGGCTAAACCAATGTTCTTAGAATGTTTTCTAGAGTCAAAATGATATATTACATGCCATGGTTTGGATGTGTAGGTTGAAAATATCAATTTCCAACTTTGGTTTATTTAACTTATGCCCTTATTTTAGGTCATTTTTGCAACTTTGAGCTACAAGCATTTCCAACATCTCATGACCTCTTTACTAGCCTTAAAACATCATTTTGAACAAGTTTGATGTTGAACATTTTTCCATTTGAAGCTTGGAAATAGGAGTTATGGCCTTATGGTTGAAATGACCTGTAATCTCCAAATGACCAAAATGCCCTTGACTTGTCAAAGCCATAACTTGAGTTCTACAAATCCTATCAAGGACTTCTAGTACTATCTAGAAATCTAAGAGGATAAGGAACAACATTCATGTTGACCAAAAGTTCATAGGAATCATCCTTCTTGGGCAAAAGTTTGATGCAAGTTAGGTAACTTTCAAGCCCCCAGATTCACATACCTCAGATGACCTGTAACTTGTCAAAGTCATAACTTGAGTTCTACAAATCCTATCAAGGACTTCTAGTACTCAAATTAAAGCTAAGAACAAGCTTTACAACATTCATGTTGGGGGAAAGATGAGATGACAATCACATCTTGGGCTAAACTGTCTTGAAGATAGGGGTCAAACTAGGGGATTTTAGACTGTCAAGCCTTAGAAACCCTAGCTTGAAACTTCTCAAACTCTTCAATCATGATGAGTTGACCTTGGAATCATCCTTATAGAATCTCAATGCATCAATCCATGATCACATGGCCTTTGAATTAGGTCTCAACCTTGTTCAAATCATCAGTTGACCTAGGGTTGACCCAGTCAAACCCTAGCTACACCACTCATGGCTGAGGCTTCTTAATCTTGCACAATGACTTGTCTAAGCTTCATGATGGATTTCAAGGCATCTCATAAGCTCTCTCAAGACCTCAAGTCCACATTCTTGGCTTCAGAATCATCTGAGGACTTCCCACAACTCTCAAGTTAGGAGGCACACACTCTTGGTTTCAACCACTCTCTCTGAGGATCTTTTAACTTCTCTGACAAGGATATCAACCCTTGAACACTTGAATAACCCTCTTGGCTAGCTTCATAGTCTTGGATAGCTTTTGATTGGTACTCATACCTCTTGATCTCCTGCACACATGTCAATGAAATGCAAATGATAATGCTAATGTGAATGAAACGAAACACAAGCTAGGTAAAGAAATGTTGGTCAAATTTTGGGGTGCAACAACAAGCATAAGCATGGAAGAAGACCTAAGTCATTCAACACATTCAACATTTGGAACACAAATGGAAGGCCTAAAAGAAATGCAAACTTCAACAAGCAATGAACATATTTATGACCTATAAATTGATATGCAGCAAGCTCAACATATTTATATTATGAATCAAGAAGAGTTGAGAGCTCAATGGATCCACAAAGGTCATTTCCAAATCAAACTAGGTCAAGTACTTGTGTGAACCTCGCTTAGAAGTAACCTAACTTGTAAGTCACCTTAAAAATAGGAAAAAAGCTCAAAATAACAAAATAAAATCTCAAATGATCATCAAAGGGTTGGAAGCCAGAGTCCAAAAGCACAAGAGCAATGTTCCATCAAAGCACCACTAAAAAAAATAAATACCTAAGGTGTACCACTTTGAGATGGAAGGATCGAGGGTCAATAAAAATGGCACAAAACTCCAACCAAAATGCATCAAACCAGGGGTAAAATTGTCCTATAAAATTCTTCAACTCATCATGGATATGAGACAAAAATTTCAATCATTGTAGAGAAATACTGATCAAGAAACAGATCAAGAACAATGAAGAACAAGAAAAAGATCAAATAAAACACTTCTAACTAATTAATCCCTTTTTAATTAAAAAATAATCCAAAAAAATAAAATAAAAATTTCCTAAAATCAAATGACATCCCAAAATGTCCTAAAAGTAATTTTGTAGAATTTTATCTCATTTGGAAGCATTTTAAATGAATTAAAATTAAAACAGGTTGAAAAAGAAAAAGAAAATAAAATAAAATGAGCAGGCGGTGTGAATAGCAATTTCCAGAGGCAAACACAATGGGCCTCAATTGTAGGGGGGTGTGTTGCACCCCAAAATTTGACCAACCAATTATTGTATTTGACTTATGTTTCGACTTATTTTGCATTCTGCATTTTACATACCGCATCCATTGCATTTTTGCAGTCAGATTGACTTTATCAGGATTACAGCCTCTCCTGGCGCTTCAGACATTTCAGGCCAGTTCGAATAAGTTGTTTTGAGAATTTGTGCCCGTCTCGGTGTTTTCAGCTCTCGCTGTTATTTTTGAGGACATTTCGGTGTCCGGTTTTTACTGCTTATTTCGCTATAGTTGCACATTTGTTTTCTAATCGATTTAATTGGCTTCCCTGCATTTTTAGATTTTCCCTTTTATTTTCTAGATTTTTAAATAGATTTTAATAGTTTTTAATAGATTTATTTGATTTTTCTAAATATTAAATAGGAATTTTTAATATTTTCTTATAGATTTAATAGTTTTTCTAGAATTTTTTAAATAGATATTCCTTTTCTAAATAGTTTTAAATAGATTTTTGTTTTTAGACATTAAGTAGATTTTTAATTGGTTTTTTTAATAGAGTTAATTGAAGTTAATGTTTTTTTTTAGAATTAATTCATAGAAGTTAATTAGGTTTTAATCTTTCTTTAATTAGGATTAATTAGGAGATTTGATTAGTGTTTTTTAATTACTTATGATTAATTTTGTTTTGCATTTTAATTGGGTTTTAATTAGATAATCATTAAAGTCTAAGTCTGAATTTAACATAGTTTTTAGTCATTAATTTTCACTATTAATCTGCAGTAGTATTAAATTTCGTTTTAATTAGGTGCAGTCATTAAGTCTTAAGTGTCTTTTTAATGGAGTCTTAAAGTCATTAACAAGTCGTGGTCCAGATGGCACATTTTGGGGGCCCAACTCGTCTCAGCTTGCCACTTGGCAATATATAGAGCTTCCACGCGTGGCAACTCAGAATTCCACCACCTCACTCAGCATTCGCCAACTCACCTTTCCACCACCCTCTCTCCCTGCCATTTGTCACTCTCTCTCTCTCTGCATGTCACCACGTGGCCTCACTTCCACCCTCCCTTGCTTGCATGCGTGCCACGCGTACCTCCACCTTCTCACCCTCACCGGCCGGCATGCAAACCGCCGGAGGAGGTCGCCGTGAAAATCAAACACCGCCACAATGGTCACCGGAAACTGCAGTTTTCTAGAAATACATTCAAGATCCACAGATCGTCATTGAAGTTCTTCATTTTCCAGTTAACCTTCATGAGCTTCAACACACAACGCCACCTGGATTCGCGATCATCACCGGAATCATCATCAATATTCATCGCGTTTGTCAAACCTTCAAGTTTTTCTCCAGAAACTCAAGATCTTCATCTTCTTCGTGAAGATCTTCAAGAACATTCATCCAGATCGCTCATCGTTCAACAAGCTTTTCCAGAAAGTCCTTCGAGTGTTCATTGTTTTTCAGCAAGTCTGCATTCAAATCTTCATACTTTCTCCAGGAAATTTCAAGAATCTTCAGTGAACTTCAGAGATTCATCAATCCTCGCAATCTTCGTCCAGATCCAGGATCTTCATCGTCTTCGTTCCACTTTCATCAACGTTCATCAGACCTCCATCTTCTTTATGAAGCCATTCTGGAAACCGCGAAGAAGCTTCAAGCGCACGATCTAAGCTTCAACTACAACAAATCTTCCAGATCTTCATCCAAGAAACGATCTGCAGATCTCCAGATCTTCAACAATGGAGCCTCAACCTACGAGTGCGAGTTCGTCAATTCCTCAAATCTCCAGATTCGTCCATCATTTCACTTCGTCATTTTAACGATTTCCTCGCGTCTCTCAGAATTTCCAGGTCTTTTCATGAGTTTCAAATGAAGAAGTGTGAGGGAGAGTGGTTTAGGGTTTGTGGATCGAAGAAGTGATTTATGGTTGATGGACTTCCACCTTGAACGGATGCAGAGCAAGGTTGAACGGAGACAAAGAGAGGTTGAAACGGAGTGGGACGGCGGCGGCAGCAGGTGAAGTGAAAAGGACATTAGGGTTTCAGAAGTTGGAAAAGTGGGGGAAGAGAGGAAGGGGAAGTGGATTGGGGGATTGGGCCTCAGGCCCAACGAGTTCTTTTTGGATCCATACCTCCCTCGTTTTTTTTTCCGCCCCCCTGTATTGTTTTTTGGTGGTGATTGTGGGCCTGAGCCCAATTCATTTTCTGAACTACACCCCATTTCCTGGCGCACCCCCCTTTTTGGCTTTATTTTTGTTTTTGTTTTGTTTTTTCTGTATTGTGGGCTTAAAGCCCAGAGTGGTTTTTTTCTGCATGTACACCCAGTCTGAAGTTTGTACCCCCCTCCCCTTTATAATTTTTTTTTTCTTTTTTGTATTGGATGAATGCTTGTAATAGTTTAGATTTATTTTCCTATTTTTCTTTTAAGAGATTAGTTTTTTTAGGGATTTAGAATATCATGCATATTTTTTTAATATAGATTTAATATAGATTTTTTCTATTTTCTTTATAGAATATTATAGTATTTTAGATAGAAATTTTCTATGATATTTTCATATGCATTTTCTTTTATTTTCTTTAGAACATTTTTCTAGTAGAATTTAATTGTTAATTTTTATTTCCATTTGTTAGTGCATTTTTCTCCTATTTTCTCTCCTATTTTCTTTTCTATCTGATTTTATCTCGATTTTATTTCTGGCTGGCCGTGTGACACGATTCAATTGGAGAATGATTGCCGATATCACTTCTCTATCTTGTCTTTGACACGGACATCAATACGCTACCTCTGAGAGTTCGATTTCTCGTATAAGTCAAACCATGACGGTCTAAGAGTTACATTGGTCTTGATTCGAGCGTCATCATCAAGGATCCAGAAAGGAGAAGATTTGAATGGAGCTTGCGCGCATGTCAGGAGCCAACGAAGCCGTTTCGTTCAACATCCTCATCTTATTCAAGTCTTCAGGCAACCGTCGAGTGTTGTGAGATGTATTGTTAGATACGTAGGAAATGACAGTTGAGGAGTTTCTTCTCAATCGTCTAGGATGTCTAGTGTGGTACACTTTGGGTGACATACGACGCATTCTCTCCTTCGTATTAGGTTTGTGCGCGTGCGTCCCGAGTTTCTCCTCGTTTAGGCGTAAGCCTGTTTCCTCGTTGTTCTCGCCCTTGGCGATCGAAACCATTTTTCTCTCGCGTGCAGGCGATTGAGACCCTTTCTCTTGCCCCTATGCAATTGAGATTCGTTTTCTCGTCGAACTACATTTGCTCTGATCTCTCGTGCCAGACGAGAGTACGTAGGCATAGGATGCGATATCCTAGCGAGCTACCTTTTTCCCTTTCCCCTGTTTTACTGTAGTTAGCTGAACTACAGCTGCTCTGATTTCTCGTATTCAGAAGAGAATATGTAGGCATAGGATGCGATATCCTAGCAAGCACACTAACAACTAACTTCTCTGTTCTCTCGCTGCCGTGCGATCGAGACTTTCCTGCTAACGACTGATGTTTCCCTTTCTCTTGCCCGTGCGCAATCGAGACCAGACCGTAGTTCTAGTTCCCGTAGGTTCCCATACCTTTCAAAACCCGATATACTACGTCCTTTCTACCACAAACAGGTAACGCCTAAGTCTCCGTTGAGCGAGCAGCAAACACCTAACTGCTAGAATGCGTACGCTAGTATCGTCAATCCTTTCTCTCACTCCTGTGTGATCGAGAACACCCTGTCTAGTCGTAGTTAGCCTGAACTACGTAAGCTCTGATCTTTCACACCGTGTGGAAGTACGTAGGCACGAGATGCGATATCTCGACGAGCCAATTCCCCGTAGTTTCCCGAACTACGATGACTCTGACTTTCCCATTGCACGAGGGAATACGTAGGCATAGAGTGCGATGCTCTATCGAGTCAATTCTTTCCGTTTAGCTTTAGCAGCCATAGATAGATTGTTTTTTCACCCGTAGACAAACCAGCAAGCATGGATCCCATCGAGTACGATGGACGTGAGAGGTGCTAATACCTTCCCCTTGCGTAACCGACTCCCGAACCCAGACAATGGTTGCGATGACCTTGTCTTATACCCTTTCGTCAGGTTTTTCCCGATCGTTTCCTTTCCCGCTCTGAGGGATAAATAACGAAAGGTGGTGACTCTTCTGTCATAGCCGGCGCCGATTTTCGCAGTAGCAACAGCTGGCGACTCTGTTAGGGACAGGAATATCCCCTATGCGAGTCAATCCTAGCGCTTGTTTGCTTGTCTTCGGGTGTTTATTTTTGTGCGTTGTATATTACTGCTGTATTTACATTTCCCGCACTTATTATTATCTGTTGCTATTGTGCTGTTGTGGGAGGGGAGCTCTGATGAGAGATAAGCCGGACCTGGGCTTGAGTGCACCTAACATTAGAGTGGAGATTAGTGACGGACCTGCTTGCTTTGCTCGCACCAGTCCCCATGAAATCCACACTCAGACGAGATTCTCTTTGATGGCATCTTTCCTGGCCCTTTGGGCTCGACAGGTTGTTGGATTTGAGGGTTGTCGACTCTGGGAACCGATCATTTGGGATTCAGCTAAGTGAGGCCGCTTCAAGAGATGATGATGCCACACCTTCTGGGTATCGTATCATCGCTCTTGAAAGTCTGTGACGCTGATGACCGTATAGGATGCCGAACCTGTGTCAGTTTAGGTCCATACCCGTGAGGGGGAGAGTTTTTGCAGGAAACTTGACTTTCAGCCTACCCGGTATTTTGGTTTTCTTTCGTCAGAGCAAACTTCTCCCGTCAGCAGCGCAACAGTATTCCGAGCTTTGTGGGGGCTGTGATCCCGTGGTTGTTGCATTTTGCATTGCATTTCATGTGCATCTCATGCTTGCATGTCCGTACTCAGCTGGAGCAGAGAGCTTACCAGTCTTTTGTCCAAACTCGCAGTTGACTTCCCGGCATTCGCATTGGACTTGAGTTAGTTTCTGGAAGGATCACGGATTCAGCAGAGCAGAATCAGTTTGTTACCAGGGCCGAGTTTGAACTGTTGAAGAACCAGGTGAGTCAGTTCATGGAAGCCATAACAGCTATGACTAGAGGAGAGAATAACATTCAGAGGACTCCGGTGAACAATGTAGCTCAGAATGTGCAGATTCCTATCGGAGACAAAGATGCATCTTCTCTCCGTGACACAGACTATCAGCGTTTCACTTTCCCTGTGCCAGATCGTCAGAGGGCTGTTCCGAGGGTCAATGCTGAGAACCCTAGGGCTGCTGAGGATGCGAGAAGACTTCAGCTGTTGGAAGATCAGGTGGCTGCCTTGACAAAAAAGAATACTCTTGACCTGAATGCTGCGAGCATGTGTTTGGTGTCAGGCCTTGTGTTGCCGCTGAAGTTCAAAATGCCCAATTTTGAGAAATACAAAGGGGATAGTTGTCCGAAGCTACATTTGGTTATGTTCTGCAGAAGAATGACTTCACATGTCACCAATGATAAGCTTATGACTCATTGTTTCCAAGATAGTTTGATCAGAGCATCTTTGGATTGGTACCTGCAGTTGAAGAGTGATAGTATCAAATCATGGTCTGACTTAGCCAATGCCTTCGTGAAGCAGTACAACTACAACCTGGATATGGCTCCTAGTTGCGTGCATTTGCAAGAGCTATCTCGGGCGGATAACGAATCCTTTAGAAGGTATGCACAGAGATGGAGAGAATTGGCTGCCAGTGTTCAACCACCGCTTGTGGATAGAGAAATGGTTGACCTTTTCGTGGACACTTTGAAGAGCCGTTACTATGACGCATTGTTCAGCTGTGGAAATGCAAGCTTTGCGGACTTGATAAGAGTAGGAGAACATGTTGAGAGTGGAATCAACAGCGGAAAGATTCAAGACATTCCTTATACTACAGTTTATGAAGATGAATCAATTGTCAGTTCTCAAGAAGAATGGGAGAAAGGAAGTGATGATGTCTCAGAATCTCCCGTTCCTCAGATTCAGTATCCTGACACTTCGAGTGCTCAGAGTCAGCAACTTGTTGGGTCTGTATGTCAGATATCTGTTACCCGCCAGAGTCAACAGTCGTATTATCGTCAGCCGTGTCAGCACGCCCGACGAAGACCAAGGAAACCTGAAAGGCAGTTTACTCAGCTACCGATGTCGTATAGTCAATTGTTGCCGAATTTGGTCAAAAGGGGGCTGATAGTGCCGAAGGAGACCGATCCAATGATCCCGCCTTATCCCCCAGGTTTTGATGCCAACGCTCGCTGTGAGTACCATGTTGGGGCACATGGGCATTCAACAGATGGCTGTAAGGTGCTTCGAAGCCAGATTCAAGCATTGATAGATTCTAACAGGATATCTGTCACGCCTCATGGTGTCGACCTTCCTTTATCCAGCCAAGTGGGTGAATCAGTTCAGATTGTGGGAGAATTCACTGATAGCAAATGTCCAGAGGAGTATCAGGATGACTTCGACGAGCAAATCTGAAGAGGGCTGGCTCAACAGCAAATCAAGTTCTAAAAACCCGGTTCCCAGCAATTGGCAATCTGTGTTTTATCATGTCATTTCTTTGCATTTGTAGTTTCTTTTCTGTTAAAGTGCAAATTGCATTCGTAAAACTTGTATTGTTTTCAATTGATATTGATAATGAAATGAGTATGCATGTTTTGATTCAGTCCATTCATGTTCACTAATAATGTTTTACAGATATCCAACGCGTGGTTAAGCGGAATCTGGGGAGGATGACAAAGTTTAAAGACACACGAGCTTCCGATCGTATGCTTTTGAAAATAAAACCTGCTGATGATGTACAGGCATTGTTTCAAATCCTTAAACACCAGTGATATAAGGCAGATAATCCCTTGTTAACCCCTTTGAGCTTGGTAGTAGGAGTTTCTTTTAGAAAACGGAAAAATCCTCAATCTTAACTCGGGGCAGGGTAGGTGTTAGCTAATTTGACTGAGCGTCCAAATCGCAGAAGGGAGTGTCCGTCTGAGGATCAATCACACCTCTAGAGGTCGTGCCTAAAAAACCACAGTGGTTAAGCATCAGGAGTGAAACAGTCACATTATTCCCCATTGAGTCAGACAGCCAGTGTCACACGACTTGTTCGGAAAAAAAGAGAAAGCAAAAAGAATCAAAATCCCGCTAAGTCAAAACTTGAAAACAAATGACTTAGGCAAAAAAGAGGGCTTCCCGCTGGACTTGAAAATCAAAAGAAGCTCAAAGGAGCCAGTCCAGGCAAAAATTAGGGAAAGTGAAAAACTAGAAAGAAAAAAATGAAAATGAAAATCCTCAAATGAAATACGAGACGTGTGACCCCGAGTGTCAAAGACGAAGAGTGAGTGGCTGTCACTCCAAAAAAAATTCATGGTTTATCGAACTATCACTCCTATCCTTCAACTTCTGAGAAGCGAGCGCTAAGGTCGAATTAGCCGAACGTAGGATTGGAGAACATCAAGGTGAATGGGTGGGTGAAAATAAACTTTGAGCCTTTATCCTTTCTTTCAAAACCGTGAACCTGGCCACGTTACAACCTTCAAAAGTCCTAATTGAAGCAGGTTTGTTTCAAAGGCATACATCGGTAAAGATCGCGTCGAAGCTGACTCCTAAAAGGGTTCTTCTTACCATGTTGATACTGATGTTGATATTCTGATTAATGATTGGTCCATTACATGCCATAAACTGTTTTTCCTTTTCCAGTGAACAGATTGGATGTCAAAACTGTCATATGTATTGCATTAATATATCTTTTATGCAGAACAATTGGTTTTACTTGCGAGTAAGTGCCTGACAGCAGGAAAGTTTCTACAGTGGAAAGTGTGATCATGATAGAATGCAAAACGCACGAATACTCCGTGAACTGGGGCAAGCTATAATCCCTGGTGATGTCAGCCATCCGAAGTCAGTTATTCTAAAGCAGCCAGGTCGAGATTTGATGAATATCTCGAGGACAACCAGTGTATCTCCCCGCAGATCAGCCTATCAGGGATAGAGTCGTCGCAGACAGGGGCAGGCCACTCTAAGAAAAGCGCCGAAGTTGTTTCTCGTCCGAAGGGTATTTGATCCGAAGTATCTCTCCGAAGTACAGAGTGTTGGGGCAGTTTATATCAGACCATCAGGGTACAGATTTTCAAATTTCCTCTTGAGAAATATCCCCCCAGAGATCCCACAGGCTGGGGCAATATCAGAAGCGAAGGAATTGTTCTTCTCCGTGTCATCAGAGCTAATCAGAGCTATTCAAGCAGGTTTTGGCCTATCTTCAAGTTTGAGACGAATGTCGGGAAGTCGTGTTACCGTCCCTTGATCTTCAATCAGAAACTGTGAATTCAGACAGGATGTTTTCTAGCGTCAGTCGTACCTGACCCATCATGGATAGCCCAAGAGCCCAATCCTTATTGGCAATTTTCAGGAAACCCAATTCTCATTGGCGAGCCATTGCTAAAGCCCAATCCATATTGGCAATCACTGTGAGGCCCATCCGTGTTGGCGCATCAGTTTCAAAATCCAAGCTTCATTGGTATGTAGGAAGACTCCGTCTGTTTTCCCCAGGGAAGTCCGATCATGCTTAGCACAGTTGGTTACCCCCAGCGGAGTCGGGTCGCCTTTCCAACATTTATTTTGCTGGAATAATTCTGTGATATCCAGTTACCCCCAGTAGAGTTGGCTTTGTCTTCAGCATTTATTTTGCTGAAATGGTTTCGTATCCAGTTTCTCCATCAGCGGAGTTGGATTCACCTTTCCAGCATTTATTTTGCTGAAATGGTTCTTCTGTGTACAGTTTTTCTCCAGCAGCCTGAGCCTGCATTTACATCTTGCATATATCATCATATTTGCATTTCATCCTCAAATGCGTAGCATTTCCATCCTATATGGAGCATTACGCCATAGAAAAATTCAAACATACGCATATGCATACGAAGCATAATCCAGTTTCTATCAGCCTTACGTGGCAACATGAAGTACTCTGTAATCAGTTTAAGGGCATTTATTCAGCAGCTTTGATCAGACAGCTCTTTGGTATTTGATTCTCAGATCATACGACGATTATGCTTTGTCTATCGATCATCTGATAAAGATAGACTTTTCTTCCCGTCAATTCCTATTGACGATGCATTTCCCCAGCAGGAATTTTCTCCGTCTATCTTTAGACGTCCTGAGTTCGATTATGGTTTTCTCCGTCTATCTTTAGACATCCTGAGTTCGATTATGATTTTCTCCGTCTATCTTTAGACGTCCTGAGTTCGATTATGGTTTTCTCCGTCTATCTGTAGACATCCTGAGTTTGATTATGGTTTTCTCCGTCTATCTGTAGACGTCATGAGTTCGAGTATGGATTTCTCCGTCTATCTTTAGGCGTTGTTAGTTTGAGCAAGATATTTTCGCCGTCTATCTTTAGACGTCGCGAGTTTGGGTATGGTTTTCTTTCCGTCTATCTGTAGGCGATGTGAAGTTTCAAAGTTGTTTCTCCGTCTATCTTTAGACGTCGCAAGTTTCGAGTATGGTTTTTTTTTTCCGTCTATCTTTAGACGACGTGAAGTTTCAGGTGATTTTTCAGCGGGTTTCTTACTGTCAGTTCATATTGATGATGTGTCTCCCCAGCGAGTTTTCTCCGTCTATCATTGGACGTCATGAGTTTTGGGTATGGTGTTCTCTCCGTCTATCTTGAGACGTTGAGAGGCTTCAAGGCGATCTTTCAGATATTGGCTTTCTTTCTGTTTATCGGATGAGATGATATTTCAAGAAGTGTTTTCTGACTGTTGATCCTTATTGACGTCGAGGCTCTTTGAAGAATGTTTGGTTTTCCTAGTTGTTGATTCTTATTGACGACATGGCCCTTTGAAGGTGGTTTTCTTCCTGTCAATCCTTATTGATGATGTGGCCCCTTTGAGGATATTGTTCTTTCCATCAATTCCTGTCGACGAAAGGATTCTGAAATTTGATGGGTAGTGTTGAAGTTTATATGGTCTCCCTTCCGCTAGTTCTCACTGACGATGTGGCTCTTCGGATAAGGGTTTTCCTCTCGTCTATCATTAGACGATGCGAGATTCAGAGATTTTCCTCTCGTCTATCATTAGACGATACGAGATCAAGATTGTTTTTCTTCCTGTCTATCATTAGACGGTGTGAGCCTTTGGGATGGTGCCTTTCCATCTATCAGTAGACGATGTGAGTACGGGTATTGTTCTCCTTCGGGATGGTGTCTTTCCGTCTTTCTTTAGACGATGTGAGTATTTCTCTTCCTGTCTATCTTTAGACGACGTGAGAGGATCAAGTGCATGTTGATCCAACCTTCGGGTTTGTTACCTGTGGCGTCACGCAGATAACTAGTGCTAAAGTCAGGTTCTTTGTCTGATGATTGATCAGTTTGTTGCCGTGACAACTGGATTCAGTGTTCTGGATATTTGTTCCCCAAGCAGTGTGTGCAGTTTATTTCTGCAGGTTGGCAAATTCTGGGTTTCTTTTGTATTCAACCGTCTTCTACCTTTGAATGTTTGAGAGTCGTTCGCTTCTCAACCCTTCAGGTCCAAGCCGTTTGAATAGGGGCAGCTGTTGCACCCCAAAATTCGACCAACCAATTATTGTATTTGGCTTATGTTTCGACTCATTTTGCATTCTGTATTTTACATACCGCACACATTGCATTTTTGCAGTCAGATTGACTTTATCGGGATTACAACCTCTCTTGGCGCTTCAGGCATTTCAGGCCAGTTCGAATAAGTTGTTTTGAGAATTTGTGCCCGTCTCAGTGTTTTCAGCTCTCGCTGTTGTTTTTGAGGACATTTCGGTGTCCGGTTTTTACTGCTTATTTCGCTATAGTTGCGCATTTGTTTTCTAATCGATTTAATTGGCTTCCCTGCATTTTTAGATTTTCCCTTTTATTTTCTAGATTTTTAAATAGATTTTAATAGTTTTTAATAGATTTATTTGATTTTTCTAAATATTAAATAGGAATTTTTAATATTTTCTTATAGATTTAATAGTTTTTCTAGAATTTTTTAAATAGATATTCCTTTTTTAAATAGTTTTAAATAAATTTTTGTTTTTAGACATTAAGTAGATTTTTAATTGGTTTTTTTTAATAGAGTTAATTGAAGTTAATGTTTTTTTTAGAATTAATTCATAGAAGTTAATTAGGTTTTAATCTTTCTTTAATTAGGATTAATTAGGAGATTTGATTAGTGTTTTTTAATTACTTAGGATTAATTTCGTTTTGCATTTTAATTGGGTTTTAATTAGATAATCATTAGAGTCTAAGTCTGAATTTAATAGAGTTTTTAGTCATTAATTTTCACTATTAATCTGCAGTAGTATTAAATTTCGTTTTAATTAGGTGCAGTCATTAAGTCTTAAGTGTCTTTTTAATGGAGTCTTAAAGTCATTAACAAGTCGTGGGCCAGATGGCACATTTTGGGGGCCCAACTCGTCTCAGCTTGCCACTTGGCAGTATATAGAGCTTCCACGCGTGGCAACTCCGAATTCCACCACCTCACTCAGCATTCGCCAACTCACCTTTCCACCACCCTCTCTCCCTGCCATTTGTCACTCTCTCTCTCTGCATGTCACCACGTGGCCTCACTTCCACCCTCCCTTGCTTGCATGCGCGCCACGCGTACCTCCACCTTCTCACCCTCACCGGCCGGCATGCAAACCGCCGGAGGAGGTCGCCGTGAAAATCAAACACCGCCGCAACGGTCACCGGAAACTAGTGGTTTCTAGAAATACATTCAAGATCCACAGATCGTCATTGAAGTTCTTCATTTTCCAGTTAACCTTCATGAGCTTCAACACGCAACGCCACCTGGGTTCGCGATCGTCACCGGAACCATCATCAATATTCATCGCGTTTGTCAAACCTTCAAGTTTTTCTCCAGAAACTCAAGATATTCATCTTCTTCGTGAAGATCCTTAAGAACATTCATCCAGATCGCTCATCGTTCAACAAGCTTTTCCAGAAAGTCCTTCGAGTGTTCATCGTTTTTCAGCAAGCCTGCGTCCAGATCTTCATACTTTCTCCAGGAAATTACAAGAATCTTCAGTGAACTTCAGAGATTCATCAATCCTCGCGATCTTCATCCAGATCCAGGATCTTCATCGTCTTCGTTCCACTTTCATCAACGTTCATCAGACCTCCATCTTCTTCATGAAGCCATTCTGGAAACCGCGAAGAAGCTTCAAGCGCACGATCTAAGCTTCAACTACAACAAATCTTCCAGATCTTCATCCAAGAAATGATCTGCAGATCTCCAGATCTTCAACAATGGAGCCTCAACCTACGAGTGCGAGTTCGTCAATTCCTCAAATCTCCAGATTCGTCCATCATTTTGCTTCGTCATTTTAACGATTTCCTCGCGTCTCTTAGAATTTCCAAGTCTTTTCATGAGTTTCAAATGAAGAAGTGTGAGGGAGAGTGGTTTAGGGTTTGTGGATCGAAGAAGTGATTTCTGGTTGATGGACTTCCACCTTGAACGGAAGCAGAGCAAGGTTGAACGGAGACAGAGAGAGGTTGAAACGGAGTGGGACGGCGGCGGCAGGTGAAGTGAGAAGGACATTAGGGTTTCAGAAGTTGGAGAAGTGGGGGAAGAGAGGAAGGGGAAGTGGATTGGGGGATTGGGCCTCAGGCCCAACGAGTTCTTTTTGGATCCATACCTCCCTCGTTTTTTTTTCCGCCCCCCTGTATTGTTTTTTGGTGGTGATTGTGGGCCTGAGCCCAATTCATTTTCTGAACTACACCCCATTTCCTGGTGCACCCCCCTTTTTGGCTTTATTTTTGTTTTTGCTTTTTTTTTTCCTGTATTGTGGGCTTAAAGCCCAGAGTGGTTTTTTTCTGCATGTACACCCAGTCTGCAGTTTGTACCCCCCTCCCCTTTGCAATTTATTTTTTTTCTTTTTTTGTATTGGATGAATGCTTGTAATAGTTTAAATTTATTTTCCTATTTTTCTTTTAAGAGATTATTTTTTTTAGGGATTTAGAATATCATGCATATTTTTTTAATATAGATTTAATATAGACTATTTCTATTTTCTTTATAGAATATTATAGTATTTTAGATAGAAATTTTCTATGATATTTTCATATGCATTTTCTTTTATTTTCTTTAGAACATTTTTCTAGTAGAATTTAATTGTTAATTTTTATTTCCATTTGTTAGTGGATTTTTCTCCTATTTTCTTTTCTATCCTATTTTATCTCAATTTTATTTCTGGCTGGCCGTGTGACACAATTCAATTGGAGAATGATTGCCGATATCACTTCTCTATCTTGTCTTTGACACGGACATCAATACGCTACCTCTGAGAGTTCGATTTCTCGTATAAGTCAAACCATGACGGTCTAAGCGTTACATTGGTCTTGATTCGAGTGTCATCATCAAGGATCCAGAAAGGAGAAGATTGGAATGGAGCTTGCGCGCATGTCAGGAGCCAACGGAGCCGTTTCATTCAACATCCTCATCTTATTCAAGTCGTCAGGCAACCGTCGAGTGTTGTGAGATGTATCGTTAGATACGTAGGAAATGACAGTTGAGGAGTTTCTTCTCAATCGTCTAGGATGTCTAGTGTGGTACACTTTGGGTGACATACGAAGCATTCGCTCCTTCGTATTAGGTTTGTGCGTGTGCGTCCCGAGTTTCTCCCCGTTTAGGCGTAAGCCTGTTTCCTCGTTGTTCTCGCCCTTGGCGATCGAAACCCTTTTTCTCTCACGTGCAGGCGATTGAGACCCTTTCTCTTGCCCCTGTGCAATTGAGATTCGTTTTCTCGTCGAACTACATTTGCTCTGATCTCTCGTGCCAGACGAGAGTACGTAGGCATAGGATGCGATATCCTAGCGAGCTACCTTTTTCCCTTTCCCCTGTTTTGCTGTAGTTAGCTGAACTACAACTGCTCTGATTTCTCGTATTCAGACGAGAATATGTAGGCATAGGATGCGATATCCTAGCAAGCACACTAACAACTAACTTCTCTGTTCTCTCGCTGCCGTGCGATCGAGACTTTCCCGCTAATGACTAATGTTTCCCTTTCTCTTGCCCGTGCGCAATCGAGACTAGACCGTAGTTCTAGTTCCCGTAGGTTCCCATACCTTTCAAAACCCGACATACTACGTCCGTTCTACCGCAAACAGGTAACGCCTAAGTCTCCTTCGAGCGAGCAGCAAACACCTAACTGCTAGAATGCGTACGCTAGTATCGTCAATCCTTTCTCTCACTCCTGTGTGATCGAGAACACCCTGTCTAGCCGTAGTTAGCCTGAACTACGTAAGCTCTGATCTTTCACGCCGTGTGGAAGTACGTAGGCACGAGATGCGATATCTCGACGAGCCAATTCCCTGTAGTTTCCCGAACTACGATGACTCTGACTTTCCCATTGCACGAGGGAATACGTAGGCATAGAGTGCGATGCTCTATCGAGTCAATTCTTTCCGTTTAGCTTTAGCAGCCGTAGATAGATTGTTTTTTCACCCGTAGACAAACCAGCAAGCGTGGATCCCATCGAGTATGATGGACGTGAGGGGTGCTAATACCTTCCCCTTGCGTAACCGACTCCCGAACCCAGACAATGGTTGCGATGAACTTGTCTTATACCCTTTCGTCAGGATTTTCCCGATCGTTTCCTTTCCCGCTCTGAGGGATAAATAACGAAAGGTGGCGACTCTTCTGTCATAGACGGCGCCGATTTTCGCAGTAGCGACAGGGTGCAAATAGCATTGCAAGCCCAATACTGAACCCAAGTGAAACACATCATTTCACTAATGCGTTGGCAGTCAACAAGTGAACGCGTGCTGGTCAAACGAATCCACACCGTTCATCAAGATCAATCAAAGAGTCCAACTGCACATGTGGCATGCTGACTCACCAAAACGGATAAAAACCAGACGGTGGAGACACTGTTCTCCGATCATCTTCTCCGGCCAAGCCACCGGAGTTGATGATCCAAAACTTCACCAAATCGTGTAAAATTTGATACCAAACTGCTCGCCATGTTACATAGATCATGATTCTACCTTCCAATTTTATTTATCATGCAAGAATTAAGAGAATCGAGCGAATAAAGAAACAAGCACATAACTGAAATCATCAAGAACATCACCCTAACATATCCAGAATCTGCCTACACTTGTAGGACCTCAATATGCAACAAGAATGGCGTGAAACAGATGCCTAATACGAGAGAAATCTTGAAAAGTAAATTACCTAACGGAGCCTCTCCGTTGGGGCTTATAATACTGTTAAGCTTGTGCAAAATGATCCAGAATCAATCAATGAACTTCAAGGAAGATAACTATGGCTTTGAATTGCTCTGAATTGGCTTGAATTTCAATTTCACGATTTCACTTTGTTCTTGAATTTTGCCACTGCTCTCAAGCTCTTCTTGCACGAAAATGGCTGAATGAGGCTTCATTCTTCATCAGAAGCTTTTATATTATGGATCTACAATCATTTGGGGGCCCAATTTGGCCTGATTATGATGAATTGAAGAAATTCAAAGTTGGAAGTCGGAGCTTCATACACACGTGTGTAATACCCCAAATTTTACCCTTACATTTAGTCAGTCATTTCGCATATCACTCCATTTTGCATCCATTAAATCACTAACTAGTCGTTTGAGTGCATTTTATTTCGCAGGAATTACCCCCAAGGGGGCGTTTTGGTCATTTTAAGCAGAATTCGTAATTTTGGGACAAATGAGACATTATTCCTGAGGCATTTATTTACATGGGTTGATTATGTCAAGGTGTCGGCACGTTTTGACTGGTATTGAGAAACTCTTGTCAGAAGTATAATTGGACTCAGGGCCGTTTCGGTGTTTTGAAGGTGGGGGCTTGGGCTGAAAAGAAAGTAGATAGTGTTAAGGCTGTTCAGAGAAGTTATGTGATCAACGGGATTGTAGTTTAAATTTGTTCGGATATAATCAGGTCGCGGGATATTAGTTATAAAATTGATCAAGGCAAAAGAGAAGGGAGTTTTTTTGGGACTTTTATCCATAAGTATTCATAAGTTACAACTCAAAGGTGAATTTAAATAATTTGTGAATTATTATTCATGGATATTTAAATTTATAATTGAGAAAATAAACATGAGTATTTGTTGGATTTTATTTCATAAATATTAAAGTACAATTGAATTGAAAGAACACTTTCGAATTTTATTCAAGATGTTCATTTGCTTACAAGAGGATTGCATCTACAATAAGTATCTACTCTAAAAAAGGTCCTAAGTCCTAAAGAATTCTAAGTGTTCTTCATGATGTTCCTTCGAGTTTCGTCACGAATCTCCGATTAACCTGCACAACAAAGACAAAACAGAACAGAGTAGAAAGATGTTAGAAAAATGAATTCGACACTCTCAGAACATCGTCATCATCGAGTGCCGGAAGGGCACAACCGAAGCCGCATCCTACTCCCGTTTCCAATCTGCGCCATCAGTGTCAGACCGGTAGTATCATTCTTATTCTGAGGGACAGCCGAGAAAGATAAAGAGTGAAAAGAAGTTTGGGCCGATAAAAGGTTTTGCCGAAAGGATTGATTAAGCCACATGGACCGTTCTATCAAGTAAATATCACAGGAATCCGCATCTGGATAATTGCAAGAACAATTCAGTTCAGTTTCATAAACGAGCCAACTTGGTATCAAAAATAAAAAAGAACTGAATTCGAGTTCAACTTCCACAAACGGATAATTGAATAGTCCATGAAACCAGCGCAGAGAATTCACAGTCGAGTTCAACATCTGCCAAAAGGAATCAAACAGTATCAGAAGTTGGCATAACAGAAGATATTCCAATGTTAAAACCAAAATTGCACCAACTCAAAACCATAGCAGATAAAAGCAGGTTATTATGAATCATCCAGGCTGTATCAGAGATAGTAAGGGATACCAAACCAAGCCCAAACCAGATATGAAAAACTGAACTGAAATCCGAACTTAAAGCTGCATCAGGAAAATCAGCACATCAGTTCAAATAGAATCCAAATATTAAGTTGCATCAGTAAAGGCCCATATCAGTATATCAGAAAAAACCAGTTCAGCAATGTAAACTATGCTGGATTACTAGAACCAAACCGCAACTGCATCAAAAGAAGGACCAAGTCCAATAATTCACAAACCACAGCAGGAAATGCCCAACTCAGTTCGTGCCAGGTCACATTGGAAAATCAAAATGCAAAGCCTAAGGCTTAGTGATGAACATCATAGCCCAAATTCGCAGCCACCTATCAGTTCAGGAAAAAAGAGATGTGAGTTTCAGTTCAGACAAAGAAGAATCGAGGTATCAAAATGGATGGAACAGGGATTCAGCCCTCAGTTTAACCATCATTGGGCGTGAGAATTCGAGTGGCTGGGAGAGCCACGGCCGAAGCCGTTACCAACTCCCTACCGAACGTCGAACTGCAAGCATCGGTAATTTCGTGCAAACTGTCAGCTCAAAATATCAGCTCAGACCCGAAGGTCATCATCGCTAAGGCAACGCAACCAAAACCAAATGGCAATGGCATCCAACACAGGTTCAGACGAAGCGTCATCATCACCGCATAACCTCCTCGGCGGCATTGATCTATCCGAAGTATCAGTTCTGAAAGAAGAAGAAGAAAAGTGAGTGTATGGTCCGAACTAAACTGAATTGAAATCCAAGACAACATCAGTTCACATCAGTTCTGAACCAAACAAATGAGCTCATATCATAAAAATCAGAAGTGAAGAAATGGACTGCACATCCAAGTTCAAATATCTGCAAACGTACAAAGAAAACACAACATAACTGATGCCTAAAAGCGCCACAACAAGAATCCATCGTAAGTATCAGAGACAGAGGCAAAGTGTAAATTCAGAAAGGTTATCAGAACCAGCTCGAATACAAAGGGCTCAGTCCTTATCAATAAGATCCTGCAATCAGAAAAAACTGTCATAGACATCACAGTTGCAAGCATTGGGCTCAGTTCAACATCATTGCCCTGGGTAATTAGGAGTATCAGTAAAAACAGGAAAAGCCAGGTTATGGATATCAACATGAATCGCACCACAAAATATCAGTTCATCATAAGCAATTCAAACTGAAGCAAAACAGATATTTCGTTAATCAAAGTGAAATAGATATCCAGTTGATCAAAGTAAATCCATTTCTGAAAACAAGTCGAAGCAGATCCAGTTGTGTCAAACAAATCCAAACTAGTATCAGAAAAGGAAAGAAATTGTATCAGACAAACAAATCACAATCGAATCCAATCAAATCCGAAAAAGGGATGATGTTTTCAATCAGAAAATCAATATCAGTTGGACAAACATAGATCCAAAGCCCACAAAATCCATTCAAGAAAAATATAAAAGGGAACCATATCACCTCAGATAAAACCCTAGCGGGAGAGAGTGCGAAAAGCGGCCGCGAGATCGAAAGAGAGAAGAGGGGTTTCATCAAAACTAGTCATCAGAACGCAAGCCAAGAGATTGAGGAAGGTCCACCGACGCCGCCTCCATCCACGGCGAGCAAACCTTCCCTGGAGGCTCAGTTCATCGCATCATCGCCTCCGCCTCGTCAATCACCGTCACCACAATCAAAACGTAAGCGAGGAGCACTCATACACCTTCATATCTAATGTTTTATGGATGATTTCAGGGTTTCATCATGGAGAATGAGAGAAAGCCATCGAAAACGAAGGGAAAGAACATGAACGAAGAGAGAATCGAAGCAAATAGGACGAAGCAAAGAAATCGGCGCCGCGGGGAAAATATGGTTTTGAAACCCTAGATATTTCTTTTGGTTGCACTTACACCAACCGGGTTGGGTCCGGAGGTGATTACCGGCCCAAACCCTTTTTTTTTATTTAGTTTTTCTTTATTTTATTATTATAATTATTTTTAAAATGTTTTCTAAAATTATTATAATTATTTTTAAAATGTTTTCTAAAATAATATTAAAATCCATTTTTTTTTAAAAATAAAAATTAGGTTAAAATAGTTTTCGAGGATTTAAGTTAAATTAATTTATCAATATTAAAAATCCTATTTTAATTTAAATTGAAGTTACATCATAAAATAAAACCACAAAAAGATGCATAATTTCACTTCCTGACGTGTTTGATAATCTATCTAATTCTGCCCACTAACGTTGTTTGTTCGTTTTGCAGTTTATTGCGTTTACTGTTATTTATTTTATTTTATTATTGTTCAATTCAAATGTCATTATCATATTGTAACTGCTCCTCTCATGTAACCTCGCGAACTTAACAATCGCTCTTTAATTTCTGCCTTTAAATTTCTGCTTGCATGGTTAAATTAGGACATTATCTCTCTGTTTGCATGATTCAATTATCTCACGCGTTTACCACACTTCTGTCACATTACACACATCCGAAGGTTAGGTCTAACCGTTTGGCCGCCGCGCCAATAGTCCTCAACCTCAAATCCTCAAAATTACACCCTTACAAACCCTAATTTTCACAAATGCCTCGCTGCAGGCAAAATTACAAAACTACCCCTAGCTTTAGGTCAAAGAGCCGCCACGCTCATTTTAGGGTTTCCCGCCGTGGAATCCCTAACCTAACCTAACCTAACCCTAATTTCAACTTAACATTTCAACGTAGAAATTTGGAGTTTCTACACTCCATGTAAGCGTGTCCTTAAGACATGTTTATTCCCCTTGAGACCTTGACCACAGTCAAGAAGTCTCTAACCTCCCTTTTGAGGAGAACTACGGTTACTCTGATTCCACTCCCGTAAGGATACGTAGGCACAAGATGCGATGTCTTGCCGAGTAAACTTAGAATTAACCCCTTAGGTCTCTTTTCTCACTTTTAATCCTTTTGTACATATACCTTAAGCAAATAAATAAAGCAAATAGTAAACATCTGAACAAAAGGTTCCTGTAGAGTACTACAGAAGTTTAGGATGCTAATACCTTCCCTAAATTTAACCAACCCCCGAACCCTAGATCTTTCCCCGCATTGTGTTTACGATGCAAAAATAGGTTTTCCCTCTTTTGACCTTTCCCTTCGGATAAATCAAAGAGCGGTTGTGAATTGAATTGCGATTCAAACTCATTAATAGTTTGTGATCCTATTTCCACCGCAACAGAAAATGGTGACTTCACTGGGGAATTTAACTTTTGAGGGTTATCCCTAATTTGTTCATATTTATTGCTATTTGCTTTACTATTCATTTGTATGTATATATTGTACTCTAGTTTTGGGATGGTTCCTTGTGTTGTGAGATAAGTCCTACGCCCGGACTTGAGTGCCATTATTATAGGATGGGGATATATTCGGTGAGGCTTATAGGGAGTTGAATCCCTACTAAGTTGATTCGAGAATCCCGCTTAGTTGAGACCCTTTTGAAAATGGTTCGGTTAAACGAGTTTCGTCGTGAAAACTTTTACTATTCTCAATTGGAGTCTGTGATACTAAGGACCGTAGTTACCTTTAACGCCACTTTTGGCCTTTATTAGGACGTAGTGTGAGGCTATAAGGGAGCAAGTCCCGAAGTAGTGCTACACGATACTACACTCAAAAGAGGTTCTCTTGAGAATATTATTAACCCCCGAGTTAGTTGGGAAGTTAATAATATCCGAAAGATGGGCCGATGATTTTGAGTCCTTTTAGAACCTTGTTCGGCAGGTACAACTAACCTATAGTACACTCCTTTTAGGGATGGGTAGACCTTAACTCCACTTACGTCCTTTAACCTAGGACTTTGTGTATTCATGTGCATTGCATCCATAAAGCATCCCATTGCATTGTATTTCATGGAATTCAAACATCATGGATATCGCGGGATACCATGAATAGAAAAATAAATAAAAAAATAAAAATAAAAAAATAAGAAAAAAAAATATATCAAAATTTCCTTGGTACCCCACGACATTCGTAAATGTTTGAATTCCATGAAATCTTCATTTGCATTCGCATTATAGCACCATATGTTTTCTTGCATTGCATGTGTCTTCCGTTTTCTCACGTTCGGTTCTCTCGCCTTCCAGTTTCGTCACCCTGAGTCCTCGGCACCAGTACAACACTAGAGCTCAAACTCGGAAAAGAATGGAGGATCAGACAAAGGAGATTGATCGCCTTAGCAACGAGCTCGAAGACCTGCGAGGGGGTATGGGGCGTATGATGGAATTACTGCATGTTATGAATGCTAAGATGGATACCCAACCCCCACTGTTGTCTCCGAGATTACCGGCATTACTGTGGACCCTCCACCAAATGCGACCGTAGCAAGGGACCCACCTTATGGTCTTGCTCCAGGTTTTGTGCCTCCTCAAGCCACTGTTCCGATTAATCAGCCTGTTCAACAAGCCGTTCCTTTATTTTCCGAAGTTTCTAGGGGGGCTCCTATCTTTGCACCACCCGTTGTGCACACCCGTGTGCAACCGTATTTCAATGAGCCCGTCTTTGATAATCTTGATGAGAATGTTGAAGGTTATGAGAAACATGACAAGCTTCGTGAGGAAGTAGACACTATCGCCCAAAGATTGAGAAAGGTAGAAGGTGATCAAATTTTTGGGGCTGCTGCAAGGGACGTTTGTTTGGTCTCAGGTTTGGTTATTCCCCCGAAGTTCAAAACTCCGAACTTCGATCGCTATGAAGGTGCCACTTGTCCTAAGAGTCATCTGATCATGTATTATCGCAAAATGGCTGCCCATGTTGAGAATGATAAATTTATGATTCATTGCTTCCAAGACAGTTTGAAGGGTGCTTCTTCCAAATGGTACTTAACTTTGGACCAATCTCGCATTAAGAATTTCCAAGATTTATCTGACGCTTTCATCAAACATTATAAGTACAATATGGATCTGGCTCCTGACAGAAGACAATTGTTGAGTATGTCACAAAAGAATTCTGAATCGTTCAAAGAGTACGCTCAAAGGTGGAGAGAGATTGCCTCGCAAGTAGAACCTCCTTTAACCGAGAAAGAGTTAGTTGATTGGTTTGTCGACACGGTTCGTCCAGAATTTTACGAAAGGATGGTGGGTAGTGTGACTTCAAATTTCTCTGACATCGTTGCTGTGGGTGTCAAAATTGAATTGGGTATGAAAAGCGGTAAAATGACAAATACTCCTGGTGTTTCAAAGGATCAGACGAAGAAACCTTCGTTCAGCTCTCAGAAGAAGAAAGAAGGTGAAACTAATGCTATATCCTCCGGTAGACGAAGAGACCAATTTTATCAATATCCGCAAGGTTATGCTCAACCTCAAGGGTATCCGATTCAATATGCTTAACAACCCTATGTGGCAGCTATTACACCTTCTTTCAATCAACAAGTTCCTATGTATCAACCTATGCAACAATCTCCCGTTCATCAGCCTCCTAACTATCAACAAGCGCCCAACGCTCCTGCCTATCAACAGCCAAAGAATCCAGCTCCTCGCCAGAATGGTCCGAACAGGAGACAGTATAAACCTTGTCCGCCGATTCCAATGACTTTCACCGAGTTGTATCCCTCATTAGTCAAACAAGGTCTAATTACTACTCGAGCTTTGGGTCCGCCTCCTAATCCGCTGCCCGCCAATTACAACGCCGCTGCTCATTGTTTATTTCATGAGGGTGCGCCTGGTCATGATCTAGAGAACTGTTATGCTCTCAAAAGTCTTGTCAGGGATCTGTTAGAAAAGAAGATTTTGTCATTTGAAGATCCTCAACCGAATGTTAAGAAGAACCCTTTTCCTAACCATGAGAGTGTTAATGCCATTAGTGCTGATTCTGAGGAAGGTTATGTCCTTGACGTTGTTCAGATTAAGACTCCTCTTAAGATATTCCATTCGAAACTGTTTGAAGCCGGTCTAGTAGATACTTCCCATGTTGCATGCGCAAGTTGTGATGCCAGTATTAAGGGTTGTGTGGTGGTTCAAAACGATGTTCAGAGGTTGATTAAGGAGGGTATTTTACAAGTGACCAGCCAAGCCAAGAAGGATGAAGTCGCTGTGGTTGAGCCTGTCTTCCATCAGCCGGAATCAAAGGGTAAGGTACCAGTGTTTAATCTTTCAGGGGAGAGTTCCGTCAATCCCGTGTTCAATATACCAAAGTCGTTTATCCCTGAGACGAATCAGCCTAAGTCTATAATTATTCGAAAACCAAGTCCGTTTCCTTTCAGTGACCCTAAAGCTGTACCTTGGAAATATGACGTGACGATGATTGACAAGGAGTCTGGGAAGGTCATCCCAAATGAAGAAGTTAAGGACACTATGACTAATATCGCAGAGGCAAGCAGGATGACTCGCAGTGGCCGTGTGTATACTCCCCGTTTCAGTGAAGTTCCACCTAAGGAAACAACTAATATCCCAGTGCCTGTCAAAGAAAAAGGTAAGGGAGCCGTTACGAATGATGAAGATGCTGAGTTTTTGAGGATCATCAAGAAAAGTGACTATAAAGTTATCGATCAACTTCATCAAACTCCTTCCAAGATTTCGATCTTATCTCTGTTGATGAGTTCACCTGCTCATAGGACGGCCTTGCAGAAAGTTTTGACTCAAGCACATGTGGATCAAGATATCAGCACCAGTCGGTTTGATAGTGTGATTGCCAACCTGACCGCATGCAACACTCTTAGTTTCAGCAACGAAGAGTTACCAAAGGAGGGTCCGAATCATAATCGTGCTTTACACATTATCAGTGAAATGTCAGGAGGACAATTTAGCGAGAGTGCTAGTGGACACCGGTTCTTCTTTGAATGTTCTACCCAAGAGGGTTCTTAATAAGTTGGTTTTAAAAGAGACTGTGTTGAAACCTACTTCCTTGATCGTCAAAGCTTTCGATGGTTCTCGCCGGTCGGTAATGGGGGAGGTTGAACTTCCTATCCTGATTGGTCCGCAAGTTTTTAATATCACGTTTCAAGTCATGGACATTAATCCCAATTACAGCTGTTTACTTGGAAGGCCGTGGATCCATGTCGCCGGGGCAGTAACCTCAATGCTACATCAAAAGATGAAGTTCGTGATCGATGAAAAGTTAATTATTATACACGGTGAGGAGGATCTGATGGTCAGTAACCTGTCTTCTTTCCGTTACATCGAGGCCGATGAGAATGCTTTGGAAATCTCCTTTCAAGCACTCGAGATCGCCAATGCTGTTCTATTAGAAGTCGAAGAGACAGTGGGCCAGGGTAATCCATCTTTTGCATCTTTGAAGAGTACCAAATCAACAATTGACAGGGGCATCCCGGAAGGTTGGGGAGAGGTAATTGATGTCAAGACCAAGGCTGATCGCTTTGGGTTGGGTTACAAACCAACTCAGAATGGAGCTGCCACAACTGTCAAAGGGCGTCTGAAGGTTATCCAAGAGGTATTTGTCAGCGGAGGTTTCCAAGTCAATGCCGTCAGTGACTGTGAGGAAGATGAAGATCTGAGCAACCTAGTGTTTAAGGGTGATGCAGCTTTGAACAACTGGGAGGCCGTAGAGATCCCTGTTATTTTTCCATTGTCAAAGTTATTTTTTAACATTTTCACTTATGTTTTCAAATAAAAATCCGTAGCTCTGCCCAAGGCTATAGGAACGTTTTTGTTGGGCCACCTTTCACTTTTAAAAGGATATTAATAAATGCATTTCGTTCAATTCCATTTTGGTTCATTTGCGTTTTTCGTTTTCACCTTTAAAAAAAATGAAGTTGGCAATCTTTTTCAAAAAATAAAACAACAAAAATAGCATTTTATTTCTTATCTTGCATATCTTCGAACATTTTAATAAAGTAAGCCTTCCATCATGCAGAGACATCGCAAACCTTGTTGGATCCAATGACTTTGTTGACACTCCTGATTGGGATGCACCCATCTACCAAGCTGAAGACGAGGGTGAAGAAGATTTTGAAGTACCCACTAAACTGACAAAATTGATTGAGTACGAGTACACAGAGCTCCAGCCGCATAAAGAGCAGGTGGACTTAATTAATCTTGGTACAGATAAAGACAAGAAAGAGGTCAAGATTGGTGCAATGCTCGGGACAGAGGTTAAGCAGAGGATGATTGAGTTATTAAAAGAATATATTGATGTGTTTGCGTGGTCGTATCAAGATATGCCTGGTCTAGACACAGATATTGTTGTTCACAAGTTGCCACTTAAGCCAGATTGTCCACCTATCAAACAAAAGCTTCGAAGAACGAGACCCGACATGGCTTTGAAGATTCGAGATGAGGTTAAAAAACAGTTAGATGCAGGTTTCTTGGCAGTTGCAAAATATCCAGATTGGGTTGCCAATATTGTGCCAGTGCCCAAGAAAGACGGTAAAGTTAGGATGTGTGTGGATTACAGGGATCTGAACAAAGCAAGTCCGAAAGATGACTTCCCTCTGCCACATATTGATACACTTGTAGACAATACAGCCAGTTTTGCGTTGTTCTCATTTATGGATGGTTTCTATGGCTATAATCAGATCAAAATGGATCCCAATGATCGAGAGAAGACTACTTTCATTACTCCTTGGGGGACCTTTTGCTACAAAGTCATGCCCTTCGGTTTGAAGAACGCAGGGGCAACTTACCAACGCGCTATGACAACTCTTTTCCATGATATGATGCACAAAGAGATCGAGGTGTATGTGGACGATATGATAGCCAAATCTCATAGTGAAGAGGAACATCTAGACCATTTGGTAAAGTTGTTTGAACGACTCAGGAAGTACCAGTTGAAGTTGAATCCTGCTAAATGTACCTTCGGTGTCAGATCCGGAAAATTGCTTGGTTTTATTGTTAGTCAACGAGGGATTGAGGTAGATCCTGACAAAGTCTGAGCCATTCAAGATATGCCAGCTCCGCAAACCGAGACGCAAGTTAGAGGTTTTCTGGGGCGTTTGAATTATATTTCCAGGTTTATCTCTAACATGACCACTACTTGTGAGCCGATATTCAAATTGCTTTGTAAGGGGCAGACGGTTGAGTGGAACCCTGATTGTCAGAAAGCGTTTGAGAAAATCAAGAATTATTTGCAAGAACCCCCTATCCTGATTCCTCCCGTGCCCGGAAGACCGTTGTTTATGTACCTTACTGTTCTTGAGAAGTCTATGGGTTGTGTGCTTGGGCAACATGATGAGACTGGAAGAAAGGAACATGCGATTTATTATCTGAGCAAGAAGTTTACCGATTGTGAAAACAGATATTCACCATTGGAGAAAACTTGTTGTGCGTTGGCATGGGCCGCTAGGCTCCTTCGGCAATATATGGTTTGCCATACCACATTGTTAATTTCTAAAATGGATCCGATCAAGTATATTCTTGAAAAACCTGCTCAAACGGGGAGGCTAGCCCGTTGGCACATGTTGTTATCCGAATATGACATCCAATACGTACCCCAGAAGGCAATTAAAGGTAGTATCTTATCGGATCATCTTGCAGATCAGCCAGTTGAAGATTATGAACCTCTTAAGTTTGACTTTCCTGATGAGGATATTTTGTTGATCAAGAGAGATTGTGAAGAGCTAGATCCGAGCGAAGGTCCAGAACCAGGTCTTTGGTGGAGGATGATGTTTGATGGTTCCTCGAATTTCAATGGGCATGGTATAGGCGCCGTTTTGATGAACCCAAAAGGTGGGTTCACTCCGTTTACAGCAAGGTTAGACTTTGAGTGTACTAATAACGTCGCGGAGTATGAAGCATGTATTCTTGGCCTCGAAGCAGCAATTCACCTCCGAATCAAACTTCTCAAAGTAAGTGGTGACTCAGCCTTGGTTATTTACCAGGTGCAAGGCAAATGGGAAACGAAGAATGAGAAGTTAATCCCTTACAAGGACTACGTTGTCGAGCTGATTGAGTATTTTGACGAGATAAAGTTCGAGCATGTTCCTAGATCTGAGAATCACGTTGCTGATGCTTTAGCCATGTTAGCATCCATGTGGAGAGTTAAATTCGTTAATGAAGCACCTCTTATTCATATTGAACGCAAAGTTGAGCCCGATTATTGTCAAGTAGTTGAAGAGGTTGAGGTGGATGAAAAGCCTTGGTTTCATGACATCAAGAACTATCTAGTCAAGCAAGAGTACCCCAATGGTGCTACCGGTCTGGACAAGAAAACGTTGAGAAGACTGGCTTCTAAATTCTTTATCAGTAATGGTGTGTTATACAAAAGAAATTACGACATGGTTTTGCTCATATGTGTTGATAAACGGGAAGCGGACATGTTACTGCAAGAGATTCACGAGGGGACCTTCAGAACTCATGCCAACGGTTATGCTATGTCTAAGAAGATGTTAAGGGCTGGATATTATTGGTTAACTATGGAATCTGACTGCATCCAATACGCCAGGAAATGCCATAAGTGCCAAATTTACGCTGATAAAATGCATGTGCCTCCATCACCGTTGAATGTTTTGTCGTCACCATGGCCGTTCTCAATGTGGGGCATTGACATGATTGGGGAAATCGAGCCGAAGGCTTCTAATGGTCATTGTTTTATCCTTGTTGCTATTGACTATTTCACCAAGTGGGTAGAGGCTGTTTCCTACACCAACGTGACCAAGCAAGTGGTTGCCCGCTTCATCAGGAAAGAAATTATTTGCCGTTACGGAATTCCAAGTCGGATAATAACTGAAAATGGCACCAATCTGAATAACAAGACTATGAAGGAGTTGTGTGACAATTTCAAGATCACGCATCACTATTCTTCTCCGTACCGTCCTAAGATGAATGGGGCCGTTGAAGCTGCGAATAAGAATATCAAGAAAATCCTGCAAAAGATGGTCGTGACTTACAAAGATTGGCATGAGATGTTACCGTTTGCTTTGCATGGATATAGGACCTCAGTGCGAACTTCGATAGGGGCAACACCTTTCTCATTGGTGTATGGAATGGACGCCGTACTCCCCATCGAAGTAGAGATACCTTCTTTAAGGGTGTTGATGGAAGCTGAACTTGAGGAAGCTGAGTGGGTTCAAGACAGACTGGATCAGTTGAATCTCATTGACGAGAAACGCATGACAGCTATGTGCCATGGGCAATTATATCAGAAACGGATGAAAAGAGCATTTGATAAGAAGATTCGTATCCGTGAGTTCCGTCAAGGAGAGCTCGTACTCAAAAAGATCTTGCCAGTGCATAAAGATATGCGTGGAAAGTGGATGCCCAATTATGAAGGCCCATTTGTTGTAAAGACCGTTTTCTCCGGAGGGTCTCTGATACTTACAACAATGGATGGTGAAGAGCTTGCACATCCCGTGAATTCTGATGCAGTCCGAAAATATTATGCCTAAAAACCCGCCAAGTCGAAAACCTGAAAGAGGCGACTTAGGCAAAAGCAAGGGTTAGAAAAAGTAATAATAATAAAAAGCTCGCTAAGTTGAAAACCCGAAAGGGCGGCTTAGGCAAAAGGAGCGTCCCGGTGGATTGAAAACCCGAAAGGGCGGTCCAGGCAAAAGTTAGGGACGAAGGCATTTCATTGCATCAGAAAACACCGATCATCGCGGACACGCTTTCCGCATGAGATCCATTTTCCAGTTCGTTCATCCTCGTCCAAAGCAAGATTCTGGATAGTCTTAGTTATTAGTGTCAGTAAGGGCCGTTGGATTCAATGTAACCTTTTCCCATATTGCCAATTTCAAAGCGTAATCATCTGTGGAGCTTTGCCTTCGGCAAGCTGCCATCCTTTAATAAAAGATACCATTTTGTTACTTAAATTCCTTGGTGCATTGCTCTTGTTTTCTATTGTTATGCAAAATGCCATTTATTCTTAAATTTTGAAAATGAAAGGTGCTTCAAAAAATTTTTAAAACTGTTCTTCGAAAATGCAAGTGAAAAATATAAGAAATTATTTTGACTAGTGGAAATTTCTGAAGGATCTCTTCACTCCCCGAAAACCTCATTGTTGCAGAAACACTTCTAAACTATTGCCTCATCACAGTCCCCAGCGAGACTATAAGCTGACAACTTTTTCTTAGGTAACTCGAAAGTGTCCCTCAGGTTTTCTTCTCCCCATGTGAAGACATGATACTGTGCACCCAAGCAGATTACCTTCTCCCCAAAGAAGTCAGAATTCTGAAACCAGATTTGGTTCTACCATTGATTTTTTTCTTACCCATGATTGACGTATTGGTTGCAGAGAACGCAGGGTATCGCCGTCGAGATGTTTATTTCATCTCTCGTCCCGTCTCTAGTCTGTTTCGTCAGCATACGCAGGGGCATAAGCATCACATGCCTATTTCATACACATACTCATTACATACTCATTCCATTACATCCTGCATATTTAACTACATACGCATTAACATACATTCACATTAACATATGCAGTAACACATGCGTCAGCGTTCACAGATTCATTGTGTCTCACCATCATTAATTGTTACCGCCGAGTAACTGGGTTGGTCCATTCTCTCCAAATAGATCGTCAGCCATAAGCATAAAATACATATGTGTTTCCAGTTTCCCCGCAGAGCTCGATCCTCGTGGATGACGGTTACTTCAGCTATCTTTCCTCGCCAGGATAAGATATCTGCCCTTCGAGATCATTGCCTCGATGGAGTCTTGATTACTAGTTTTCTTTCTAGCTCGATCCTAGATTGAATCTCGTTTTTGTCGGTTGTCGAGCCCAACCGGACGTGCATCTATTTTGCACCGTCTAAAAATTTCCACCATACCTTGGCAGATATGCGACTGTTCTCGCCTGAGAAGCTTATCACTGTACCCGGGTGTGCATTTATTTTGCACTATCTTTCAAGAAAACCAATCACAATCCTTTACAGGTACACACCAGTTCACGCCTGGAAAATCTATCAGTACATCTTATAGCATCGGTATGCAACAGTTCTCACCAGAGAAGCTTATCACAACCTTACACAACAGGATACACGACAGTTCTCGGTTAAGAAGCTTATCGTAACATTCTTCAGCAACGGTATGCAACAGTTCTCCGCCGAGAAGCTTATCATCATTATCTGTTATCACCTCTACAAGCAGTTCTTACATGAGAAGCTTATTATTGCCACTCTTGCAAATAAGCGACATTTCTCGCCTGAGAAGCTGATCCTATCTTCGTTATGACTCACAGCAAATGGCCATCTCCATCGAGCAGTTGGGCTTCCATTTTCCTTGTCGTCTTGAAGTATGGGGAGGTTTGAACCGAATCATATTCAGGAGAGCATGAATCTTGAAATGAAGAAGTTCATTTACCCTTTAGTAAAAGAAGGAGCAGAATCATATTCAGGAGAGCATGAATCTTGAAGCATGAAGAAGTTCATTTACCCTTTAGTAAAAGAAGGAGCAGAATCATATTCAGGAGAGCATGAATCTTGAAGTATGAGGAAGTTTAGTTTACCCTTTTAGCAAAAGAAGAAGCGAAATCATACCCGACGCGCTGTCCTCGACACTATGAAGAAGTTTATTTTATCCTTTAGTAAAAGAAGAATCTGAAACATATTCCAGGAACCAACCTTAAATATGAGAAGATTTATCTATCAGATAAGCAGCAGCCTCTTTATTTGAGTGCTTATCCGTTTTGGCATATAAGCCCCTTCCAACGATAAGTGACAGTTCTCCCTCGAGAAGCTTATCAGGGCATTTCCACTCTAAGTCCATTTATTTTGGCATACAGCCGGTTCTTTTCACCCTGTATATTTGCTACGGGTTCCCGAAAAGTCCGTTTGATCGTATCACGAGAGATAGTTTACAGAAGCTTGGATGCTATTCTTTGCTCAATGCTCCAGCATTCTGTGATCGATCTTGCAGTCGTACGTGGTCCAGTTTTACTTTTAGATTCCCCAGTGGAGGCCGTCTCATAGGTACCATCTCCATTTGAGAATCTCGTTCCTTTCTAAAAAACACAATTGGTCATGTTCGCACCAGTTGACCATCATTTGTGGAATTCCCCAGTGTTGTGCTGTGTTCCAGCGCGTCGTTTTCCCCAGTGTGTTCTTCTCGTGGCGTCTGTCCCTGTGACGTCGTATTTGTCAGCATCGTCGCATTCATCAGTCCAGCATACGCATCATATCATGTTCATGGCGCTGCCTGCATTAGTCTTATTTGGTCCATAGCATTGCATATCGCCACATATAAGGGCAAAATTTTCGGTTATCTATATTTAAATCCCTCCACCATGATTTCTCGAGTCTCCGTCACTCAAATCATCCGGTGTAGCTATTTAAATAGGGGCAACTGTAATACCCCAAATTTTACCCTTACATTTAGTCAGTCATTTTGCATATCACTCCATTTTGCATCCATTAAATCACTAACTAGTCGTTTGAGTGCGTTTTATTTCGCAGGAATTACCCCCAAGGGGGCGTTTTGGTCATTTTAAACAGAATTCGTAATTTTGGGACAAATGAGACATTATTCCTGAGGCATTTATTTACATGGGTTGATTATGTCAAGGTGTCGGCACGTTTTGACTGGTATTGAGAAACTCTTGTCAGAAGTATAATTGGACTCAGGGCCGTTTCAGTGTTTTGAAGGTGGGGGCTTGGGCTGAAAAGAAAGTAGATAGTGTTAAGGCTGTTCAGAGAAGTTATGTGATCAACGGGATTGTAGTTTAAATTTGTTCGGATATAATCAGGTCGCGGGATATTAGTTATAAAATTGATCAAGGCAAAAGAGAAGGGAGTTTTTTTGGGACTTTTATCCATAAGTATTCATAAGTTACAACTCAAAGGTGAATTTAAATAATTTGTGAATTATTATTCATGGATATTTAAATTTATAATTGAGAAAATAAACATGAGTATTTGTTGGATTTTATTTCATAAATATTAAAGTACAATTGAATTGAAAGAACACTTTCGAATTTTATTCAAGATGTTCATTTGCTTACAAGAGGATTGCATCTACAATAAGTATCTACTCTAAAAAAGGTCCTAAGTCCTAAAGAATTCTAAGTGTTCTTCATGATGTTCCTTCGAGTTTCGTCACGAATCTCCAATTAACCTGCACAACAAAGACAAAACAGAACATAGTAGAAAGATGTTAGAAAAATGAATTCGACACTCTCAGAACATCGTCATCATCGAGTGCCGGGAGGGCACAACCGAAGCCGCATCCTACTCTCGTTTCCAATCTGCGCCATCAGTGTCAGACCGGTAGTATCATTCTTATTCTGAGGGACAGCCGAGAAAGATAAAGAGTGAAAAGAAGTTTGGGCCGATAAAAGGTTTTGCCGAAAGGATTGATTAAGCCACATGGACCGTTCTATCAAGTAAATATCACAGGAATCCGCATCTGGATAATTGCAAGAACAATTCAGTTCAGTTTCATAAACGAGCCAACTTGGTATCAAAAATAAAAAAGAACTGAATTCGAGTTCAACTTCCACAAACGGATAATTGAACAGTCCATGAAACCAGCGCAGAGAATTCACAGCCGAGTTCAACATCTGCCAAAAGGAATCAAACAGTATCAGAAGTTAGCATAACAGAAGATATTCCAATGTTAAAACCAAAATTGCACCAACTCAAAACCATAGCAGATAAAAGCAGGTTATTATGAATCATCCAGGCTGTATCAGAGATAGTAAGGGATACCAAACCAAGCCCAAACCAGATATGAAAAACTGAACTGAAATCCAAACTTAAAGCTGCATCAGGAAAATCAGCACATCAGTTCAAATAGAATCCAAATATTAAGTTGCATCAGTAAAGGCCCATATCAGTCTATCAGAAAAAACCAGTTCAGCAATGTAAACTATGCTGGATTACTAGAACCAAACCGCAACTGCATCAAAAGAAGGACCAAGTCCAATAATTCACAAACCACAGCAGGAAATGCCCAACTCAGTTCGTGCCAGGTCACATTGGAAAATCAAAATGCAAAGCCTAAGGCTTAGTGATGAACATCATAGCCCAAATTCGCAACCACCTATCAGTTCAGGAAAAAAGAGATGTGAGTTTCAGTTCAGACAAAGAAGAATCGAGGTATCAAAATGGATGGAACAGGGATTCAGCCCTCAGTTTAACCATCATTGGGCGTGAGAATTCGAGTGGTTGGGAGAGCCACGGCCGAAGCCGTTACCAACTCCCTACCGAACGTCGAACTGCAAGCATCAGTAATTTCGTGCAAACTGTCAGCTCAAAATATCAGCTCAGACCCGAAGGTCATCATCGCTAAGGCAACGCAACCAAAACCAAATGGCAATGGCATCCAACACAGGTTCAGACGAAGCGTCATCATCACCGCATAACCTCCTCGGCGGAATTGATCTATCCGAAGTATCAGTTCTGAAAGAAGAAGAAGAAAAGTGAGTGTATGGTCCGAACTAAACTGAATTGAAATCCAAGACAGCATCAGTTCACATCAGTTCTGAACCAAACAAATGAGCTCATATCATAAAAATCAGAAGTGAAGAAATGGACTGCACATCCAAGTTCAAATATCTGCAAACGTACAAAGAAAACACAACAGAACTGATGCCTAAAAGCGCCACAACAAGAATCCATCGTAAGTATCAGAGACAGAGGCAAAGTGTAAATTCAGAAAGGTTATCAGAACCAGCTCGAATACAAAGGGCTCAGTCCTTATTCAATAAGATCCTGCAATCAGAAAAAACTGTCATAGACATCACAGTTGCAAGCATTGGGCTCAGTTCAACATCATTGCCCTGGGTAATTAGGAGTATCAGTAAAAACAGGAAAAGCCAGGTTATGGATATCAACATGAATCGCACCACAAAATATCAGTTCATCATAAGCAATTCAAACTGAAGCAAAACAGATATTCCGTTAATCAAAGTGAAATAGATATCCAGTTGATCAAAGTAAATCCATTTCTAAAAACAAGTCGAAGCAGATCCAGTTGTGTCAAACAAATCCAAACTAGTATCAGAAAAGGAAAGAAATTGTATCAGACAAACAAATCACAATCGAATCCAATCAAATCCGAAAAAGGGATGATGTTTTCAATCAGAAAATCAATATCAGTTGGACAAACATAGATCCAAAGCCCACAAAATCCATTCAAGAAAAATATAAAAGGGAACCATATCACCTCAGATAAAACCCTAGCGGGAGAGAGTGCGAAAAGCCACCGCGAGATCGAAAGAGAGAAGAGGGGTTTCGTCAAAACTAGTCATCAGAACGCAAGCCAAGAGATTGGGGAAGGTCCACCGACGCCGCCTCCATCCACGACGAGCAAACCTTCCCTGGAGGCTCAGTTCATCGCATCATCGCCTCCGCCTCGTCAATCACCGTCACCACAATCAAAACGTAAGCGAGGAGCACTCATACACCTTCATATCTAATGTTTTATGGATGATTTCAGGGCTTCATCATGGAGAATGAGAGAAAGCCATCGAAAATGAAGGGAAAGAACATGAACGAAGAGAGAATTGAAGCAAATAGAACGAAGCAAAGAAGTCGGCGCCGCGGGGAAAATAGGGTTTTGAAACCCTAGATATTTCTTTTGGTTGCACTTACACCAACCGGGTTGGGTTCGGAGGTGATTACCGGCCCAAACCCTTTTTTTTATTTAGTTTTTCTTTATTTTATTATTATAATTATTTTTAAAATGTTTTCTAAAATTATTATAATTATTTTTAAAATGTTTTCTAAAATAATATTAAAATCCATTTTTTTTTAAAATAAAAATTAGGTTAAAATAGTTTTCGAGGATTTAAGTTAAATTAATTTATCAATATTAAAAATCCTATTTTAATTTAAATTGAAGTTACATCATAAAATAAAACCACAAAAAGATGCATAATTTCACTTTCTGACGTGTTTGATAATCCATCTAATTCTGCCCACTAACGTTGTTTGTTCGTTTTGCAGTTTATTGCGTTTACTGTTATTTATTTTATTTTATTATTGTTCAATTCAAATGTCATTATCATATTGTAACTGCTCCTCTCATGTAACCTCGCGAACTTAACAATCGCTCTTTAATTTCTGCCTTTAAATTTCTGCTTGCATGGTTAAATTAGGACATTATCTCTCTGTTTGCATGATTCAATTATCTCACGCGTTTACCACACTTCTGTCACATTACACACATCCGAAGGTTAGGTCTAACCGTTTGGCCGCCGCGCCAATAGTCCTCAACCTCAAATCCTCAAAATTACACCCTTACAAACCCTAATTTTCACAAATGCCTCGCTGCAGGCAAAATTACAAAACTACCCCTAGCTTTAGGTCAAAGAGCCGCCGCGCTCATTTTAGGGTTTCCCGCCGTGGAATCCCTAACCTAACCTAACCTAACCCTAATTTCAACTTAACATTTCAACGTAGAAATTTGGAGTTTCTACACTCCATGTAAGCGTGTCCTTAAGACATGTTTATTCCCCTTGAGACCTTGACCACAGTCAAGAAGTCTCTAACCTCCCTTTTGAGGGGAACTACGGTTACTCTGATTCCACTCCTGTAAGGATACGTAGGCACAAGATGCGATGTCTTGCCGAGTAAACTTAGAATTAACCCCTTAGGTCTCTTTTCTCACTTTTAATCCTTTTGTACATATACCTTAAGCAAATAAATAAAGCAAATAGTAAACATCTGAACAAAAGGTTCCTGTAGAGTACTACAGAAGTTTAGGATGCTAATACCTTCCCTAAATTTAACCAACCCCCGAACCCTAGATCTTTCCCCGCATTGTGTTTACGATGCAAAAATAGGTTTTCCCTCTTTTGACCTTTTCCTTCGGATAAATCAAAGAGCGGTTGTGAATTGAATTGCGATTCAAACTCATTAATAGTTTGTGATCCTATTTCCACCGTAACAACGTGCAAAAATGGCTCCAATTCCTTTGGAGATGATTCAAATCAATTGCTGGTGATGAGTAGTGATCAGATGGATGACAATTTCTCCTTGAATTGATCTAATGGTTGAAATTGAATGTGAAGCTTCTACTTGAAGTAACTTGAAATTTCATGAGTTCTAGCTTGCATAACTAAGAAATTCTTGGTGCATTGTATTTAGTTTGATGTTGTGAATCAAAATATGCACAAATATGGCATGAAATGGAATTAAAACCAAATCAATTCAGTTCACCCTTTAAAAATCCTTTTTCACTTGTTTTTCTTCACCAATCTCCCCATCCAACCATAATCCATGACACATTGATGTTCAATGATGAAATTGAGCTCATTTGAAGCAAGTTTCATGTTGGAGAAAGTTCCATTTGAAGTGTGCAAATGGATGAAAATGACCTATAATTAAAATGACCTATAATCTCACTTTCCCAAAATACCCCTGCCTTGAAAGCCTCATAACTTGAGTTCTAAAAATGAGATGAAGGACTTCTAGGACTTTTTGGAAAGCTACGATCATTAGGAATAACTCAAAATGCAGACATGTATATATGCCACAAGGAAATTTCCCCCCGACTCTAGTTCCTGCGTGAACAACAAGACATTGGGAAATCATAGCCAAGCATGGAGCCAAACACCTCATTCATACAAGAAAAGGCCAACAGGCAACCTACAAGCATAGAACTGAGTATAAAGAATCAACAGAAGGAATTTAGCCAACAATTTTGGTAATGGTCGATACAAACATAAGCAACAAGCTACAAAAGAAATGAAAGACATCAAGTATGGCAACGAGCACGACACTCCTCCAACAGCTCCTGTGTCTCAGGATGGTCTGGTCTGACGAGTAACCCCTGAATGAGCGCCTCTCTCTGTCTAATAGTGGTCTGTAAATCCTCAACATAGTCTTCCCAGGCTCCCTCGCCGAAGACTTCCTCTAGCTTGCACCTCTTCGAACCAGCCAACTGCTTGTAATCCTCCAAGGTTGCCAAAGCTTCGTTCAATATGCAACTACTATCACGTCTGAGTGAAGCTTCACCTGCAATCCTCTCATCCTTTACCCTGAGTTGAGTCTTCAGTCTAGTAATCTGCTGCTTCAACTTATCCTCACGATCCTTGTTGTTGGAAAGAGTAGCGTTCCACTGATCATTGAACTTGGAAATCTCCAGATAAGCCCTATCCAAGTCCTTCTTCTTAGAAGCGAGAATATCACTGAAGGCTTTCAGATCTAAACCCAAACGTTCCCGAGCACTAGTTTGCTTGGTCAAATCTGTACCCAATCTGTTCACAAGCTCAGTCTGCCTCTTGAAAGAGTGCACAGCTTCAATCTTCTCACTCCGGAGCTGAATGACCTCTTTCTCTAACTCTTCATTATCCTTCTGAAGCTCCTCTTTCTCAGACCACAACTGGTTATACTTCAGGATATCCATAGTGGTAGGTTCCTCAATCATGAGAGGATACAAAGGCTCTACAGATGGGAAAGGCATCAGAAACTTGGTAGCTCTCTCACGGATCCAAGTCAGATTAGGGTCGTAGGCCCTACTGTTACTCTTCCCCAGAAAAGCTTTCCCTTTCCTGTGAACACTACTCCGAGCTCTCTCCACTCTAGCCAAAGTATCACCCTCCAGTAATCCAGTGAGGTACAGAGATTCCTGTATCTCCTCTTCCTTAGGAGGTCCTCTCAGCGTGTATCCAAACTGCCTGACTAATAAGGATGGGTTATAATTGATGCATCCTTTCCTTCTGACCACCAGGACATTAGGAAAATCTCCGCAACTATAAATGATCTCAGTACCCAGCATATTTTTGTCAAACCAGATAATGTTCTTAGCAGTCAACCCCATCAACCTATCAGACCATTCTGAAGTACCAGCAGTAGCAACAAATGGACCTGTCTTGGGAAGATGACTAGCAAACCACCTGTATAACAAAGGAACACAACAAGATACGTTCTTCCCTCTCTGGTTCTCATTCTTGTAGTGAACAGAATGATAAACGTCGCCCATAAGCGTAGGTACCGGATTCCCAGAAGCAAATATGTAAAATGCATCCAAGTCCACAAAGTCTAGAAGGTTAGGAAAGAACATGATACCATAAATGCACAATGCTAAGATAGCGTTAAACACGACCCAACAACCATCTTTGGCAAACTGCTGAGCTTTGTCAATCAGAAAAAGCAATGGAAATCCAAATACCCCAGTCCTCTTAACCACCTTCCCTGAAATCTCAGAAACATCAAGATGAAGAGCAGCAACAAGCTTAGCCAGATCAGGCTCAGCATCAACATGATATAATGGCATCTGGTCTAAGATAGAAACACCCAACAACATAGAATAATCCTCCAAGGTAGGTTTTAGAACATAAACCGGAAAAGCAAAGCACCTCAGCTGTGGGTCATAAAACTGCAGAAGAGCATAAAGGCCATCTAATTCAAACTTAGAAGCTTTACAAATGAAACTCAAGATTCTCCCATATTCTCTCCTGAAATCCTCCATCACACCACGATCAGCCAAAGAGATGAGCTTTAGCAGGGGTCCTATCTCCAGATTCGGGAACTTGTAGAACACATTTTTCTTCAAACAAGGTTCCATGCTAACAGTGTACTAGCAGACTAGAATCAAGGAGGAAAGATACACCTGCAACATAAATACATGTCAATGAAAATGCAAACAGGGGATCAAGATTGTTGTGCTGTTGACTGAGAAGAAACATCGCTCCACTTTAGTAAGAACATAGCATTGTCACTGATAGGAACCCGTTGTATCAAGAATCACAGACTCATACTGCAAAGAAAACCAGGTAGTCTGAAAGTCAAAGTTTCCTGCATAACCCAATCCCTGTCACAGGTACGGACCTATCACTAACAAGGTTCGGCATCCTATGCATTCATCAGCGTCACAGACTTTCGAGAAATGATGATACGTTCACGATTTCTGGTTTGGCATCATAATCTCCCGAAGCGGACTCACTTAGCTGAATCGCAAATGATCGGTCTCCAGAGTCGACAGTTTCCTGATCCAATACCCCCTCCTGACTAATGTACAAGATATAATACCTTCACAGAAAACCTCATCTGAATGCGAATTTTGTGGGGACTAATGCATGCTGAAACATACAAGTCCGTCACTACTTTCTGCTCTAATGCTATGTTTGTACTCAAGCCCGGGTCTGGCTTCTCAGTTATGGGAACATTCCCCCCAACAGCACAGCAAAAATGATATATACAATGTTGAAAATAAATGCAAGAAAATAAAGTACAACACATAAACACACCCAACAAATAAACAACCAAGCGCTAGGATTGACTCGCATAGGGGATGTGAAAGATCCCCAGCAGAGTCGCCAGCTGTCGCATCGCTGCGAAGAGGGGCCGACAAGGACATAAGAGTCGCCACCGTTCGTTATTTATCCCGAAAGAGGGAAAGGAAACGATCAGAGAAAACCTAACGAAAACGGGAAAAGACAGGTCATCGCAACCATATCTCAGGTTCGGGAGTCGGTTACACGAGGGGAAGGTGTTAGCACCCCTCACGTCCGTCGTACTTGACGGGATCCACACTTTGTTGTCTATCTAAAAGGTTGTTTACTATCTAAGCTACGACTCAGGGACAAAAGAAAAGAAAAGAGACTCAATAGAGCATCGCCGCTCTATGCCTACGTATTCCCTCGTGCAATGGGAAAGTCAGAGTCAACGTAGTTCGACCAACTACGGGAGAAAGGGGGGAAGGTTGCTCGCCAAGACATCGCCGTCTTGTACCTACGTATTCTCATCTGGTATGAGAAATCAGAGCAAATGTAGTTCGGGCTAAGAAAGAACACCGGTTGGTTCAAAATGTTTTAGACCCAAGTAGGGTTAAGACTTAGTTCTAGCAGTTAGGTGTATGCAACTGGACCATTGGAGACTTAGGCGTTACCCGTTTGCGGTAGAACTAAGAGTTAACAAAAATATCCTTATGAAAAATGTTTTCCAAATTAAATCCCGAAGGAGAAAAAGATTTGAAGTTTTTTTTTGTTGTGTTTTTTAGAGAAGAAGTTCATTGATTATTGCTTGTAATTCATGTTGCACTAAAGACTATGACCTAGGAGCGAATGCGTCGCATATCGTCCAAAGGACATACGCTAAACACTCTAGATAATTGAGAGGAGGCCCCCAATCATCATTTCCCAAGTACTTAAGGCTCGTAACGTACAACAATCCTTAACCTTTATTATGTGTTTTGAAAGTATTTTGAAGGTGAGAAGAGAGACAACTCTAAAGGGAGACTAAGACTCAACCTAATGTTCTCATACAAAATGCACCTATGATTAGGATGGAAAGGGAATGCTACCTAATGTTATCATGCATGGGTTCAAGCCTAAGGTCTATCATAATCTCAAGAGATTAGAGATCCTAAGGGAACATGGCAAAGAAGAAAGAAGAAGAAAAAGGAAGCATGAAATAAGAAAGATACCAGTATGCAAACATGTAATGCACAACACAAGAAAAGGGAGGAAAAAGTGTGGGGTGAATAGCTCCTCAAGCACATCTCAACCTTTATTAATGTAATAAATAAATGCAAAAGCAAAAGAAGAAAGAAATCCTAAAGAAAGCATATAATTGCACACCAAAAGTGGGATGAAATGGGAGAATAAATCCTACAACCATTTGTCATCAAACATAAGCCCTAAGGCAAACCAAATGAAAGGGGAAGAAGACATAATTGAATGGGAAAATGGGAGGCAGTATGAGAACCTAAGTAGCTCATAAGGGAACTCAACCAAAGGCAAGCCCAAAATCATGTAAGAAATAAACAAAAGAAGCCCTCAAGGAAGCACCATTCATGACATGCTTCAAGTACCTCCAAAGGAGGGACTAAGCTATCTCAAATGGGATCCCAAAGTCATTGGACAAAGTTGGGTATGAGAGGAGAATATTCATAAACCAAAGATCAATCACATCAAAAGAGAATGCAAGCATAAGCATGGAAGAAGTCCTAAGTCATTCAACACATTCAACATTTGGAACACAAATGGAAGGCCTAAAAGAAATGCAAACTTCAACAAGAAATGAACACATTTATGACCTATAAATTGATATGCATCAAGCTCAACATGTTTATATTATGAATCAAGAAGAGTTGAGAGCTCAATGGATCCACAAAGGTCATTTCCAAATCAAACTAGGTCAAGTACTTGTGTGAACCTCGCTTAGAAGTAACCTAACTTGTAAGTCACCTCAAAAATAGGAAAAAAGCTCAAAAATAACAAAATAAAATCTCAAATGATCATCAAAGGGTTGGAAACCAGAACCCAAAAGCACAAGAGCAATGTTCCATCAAAGCACCACCAAAAGAAATAAATACCTAAGGTGTACCACTTTGAGATGGAAGGATTAAGGGTCAATAAAAATGGCACAAAAGTCCAACCAAAATGCATCAAACCAGGGGTAAAATTGTCCTATAAAATTCTTCAACTCATCATAGATATGAGACAAAAATTTCAATCATTGTAGAGAAATACTGATCAAGAAACAGATCAAGAACAATGAAGAACAAGAAAAAGATCAAATAAAACACTTCCAACTAATTAATCCCTTTTTAATTGAAAAACAATCCAAAAAAAATAAAATAAAAATTTCCTAAAATCAAATGACATCTCGAAATGTCCTAAAAGTAATTTTTTAGAATTTTATCTCATTTGGAAGCATTTTAAATGAATTAAAACAAAACAGGTTGAAAAAGAAAAAGAAAATAAAATAAAATGAGCAGGCGGTGTGAATAGCAATTTCCAGAGGCAAACACAATGGGCCTCAATTGCAGGGGGTGCAAATAGCATTGCAAGCCCAATACTGAACCAAAGTGAAACGCATCATTTCACTAATGTGTTGGCAGTCAACAAGTGAACGTGTGCCGGTCAAACGAATCCACACCGTTCATCAAGATCAGTCAAAGAGTCCAACCGCACATGTGGCGTGCAGACTCACCAAAACGGATAAAAACCAGACGGTGGAGACACTGTTCTCTGATCATCTTCTCCGACCAAGCCATCGGAGTTGATGATCCAAAACTTCACCAAATCGTGTAAAATTTGATACCAAACTGCTCGCCATGTTACGTAGATCATGATTCTACCTTCCAATTTTATTTATCATGCAAGATTTAAGAGAATCAAGCGAATAAAGAAACAAGAACATAACTGAAATCATCAAGAACATCACCCTAACCTATCCAGAATCTGCCTACACATGTAGGACCTCAATATGCAACAAGAATGGCGTGAAACAGATGCCTAATACGAAAGAAATCTTGAAAAGTAAATTACCTAACGGAGCCTCTCCGTTGGGGCTTCTAATACAGTTAAGCTTGTGCAAAATGATCCAAAATCAATCAATGAACTTCAAGGAAGATAACTATGGCTTTGAATTGCTCTAAATTGGCTTGAATTTCAATTTCACGATTTCACTTTGTTCTTGAATTTTGCCACTGCTCTCAAGCTCTTCTTGCACGAAAATGGCTGAATGAGGCTTCATTCTTCACCAGAAGCTTTTATATTATGGATCTACAATCATTTGGGGGCCCAATTTGGCCTGATTATGATGAATTGAAGAAATTCAAAGTTGGAAGTCGGAGCTTTATACACACGTGTAAAAATGGCTCCAATTCCTTTGGAGATGATTCAAATCAATTGCTGGTGATGAGTAGTGATCAGATGGATGACAATTGCTCCTTGAATTGATCTAATGGTTGAAATTGAATGTGAAGCTTCTACTTGAAGTAACTTGAAATTTCATGAGTTCTAGCTTGCATAACTAAATAATTCTTGGTGCATTGTATTTAGTTTGATGTTGTGAATCAAAATATGCACAAATATGGCATGAAAGGGAATTAAAACCAAATCAATTCAATTCACCCTTTAAAACTCCTTTTTCACTTGTTTTTCTTCACCAATCTCCCCATCCAACCATAATCCATGACACATTGATGTTCAATGATGAAATTGAGCTCATTTGAAGCAAGTTTCATGTTGGAGAAAGTTCCATTTGAAGTGTGCAAATGGATGAAAATGGCCTATAATTAAAATGACCTATAATCTCACTTTCCCAAAGTACCCCTGCCTTGCAAGCCTCATAACTTGAGTTCTACAAATGAGATGAAGGACTTCTAGAACTTTTTGGAAAGCTACGATCATGAGGAACAACTCAAAATGCAGACATGTATATATACCACAGGGAAATTTCCCCCCGACTCTAGTTTCTGCGCGAACAACAAGACATTGGGAAATCATAGCCAAGCATGGAGCCAAACACCTCATTCATACAAGAAAAGGCCAACAGGAAACCTACAAGCATACAACTGAGTATAAAGAATCAACAGAAGTACTTTAGCCAACAATTTTGGTAATGGTCGATACAAACATAAGCAACAAGCTACAAAAGAAATGAAAGACATCAAGTCTGGCAACGAGCAGGAAACTCCTCCAACAGCTCCTGTGTCTCAGGATGGTCTAGTCTGACGAGTAACCCCTGAATGAGCGCCTCTCTCTGTCTAATAGTGGTCTGTAAATCCTCAGCATAGTCTTCCCAGGCTCCCTTGCCGAAGACTTCCTCTAGCTTGCACCTCTTCGAATCAGCCCACTGCTTGTAATCCTCCAAGGTTGCCAAAGCTTCGTTCAATATGCAATTACTATCACGTCTGAGTGAAGCTTCACCTGCAATCCTCTCATCCTTCGCCCTGAGTTGAGTCTTCAGTCTAGTAATCTGCTGCTTCAACTTATCCTCATGATCCTTGTTGTTGGAAAGAGTAGCGTTCCACTGATCATTGAACTTGGAAATCTCCAGATAAGCCCTATCCAAGTCCTTCTTCTTAGAAGCGAGAATATCACTGATGGCTTTCAGATCTAAACCCAAATGTTCCCGAGCACTAGTTTTCTTGGTCAAATCTATACCCAATCTGTTCACAAGCTCAGTCTGCCTCTTGAAAGAGTGCACAACTTCAATCTTCTCACTCTGGAGCTGAATGATCTCTTTCTCTAACTCTTCATTAGCCTTCCGAAGCTCCTCTTTCTCAGACCACAACTAGTTATACTTCAGGATATCCACAATGGTAGGTTCCTCAATCATGAGAGGATACAAAGGCTCTACAAATGGGAAAGGCATCAGAAACTTGGTAGCTCTCTCACGGATCCAAGTCATATTAGGGTCGTAGGCCCTACTGTTACTTATGAAACTTGTTGAGGTCCATTACCTATGAAACTTGTTGTTAGAAGGCTTTAATTTAATCAATCCTCTTATGAGTTTTCATTATCTTTGGCCTAAGTGCATGAGTTAACCATCATTGATCATTTGTTCTAACAACTAATCATTAACTCACTAACAATATCATTGTACTAATTTTGTTTATGCTTCATTCTCGCTCCCTATCTCTCGTTTATTTTTATGCTCCATTATTATCATACCATATCATATTACTGTTTATGCTTCCGCCATTTTTTCCTTTGTCCACTTGAACCTTTTGTTTATGTTTATGTTCTTTTTCTTTTGTCCATTTGGACAAAAAACATTAATAAAGGCTTAAACCCCTAAAAAAAATTATTTTCTTAATGGTGGACTAAGGTTACTATCCTTTGCATTGGACTTAGACCTTGGACCTCTTGGATTATTCTTGGACCCTTGGACTTGGAGTTAGGCCTATTTTCCTATGATTGGAGTATTATGGATCTTTGCCTTTATTTGGCTTGCTTATTTGCTTATTGTTGCACCCTAATTTTTGCCCTTAAGATTCCATCTCCCTGTGCGCTTTCTCTCATTTTTATCTTTTTACACTCTATACGTGTTTATCAGGACTAACGATTGCGTGGAAGATTATTTTTTGGTTTTCTCTTAAGACATCTTTGACAGGTTTTACGTCGCCTTCCAGTGCAAGATAATGTGGACTCAAGATTCAGGTTCAGTCGTATGCATTTGCAATCTAATAGTGTTATTTGAGTTATGGTGGCAAAGTTCAACCCGTACTGCCTTAAATTAATTTGGCATGTTTCATATGGATTATTTCGAGTTTCAAGACTTCCGTTCCCCGAATTTGGTTCATAACTAGTAGGATTCAGATTGGGATTTGTTTATTTAATTGGAGGTTCCTCTTTTTTTGAATCTACGATCAAGCTACGAGGGCATCTCTCAAAGAGTTCATGATTCGGACTTGTTGCGGTTGAATGATTGGGTACATCCAAACCCGTGAAACCATACCACAAATTATTTCATCAAAACGAATACATAATGTAAGTTGGAAGTATACACTAATACAATATCTCATTTCAAAGCTGCAGCATCCACGAGACAAAATGAATGTTGTTGTGGTACTACATTAATTGAAAGGGAGGACTAAGTCCCATTTATCTCTGTTACATATTTAAACAAAATATTGGGGTCTTAAACCACAACTCATCCTATTTTGGAAAACTATGTGTAACACAATGATTTTTGGCAATCAAGGTAACATCTTCATCGTGGAAGCTGTGTCCTTCATTAAAGACTTTCAGGGCTTGGAGTTTGGCTAACTAAAGCAGTCTCGGGAAGGCTTGCTACCCGCTGTCATGAGGCTCACGGAGTATCGGTGTTCTTTTCTCTCCGTATGAACTTGTTGGCAGTCGCCGGATACGATCAAGAAAACTCCCCAACCAGGCACTTCACCCTTTTTTGCTTTTACTCCAACACTGTATTTCAAAGAGGAAATTGAGGGTTTCCATTAGTTCTCTATAAAAACATCGTGAAAAGAAGTCAAGAGCTATTGGAAGGCTTACCAACAGGAGGACGCTCTTCCCGGGCGCAACCGTTCCATATCGTGACAATGAGGACTTTGACTCGTATCAGAAGAAGAAAACCAGACACGACCTGTCAGAACTAGCAACAATAATTCAGAGAGAGTTAATTTTGTGGAGTTATAATAGTTGACATTACCTATTTTCAGTTCAGCGAGGTTGTTTAGGCCTTGTACCAGAATGACAGTAAATGCATTTCAAAGAGGTATTAAACCAGCCGACACAGCAGCTGACATCAAGAAGACATATCCCAAGGCAACTCTCAGACAACATCCTGACAAGGCTGGTCAGTTTGTTGGAAAGAAGCGAAGTTGAGGATGAAGGTCTTTTCTAGAAAGAAATTTCCTAGGAGGTGCGCAAGGATGCTGATAGGCTCTTCAAACTGATTGCAGAGGCATATGTTGTACTTTCAAGCTCTGCCAAGCGCGAAATACATCAATATGGAAGAGGGCATAAGGAAACTTTATAAACGAAATAACAAAGGTGGTACATACGAGAGGTCATTAGGAATTCATGGGAATGGAAGATCATCTGATGGTTATAGATCTTCCCTTAGCAGAATTTGTAAACAGATGATATAGGCAACGAAACTCTAGCTTTGTTGATCTGATTGATGGTATTTTGGCTGCTTGCACACCTGCTGGTGGATATATCTCAGCTGAGACCTCTAGCATGATTTTGCTATTGGATTGGCTAAATCATTCACTCATACCACTCCTTTTGCTCCCAAGCTTAGCCAAGGCCATCCCTGATTGAGATTGTGCGCGAGCTATAAGATAAACATACTAAAGCTGTCACGAAACAACCAACATAATATAATCACAGGGACTTCATGGAAAATAATAGATAGGCGCATTCTCTAGCATGTTAATTATCAGTCAACAAAGACAGGACCAACATAACGCGTGTCCATTTGTTACCTGGCTAATATCACGTGGGCATACCTCTTCCCTCTGTTTTAGTTGTTGAAGGCACCAAACTCTTCAGGCCAGGTTCCCTATATGGTAAATCAGAGGAGAGCAACTTGTCAAGCTATTACAACCTTTCTTTACAAATCATAGAAAATAATCACACTAGTTAAGAGTTGTGGAAGGAAACCTCATTTGTATACGCTCATGAAGAAGGCCAGCTACGCCACCAGCAAAGATTTTGGCAGAAGATCAAGTTCAAAGACATACTGCTGATACCTATCATACAAGTTCAAAACATCCAGATTCTAACAGCCAAGCTTCATGTACATGAAAGAGATAGAACAAACAATGCATATTGAAAAATTGCGAGTCCAAACACATCGGATTCCCACTGCGTCAAGCAACAGCCTGCTGGTATCAATTTCAAACAACGTCATCAACAGCACCCGCTCAGACATCTACAATAACATTCGCAAACAAGCACATTCATACCAACTGCAAGCAAACATCAATGATGTCAATTACAACGGCATCAACAAACACATCAGCACAAGTTCCTACAGGCAGCAAGCATCACAATATCGGTGCGCAATCCGCAGACATCAACATCATAACAGCGTTACAGAACAAACAACAGCTAAGCTGATATGCAATTCCCGCAAGAGAATTCTATGAGGAGTTCTCCAATCTCAAGATGCATATTCCCAACTTAACTCAGGTTGCTTTTGAATATCATACAACCCTAGAGGAAAGTCCCCAACCTACAGAGAATTGTCCAAAGATCAATATGTTATACAGACAAAAGCATAGATGTATCAACGTAAAGAAGCGTACAACTCAGCCTCAAAGCCATACCATCCAAACCTGTAGTATGAGCCGCTACTAGCCAGGCTCGTGCATCAAGAACGAAGCCACTCCATTCGGTCCGCAGCCACTCCTTTGCAGCTTGGTTCCTTATCTTCTTTAGACTTTGCTCAGTCTTGACATCAAGGAAACAGAGATGATTAGCCTTTGAATTTACGTGGAGGAGTTTTCAAACTCAGAACTGTTACCAACAATGAACTTTGGGCTCACCAATTCCATCACCGTATTCGTTCTGGGCTGCTGAGTTCCCCTTGGCCCAAATCATTAGCTCAATCCACACCTGCCCACACCAAATTTGAGTTAGTAAAATCATCAGAATATCCGCTCAAAGAAGATTCGATGCAACATCTAAGCAAATCAAGGCATTAACCAGATTGATACAAGATATCACAGATTGGGATTTTCATTAACACATATTACCACAATCAGACGAGAGAGGAAAGTGTTCAAATTCATGTCTGGACCAAATAGGAAACCCTAAATCAAATTCAATCAGCATTCAAGTCAATATTCAATACTCACCCAAATCGTTTTCGTTCAAGAGGCCTATATAAGGAGGCTAGTAGAAGAAGAGATGGCATGAAAAAACCGATCATACGAAATCGTAGCTACCGCAAAACCTAATTTCATAATCGAGGAATTGGAGCAAGGAGACTTATCTTTTCAGCTCGCGAAAGTTGTCCCCAGTCGCTGCAAACACCAATCGACGGAACTCCACCACCAGCCGTCGCTCCCAAATTTCGGTAAAACCATCATGCATATTGAAATTCCTTACGCTATTGATACTCGATGTTTCTGTTGCAGGTTCTAGAATGAAAGCGGAGATGAAAATGAAAGAGAAAAAGAAGGAGAGTCGATTTGAGAATCAATTTGAAAGAGGCTATCTGGGATACGAAGGGGCTAGGGTTCACTCTGCTCCCAAATTTTCGCAATTACGTTATGATTTTACACCACGTTCACAGACACACACTACCATAATCCCTAATCATCTCCTAATCCGTTAATTTTACCTATTTTAACTATCGTTTAATTAATCCATGCTAATAATCCATGTTAATCAACCGTTAATTGGGTTTCCACATAACTAATAACTGTTTTAATTAACCAACTTTTATTTAACAAATCATTTTATAATTTTATTAATAATAACTCTTTTGGTTTTTTTTTTCATTTAAAATTAGTTAACCCATTAAAATGATTATTAATTTTAATAATTTAGTTTGTTTTTTATTAGATATATCTTATACCTTTTAATTAATAAATCTTAAATAATTTGGCTTTTTTTTGAAATAATAATAATCTCTTTCATTGTGTTAATTATTAATTGATATTTTAAAATAGCATTTTATTATACTCACTCATCAAGCCTTTTATATAGGTTATGTTATATTAAAACTTTTAAGAATAAACAACCTTTTTATAATCAACTTCTCGCATTAGGATAAATTATTTTACTTAATAAACTAACCGGGATAGCGTCTTATTAGGCTTTAGACATTAATTTTAAATCTCACTTAAAAACAAATCAACCAATTAAAATCAATCAATAGCGTAAACATACAACCTAATCGTGCACACTCACATTCACGACACATTCACTCTCACACACTTCAGCGCTTTCATGCGTATGTGTATGCTTTACTTATCTGCCCTTTATTATTTCCGTAATTTATCTTACAAGCAATTTACATTATCGCATTTACATTTCCGCATCGCATATGTCCAAAGGAAAAACTTACACATGATTCAACGCTTGTGTGTAGTGCACATCATTTGCATCATCCTCCCCACATGATCCTTGATCCCATTCAAGTCGATCTTTAAATTAGATCCTACCCCATAGGAAGGACCTTTTACAACTTAGACAAACACAAACAAAACAAATCAAACAATATTCAAACATTCAACAGCTCAACATTCAAAACTCAAACACATTAGAGAACGATGTCAATCATCTTAAGTGAGATAGACCCCCACCCCCACAACAATACAATCAAGCCGTAGGGACTTTGCCTTAAGAGAAATAAAGGCATACTCGTCAAACAATCCGAGTACTTAAGCCCCTTTTCTTAAGACGATGCAAAGACTATTTTCCTACAATTTGTGGCGGTTAAATCTCCCTTAAAATGAAGACACATCTCTTCTCCTGAAATCAATCAAACAGCTACCTTAAACCCGTAGGAACTTTGACCACAGTCAAAGAACTCCTCAAACCCTTTAGGGGAACTACAGATACTCTGATCCCACTCCCATAAGGATATGTAGGCATAATATGCGACATCTTATCGAGTATACTTAGAAATAAACCCCTAGGTCTTTTTAACCATTAAGCAGATAAACATTTAACAATAAACAATATAAAACAAGAGGTTCCTGTAGAGTACTACAGAAACTTAGGATGCTAGTACCTTCCCTAATTTTAACCAACCCCCGAACCTATAACTCTCAACCTTGCATTTGCATTGCATTGTGGGTATTTAGATCTTTATCCCTTCCTTTGTACAAATCAAAATTTGGTTGCAAAAATGAATTAAAGATTCAAACTAATCAATAGTTTGGTATCCGATTTTCACCGCGACACTTATGCTTCAAGATGGATAGAATTCTTATTTCTCTTGCTATGAAGTGTGCTACATTTTAGTTAGATCCTTCTTATCTCTAGATTTTATTTGCTTTCTAGGATAGTCACTTCACCTCCTCCCCTTCTTAAATTTCCCAAATCTTCTCCCTTTTTCAAAAACCTTCTTGTTTTCAAACTTAAAACCGCTTTCATAATAAAACCTTAACTTTTTTAAAGTAATTTTCAAACTTTGTTTTCTTTAATAAATTTCAATCAATGTTAATCATATTTTGACAAATTTTAAAAAGACTTAAAAAATACAAAAAATTCATTCAAACTTTTTGTGCCTTCTGCGCACTTTTCTTTTCATATATTTTCATAAAGTTTAGACATGAGTCATTTCTATAGTTGAGATATAATTCTTTTATTCCCTATAGTATTTAAGATCTTGACACTTTCCACTTAGATGTTGAGAAATAGACTTGTTGGTTATAACCCAAGCAAAATCCTCCATCTTTATGTGATGCAAATGTTGTCTTATACTTGTGGGCGACTAGCCGTAGTTTTTCTCCTTAAAATGATGACTTTTCTTTACATTTAAAAATCAATCGAAACAAACCAAGTTTTTTATATTTGTACCATGAACTATGGTGTTTTGATCCTATATTGCATTTTGTGGGTATGTAGGCGTGAGGCGATAAGTCTCTCCAAACACAAAAATCTTAAAAAATATTTCTCTTCTCACCTCCCCAATCTCTTTTCAAGCAAACCTTTTAAAACCAAAAAGCGTAGATATTTCAACGGGATCCTATAGAGTACTATAGACGCTTTAGGTGTTAACACCTTCACATTGCATAACCAACCCCCTTACCCGTTTTCTGTGTGTTCTTGTTTTAGAACTCTTTAGCTTTTGTTCGATCTTTTTCCTTTCCTTTTGGATAAAATAAAAGTGCGGCAGAGACTCTTGCATTTTTTGTTAATTTAATCAATAGCTTGCACTCACAAATTTCCCCGCTACATTCTCAAATTAGGGGTGATCCTTTCCCCAATGGATCTTTCTTTCCTCGAGACGGAGTTCATGTTGTTATCCTCCAGTGGATCTTTGATGTTAGAAGATTGAATTTTTGGGTTTATCCCCAAGTGAAGTATCTTCTTCTCCCAGAGAGATTTGAGCCTTGTAGCAGAACTTTGTTCTATTTATGGCCTTTAATCATCCCCAGTGATGTTTCTATCTTAAGATTAGTCGAGTACTCGGTTGTGTTGTGATGTTTATTTCATCTCTAATGTTTGTCTATTTGTCAGCATATACTTGACATACATACATACATACATACATACATACATACATACATACATACATACATACATACATACATACATACATGATTCATGTTCATTTCAAACATCTTGATGTTGTTTACTCACTTTGGTTGTGTTTATCCCCAGGTGTTGTTTTTCTCCCTCCAATAGAGTCGTCAACCTTAAGCAGAAAGTGTATATCCTTTATAACTCCACACTGAATTTATTCCTCGTGGTACATTTTGCTTTAATTTTCCTTTCGACCCTTGGATAGGATAAATCCCCAATTGACCTCATTCTTCATTGGGTAGAGTATTTTTTTTATAATCTCCCTTCAATTTATTCTTGGATTGAACCTGGTCTCTAACAATTCTGGTTTTGAATCTCTAGGCTGTAAAACCTTGATTGAGAGTGCATTTATCTTGTATCATTAGTTACTTTTTCTCGTCATGAAGAATCTATTTTATGATTCCCCGTCGAAGACAAACCTTTGTTCCCCAGCAAGGGTTGTTGTAACACTCTGTTGGAATTCATACCTAACGACAAGTGGCTGTCTCTTTATTTGAGAAGCTTGTTTTGTTCTCAGATTTCCTTTTTGAATGGCAAATGACAGTCTTTTTTTAGGACAGTTTGTCTATCCCCGATGAAGTTATCATTTTTTCTTCCATCAAATGGCATCTCTTCGGAAAAGTCCCTCTAGAGAAGTTTGTCAAAGATTTTTCCAAGTGTTTTTCTCTTTATTTGAGATAACTTGCTACAAGAATTTTATCTGCTCCAATGCAATTTTAAACTACAGCTAGTAACATTCTCCCTGGTGATTTTGCTATTAAAGTTGCTCCTCCATCAAATGGCATCTCTCTAAAAAATTCCTGTCAGAGAAGTTTGGTGAAGATTCTTACAAATGACCTTTCTCTTTATTTGAGAAATTAGTTTTGCAAATTAACCGGCCCACTGTGAAGATATTTGTCGCTACTGTGAAAATCGGCGCCAGTTGAACAGAAGAGTCGCCATCGTGCGTTATTTATCCCAAGAGAGGGAAAGGAAACGCTCGAAGTAAACCTACCGCAAAGACGGGAAAGGAATGGTCATCGCAACCAAATCCTGGATTTGGGATTCGGTTACGCAAGGGGAAGAAATTAGCACCCCTCACGTCCGTCGTACTCGACGGGATCCACGCTTGTTTTCTAGTACGGATTGTTATTCTATCTACTCTACAGGTCTGGGGTTAAAAGTAAAGAAAATGACTCGGCAAAGTATCGCACTTTATGCCTACGTATTCCCGTCTGGAACGAGAAATCAGAGTCAACGTAGTTCGCTTACCTACGGGAAAGGAAGGGAAGGTTGCTCGCTAGGATATCGCATCCTATGCCTACCTACTTTCATACAACATGAAAGATCAGAGAAAACGTAGTTCGGGCTACGGAAGACACAGATTTGTCTGACTGTTTTTTTTATCCTTCTGAAAAAAAGTTTTCTCCTGATTACGGGTCCAAGCGGACAAAAATGACACTTTGATTGGTTTTCAGTCTTTTACGCAAGAACTGTTTTTTATTAACGTTTGAAATCTTATTACTGTGTTTTTGATTGTTTTGAGATAGAAGAGAAAGAACTCTAACACCTAAGGTTTGAAGTGGGAATCAAAACTACCCTAATGTCGTCATGCATGGATGAGAGCCTAATGTCTGTCATATTTCTCTCTTGCGCAAAGAGAAACAGAGATCTTAGGGGATAAACGGAAAAGAAACAGCATATATACAGTAAAGCAGTAAAATGCATGAGATGCAGCAGTACAAGCGAGGCAAGGGAGTCCCACTCAACCTCGAACCTGGAAAACAATAGGCAAAGTGAAACGGCTTCACTTCAAACCTAAGGGGAAAAAATAACAAACAATACAACAAAGAAAAATAAACCCCAAAACCAGCTCTGACAGCACACCAGCTCCTACAGCAGCAACTCTAAACAGCAATAAACCCTAATCCACCAGTTGCACAGCTTTGACATGAATAATCTTCATCTTTGTCAATCTTTGATCTTCATGTCTATCCTCAATGGCTTCTTTCTTCAAGGCAAGCTCTCCTGGATGATAGTCACTTAACAAGATGAGTTGAATGTTAAACAGTTCATTGACTACCAAAGGAAGCCTACAAACAGTTTAACATTATAGAAGAGTGGTTCTCTCAAAGTTCTACCTCTAAGGTAAGGCCACTTATCCCTCCAAAGGAGGGAGGTGAATGCCATATAGGGACTTTATGTCATAGAGAGGAATGGAAGCACATGAAGCTATCCATGTTTGTACAAAAAATTCAGACTATTCTAAGGCTCTACTTATTCCTATTATTTCCTATGTCTTCAATCAACTCCAAGCACAAATAATCTTCAAGCTTCAACATTTGATTATCATCTTCAATCTTCTCTTTTGATGTCTTCATGCCCCATAAGCTCAAACCAAGCCCCATACCCCATATCAAAGCCCAAAAGCCCAAGCACACAATTTAAAACCCAAGTGGGAACACCAAACAAACACTCCATTTGTAAAATATACTAAAAATAGTAATATAGTATTTAAAACTCCAAGATTAAGTCTAAGGGGATTTCTACATCTACCCTACATACCCTATATGTCCCAGAACCTAATTCATGCTAAAAACCCCAAAATAAAATGTTAGAATGCACCTATGTTGAGTTTGAACCCTACTACTATCACCCTAATGTTCTCTAATCAAAACTAATCAAGATTAATCCACAAAAATGTGAGATAAATCTCTAAGGGAACCTATACTGCTAATCTAATCAACCCAACAAGAATCAACTCAAAACTATTCACCAATTGGTCACAAGCAAAGTTACAAAAACATGTATCAAATGTACAAAATTAAAGAAATTAATAAAATGGGAAAAATCAAATTAAATTGAAAAATGGGTGAATATGAAATTTATTATTTTCATAAAATCACAAATAAATCCAAGATCATGGAGGTATTTTTGAAATATTTTTCTGATTAATTTTGGATTTATTATGATTTATTTTGTAAACTATATGCAAAATGTGAAATAATATGAAAATTCAATTAAAATTGAGGAAACGGGGGTGGCAACAAAAAATATTCTACACTGCAGAAATACATTGGGCCCAGGAGGGGGGTACTACTAGCAAACACGCTAGGCCCAATCTGCTTCAGAAAAACAACACAAAAGAATAAACCAGGGGGGTGCGAATAGCGAGGATTCGCCTTGCATTCACGTTTGGGCCTCAAACGGGGGGTGTGAACAGCAAACGGCCTAAGGCCCAAACCAAACGCAAAGGGGGAGAGGGGGGGTGCCAATGGTAAACATGGAGGTATGATCAGCAATCTTGTGACTGGGCCTAATGCCCGAGCCCAATTCACATTCAGCCTTAGCCAAGTAAAACCTAAACAAAACTTCTCCTAATTCCCCATTCCATTGCTACTGTTCATCGTCCCTAAGCGAAACCCTAAACGACGCTCTCTCTGAAACCCTCTCAAACACACAGAGTCCTTCATCCAAACTCTAACACGTTCATCAACCCAACACCCCTTACGCCTCAAACTCAGTTCAACTCAACCCTAATCTAAACTCGCCTCACAAAATATTATCATTCAAACTCTCACTAGATGTCTTGACCTAATTCCATTTCAACACCTAACAATCCAACTAACTAACCGGCTATGAATGTTTGCGAGTTAGAGAAGGAAGAACAAGAACCTGGAGAATCTGATGAAGAAGATGAATGCTGGAAAACGATGAGGATGGCGAGGTTCCAGATGCGCGAAGATCTGCAAATCGAGGAAGATCAGGGACTTTGATGAACGTCTGAAGATCTTTGTTGAAGAGATGGAGATCTGCGAAGATCTAAACAGAAAACTGGAGATTTGAGTAATCTGGAGGAATTTATGGGCGAGCACTTGAAGATCTATGAAGTTCTTGGCGGATCTGGGAAAGGTGATGAACGAACGATGAATATTCTTCGTGGAATCCAGACGATGATGAAAGTTCTTGATCAATTTTCAGGAAAGTTGATGGAGGATGAACACACAGAGCTCCAGATCGTACGAGCCTATTGATGACTCCTGGAAAATTCAGACGAACATTGATGTTGACGAACGAACACTTGTTGAAGATTTCTGGAAAATCACTGGCGAATCATGAGAGGTTGATGATTCTGATGATGAATCTGGATCGGAGAAGATGAAGATTAGCATTTTTCGGCGAAATTTGGTTTTCCGGCGACGGTTAGAGGGGTGTTACGGCGGCCGGCGGTGACGGTTAGGGTGGTCACCGGGAGCTTTGCATGGCCGGCGGTGAAGGGACTGACGAGGGATGTGGCGGAGACAAGTGTCCAATCTGCATGCAGAGGGAGAGTGAGATGGAGACACGTGGGGTGCTAGGTGGCAGAGAGAGTTCTGAGTGGAAGTGTGCGTTGGCGCGATCTGAGAGAGAGAGAGAGAGAGAGAGAGAGAGAGAGAGTGTGAGGTGGTTGAACCCTGGGATGTACGCGTGGCAGCGTACTTATAGGACACCTGGCACAAACTTGGACCGTTGATTTGGGCTTTCTGACTTGGACAACTGGCCCAGTTGCTAAACTCTGATTAATGACCCAATTAACTAAACCAAACGACAATTAAACCAATTAACTAAACAAAAAATTAATAATAAAAACCCTAATTAGAATAAAACGAAAATTAACTAAAACCTAATTAAAATCCCTAATTAATCCTAATTAATCCTAAAACAAAAATTAATAATAAACCTAATTAATCCTATAAAAAAAACAGGAAACTATTTAATATCTAAAAACTATTTAAAAAAATCTAATTAAATCTAAAAAAAATCAAATAAAATCTAAAGCATTTAACCTCTATTTTTTTTAAAAACTATTCTATTAATTTTGAAAAATCAATTAAAGCTTAATAAAATCTAAAAAACATTAAATTCTATTTTTTAAAAAATATATTCTATTAAAAGAAAAATAATATCTATTTATATCTATTTAAAAAAATTCTATTAAAAGGAAATTAATATCTAAAAAATTTAAAAATCTATTAAATCTCTAAAAAAAGAAAAGAAAATCTATTTAAAAAAATCTAAACAAATCTATTAAATTCTATTAAAGAAAATATTAACCTATTTACTATCTAAAAAACAAATAAACCTATTAAAAAAATCTATTAATGCATTAAAAATCTAGAAAATGACAGAAAAATCTTAAAAATGCCAGGAAGCCGATTAAATCGAATAAAGCACAATTGCGCAACCGTAGCGAAACCCGGGCACCGAGATGGCCTGAAAACACAGGGAACGAGCACCAATTCTCAGAAGACTCTTATTCCAACCGGCCTGCATTGCCTGAAACGCCAGGGGCTATAATCCCGATAAAATCCATATGACTGAGAAAAATGCAATGCATGCAGTATGCGAATGCGAATGCAAAATGCGTCGAAACATAAACCAGATATGGGGACCGGTTGGTCAAATTTTGGGGTGCAACAGCTGCCCCTATTAAAACGGCTTGGACCTGAAGGGTTGAAGAGCGAACAACCTTCAAACATTCAAAGGTGGAAGACGGTTGAATACAAAATAAACCCGAAAATTTGCCAATCGCATAAATAAACTGCGCACTTGCTTGGGAAACACCAGCCAGAGAACTGAATCCAATTATTATGGCAATAAACCGATCGATCACCTGATAACGAGATTTGACTTTAGCCCCCAGTTACTTGTGTGACACCACAGATAACAAATCCGAAGGTTGGATCAACATGCACTTGATTACCCCCCATCGTCTAATGATAGACGGAGACACCATCCCGCAAGAAAACAATAACCATACTCACATCATCTAATGATAGACGGAAAGACACCATCCTGAAGGAAAACAATATCCATACTCACATCATCTAAAGATAGACGGAAAGACACCATCCCGAAGGAAAACCATATCCATACTCACATCGTCTAAGGATAGACGGAAAGACACCATCCCGAAGGAAAACAATAACCCATACTCACATCGTCTAATGATAGACGGAAAGACACCCTCCCGAAGGAAAACAATATCCATACTCACATCGTCTAAAGATAGACGGAAAGACACCATCCCGAAGGAAAACAATATCCATACTCACATCGTCTAAAGATAGACGGAAAGACACCATCCCGAAGGCAAACATCCATACTCACATCGTCTAAAGATAGACGGAAAGACACCATCCCGAAGGAAAACAATATCCATACTCACATCGTCTAAAGATAGACGGAAAGACACCATCCCGAAGGAAAATAACATCCATACTCACATCGTCTAAAGATAAACGGAAAGACACCATCCTGAAGGAAAACAATATCCATACTCACCTCGTCTAATGATAGACGGAAAGACACCATCCCGAAGGAAAACAATATCCCATACTCACCTCGTCTAATGATAGATGGAAAGACACCATCCCGAAGGAAAACAATATCTCATACTTACATCGTCAAAAGATAGACGGAAAGACACCATCCCGAAGGAAAACCGTTAGCGGAAAGAGAACCAAATTCACCACCACCCATCAAATTTCAGAATCCTTTCGTCTACAGGAATTGATGGAAAGAATAATATCTTCAAAGGGGCCACCTCATCAATAAGGATTGACAGGAAGAAAAACCACCTCCAAAGAGCGATGCTGTTGATAAGGATCAACAACTAGGAAAACCAAACATTCTTCAAAGAGCCTCGACGTCAATAAGGATCGACGGTCAGGAAAACCTTCTTGAAATGTCATCTCGTCCAATAAACAGAAAGAACGCCAATATCTGAAAGATCACCTTGAAACCTCTCAACGTCTAAAGATATACGGAGAAAACCATATCCAAACTCACGGCGTCTAATGATAGACGGAGAAGGCTCGCTGGGGGAAACATATCGTCAATATGAACTGACGGGAAGAGAAGTCTGTCGATATCAGGCGACTGTTGAATAAAGCATAACCGTTGTATGATCTGAGAATCGAATACCAAAGAGCTGTCTGAATAAAGCTGCTGGATAAATGCCCCTGAACTGATTACAGAGTACTTCGTGTTGCCACTAAAGGCTGATAGAAAAACTGGCTTATGCTTCGTATGCATATGCGTATGCTTGAATTTTTCTATGGCGTAATGCTCCATATGGGATGGAAATGCTACGCATTTGAGGATGAAATGCAAGTATGATGCAAATATGATGACATATGCAAATGCAAATGCGGGTTCGGGTCGCTGGAGAAGTTGGATACAGAAAACCGCTTCAGCAAAATAAATGCTGAAGACAAAGCCAACTCCGTTGGGGATAACCAGACCTCACAGGATTATTACAGCAAAATAAATGCTGGAAAAATGAAGCCAACTTCGCTGGGGAATAACTGAATGTGCCAAGCATGATTGGACTTTTGTCAGGGATAGCTTACCCGTGCCAATGAAAATTGGACTTGCGCTGGAGAAAACAGACGGAGTCTTCCTGCGTACCCATGAATATTGGATTTTGAAACTGATGTGCCACCACAAGTTGGGCCTCACAGTGATTGCCAATATGGATTGGGCTTCTTGAAAATTGCCAATAAGGATTGGGCTTTAGGCTCTCTGTGATGGGTCATGTACGACTGACTCTGGAAAACGTCTTGTCTGAATTCACAGTTTCTGATTGCAAGGTCAAAGGATAATACAACTTCCCGAAATTCGTCTCACACTTGAAGATTAGCTGAATCTGCTCGAATAGCTCTGAGTAACTCTGATGACACAGAGAAAAACCATTCCTTCGCTTCTGATATGCCCCAGCTTGTGGGACCTATGTGGGGATAGTCCTCAAAAGGAAATCTGAAAATCTGTACCCTGACGGTCTGATATGAAATGCCCCGGCATTCTGAACCTCAGAGATATACTCCAGACCAAATGCCCCTCAGGCAAGAAACAACTTCTGCGTTTCTTCTAGAGTGGCCTGCCCCTGTCTGCAATGACTTTGCCCCTGGTTGGCTGATTCAGTATAGTGACTCTAGCTACGAGAGATTTATCAAATCTTGACCTGATTGCCCCGGAATAACGACTTTGGATGGCTGACCTCACTAGGGATCACTTGATAATAGCTTGCCCCGGCTCTCGGACCATTCGGGCATCCTGTATTCTATCCTGATCAGACTTTCCACTGTAGGAAACTTTCCTGCTGTCAAGCGCTTACTCGTAAGTAAAACAAGTTGTTCTGCATAAAAGATATATTAATGCAATGCATATGACAGTTTTAACATCCAAGTTGTTCACTGGAAAAGGAAAAAACCGTTTATGACACATAATGCACAAATCATTTATCAAAATATCGACACAGTACCAACATGGTAAGAAGAACCCTTTTAGGAGTCAGCTTCGACGCGATCTTAACCGATGTATGCCTTCGAAACAACCCTGCTTCAATTAGGACTTTTGAAGGTTGTAACGTGGTCAGGTTCACGGTTTTGAAAGAAAGGATAACGACTCAAAGTTTATTTTAACCCACCCATTCTCCTAGATGTTCTCCGATCCTACGTTCAGCTAATTCGACCTTAGCGTTCACCTCTTAGAGGTTGAAATATAGGAGTGATAGTTCGCGAAACTATGAGCTTTTGGAGTGACAGCCACTCACTCTTCGTCTTTGACACTTGGGGTCACACGACTCGTATTTCATTTGAGGTCTTTTGTAATCCTTTTCATCTTTTCTTTCCCTAACTTTTTCCTGGACTGACTCTTTTGAGTTTCTTTTGATTTTCCAGTCCAGCGGGATGCCCTTATTTTTGCCTAAGTCGTTTGTCTTCAAGTTTTGACTTAGCGGACTTTTGATTCTTTTTGCTTTCCGTTTTTTTTTCCGACCAAGTCGTGTGACACTTGTTGTCTGACTCTTTGGAGAATAATATGACTGTCTCACTTTTGAAATTTAATCCTTGTGGTTTTTTAGGCACGGCCTATAGAGGTGTGATTGATCCTCAAACAGACACTCCTTTTGCAATTTGGATGCTCGGTCAAATTAGCTAACACCTACCCTACCCCAGGTTGAGATTGAGGGCTCTTCGTTTTCAGAAAGAACTCCTACTACTAGGCTCAAAGGGGTTAACAAGGGATTATCTTCCTTATATCTCCGGCGTTTAGGGATTTGAAACAATGCCTGTACATCATCAACATGTTTTATTTCAAAGGCATTCAATATCGGAAGCTTGCATGTCGTTCATTTTCGTCATCCTCCCCGGATTCTGCTTAACCAAGCGTTGGATATCTGTAAAAATCAATTAGTGAACACGAATGGATTTAATCAAAACATGCATACTCATTTCATTATCATCAATTGAATGAAAGCAACAAGTTTTACAAACAAGATTGCAATTTAACAAGAAAGAAACTACAAACATAAAGAAATGACAAGATGAAACCCAGGAAAACGTCAGCTTCCGAGAACCGGGCTTTCACATCTGACTTGCTGCTGAACCAGCCATCTTCAAAGTTGCCTATTGAAACCATACTGCTTAAAACGGATGCCGGGTGAATTGCCTTTCTGACTTTATTGGGCTTTGTCTAGCACGCAGGTTTGACCGATAACGATAAGGCTGCTGACTCTGGAAAGGAGTTGACGTCTGTTGCGAAGACTGGACAGATTGTTGACTTTGATCAGTCGAACCACTTGGCGGTTGAGTCTGAATTAACAGGGACTCCTTTTATTCAAGCGCTTTCATCCTCAGGCTTGGTCTAGGAAGCAACTAAGGACAGGGGGATTCTGACACCAATGATTGCAGAATATACTTCTGATCTACGGCAGCTTCGGGAACGTCCATCATTTTAGCACCAACTGGGGTAAGATCATTAGGTACAATTACGCCGCCCGGCGTGAGTTCAATAACTTTTGCGTCAATCAAGTCCTGAACGTTGTGCTTAAAAGCGTGACAACTTTCCACATCATGTCCGGGTGCCCCAGAATGAAATTCACACTGCTTAGTAGTGTCATACCCATAAGGAAGCGTCGTTCCTGTGAGTGGGGCCAATGTTCTTTTTTCAACCAGCTTCAAACTCAATAAATTCTGAAAGAGCTTAGCATATGTTGAAGGTGGCGCCTCAAATACCCTCCTTGACCTTCGCTGAACTGGATGTATCCTTTGTGGTTGTTGTTGGTGTCGATCAACACGTCTTTTAAGCTCAGGTTCCACAGGCACGAGCTCCACAGGCACAGGTGGAACAAGCTCCTTCACTGCGGCTTCAGATAGCTGATCATCCTCTTTCCTAATCACATTCTTGACTACTTCCATGATTAAGCTCATTTGAGTATCTTCTGATCCAGACGCAACTCTTTCATGTCTTTCATCATCTGCCTTAGCTGGCTTCAGACATCAATCAGTTCAGCCTGATTCTGTTCCATATCTCTGAGGGAATTCCTGCAACAAACTGGAGATAGGAAATAAGACCCACGGTTCTGATGTACCTGTTATGTGAGAATGTAATGCAGAAATCAAACACATATTCACGACAAGACAAAGAAACCCCAAGCTATAAGCACGGAGATAAGCACCTCACACCACCATGTAAAGCCAACAAGAGCAGCAAACAAGCACACCCAGGTACAAAATACAATGACCCCAGCCAACAAGCTTGGTGGTGGTCAGCAACCAACAATGCACGAAAGCTACACAGGTCAGTAGAGAAAAACAGATGCGACACCCGGCGCAGAAACCTCTAGCAACTTCCTCCATATTCAACTGAGCTCTCAGTTGGAAATTCTTCCAAACATACACTCTCAATGGAGTATTCCATGACATTGACTGACGAACCCACACAACTGGATGAAGGATAATCAATAATCTGAACAAAACCCTGAGGTGTGACAAAGATCCTGTTAGAGTCTAGCAGATTCTGAACTTGGCTTCTAAGCACCTTACAATCATCTGTCGAATGCCCCTGTACCCCAACATGGTACTCACAGCGGGCGCTGGCATCAGAACCTGGAGGATAAGTCGGGATCATGGGATTAGTCTCTTTTGGCACAATTAATCCATTTTCGACCAAATCTGGCAACAACTGACTATACGACACCGGTAGCTGATTAAACTGCCTTTCAAGTTTCCTTGGTCTTTGTCGGGCGTGATGACGCGGCTGACGATAATATGACTGCTGGTTTGAAGTGTCTGACAACTGAGCCTGAGACGCTAGAGATTCTGGGACAACATCGCTTCCTTCTTCCCACTCCTCTTGAGAACTGAGAACTGATTCATTCTTATCAACTGGGATATAAGGAGCCTCTCGAATCTTTCCATTCTTGAGTCCTCTTTCAACAAGCTCTCCCATTCTCATCAAGCCTTCAAAGCTTGTACAAGTGAACATCATGTTGTAATAACGGCCCTTCAGAGTACCCAAAAAGAGGCTAACCATTTCTCTCTCCTGAATCGGTGGTTGAGCACGAGCAACCAATTCTCTCCATCTTTGCACATACCCCCTAAAGGATTCATTCTCCGCACGAGATAATTCTTGCAAATGCACGCGAAAAGGAGCCATTTCTAGATTGTAGTCGTACTGCTTCACGAAGGCATTGGCTAAGTCCGACCATGATTTAATACTATCACTCTTTAAGTGCAGGTACCAGTCCAAAGATGCTCCGATCAAACTATCATGGAAACAGTGAATCATGAGCTTGTCATTGGTGATATGCAAAGTCATTCTTCTGCATAACATAACCAAATGTAGCTTCGGACAACTATCCTCTTTGTACTTCTCAAAATTGGGCATTTTGAACTTTGGAGGCAATACAAGACCTGGCACTAAACACATGCCCGCAACATTCAGATCAAGAGTATTCTTATTCACCAGGGCAGCAATCTGATCTTCCAACGTCTGAAGTCTTCTCATATACTCAGCAGTCCTTGAGTCCTGAATATTAACCTGTGGAACAACTCTTAGAGATGGAACAATCCTTGGAGAATCTGGCGTAGAGAAAGTGGAATTGTGACACTCTGCGTCATTGAAGGAATATGGACCTCTGACAGGGGTTTGCACGGGCTGAGCAACATTGTTCATCTGAGCTGTTTGACCATTGTTTCCTCCTCCATTTATAGCTGTTATGGGTTCCATGACCTGACTCACCTGGTGTTTCAACGATTCAAACTCCGCCCGAGTAACAACCAAGTTCTGCTCTCCTGAAGCCATGATCTTTCCAGATGCTAACTCAAGTCTAATGCGAATGTCGGGAAATCAACTGACGAAGCGGACAAAAAACGGGTAAGCTCCCTGTTCCGGCTGAGGATGAATATGCAAAATGAAATGCAAATGCAAACAGTCATGCAAAAATGCAAAATGCACACACAAGGGACCAAATGTGCTGTTGCGAAGAATCCACCATACTGGTCTTAACCATACCTATAACACTGCTCAAGCCTGGTCTCAACAAACCCAAAACAATACTCCAACCTGGTCCCCAACAGACCCCATAACGCTGTCCTCAAATATCAACGCCACTAAATCTCAATCAAGAAGACCGGTAGTCTGGAGGTCATGTTACCTGCATGCCCCAACCCCTCTCATAGGTAGGTGTCCTAATAACTGACACAAAGTATGGCATCCTATGCGATCGTTGGTATCAAAGACTTTCAAGACTGATGATACGATACCCAGAAGGTGTGGCATCATCATGTCCTGGAAAGGCCTCACTTAGCCAACTTCCAAAGGATCGGTCCCCAGAGTCGACAATCCAACTAACCAACAACCCCTTCAACCCAAAGGGTTGAAAAAGAAGCCAACCAGAAGAACCTCGTCTGAGCGTGGATTTCATGAGACACTAGTACATGCAAAGCATGCACGTGCCCACTAATTTCCACTCTAATTCTAGGTGCACTCAAGCCCAGGTCCGACTTATCTCTCAATCATAGAACCCCCTCATACCCACAGCAATAATAACAATATAAAGTTGACAATAAAATGCGGAAAAGTAAAGACAGAAATGTAAATCCATACAAAACCCACGACGGGAAAACAAGCGCTAGGATTGACTCGCGTAGGGAACCGTTGGAGTCCCCAGCAGAGTCGCCAACTGTCGCTACTGCGAAAATCGGTGCCGGCTGAACAGAAGAGTAGCCACCGTGCGTTATTTATCCCAACAGAGGGAAAGGAAACGCTCAAAGTAAACCTACCGCAAAGACGGGAAAGGAATGGTCATCGCAACCAAATCCTGGATTCAGGAGTCGGTTACGCAAGGGGAAGGTATTAGCACCCCTCACGTCCGTCGTACTCGACGGGATCCACGCTTGTTTTCTAGTACGGATTGTTATTCTATCTACTCTACAGGTCTGGGGTTAAAAGAAAAGAAAATGACTCGGAAAAGTATCGCACTTTATGCCTACGTATTCCCGTCTGGAACGAGAAATCAGAGTCAACGTAGTTCGCCTACCTACGGGAAAGGAAGGGAAGGTTGCTCGCTAGGATATCACATCCTATGCCTACGTACTTTCATACAGCATGAAAGATCAGAGTAAACGTAGTTCGGGCTACAGAAGACACAGATTTGTCTGACTGTTTTTTTTTATCCTTCTGAAAAAAAGTTTTCTCCTGATTACGGGTCCAAGCGGACAAAAATGACACTTTGATTGGTTTTCAGTCTTTTACGCAAGAACTCTTTTTTATTGACGTTTGAAATCTTATTACTGTGTTTTTGATTGTTTTGAGATAGAAGAGAAAGAACTCTAACACCTAAGGTTTTAAGTGGGAATCAAAACTACCCTAATGTCGTCATGCATGGATGAGAGCCTAATGCCTGTCATATTTCTCTCTTGCACAAAGAGAAACAGAGATCCTAGGGGATAAACGGAAAAGAAACAGCATATATACAGTAAAGCAGTAAAATGCATGAGATGCAGCAGTACAAGCGAGGCAAGGGAGTTCCACTCAACCTCGAACCTGGAAAACAATAGGCAAAGTGAAACGGCTTCACTTCAAACCTAAGGGGAAAAAATAACAAACAATACAGCAAAGAAAAATAAACCCCAAAACCAGCTCTGACAGCACACCAGCTCCTACAGCAGCAGCTCTAAACACCAATAAACCCTAATCCACCAGTTGCACATCTTTGACATGAATAATCTTCATCTTTGTCAATCTTTGATCTTCATCTCTATCCTCAATGTCTTCTTTCTTCAAGGCAAGCTCTCCTGGATGATAGTCACTTAACAAGATGAGTTGAATGTTAAACAGTTCATTGACTACCAAAGGAAGCCTACAAACAGTTTAACATTATAGAAGAGTGGTTCTCTCAAAGTTCTACCTCTAAGGTAAGGCCACTTATCCCTCCAAAGGAGGGAGGTGAATGCCATAGAGGGACTTTATGTCATAGAGAGGAATGGAAACACATGAAGCTATCCATGTTTGTACAAAAAATTCAGACTATTCTAAGGCTCTGCTTATTCCTATTATTTCCTATGTCTTCAATCAACTCCAAGCACAAATAATCTTCAAGCTTCAACATTTGATTATCATCTTCAATCTTCTCTTTTGATGTCTTCATGCCCCATAAGCTCAAACCAAGCCCCATACCCCATATCAAAGCCCAAAAGCCCAAGCACACAATTAAAAACCCAAGTGGGAACACCAAACAAACACTCCATTTGTAAAATATACTAAAAATAGTAATATAGTATTTAAAACTCCAAGATTAATTCTAAGGGGATTTCTACATCTACCCTACTATCACCCTAATGTTCTCTAATCAAAACTAATCACGATTAATCCACAAAAATGTGAGATAAATCTCTAAGGGAACCTATACTGCTAATCTAATCAACCCAACAAGAATCAACTCAAAACTATTCACCAATTGGTCACAAGCAAATTTACAAAAACATGTATCAAATGTACAAAATTAAAGAAATTAATAAAATGGGAAAAATCAAATTAAATTGAAAAATGGGTGAATATGAAATTTATTATTTTCATAAAATCACAAATAAATCCAAGCTCATGGAGGTATTTTTGAAATATTTTTCTGATTAATTTTGGATTTATTATGATTTATTTTGTAAACTATATGCAAAATGTGAAATAATATGAAAATTCAATTAAAATTGAGGAAACGGAGGTGGCAACAGCAAATATTCTACACTGCAGAAATACATTGGGCCCAGGAGGGGGGTACTACTAGCAAACGTGCTAGGCCCAATCTGCTTCAGAAAAACAACACAAAAGAATAAACCAGGGGGGGTGCGAATAGCGAGTATTCGCCTTGCATTCACGTTTGGGCCTCAAACGGGGGGTGCAAACAGCAAACGGCCTAAGGCCAAACCAAACGCAAAGGGGGAGAGGGGGGTGCCAACGGTAAACATGGAGGTATGATCAGCAATCTTGTGACTGGGCCTAATGCTCGAGCCCAATTCACATTCAGCCTTAGCCAAGTAAAACCTAAACAAAACTTCTCCTAATTCCCCATTCCATTGCTACTGTTCATCGTCCCTAAGCGAAACCCTAAACGGCGCTTTCTCTGAAACCCTCTCAAACACACAGAGTCCTTCATCCAAACTCTAACACGTTCATCAACCCAACACCCCTTATGCCTCAAACTCAGTTCAACTCAACCCTAATCTAAACTCGCCTCACAAAATCTTATCATTCAAACTCTCACTAGATGTCTTGACCTAATTCCATTTCAACACCTAACAATCCAGCTAACTAACCGGCTATGAATGTTTGCGAGTTAGAGAAGGAAGAACAAGAACCTGGAGAATCTGATGAAGAAGATGAATGCTGGAAAACGATGAGGATGGCGAGGTTCCAGATGCGCGAAGATCTGCAAATCGAGGAAGATCGGGGACTTTGATGAACGTCTGAAGATCTTTGTTGAAGATATGGAGATCTGCAAAGATCTAAACAGAAAACTGGAGATTTGAGTAATCCGGAGGAATTTCTGGGCGAGCACTTTAAGATCTATGAAGTTCTTGGCAGATCTGGGAAAGGTGATGAATGAACGATGAATGTTCTTCGTGGAATCCAGACGATGATGAAAGTTCTTGATCAATTTTCAGGTAAGTTGATGGAGGATGAACACACAGAGCTCCAGATCGTACGAGCCTATTGATGACTCCTGGAAAATTCAGACGAACATTGATGTTGACGAACGAACACTTGTTGAAGATTTCTGGAAAATCACTGGCGAATCATGAGAGGTTGATGATTCTGATGATGAATCTGGATCGGAGAAGATGAAGATTAGCATTTTCCGGTGAAATTTGGTTTTCCGGCGACGGTTAGAGGGGTGTTACGGCGGCCGGCGGTGACGGTTAGGGTGGTCACCGGGAGCTTTGCATGGCCGGCGGTGAAGGGACCGGCGAGGGATGTGGCGGAGACAAGTGTCCAATTTGCATGCAGAGGGAGAGTGAGATGGAGACACGTGGGGTGCTAGGTGGCAGAGAGAGTTCTGAGTGGAAGTGTGCGTTGGCGCGATCTGAGAGAGAGAGAGAGAGAGAGAGAGAGAGAGAGAGAGAGAGAGAGAGAGAGAGAGAGTGAGGTGGCTGAACCCTGGGATGTACGCGTGGCAGCGTACTTATAGGACACCTAGCACGAACTTGGACCTTTTATTTGGGCTTTCTGACTTGGATAACTGGCCCAATTGCTAAACTCTGATTAATGACCCAATTAACTAAACCAAACGACAATTAAACCAATTAACTAAACAAAAAATTAATAATAAAAACCCTAATTAGAATAAAAAGAAAATTAACTAAAACCTAATTAAAATCCCTAATTGATCCTAAAACAAAAATTAATAATAAACCTAATTAATCATATAAAAAAAACAGGAAACTATTTAATATCTAAAAACTATTTAAAAAAATCTAATTAAATCTAAAAAAAATCAAATAAAATCTAAAGCATTTAACCTCTATTTTTTTAAAAAAACTATTCTATTAATTTTGAAAAATCAATTAAAACTTAATAAAATCTAAAAAGCATTAAGTTCTATTTTTTTAAAAAATCTATTCTATTAAAAGAAAAATAATATCTATTTATATCTATTTAAAAAAATTCTATTAAAAGGAAATTAATATCTAAAAAATTTAAAAATCTATTAAATCTCTAAAAAAAGAAAAGAAAATCTATTTTAAAAAATCTAAACAAATATATTAAATTCTATTAAAGAAAATATTAACCTATTTACTATCTAAAAAACAAATAAACCTATTAAAAAAATCTATTAATGCATTAAAAATCTAGAAAATGACAGAAAAATCTTAGAAATGCCAGGAAGCCGATTAAATCGAATAAAGCACAATTACGCAACCGTAGCGAAACCCGGGCACCGAGATGGCCTGAAAACACAGGGAACGAGCACCAATTCTCAAAAGACTCTTATTCCAACCGGCCTGCACTGCCTGAAACGCCAGGGGCTATAATCCCGATAAAATCCATCTGACTGAGAAAAATGCAATGCATGCAGTATGCGAATGCGAATGCAAAATGCGTCGAAACATAAACCAGATATGGGGACCGGTTGGTCAAAGATTTTTCCAAGTGTTTTTCTCTTTATTTGAGATAACTTGCTACAAGAATTTTATCTGCTCCAATGCAATTTTAAACTACAGCTAGTAACATTCTCCCTGGTGATTTTGCTATTAAAGTTACTCCTCCATCAAATGGCATCTCTCTAAAAAATTCCTGTCAGAGAAGTTTGGTGAAGATTCTTACAAATGACCTTTCTCTTTATTTGAGAAATTAGTTTTGCAAATTAACCGGCCCACTGTGAAGATATTGTACAACAAGTGATTACCCTTTCCAGGTGGAATACTTTGTTAAAGAAGAAACTGAGACCTGTCCGTGGCTTATGACCCGAAGCGTGGGGAGATTTATATTTTACCCTTTTCAAGTGGAAGACTTGATTAAAGAAGAAACTGATACTCGTTTGTGTCTTATAACTTGAGGCGTGTGAAAGTTTACATTTTACCCTTTTCAAGTGGTAGACTTGATTAAAGATGAAACTGATACCGGTTCGTGGCTTATGAACCGAGGCGTGGGGAGGTTTACACGTTACCCTTTTCAAGTGGAAGACTTGATCAAAGAAGAAACTGAGACCTGTTTGTGGTTTATGACCAGAATCGTGGAGAGGTTTATTATCCTTTTCAAATAGATTATTTAATTACAAAAGAAGCTGAACCATATCTTAATAGTGAAAGCTTATTATTATTGTCAGATTTGTGATCTCATCCCTGATATCGTGTCAATTCTTTCCCCCAATGGAGTTGCAACCTTTTCTCCAGTAATTTATCTCTTGTGGTATCACTCCCCACAAAATCCTCATCTTGCGTTCATATCATATCATAAGCATCTTTGTAGCATCTTAAGGCAAAAAATTATGCATGTTTGTATTTAAGTCTCTCCCATCACGCCGAGACAAAGATTTCAATTATCATATCTCCTGATAAGAGAAAATTAAATAGGGAAATTTGTCATACCCTAATTTTAAACCCTAAGATCCCACCTCTATTTGTATCATTTTTATAGTATCAATCACCTTTTATGTGTGTTTTTATGTTTTTCTAACCTCTTTAAAATACAAAAATATGTTTGTCTAACTTTGTTTACAAATTAGGTTTTTGCATCAAGGAGTTCAAGTGGTAGATTAGTCAAGGTTTAATGTGATCCCCAAAATTTAAAGCTCCTCTACTATTCTTCATGATCAATAGTTTCCCTCCATCAGTAATCAAGTGTGGTTTTGCATCAATTCAAGTTCATTAAGTTTCAATTCATAAAGTGCTTCAAATTAGGGTTTTGGTCAAAGTCAGCTTGGTGTTATCTTTTTGATCAAGACATGTCTCATGGCTTGCGACATGATTCAAATGCTTCAAATAAATATTTATGGTCCATTCATGTGTTTAAATTGGCTCAAGAGGTTTGATTTATTGACAATTGAAAGGTTTGGATTCAATTGATGAAAAGTCAACGATGTTCAAAGTCAAAGTTTGACTTTTGGAATTTTTGGTTAATTATGGACTTCTCAAGTCAAAGATCATGAATATTTAGAAAATTATTGATTTTGATCCTGTTAATCAAGGAAATCCAGGAAAGATCAAGAATTGTCTAAATTAGGGTTTTTGAAATTTCCCTAAGTACAAAAAATACATGATCAAATGACTAACTTTCCAAGGTTGTAGCTTCTTCGTCAAGCATCCAATGAAAAAACTTGAGGGCTGCCTTAAAAGATGGCATTTGATACTACAAATTGACGAAAGCTTTCCTGAAATGGAATAAATTGGTGGCTAAAGTTGGAGTTTCAAGTTATTGCAAGATTCAAATTACTTAGAAATTTTAGTAAGTGTTTAACCGTTTCAAGTGAATGACTTTATGGCCGATTTGTGAAAAATTTAAGAGTCCAACTGAAACACTTTAGGGATTCATTTAAATATCATACTTCCTACTTCACCATGGTGGAAAATTTGAGATGAAAAACTTTCTTGAGATGGAATATATTGAAGGCCAAAGTTGGGGATTCATATTGATGATCAAAGGCAAGTTGGAACATGATTTTTTCTAAGTGTTGATCAGTTTGTTTCACACAAATTGAGAGCCATTTTTCTCACCTTTCCAAGCCTCTACTCAACTTATCATGAATAATTAAGTTGTTCGTTTATGTACTAGCTTTAAAAAGGTACCATATTTGTGCAATATTAACCCATACACATAGGATAAAAGTCTGTCCTAACTGTCCAACCTAATCAACATTTTTGGCCTCTTGTGGAAAAATCATTTTTTGTCACAACTTTCTAGCTAAGTTGTCATACTAATCCATATATTTTTTGATGCCTCAAAGCAATCTGCACAAGCTAAGAAAGGAAGCTTTAATTGGTCATACAAGCTTGAACCAAAATAGCTTTGCGTACCTCTTTTTGCCATTTTCATGATATTTCTGTAACAGGACAAACACCAACCAAAGATCTGATATAATACAAGCTCCAAACCTACTTCAAAAGGTCTTCATAAGCAATTGGAATAAAAAAGAACCAACAGACAAGCAAGCATAGAGAGAGAGCGTTGTATCCAAATTTGAAAAATCTCCATTAGAGCCAATTTTTGAATCTACAAATTCTTTGACTCTCCTTCTATTTTGCTTGCACAAATACCTTATAAACATCATCTTAAACTCTATGTATGCATAAAAACCCAACTAAAATCACTAAAACCACCTTTTTCAAACCTCTTTTTTTGTCTCTGCAAATCGATTTGGGGAGGACAATTGAGAGGGTTCCAAGGAGTTCTTAATACATCCTCATAATCTCAGGAGTTTAAGGAAGCCAGGTAAGGATTCACCTCATTTCTACAAGCACATTCCAAAGGAGTATGAGTTCACATTATTAGGTAAAACTTCATCTTTTTGTTCCCATGTTTTCAACTACCTTTTAAACTTTTTCTTGTTACTGACATGTTCATGATGATAAGATGAGTGAAAATCCTCTTTTTATAGCCATTAGTTGTTTCTGAACATGATTTAATTTAATTTTTTAGAATTAGAGTTTATCTGGTTTTGATTTAAATTCATGAGATAGGTTTAGTTTCAATAAAAACTAAGGTCATATTGGATTTCCTCGTTGAACTATGAGTGAAATTGCATATTCACTCATCCATTTTAGTTCATATTTGGAAAAATCTTATTTTGAATTTTTGAAGTTGTTGAAATGGCCAATGTTAGAAGACGAAGACTTCGCGCCATGCTTTCCTTTTTAAATATTGTTTTTATATTTATTATTTTCAGTGCATATAACTGATATGCCATAACGCCTAGCCTGGTGGTTAATGGTTTTGGTTGAGAACCTCAAGGGCGCGGGTTCAATAACGCCCCCTACCTTTTTTTTTTATTACTTAGTTTTTCTTCAATTTTTCTTTCCTTCACATTTTTTCTTTCATATTTTCTTTTCCTTCTCATTTTTCTTCTTATTTAATTTTTTATTTCCTTCCTTTTCGTTTAACTTATTTATTATATTCACATATAAAAACTAAAAAATATTTTTATATACCTTTTAAATGTTAATTTTATCATTTTTGTATTTTATTAAAAAGCCTAAAAAAGGATTCTTTCATTTGTTGTCGTTCTTGGTCATAATGATTTCATGTTTTCTTTAGCTTGCTATGGTTCTTTTATGGGTAAATGTTTGACCTCTCCTTTCTTGTATTTTTTATTAATACAATGAGCATGTTATACTTTGATTTATTACTCTTGTTTTGATTCATAAGTTGATTCTTGAGTTATGATACTTGTATGCTTTTCATGTGATGGTTGTTTTAACTTTTAGCTATACCTTAGGCTTGATACTTGATGATGATCTATCCACGGGTTGTTTGTTCCTTGACTTAAATCTTGTTATATTTGAGATGCTTGAATGGTTGTTCACTTGATATAAATGTCTTGTTTTGAAAACCTAATGATTTAACTTGATTTTTTCTAATGATGATCTTTGACATGTAATGATACTTTGCACTAATGACTTGATGATTTCATAATATACATGACTAGGATTTTCATTTGAGGTCTGTTGCACCCCAAAATTTGACCCCTTATATCCTCATCATCATTTTAGGATTATATTCATTTGATTAACTAACCCTAACCCATTTCAGAGTTTATCTTGGTCAAGATGCAGATGAATCAGGGTTCCGTACCGTCAAAATCGAGGGTTCGATGGTTGATTAATCAATGTTTTGGACTGATTCAACTTTAAACAAGATCAAGAATACTACATTGGGTCAAGTATGAATCCAATTTGAGGTTGTCACCCAGGAATTGAGAACAGTGCAGTTCAAGATACCCGATTAGGGTTTTCGATTAGGAAAAGTCAACTGTAGTTTGACTTTTGGTTTAAAAGGTGTTTCAATGGTGAGATCAAGGTCCATTACGTTCCTATGGCTTATGAAAGTCTATCCAAAGAGTTTCAAGTCCTCAGAATACCTAGAACCTCAACAGTCGACTCGGTAGTCACCGATTGATCGTACGGTTGACCGAAAAGTCAACTCTTCAACCATAGGGAATTTGACTTCAATATGTGAATCAAAATTGTTCCTTATGTCATATTACACCTTCTAATAAAATTTCATGACCATTGGATCATGGGTTAAGAAGTAATTGCAAAAATCGGGAATTAGGGTTTTGAAAGGGGCAAGACCATAACTCCTCAACCACACATCCAAATGAAGCGGTTCAAAACTCATTGGAAAGCTCTTGACAAGTCCTACAAAAGTCTCAAATTGGTCCTTGATAAAAAAAAATGCATAAATTTGGAGTTATGACAAAATTCATTTCAAGAAGGGAAATAACTTAGAAAAATTCTAAGTTATTTGGCCTTTTAAGTAGGTTTTTTCAGCAACTTGGAAGGGTTTTTCAACCTAGTTCCATCTAGAATTTGGAAATCTCAAAAACATGAAAGTTGTAGAGCTACTTGAGGGCTTTCTAAATTGTGGTAGAACTCCTCAATAGCGTGTGTGAGCAGAAAGTTATGGATCATGAAAGTTAGGGCTGCCACACTTGAGATCACCAATCCAACACTTTCCAAAATTCAGAATTCATCAACTTGGGCTACCCTCAGCCATTGGATCTTGTTCTTTTCTGATATTATGAAGCTTGGATGATGCAAAAACCAGAAGAAATGAAGAATTGGTAGGCTTGTGCAACTTGGAGCAAGTGGACATTAAAATAATCATTTAAAGCCATGAAAGAGAAACTTTTCAAAGAGAGTGGGCAGCTGCAGTCCCCTAGACTCCTAGCCTCACTTCAGTCATATCATCTCTCCTATCTCACTTGATTTTTTCTCAGCATTTGCCCATGGAACTGATGTGTAGAGCTGCCACAAAGATCTTGGCAAGATTCATTTCAAAACTTCATAATCTCCCTCCAAAATGTGGAAAAGCCAAGGCTGCCCTCACCCTTGCTCTCCCTATAAATAGAGACCTCTCTCTATGCTATAAACCACACCAGAACTATTGAGAATACACAATAAACTCATAGCTCTCTCTTCCTCATCCTTGCTTGAAATTGCTTGAGTTCACAAAATCACCAAAAACACCACTTTTCACTTTTCATGCTAGTTCTTTCTCCAAAAATCAAAACACTTCAAAGAACATCTATACACCCTTAAAATGGCCATTTAAAAATGTTCCAACCATTATTTTCATCAAAAAACTCACCAATCTAAAAGTCAACCTTCATACCTTTGTATGTTGACTTTTATGCACTCTGGAAGCCAAGTCTTTACTTGAGGCGTTTCCTACCATTTCAACACTCCCAACACCTTATATATTATCATATTTCAACTGTCCAAAGTCTTAAAAACCAGCTGGGAAGTTCATAACTCAAACTGTCTTGAAAGATAGTTTATTGCTTCAAGAGGAAGAAAGCTCCAAATCTTTACCAAAGAAGAAGATCTCTGGGTTTCTTTGCTTTTTAGCTTGTTCAAGAAAGTCTACAAGAGGTATGTAATGCTCAACCTCCTCATTATACATACATTGTCATGTTTTGTAATTTTGAAGTTCTGTTTTGAGAACCATTGTCATGCTAATTTCTCACTGTGCTGTCAAAATGATTGAGTGTTGTAAATCCATAGTTGTTTGTTAACTGAAATTCATGTTTGGTAGCTTGAAGTTTGTTAACTGTTATACAAGAATTTAATTTGATTGTTGTCATGACAAGTCTATAGCATACTCCTGTTTATTTTCAAACAGTTTGTTAGGGTTTAAAAGTGTTTGTTTGATTTTGACCCCTTACTAAGAAATACAAATATGATGAATTGGTGATACTTTGTGAATAAGCATTATTATGCTAGAAATCATATTGAGTTTGTAAACTCATCATTGCCTTAGGTTGGTGAACTTGTTTTTGTGAAGTATTTTGGGCTGAGATATAGGCATTATCATTTGTGCCAAGACCTGCTAGTATGCAATATTTTCTGGTCAGATTATGTAATTGCTGTTTAGAACATTCTGGTGTGTGCAGCTATCATCAGGGAGTTTTTCCTGAGGTTGCTGTTAAGGCCTGGACTTAATGTTCTGATTTTTGGCAATACTGTGGGTTTGTTGGTGAACTCTCCACCTAGTACATTTGGATTTAGCCTAACATCTGGTGAGATGTATAACGTTGTCCTAGATTGAGATGTATCTTGTGAGTTTCTCAGGACTATTGTGTGCCTTAGGGCTGTAAACCTTTTGACTTGAAGGAACCTCTTTTAGCTTGTAAGTTGAGGTATGGATTTAATGATGATGCTAATATAACCTTGGTTTCTGCTGAGTGTTAGTTTGATGTCCTTGAGGTTGTGACTGTTAGGTTCTAGTTGGTTGGTTTGAGTCAGAATTTAGCATGTTCAGTATAGTGTGGTTTTGCTGTATTTATTTGTGCTCAAGATTTAAGTCTGCTAACTCACTTGCTGTCAGAAGCCCTGTCTTTGTAAAGACATGGTTATTTTGAATTTATCAAATGATGGAAATACCAAGTTTGTTGTCATGTGTGACAAGACTAAAATATGGATAACACAAATGCTTGGCTCTTTTTACTTAGGTTTGATGAGGGGTAGACAGTTCTTGATCTGTGCAAGTTAGTTATGTTGATATCTTTGGATTGAGGGTAGTGTGTCTTGGATTTTCATTTAAGATAGGATTGTGACAGGATTGCTGCCATGAGATTTTTAGGAACTGTCATAGGCCTCAATTTCATTTGGACCCTTGTGAGGAAGTTTTGTCTTGGATGGCTGCTAAGAGAGCTTTATGTCATTGTGAACCTCAATTTTGTGTAGAACTTTGGATTAGGTTTGTTCTGACTCACTAACTGAGTTTAGGTTTAGCTTGTGTCAACCTGCTGCTGCTACAAGCTAATTGGTGTCTGTGCTTGCAGGCTATTCTGTTTAGACTTGGTGAGATCATCTGCTGTTATGATGGTTTTTTCCATATCCATTTGATGATTAGGGTAGAATGTTTTCAATAGATAAGGACTTGTGCACTTTTGTTTTGCCTACTGTCCCAGGTTTGTAAACCTGCATTTGAGTTGATTTGGATTGATGATGGATTTAAGCACTTTCTGTAAGAGCACAGATTGTGTCTTAGTTATATCTCTATGTTTTGATGATAACACTTATAAATTTTGTATTCAAGAATTATATACTCTAAACGTGTTCTAGATTGTTTGCTACAGGCACTAAAGAAAATTATCTTAAAAAAGCAAATTTGGATCTGAACAATGTTATTATGAAAGGCTTCATAAGTTCAAGAGCATCTTAAGTGAAGATCTGAACGCTGCTCTTAGAAGAATCTGATTACTGTCTCTTGAAGATTCTGAAGCAGGAGCCTCTAAAGCATAGAAGACTCTGCTCTGATGGATTTACACGCTCAAGCACACTAGCTGCACATACTCTGATTCAGCTCAATCTGAAGAATATCCAAGACTCTGAAGATCCAGATGATCTCTAGTCTGGAGACTCTGAAGAATCAGATTCTAATGTTGAAAGCTGAACTTACTTTGAAGAAGATTTAAATATGTACGTTGGTTTATCTCAACAGCTCTTTCCTATTTTGTGCTAGACACAAGGACACAGACAAAAAGGTTTTATCTGTGCATTCCATTCTGAGGAAAGTTTTCTGCAAGTGAAGACAAAAGGCATCAGGCTTGTTTCAGCACAGCCTCCAATGTGAGGACAAAAGGCTTCAGGATTTTCTGCACAGCCTTCAACGTAACAAGACTTCTTGGATCTTAGTGCCTATATAAAAAAGTCCACTCCATCTTCTTCAGTATCGAACTTCTTGCAAAATCACTCATCAAAGCAAATTTCTCAAAGCTCCTATTAGTTTATTTTGCTGTAACTTCGTTCTTAAATTAAGAGAAATATCACAGTTGTGATAACAGCTTATTAGAAGCATTCTTACTCTTGTAAAAGTTTTACATTGTTTGTAAAAGGTTTTCCTTAAGAGGATCCAGTTGGGATCAGTTGCTCTTGAGAAGACTAAGAACAGTTGTTCTTAGGTGTTGCTATTTGTAATCTGTTTGATTTAAATAGTGGATTAAGTCCTTGACAGAGAAAGGCAAATCACTCTTGAGAGGGTGGACTGGAGTAGTTGTATTCAACGAACCAGGATAAAAATATCTGTGTTCAAATCTTTGATTTTTAGTCTTACTTATTCAACCCCCCCCCCCCCCCCCCCTTCTAAGTAATTTTCTCACCTTCACTTTCATGCTAGGATGCATATCTGTGTCAAGAACCTGTCAGGATCAGCTGCTGGTTGGTGTAGCTTTAGTCCAGTTGGCAGTTTATTACATTTTGGTGTGTAGCTGCCATTTAGGGGTTGAGAACAGTCTCTTTTAGTTGGTTTTTTGCTGCTGATGTCCACCTATGGGAAGGTTGTAGCCAGTATTGGTGGTTTCATGACTTTAGGCTGTTAATTGGAGTTTTGGTGTGACTAAACTGCTGAGCCTATGGTATGCATTAGGGACTGTTTGGTTAAAGTTTGCTTTTGGAGGGACTGATATATTTCACCTGGTTCCATTTACTTTTGAACTGTGTTTTTGTGTTGGAAGACTTTCAATCATGTTAAATGAACCATTTCCTCATGGACTATCATGACAGCCTCAAATCTCAGGTTTCTAACCTTTGCTTATGTGCTGTCAGCCCTTCATTTTGAAGCTTGCTCTCATGGAAAACCTCTTGGTAACTATTGAATTGGTTGTCAATATCTTGCTTTGAATTTTGTCAACCTCCAAATGCTAGTTTATTGCCATTTATGTTTTCTTAACTTGCTGCAGTTTGGATTGGTAAGAATTGATGTCTTACAGCTTGAGTTAACTTTGTTTGGATACAAATTTTTGTTGTAAGTGTATTTCCATGATGTGCAACTTGATGTCCATTTCTCGATCTGTTGAGAAGCTGAGTTTATCCTTTGAGCTCGATCCATGAATATTGAATTTCAAACATGAGTGGACCCCTGTTTGCTCATAATTGCACCAGTCTTGATCCATGATTTTTAAAATGAATTTCAAAACTCCATCTTGCGTGAACATTCGAATTTTGAGTTGTGAGAATATTTTGAGAAATCTAATAATGCCATTGTGTTCCTCATGAAAAACCAAGCAAGATAGGCGAAAATTTCGTCCAATTTGGTTAAGAATTGGCAAAGTTGTGATCAAAACGCATTTTAGCAATTCACTTGTATTTTGTTTGAAGCCTGGCCCAGAAAATTGCAAAGGGATGCCTTTTGTATTAATTGGGGTGGCTAAATACACGGATGTATTGCCACCCCAGTGGTTATAGCATGCGCCTTAAGTCACTTGCCTTGCCCATGGCCCTTGGTTCGATCCTCAATGAGGACACTTTTTGGCATTTTATTTCTTTTATCATTGTTTTATCATTTTCCTATCTTTTCCCATATAATTCACAAGCGCGCGTGGTGGCCAAGTGGATAGGTCTTGAGTTTGTGAACATAAGAGTCTTGGGTTCAACCCCCTCCCATGACATTTCCTTTTTTATTACATTGTTTTCTTATATTTTCTTCATTGAAACTTCAAAAAATCACAACTTTCTCATGCTTTATCATTTTTAACCCGTTCTTTTTGCAAATTGCTCATTGTAATGTCTATTTTCATGTGATGGATTAAATTTTCAAATTGCTTGTATTTACAATGCCTTTTTCCTACTTTTAAGTTGGTCCGTCTTTAGATCGTTACCTTGTGTCTTGATGAATTTCCTTTGTACCATGCTTAATTTATCTTGTAAGATTTATTTGTATGTGTTTCCTATGTTTTAGTTAACATGTTAGGTTTGCCTTCCTTTGGTGGTTACCATAAATTTGTTATTCTCTTCCTAAGTCTTGAATTTAACCGTTGTGAACATGCTATACGTATTTGATTGTCATCAATGCCTAATGTTGTTACATTGGAACCTATAAATATGATTACCTTAAGTTGTAACTTATTTGCATGATTGTTGCTTCCATATTTGTAAATATGTATCCCTTAGGTTGTTACCTTTCTCTTTGTGAAAATATGTCATTCTTGGTTGTAACCATCTATCTCCATTTATCTCCTTACATTGTTAAGATGTACTTTGGTTTTTACCTTTCATTAAGTCTTGTAAGAATTCCCCTCTTTCATAATATTGTGATATCTTGACGCTTACATGATTTTTGGTTGTAACCATTTATCTTGATTTAAATCCTTGCTTATTATGCTTGCTTGTTTGGTTGTAACCATGCCTATTGTATTTGTTATATGTGAATGATTGTTGCTTTGTTAAGTATTTCTCCCCCAAGTGATGGAACTTTTTAGTTCTCATCCAAGTTGCCTCTCCCTCTCTTTCCAAAGGAAAAGTCTCTCCATTGACCCTTGTGTCATGGATAGTTCATTACCCGTTCCCTTGACTTTGTAAAGTCATCTTAAACCCTAGCTTAGTTAAGTTAGAACATATGAGCCATTAGACTTTGCTTTAAGTCTAAAAAACTCACCTTTATTAGGAGTGTTCTTCAACTAGAACCCTAGGATAGAGTTTGTAAACTCTATGTAAGAATCATAGTAATGATTACTTACTCCCCTCTTGAGTTTTGTAACATAGATTTAGAGAGTTTTGTTAAACTCTATACAAACATTGTTATGTTTGTTCCCCTTTGAAACTTGATCATAATCAAGTGTTCTTTAACCCTAGCTTTCGCTGCTGCCGTCGGGGATATGATGGATACTCAAAAATAGGAAAATCAGAAGCTCAGTGACGAGCTAGAAAGGGTGAAGCGTGCCTAAAGGAGTCTGACAAACTTTGTCAGAGATTTGATCTTATCCCAACGACAAGAAGGATCGGCTTCGTCTACCAATCAGCCATATGGTGGGTCTCTGGGTATTCCTATACCTTATGCACGATTGTTCCCTATACTCTTGCAAAACGGTTTGATTCAAAAGGAAATGCCACTCATTCTCCCTCCAGGCCACCAGAGTTATTTCACCGCTGATGCTTTCTGTGCCTTCCACCATGGAGTGCCCGGTCATGATATTGAGGAGTGCTACATCCTCAAGAATAAGGTGAAAGAGATGATTGAAGCAAGAGTCATATCTTTCAAGATATGCGAACCTCGAGTGCAAGTCAACCTTCTGCTTGACGAAGAAGCAACCCCATCCCTGCATAGGGTGGACTAAAGAAGAAGGCCCTTGATAGTGCTCTTTCCTTGTTTTGTTAAACAAATTTTAATTCCCTAAGGCTGGCAGCTGTAGACTGTTTCAGCATATGTTGTAACTTCTTTGTATTTGATTTGCTTGTAAGTTGTTGTTTATTTGAATTTGGCAATATTAATGAAATGTTTGTGCATCTTTTGATTAAGTCCATTCATTTCACTCTTTCTTTTTCCTTTCAGTGTTATGAAATAGCAAAAATGCAAAAATTTCTTTTCTTTACTAAATTGTTGGGGAGGATGATGAAAATTATATCCATAACTGCTATTGATATGCTTTCAAATTAGCTTTGTCGATGATGTAAGGCATTGTTTCAATCCCTAAACACTGGAGAAATAAGGAAGATAACCCCTCGTTAACCCCTTCGAGCCTAGAAGTAGGAGTTTTCTTTCTTTACAAAAACAAAACCTTAAATCTCAAACCCGGGGTGGGTAGTTCTCAATTAAACTTAGAGATATGTGCATACATGACACTTTTCATATAAAGGTGGTGCACTCAGGTTTTCCTTCGTACACAACAAGCAAGTGTCGAAGATGCTTTTCAGTATAAAATATGATGATGGTTCACTGTAAGCCATTAATCAAGGTGGTCACCTCCTTTCTCAAAAAAAAAAAAGAGAAGAAGAAAAAATAAAATTGAAAAGCCCACTAAGTCAAAACCTATGAAGGAGACTTAGGCAAAAATGGGGCACCCCATTGACTGTACATTCGAACAAAGAAGTTCAGACAAAAGTCAAGGATAAAAAGAGAGGAATTTTGTAAGATTCTTCACTTAAAAATCCTCAATTAGCAAAAATCTATCAAATACTGTAAGGGAGTTGTGACTACCTTAGGTTTGTAAGCCATCACCAACTATCATCAGTTCAATTCTTAAGTCTGTAAGAACCTGAGTGTATAAACTGAGCGTAGGATTGGAGTTCATCATGGAGAGTGGGTGGGACAAATAACTTTGAGCCTTTATCCTTTGTTTCATGAACCGTGAGCCAGACCACGTTACAACCCTTAAAAGACCTAATTGAGGTAAGGTTATTTTGAAAGCATATTACAGCAAGGTTGGATAACCTGACTCCTAATGATCTTTGTTAATTATGTGTGTTCATCACTTTGTCCATCATTTGTAAAATGATTGGATCACTTTCACTTTGATCATTTAATCACTCCGCCGTGTGTGTTTCATCAAAAAATGTTTTTCAAAAGATCGCATGAATTTTACATTGAAAATTGCCAACTTTTAATGAATAACATTGCGTGCAAGACGATCTGATGTCAAAGGAATCCCAACAAATGCTATCGGCTAGGGAATTTGACATGATGAAGGGGGGGCTCAGCCTGGGGAAACTAATTTGAAGGATTTGTTAATCATTTGTCATAACGTTCAGCTAATCATAGCTGACCAGGTCAAGATCAGATGAAGCTCTCAATGAACAGTTTAGTCTGGGGCAAATCTTTTGCAGTTACCAGCTAGCAGGGGCAAGTTTGTTCCCAGTCGTTACTTCCGTAGTCTGAGGACTTTTTTGTACAAACACCATTAAACTGGGGCAATCACGTCGAGATTTGTAAATCTCTCTCTATAAGAGTTTGAAGACATTGAAGCATCTTTGTTGCACCCTAAAATTTGCCCAACCTATTTCACCTGGTTTATGTTTTAATTGCATTATCATTTGCATAGTTACGTCATGTACATAGTCCAATCATTTGCATATCATAACATATCAAGTCATCTAACAAGGGATCAAGTGCCATTCTTATCTAAAGAAGCACATCAAGGGGCCTTGTTCAAGCGTAAGAACATCCAAGTCATCAAGGAATGGGTTGAAGCTTTGAGGAGATTTGAGTGTCAACAAGTGGATTTCTCTCCTAACTTGAGGTGTATTGGAGGTCATCAATGGGGTATGAAGCATGAATTGAGGGTATGGAGTTTGTACAAAGCTCATTGGATACCTAGAAGGCCATATGGAAGCTAAGTCAAGTCATTGATTCAAGAACAAGAGCCACAGTGGAAGTGCAAGCAAGTAGGGTTTCATCTGGGTAACCCTAGGTCAAGGAGAGCAAAGAAAGGGCATCAAGACCTAGCTCTATGTCATGGAAGTAATGGATTGATATGTTGAAGCATGTGTGTGGATGAGTCAAGATCAAGTTCAAGAGAATCAAGAGTGGTTGGAGGTGTTTGAGACAGGGTTCCTAGGGTAAGATCCCCTGTATAGCACTGGATTTCCAAGAAACTTAAGTCAAAATACAAGTTTCAAATGGATCTTTATCAAAAACGAAACTTGTAGAGCTTCTCAATAGCTTTAATTTGAGTACTAGAAGTCTTCAAGAAGATTTATAGAACTCAAGTTATGGTTCTTGCAAGTTACAGGTCACCAGAGGACACTGAAATTTATCTGTGAAAGTCACTTGACTTCCAAGCAACTTTTGCCCTTCAAGGAGTTTTTAAATGGATTCTTGGCCAACATGAGATTTGTAGATCTTGATATTAGTTTTCCATAAAGTTATAGAAGTCCTCATTTGGATTTGCGGAGCTCAGGTTATGAATTTTGCAAGACAGGGGTATTTTTGGGAAAGTGGAATTATAGGCCATTTTGGATCGTAGGTCAAAATCTCCAGCTTGCACTTCTCAGATGGAATTTTTTTCAACATGGAATTTGTTTCAACATGGAATTTGCTTGAAATGTGGTTTTTAGGTCAACCAAGGACTCATGATGCATTGAATTGGTTCATGGCAAGAGTTGGTTTGAAGTGGTTTGAAAAGGAAGGAATTTAAAGGGATCAAATGGGGAAAAATTTAAATAAATTGATATGAGTCCAAAACAATGCAAGTAAATACTCATTTTGAGTATAAATTGCATTCTAAAGACAATGGCATTGGCACATTTTTGAATTGAGCAATAATTTCATGACTTGCTTTGTAAAAGTGGTTACTTGAAATGTAAGTCACTAATCCAAACCACTTAACAAGGCATTTGGAAGGCTATTTTGGTTAGAAACTTCCAAGGCAAGCAAATGAAGCAAATGAACAATCTAGAAACTTCCAAGGGAAGATACATGAATAATCTAGAAACTTCCAAGAGGAAATGAATTTTATTATTTTGGGCTTGGGCTTCATTTCTAGAATCTTCCAAACATCTCTATAAATGTTTAGAAACTCATTTTAAGCAAGGTTGGTGATTGATTGGAGTTGGATTGGAAGAAAGCATATCAATTTTCAAGAGAGCAAATCAAGATTCGATTCTTCATTCAAGGCGTTTTCGGTTCGATCGAAGATTGTAGTAGCTTCCTCGCATATTGTTGAACGAATTTGAAGCTTTCGGAAGCACGAAAAGAGCCGAAGATACTCCGTTTTGAAGCTCCGATCAAGGTATTTAAATCTTCGTTTTACCATGGATTTAGGATGAGATAATTAGAAATTCTTATGCGGTTAGGATCGTGAACACCTGTGGATGATTTTAGGATTGTTAATTCTGAGGTTTTCTTCATTCCCTTTTTCTTTTTCTTTTTCTGTTTTGAGGCCTGTTTGCTTTTATTGCGTCAAAAATAGTAAAAATGATCAAAAAATTATGAAATTTTTTTCTGTAGATCTTGGTTGTCTTAATAAATTTTAAGCGCTGAGTTTGCATTTTTTGGATTTTTTTTGATTTAGTTATGATTTTTCTTTCGTGCTAATATCCATTGGTGTACATAACTGTTCATCTGTTTTGTTTAATTTTGTTCTCTTTGATGCTTCATGATTTTGAGCTGATTTTTGGATATGTTTTGGAGGACATACATAGTTTTCCCCATAAAGTTTATTGGAATTTTTTAGACGACTCTAAGTTTAGTTTTGAATCCTCTTTTTAGAGCCATCCCCATCTGAATGTTCCCTGGACACTTTATAGGTTTTCCTTTAGAAAGTGACCTTAACTTTAGAATTTGGTTTTAATTATTTTACCATAGGTTGCTAACATCTTCAGGAGATTGTAGAATTTTTCTTAGATTTTTGTGGATTGTTTTCCCATTTCTTTTGCATTTTACATTCTGATGAGTATTTTGCATGATTTAATTGATGTTTGCTTTGCATATTTGATACCGCTGTTTTGTAGAATTTTGTTCTCTCAATTGGTGATGATTCTTGCTTAGATATTTTGGTAGATTGTAGCTAACACTCGCATGTTCCCTTAGGAATTTTTGTAGATTTTTTAGATGTAATTTGGTTCTGTTTTAGGGTTGTTGATTAGGACCTTCCCAATTGATGGTTAACCTTGACCCCTTGCATGTTAGGAATTGTTTAGACCCCTTAGAAGTTGATATAGGGTGTGATCTTCGATCTTGATAATATAGATATTAATATACTTTAGGGTTTCCCTTAGGATAATGTGATAAAAATTTAGAATAAAAATGGTAGTAAAAAAATGTTGAAATAGATATGGTGTAATAAAAAACTTAGAATATTTTAGGGTAAGCTTAGTATATTTTTAGGATTTAACACTAGTTTGTACATAAAATTGTAGGATAGAATTTAATCCAAAAACACTTAGTTGTAGTGTATAATGTAGTTGGGGCATGTAGCATTTGGTTTAGGTTATAGGGGAATATATGGGCTATAGGGTAGATAAATAGGTCCCCTTAGAATAAATCTTAGAATTTTAAATACTATTTTACTATTTTTAGTATATTTTGCAAATTGTGTGATTGTTCGGTGTTCCCACTTGGGGTTTGTGTTTTCCTGTTTGGGTTTCGGGGCTTTTATTTTTTGGGGTGTGGGCTTGGTTTGGGCTTGTGGAAGCATGAAGAATCAATAGAGAAGATTGAAGATGTTAATCAAGGTTGAAGCATGAAGATTGCTTGGATTGAAGATGTTTTGAAGACATAGGATAATAGGAGTAAGAAGAGCCTTAGAATAGACTGAATTTTTTTGTACAAACATGGATAGCTTCGTGTGCTTCCATTCCTCTCTATGACATAAAGTCCCTCTATGGCATTCACCTCCCTCCTTTGGAGGGATAAGTGGCCCTACCTGAGAGGTAGAACTTTGAGGGAAACAGTATGTTGCAATGTCAACTGTTTATAGACTTCCTTTGGTTGTCAATGAACTGTTTGGCATTCAAAGATAGAGATGAAGATCAAAGATTGACAAAGATGAAGATTGTTCATGTCAAAGCTGTGCAACTGTTAAAACTAGGGTTTACTGTTGTCTGATGCTGTCAACTGGTTAAGATTATGTGCTTGCTTGAGCTTGGTGATTTCTTGAAGATGGAAGCTTATTGTAGCTTGGGTCTCATTGGAGCCTGACTTTGGGGTTCATTGGGAGATTGCTGTTTATCAACTGTCAGAGTTGGGTGAGCTGTCAGAGCTGGGTTTTTGGGGTTTATTTTCTTTGTTGTATTGTTTGTTAATTCTTCCCCTTGAGGTTGAGGTGAAGCTGTTTCACCTTGCTCATTGTTTTCTAGGTTCGAGGTCGAGTGGGACTCCCTTTCCTCGCTTGTATTGCTGCATTCATGCATTTTACCGCTTTACTGTATATATGCTGTTGTCTTTTCGTTTATCCCTTAGGATCTCTGTTTCTCTCTGCGCAAGAGAGAAATATGACAGACATTAGGCTCTCATCCATGCATGCCAACAGTAGGGTAGATTTTGATTCCCTTTTCAACCATAGGTTTTAGAGTTGTTGTTTCTCTTCTACCTCAAAACAATCAGAAAAATACAATAAAGGGATAAACATCAATAAAAAACAGTTCTTGCGTAAAAGACTGTAAACCAATCAGAGATTCATTTTTGTCCGCTTGGACGCGTAATCAGGAGAAAACCTTTTTCAGAAGGATAAAAACAATCAAGACAGACTTGTGTCGTACGTGGCCCGAACTACGTTTGCTCTGATCTTTCATGTTGTATGAAAGTACGTAGGCATAGGATGCGATATCCTAGCGAGCAACCTTCCCCTCCTTTCCCGTAGGTAGGCGAACTACGTTGACTCTGATTTCTCGTTCCTGACGGGAATACGTAGGCATAAAGTGCGATACTTTGCCGAGTCATTTTATTTTCTTTTAACCCCAGACCTGTAGAATAGATATAATAACAACCCGTACTAGAAAACAAGCGTGGATCCCGTCGAGTACGACGGACGTGAGGGGTGTTAATACCTTCCCCTTGCGTAACCGACTCCCAAATCCAGGATTTGGTTGCGATGACCATTCCTTTCCCGTCTTTGCGTTAGGTTTAATTCGAGCGTTTCCTTTCCCTCCTTTGGGATAAATAACGCACGGTGGCGACTCTTCTGTTCAGCCGGCGCCGATTTTCGCAGTAGCGACAGCTGGCGACTCTGCTGGGGACTCCAACGGTTCCCTACGCGAGTCAATCCTAGCTCTTGTTTTCCCGTCGTGGATTTTGTATGGATTTACGTTTCTGTATTTTACATTCAGCATTATATTATTGTTATTATTGCTGTGGGTATGAGGGGGCTCTATGATTGAGAGATAAGCCGGACCTGGGCTTGGGTGCACCTAGAATTAGAGTGAAAATTAGTGGGCACGTGCATGCTTTGCATGTACTAGTGTCTCATGAAATCCACGCTCAGACGAGGTTCTTCTGGTTGGCTTCTTTTTCAACCCTTTGGGTTGAAGGGGTTGTTGGTTAGTTGGATTGTCGACTCTGGGGACCGATCATTTGGAAGTTGGCTAAGTGAGGCCTCTTCAGGACATGATGATGCCACACCTTTTGGGTATCGTATCATCGGTCTTGAATGTCTGTGACGCCGACGACCGCATAGGATGCCATACCTTGTGTCAGTTATTAGGACACCTACCTGTGAGAGGGGTTGGGGCATGCAGGTAACTTGACTTCCAGATTACCGGTTTTCTTGATTGAGATTCAGTGGTGTGATATTTGAGGACAGTGTTATTGGGTCCGTCAGAGACCAGGTTGGAGCATTATGGATGGTCTTGAGCAGTTTGTGGGTCTATTTGAGGCCAATATGGTGGATTGGGCTTCTCAGCCAGGGGGATGTGATCCCGTGTTTGCTGCATCTTGCATTACATTTGCATAAACATGTTTGCATCATATTGCATATCATTCTCCAACTAGTCAGAGCTCTTATCCAGCCGTTGTTTTGATTCTGAGGGTGATTCTCCGGTGATTGTTCTGAGCAAGTGTTGATTGTTAGAAGACAACCAAGGGGTTGAAGCAGATTTGAGCAGAATCAAGTAGTGAAGTCAGTGGAAGGTTGTTGGTAGCTATGTCAGAGAGCAGCTTCCAGTTTGTTGATGCCTTGTCGGGTTTCACCGTGACATCCAGTCCTCTGTATGATTCTCTGCATGACGAAGAATCCCTGCAAGTGAACAACTTTATTGCAGCTCAACTTGTATAGCCTTCTGTTGAAGACCGAGATCTACATGAGCTATTTGTTATCCGAAGTGAGCGTTCTCCTTATGTTGATACCTCAGATTATCAAGGTGTTGTCTTCCCTGTACCGAATTCCCGAAGAGAGGTCCCGATAACCAAGACCGAAGACCCAAGAGCTCCTGAGTATGCTATAAGATTCTGAGCGTCGGAAGGAAAAGTTAAAGCCTTGAAAGTTAAAGATGCTGTTAACTTCAATGCTGCAGACATGTGTTTGGTTCCTGGCCTAGTGTTACCTCCGAAGTTCAGAGCACCGAGGTTTGAAAAGTACAGAGGAGATAGATGTCCGAAGCAACATTTAGTGATGTTCTGCCGGAGAATGACTTCGTTTGTGCAAGACGACAAGCTAATGATTCACTGCTTCTAGGATAGTCTGACTGGGGCGTCTTTGAGTTGGTACATGCAATATAGAGTAATCAGATCCGATCATGGGTGGATTTAGCTAGAGCTTTTCTGAAGCAGTACGATTATAACCTAGACATGGCTCCTAGTCGCATGCAGTTGCAAGAATTGTCTCAAGAGAACAATGAACCTTTCAGGGAGTATGTTCAGAGATGGAGAGAAATTGCTGCCAGAGTACAACCACCACTCCTAGACTGAGAGCTAATGGGCATGTTTATAGACTCACTGCAGAGTCCGTACTTTGAAAGAATGCTTGGAATTGCGTCAAATTTCTCTGACTTGGTAGGATTTGGAGAACGCATTGAGCATGCCGTAAAATTGGGAAAATTCATATTGTTTCGGGCGGTCAGGCTAGTGAAAATGAATCTCTCTGTAGCTACCAAACTGAAGAAGGAGTTGTGATCAATGCAATCATGCTAGATGTTGAATGTCCTCGAGGTGAATTGGTGAAATCTGTTGGTTCTTCATCTTCTCAGAGACCAGTACCTCCCGTGGCTTGTTATGCTGGACAGACAATTGTGCCCAGGGCACCATATCAGGAACTTTATGTCGCTTCTCTTACAAATCAGCGAACTCGTGGTCGAGGTTGTCAGAATCAGCGCCCTAATCCGAGCAGACCTCGTAACAACTTGGAACGAAGGAATGCTCCTTCCCACCCAGTGCCTATGCCGTATAGCCAAATTCTGCCATCTTTGATCCAGATTTCTTTGGTGGAACCTAAAGCTCTTAAGCCTGTTCCAGAGCCTTACCCTCCTAGGTACAATCCCCACGCTCAGTGTGGTTACCATGGCAGATCCCTAGGACATTCAACTGAAGATTGTAAAGCTTTTCAGGCAAAAGTACAACAGTTGATCGACCAAGAGTACATTTCCTTTCCAGAAGGAGTTTTGTTTGTTCATGCCAACCTCTCAGCTGTCTAAGCTCGTAGATTCAGAGGGTCCTTTTCAAGAAGCCAGTGGTCCAGACAGGCGGGCACCCTCAGCATTGGCAGTCCTCAGGCTTTTTATTATTTGCATTTGTAGTTTCTTTTCTGTTAGTTACTACTTGGTGTTAAATATTGATTATTTTCGAATGGTAATATTGATAAAGTGACTATGCATTTTTCTGAATTAATCATGTCGCTGTCGCTCATTTATTGCATTGCATTGACACTTGCATTTTATTTACTCCACTTTATCACTATGATTAGCAACGATTTGAGGGAGGATGACGAAACTGAATACTCACAACTGATGATCGTATGCTTTCAGATAAAACCTTGCCGATGACGTACAAGGCATTGTTTCAAATCCCCAAACACTGGAGATATAAGAAGTTAGTCCCTTGTTAACCACTTCGAGCCAGGAAGTAGAAGTTTTTCGGACTTTTAAACCCTCACATCTTAACCCGGGGCAGGGTAGTTGTTAGTTAGCTTGACCAAGCGTTCAAGTCTTATAGAGGAGTGTTGCCTTTCGAGGACCAACCAAAGTTTATTCCTCTCAAGAGGTCATACCTCGCCAACCAAAATGGTTAAAACTCACCATTCATGAGTAAGACAGTTGCAATCCTTTCGGAGCAATCAAGACAATCAGTGTCACACGACTTTGCTCCAAGAGAAAAAAGAAAGAACAAGAGTGTCGCTACTGCGAAAATCGGCGCCGGCTAGACAGAAGAGTCGCCACCGTGTGTTATTTATCCCAACAGTGGGAAAGGAAACACTCAGAGTAAACCTACCGCAAAGACGGGAAAGGAATGGTCATCGCAACCAAATCCTGGATTCGGGAGTCGGTTACGCAAGGGGAAGGTATTAGCACCCCTCACGTCCGTCGTACTCGACGGGATCCACGCTTGTTTTCTAGTACGGATTGTTATTCTATCTATTCTACAGGTCTGGGGTTAAAAGAAAATAAAATGACTCGGCAAAGTATCGCACTTTATGCCTACGTATTCCCGTCTGGAACGAGAAATCAGAGTCAACATAGTTCGCCTACCTACTGGAAAGGAGGGGAAGGTTGCTCGCTAGGATATCGCATCCTATGCCTACGTACTTTCATACAGCATGAAAGATCAGAGCAAACGTAGTTCGGGCCACGTACGACACAAGTCTGTCTTGATTGTTTTTATCCTTCTGAAAAAGGTTTTCTCCTGATTATGGGTCCAAGCGGACAAAAATGACGTTTTTTTGATTGGTTTACAGTCTTTTACGCAAGAACTGTTTTTTATTGATGTTTGAAATGTTTATTGTGTTTTTCTGATTGTTTTGAGAAAGAAGAGATAGAACTCTAAAACCTATGGTTGAAAAGGGAATCAAAATCTATCCTAATGTTGTCATGCATGGATGAGAACCTAATGTCTGTCATATTTCTCTCCTGCACAGAGAGAAACAGAGATCCTAAGGGGATAACAGAAAAACAACAGCATATATATAGTAAAGCAGTAAAATGCATGAATGCAGCAGTACAAGCGAGGCAAGGGAGTCCCACTCAACCTCGAACCTAGAAAACAACAGGCGAAGTGAAACAACTTCACTTCAACCTCAAGGGGAAAATTATCAAACAATACAGTCAAGAAACTCAAACAATACATCACCAGCTCTACACAGCACCAACAGCTCTAAACAGCAAAACCTGACAGCATAAGCTCCTTCTTCTATCAGTCTTCAAGGCAATGAACTTCATCTTCAATCTTCAAGGTTTCTTCAAAGCAAGCTCTCCTAGATGAGTAATAGTTCACAAGATGATTTGGGATGTTAAACAGTCAGTTAACCACCAAAGGTGGCATACAGACTGTTAACAAAATACAGACTATTTCTCTCAAAAGTTCTATCTCCTAGATACTGTCACTAAGCCTTCCAAAGGAAGGAGGTGAGTATCAAAGAGAGACTTTGAATCATAGAGAAGAATGGAGGCAACAGAGGCCATCCATATTTATGAATCATGTTTCTACTCTAAGGCTCTGCCTATTCCCTAGGTCCTAGGTCTTCAAACAATCTTCAAGCAAGCCTAGCATCTTCATCAAGCTTTGATCTTCATCCTCCAATTCTTTGTTTTGTCTTCAATATGATTCATCATCATGCTCTTTAAACCAAGCCCACACCCCAAGCAAGCCCAATAAGCCCATACAAACAAAATAAACCCCAAAAGGGCACACCAAACAAGCAAACAATTGCAAAATATACTAAAAATATTAATATAGTAGGGAAAATTCTAATATTATTTCTAGGGGATCTACTAAACCTACCCTTAATACCCATATATTCCCCATAGCCTAACTTGTCCTAAAAAACCCCAAAAGAAATTGTTTTAATGCACCTAAGTTGAAGTTTTACCCTAATTTTATACAACCTAATAGCATCTAATCTAAACTATCCTAAAAATTGTCACAAAAATATGGCATTAATCCAGGGGGAACCTAAAACATACATATAATTACCCTAAAAAGATTGACCTAAAAATACTAAGGGAGCTACCCTAACTAAAATCTACAAATTAAAGTATCAATATGAAAGCATTAAAAAGCTATTAAAAGTAAAAATATGCAAAAAATATTAAAATGCATGAAATGAGAAATATTTTCATTTTATATTTTTCTTAACAAAAAATGGAAAATGGAGGAAAAATTCCCATTAAAAAATATGCTTTTTTCAATTTGATATGATTTTTTAAAGTGTTAGAAAATTTGGAGAAAATTAAAATCAAATATGGATGCATGGGGTGCAAGAAGTACTATATCCAGTTTAATTCCATTTGGGCCCAGCGTATGGGGGGTGCGTATAGAAACGCGCTTGGCCCAGCCTATAGTCAGAAAAATCATTTAAAATGAAAAGAAAAAAAAAAGAAAAACTAGCGATGCAGAAATGAAAGAAAAACAGTTATAACATGATATTGGGCCTAAATGGGGGTGGAAATATGAAAATTCACTAAAGCCCAAAAGTTCCACTTAAGTGGAACGTAGCGTTTCGCTGCTTGCTGATTCCCTCTCATTCGCGTTTGAATATGGGCCATTAGATCAAATTATAAGTCAACAGGTCCTGCTTCATCCAACGCACACAACTTCGTCTCCTACCTCTCAACTAGGGTTTTGCAGAAAAACCACCATGAAACAGAATTCATGCACACATCTTCTCCTCATTCGTATGGCTTCATTTCTCCACCAATTCCAACAAAATAAAACCCAAACTCGATTAGAATTTTGCCCTGAATACGACTATGGTCTTAATTCTCATTGAAATGGTCTAAATCATCCAAACCGAATGGTGCAACTTATGAACCTCACAACATCATCAACTTTCGACCTCAAACAAACTCATCTTTCTTTACATCAGAATGAACCTCATGCTACACTCATCAAAACTAGCTAATCATCTTGCATTAACACTCAATGTATAACACGATCTTGATCATCAAAGAATTGACCTCCATTAATGGAACTCCACCAATTGCTCCCAAATTCATCAAGATTGGTCCCCTAATTGTCTCTAACAAGTCTATGCTAATAACTTACCCTAGCCATGCCTAGAATAGGGTGTAGAAATGGTTTTGCATACCTTGCTCTTGGATATGGTAGATGCTGAAACTCTCCAAATCAAGCCTTGTAACTCTTCAAGTATGATCCCTTGATGATGAATCTTCCTCTGTTTGCAAAAGGAATGGCTGGAATTGCTTGCACTTCAAGATCCAATGTAATTTGCTTTCTTGCAATTTCAATGTGAAAACCTTCAAATCTCCATCAATGGAGTCTCAAACCAGTATGAACATACTCAGCAGTGTATATGGAGAAGATTTGTGAAGAAAAATGGAATGGTAATGAAGAAGAATATGAAGTTTGAATATGATTTGCAAATGAGGAAAATGGATTTCAATCTCTCTTCTCTACCACAATCAACACAAACCTTGCCTCAATGCAAGCTGCACTCATTATACAGAATGGATTGGAATAGTCTAGAACCCTCTAGAATCATCTAGGACCTTCCCATGAGAATTTGATCTTTTCATCCAATGATATTTTGATTTTTCACTTCTCCTTATATGGTATCTCATGCAATATGCCTTGTAATCTTGGTAACTGAATTGAATTTCTCCTTACATGATATCTTGGATGAGATACAATGCACATCTCCCTTGTTTGGTAAGTTTTTCCTTGTTTTGGTTTGGTATCTTATTATGCCAGCAAGACTTTTCCAAAGCAACCCTATGATGCAAGCCTCAAATCAAAATTATGGATGAACCATTGTTCTTAGAATGTCATTTGGAGTCAAAATGACCTATCATATGACATGGTTTGGACTTGTAGCTTATGATTTATGATTTTCAACTTCACTTGAATTAACTTATGCCTCATTTTTAGGCCATTTTTATCACTTTTTGATATGAGCTTTTTCAACATCTCATGACCACTCCACTAGCCTTAAAACATCATTCTAAGCAACTTTGATGTTGAAGATTTTTCCATTTGAAGCTTGGAAGTAGGAGATATGGCCTTATGCTTGAAATGACTTATAACCTCCAAATGACCAAAATGCCCTTGGCTTGTCAAGATCATAAGTAGAGCTCCACAAATCAGATTGAGGCATACCATACCTTTCTAGAAAGCTACGATCATAGGGAACAACTTTCATGTTGGCCAAAAACCCAATTGAAAATTCCCTATGGGGCAAAAGTTGCTTGGAAGTCATGTAACTTTCACAGACAAAATTTCAGATGCCTCTGAGGACCTGTAACTTGCAAGAACCATAATTTGAGTTATATAAATCTACTTGATGCCTTCCACCACTCAAATTAAAGGTCTTGAGATACTCTACAAGTTTCATGTTGGCCAAGGATCCATTTGAGACTTGCATTTTGAATTACTTTGCTTGGAAGTTTGACCTAAACTAGGGGATTTTACACAGAAACCCTAATTTAGAAACTTCTCTTCTTCTTGATTTCTTGTGATTTCTCCTTGGCTCAACACCACATCCATATCCACATATCAAATGATGACCCCCACATCCTTCAAATAGGCCTTGATGCCCTTCAATCAAGCATTTGACTTAGGGTTGACCCAGGGTTGACCCAGATGAAACCCTAGTTGTCTGTCTTCAACTGCAGCTCTTGTAACCATGCCAATGACTTGTCTTACTTTCAAAAGGACCCTCTAGGTCTTCCATGCCCTCAATTAATAACTCACAACTTCTCTGATGATCTTCACATACCCTCTAGATAGGAGAGAAACCCACTGCTTGGCCTTTAACCTTCTCAGAGCTTCAATTTCTTTCTTGGTGATTTGAATAAGCTTGAATCTTGATAAGAGCCTCTTGAATACATTCCTTGAGATGAAACAAATAGCACTTGATCCCTTGCCAGATGACTTGTTATGCTATGCTATGCAAATGATTAGACTATGTACATGACTTTTTATGCAAATGACAATGCAATTGAAACATAAACCAAGTGAAGTAGGTTGAGCAAATTTTAGGGTGCAACAGCTGCCCCTATTCAAACGACTTGGACCCGACTGGGTGAAGATCCTGGCCTTCAAACAATCGAGGTACGAGACGGTTGAATACTAAGAACCCGGAAATTTGCCAACCGCAAAAAAAAACTGCGAAATAAATTGCACCACTACTGTTTGGGGAACACTATCTACAAATCTGATTTCAACATTAACCATCTGTGCAACATCAAACTTATCAATATATGAATAACCTGGACGACTTCACTGGGGAAGTACTTCTGTCAACAAAACATAACCCCGCCATCACTACGGGAAATCACTCCGCCATCACTACGGGAAATAATCTGGGAAAATAACACCGCCATCGCTACGGGTAAACAATACCGCCATTGCTACGGGAAATAATCTGCCATTGCTACAGAAAAAATAACACCGCCATCGCTACGGGTACTGACTCCGTCACCATTACAGAAAAATAACACCGCCATCGCTACGGGTACTGACTCCGTTACCAATACAGAAAAATAACACCGCCATCGCTACGGGTACTGACTCCGTTACCAATACAGAAAAATAACACCGCCATCGCTACGGGTACTGACTCCGTTACCAATACAGAAAAATAACACTGCCATCGCTACGGGTACTGACTCTGTCACCATTACAGAAAAATAACACCGCCATCGCTACGGGTACTGACTCCGTTACCAATACAGAAAAATAACACCGCCATCGCTACGGGAAGATAACACCGCCACCACTACAGGAAGATAACACCGCCACCACTGCGGGAAGATAACACCGCCACCACTGCGGGAAGATAACACTGCCACCACTGCGGGAAGATAGCACCGCCACTGCTACGGGAAGATAACACCGCCACCACTGCGGGAAGATAACACCGCCACCACTGCGGGAAGATAACACCGCCACCACTGCGGGAAGATAACACCGCCATCGCTACGGGAAGATAACACCGCCACCACTGCGGGAAAATAACACCGCCACCACTGCAGGAAGATAACACCGCCACCACTGCAGGAAGATAACACCGCCACCAATGCGGGAAGATAACACCGTCATCGCTACGGGAAGGTAACACCGCCATCGCTACGGGAAGATAACACCGCCACCACTGCGGGAAGATAACACCGCCACCACTGCGGGAAGATAACACCGCCACCACTACGGGAAGATAACACCGCCACCACTGCGGGAAGATAACACCGCCACCACTGCGGGAAGATAACACCGCCACCGCTACGGGAAGATAACACCGCCATCACTGCAGGAAGATAACACCGCCACCACTGCGGAAAGATAACACTGCCACCGCTACGGGAAGATAACTCCTCCACCACTGCGGGAAGATAACACCGCCACCACTGCGGGAAGATAACACGAGTCTAGTCTTCCAATTTTTCAGTGCTGACATGGCAGCAAATCTGAGAAGGACTCTACTGGGGATTTTCTGAATCCACACTGCCGGACCCCTACTTTAACATAGGCGGCAACTTCCAAAAATCGATTCGCGAAATCTTTTGATACTGGCATACCAACAACCTTGAAGAAATAATCCGCTGGAGGGGTAAGAGAAACTTAAACAAGCAACTCTGTGGGGAATAATGCCACAATTGACCTTATCATTACATGTCTCACGCCGAGATCTTGAATGTTTGGTAATTAATTTGAGCAAGAGCTCCCTCCACCTGCAAGGGAAACAACACTAGAAACAAATGGTTAACCAACCTGGCTTATATTTCAACTTGCATATGTTTGACAATGGCGTAATGCTCCATTCGACATGGAAATGCTATGCGTTTTTTTTTATTTGGTGGATGCAAGTATGACACTATATGCCGATGCAAATGCAGGCTCGAACTGCTGGGATACAGAAAACCGCTTCAGCAAAATAAATGCTGAAGACAACGCCAACTCCGCTGGGGATAACCAGGCGTCACAGAATTATTCCAGCAAAATAAATGCTGGAAGAGTGAAGCCAACTTCGCTGAGGAATAACTGAATGCGCCAATCATGATTGGACTTCTGTCAGGGACAGCTTACCCGTGCCAATGAAAATTGGACTTTTGCTGGGGAGTGAACGAGTATCACACGGTATTCCGGCGAAATAAATGCCAGGACACACAACCAACTCTGTCGGGAAGAGTTTTAATCTTCGAGTTCCACTGGGAGGAAAGAAAACACTTGCTGAAAAGAGAGAACTCCGCTGGGGACGAAACGACTCTCTTGGGAAAAATCAACTGACTCCGCTGGGGGAGAGTAAATGACCCTACTGGGAGGGGAGTCTCTACTTGGAAGAGTATACTGTCTGGGTACAGCTCACGAGTTGGAAATATTAGTCTTCTGAGGCTAAACCACTCTGCTCTGGATGGGGATCCTTTCGGGGGACACCACACTGTCTGAATACAACCTTCGATCTTGGAATCGTCAATTCTGCTGAGGGTAAACGACCCTACTAGAGAATGTCCTTCGGATAAGCTACGAATAGCTGGGGAATCTGGTCCTTCTTTAGTAAGGAACACTGTTATCTCAGAAGCGCGACCTGCATGGGGATTCACTTCCCGTAACAATCAAGCCTTTCCGTTACGAGCTTCTGGTTAGTACTGCAATCTTCTGATCGTCCACTTTGTATGATCAAGAACCCTGCAACACCACAAACGAGACAAGACAAGTCTATACAACCAAATCTATTCAGGTTAGCGTCAGTGACATCATTTTCAGTCAATTCAAAGTTTTAGCAATTATTGGCAAGGGCCAGCGATGTTATACACTTGCTAGTTTTATTAAACATCGGCGTTTGTCATGTACAAAACAGTAAAGAACAAGCATCAAATACTGCATAACATGTTTTATTGATTGGGCCCCTGAATGGGCAGAGTTTTGTACACGGGATGTAACTCCTGAAAAGAGGAAGCTACGCACAAAAAATATACAAGTATGCACAAGAAGCATAAATACAATGACAAATCAAATTTGCACCCATGCCGGCAACGTGATGCAGACGAACATCATGAGCTGATCCTCCTATGACTCGCCTGACTCTAGCGCTTTCCCGGTATTCACACTTCTGAAGAGATTGTATCTGATAATCGACCCTTCAGGTATATTCTCCAGCACCAATGTGCACCACAGTATCAAATTCGGGCCGCAGTCATTTGCTTTTGAAATCCCTAACTTTTGCGTGAACCGCCCTTTGCGGGTTTTCAGTTCACCGGGATACCCTTTTTTGCCGAAGCCGCCCAGTGTAGGTTTTCAACTTCGCGGGTGTACATTTTTTCAATTTAATCCCTAATTTTTTCCCGAACCTTTCATTCTGTTTTTGGTTCGCCAGGATGCCCCATTTTTGCCTGGACTCTCTTTTTTTTCTGTCCAGCGGGTCAATTTCAAGCAAAGTATTTTTTTAACTGCGTCTGAATTCACAGGCGACGTAAAGTCCTCACCATCCATGGTGGACAACAACAAAGCTCCTCCTGAAAAGACTTTTCTGACAACGTATGGCCCTTCGTAGTTGGGGGTCCACTTGCCCCTTTGATCTGCCTGCGGCGGGAGAATCCTCTTTAGCACAAGGTCGCCCGTCTGAAAGCTCCGAGGATGTATCTTTTTATCATACGCTTTCTTCATTCGGCTCTGGTACAACCGACCATATGCTAGAGAAGCTAACCTCTTCTCATCCATTAAACTCAGCTGGTTCAACCTGTCTTTCACCCATTCTGCCTCGTCCAGTTGGACATCTCGTAATACCCTCAGGGAAGGAATTTCAATTTCCAGTGGTAACACTGCTTCCATTCCATATACCAACAAGAACGGGGTTGCCCCGGTTGATGTGCTTACCGTCGTACGATAACCGTGCAAAGCAAAAGGTAGCATCTCGTGCCAGTCCTTATACGTCACCACCATCTTCTGAACAATCTTCTTTATATTCTTATTGGCTGCTTCAACAGCGCCATTCATCTTGGGTCGATAAGGAGAAGAGTTGTGATGCTCGATCTTAAAACTCTGACACAGCTCCTTCATCATTTTGTTATTTAAGTTCGAACCGTTGTCGGTAATTATCCGCTCGGGGATTCCATATCTGCAAATGATATCTCGCTTGATAAACCTGGCTACCACCTGCTTGGTCACATTTGCATAGGATGCCGCTTCCACCCATTTGGTAAAATAATCGATTGCTACCAAAATGAACTGGTGTCCGTTAGATGTCGTTGGCTCGATCTTTCCAATCATGTCGATTCCCCACATTGAGAATGGCCACGGTGACGACATCACGTTCAGAGGACTCGGAGGCACATGGATCTTATCTGTAACACCCATTTTAATTATTTAGTCATTTTATTATTATTTTAAATATTATATGTTGGTGTACCCTTTGGTGGGGGTGTATTTGGTGATGTTTGGTGGGTGTCCCTAATGTGGGAGGATTATTGGTGGTGTTTTGGTGAATATAATAATATAGTGTATAATATTAATATTGGTGGAAATATTATTATTATTATTATATTTATTATAGTTACTATTGTTATTAATATTATTATTATTTTGGTGAGATAATATTATTATTATTATTATTATTATTATTATTATTATTTTATTAAGTTATTATTATTGGGATTAGAATAGTTAAAAGAAAAGAGGAATGTGAAGGGTGGGGAGTTTCACGATACATTGTGAGAAGTTAGAGAAAGTGGAAAAAGAACGATAGAAAGGAGACAAGTGAGAAGAACGGAAAATGGAGCGAAGAACGAAGGAACAGGGGAAAATCAGAATTGGCCAAACCTTGGAGGGTTCTTTCATCGATCAACCGATTAACAAGGTAAGGGGGGAGAAACTTGATTGGGAATGGTTTATACATGTATAGGGTAGTTGGGGATTCCTTAACCCCGTAGGAGATTGATCGATATATGATATTATGTATTGATATGTTGTGATTGTTGATTATTGCTGATAATTGGATGTTGATTGTTGATGAATTGTGGTTTTTGGTTAATTTGGCATATAGGTGATTTTACGGTTTTTAGGGAAATTCTGTAGGGATTTTGATGTATCAATAAAGTGTCTAGGTGATGATTTTGGGATTGGGATTAGGAATCATTTAGGCTGAATTACGTGTAATGTTGGTACTGATGTTAAGGTGTGAATTGGGATAGGAGATTGGAGTTATTTGGCCTAGATAGCAATCTGCAGAACTGTGAGAAATTGGTGAAATCGCAGCATTCGCTGGGCTTCGCCTGGCGAGTGTTGGCGAAGCTTCGCCTGGCGAGTGGAGGCGAGTGTTTTCCTGGCGAGCTGAGGCGAATGGCAACGAGTAATTCAGAATTAAGTCCCAGACCTAAAGGGTAGGAACTTCGTCTGGCGAGTGTGGCCAGCGAAGGTTCGCCTGGCGAATGATTCCCTCGCCTGGCGAATGCACGATAGTGGAAAGGGGGCTTCGCCAGCAGGTTCGCCTGGCGAATGCTAGCGAAGGTTCGCTACGGGGCTTCGCCTGGCGAATGTCAGCGAACGTAGCAGAACCAGAATGTGAGTGTTGTGATATTTTGGCCTTGAGCTCTGGACTTGTGTGATTCCTTTGGCCTTGATGCCATGTATGAATGACGACCGTGGGAATTAACTTGTGTACTCGGTGATAGTACATGTTTCCCGTAATAATGACTGGTGGGAAATTAGTTGATGTATATGTGTGTAGTGATCAGTGGGATCGTGTATTCCCCGAGTGTTGAGATGTGTTTATATATGGTGTTAGAGTGTGAACTCGTTTAATATCTAATTTAATTAAAATGAATGATGGGTGTATCATGTATATGATTATGGTGCAGTGATCAGTAGGATCGTGTATTCCCCGAGTGTTGGGATGTGTTTATACTTGGTGTTAGAATGTGAGATTGCTCACTGTGTGAATTGATTTATATGGTGTTGGTGTATGTTATATCTGTACATATATGCATTGATGTATGATGATATGATCAGGAGGATCGTGTGCACGTTGAGTGCCTAAATATATTAGTTATGCATTGGTGTGTGCATATCATGGTGTTTTGGTGGGATGAATCATGTCTCAGGAGGAGCGTAAGTGATTCATCCGTACTCCTTTGTGGAGAATGGTGAGGGATAGATCATGTCTCAGGAGGAGCGTAAGTGATCTATCCAGGTTCGATTGAATGAACCAATGAGTCGGTACCGCATGCATGGTGCTGAGTTGCATTTTGCATTATAATATGTTATATTGTAATTTGAACAGTAGGTTCGTCATATGGTGTTGTTAGGGGTGAATCTTGGTGTGTTGGTGTGTTGTACTACCTTATTTACATGTATTACATTACCATTATATTTTGATCATGTTTTCTCACCCCTTTGTTGTTGTTGTTGTGGTCTGTGCTTCTCCGGAAGTACAGATAATCCAGGTGCTTAGCTAGCTTGGATATTGGTGTGATTGTCGAGTCTAGGATGCTCTGATACGTAGCACGGGACTTGGGCGTTTTTATTTGTTTTATGTTGAACTTATATTTTATTTCCCTGTGAACGTATCAAACCTTTATTGGATGTTATTATTTAATATTCCGCTGTATTTGGAGAAAACCTTTTTATAAGGAAACGTGGTTTTTATGTGATATCCCACTTGGGAAATTGGAACTCTGATTTTGTTTATTTATAATGTTTATTAATTTAATTGATTTTAGGAAGTGGGGTGTTACAATTGGTATCAGAGCAGGTCGGTCCGTCCGGCCAGTGTTGTTGAGTCGAGTTGAGTCTGTCCTTATGGATGGAGTTGAATATCTTTTAAACCTGGTGTTGTTGTTTTGAGCAGTATGGCAGGAAGGAACGATGCTGCATTGGCTGCTGCTATGCAAGCAATGGCACATGCTGTTGCTAATCAGAATCAAACTGCAGATGCCCAATTCAGGAGTTTGGCGCAGTTTCGGAGCAACAAGCCGCCAACGTTCGAAGGGGGAATTCTGGACCCTGAAGTTGCTCAGAAGTGGCTGAAGGCAATTGAAAAGATCTTCAGGACTATGGAATGTAGCGATGAACAAAAGGTGAGGTTTGGTACTCACATGCTAGAGGGTGAAGCTGAAGCCTGGTGGGACAATAGTCGCCAAAGGTTGGAAGCTGCTGGAACTACCATTACTTGGGAGGTGGTTCGGAAAGGTTTTCTGGAGAAGTATTTCCCGGAAGATATCCGAAGCGCTAAGGAAATTGAATTCTTAGAGCTGAAACAGGGTAGCATGACTGTAGCAGAATATGCTTCCAAGTTTGAGGAGCTGGTGCAGTATTGTCCCCACTATAATGTGGAAGGGGCAATGACCTCTAAGTGCTTAAAGTTTGAGAATGGACTGCGTCCAGAGATTAAGTTAGGGATTGCTTGTCAGAAGATCAGGAGCTATCCTAAGCCGGTAGGCAGGAGCAAAATCTATGATAATGATAACCGAGCAAGGATTGCGCACTACAAAGCTGTTAATGACCGTAAGGGTAAGCAGAGGTTTAGTGGTACTCCTTATAGTGTTGCTGCTGATAAGGGAAAACATAAAGTTGTTGTTGATAAGAAGCCTAGAGATGGGAGAGCATCTGCTGAAGGGAAATGTTTTCGGTGCGGTGGTATGGGACACTGTGCTAATTATTGTCCTAATGAGGCCAAGAAATGTTTTAAGTGTGGGAAACCAAGTCATGTGATAGCTGATTGCAGAGCAACTATGCCGACCTGTTATAACTATGGTGAGAAGGGTCATATCAGTACACATTGTGAGAAGCCAAAGAAGCCTCAAACGTCTCCGGCTGGTGGAAAAGTGTTTGCCTTGGCAGGAACTCAAGCTGCCAGTGATGAGCGTGTGATCAGAGGTACTTGTATTATCAATAATATTCCTTTGATTGCTATTATTGATACGGGTGCAACGCACTCGTTTATTTCTGTAGATTGTGTGGAGAGGATAGGTTTGGTGCCGTCCACTCTGGAGATACAGATGACTATTGAGACACCCTCTATAGGTTCAGTGACTACTTCTTTGGTATGCCTGAAGTGTCCGCTGACTATTTTCGGTAGAGAATTTGGAGTGGATCTGATTTGTCTACCACTTGGTAAGTTGGATGTTATTCTGGGTATGAACTGGTTAGAGTTCAACCGAGTCTACATCGATTGTTTTCGGAAGGAATTGTTGTTCCTGACCCCTGAAGAGGAAGTTGTGGCAAGTTCTTTGTCTAATAACGAATTGAGGGCCTTGTTGGAAGATGAAACTAGAGTGTTTGCTTTATTTGCAACTTTATCGATGGATAACAAAGTGCCAATGGAGGAATTAGCAGTGGTGAATGAATTTCCAGAAGTGTTTCCTGACGACATTACAGAATTGCCTCCAACGCGAGAAGTAGAATTTGGTATTGATCTTGTTCCTGGTACGAGACCTATTTCTATGGCGCCGTACAGGATGTCTGCAGTGGAATTGGCTGAGTTGAAGTCTCAGATTGGAGAATTGTTGGATAGAAAGTTTATTAGACCAAGTGTATCGCCGTGGGGAGGTCCAGTGTTGTTGGTGAAGAAGAAGGATGGTAGTATGCGTCTGTGCATCGATTACCGTCAATTGAATAAAGTGACTATTAAGAATAAGTATCCTTTACCTAGGATTGATGATTTGATGGACCAGCTGGTGGGAGCTCGTGTATTTAGTAAGATCGACTTAAGATCGGGTTATCATCAGATGAGAGTAAAAGAAGGTGATATTCAGAAGACTGCCTTTAGGACTCGATATGGACATTACGAATATGCTGTAATGCCGTTTGGAGTGACTAATGCACCGGGAGTATTTATGGAGTATATGAACAGAATTTTCCATTCTTACTTGGATCAGTTCATTGTAGTGTTTATTGATGATATATTAATTTATTCTAAATCTGATGAAGAGCATGCAGGACATCTGAGAATTTCCTTACAAGTGTTGAAGGAAAATAAATTATTTGCTAAACTGTCAAAGTGTGACTTTTGGTTGAAGAAAGTAAGTTTCTTGGGGCATGTAATATCTGCAGATGGAATAACGGTGGATCCGTCAAAAGTAAGTGCAGTATTGCAGTGGGAACCGCCGAAGACAGCGACAGAGATTAGAAGCTTTTTGGGGTTAGCCGGTTATTACCGCAGGTTTATTGAAGGGTTCTCTAATTTGGCGTTGCCATTAACTCAGTTGACGAGAAAGAACCAAGTTTTTGTATGGGATGCTGCTTGTGAAGAAAGTTTTGAAGAGTTGAAAAAGAGATTGACTACGGCACCGGTGTTAGTGTTACCGACTCCGAGTGAACCGTTTGTGGTGTACTGTGATGCGTCTAAGATGGGATTAGGCGGGGTTCTGATGCAAAATGGTAAAGTAGTAGCATATGCATCGCGGCAATTGAGAGTGCATGAGCGAAATTATCCAACTCATGATCTTGAATTAGCTGCGGTTGTTTTTGTGTTGAAAATTTGGAGACACTATTTATATGGTTCAAGATTTGAAGTGTTTAGTGATCACAAGAGTCTGAGATACCTGTTTGATCAGAAAGAGCTGAATATGAGGCAGAGAAGATGGTTGGAATTTTTTGAAGGATTATGACTTCAGTTTGAGTTATCATCCAGGAAAGGCCAATGTAGTGGCAGATGCTTTGAGTAGGAAAGCAATTCATATGGCCGCTCTGATGGTGAAAGAAATTGAGTTAATTGAACAGTTTAGAGATTTGAGCATGGTTTGTGAGACTACTGCAGATAGTGTAATGTTGGGTATGTTGCAGGTAAATAATGACTTCTTGGATATGATTAGAGAAAATCAGAAGTTGGATGTGAAATTGGTAGATTTGATGCCTGGAGTAGGGAGTGACTCCGATAGTGACTTTAAATTGGATAGTACAGGTGTGTTGAGATTTAGAGGCAGGATTTGTGTACCAGATGATGAAGAATTGAAAAAGTCAATTTTGAGCGAAGGACATCGTAGTAGCCTGAGTATTCATCCGGGAGCTACGAAGATGTATCATGATTTGAAGAAATTATTTTGGTGGTCTGGTATGAAAAGAGACATAGCTCAATTTGTGTATGCCTGTTTGACATGTCAGAGGTCGAAGGTGGAACACCAGAGACCTTCTGGATTTATGCAACCATTAGAGATTCCGGTTTGGAAATGGGATTGCATTACTATGGATTTTGTGACAGGTTGCCGAATACGGCGAGAGGTTTTGATGCTATATGGGTGATTGTGGATTGATTGACGAAGTTTGCACACTTCGTGCCGATCAATATTAGTTTTCCGTTAACGAAGCTGGCGGATATTTACATTCGGGTAATTGTGAAGTTGCATGGTGTTCCGTCCAGTATTGTGTCGGATAGAGATCCACGGTTTACTTCGGAATTTTGGAAGAGCTTGCAGGAAGCTTTGGGAACTAAGTTGAAATTGAGTTCAGCTTATCATCCGCAAACTGATGGTCAGTCGGAGAGGACTATTCAGTCGCTTGAAGATTTGTTGAGAGCTTGTGTGTTAGAAAAGGGTGGTGCGTGGGATACTCATTTACCATTGATTGAGTTCACGTACAATAACAGTTACCATTCTAGTATCGAAATGGCACCGTTTGAAGTTTTGTATGGGAGGAGGTGTAGGAATCCTCTGTGTTGGTATGAAACTGGTGAGAATATGGTGCTTGGGCCAGAAATTGTACAGCAGACTACTGAGACAATTCAAATGATTCGTGAGAAAATGAAAGTGTCTCAGAGTATGCAGAAAAGCTATCATGATAATCGGAGGAAAGAGTTGGAATTCTGTGTAGGTGATCACGTATTCCTAAGAGTTAATCCGATGAATGGTGTGGGTCGTGCATTGAAGTCCAAGAAGTTGGATCCTAAGTTCATTGGACCTTATGAAATTTTGCAAAGAGTTGGTGCTGTGGCTTATAGGGTGGCGTTACCGCCTGAGTTGTCGAATCTACATGATGTGTTTCATGTGTCGCAATTGCGAAAGTATGTTTCTGATCCATCTCATGTGATTCAGAGAGATGATGTTCAGGTTCAGGAGAATCTTACTGTTGAGACGATGCCGTTGAGGATCGAGGACCGTAAGATGAAACAGCTCCGAGTGAAAGAGATACCTTTGGTGAAGGTAGCTTGGGGAGGTGCTGCAGGAGGCAGTGTGACCTGGGAGTTGGAAAGCAGGATGCGAGAATCGTATCCGGAGCTATTTCCATCACGTAATTTTCGAGGATGAAAATAATTAAAGTCGGGAAGAGTTTTAATCTTCGAGTTCCACTGGGAGGAAAGAAAACACTTGCTGAAAAGAGAGAACTCCGCTGGGGACGAAACGACTCTCTTGGGAAAAATCAACTGACTCCGCTGGGGGAGAGTAAATGACCCTACTGGGAAGGGAGTCTCTACTGGGAAGAGTATATTGTCTGGGTACGGCTCACGAGTTGGAAATATTAGTCTTTTGAGGCTAAACCACTCTGCTCTGGATGGGGATCCTTTCGGGGGACACCACACTGTCTGAATACAACCTTCGATCTTGGAATCGTCAATTCTGCTGAGGGTAAACGACCCTGCTAGAGAATGTCCTTCGGATAAGCTACGACTAGCTGGGGAATCTGGTCCTTCTTTAGTAAGGAACACTGTTATCTCAGAAGCGCGACCTGCATGGGGATTCACTTCCCGTAACAATCAAGCCTTTCCGTTACGAGCTTCTGGTTAGTACTGCAATCTTCTGATCGTCCACTTTGTATGGTCAAGAACCCTGCAACACCACAAACGAGACAAGACAAGTCTATGCAACTAAATCTATTCAGGTTAGCGTCAGTGACATCATTTTCAGTCAATTCAAAGTTTTAGCAATTATTGGCAAGGGCCAGCGATGTTATACACTTGCTAGTTTTATTAAACATCGGCGTTTGTCATGTACAAAATAGTAAAGAACAAGCATCAAATACTGCATAACATGTTTTATTGATTGGGCCCCTGAATGGGCAGAGTTTTGTACACGGGATGTAACTCCTGAAAAGAGGAAGCTACGCACAACAAATATACAAGTATGCACAAGAAGCATAAATACAATGACAAATCAAATTTGCACCCATGTCGGCAACGTGATGCAGACGAACATCATGAGCTGATCCTCCTATGACTCGCCTGACTCTAGCGCTTTCCCGGTATTCACACTTCCGAAGAGATTGTATCTGATAATCGACCCTTCAGGTATATTCTCCAGCACCAATGTGCACCACAGTATCAAATTCGGGCCGCAGTCATTTGCTTTTCAAATCCCTAACTTTTGCGTGAACCGCCCTTTGCGGGTTTTCAGTTCACCGGGATACCCTTTTTTGCCGAAGCCACCCAGTGTAGGTTTTCAACTTCGCGGGTGTACATTTTTTCAATTTTATCCCTAATTTTTGCCCGAACCTTTCATTCTGTTTTTGGTTCGCCAGGATGCCCCATTTTTGCCTGGACTCTCTTTTTTTTCTGTCCAGCGGGTCAATTTCAAGCAAAGTATTTTTTTAACTGCGTCCGAATTCACAGGCGACGTAAAGTCCTCACCATCCATGGTGGACAACAACAAAGCTCCTCCTGAAAATACTTTTCTGACAACGTATGGCCCTTCGTAGTTGGGGGTCCACTTGCCCCTGTGATCTGCCTGCGGCGGGAGAATCCTCTTTAGCACAAGGTCGCCCGTCTGAAAGCTCCGAGGATGTATCTTTTTATCATACGCTTTCTTCATTCGGCTCTGGTACAACCGACCATATGCTAGAGAAGCTAACCTCTTCTCATCCATTAAACTCAGCTGGTTCAACCTGTCTTTCACCCATTCTGCCTCGTCCAGTTGGACATCTCGTAATACCCTCAGGGAAGGAATCTCAATTTCCAGTGGTAACACTGCTTCCATTCCATATACCAACAAGAACGGGGTTGCCCCGGTTGATGTGCATACCGTCGTACGATAACCGTGCAAAGCAAAAGGTAGCATCTCGTGCCAGTCCTTATAGGTCACCACCATCTTCTGAACAATCTTCTTTATATTCTTATTGGCTGCTTCAACAGCGACATTCATCTTGGGTCGATAAGGAGAAGAGTTGTAATGCTCGATCTTAAAACTCTGACACAGCTCCTTCATCATTTTGTTATTTAAGTTCGAACCATTGTCGGTAATTATCCGCTCGGGGATTCCATATCTGCAAATGATATCTCGCTTGATAAACCTGGCTACCACCTGCTTGGTCACATTTCCATAGGATGCCGCTTCCACCCATTTGGTAAAATAATCGATTGCTACCAAAATGAACCGGTGTCCGTTAGATGCCGTCGGCTCGATCTTTCCAATCATGTCGATTCCCCACATTGAGAATGACCACAGTGACGACATCACGTTCAGAGGACTCGGAGGCACATGGATCTTATATGTAACACCCATTTTAATTATTTAGTCATTTTATTATTATTTTAAATATTATATGTTGGTGTACCCTTTGGTGGGGGTGTATTTGGTGATGTTTGGTGGGTGTCCCTAATGTGGGAGGATTATTGGTGGTGTTTTGGTGAATATAATAATATAGTGTATAATATTAATATTGGTGGGAATATTATTATTATTATTATTATATTTATTATAGTTACTATTGTTATTAATATTATTATTATTATTTTGGTGAGATAATATTATTATTATTATTATTATTATTATTATTATTATTTTATTAAGTTATTATTATTGGGATTAGAATAGTTAAAAGAAAAGAGGAATGTGAAGGGTGGGGAGTTTCACGATACATTGTGAGAAGTTAGAGAAAGTGGAAAAAGAACGATAGAAAGGAGAGAAGTGAGAAGAACGGAAAAGGGAGCGAAGAACGAAGGAACAGGGGAAAATCAGAATTGGCCAAACCTTGGAGGGTTCTTTCATCGATCAACCGATTAACAAGGTAAGGGGGGAGAAACTTGATTGGGAATGGTTTATACATGTATAGGGTAGTTGGGGATTCCTTAACCCCGTAGGAGATTGATCGATATATGATATTACGTATTGATATGTTGTGATTGTTGATTATTGCTGATAATTGGATGTTGATTGTTGATGAATTGTGGTTTTTGGTTAATTTGGCATATAGGTGATTTTACGGTTTTTAGGGAAATTCTGTAGGAATTTTGATGTATCAATAAAGTGTCTAGGTGATGATTTTGGGATTGGGATTAGGAATCATTTAGGCTGAATTACGTGTAATGTTGGTACTGATGTTAAGGTGTGAATTGGGATAGGAGATTGGAGTTATTTGGCCTAGATAGCAATCTACAGAACTGTGAGAAATTGGTGAAATCGCAGTATTCGCTGGGCTTCGCCTGGCGAGTGTTGGCGAAGCTTCGCCTGGCGAGTGGAGGCGAGTGTTTGCCTGGAAAGCTGAGGCGAATGGCAACGAGTAATTCAGAATTAAGTCCCAGACCTAAAGGGTAGGAACTTCGCCTGGCGAGTGTGGCCAGCGAAGGTTCGCCTGGCGAATGATTCCCTCGCCTGGCGAATGCACGATAGTGGAAAGGGGGCTTCGCCAGCAGGTTCGCCTGGCGAATGCTAGCGAAGGTTCGCTACGGGGCTTCGCCTGGCGAATGTCAGCGAACGTAGCAGAACCAGAATGTGAGTGTTGTGATATTTTGGCCTTGAGCTTTGGACTTGTGTGATTCCTTTGGCCTTGATGCCATGTATGAATGACGACCGTGGGAATTAACTTGTGTACTCGGTGATAGTACATGTTTCCCGTAATAATGACTGGTGGGAAATTAGTTGATGTATATGTGTGTAGTGATCAGTGGGATCGTGTATTCCCCGAGTGTTGAGATGTGTTTATATATGGTGTTAGAGTGTGAACTCGTTTAATATCTAATTTAATTAAAACGAATGATGGGTGTATCATGTATATGATTATGGTGCAGTGATCAGTAGGATCGTGTATTCCCCGAGTGTTGGGATGTGTTTATACTTGGTGTTAGAATGTGAGATTGCTCACTGTGTGAATTTATTTATATGGTGTTGGTGTATGTTATATCTGTACATATATGCATTGATGTATGATGATATGATCAGGAGGATCATGTGCACGTTGAGTGCCTAAATATATTAGTTATGCATTGGTGTGTGCATATCATGGTGTTTTGGTGGGATGAATCATGTCTCAGGAGGAGCGTAAGTGATTCATCCGTACTCCTTTGTGGAGAATGGTGGGGGATAGATCATGTCTCAGGAGGATCGTAAGTGATCTATCCAGGTTCGATTGAATGAACCAACGAGTCGGTACCGCATGCATGGTGTTGAGTTGCATTTTGCATTATAATATGTTATATTGTAATTTGAACAGTAGGTTCATCATATGGTGTTGTTAGGGGTGAATCTTGGTGTGTTGGTGTGTTGTACTACCTTATTTACATGTATTACATTACCATTATATTTTTATCATGTTTTCTCACCCCTTTGTTGTTGTTGTGGTCTGTGCTTCTCCGGAAGTACAGATAATCCAGGTGCTTAGCTAGGTTGGATATTGGTGTGATTGTCGAGTCTAGGATGCTCTGATACGTAGCATGGGACTTGGGCGTTTTTATTTGTTTTATGTTGAACTTATATTTTATTTCCCTGTGAACGTATCAAACCTTTATTGGATGTTATTATTTAATATTCCGCTGTATTTGGAGAAAACCTTTTTATAAGGAAACGTGGTTTTTATGTGATATCCCACTTGGGAAATTGGAACTCTGATTTTGTTTATTTATAATGTTTATTAATTTAATTGATTTTGGGAAGTGGGGTGTTACATTATCTGCATAGATCTGGCACTTATGACACCTCTTTGCAAACTTGAAACAATCGGTTTCCATAGTTAGCCAATAATAACCTGCCCGCAACAGCTTCCTCGTCATAGCATGCCCACCAGCATGCGTACCAAATGTACCCTCATGTATTTCCTCCATGAGCAACTTCGCCTCTTTCTCGTCTACACAACGTAGTAGCACCAAGTCGTGATTTCTCTTGTATAGGACACCGTCTGGATTCAGATAGAAATTACCCGCCAATCTCCTGAGAGTCTTCTGATCGTGACTGGATGCCCCAGCTGGATATTCTTTGTTTTTCAGAAAATTATGGATATCAAAATACCAGGGCTTATCATCAGATGCTTTGTCAATGGCAAATACGAAGGCGGGTCTGTCAAGTCGAGAGATAACAATTCTAGGAGCCTCATTCCAGAAGTTGACCTTATACATGGAAGACAATGTGGCCAGGGCGTCAGCCATCTGATTCTCTGCTCGCGGTACATGATGCAACTCAACCTTGTCAAAGAAGGGCAACAATCTCCTCGCGTGATTCATGTACGGTATCAAATTAGGCTGACGTGTCTCCCATTCTCCTTTTATTTGATTCACCACCAGAGCTGAGTCTCCGTATACATCCAGATTTTTGATTCGCAAATCAATGGCTTCTTCAAGCCCCATGATACAAGCTTCGTATTCGGCTTCATTATTGGTAACCGGAAAGGTCAATCGAGCGGTAAATGGGATGTGTGACCCACATGGAGTGGTGATGATTGCCCCTATTCCGCTACCATAGGAGTTTACAGCTCCGTCAAAGATCAACTTCCATTTGGAACCCAATTCTGGTCCTTCGTCCGGCAACGGTTCTTCACAATCTTTCATCTTTAGGTACATGATATCCTCGTCAGGAAAATCAAACCTCATCGATTGGTAATCCTCAATAGGCTGCTCTGCCAAGTACTCAGATAATACACTCCCCTTTATAGCCTTCTGTGAGACATACTGGATGTCGTATTCGGTCAAAACCATCTGCCAACGGGCAATTCTCCCCGATAATGCCTGCTTTTCAAATACGTATTTGATAGGATACATCTTCGAGATGAGCATGGTTGTATGGTTCAGCATGTATTGCCTCAAACGCTTGGCGGCCCAGGCTAGCGCGCAACAAGTTTTTTCGAGCATTGAGTATCGAGATTCACATTCAGTAAACTTCTTACTCAAGTAGTATATCGCATGCTCTTTTCTTCCTGTCTCGTCGTGTTGACCGAGAACACAACCCATACTTCCCTCAAGAACTGTCAAATACATAATTAAGGGTCTCCCTGCTTTTGGAGGTATCAAAATAGGAGGCTCCTGCAAATACTGTTTTATTTTATCGAACGCCTTTTGACAATTTTCATTCCATGTTACAACCTGGTCTTTTTTCAACATCTTGAATAACGGCTCACACGTAGCTGTTAGGTGAGATATGAACCGAGCGATGTAGTTCAGCCTCCCTAAAAACCCGCCCACCTCTTTCTCTGTTTTAGGCGTCGGCATCTCTTGTATTGCTTTTATTTTTGCAGGATCAACCTCTATTCCTTTTTCGCTCACGATAAACTCCAGCAGTTTACCCGATCTCACCCCGAAGGTGCACTTGTTAGGGTTCAGTCTCAGCCTGAACTTCCTAAGCCTCTTGAATAGCTTCAGCAGATTTACCAAATGTTCTTCCTCCGTCTGGGATTTGGCAATCATATCATCAACATAAACCTCGATCTCTTTATGCATCATGTCATGAAAAAGAGTCGTCATTGCACGCTGATACGTTGCCCCAACATTCTTTAATCCGAAGGGCATCACTTTGTAACAAAATGTTCCCCAAGGTGTAATGAAGGTAGTCTTCTCCATATCTTCTGGCGCCATTTTAATCTGGTTGTAGCCCGAGAAGCCATCCATGAAGGAGAATACGGAGAATTGAGCAGTGTTGTCAACCAACACATCGATGTGAGGAAGCGGGAAATCATCTTTCGGGCTCGCCTTGTTCAGATCACGGTAATCTACGCACATTCTCACTTTACCGTCTTTCTTTGGCACTGGTACAATATTAGCGACCCATGAGGGATATTTTGTAACAGCTAGGAAACCAGCATCCCACTGCTTTTGGACCTCCTCCTTAATTTTCACTGCCATATCAGGCTTAGTTTTGCGAAGCTTCTGCTTAACCGGCGGGCATTCTTCTTTTAGTGGCAGACGGTGCACAACTATATCTGTATCCAGCCTAGGCATGTCTTCATACGACCAAGCGAACACATCACTATACTCTCTAAGCATTTCAACCAATCTTCGTTTGACGTCGCTCTGCAGCGCGGCTCCTATACGGATGTTCCTTTCAACCCCTTCTGACCCCAGGTTAATAATTTCAATGACCTCCTCATGAGGCAGAATGATTCGTTCTTCTTGCTTTACCAACCAAGACAACTCTTCTGGAACGTCGCCATCTTCAACAATCTCTTCTTCGGCCTGAAATACCGGGTGCTCAAAGTCGAAATGAGTCATAGGCGGTTCAATGATGTTATCTGAAAATATTATCCTGCAAAAGGAATGGTTAAATGCTTCAAAATGTGTATAAAGCGAATAACCACATTGCCATTTTATTGTAAAACACAAAAACAGGAAAAACAGCGATCGCAATATTTGTACATGAAAAAACGCCTTTTATTTAATGATTAAACAATGCAATGTACATAACAGCACGACCCTAAGCAAAATCACGATGCCCCGGGTAAGACACTGGATTGTTCAACAATTAAGAAAACAAAGTATTACTGCTTGGTAGTCACAGGAACAGTCTCCTGAATAGACCAATTGCATAATCCTTGTCCTGGCACGCTCGGCTGAATCCAGGCGTCCATGTCGCAGTCGCTGTCTCCTTCTTCGGAATCTGAAACAGCGTTGATGGCCTCATGATACACTCCACTAGCCGTGATTGTTATCGGTCCTTTGAAACGGGGTGCCCCTGCGGCAGGCGTTGATGACGATGGTTGATATCCCAGCCCAAATCTGTCCATCTTCACGGGAATATCCAGAACCTTGCCCCAGCCTTTTGTCTCACCAGTCTTCACTAGAGCCTGAGCCTCCTTGTATGACGAGACGGCCACCTCTGACGCTTTACTCGCCCCTGGAACTTTGTCTTTGATGCGCAACCCTTCAAAGGCTTGACAGGGTGTTTCATGAATCTTGCTGTCGACTTCTACGTACTTGAATGATGACAGATGGCTGACCAATATATCTTCTTCTCCACAGACCGTGACCACACTGTCCCCTACCATGTATTTCAGCTTTTGGTGCAAGGTAGATGTGACTGCCCCAGCACCATGGATCCAGGGTCGTCCGAGAAGACAGCTATATGCCGGCTGGATGTCCATGATGTAAAATTCAGTTTCGAAAATCTCCGGCCCCGCCTGCAGAGGTAACATTATAGATCCAAAGACTGACCTTCGTGTACCATCAAATGCCCTGACCACCAAGTCGCTAGGCGTACAAATGATTCCTCTGATGTCCAATTTCATCATCGCTTTCTTTGGCAGTACGTTCAAGGAAGATCCGGTATCTACCAGTACGTGGGACATGACTGAGCCCCTACACTCAACTGAGACGTGTAATGCCATGTTATGCTCTCTCCCCCTCGGGGTCAAATCAAAATCCGTAAATCCCAAGCTATGGCCTGCGTTCACGTGCGCCATCACCCCCTCCAACTGATTCACAGAAACATCTTGGGGTACAAACGACGTATCCAGAATTTTCAATAATGCATTCCTATGAGCTTCGGAACACAATAATAGTGACAATATGGATATCTTCGATGGCGTCTGTTGAAGGTGCTCAACAATCTTATAGTCACTCTTACGAATAAGGCGCATAAACTCTTCTACATCCTTCAACGACGTTTCTTTTTCGTCCCTCTGCACAGGGACATCCTCATTCATTTTTCCTTTTCCTTTCGCCAATCGTTCAGCCTCTACCTCAGGCGATATAAAAATTCTCCCACTTCTCGTCATCCTTTCGGTCCCGACGACATTGTCTACAACCTCAACTGGCTGTTTACTAATATCAATTTTCACCCCATCACAGTATGCTTCCAACCCATAAGTCCAGGGTACTGCCTTAGTGCTCTCATAAGGGATTGGTTCTGCCTTGGTGATGGTGATCGGCGGTCGCCTGGCTGGCGCTGTTATCGTTATTGTTTTTCGGGGGATTGTCACGGTAGCTACATCACTTTGCTCAGCCGCTAATACCTCTGCAGGTTCCTCAACTGCCGTTCTGTCGAATTGCAACGTGCCTTCATCTATTAAGGTATGAATACCCTTCTTCAATTCAGCACAACCCCCAGCTTGGGTCCAACACTCTAGGCAAAACTCATCGCAGCCTGGATACACACCTCCTTTCAATAATCTGCTCTTTATCTCACACAACGGTGTCTTTAGGTCATCAACATTCATGATCAAGTTCAAGCCCTCCTCAGTTAAAATAGCATTTGCCCCATGGTTGGGCATGGGCTGTTGTACTATATTCGGACCTGCTTGTCCGAAATTGATGGCCTTGCTATCCAACAGATCTTGTACCACATGCTTGAACGCGTGGCAATTCTCTATGTCGTGGCCAGGAGCCCCAGTGTGGAATTCACAGTGCTTGTTTGCATCAAAACCGAACGGAGGAGTGCCCGTCATTGGCACCATAGTCCTCTTTTCTACCAAGTTCAAACCCAGTAACGTTTGTAGCAATTCTGCATACGTTGAAGGAGGCGTTTCAAACACCCTCCTTGGTTTGCCCCACTGAACTCTGCGTTGGGCAGGATGTAACCTTTGTTGTGGCTGTTGTTGCTGTGGTGGTATCTGCTGTAGTGGTATTGGTTGTTGATGAAATGGAATTGTGACACTTGCCACCTGTTGCGGGTGATTGTACTGATTCTGCCCTCTGCCCCGGCCTCGGCCTCGGCCCTCGAATACTGCACTTGCATCACCTTGACGGCGACCCCCGAATGCTCTTCTGTTACTGCCAGCTGAAGTAGATTCCTCAGCTTGGAATCTCCCCAGTTTAATATTGCTTTCAATTTTCTCACCCATCAAGATTAGGTCCGAGAAACTGCCCAAGGAAGTATGAAACAACTTATCATAAAACACACCAGTAAATGTTCCTATGAACATATCATTCATTTCTTTGTCATCCAAAGGAGGATGAACTCGTGCAGCCATGTCGCGCCATCTCTGCGCATATTCTTTGAAGCTCTCGTCTTTCTTCTGGGACAACCCCTGTAACTGGACCCGGTTGGGTGCCAAGTCACTATTGTACTTATAATGAGCCACAAACGCTTCAGCCAACTGCTTCCAAGTTTTTATCTGAGTAGACTCCAATCCCATGTACCATTCAAGGGAAGGACCAGACAAGCTGTCTTGAAAGAAATGCATCATCATCCTCTCATCGTTTGAATAAGCCGACATCCTTCTATAGTATGATTGCACATGCACCTTTGGACAGGTATCCCCCTTATATTTGTCGAATGTGGGAGCTTTAAATTTTAGCGGTACCCTCAAGCCAGGTACCAGACCCATTGTGGTCATATCTAAGCCGACAGCACTTTGATTCACAACACCTTTCATCTGCTCCTCGAGCATCTTGATTCTCTGAGAGTCATCTATAGGACCTTCAAAACCTCCACCAGAGAAAGCATCTTCTTGCTGATCTTCTAGCCAATTACTGTTCCCATTTCCGTATCCATCATACCCGTTGTTACGGCCAAATCTAGTCTGATTCACTACAGGGCCCCGCCCCCTGTTACCATACCCTGGAGCGACTCCGGCAGGTCCAAAAGACATCATTCCAGCACCATTCCCATTACCGAATCCGCCATAACCCTGATTGGTATTACCAAATCCATCCTGTCCGAAGCCCTGAGCATTGAAGCCGTACTTTCCAGCATGATCAAACCCCTGGTCGTTAAAGCCAAATCCGTTGTTACCGAAGCCATTACCTCCAATATTATCACCACCCAGATTGGCATCTCCGAACCCAACGTTATTGACGACAGTCTCGTTACCGATTCCTGCATTACCGTTCCCGGCGCCAGCGCCGTTGTTCGCATTCACAGCAGGTATGTTCACCACAGGTGGAGCCACCGGTGTAGGAGTACCATCCCCGTGAATGGTGTCAAGACGCACAGAATTATGGTCTTCGTTTTCATGCCCAGCATTTCTCATCAGCAAAGGCTGCACCAAGGCCTGCAAGTTCTCCTGGCCTTTCACCATGGTCTCCATTGTCTGCATGAATAGGGCCAGCTTCTCACGCATGTCCTGCATTTCATTCTGCATCTGATCCATAATTCTTCTGCAGTTGGTACGAGTAGAGTATCGGTGCGGGCGTTGACTTTCAATCCTGAAAAGACCTGTACGATGCAGGAAATGAGATACAGTTTAATAATCACCTGTAATGCAATATGAATGTGAATGCAAATGCAACATGTGTCTGTGCATTAGGGAATATCACTCCCCAATTCTAGTGCAAATGTGTCAGTGTGGTGACAGTGACAGCAATACGAAGTTCGGAGCCGAATCATAGAAAACACCTCATACATTGCATAGAAACCCATCAAGTCGGGAATACAATATCAATGAGCGTACAATAAGAATGCATGACCTCAACCAACAATCCTGGTGATGGTCAGCACAATGCAAATAAAGCATACACATTAATACATGAAATAGTCAAGTGCTCCCATGCGCCTGGTACTCCTCTAATAACCTCTTAGTCTCTGGATGACTTGGTCGGGTAAGCAAACCCTCAACAAGTAGATCTCTTCGCTTGAGAACACGTCGTAAATCACCAGCAGATTCCTCTCGTGCCCCTTCTCCGAAGCGATCCTCTAGCTTCCGTTTTTGAGACACGGCCTCTTTCTTGCACTCGATGGCCTTGTTCAATGAGTTATGAAGACTATATCTTGCCATCATCTCCTCTTCATACTTTTTGTTGCTAGCCTTCAACTGATCTTCGAGTTCAGCAATTTGCTGCTTCAATTTTTCTTCCCTCTTTTTGTTGTTGGTTAGCGTAGCATTCCACGTTTTGTTGCAAGAAGAGATTTCCCGGTGGGCGGCATCGAGGGCCTTCTTCTTGGACTCCAACATATCATGAGAGCTTCTGAATTCTTTCCCCAAGCGTTCACGCTTCTTTTTCTCTTCGGTCAGTTCGGCACCTAGCCTGTTTACTAAATCAGTCTGTTGTTGGAAAGAATGCACAACCTTGTTCTTCTCACTACGCATCTGAGCCAGTTCCTTTTCTAACTCTTCATTGATCTTTATCAAGTCCTCCTTTTCTTTCACGACCCACTCATAGACCTCAACAGCTACAGTAGTAGGTTCCTCCACTGGAATGGGAACAGGACGTGAGACTGCTGGAAAAGGCATATGTACCTGTCTTACCCTCTCCTGGATCCACACCTTCTATGGCATATAGGCTTGACAATCATTCTTGCCTAGCAATGGTTTCCCTCTTCTGCAGATATGATTCCAAGCGTGCTGAAGTTTGGCCAATAATTCCCCACTCAAGTTACCTGTGAAATACAGAGATTCCTGTATTTCTTCTTCCTTTGGCGGGCTTTTCAAAGCGTAACCGAATTGCCTAATCAATAGTGATGGATTGTAATTAATGCACCCCTTTCTCCCAATCAGAGGAACATTAGGATATCCGGTGCAGCTGTAGATAATCTCAGATCCCAATAAAGCTCTGTCAAACCAGCCAACATCTTCTGAAGAAAGTCCCATCAGACGCTTAGACCAATCCACCGTATCTGCAGACCCAGCAAAGATGCCCTTCTTGGGCAGATGACTCTCAAACCACTTATACAGCAAAGGCACACAACAAGAGATGTTCTTGCCTCTCCTATTCTCATTTTTGTAATGCAACGAATGGTAGAAATCCCCGATCAATGTGGGTACTGGGTTGCCAGCAGCAAACAAATGAAACGCATCAAAGTCCACAAAGTTCGGGAAGTTGGGAAACAACACTATCTCATAGATGCACAGAGCCAAAACAGCATTAAAGACTATCCAGCATCCACTCTTGGCGTATTCCTGGGCTTTACCAATCAGAAACTGGAGGGAGAAGCCTGGAACCCCGCGCCAAGAAGTCACCAATAGCTCGGAAGCGTCCATGTGTAAAGCCACTGCTAAGTCCTCTAACTTGGGCTCAGCGTCAAAGTGAATGAAAGGAACCTTATTCTGTACTGGCAGCTCAATAAACTCTGCGTATTCTTCCAAGGTAGGCCCCAGATGAAAGTCCTTAAAAGTGAAGCATCTCAATGCAGGGTCATAAAATTGCATCAAAGTATACAGCCCATTCAGCCCCACATCAGTTGGTTTGCAAACCAATCTCAACAGTCTTCCGTAACTCTTCCTGAAGCTTCTCCGGACATCCTCATCAGCAAGGGAAATCAAACCAAGCAGGGGAGTAACATCAGGGGTAGGTAACTTGTATGCAACTGTCCTTCTCAAACCAGCCATGACCAATAATCAGAAGTCCGGACACTAGAATTAGGGAATATGCAAATGCACCTACAGCACAGACACACGTTAATGAAATGCGATGATAATGGTTATGCAAACAATGCAATGCAAATAAAATGCAACAAAGGACCAAGTGCCCCGGCTGAGAAGCCCAAATCACACCAAGAACAAAGTCTCCAACAGACCCTCCAATATTCTTCAAACCATGGTCTTAGACAGACCCCATACATAAACTCCAATCAAGTCTCTGCTAGATCCAGTAATAACTCCAACTTGGTCTCTGACAGACCCCAATAACTGTCCATAGGTAGCCTGAATCTCAAATCAAGAAACAAACCGGTATCTGGAGGTCTAGTTACCTGCATAGCCCAAACCCCTCTCACAGGTAGGTGTCCTAGCAACTGACAATGGTACGACATCCTATGCGGTCGTTAGCGTCACAGACTTTCAGGGTTGATGATACGATTCCCAGAAGGAGTGGCATCATCAAATCCTGAAGAGGCCTCACTTAGCCAACTTCCAATTGATCGGTTTCTAGATTCGACAATCCAACTAACCAGCAACCCATGCCACCCAAAGGGTGGGACAGGAGGCCAACCAGAAGAACCTCGTCTGAGTGTGGATTTTGCGGGACACTAGGACATGCAAAGCATATGCGCGCCCACTACTTTCCACTCTAATTCTAGGTGCACTCAAGCCCAGGTCCGACTTATCTCTCAATAACAGAATCCCAACATACCCACAGCAATAATCACAGTAAAATAATGCTGAAAGTAAATGACTGGAAAGTAAATCCATACAAAATCCTCGACGGGAAAACAAGCGTTAGGATTGACTCGCTTAGGGGACGTTGGATCCCCAGCAGAGTCGCCAGCTGTCGCTACTGCGAAAATCGGCGTCGGCTAGACAGAAGAGTCGCCACCGTGCGTTATTTATCCCAACGGAGGGAAAGGAAACGCTCAGAGTAAACCTACCGCAAAGACGGGAAAGGAATGGTCATCGCAACCAAATCCTGGATTCGGGAGTCGGTTACGCAAGGGGAAGGTATTAGCACCCCTCACGTCCGTCGTACTCGACGGGATCCACGCTTGTTTTCTAGTACGGATTGTTATTCTATCTATTCTACAAGTCTGGGGTTAAAAGAAAATAAAATGACTCGGCAAAGTATCGCACTTTATGCCTACATATTCCCGTCTGGAACGAGAAATCAGAGTCAACGTAGTTCGCCTACCTACTGGAAAGGAGGGGAAGGTTGCTCGCTAGGATATCGCATCCTATGCCTACGTACTTTCATACAGCATGAAAGATCAGAGCAAACGTAGTTCGGGCCACGTACGATACAAGTCTGTCTTGATTGTTTTTATCCTTCTGAAAAAGGTTTTCTCCTGATTATGGGTCCAAGCGGACAAAAATGACGTTTTTTTGATTGGTTTACAGTCTTTTACGCAAGAACTGTTTTTTATTGATGTTTGAAATGTTTATTGTGTTTTTCTGATTGTTTTGAGAAAGAAGAGACAGAACTCTAAAACCTATGGTTGAAAAGGGAATCAAAATCTATCCTAATGTTGTCATGCATGGATGAGAACCTAATGTCTGTCATATTTTTCTCCTGCACAGAGAGAAACAGAGATCCTAAGGGGATAACAGAAAAACAACAGCATATATACAGTAAAGCAGTAAAATGCATGAATGCAGCAGTACAAGCGAGGCAAGGGAGTCTCACTCAACCTCGAACCTAGAAAACAACAGGCGAAGTGAAACAACTTCACTTCAACCTCAAGGGGAAAATTATCAAACAATACAGTCAAGAAACTCAAACAATACATCACCAGCTCTACACAGCACCAACAACTCTAAACAGCAAAACCTGACAGCATAAGCTCCTTCTTCTATCAGTCTTCAAGGCAATGAACTTCATGTTCAATCTTCAAGGTTTCTTCAAAGCAAGCTCTCCTAGATGAGTAATAGTTCACAAGATGATTTGGGATGTTAAACAGTCAGTTAACCACCAAAAGTGGCATACAGACTGTTAACAAAATACAGACTGTTTCTCTCAAAAGTTCTATCTCCTAGATACTGTCACTAAGCCTTCTAAAGGAAGGAGGTGAGTATCAAAGAGAGACTTTGAATCATAGAGAAGAATGGAGGCAACAGAGGCCATCCATGTTTATGAATCATGTTTCTACTCTAAGGCTCTGCCTATTCCCTAGGTCCTAGGTCTTCAAACAATCTTCAAGCAAGCCTAGCATCTTCATCAAGCTTTGATCTTCATCCTCCAATTATTTGTTTTGTCTTCAATATGCTTCATCATCATGCTCTTCAAACCAAGCCCACACCCCAAGCAAGCCCAATAAGCCCATACAAACAAAATAAACCCCAAAAGGGCACACCAAACAAGCAAACAATTGCAAAATATACTAAAAATATTAATATAGTAGGGAAAATTCTAATATTATTTCTAGGGGATCTACTAAACCTACCCTTAATACCCATATATGCCCCATAGCCTAACTTGTCCTAAAAAACCCCAAAAGAAATTGTTTTAATGCACCTAAGTTGAAGTTTTACCCTAATTTTATACAACCTAATAGCATCTAATCTAAACTATCCTAAAAATTGTCACAAAAATATGGCATTAATCCAGGGGGAACCTAAAACATACATCTAATTACCCTAAAATGATTTACCTAAAAATACTAAGGGAGCTACACTAACTAAAATCTACAAATTAAAGTATCAATATGAAAGCATTAAAAAGCTATTAAAAGTAAAAATATGCAAAAAATATTAAAATGCATGAAATGAGAAATATTTTCATTTTATATTTTTCTTAACAAAAAATGCAAAGTGGAGGAAAAATTCCCATTAAAAAATATGCTTTTTTCAATTTGATATGATTTTTTAAAGTGTTAGAAAATTTGGAGAAAATTAAAATCAAATATGGATGCATGGGGTGCAAGAAGTACTATATCCAGTTTAATTCCATTTGGGCCCAGCGTATGGGGGTGCGTATAGAAACACGCTTGGCCCAGCCTATAGTCAGAAAAATCATTTAAAATGAAAAGAAAAAAAATAAAAACTAGCGGTGCAGAAATGAAAGAAAAACAGTTATAACATGATATTGGGCCTGAATGGGGGTGGAAATATGAAAATTCACTAAAGCCCAGAAGTTCCACTTAAGTGGAACGCAGCATTTCGTTGCTTGCTGATTCCCTCTCATTCGCGTTTGAATATGGGCCATTAGATCAAATTATAAGTCAACAGGTCCTGCTTCATCCAACGCACACAACTTCGTCTCCTACCTCTCAACTAGGGTTTTGCAGAAAAACCACCATGAAACAGAATTCATGCACACATCTTCTCCTCATTCGTATAACTTCATTTCTCCACCAATTCCAACAAAATAAAACCCAAGCTCGATTAGAATTTTGCCCTGAATACGACTATGGTCTTAATTCTCATTGAAATGGTCTAAATCATCCAAACCGAATGGTGCAACTTATGAACCTCACAACATCATCAACTTTCGACCTCAAACAAACTCATCTTTCTTTACATCAGAATGAACCTCATGCTACACTCATCAAAACTAGCTAATCATCTTGCATTAACACTCAATGTATAACACGATCTTGATCATCAAAGAATTGACCTTCATTAATGGAACTCCACCAATTGCTTCCAAATTCATCAAGATTGGTCCCCTAATTGTCTCTGACAAGTCTATGCTAATAACTTACCCTAGCCATGCCTAGAATAGGGTGTAGAAATGGTTTTGCATACCTTGCTCTTGGATATGGTAGGTGCTGAAACTCTCCAAATCAAGCCTTGTAATTCTTCAAGTATGATCCCTTGATGATGAATCTTCCTCTGTTTGCAAAAGGAATGGCTGGAATTGCTTGCACTTCAAGATCCAATGTAATTTCCTTTCTTGCAATTTCAATGTGAAAACCTTCAAATCTTCATCAATGGAGTCTCAAACCAGTATGAACATACTCAGCAGTGTATATGGAGAAGATTTGTGAAGAAAAATGGAATGGTAATGAAGAAGAATATGAAGTTTGAATATGATTTGCAAATGAGGAAAATGGATTTCAATCTCTCTTCTCTACCACAATCAACACCAACCTTGCCTCAATGCAAGCTGCACTCATTATATAGAATGGATTGGAATAGTCTAGAACCCTCTAGAATCATCTAGGACCTTCCCATGAGAATTTGATCCTTTCATCCAATGGTATTTTGATTTTTCACTTCTCCTTATATGGTATCTCATGCAATATGCCTTGTAATCTTGGTAACTGAATTGAATTTCTCCTTACATGATATCTTGGATGAGATACAATGCACATCTCCCTTGTTTGGTAAGTTTTTCCTTGTTTTGGTTTGGTATCTTATTATGCCAGCAAGACTTTTCCAAAGCAACCCTATGATGCAAGCCTCAAATCAAAATTGTGGCTGAACCATTGTTCTTAGAATGTCATTTGGAGTCAAAATGACCTATCATATGACATGGTTTGGACTTGTAGCTTATGATTTATGATTTTCAACTTCACTTGAATTAACTTATGCCTCATTTTTAGGCCATTTTTATCACTTTTTGATATGAGCTTTTTCAACATCTCATGACCATGCTACTAGCCTTAAAACATCATTCTAAGAAACCTTGATGTTGAATATTTTTCCATTTGAAGCTTGGAAGTAGGAGATATGGCCTTATGCTTGAAATGACTTATAACCTCCAAATGACCAAAATGCCCTTGGCTTGTCAAGATCATAAGTAGAGCTCCACAAATCAGATTGAGGCATAACATACCTTTCTAGAAATCTAAGATCATAGGGAACAACTTTCATGTTGGCCAAAAACCTAATTGAAAACTCCCTATGGGGCAAAAGTTGCTTGGAAGTCAAGTAACTTTCACAGACAAAATTTCAGATGCCTCTGAGGACCTGTAACTTGCAAGAACCATAATTTGAGTTCTATAAATCTCCTTGATGCCTTCCACCACTCAAATTAAAGGTCTTGAGATACTCTACAAGTTTCATGTTGTCCAAGGATCCATTTGAGAGTTTCATTTTGAATTACTTTGCTTGGAAGTTTGACCTAAACCAGGGGATTTTACACAGAAACCCTAATTTAGAAACTTCTCTTCTTCTTGATTTCTTGTGATTTCTCCTTGGCTCAACACCACATCCATATCCACATATCAAGTGATGACCCCCACATCCTTCAAATAGGCCTTGATGCCCTTCAATCAAGCATTTGACTTAGGGTTGACCCAGGGTTGACCCAGATGAAACCCTAGTTGACTGTCTTCAACTGCAGCTCTTGTAACCATGCCAATGACTTGTCTTACTTTCAAAAGGACCCTCTAGGTCTTCCATGCCCTCAATTAATAACTCACAACTTCTCTGATGATCTTCACATACCCTCAAGATAGGAGAGAAACCCACTGCTTGGCCTTTAACCTTCTCAGAGCTTCAATTTCTTTCTTGGTGATTTGAATAAGCTTGAATCTTGATAAGAGCCTCTTGAATACATTCCTTGAGATGAAACAAATAGCACTTGATCCCTTGCCAGATGACTTGTTATGCTATGTTATGCAAATGATTAGACTATATACATGACTTTTTATGCAAATGACAATGCAATTGAAACATAAACCAAGTGAAGTAGGTTGAGCAAATTTTAGGGTGCAACAAAGAGAGCCCGCTAAGTAAAAAGAAAAAGAAAAGCTGGAAAGCTAATACTTAGGCAAAAATTAGGGCATCCCGCTGGACTTCAAAAGAAAAAAAATCGAAAAGAACTCAAAAGGAGTCAGTCCAGGAAAAAGTTAGGGAATCAAAAGAACGAAAATGAGGTATATAAAAAGAAAAATCCTCGAACAAGGACAAAGTCGTGTGGATACAGACACCGAAAACAAAAAGGAGTAACTGTCACTCCGAGAAAAAACCTCGTGAGTTCCCTAACTATGGTTCTTACCGTTCAACATACCTCTCGAAGAGGGGAGCGCTCGAGCCAAGTTAACTGAACTTTAGGATCGGAGATCATCACGTAGAAGGGGTGGGTACAAATCATAATTTGAGCCAAATATCCTTTGTTTCACGAACCGTGAACCCGGCCACGATACAACCCGTAAAAGACCTAATTGAGGTAGGGTTTATTCTGAAAGTGCATTACGATAAGGTTGAGTAACCTGACTCACTCTTGATTTGCTAATCATATCCTCGTTGTATTTTTTTCACTGATCAAATCAGCACTACGTTTGAACTATTGGTTCATTCGCCACTCACAATCATGACATGTAAATGAGTGACAGCACAACTTTTTTTCAAAAATCTGCATGAACACTGCATTAAAATTACCATTCATGAATAAACAATTTTACTTGCAGGTCAGTAGTTGACATAAAGGAAGTTCCTACAGGGAATAATCAAACAGGACTGAATAATTCAGCAGTCTGGATCAGAATGGTGAATGTTGAGAAACCCTGTGAATCTGGGGCATCGACTTCCAGTGAGTTCGGAATCATTTAGTCTGAGGACAAGTCCCGAAGCATCAGTTGATTATGGGACAGTTTGTTTGAGAAGCAGTTGATCAGAAGCGAATCTTCTCGAGACCCAATCAGGGGCAATCATCCAGAATGCTGTGATTTGAGGATAGATCCTTCCAGTGTGTGATCGGATCGGTTTAAGTCGCTTCCACGCTCATTCAATGGGCAAGTCACTTCATAGACAGTGAAACCAACCAGGTTGAGAGTCGGTTAATTAAGGATGAATCTTTTTATTGTACGTATACCGGGGCAAGTCATTCTGAGGTAGTCTCATAGCAAGCCAATTTCTGTTCAGAGTAGGTTTTCCCAAGAGTCGGATTAGGGCAAAGTCAGTGCAGACAGGGGAAGGCCATCCTAAGAGCGCAGAAGTTATTCTTTATTCGAGAGGCATTTGATTTGAAGTATTTCTCCAAAGTTCAGAATGTTGGGGCAGTTCATGTCAAACCATCAGGGTACAGATTCTCAGATCTCCTTTTAAGGATTATCCCACAGAGGTCCCACGAGCCGGGGCATATCAGAAGCGAAGGAATTGTTCTTCTCCGTGTTATCAGAGTTACTTAGAGCTACTTGAGCAGATTCAGCCAATCTTCAAGTTTGAGACGAATGTCGGGAAATCGTGTTACCGTCCATTGACCCTTCAACTAGAAGCCGTGAATTCAGACAGGATATTGTCCGGCATTAGGCGTGTATGACCCATCACGGATGTACAGAAGTTTCATCCTACTCGGCATGTTCGGTTATCCCCTAGTAAAGTCACCCATCTAAGAATCGGTTAACCTAGGTCAATTAGGTCGAGATTTGGCAAATATCTCGCGGTTATGGGCACTGCTCCACGAATCAGTCAATCAGGGGCAAAAGATTATTGCGAGACTGGGGCAGGCCACCCTAAGAGCATGGAAGCTGTTTTGTTGGAATGAGGTTTGAGATGCAGAAGCGGTTCATATCTGGCCGTCAGGATACAAAGACTGTAAGGTCTGTTTCAAAATGGTTGCAGATTCAGGGGCAAGCTATTTCAAGATAGTGTCATGACCAGGGTTCCTTTCGAGAAGAAGTATTCCAGAATTCAGACTGGGGCATGTTAGTATCCTTGCTGCAAAGTTCCAAGAAGGTGAATGGAATTCATGTTGCCCTAACCAGAGGCATTTGACGAAAAGACTTGATCATTATGTGATGCAAATCCCCACGCAGGTCGTACTTCATCCCCGAAGCTGAGATGACACTGTTCGTTACTGAAGAAGGATCACTTTCCCCAGCTAGTCGCAGCTTATCCCCCATAAGAGTATCCTCATGAAAGCAGTTCATAAGATATCTCCAGCAGGTCAAGATTAATGCTCCCCGCAGAGCGCATACTCCCTCGAGAGATCCAAATATGTGTATGTGCAATCCCCAGCCGAGGGGATTCTCAAGGTGTTTAACCAAGTCAGAGTTGGTTCAGGAGGATTGTTCACCATAGAAGTGTAGTGATAGTCCCGAGTTTGTAAAACTGTGGCCAGATGGTTTACCTCCCTCAGCGGGGTCGTTTATCCTCAGAAGAGTTTGATAATTTTAAGTTTGTAAGTTGTACTCAGATAGTGGTGTTTTCTCCAAAAGGATTCCTTATCCTCAGCGGAGTTGTTTAGTTTTCATCAGATTGATAATTCCAGAGTTGTAAACTGTGCCCAGACAGTTTATTATCCCTAGCAAGGATGCCATATCCCCAGTAGGGTTGTTTATTCTCTCCAGCAGAGTCACTCCCTTTTTCCAGCAGAGTTGGTTAATACTCCCCGAGAGAGTCGTTTCTTCCCCAGCGGAGTTTCCTCTCCCCAGCAGGTGTTTTTATTTCCTCCCCGTGGAAATTGAAGGTTTAAAGCTCTCTCCGGCAGAGTTGGTTGTATGTCCCAGCATACTTTGAGATACCCGTTCATTCCCCCAGCAGGGTGGTATTTGTCCTCAGCCTCCGTGTTGATGAAGCAAGCTTATCAGAGCTTTCCCCAGCAGCCTGAACCCGCATTTGCATTTGCATGCATCCATCTAGAAAACGCGTAGCATTTCCATGTCGTATGGAACATTACGCCATCGTCAAACATGCGGATTTTGAAACATAAGTCAGGTTGGTTAACCTTTTGCTTTCAGGTGTTTTTTCTCAACAGGAGTATAGAGCTCTAAAGCTCAGAGGTCTTTTCAGACAATCCAAATCTTGATGTGAGGCATATAATGATGTGATTCAATTTATCATCATCCCCACAGAGTTATTGATTGAGGTTTTCTCGTGTCCGATCAGCGGACTGTTTTATCAGTATGTTGCTGCAGTAGCATCTCAGGGTTCCATGTATCAAAATTGCAGAAGTGGTCGCTTGTTGTCAGAACGGGTGTCGGTCATTGGTTTTCAGAAGATCTCCAGCTATGTTGATAGAATTTCTTCGTGTTGACGAATTATTTCTCCGTGTTGACGGAATAGGGAGTCCTGATGAGGACAATTTAGGCCTATGATGATAGGATTTATTCTTGTTGACGAATTACTTCTCCATGATGATGGAATATGGAGTCCTGTTGAGGACGAAGTTTGATTTCTCCATGTTGACAGAATATGGAGTCCTGATGAGGACAATTTAGGCCTATGATGATAGGATTTATTCGTGTTGACGAATTACTTCTCCATGATGATGGAATATGGAGTCCTGTTGAGGACGAAGTTGGATTTCTCCGTGTTGACGGAGTATGGAGTCCTGATGAGGACAATTTAGGCCTATGATGATAGGATTTATTCGTGTCGACGAATTACTTCTCCATGATGATGGAATATGGAGTCCTGTTGAGGACGAAGTTGGATTTCTCCGTGTTGACGGAGTATGGAGTCCTGATGAGGACAATTTAGGCCTATGATGATAGGATTTATTCGTGTTGACGAATTACTTCCCCACGATGATGGGATATGGAGTCCTGTTGAGGACGAAGTTTTATTTCTCCGTGCTGACGGAATATAGGGAGTCCTGATGAGGACAAGTTACGCCTACGTTGATAGGATTTTTCTGCGTTGACAGAATGTGGAGTCCTGATGAGGACAAGTTACGCCTACGTTGATAGGATTTTTCTGCATTGACAGAATGTGGAGTCCTGATGAGGATAAGTTATGCCTATTTTGATAGGATTTGTTCGTGTTGGCGAATTACTCTCCCCATGTTGACGAAGTATGGGGTCCTGATGAGGACGAGTTCTCTCCGTGTTGACGGAATATGGAGTCCTGATGAGGACAATCTACGCCTATGTTGATAGGATTTATTCGTGTTGACGAATTACTTCCTCCGTGTTGACGGAATATGGATTCCTGATGAGGACAAGTTTGATTTCTCTGTGATTACGGAATATGGGGTCCTGTTGAGGACGAAGTTTTATTTCTCTATGTTGGCGGAATATGGATTCCTGTTGAGGACGAAGTTATCTTTCTCTGTGACGACGAAATATGGCCGAGTTGCTTTCTCCGTGTTGGCGGAATGTGGAGTCCTGATGAGGACAAGTTTTATTCCTATGATGATAGGATTTCTTCGTGATGATGAATTTATGTCTTTTCGTGTTGACAAAATTTGAGGACCATTGTGGATAAGGTTTTTCCTGTGACGACGGAATCTCTATTCGTTTTGACGAATTTGTTCTCTTCTTGTGTTGACAAGATTAGTCCAGTTGTGGACGGGGTGTTCGGTACCTGTGGCGTTACACAGGTGGTTGATGTTGGAATCAGAGTTATTATCAGACGTTGAATCAGTTGTTGTCGTAACAGCCAAGTTTAGGTGGTGGATGTCGTTCCCCAAGCAGTTGTGCAGTTTATTTCTGCGGTTGGCAAATTTCCGGGTTTCTTGGTATTCAACCGTCTCGTACCTCGATTGTCTGAAGGCCGTTCGCTCTTCACCCAGTCGGGTCCAAGCCGTTTGAATAGGGGCAGCCGTTGCACCCTAAAATTTGCCCAACCTATTTCACCTGGTTTATGTTTTAATTGCATTATCATTTGCATAGTTACGTCATGTACATAGTCCAATCATTTGCATATCATAACATAGCAAGTCATCTAACAAGGGATCAAGTGTCATTTTTATCTAAAGAAGCACATCAAGGGGCCTTATTCAAGCGTAAGAACATCCAAGTCATCAAGGAATGGGTTGAAGCTTTGAGGAGATTTGAGTGTCAACAAGTGGATTTCTCTCCTAACTTGAGGTGTATTGGAGGTCATCAATGGGGTATGAAGCATGAATTGAGGGTATGGAGTTTTTAAAAAGCTCATTGGATGCCTAGAAGGCCATATGGAAGCTAAGTCAAGTCATTGATTCAAGAACAAGAGCCACAGTGGAAGTGCAAGCAAGTAGGGTTTCATCTGGGTAACCCTAGGTCAAGGAGAGCAAAGAAAGGGCATCAAGACCTAGATCTATGTCATGGAAGTAATGGATTGATATGTTGAAGCATGTGTGTGGATGAGTCAAGATCAAGTTCAAGAGAATCAAGAGTGGTTGGAAGTGTTTGAGACAGGGTTCCTAGGGTAAGATCCCCTGTATAGCACTGGACTTCCAAGCCACTTAAGTCAAAATACAAGTTTCAAATGGATCTTTAGCAAAATTGAAACTTGTAGAGCTTCTCAATAGCTTTGATTTGAGTACTAGAAGTCTTCAAGAAGATTTATAGAACTCAAGTTATGGTTCTTGCAAGTTACAGGTCACCAGAGGACACTGAAATTTATCTGTGAAAGTCACTTGACTTCCAAGCAACGTTTGCCCTTCAAGGAGTTTTTAAATGGATTCTTGGCCAACATGAGATTTGTAGATCTTGATATTAGTTTTCCATAGAGTTATAGAAGTCCTCATTTGGATTTGTGGAGCTCAGGTTATGAATTTTGCAAGACAGGGGTATTTTTGGGAAAGTGGAATTATAGGCCATTTTGGATCGTAGTTCAAAATCTAGAAACTTTCAAGGCTATTTTGGTTAGAAACTTTCAAGGCAAGCAAATGAAGCAAATGAACAATCTAGAAACTTCCAAGGTAAGATACATGAATAATCTAGAAACTTCCAAGAGGAAATGGATTTTATTATTTTGGGCTTGGGCTTCATTTCTAGAATCTTCCAAACATCTCTATAAATGTTTAGAAACTCATTTGAAGCAAGGTTGGTGATTTATTGGAGTTGGATTGGAAGAAAGCATATCAATTTTCAAGAGAGCAAATCAAGATTCGATTCTTCATTCAAGGCGTTTTCGGTTCGATTCGAAGATTGTAGTAGCTTCCTCGCATATTGTTGAACGAATTTGAAGCTTTCGGAAGGACGAAAAGAGCCGAAGATACTCTGTTTTGAAGCTCCGATCAAGGTATTTAAATCTTCGCTTTACCATGGATTTAGGATGAGATAATTAGAAATTCTTATGCGGTTAGGATCGTGAACACCTGTGGATGATTTTAGGATTGTTAATTCGAAGGTTTTCTTCATTCCCTTTTTCTTTTTATTTTTCTGTTTTGGGGCCTGTTTGCTTTTATTGCGTCAAAAATAGTAAAAATGATCAAAAAATTATGAAATTTGTTTCTGTAGATCTTGATTGTCTTAAGAAATTTTAGGCGCTGAGTTTGCATTTTTCGGATTTTTTTTTATTTAGTTATGATTTTTCTTTCGTGCTAATATCCATTGGTGTACATAACTGTTCATCTGTTTTGTTTAATTCTGTTCTCTTTGATGCTTCATGATTTTGAGCTAATTTTTGGATATGTTTTAGAGGACATACATAGGTTTCCCCAGAAAGTTTATTGGAATTTTTTAGACGACTCTAAGTTTAGTTTTGAATCCGCTTTTTAGAGTCATCCCCATCTGAATGTTCCCTGGACACTTTATAGGTTTTCCTTTAGAAAGTGACCTTAACTTTAGAATTTGGTTTTAATTTCTTTATCATAGGTTGCTAACATCTTCAGGAGATTGTAGAATTTTTCTTAGATTTTTGTGGATTGTTTTCCCATTTCTTTTGCATTTTACATTCTGATGAGTATTTTGCATGATTTAATTGATGTTTGCTTTGCATATTTGATACCGCTGTTTTGTAGAATTTTTTTCTCTCAATTGGTGATGATTCTTGCTTAGATATTTTGGTAGATTGTATCTAACACTCGCATGTTCCCTTAGGAATTTTTGTAGATTTTTTAGATGTAATTTGGTTCTGTTTTAGGGTTGTTGATTAGGACCTTCCCAATTGATGGTTAACCTTGACCCCTTGCATGTTAGGAATTGTTTAGACCCCTTAGAAGTTGATATAGGGTGTGATCTTCGATCTTGATAATATAGATATTAATATAATTTAGGGTTTCCCTTAGGATAATGTGATAAAACTTTAGAATAAAAATGGTAGTAAAAAATTGTTGAAATAGATATGGTGTAATAAAAAACTTAGAATATTTTAGGGTAAGCTTAGTATATTTTTAGGATTTAACACTAGTTTGTACATAAAATTGTAGGATAGAATTTAATCCAAAAACACTTAGTTGTAGTGTATAATGTAGTTGGGGCATGTAGCATTTGGTTTAGGTTATAGGGGAATATATGGGCTATAGGGTAGATAAATAGGTCCCCTTAGAATAAATCTTAGAATTTTAAATACTATTTTACTATTTTTAGTATATTTTGCAAATTGTGTGATTGTTCGGTGTTCCCACTTGGGGTTTGTGTTTGCCTGTTTGGGTTTCTGGGCTTTTATTTTTTGGGGTGTGGGCTTGGTTTGGGCTTGTGGAAGCATGAAGAATCAATAGAGAAGATTGAAGATGTTAATCAAGGTTGAAGCATGAAGATTGCTTGGATTGGAGATGTTTTGAAGACATAGGATAATAGGAGTAAGCAGAGCCTTAGAATAGACTGAATTTTTTGTACAAACATGGATAGTTTCGTGTGCTTCCATTCCTCTCTATGACATAAAGTCCCTCTATGGTATTCACCTCCCTCCTTTGGAGGGATAAGTGGCCCTACCTGGGAGGTAGAACTTTGAGGGAAACAGTCTGTTGCAATGTCAACTGTTTATAGACTTCCTTTGGTTGTCAATGAACTGTTTGGCATTCAAAGATAGAGATGAAGATCAAAGATTGACAAAGATGAAGATTGTTCATGTCAAAGCTGTGCAACTGTTAAAACTAGGGTTTACTGCTGTCTGATGCTGTCAATTGGTTAAGATTCTGTGCTTGCTTGAGCTTGGTTATTTCTTGAAGATGGAAGCTTATTGTAGCTTGGGTCTCATTGGAGCCTGACTTTGGGGTTCATTGGGAGATTGTTGTTTATCAACTGTCAGAGTTGGGTGAGCTGTCAGAGCTGGGTTTTTGGGGTTTATTTTCTTTGCTGTACTGTTTGTTAATTCTTCCCCTTGAGGTTGAGGTGAAGCTGTTTCACCTTGCTCATTGTTTTCTAGGTTCGAGGTCGAGTGGGACTCCCTTGCCTCGCTTGTATTGCTGCATTCATGCATTTTACCGCTTTACTAGATATATATGTTGTTGTCTTTCCGTTTATCCCTTAGGATCTCTGTTTCTCTCTGCGCAAGAGAGAAATATGACAGACATTAGGCTCTCATCCATGCATGCCAACAGTAGGGTAGATTTTGATTCCCTTTTCAACCATAGGTTTTAGAGTTGCTGTTTCTCTTCTACCTCAAAACAATCAGATACAATAAAGGGATAAACATCAATAAAAAACAGTTCTTCCGTAAAAGACTGTAAACCAATCAGAGAGTCATTTTTGTCCGCTTGGACGCGTAATCAGGAGAAAACCTTTTTCAGAAGGATAAAAACAATCAAGACAGACTTGTGTCGTACGTGGCCCGAACTACGTTTGCTCTGATCTTTCATGCTGTATGAAAGTACGTAGGCATAGGATGCGATATCCTAGCGAGCAACCTTCCCCTCCTTTCCCGTAGGTAGGCGAACTACGTTGACTCTGATTTCTCGTTCCTGACGGGAATACGTAGGCATAAAGTGCGATACTTTGCCGAGTCATTTTATTTTCTTTTAACCCCAGACCTGTAGAATAGATAGAATAACAACCCGTATTAGAAAACAAGCGTGGATCCCGTCGAGTACGACGGACGTGAGGGGTGCTAATACCTTCCCCTTGCGTAACCGACTCCCGAATCCAGGATTTGGTTGCGATGACCATTCCTTTCCCGTCTTTGCGTTAGGTTTACTTCGAGCGTTTCCTTTCCCTCCTTTGGGATAAATGACGCACGGTGGCGACTCTTCTGTTCAGCCGGCGCCGATTTTCGCAGTAGCGACAATCTTTATGCTAGTTCTTTTGATGGTTTCTTCCCACAGACTATGTAATCTGGGGCAGAAAAGTTTAAAGACTGTTTGTCGCAAGAGCCGTTTCTCACTGAAGAGGATTGTTATACTATCAATGGGGCAGAAAGATTTTGGTCTCGTGATACCCTTTGCCAGCTCTCCGATTAAGTTGTTACTTCGGTTGATCTTAGAACTTCCTTTGGTGTTTTTTTTCCTTCAACAAAGAATTCAAATTCATGATGGCAATCCAAGTGAAGTCATGATGTTTATGCCTGAGAAGATTACTCTCTCCCAAAGAAGGTGGTAACCTTGAAGTGGAATTGTTGTTCTTCATGATCATCCCTTTGATGTCCAATTTTAAAGTTGGTTGGGTCTCCATGTCGAGATGTTTATTTCATCTCCTGTTTTGTTTGGTCTGTTTCGTCAGCATAAACATAAGCATGGCATAAGCATATGCATAATATCTGTGCATTTTTGCTATCTCTGGTTGTTACCTGTTCCTCTTTCACTTTGGTTCCCTCCTCAGTGATTGGGTGTATTGTCTCTCTCTAATAGAGTTGTCAGCCCTTAAGCCTAAAACGTCCATCCTTTCTCAATTCCCCACAGAGTTTAATCCTCGTGGATGATGGTTGCTTCAGTTATCTTTTTCCATGATTGGATAAGGTGAGTCACCATTTGAGTTTATTTCTCAATGATTGGAGTCTTGTTTGACAGTTTCTTTCTAGCTATATTCTAGATTGAACTTTGGTCCCTGTCAGTCGCCGAACCTATCTGGACGTGTATTTATTTTGCACTATCTATCAAAAAGAACATCATACAGGTGAGTGGCAGTCTCTTCGGAGAAGCTTAACCTTCATCAACGATAAATGGCAGTCTCTTCGGAGAAGTTCAATCGTCTTCAGCGATAAATGGCGGTCTCTTTGGAGAAGTTTAATCATCTTCAGCGGTGAGTGGAAATCTCTTGGGAGAAGGATAACCTTCATCAACAATAAATGGCAGTCTCTTTGGAGAAGTTTAATCGTCTTCAACGGTGAGTGGCAATCTCTTGGGAGAAGCTTAACCTTCATCAACGATAAATGGCAGTCTCTTCGGAGAAGTTTAATCGTCTTCAGCGGTGAGTGGCAATCTCTTGGGAGAAGCTTAACCTTCATCAACGATAAATGGCAGTCTCTTCGAAGAAGTTTAATCGTCTTCAGCGGTGAGTGGAAATCTCTTAGGAGAAGCTTAATCTTCATCAACGATAAATGGCAGTCTCTTCAGAGAAGTTTAATCGTCTTCAACAAATAAGTGGCAGTCTCTGTAGAGAAGCTTATCAATAAGTGGCAATCTCTTTAGAGAATCTTACCATTATTCAACAATAAATGGCAGTCTCATTTGAGAAGTTTATCTTAAGGACGTCGACGCACGGTTGTAACCAAAAATGTTTAAAAAATTCAGTGGATACTGATATAAGTAATTTGGTGGTGACCAATCATATTTCAAGTAAGGCCCGTTGGTAATTGACATTATGAAAATCCATGGATAACAAATACTGACAATTTGGTTGTGTATCAGTCCAAACTAAGTCGATGGTTTCCATCCCAAGCTTAGGTTTCGTACCTTTGAAGATGTATTGTTTCATTCCAAGCTCAGGTTTTGTACCTTTGGAAGATGTTTGTTTCTATCCCGAGCACAGGTTGTGTATCTTTGGAGATAGATGTTTGCGGCCATCCCAAGCTCAGGTTTCGTACCTTTGGAGATGTATTGTTTGATTCCAAGCACAGGTTGTGTACCTTTGGAGATGTATCGTTTCTATCCAAGCACAGGTTTCGTACCTTTGGAGATGTATTGTTTCATCCCAAGCACAGGTTGTGTACCTTTGGAGATAGATGTTTGTTGCCATCCCAAGCTCAGGTTGTGTACCTTTGGAGATGTATTGTTTGATTCCAAGCACAGGTTGTGTACCTTTGGAGATAGATGTTTGCGCCATCCCGAGCATAGGTTGTGTACCTTTGGAGATGTATACTTTGAATCTCGAGTTCAGAAATTCTAGAGACTAGAATGTCTGCATTTGTGTACTATATCCTAAGGTTTTAAGGGTATTAGTTTTTGATCCTAAGGTTTTGAGGGTCTTCGTCCAATCCTAATGTGTTGAGGGTGGTGTCTCTTCTATATCCTAATGTATTGAGGATGTTCAGCTTTTGTTCCTAATGTTTTGAGAGCCTGGGTACAATCCTAACGTGTTGAGGGTTGTGTCTCTGCTGTATCCTAACGCTTTGAGAATATTAGCTTTTGTTCCTAAAGTATTGAGGGATATACTTATGCTTCCTGTTTGTAGACCTGGTTGTTACCAAATCTTTTGAAAATCCAGTATTTATTGGTATTACCCAAATCCAATGGTTATTGGTCTCCTTGGACTCGGTCGTTACCAATCTTCCCAGTTAAATCTAGTGGTTACTAGTATCATCCAGAATCAATTGTTATTGCTACACCCCGATTTGGTCATCACCAGTCCCCTCTAAGTCCAGTAGTTACTGGCGTTGCTTGAAAATTAATCATTATTAGTCGGTTGTTACCAATTCCCCCAGCCGGAGTCCTGTTGTTTTAACAACATTGTTTGGAATTTCCAATTGTAATTGGAGCTTTTATTTGGTCGTCACCATATCCCCAGGAAATCTAGTGGTATTTAGCACTTTTGGAAACCTTTGATTTGGTCATCACCGCCATCCCCAGTAAGTCTGGCGGAAACTAACACTAGTTGAAACTATTTGTTGCTCTGGTCGTCACCGGTTTCCCCTATTTGAGCTTTTGCTTTCCCAGTCAAGTCTCGGAGAACTAGTGGATACTAGCTTCCCCGGCACGTCCGGTCTTGTTTCTAACCTTTTCCTGAAGATCCCGTTTGAACTCTTCGTTCTAGGAAATTTCTCATCTGGTTATCCCCAGTGAGGTTCGTGTCTCTGTTCCGTCTTTTCCCCGGTGAAGTTGTGCTTCCCTAGTGGATTCATTCCCCAGCAAAGTTATCCCCAGAGGGTTCCTTCCCCGGTGTGGTTTGTGTTTCTTTTCTTTCGTTTCCCTGATGAAGAATTGTCTTCTTCCCCGATGGGCTTCCTCATCTGGTTATCCCCAGTGAGGTTTGTGTCTTCTTTCCCCAGAAAATATGTGTCTTCTATAGTGGAATTTATGTCCCCTGTGTAAAAGATTCCCTTGAGCAGCATCTTTAGTCATGTTTGAACTATCTTGCTTACTTCGCTTTGAATCTTTCCCTAGTGTATTAGGTCCCCGTGAGTGGTTACTCGTCGTATCGCCGTTCTTTTATATTTGCTCGTGTGTCTGCATCTGTCTTGCATTCAAGCATCATAAAGCATTATTTAGAGTCATGGCATATTCGCATTTGTCCTTTTGCATACCGTCGGATCTAAGGGACAAAAATTTCTGGTTTGCTATATTTAAATACCTTTCACTACGATTCTATGAGGATTGTCATCTCTCATTACCATCTAGTGAAGATATTTAAATAGGGGCATCTGTTGCACCCCAAATTTTGACCCCTTATATCCTCATCATCATTTTAGGATCATATTCATTTGATTAACTAACCTTAACCCATTTTAGAGTTTATCTTGGTCAAGATGCAGATGAATCAGGGTTCTGTACCGTCAAAATCGAGGCTTCGATGGTTGATCAATCAATGTTTTGGACTGATTCAACTTTAAACAAGATCAAGAATACTACATTGGGTCAAGTATTAATCCAGTTTGAGGTTGTCACCCAGGAATTGAGAACAGTGCAGTTCAAGATACACGATTAGGGTTTTCGATGAAGAAAAGTCAACCGTAGTTTGACTTTTGATTTAAAAGGTGTTTCAACGGTGGGATCAAGGTCCATTAAGTTCCTATGGCTTAGTAAAGTCTATCCAAAGAGTTTCAAGTCCTCAGAATACCTGGAACCTCAACAGCCGACTCGGTAGTCACCGATTGATCGTACGGTTGACCGAAAAGTCAACTCTTCAACCATAGGGAATTTGACTTCAAGATGTGAATAAAAATGTTCCTTATGTCATATTACACCTTCTTATAAAATTTCATGACCATTGGATCAGGGGTTAAGAAGTAATTGCAAAAATCGGGAATTAGGGTTTTGAAAGGGGCAAGACCATAACTCCTCAACCACACATCCAAATTAAGTGGTTTAAAGCTCATTGGAAAGCTCTTGACAAGTCCTACAAAAGTCTCAAATTTCTCCATGATAAAAAAATGCATAAATTTGGAGTTATGACAAAATTCATTTTAAGAAGGGAAATAACTTAGAAAAATTCTAAGTTATTTGGCCTTTTAAGTAGATTTTTTCAGCAACTTGGAAGGGTTTTTCAACCTAGTTCCATCTAGAACTTGGAAATCTCAAAAACATGAAAGTTGTAGAGCTACTTGAGGGCTTTCTAAATTGTGGTAGAACTCCTCAATAGCATGTGTGAGCAGAAAGTTATGGATCATGAAAGTTAGGCCTGCCACATTTGAGATCACCAATCCAACACTTTCCAAAATTCAGAATTCATCAACTTGGGCTACCCTCAGCCATTGGATCTTGTTCTTTTCTGATATTATGAAGCTTGGATGATGCAAAAACCAGAAGAAATGAAGAATTGGTAGGCTTGTGCAACTTGGAGCAAGTGGACATTAAAATAATCATTTAAAGCCATGAAAGAGAAACTTTTCAAAGAGAGTGGGCAGCTGCTGTCCCCTAGCCTCCTAGCCTCACTTCAGTCATCTCATCTCTCCCATCTCACTTGATTTTTGCTCAACATTTGCCCATGGAACTGATGTGTAGAGCTGCCACAAAGATCTTGGCAAGATTCATTTCAAAACTTTATAATCTCCCTCCAAAATGTGGAAAAGCCAAGGCTGCCTTTCACCCTTGCTCTCCCTATAAATAGAGACCTCTCTCTATGCTACAAACCACAACATAACTATTGATAATACACAAGAAACTAATAGCTATCTCTTCCTCATCAATGCTTGAAATTGCTTGAGTTCACAAAATCACCAAAAACACCACTTTTCACTTTTCATGCTAGTTCTTTCTCCAAACATCAAAACACTTTAAAGACCATCTATGCACCCTTAAAGTGGACATTTGAACCTGTTCCAACCATTATTTTCATCAAAAAACTCACCAATCTAAAATTCAACCTTCATACCTTTGTATGTTGACTTTTATGCACTTTGGAAGCCAAGTCTTTACTTGAGGCGTTTCCTACCATTTCAACACTCCCAACACCTCATATATATCATATTTCAACTGTCCAAAGTCTTAAAAACCAGCTGGGAAGTTCATAACTCAAACTTTCTTGAAAGATAGTTTATTGCTTCAAGAGGAAGAAAGCTCCAAATCTTTGCCAAAGAAGAAGATCTCTGGGTTTCTTTGCTTTTTAGCTTGTTCAAGAAAGTCTACAAGAGGTATGTAATGCTCAACCTCCTCATTATACATACATTGTCATGTTTTGTAATTTTAAAGTTCTGTTTTGAGAACCATTGTCGTGCTAATTTCTCGCTGTGCTGTCAAAATGATTGAGTGTTGTAAATCCATAGTTGTTTGTTAACTGAAATTCATGTTTGGTAGCTTGAAGTTTGTTAACTGTTATGCAAGACTTTAACTTAATTGTTGTCATGACAAGTCTATAGCATACTCCTGTTTATTTGCAAACAGTTTGTTAGGGTTTAAAAGTGTTTGTTTGATTTTGACCCCTTACTAAGAAATACAAATATGATGAATTTGTGATACTTTGTGAATAGGCATTATTATGCTAAAAATCATATTGAGTTTGTAAACTCATCATTGCCTTAGGTTGGTGAACTTGTTTTTGTGAAGTATTTTGGGCTGAGATATAAGCATTATCATTTGTGCCTAGACCTGCTAGTATGCAATATTTTCTGGTCAGATTATGTAATTGTTGTTTAGAACATTCTGGTGTGTGTAGCTGTCATCAGGGAGTTTTTCCTGAGGTTGCTGTTAAGGCCTGGACTTAATGTTCTGATTTTTGGCAATACTGTGGGTTTGTTGGTGAACTCTCCACTTAGTACATTTGGATTTAGCCTAACATCTGGTGAGATGTATAACTCTGTCCTAGATTGAGATGTATCTTGTGAGTTTCTCAGGACTTTTGTGTGCCTTAGGGTTGTTAACCTTTTGACTTGAAGGAACCTCTTTTAGCTTGTAAGTTGAGGTATGGATTTAATGATGATGCTAATATAACCTTGGTTTTTGCTGAGTGTTCGTTTGATGTCCTTGAGGTTGTGACTGTTAGGTTCTAGTTGGTTGGTTTGAGTCAGAATTTAGCATGTTCAGTATAGTGTGGTTTTGCTGTCTTTATTTGTGCTCAAGATTTAAGTCTGCCAACTGACTTGCTGTCAGAAGCCCTGTCTTTGTAAAGACATGGTTATTTGGAATTTATCAAATGATTGAAATACCAAGTTTGCTGTCAGGTGTGACAAGACTAAAATATGGATAACACAAATGCTTGGCTCTTTTTACTTAGGTTTGATGAGGGGTAGACAGTTCTTGATCTGTGCAAGTTAGTTATGTTGATATCTTTCGATTGAGGGTAGTGTGTCTTGGATTTTCATTTTTAAAATAGGATTGTGACAGGATTGCTGCCATGAGATTTTTAGGAACTGTCATAGGCCTCAATTTCATTTGGACCCTTGTGAGGCAGTTTTGTCTTAGATGGCTGCTAAGAGAGCTTTATGTCATTGTGAACCTCAGTTTTGTGTAGAACTTTGGATTAGGTTTGTTCTGACTCACTAACTGAGTTTAGGTTTAGCTTGTGTCAACCTGTTGCTGCTACCAGCTAATGGGTGTCTGTGCTTGCATAGGCTATTCTATTTAGACTTGGTGAGATCATCTGCTGTTATGATGGTTTTTTCCATACCCATTTGATGATTAGGGTAAAATGTTTTCAATAGATAAGGCCTTGTGCACTTTTGTTTTGCCTATTGTCCCAGGTTTGTAAACTTGCATTTGAGTTGATTTGGATTGATGATGGATTTAAGCACTTTCATGCTAGGATACATATTTGTGTCAAGAACCTGTCAGGATCAGCTGCTGGTTGGTGTAGCTTTAGTCCAGTTGGCAGTTTATTACATTTTGGTGTGTAGCTACCATTTAGGGGTTGAGAACAGTCTCTTTTAGTTGGTTTTTTGCTGCTGATGTCCACCTATGGGAAGGTTGTAGCCAGGATTGGTGGTTTCATGACTTTAGGCTGTTAATTGGAGTTTTGGTGTGACTAAACTGCTGAGCCTATGGTATGCTTTAGGGACTGTTTGTTTAAAGTTTGCTTTTGGAGGGACTGATATATTTCACCTGGTTCCATTTACTTTTGAACTGTGTTTTTGTGTTGGAAGACTTCCAATCATGTTGGCTGAACCAATTCCTCATGGACTATCATGACAGCCTCAAATCTCGGGTTTCTAACCTTTGCTTATGTGCTGTCAGCCCTTCATTTTGAAGCTTGCTCTCATGGAAAACCTCTTGGTAACCATTGAATTGGCTGTTAATATCTTGTTTTGAATTTTTTCAACCTCCAAATGCTAGTTTATTGCCATTTATGTTTTTTAACTTGCTGCAGTTTGGATTGGTAAGAATTGATGTCTTACAGCTTCAGTTAACTTTGTTTGGATACAAATTTTTGTTGTAAGTGTATTTCCATGATGTGCAACTTGATGTCCATTTCTTGATCTGTTGAGAAGCTGAGTTTATCCTTTGAGCTCAATCCATGAATATTGAATTTCAAACATGAGTGGACCCCTGTTTGCTCATAACTGCACCAGTCTTGATCCATGATTTTCAAAATGGATTTCAAAACTCCATCTTGCGTGAACATTCAAATTTTGAGTTGTGAGCATATTTTGAGAAATCTAATAATTCCACTGTGTTCCTCATGAAAAATCAAGCAAGATAGGCTAAAATTTCATCCAATTTGGTTAAGAATAGGCAAAGTTGTGATCAAAACGCATTTTAGCAATTCACTTGTATTTTGTTTGAAGTCTGGCCCAGAAAATTGCAAAGGGATGCCTTTTGTATTAATTAGGGTGGCTAAATACACGGATGTATTGCCACCTCAGCGGTTATAGCATGCGCCTTAAGTCACTTGCCTTGCCCATGGTCTTTTGTTCGATCCTCAATGAGGACACTTTTTGGCATTTTATTCTTTTATCATTGTTTTATCATTTTACTCTCTTTTCCCATCCAATTCACAAGTGCGCATGGTGGCCAAGTGGATAGGTCTTGAGTTTGTGAACATAAGAGTCCTAGGTTCAATCCCCTCCCATGACATTTCCTTTTTTATTACATTGTTTTCTTATATTTTCTTCATTGAAACTTCAAAAAATCACAACTTTCTCATGCTTTATCATTTTTAACCCGTTCTTTTTGCAAATTTCTCATTGTAATGTCTATTTTCATGTGATGGATTAAATTTTCAAATTGCTTGTATTTACAATGCCTTTTGCCTACTTGTAAGTTGGTCCGTCTTTAGGTCGTTACCTTGTGTCTTGATGAATTTCCTTTATACCATGCTTAATTTATCTTGTAAGATTTATTTGTATGTGTTTCCTATGTGTTAGTTAACATGTTTGGTGGTTACCATAAATTTGTTATTCTCTTCCTAAGTCTTGAATTTAACCGTTGTGAACATGCTATACGTATTTGATTGTCATCAATGCCTAATGTTGTTACATTGGAACCTATAAATATGATTACCTTAAGTTGTGACTTATTTGCATGATTATTGCTTCCATATTTGTAAATATGTATCCCTTAGGTTGTTACCTTTCTCTTTGTGAAAATATGTCATTCTTGGTTGTAACCATCTATCTCCATTTATCTCCTTACATTGTTGTAACATTATTTGATTCAGGCATGATGCCTATAAGTATACTTGTCATTTTGTAAGCCCTGAGAACCCTCATCTTTGTTAAGATGCATCTTTGTTAAGATCCTCTTCCATCTTTGTTAGGATGTACCCCCTTCTTTGTTAAGATGTACTTTGGTTTTTACCTTTCATTAAGTCTTGTAAGAATTCCCCTCTTTCATAATATTGTGATATCTTGACGCTTACATGATTTTTGGTTGTAACCATTTATCTTGATTTAAATCCTTGCTTATTATGCTTGCTTATTTGGTTGTAACCATGCCTATTGTATTCGTTATATGTGAATGATTGTTGCTTTGTTAAGTATTTCTCCCCCAAGTGATGGAACTTTTTAGTTCTCATCCAAGTTGCCTCTCCCTCTCCTTCCAAAGGAAAAGTCTCTCCATTGACCCTTGTGTCATGGATAGTTCATTACCCATTCCCTTGACTTTATAAAGTCATCTTAAACCCTAGCTTAGTTAAGTTAGAACATATGAGCCATTAGACTTTTCTTTACGTCTAAAAAACCCACCTTTATTAGGAGTGTTCTTCAACTAGAACCTTAGGATAGAGTTTGTAAACTCTATGTAAGAATCATAGTAATGATTACTTACTCCCCTCTTGAGTGTTGTAACATAGATTTAGAGAGTTTTGTTAAACTCTATACAAACATTGTTATGTTTTTTCCCCTTTGAACCTTGATCATAATCAAGTGTTCTTTAACCCTGGCAAGGTGAACTACGATTACTCTGATTCTATCCTAGTAAGGATACGTAGGCAGAGGACGCGACGTTTTTGCGAGCAAACTTAGAAACTATATTTAGGTTTTAACCTACACCTTTTACCCAATCCCAATCCTTAGCAAACATTTAGCAAACTTAGCATGCAAACAAACAAAAGGTTCTTGTAGAGTACTACAGATGTTTAGGATGTGAAATACCTACCCTATGCATAACCAACCCCCGATCCCCGAATCTCTTAGCGTTGTTGTTACATCGCGCAAAAGGGTCTTTCTTTCTTTAGACCTTTCCTTTGGATAAATTAAAGTCCGGTTGTGAATTTAAGAATTAAAGATTCAAGTTAATCAATAGCTTGGTATCACGATTCTCACCGCAACAAGGTCACTTGAGAAATTTTTTTCTTATGAGTTTGGATTGATTACATGCCATCATTCTTTCTTTACACACATATTGTTACTTGTTTACGAGCTTAGCTTTGACACTTGAGACTTTGTATTGTGTTTCTTGGATATTATACTCATGATGTATATCTTGTTTTGACATTTACTTGTGGCCCTTGAATCGTTACGATTTTTTATGTTTGAATCCAAGGGAAGGGATTATAGTTGACTTTGTTTGTCATGTGCATATGCATTGTGTTTCTTTTACATTTTCCACCCATTATGTGATTATTATTTATCCTTAGATTGTTTACCTTTAGATGATTCATTATTAGTGTTATACCCAAAATTTTGATCCTTAGATATTCATCATCATTCTAGGAGCATCATCATTTGTTTATTTAACCTTAACTTGTTTCAAGTTTGTCTTTGTCAAGATGGAGATGAATTAGGGTTCCATACAGTCAGTAATCGGGGTTTCGAAGGTTTGATCAATTAATGGATTGGATTGATTCTCCATGAAATAAGTCCCCACACCATCAAAGATACTATATTGGATCAAGTATGAATCCAATTTGAGGTTGTCACCCAAAGAAGAAGAGCAGTGCATTCCAGGATTCCCGATTAGGGTTTTTGATCAGTAAACGTCAACTGTAGTTTGAATTTTGATTTAAATGGTATTCCAATGATGGAATAATGGTCCATCAAGCTTATATGACTTATTGAAGTCCACTCAAGAAGATTCAAGACCTCAGGAGACCCAGAACACCAACAGTCGATTCAGAGTTTTTTGATCGATCGGTTCGTCTGATTGAAAGTCAACTCATTGACCAACATGTTTTTGACCCAAAATTGAAGGCAATTATGTTCCTAATGTTATGTCACATCTAGTCATGAATTTTGGTGACTATTGGATCAAGGATTGAGGAGTAATCGAAAAATCGGGAAATTAGGGTTTTGAAAGGGGCGAGACCATAACTTCTTAACCACACATCCAATTGGAGTGGTTCAAGGCTTGACGAAAAGGTCTTGAGGAGTCCTAAAAAATTGCAAAAGTGACCCAACTTGAAGTGTAACGCCCCGATTTTGACTATTCCTTTTTCGTTGAGTCCTTTTTGGTTTAATTGGGCGAATATTATTTGAATGTGGAAATTGTGTGGAAATATGTTAAGTTTGCATATTATTCTATTTTAACCGATTTTGGGAGTTTCCGGAGAAAATAGTTTGGAGGGTATTTTGGTCATTTCCTATTTAATGTTAAGTGAGATATTTTATGAGATATGGAATTAGTTGATGTTTTGGAAAATAATGAGAAAGATATAAAAGAGGAAATAGAAAGGAAAGAAAAGGGAAAAAAAAAAGATAGTAACATAAGAAGAAAAACAAGAGAAAGAAAAGAGGAGAAGAGAAAGAGAAGAGAAAGTGGAGAGGAAAACCTAGAATCATCAAGGGATCATCACCAAAGCTTGCAATCGATCGGTAAGGGTGTGAAACTCCATCACCTCTTTAATGTATATGATTGTATGTGTATGTGTTTGGATTTTGTAGAGTTTCTACTCTTTTTCCACTTAGGTTAGAAGTTGGTTTTGTGAGTAGAATGAGGTTTTAATCGGTTAGAACTCGGATTAGACGATGTAGTTTAGTCGGGTGATGGTTGGGTTGTGCCACTGAGACTGGTTTGGATTTAATCGGTTGATTTTGTGGAGTTTGAGCTCTTGAGACAGCCATGGAAGTTCTGTCTTCGCAGGCTCGCCAGGCGAATGGCAGCGAAGCTTCGCCAGGCGAAGTCCAGCGAGCTGTAGCGAAGCAAGTCAGAAGCAACACCCTGTATTCGCTGGCAAGTTCGCCAGGCGAGGTTAGTTGGCGAAGGTTCGCCAGGAGAGTGTGTAGCGAGCCTCAGCGAGTAATTCCATAATTACTCCCAGTGGACTTCGCTGGGAAGTTCGCCAGGCGAAGGCCAGCGAGCATTCGCTGCGTGGCTTCGCCAGGAGAAGGTTGGCGAACCTGACAGTGTTATTTGTTTTGCTGTTTGTTCATAGCATGATTTTTGGCCGATTCAATTATGATTAATGCCTATATGAATGATTGATGTGTGAACTGTTTCGACATGTCGTGCTGTGGGTAGCCGTATGGCGTGAATCCTAGTTTATGAATTGTGAAGTGTGGAATGTGGTCGTTTGGTATTTTGGTGCATTACTTGAATGTAATAGAAATGCATGATGAGATTATATGATGACTGTATGTGTGTATTGTGATATGTATATATAGTGGATGCATAATGAATATATGCAATGAACGTGAAGAATGCATGAGCATGTTCGCAAACGTGGTTGCATTTCAAGAAGTGTATGAAGTACATTCTTGTGCTGTTGACTCTTAGGAGAGTCTGATGAGTGGTGTGACTCTTAGGAGAGTCTGATGAATGAAGTGATTCCTAGGAGAATCTGATGAACGAATTGATTCCTCGGAGAATCTGATGAAAGATGCGATTCCTCGGAGAATCTGCTAAATGACTTGATTCCTCGGAGAATCTGATGAACGGTGTGATTCCTCGGAGAATCTGATGGACAGTGTGATTCCTTGGAGAATCTGATGAACAGTGTGATTCCTTGGAGAATCTGATGAACGGTGTGATTCCTTGGAGAATCTGATGAACGGTGTGATTCCTTGGAGAATCTGATGAATGGTGTGATTCCTAGGAGAGTCTGATGAGTGATGTGATTTCTAGGAAGATCTAATGAGTTATAGGATACCCATGAGGGGTGGGAGTGAATTGATTCTTAGGAGAATCTGACGGACGATTAAGTCGATAATGTGTTGCATTCGCGTAGAGTAGCGAGTTGGCCTCTATGATTTGCGTGTTGACATTTGTGCATGATGTATGGCGAAATAAGCATGTTGTGTATGTTTATTAGAATAATGTGAAAGGTGTGAATGACATAATGAAATGCTTGAAGATATATATGTATATATATGTATGAATGAATATATGTATATATGTATATGTGTGTAACATGTATGAATGTTCCTGAATGGATATAAACCTTAATGATGCATATTGTTTATGCTTGATGTTCTATTTGTAAATAGACTTTAGTGGATACATTGCGATGTACGATGTGAGTCGTGGCGAGAAAGCGTAAGATGCATGATTGTGGATATGATATATATATATATATATATATATATATATATATATATATATATATATATATATATATATATATATATATATATATATATATATATATATATATATATATATATATATATATATATATATATATATATATATATATATATATATATATATATATATATATATATATATATATATATATATATATATATATATATATATATATGCCTTTATGCATTATTTGTTATGATATTGTTTCTCACCCTTCTGCTGTTTTATAATGCTCTATGAGGCATTGCAGATTAGATTACTGGAGATCTTTTGTGAGGCGTGGCTTCATCCTTTAGTTGGTCGGCTCTGATATGTAGCACCGGGTAGCTAGGAGTTGTTTTGTTTCTTTTGTGATGCATGTGTATATGTATCTGCTGATGAAAGTTATGTAACCATGCTGGTTGATGATTTGTATATATGAATACATGTGTTAGAGAATTATGAAATATTTGGATGTTCCGCCTTTGTTCTAGATATTTTCTCGTGGGTGTTACCCCGTTGTTGCATATCATTATATATGAGCAGGTGTTTTATATGTGTGATTTTCGGATAATGTGGCATGTCCCTTTTATACCGTTTTATAAACTTACTCTGATGAAATTTTGAATTTGTGCCTAAATAATTAATTGTATTATTTGGGGGTATAGAAAGGGGGTGTTACATTAAGTGGTATCAGAGCCAGTGTTGAGTCAGTTGTGTCTGTCTCGTTGTTTTGATTAATTAACGGTTGTTTAACCTTGTTGTTATTTTGTGAGTAATCAGAATATGGCAGGTCGTAATGACAATGCTATGGTTGCGGCATTGGAGGCGATGGCTAGAGCGGTGCAGGGTGCGCCGAATGTGAACGCTAATGATGAGGTTAGGAAGAACCAGCCGTCGGTATTCAAAGGAAGGTTTGACCCGGACGGTGCCCAGATTTGGTTGAAGGAGATCGAGAGGATCTTTAGAGTTATGAATTGTGCTGAAGGCAATAAGGTGAGACTTGGATCTCACATGTTACGGGAAGAAGCCGATGACTGGTGGATCGGTATGAGACAAGTGCTTGAAGTAGATGACGAGGATATAACTTGGGATTTATTTCGTTCTGAATTTTTGAGGAAGTATTATCCTGAGAGTGTGAAGGGAAGGAAAGAAATGGAATTCCTTGAGTTGAAACAAGGCAATATGTCCGTGGTGGATTACACGGCTAAGTTTATGGAGTTAGTAAAATTTCATCCTCACTATGACGCGGTGAAGGCGGAATTTTCTAAGTGTGTTAAGTACGAGAACGGCTTGCATCCTGAGGTCAAGCAAGCGGTGGGCTACCAGAGGATTAGAAGATTTTCGGACTTGACCGAATGTTGTCGAATTTTTGAAGAAGATCGTAAAGCTCGTTCTACTCACTACAAGAGTTTGAAGGAGGAGAAAGAAAAGCGACAAGTAAGGAGTGAACCTTATGTGACGTCAGCTGATAAGGGCAAGCATAGGGAAAACTTTGTTAAGAGATCTGGAGGAGAGGGTTCTGGATCCATTAAATGCTACAAGTGTGGCGAGATGGGTCATAAGTCTTTCATGTGTGGAGAACCCAAGATCGAGTGCTCTAACTGTGGAGTTCTTGGGCATGATGCTAAGGATTGTAGAATGGATGTAGTGAAATGCTACAATTGTGGAGAAGTAGGTCACATCAGTGCTAAGTGTCCTAAACCGAAGCAAGCTTCAGTAAATGGGAAAGTATTTGCGTTGGCGAAGTCAGACACTACCAAAGTGAATCGTTGATTTAAGGTACGTGCTTTATTGACAATATCCTTTGAGTACGTTAAGTGTTTGAGATTTTTGTATATTTACTTGTGATGGTAATATGGTTATTGAGACGCCCGCTTCACGGTCGGTAACTACGTCTTTGGTATGATTAAGTTGTCTCTTGACTATGTATGGTAAGGACTTTGTTATGGAACTAGAGTATATTGTTATCCCCTGTTGGAGAGGATGAGAGTTTCTTGCCCATGGAAGAGTTGGAGAAACTTCTAGTGGACGGGACTCGAGTGTTTAATTTGGCTGCATCAGTGTCAGCAGAGGGTAAGGTTGAACTGGACGTGTTTCCAGTGGTGCGTGACTTCCCAAAAGTATTTCCGGAAGGTGTTGAGGATGTACCGCCGAAGAGAGGAGTTGGATTGAATTCCGTTGATTTGATGGTGAATGAGAATGAAGACTTTAAGATGATGATGCTGGATGAAAGTTTGTATCCGAGATTCAAGCTCCTTGGGGTAGAATGACTAGTATGTCATTCCTGATGAGGTATAAGTGTTAGGGTTGTGTTCGCTAGGGTAGAATGACTATGTGTCGTTCCTAGTGAAGAGATCGCCGGGGTAGAACAACCGTGATGTTGTTCCTGGTGGAGGGTATGCGGTGTGCTTGTAACCTCCAATGGAGATTGACGTGGATTGACGATCTTATTTGAGTCATGCGGTATGACTATGATTGTGGTATGGAAGTATGCGTGTAAGAGATCATGTGTAACTTGGAAAATGGAGAGAGGGCGTGAAAGTCGTGTCCGGTATGGTTTGAACCAGGTGATATTTTTGAGGACGAAAATTCCAAAGTGGGGGAGAGTTGTAACGCCCCGATTTCGACTATTCCTTTTTCGTTGAGTCCTTTTTGGTTTAATTGGGCGAATATTATTTGAATGTGGAAATTGTGTGGAAATATGTTAAGTTTGCATATTATTCTATTTTAACCGATTTTGGGAGTTTCCGGAGAAAATAGTTTGGAGGGTATTTTGGTCATTTCCTATTTAATGTTAAGTGAGATATTTTATGAGATATGGAATTAGTTGATGTTTTGGAAAATAATGAGAAAGATATAAAAGAGGAAATAGAAAGGAAAGAAAAGGGAAAAAAAAAGATAGTAACATAAGAAGAAAAACAAGAGAAAGAAAAGAGGAGAAGAGAAAGAGAAGAGAAAGTGGAGAGGAAAACCTAGAATCATCAAGGGATCATCACCAAAGCTTGCAATCGATCGGTAAGGGTGTGAAACTCCATCACCTCTTTAATGTATATGATTGTATGTGTATGTGTTTGGATTTTGTAGAGTTTCTACTCTTTTTCCACTTAGGTTAGAAGTTGGTTTTGTGAGTAGAATGAGGTTTTAATCGGTTAGAACTCGGATTAGACGATGTAGTTTAGTCGGGTGATGGTTGGGTTGTGCCACTGAGACTGGTTTGGATTTAATCGGTTGATTTTGTGGAGTTTGGGCTCTTGAGACAGCCATGGAAGTTCTGTCTTCGCAGGCTCGCCAGGCGAATGGCAGCGAAGCTTCGCCAGGCGAAGTCCAGCGAGCTGTAGCGAAGCAAGTCAGAAGCAACACCCTGTATTCGCTGGCAAGTTCGCCAGGCGAGGTTAGTTGGCGAAGGTTCGCCAGGCGAGTGTGTAGCGAGCCTCAGCGAGTAATTCCATAATTACTCCCAGTGGACTTCGCTGGGAAGTTCGCCAGGCGAAGGCCAGCGAGCATTCGCTGCGTGGCTTCGCCAGGAGAAGGTTGGCGAACCTGACAGTGTTATTTGTTTTGCTGTTTGTTCATAGCATGATTTTTGGCCGATTCAATTATGATTAATGCCTATATGAATGATTGATGTGTGAACTGTTTCGACATGTCGTGCTGTGGGTAGCCGTATGGCGTGAATCCTAGTTTATGAATTGTGAAGTGTGGAATGTGGTCGTTTGGTATTTTGGTGCATTACTTGAATGTAATAGAAATGCATGATGAGATTATATGATGACTGTATGTGTGTATTGTGATATGTATATATAGTGGATGCATAATGAATATATGCAATGAACGTGAAGAATGCATGAGCATGTTCGCAAACGTGGTTGCATTTCAAGAAGTGTATGAAGTACATTCTTGTGCTGTTGACTCTTAGGAGAGTCTGATGAGTGGTGTGACTCTTAGGAGAGTCTGATGAATGAAGTGATTCCTAGGAGAATCTGATGAACGAATTGATTCCTCGGAGAATCTGATGAAAGATGCGATTCCTCGGAGAATCTGCTAAATGACTTGATTCCTCGGAGAATCTGATGAACGGTGTGATTCCTCGGAGAATCTGATGGACAGTGTGATTCCTTGGAGAATCTGATGAACAGTGTGATTCCTTGGAGAATCTGATGAACGGTGTGATTCCTTGGAGAATCTGATGAACGGTGTGATTCCTTGGAGAATCTGATGAATGGTGTGATTCCTAGGAGAGTCTGATGAGTGATGTGATTTCTAGGAAGATCTAATGAGTTATAGGATACCCATGAGGGGTGGGAGTGAATTGATTCTTAGGAGAATCTGACGGACGATTAAGTCGATAATGTGTTGCATTCGCGTAGAGTAGCGAGTTGGCCTCTATGATTTGCGTGTTGACATTTGTGCATGATGTATGGCGAAATAAGCATGTTGTGTATGTTTATTAGAATAATGTGAAAGGTGTGAATGACATAATGAAATGCTTGAAGATATATATGTATATATATATGTATGAATGAATATATGTATATATGTATATGTGTGTAACATGTATGAATGTTCCTGAATGGATATAAACCTTAATGATGCATATTGTTTATGCTTGATGTTCTATTTGTAAATAGACTTTAGTGGATACATTGCGATGTACGATGTGAGTCGTGGCGAGAAAGCGTAAGATGCATGATTGTGGATATGATATATATATATATATATATATATATATATATATATATATATATATATATATATATATATATATATATATATATATATATATATATATATATATATATGCCTTTATGCATTATTTGTTATGATATTGTTTCTCACCCTTCTGCTGTTTTATAATGCTCTATGAGGCATTGCAGATTAGATTACTGGAGATCTTTTGTGAGGCGTGGCTTCATCCTTTAGTTGGTCGGCTCTGATATGTAGCACCGGGTAGCTAGGAGTTGTTTTGTTTCTTTTGTGATGCATGTGTATATGTATCTGCTGATGAAAGTTATGTAACCATGTTGTTTGATGATTTGTATATATGAATACATGTGTTAGAGAATTATGAAATATTTGGATGTTCCGCCTTTGTTCTAGATATTTTCTCGTGGGTGTTACCCCGTTGTTGCATATCATTATATATGAGCAGGTGTTTTATATGTGTGATTTTCGGATAATGTGGCATGTCCCTTTTATACCGTTTTATAAACTTACTCTGATGAAATTTTGAATTTGTGCCTAAATAATTAATTGTATTATTTGGGGGTATAGAAAGGGGGTGTTCCATGAAGTGCTTCGAAGGAGGGAAGTTGGGGTCTAAGCACTTGAAGTGCACAATTTCAAACTTGACATAAACCAATTTGCCAACTGTCCAACTGATTCTCAACCTTTGATTAGCCTTTTATCTGATATCTAGAGTGTATGATGTGTAGAAATGCAGAAGGATTGAAGAGTAAAGCCAAGTTTTTGGTCAAGTTGCATTATTTAATTCAAAAAGAAAATCCAAGAGGAAAGAGAAACTTTTTGAGAAAAATATGGAGCAGCAGGGCCCCTACTCTATTGACATACTTCAATCACTTCCTATGGCTTGCATACAGCCTATTTTGTGTATCACAATGCATCAAGAACACTCAAGATTTCCTGCATCAAATATCCTTGGAAGATTTGCATTTTTCTCCCTCCAAAAGACAAAGCACTTCACATTTCCAAATCTGTCAAGTTTCTACTTTCCTCTATAAATAGAGACCTCCTCTAGATGCCAAACACACAAGAACAATCTCCCAAAACTAGAAATAACTCATCAAGAAAACAGTTACATACTTTTCTTGAAAATCAAGCAACTTCGCCAAAAACTCCTCAAAATCTGTCTTGAGCAGTTGGCTTGCTAAAACCATTCCCATACACTAAAACTCATTAAAAACCATCTGCACTATCCACAAATGATGTGAGGAAGGTGTTCAAGCTTTTAAATCATTCCAAGACTCTATATTCCCAAAAGTCAACTTTCAACCTAACAAAGTTTGACTCATCATACAAAACCAGATAAGACCTAGCTCAAACCTGTTTCAATCATTTCAAGACTCTAAACACCTTTGGTTTGAGGTGTACCAACTTTCCAAACCCTAAAATACTCTTTGCATCACTTGTTCTTAGATCTGTCACAAGGATCTCATCATTTTCTTCAAGTGCAAGAAAGTTGTTGGCTTATCAAGGCATTGTTGGAACGTCAGTTAGAACATAAATTTCAAGGTATTCCATACTACATAACTTGCTTGGAAGTATACAAGAGGTTAGTAATCACTATCCCCATCTTGAAATGTCATGAACATGGTTGGTATGCTTTGTGTGAGATGTGTTTAGATGCAAATAGAGTTCATGTGTGAATCTGCCAGATTTAGTTTTGTTTTGCTCATCATTATGCTTAACACTCTTTTAATTCTCATACAATGATGTATTATTGTGTGCTAACCCTTGAGATTCTCTTAAACGCTACTCCATGTCATGTATGAACATTAGGAAAGTTTGGTTTGCAACTGTTATTGGATGTTGATGTTAGATCTGTTTTTGACATTTTCCATTTGTGAATGTTGTTGGTTCTGTTTAGTTTAGGCATGATGCTTGGACATAGTGTTGGATCATTTAGCATTTGAGGACCCTGATGGTTTATACTTAACACTGCTCTTGATACGGTTGGATTTTTCTGTTTGAGTCTAGTTTAAGGCAATTTCTGTTTTGGTTAAGTTCTTGTTTTGACTTAAAACTATTTTGGACAAGTCTATGCTTTGTATGTGGCAACTGTTATGCATATGTCCATTGTCTTGTATGTGCAAACTGACATGGATATGCCTTTGTCTTGTTATGCTTATGTCTTGTGAATGTTAAGTCATTTTCTGTCATTGAGCTATTGTTGGATTGTTATCACAAGTCACATTGTTTTATCTATGTGACAAACATCATTTTGTTTTGATCCTGCTGCAGCAGTTTTGAGAGTGCCATGACAACATCATAACTTTAAATATCTGGCTGACAGTTTATGTTAGAGGTCCTATGTTTGATTCATGTGGTGCTTGATATTGTATTTGAAACTATGTTTGGCTTTAGATCTGCAACGTTCTGTTTTGACCACTTTCAATCAAAAATGCATCTTTACAACTCATATCTCATTTTCTAGTCTAGCACAATTTTGATGTGGCATGCTGTTGGAACTTTGTCTATAACATGTTTTGAATGTGTGCATATCATCTATTTAATCCAACCTTGATAGGATTGCACTCACACTTTGGAAATGCATTTCAAAACACCATTTTTGCAGTTGCCATCGAGTTTTAATTTATGAGCACAATTTGAGAAAATTGATTGTACCATCTTGTTCCTTGTCAAAAATCACGTGAGATAGACCTAAGGATTGTGAAATTTGATGATGCTTTGACCTAGATTGAAGCTTCACATTTTTGCCATTATTGCTTGTTTTGGCCTGCCAAGGTTGCCCGAAAATACACACATTTAGGCATATATTGCACTAGGGTGGTTTGATACACTAGATGTATCACCACCCCAGTGGTAGTGACCTATGCGCTTACGTATCTTGCCTTGCCCCTTGTCCTGAGTTCTATCCGTGTGGAGATCAACTCTTTTGGCTATTTTTTCATTTTTCCATATTTTAACATTTTGATCTTTCTCTTCCACTTATGTTCACATGTGCACACTAGCAAGATTGGCAAAGTTTTAGGTTGGTGACCCATATGTTGTGGGTTCAACACCTATCATGTTCATGCTTTCTTTTTTATCACTTGTTTTTTTTATGTTTTCTTCAAAATTTGGAAAACCTCATAACTTCTCCATTTTCAACATTTTTTATCCATTCTTTTTAGAAAATGTTCGTAATCATGTCTACTTTCACAGAGTGAGAAAATAATTCAAGGATATTCATCCTAGAAATACTTTATACCACTTGAAAGCCACGTTGTCCTTTAGGGTTTTTACTTTGTTTCTTATTGAAACTTTTCTCAACTTCTTCTTGTTAAGTTGTTTGAGTGTTTGAGTTTTGCTTGACTCAAAGTCTTGTTATGTTCAAATCCTTGCTTTTGATGCATCTAATTGATTGATGTTGTGAACTATGTTTTGAATCATGCTACCTCTTGATATTGTAATCTCTTGAGTGTGTTCTTTATGTATCCTCCACTTGTTTAGATGTCTTGTTAGAACTTTAATATGATGGGATTTGATTTTCTTTGGTTGTAACCATGAACTTGTATGCTTCCCCGTGAAATTGTGAACTTTCTTACTTGAACTGTTGTAGCACTTCTTGTATGCTTACTTGTATTTGATTGTCATCAATGCATGATTGTTGACCTTATGTTGTTACATTTGACATTCTTTGAACTATATGATATGCTTGCCTAATGTTGTTACTTGCTTGCGTTTAAAATTGTTTGGATTACCTATTATTATCTTGATGGTTATTACCTTATTTCCTTTCATCTTTTTTAAGATGTTTCAAGTATTTTTTACCTTTTGTGCTTGGTCTTGTAAGAACCCATACCATGATCTCCATCTAGATATTGTAATATCTTTGTGCATATTGGTTGTAACCATTTGATTTGATTGCAATTTTTGGTTGATGTTGTCACATGTTTTCATATCTTCCTTGGTTGTTACCATGCTTTTTATATGTTCATCATGTTTGAATGAATGCTTATGAATGCTCATTTTTACTTTTAGCTTTGTTAAGTTATTCCCCAAGTGATGGAACTTGTTAGTTCTGATCCAGTTGCCTCATCTTTTCCCTTTCCAAAGGAAATTCTCTCTATTGAACCTTGGGTCATAGATAGCTCATTACCCTCTCCCTCTAACTTTGTTAAGTCACTTTGAGCCCTAAATTAGTTAAGTTAGAACATATATCCATTAGACTTTGCTTTAAGTATAAAAGAACTACCCTTTGTTAGGAAAATCTTTCAATTAGAACTTTTAGTTAGAGTTTGTCAACTCTATGTAAGAATCATGGTGATGATTACTTACTTCCCCCTTGGCTTTTGTCAAAGTCAACTTCTTGAGTGTTCAACTTAGAAATAAAGAGTTTTGTTAAACTCTATTCAAGCATTGTTTTGTTTGTTCTCGTAGAGTCTTGACCATAAGTCAAGTACTTTTTAATCCTCAGTGAGGTGAACTACGGTTGCTCTGATGCTATCCTAGTTAGGATATGTAGGCAGAGGATACGATATATTTGCGAGCAAACTTAGAAATTATCCATAGGTCTTCAAATTTACCCTAATCCTATCCCAAGCCATAGCAAACATTTAGCAAGTATAGCATACAAACATAAAAACGGTTCCTGTAGAGTACTATAGATGTTTAGGATGTGAAATACCTACCCTAGTCATAACCAACCCTCGATCCCCGATCTCTTAGCGTTGTTTTTACATCGCTCAAAAGTTATTTCTTTCTTTAACCTTTCCTTTGGATAAATCAAAGTCCGGTTGTGAATTTAATGAATTAAGATTCAAGTTAATCAATAGCTTGACATCCCGATTATCACCGCAACAAAAAATGGCGACTTCACTGGAGAAATACTTAAACTTGAGGGTTTAGCCTATTTTGTTTATTTGTATGATATATTTGTGAATATCTGCTTACATGTATATTTGTAAATATATCTGTTTGTGTGTTGTGGATATTGGGTATCATGAGTGGTGAGATAAAGTCCTAGCCCGGACTTGAGTGACACATGGGATAGGATTGTGATATGATCAATAGTTGACTGTTGGGAGTAGTCCTAGCAAGTTTGACATATGATGTAATCATGCTCAGTGGAGACCTCCTTGAGATGATTGGTGATGTATGAGTAGTCATGCATTCATTAATCGTTTCAACCTGAGAGTCTGTGAAACTAAGAACCTTTAGTAACACTTTTATCCCACTTGGCCTTTTTTAGGACGTAGTGCGGAAACTGTTAGGGAGTAGTCCCGAAACAGTTGACACGTGATGCTACTCTCAGACGAATTTATCTTGAGAATATTGTTGACTCACATAAGTAGTTGTGTTGGTTGACAATATCCGAAGGATTTACTATGACTCAGGGAACTTTGATAGAACCCATTAGGCAGGTACAAATTAACTCATAGTACAAAACCTTGGGGATGGGTAGACCTTTTGACTCCTTGCTTTAACCTTGAGCTTAGGAAGCCTTGTGTGTGCATGTGCATTATATTTGTGAATGTTTTCCTTTGTGTCATGTGTGCATCATCTCATCATCTCATCATGGCATTCCATGTTGCAACTGGTTTTGTAAGGCTCAGTTGATCTCTTTGTGAAAAATCCTAGATATATCATGGATATTGGAACAAGGAACAACAAGAAATATAATTTCAAGAAGCCTGATACATCCGAGTTGAGAAAACTAGGAACTATGGTGTCAGATGTGTTTGGAAGAAGATATGGAGAGATTTTGAGCCTAGTCAGGACATGGATGGAAGAAGGAATGCTCAACATTTTGGTTCAGTTCTATGACCTATTGTATCATTGTTTCACTTTTCCCGACTATCAGTTGATGCAAACTTTGGAAGAGTATGCCTACTATGTGAGAGTCCCTGTGAAGGATCAAAAATCATACAGTGGATTGGAAAGTTTACCTTCACCGAAAGAAATAGCAGATGCTTTTCACCTTGAAGTGTCTGAAATTAAAACTCACCGCGCCACCAAAGGCGGAGTCAAAGGTTTCCATTTAGAATTCTTAGTCAAGAAAGCTCCCTACCTTACCAAAGAGGGGATCATGGATGCATTTGAAGCAATATTAGCTCTATTAATCTATGGATTAGTATTGTTTCCAGAAGTTGAGGAATTTGTCAATTTCTCTTCTATTACCATATTTTTAAGTGGCAACCCTGTGCCTACCTTGTTAGGAGATGCTTATACTCTATTCATCATCGGACGCTTAAAGGAAAATGAACCATTCTTTTTTGTGCACCTCTGCTGTACAAATGGTTCGTCAACCATTTGCCGAGAACCGACGCTTTCAAAGAAAATCCCAATGGACGGAGATGGTCTCAAAGGATAATATCCTTAACACAAGCTAATATTCATTGGTAAAATCCTGCCTAAGACCGAGGAGTTTATTTTAAACGATGTGGAAGTTTCCCAAATATACCACTCATTTGAGTAAGAGGAGGGATCAACTATAACCCAGCCTTGGCTAGACGTCAGTTTGGTTTTCCAATGAAAGACAAACCTACCAATGTGCTCTTATCCGGTTTCTTTTATCTTAACACCGAAGCAGCGGAAAGCATGAGAAATAGCACAATTGATGCTTGGGAGGACATCCAGAAAAAGACAAAAGCAGACTTAGGGAAAAGGAACTGTGTAGCTTTTGAACCATTTACTTAGTGGGTCCAATCTAGAGCAAGAGATTTGAAGATGCCATATCTCCCAGAAAAGAACGCATAGATTGTCATCACGTCGTCATCCTCTGCCATTCCCATCGAGAAGATGGAAGAATACCAAGAGTTGCTTGCAAGAGCTCAACTTGAGACGGACACATGGGAAGGAAAGTATCATGCGCTTTCATCCGAAACAACAAGGCTCATTAGAGAAGTACAAGAAAAAGACGAATTGATAAACTGGCTCGAACAATGAGTGATCGATGGGGAGGCAACAAAGGAGAATTTATTTTTCTCTAGTATCAAGCCCACTCAAAGCATTCATGAATATTCAAATGTCCCTCCAACCACTGGAGCCTGGAAAGTAATAGTGGATAAGTTGGTAATGGAGAATGCAATACAGAAGAAGTTGAAGAGGCCTCGCAACTGAAGTTCTTAATTGCTTGATGTAAAATTAGGCTTCTCGTATTGTGTTTCAAAAGTTGTAACTTTTTCCAATAATGAATTAAATAAGGGTTTGGCATAATCAATCTTCTGAGTTTTGTAAAACCAGTTGCATTTTGCATTGCATGTTTACATCTTACTAACCATTCAAGAAAATTCAAAAAATTTCTTTTGCATACATTGATATGGAACAACAAAGTAGGTTTCCATTTCTAAGCCTAAGACTGGATAACCTCCGGATCCTGGAAGGTCTTGTTAGGAACCCCGCTGCTTTTATTGCAATGTACGAAGATCTTCTGCCACTACTCAACACTTGAGTCAACAAGGACATGCTGCGAGCACTCGTTGAGTTCTACGATCCAGTATATCACTGTTTTATCTTCCCAGACTTCCAGTTACTCCCGACAATAGAAGAGTACTCTGCTTACTTAAGGATTCCTTTGACCTTCAAAGCTCCTTATGGGAAACCAAGGAGGAAGGACCTTGCCAAGGCACTACACATCAGGCCAACAGAGCTGCCCGCTAAACTGGTAACTAGGTGTGGTTTCTCCGGAATGGAGGCAAAACCATTCATGGAGATGGCCGAATTTTATTATGAAAACAGGAATCAGGAGATTTTTGATGCAATTCTGGCCTTCTTAATCTATGGGTTGTACCTTTTCCCATGTTATGACAAATTCAATAGTAAAGAGGCCATCCGGCTCTTCATCATCAAGAGTCATGTGTCCACACTGCTGGCAGATACCTATATCATCATCCATCGCCGAAAGGTGTACGATCTTGGGTTATTCTCATGTTGTAAGACTTTGCTTAGCAAGTGGTTTATTTCTAACTCGCCTGGAACTCAAGTTCTTTGGAACCTCCCCAACAACGAAGCACGGGTTGAAAAATTAATAACCCTCAGGCATTATGATATCAACTGGTATGATACCAAAATCAGTGGTGTTGCTATGATCCAAAGTTGCGGGGATTTCCCAAACATACCCCTCATTGGTACTAGAGGAGTTATCAGCTACAGCCTAATCCTTGCTTGCCGACAACATGGATATTCAATAGGGCCAGAGCTAGAGCTAGACCTGTTAAGAGTCTGCTTTTGTGAAAAAAGGAGCAATGAAGAATTTGAAACCCAAACTCGTTTTGTTTGGTCTCGTCCTCACATGCAAGGGATGACTCCAAAGGAAAATGTGAGATGTTTAACCACAAGGGCCTATCTACTTTGGTCAAAGGAGATAGCTTTAAGGATGTTCTACACTCATACCTATGAGATCACCATGGAGCCCGAGGTTCTTATGCCTAGGGAAGAGCTGAAGTATGCTTTGGTCATAGCAGAACGTGAGAATGCTGAATTATGGGAGATAATTCGTCAGAATCAACTCCATCCCAGGCCTCAAGAAGGAGAAGGAACGTCTAGTTAGAATGATCAAAACTTCCCATTTCCTACTTTTTTTTAAGATTGTAATCTTTTTTTGTATTTGCTTTTGTTGTAAGAAAGGTCTTTTTTGTTAGCAAGAGCCATCTATTGTAATGGATCTCAACTTATCAATGAAAATCTGCTTTTATAGCACGTCGTTACGTGTGTTTCTATTTTTGTTTGTAAACCAAAATGTTGTTTTTCCTTGAATTGTTGGTTTTGCATCTGCATTTGCATTTGCGTATCATCTGCATAGTTTTGCATGAGTTCCGCAGCTCATCTGTTGTTCTTTTCCAGAGAGAGAGGTGGGAAGAAGTCACACTGAGTTCCCACAAATACAACACTCGAGCCAGAGCTCAAAGGAAGATGGCCGATCACGACCAGAGAATCGACCAGATCGATAATGATATTGAAGGAATCAAAGACAATGTCATCCAGATCATGGAAGTTCTCAATGGAATAAAAGTAAAGATGGATTCACAGGATACTATGATCTCTGAAATCACTACATCAGCGGTAAATCCTCCTATTGTTCCAGCTTCAACAACTGAGTTTTCGTTCGGCATATCTAGTGATTTTCTGCCTCCGCTTAGCAATCCTTAACCATTCAATTTTCAACCACAAGTTGCTTCGTTAATGACAGATCCTCTTTTCACCCAAATGGGAGGTCCGTCACATGCTCGACCTATCTTCAACAAACATCAACCAATATTTGATATACCCGATGGTTTCGAAATCGAAGATGAAAAACACGAGAAGTTGAGAGTAGAGATGGACATCATGGCCACGAGGATGAGGGTCATTGAAGGAAGCAATGTCTTTGGATCAGATGCCAAAGACATGTGTCTAGTGTCAAGTTTGGTGTTTCCACCAAAATTCAAGATGCCAATATTCGACAAGTACGAGGGATCCACTTGTCCAAAAGTTCATTTGATTATGTATTGCAGACGGATGGCTCCACACATCGAAAATGACAAACTACTGATACACTGTTTTCAAGATAACCTCAAGCCAACATCCACCAAGTGGTATATGGGTTTAGACCAAGCAAAGATACACTGTTTTCAGGACCTGTTTGATGCATTTATCCAACTGTATAAGTATAATATGGATCTGGCCCCAGATCGCCGTCAACTTTTTAGCATGACGCAAAAAACACTGAATCCTTCAAGGAGTGTGCGCAAACGTGGCGCGAGACAGCTGCTCAAGTTGAGCCCCCTCTAACTGAAAAAGAATTAGCCGAATGGTTTGTAGATACATTCAGGCCCGAATTCTATGAGAGACTAATCAGCAGTGTCACAACAAACTTCTCTAACATTGTGGTCATGGGAGTAAAAGTTGAGACAGGGTTGAAGAGTGGTAAAGTATCAAATTCAACTGCTAGCTACAGCACTGGTGCAACCAAAAAACCCGCCAACAACTTTCATAAAAATAAAGAAGGAGAAGTAAGCGTCGTGACACATGAAAAAAAGCATAAAATCAAAGAAATCAGTGACAACGGTATCAGCAATCACCGTATGTAGCAGCGGTGACTCTGATCTTTCAACATCAACAGGTTCAACAAGGTCCTCAACAAGCACCACCAATCAGTATCAATAATATAATCGGCAACCGTACAACAATTAACAAATGTAGAAACCTCAAGCTCAGGCTTTTAGATCAAACTATCGAAGTGGGAAGCCAAGGATACAACCTATACCCATGAGTTATACTGAATTATTTCCTATACTGGTATAAAGAGGGCTCGTCAGGACAAGGAAATTAGGTGCTCCGCCTAATCCTTTACCCCATTACTACAATCCAAATGCGCATTGTCCTTTTCATGAGAACGCCGCTAGGCACGATCTAGAAGGGTGCTTCACACATCAGCACATCATTCGAGAATTAATAGAGAAGAAGATATTGTCTTTGAGGACAATAACCCAAACGTGAAGGAAAATCCTCTACCAAATCATGGTGGGGTAAATGCCATAACCGAAGAAGGGGAAGAGCCTGAAGTAAAGATACCATGGGTAGAATTGCATAAAAGGCTTGCTCGAGCATGGGTACTCAAAAGTTCTCATGAAGACTGTGAGGGATGTAGACTGAATCCATAGGGTTGTGACCTTGTGCAAAAGTATGTTCGATCATTTATCAATCAGGGAATGCTGCAGATCAGTAGCAGAAAGAAGAAATAGGATGTGGCAGTAATTGAGCCAGTGTTCAATATGCCCGGAGAATCTAACAAAAAAGTGGTTTACAGAAATAACAACAACAACACAACCAGGCACAAAGTTGTTAGGTCGGTGTTTCATAATGATCCTGCGCCTAAGTTTGGAAAGGACAAACCCAGGTTCGATTCGAGAAGACGACCCAGTCCTCATCCTAGAGCTATAACTCCCAAATATGATTACTCTTGGTATGACATGAACTCTGGAAGGAAGCAAGGGGATGTTACCAACATCACTGGCGCAATCAGAATGACCCGGAGTGGTTGAGTATATTAGCCTTGAGAAAATCCTACCGTCTATCAATCAACCACCTCCATTCCTAAAGCTACTATCACTCTTCTTAAAGAAGTCGCTCCAAAAGAAGTGATTTCCAAAGAACCCACCGACAAAGGGAAAGAGGTCCTCAAAGGTAACGAGGAAGAATTCTTGAGAATAATCCACTGAAGTGATTATCGAGTGGTGGATTAACTCAACCAAATGCCATCTAAAATTTCCATCATGTCACTGTTGCTAAGCTCCCTTGCGCATCGTCAGGCCTTGATGAAGATACTTACGCAAGCTCATGTAACAAAGGATATTATCGTCTGACAATTTGACTCAATTGTTGCGAATATCATAACATGCAACACATTAAGCTTTGATGATAATGATCTAACAGCTGAGAAACGCAACCATAACTGCGCCTTGCATGTATCCATCAAATGTGAAGAGGACACACTCGCCAGAGTGCTTATTGATATAGGGTCTGCGCTCAACGTGATGCCTAAGAGGACCTTAGCCAAATTGGCCTACCAAGGAGCCGAAATGAGGCCTACCTCTCTAGTCATAAAAGATTTTGATGGGTCAAGAAGAACTGTGATAGGGGAAGTCGACTTGCCAATCACGGTAGGCCCTTAAATCTTCGAAATCACCTTTCAGGTGATGGATATTAATCTAGCATACAGTTTTTTACTGGGAAGACCCTGGATACACATAGAAGGCGTTGTCACATCCATTCTACACCAAAAAATAAAGTTCGTCGTTAATGACCAATAGGTCATAGTGCATGGAGAAGAGGATCTGATGGTGAGCAACATGTCCTCCTTCAGATACATATAAGCTGATGAAGATGCGCTTGAAACCTCTTTCCAAGCCTTGGAAATTGCTCACGCTGTGTTGGTTGACAAGTCAGCCATAACCCGTGGTCCATCTTTTGCTTCCATTCAAAGTATAAAGGCTGCCATGAGGACATGACTCCCATTGGATGAGGGGAGGTCATAGAAGTCAATGCTCATGCAAAAAACGACCGAAAAGGGTTGGGTTACAAACCAACTCTAGAATATGCACCTGAATAAAGCGTCATGAAGAAGAAGACCTTGAAAGAGATATTTTTAAGCGGTGGAGTACATGTGAATTCCGTCATAGCTGAAGAAGAAGAAAGCGACCTTGACAGCCTGGTGATCCGAGGCAGAGCAGCTTTGCGCAACTGGGAAACTGTGGAAATCCTCGTCTTTTTACCTTTAGAGTAATATCTTTGCTTGTTAGCTTTGTTTTCTTTAAATTCCTGGTTTTGACCGAGGCCAGTGAATCATTTTGTATGGGCCACTTTGCAATTTGAAAAGATCTATGAATGAAAAAGTGTTTTTGTTAAAACTATTGTTTTGTTTTCTTCTTATCATTCTCACTTTTTGTTAAAAGGAAAAATGGAAACTTTTTTTGAAAACTTAAAATCAAACCATCATCTACATGTTTGTGTGTGTGTGTCTGATCATTCTCAAAAAACCGTGCAGAGCACCTCCATCACCCACAGAATCCATTGATCATTCGGTTCCTTCTGGTAGTGATCCATTTGTCTTTCAAGCCGAAGAAGAGAGTGATGAAGATTCTGAGGTCCCTGAAGAATTAATGAGGATGACTGAATACGAAGATGCCTATCTTCAGCCATACAAAGAACAGATCGACATCATCAACTTGGGCTCTGAGGAAGAAAAGAAAGAAGTAAAAATTGGAGCATCGTTAGAGTCAGAAGTCAAGAGCAGACTGATAGCACTTCTCAAAGATTACGTCGATGTACTCACTTGGTCTTATTAAGACATGCCAAGGTTGGACACCGACATTGTTATGCACGAGCTCCCTTTGAAGCCAGAGTGTCCTCCAGTCAAGCAGAAGCTTCGAAGATCTAGACATGACATGGCTCTCAAAATAGAGACGAAGTCAAGAAGCAAATTGATGCGGGCTTTTTAGTAGTATCGAAGTACCCAGAATGGATGGCCAACATTGTGCCTGTCCCAATGAAAGATGGAAAAGTCAGGATGTGTGTAGACTACAGGGATCTGAACAAAGCTAGTCTGAAGGATGATTTCCCTCTCCTACATATTGACATTTTGGTGGATAACATGACCAACTTTGAAGTATTTTCATTCATGAATGGATTTTCCGGCTACAACCAAATAAAGATGGATCCAGCCGACATGGGAAAAACAACTTTCATTACACCTTAGGGAACCTATTATTATAAGGTCATGCCTTTCGGTTTGAAAAATTCAGGAGCAACGTATCAATGAGCTATGGTCGCACTCTTCCATGATATAATGCATTAGGAGATTGAAGTGTATGTAGACGATATGATTGCAAAGTCTCGAAATGAAGAAGGCCACTTGGATCATTTGTTGAAGTTATTTGAGAGACTCTGAAAGTATCAGCTGAGGCTAAATCCGACTAAGTGCACATTTGGGGTTCGTTCTGGAAAACTACTCGGATTCATTGTTAGTCAACGAGGAATTGAAGTAGATCCTGACAAAGTCAGAGCAATTCAAGAAATGCCCGCTCCTCAAATAGAAAAACAAATCAGAGTCTTCCTTGGACGGCTAAGTTACATCTCTAGGTTCATTTCTAACCTGAAGCCTACCTACACACCGAACTTTAAGCTATTACAAAAAGAGTAAACAGTAGTATGGAATGAGAACTGCCAGTCCGCATTTTAGAAGATCAAGAAGTATCTCCAAGATCCTCCAGTGTTGGTTCCTCAGGTGCTAGGAGAGCTGCTATTCATGTACATGACAGTATTGGAAGATTCAATGGGTTGTGTCCTAGGCCCAACTGACGAGTCAGGAAAGAAAGAACATGCAATCTACTATCTAAGCAAGAAATTCACAGATTACGAGAGTCGTTACTCACCTCTAGAGAAGGCTTGCTATGCTCTAGACTGGGCGGCCAAACGGCTAAGACAATACATGATTTCCATACTACTCTACTAATCTCTAAGACGGACCCAATAAAATACATCTTTGAAAAGCCAGCTCAAACAGGGAGGTTGGCCAGATGGCACATGCTCTTGTCAGAGTATGATATTCAATATGTCGCTCAAAAATCCGTCAAAGACAGTGTCTAGTCAGAACACCTTGCCGAGCATCCGGTGGATGATTATCAACCGCTCAAGTTTGAGTTTCCCGATGAAGATGTAATGTACATTCAACGTCAGAAGCAAGAACCTGGTCCTGAGGAAGGTCCCGAACCTAGATCCTGCTGGGAAATGATGTTTGATGGTGCGTCTAACAAAAATAGACATGGTATTAGAGTCGTTTTGAAAAATCCAACTAGAGGGTATACTGCCGTCACCGCCAGACTTTGTTTCTCCTGTACCAACAATATAGCCAAATATGAAGCTTGCATCCTGGGACTAGAAATTTCTATTAATCTTCGTATCAAAATCTTGGAAGTGATCAGCGACTCTGCCTTAGTGATCTACCAACTCAAAGAAGAATGAGAGACTCGAGATGAAAATTTAATCCCTTACAAAGAACCCCATTCTAGAGATGATTGAATGCTTCGACGAAATTACCTTCAAACATGTGCCGAGAGCAGAAAATCATATTGTCGATGCTTTAGCCATGCTACCATCGATGTGGAAGGTCCAGTTCGTTAATGAGGCACCTCTAATTCGCATTGAAAGAAGGACTATACCAGCATATATTATGATGATAGAAGAAGAGTCTGATAAGAAGCCTTGGTTTCATGACATCAAGAATTTTCTTCAAAATCAAGAATATTCGGTTGACGCCTCCATAATCGACAAAAGAATATCTGGTTGTCATCCAAATTTTTCATCAGCAATGGCACTCTGTACAAGAGAAACCATGACATGGTTCTACTCAGATATGTTGATGAAAAAGAAGCAGATTTACTAATGATTGAAATGCACGAAGGGACGTTCGACACTCATGCCAGTGGCCATACCATGGGGAAATTTTTTTTTAGAGCTGGATATTTTTGGTTAACCTTACAGACAGACTGCATTCTTTTTGCTCAAAAATGCCACAAATGTCAAGTCTATACCGACAAAGTACATGTCCTTCCGCATCTTCTCAATGTGATAACATCATCGTGGCCATTCGTAATATGGGGCATAGACATGATTGGGGCAATAGAGCCAAAAGCTTCCAACGACCATCGTTTTATCCTCGTTTTAATTGATTACTTCACCAAATGGGTAGAAGCAGCATCGTATACAAACGTAACCAAGCAAGTGGTCGCCCGCATCATCAAAAAGGAGATCATTTGTCGGTACGACATTCCCGACCAAATCATCACCGACAATGGGTCGAATTTGAACAACAAGACAATGAAAGAGCTTTGTGATAGTTTCAAAATCAAACATCACAATTCTTCTCCATACATGCCAAAAATGAATGGCGCTGTCGAGACTGCAAATAAGAACATCAAGAAGATAGTACAGAAGATGGTTGTAACCTACAAGGATTGGCATGAGATGTTACCATTTTCTTTACATGGGTACAGAATATCAGTGCGTACTTTAATAGGGGCAACCCCTTTCTCCTTGGTTTGTGGGATGGACACGGTACTACCTATCGAGGTAAAGATACCTTCATTAAGGATCTTAATGGAAGCCGAATGGATAAAAGAGAGGTTCGATTCGCTGAACCTCATTGACGAAAAAAGGATGACTGCCATTTGTCATAGCCAGATATACCAACAAAGGATGAAAATAGCGTTCGACAAAAAAGTCCGTCTCAATGAGTGTAAGGAAAGAGAACTTGTGCTTAGAAAAATCCTACCAACACAAAAAGATATGCACGGAAAGTGGACGCCCAACTATGATGGTCCTTTCATCGTGAAAATTGTCTTCTCCAGAGGATCTCTAGTTCTTGAAATGATGGATGGTGAACGACTCAAGTACCCCATTAATTCAGATGCATTGAGAAAGTATTACGCCTGAATAGGGAAGCCTAGAAAGGTGACTCAGGCCAAGGGAGTGCCTCAGCAGGTCGGAAGTCTGAAAGAACAATACAAGCAAATGTCGGGACATAGCTTTATCAACATGTTGAAGGAGATCACTGTGTGCCATTCTCATTAGAAACGGTGAAACATATGGACTACTAGTTAGTAGGGTCAGATCGTTGTTGGACTCTGTAACCCTTTATGTTTGCCATTTCTCAAAATTGTATTTGTTCCCGAGGCTTTACCCTTTGTAAAGTTCTCGTCTATTAATGAAATCAGATTTCAAACCAATCATTGTTATGACCTATGTTTTTGTTATGCGAATTTCACTTATTCATTAATAATGATTTTTGAAAAGTAAAGTGTTTTTACAATTTAATATTTTGGTTTAAGAAAAACTAATTTAACAAAGCACGTAAAAACTCGAAAGGTGACATGACAGTATTACACTCATGAGCAGTAAAAAAGCTTGCTGCCGTCTCTGACCAAAGTTGCGCCCAGCTACGGCCCTGCTACTAAGCCGAGATTCCTCTTCCGCAAGTTTGCAAGAGCATTGATTACTTATAGAAGGTCATTCCTCTTCCCACCGAAATGAAGTTTCATCCAGTTTTAGTAACATCAGGACTCAATATGATGGGTTTCCTCCTTGTGTTTCTTGCCTTGGTTTTTCCTTCCCCCACGTGGGTCGGTCTGCATTTGCATTCGCATCATATCATTAGCGTATGCATTTGTTTGCATGCTTTGGTTTTTGTTTTTCTGGATTTTGCCATTAAGATCCTTTGGTTGTTACCAATCTCCTTGCTTCATCATGTTTGCTACAGGCTCTCTTTGTAGTTGTTACCCTAGCTTTGTCAAGATTTTTTATGAAAGATGCTTTTACCCCCGAGAGGCTAGTTGTGACTAGCAATATCTGATACTACCTAATGTTTACCAAGATATTTAGTTGTTACTAATGCTTACCTTTGAGATCAGGTCGCCATCAACCTTGTTCAGTGGTTACTAGCATTGCCTTGCTTTAATCCAATTATTATTGAAATCCTTTGATTCGGTTATTACCAATCCTCATTGAAGTATAGTAATTACTAGCATTAAAATCCAATTGTTATTGGTATTTGAGTTGGTCGTCACAAATTTCCCCAGTAAGTCCAGTGGTTACTGGCATCGTCTAAACCCAATTGTTATTGATATTCATTGATTTGGTTGTTACCAGTCATTTGTAAGTCCATTAGTTACTTGCATTGTTTAAATCCAATTGTTATTGGTACCTTGATTTGGTTGTTACCAATCTATCTAAGTCCAGTGGTTACTGGAATTGATTAAATCCAATGGTTATTGGTATTTGAATCGGTTGTTACCGATTCCCCCCTCTGAAGTCTAGTAGTTACTAGCATTGCGTTGAAAATCCAATTATTATCGGTACCTTGATTCGGTTGCCACCAATCGTTCTAAGCCCAATAGTTACTGGCACCGCTTAAATCCAATGGTTATTGGTATCCCTTGATTTGGTTGTCATCAGTTCTTTCTAAGTCTGTTGGTTACTGGCATTGCTTAAAACCAATTGTTATTGGTATGAAGTTTGATTGTTACCAACTTCTCCCCAACTGAAGTCTAGTAGTTACGGGCACCGCTTAAATCCAATGGTTATTGGTATCCCTTGATTTGGTTGTCACCAGTCCTTTCTAAGTCCAGTGGCTACTGGCATTGCTTAAAAACCCAATTGTTATTGGTACCATGAGTTGGTTGTTACCAACTTCCTTAGTTAAGACCAGTGGTTACTGGCATTTGTTTAAACCCAATTGTTATTGGTACCTTGGCTCGGTTGTCACTGATTTCCCATTGTAGTCCAGTGGTTAGTGACATCGTGTGAAAATCCAATTATCATTGGCACTTCGATTTGGTTATCACCAATTCTCCAGTCAAGCCCAGTAGTTACTGGCATTGCTTAAACCTAATTGTTATTGGTATTTCTTCCCCGTGTAAGTCTAGTTGTTACTAGCACCCCCAGAAAGTCCAGTAGTTACTAGCATCGCTTAAAGACAATTTGTTATTGACAGAAATTTATGGTTGTCACTAGTATCCCCAACGAAGCCTTGGTTTCCCCAGTCGAGTCTCGTAGATCTAGTGGTTACTAGCATCCCCGGAGAGTCTGGTCTTGTTCCTAGTCTTTTCCTGAAGATCACGTTCGAATTCTTTGTTATAGGAGGTTCCTTATTTTATTTTCAAACCTCATTTTCAGAAAGAGTATGTTATGTTTCCGTTGTACCGCAAACATGCATCGTCCCTAACTGCTGGAATGGAAATTTAACATTACTCATAAAACTCTTAACCAACCAGTGGTCTAGTTTCCCAAACTACATTTGCTCTAATTTCTCATACCAGATGAGGATACGTAGGCACAAGTCAGTGATGTCTTGGCGAGCAACCTTCCCCCCACCACCCGTAGTTTCCTGAACTACGTTGACTTTGACTTTCCCATTGCATGAGGGAATACGTAGGCATAGGGTGGCGATGCTCTATCGAGTCAGTTCTTTCTCTTCACCCCCGTTTAGTAGTAGTTTTTAGATAGTTTCACCCATAGATCAGACAACAAGCATGGATCATGTTGGGTACAACGAACGTGAGGGGTGCTCATACCTTCCCCTCGCGTAACCGACTCCTGAACCCAAGATTTAGTTGCGATGACCTGTCTTTCCCTTTCTCTTAGGTTTTCTTCGGCTGTTTCCTTTCCCTCTCTTTTGGGATAAATAATGTTCGGTGGTGACTCTGTTTGTTTGCCGGCCTTTTTCGCAGTTGTGACACTCACTTCTGTTGTAATTAACAGGATTTATGCTTGTTGTCTAATCAAAGTGTGAGTTATCTAAAAGCTACAACGGAAACGGGAAAGGGAAAAGAAAAAAAAGGAGACTCAATAGGACATCGCAGCCCTATGCCTACGATTTCCCTCGTAGAATGAGAAAGTCAGAGTCAACGCAGTTTGGAAAATTACGGGTGAAGGGGGGAAGGTTGCTCACCAAGACATTGTTGTCTTGTGCCTACCTATCCTCATCTGGTTTGAGAAATCAGAGCAAACGTAGTTCAGGTAACTATGGAGGAAGAAAGAAAAGGGTGCTCGCCAAGACATCGTCATCTTATGCCTACGTATTCTCATCTGGTATGAGAAATTAGAGCAAACGTAGTTCAGGAAACTAAACCATAGGTTGCTTAAGTGTTTTTTATGAGCAACGTCAAGTTTCCATTCCAGCAACTAGGGTCGATTTCTGTTTGCGGTAGAACAGAAAAGTAATGTGCTCTTTCCTGAAAATGAGTTTGAAGAACAATCCTGAAGGATAAAAAGGTTTGAATTTTGTTTGTGAGGTTTATGTTAGAACACCGATTGATGTTCAATATATCTCATTGTTTTGATGATAACATTAATGAAATTTTGTATAGAGAATTTATATACACTAATTCTGTTCAAGTGTTTATTTGTTTCAGATATCAAAATTAATATTATTCTGGAAGCAAGAACGCCTCTGAACATCACAGAATGAAAAAGCTCTGAGTGTCAGAAGCAACACATCAGAAGACTCTGGTCTGCTACAATGACTCTGAGCAAAGCTATGAAGAACTTGAGCAAAGGAAATACGTAAAGCTTCAGAAGATTCTGAAAGTACTCAACGCTGCAAGTACAGAAGTTCTGATAAGCAAGTATGCTCTGATAAGGATTTCACTCTTAAAGCACTTTGCTGCAAACTTTGATTGAGAAACTTTGATTGAGTTAACTCTGACCTGAACAACTAAGAACATCATCAGAAGTTCTTATGCAAGACGTTCTGAAAGTTGGTGAAGAAGATGCTGCTCAAATAAAGATATGTTAGTATATTCCTTGTCTTATCCTAAACGGCTTTTTCCCCATTCGTGCTTGACACAAGAATTCAGACAAAAAGGATGTGTCAGAATATTCCTCTTCTGAGAAAGGAAAAGTCATTAGAAGACAAAACGATCAGAATGCACAGATTGCACAGTCTTTGAGAAAGGATTTCAAAGTACTATAAAAGCAAGTCTTAGCATCACTTCAAAGGTTAACGAATTTGACGGAACTATTGACATATTATTCAACCAGCTCTCACAAATATTCTTTAAGCTAGAATAGTTTTATTCTTCGTTCTAAAACTTGTGTAAAAATCACTGTTGTGATATTGCTTTTTAGAAGCATTTCTTAAACACAAAACTGTTAGTTTATCTTTGTAAAAGATTTCCTTAAGAAGACCAAGTTGTGGTCAGAATTTCTTGAGAAGACTAAGATAGTTGTCTTAGTGGTTTACACTATAATCAAGTTTGATATAATGGATTAAGTCCTTGTTGAGAAAGGCAGATCACCTTGGTAGGGTGGACTGGATTAGTTTGAGTTCAAACGAACCAGGATAAAAATAATGTGTTATTTTTCTATCTTCCAATTTGTTTAAAACCCTTATTCAACCCTCCCCCCCCCCCTTCTAAGTGTTTTTCTCACCTTCAGTTGGCATCAAAGCTCTGGTTCTGTAAGTGCTCTCACTTAACTGTGACAGAAAAAGATCCAGTTGGGAAAAACTCTTAATCTCTTGTTCTTTATTCATCATGGCTACTGAAGCTTCAACTTCAAATTCATACAACAGATACGATGATAGAGACAGAATCAGCACCAAACCTCCCATGTTTGATGGTGAGAAGTTTGATTACTAGAAAGATAGAATAGAAAGCTCCTTTCTAGGCTATGGCGCTGATTTGTGGGATTAGGTAACTGATAGTTACATTCATCCTACTAATGATGAAGGGAAAAAGGTTGACAGAAAATTTATGTCTGATCAACAGAAGAAGGAGTTTAGAAACCACCACAAGGCAAGAACCATCCTATTAAATGTAATATCTCATACTGAGTATGAGAAAATAACAAATAGAGATACTGCATTTGATATGTTTGAGTCTCTCAAAATGACACATGAAGGAAACTCCCAAATAAAGGAGACAAAGGCTCTGGCCCTCATCCAGAAGTACGAAGCCTTCAAAATGGAGGAGTCTGAATCTGTGGAAACTATGTTCTCAAGATTTCAGATCCTAACTGCTGGGTTAAAGGTTCTAGATAAAGGCTACTCTACTTCTGACCATGTCAAGAAGATCATCAGAAGTTTGCCAACAAGGTGGAGACCAATGGTGACAGCTCTGAAGCTTGCGAAGGATCTGAATAAGATCACTCTGGAGGAATTGATTTGTTCCTTAAGGAGTCACGAGATTGAGCTGGAGGAAGACGAGCCTCAGAAGAAAGGTAAGTCAATTTCTTTAAAATCTAACAAATCTACTAAAGCTTTGCAGGTTATTGAAGAGAGTTCTGAAGAATCTTCAGAAGAAGAAGATGAACTGTTTTTGCTATCCAAGAGGATTAATCAACTCTGGAAGCACAAAAAAAAGAAGTTCAAAAACTTCAAAAGATCTGATCAGCGTGGCGACTCTTCTGGACATAAGAAATCTGGAAAGAAAGATATAGTGTGTTATGAGTGCAAGGAGCCTGGACACTATAAAAATGAATGTCCCAAACTTCTGAAGGAGAAACCCAGAAGGAAGTTTGAAAAGAAGAAGAAAGTCTTAATGGCCACGTGGGATGATTCAGATGCTTCTGAATCTTCATCAAAATCAGAAGATGAATGTGCTAATGTAGCACTGATGGCTGACGTGGAGGACCACGAAGAAACTACTGAATCTGGATCAGAATCAGATTCTGAGGAGGTATTTTCTAAACTTTCTTGAGCTGAACTTGTTGAGAGTTTATCTGAAATTATTGAAAGCTACAGCAAAATCAAACTAAAATACAAGAAGCTTCAAAGTTTTCTTGTATCTGAGAATGATTAGCTGAGATCTGAAGTTACTGAGCTTAAAGCAAACAATCTTAAAATAAAAAATGATTTAGAAAAAGCTCATAAATCTGACTCAGATCCTATATCATGCTCTAAAAACATTTTAGAAGAGTATGATTATAGCTTTCAAAAGTTTCTGGCCAGAGGCCTAGATAGAAGCAAGATGGCTTCAATGATCTATGGCGTAAGCAGAAACAACAGAAAGGGAATTGGATATGAATCACTTTCTGGGAAGGATTTAAATCCAAAACCTGTTGATAAACTGATCATCAAGTATTCTCCTCTGTATACTCATTTCAAATTTGGTCATTTAAATTATATTAAGCACACATGTTCTGATCAGAACAAACCTGTGTTTAATAAACCAAAATTCCATCAGAACAAGGATGCTCTTAAGGGAAAGAAATTCAGAAAGAATTTCAAACCTACTAACCCCAGAGGACCCAAGAAAATATGGGTACCTAAGGACAAAATGATTTTTGTTGCAGACATCCTTAGCAGCAAAGTTGAAACACCAATCATGGTACCTGGACTCTGGCTGCTCGCGTCACATGACAGGAAGAAGGTCTATGTTCCAAAGCCTGGAACTTAGATCTGGGGGTGACGTGAAGTTTGGAGGGAACCAGAAGGGCAAGATAATAGGCTCTAGAAATATTGGTAACAGTAACCTCCCTTTCATTTCTAATGTCTTACTTGTTGAAGGATTAACATATAATCTATTGTTCATAAGTCAATTAAGTGACAATGGTTATGACATAATCTTCAATCAAAAATGTTGTAAAGTTGTCAGTCAAAAAGATGGCTCAATCCTCTTTAACGGAAAAAGGAAGAACAACATTTACAAAATCAATCTTTCAGAACTTAAAGTTCAGAATGTAAAATGCCTTCTGTCTGTTAATGATGAGCAATGGGTCTGGCACAGAAGATTGGGTCATATTAGTATGAGACGTATATCTCAGATTAATAAGCTCAATCTGGTCAGAGGACTTCCTCAGTTGAAGTTCAACTCAGATGCTTTTTGTGAAGCATGTCAGAAAGGAAAATTTTCAAAATCTTCTTTCAAAACAAAAAATGTTGTTTCAACCTATAAACCATTAGAGTTGCTTCATATTGATCTGTTTGGACCAGTGAAAACTGCATCCATCAGAGGCAAGAAGTATGGATTAGTCATTGTTGATGACTACAACAAATGGACATGGGTAAAATTCCTGAAACACAAGGATGAGTCTCATTCTGAATTCATTGACTTCTGCAAACAAGTCCAAAACGAAAAAGAATTTAAAATTGTTAAAGTCAGAAGTGATCATGGTGGAGAACTTGAAAACAAATACTTTGAATTTTTCTTTAAAGAAAATGGCATTGCACATGATTTTTCTTGTCCTAGAACTCCTCAACAGAATGGAGTTGTAGAAAGGAAAAATAGAACATTGCAAGAAATAGCCAGAACCATGATCAACGAGACTAACATGACAAAACATTTTTGGGCAGAAGCAGTGAATACAGCTTGTTATATTCAGAACAGAGTGTCTATAAGACCTCTTCTGGAGAAGACTCCTTATGAACTATGGAGGATTAGAAAGCCCAACATTTCTTATTTCCATCCTTTTGGATGTGTATGTTTTATGTTGAACACTAAGGAAAATCTGAACAAGTTTAATTCTAAAGCTCAGAAGTGTTTCATGCTTGAATATTCTAAACGCTCTAAAGGCTACAGAGTATACAATACTGAGACACAGATTGTAGAGGAATCAATTCATGTTAGATTTGATGATAAGCTTGGCAATCAAAAGCCAAAGCAGCTTGAATTTCTGCAGATAGAGAAGTCCTTCTCACAGACTCGGAAGAATCAGAGGCAGACAAAGCTCAAGCAAAAGCAACGTCAGATGCTACTCCCTTGACTGCTCAGATGGATAGCTTGACAATTTCTGAAGAACCAAATGTTAAAGGATCATCCATAATCAAAGCTTCTCATCTAGAGGAAATGATAATTGGAAAGAAGGATGACCCTATCAAAACAAGGTCATTTCTCAGATCTTCTGGAACGTCACTGTTTGGTTTGGTGTCTATCATTGAACCCACTTCTGTGGATGAGGCTCTAAACGATAATGATTGGATACTTGCTATGCAAGAAGAGCTTGATCAATTCACCAGAAATGACGTATGGGATCTGGTTCCAAGACCAAATGGTTTCAACATCATTGGAACTAAATGGGTCTTCAGAAATAAGATGAATGAGCAAGGAGAAGTAATCAGAAACAAGGCTAGACTGGTGGCTCAAGGATACAGTCAGCAAGAAGGTATAGATTACACAAAGACTTATGCTCCTGTGGCAAGGTTAGAATCTATTCACTTGCTTATTTCTTTTGCTGCACAGAATAACTTCACTCTGTATCAGATGGATGTTAAAAGTGCCTTCTTAAATGGTTTCATAGAAGAGGAAGTGTATGTTCATCAACCTCCAGGTTTTGAAAATGAAAAATTTCCAGAACACGTTTTTAAACTTAAGAAATCACTTTATGGCTTAAAACAAGCTCCCAGAGCTTGGTATGAGAGGTTGAGTAATTTCCTTCTGGAAAATAACTTTGTCAGAGGAAAAGTTGACACTACACTCTTCCATAAATCAATTAAGAAAGACATTTTAGTCTGTCAGATTTATGTTGATGATATTATATTTGGAACTACCAATATTACGCTTGGAAAGGAGTTTGCTCAATCTATGCTGGCAGAATTCGAGATGAGCATGATGGGAGAACTCAGATTCTTTCTGCGAATTCAAGTGAATCAGACTCCAGAAGGAACCTACATACATCAGACAAAGTATGTAAAGGAACTTCTGAAGAAATTCAACATGTCAGAAAGCAAGGTAGCAAAGACTCCAATGCATCCTACAAGCACACTAGGTAAAGAAGAGGTAAGTAAAAAGGTAGATCAGAAGCTCTACAGAGGTATGATTGGTTCTCTTTTGTACTTGATTGCTTCTAGGCCTGATATTCTCTTTAGTGTCTGTCTTTGTGCTAGATTCCAATCAGATCCTAGAGAATCCCACTTAACAGTTGTTAAGAGGATTCTGAGGTATCTGAAAGGTACTACTAACGTGGGTTTGTGTTACAGAAGATCTGATGAATACAAATTAGTTGGATTTTGTAATGCTGACTATGCTGGAGATAGAGTAGAGCGTAAGAGTACTTCTGGAAGCTGTTAGTTTCTGGGAAGTCATATGATCTCTTGGTTCAGGAAGAAGCAGTCCACAATAGCGCTATCAATAACAGAAGCAGAATACATTGCTGCTGCTGGTTGTAGCACACAGATGCTCTGGATGAAATATCAACTAGAAGACTATCAGATTCATGAGAGTAACATTTCTATTTTCTGTGATAATACTTCTGCTATTTGCCTTTCTAAGAATCCAAATTTGCATTCTAAGGCAAAGCACATAGGAATTAAGCATCATTTTATCAGAGACTATGTTCAGAAGGGTATTATTAGTTTGAACTTTGTTTATACAGACCATCAATGGGCTGATATCTTCACAAAACCCCTTGCTAAAGATAGGTTTAAGTTTATTCTGAAGAATATTAGTATAGATTTTTGTCCAGAATAAAATTATTATTCAGAAGAAAATTTATTCTTATGAAATATGAATAATGTCTATGTTCTGAAGTAATTCTTCTGTTTATTTCCTTTAGTACATTATCTTTCTTTGAGAAACTCTGATCTAACAAGTCTCAGAAGATCTGAGCGTTGTTTAAAGTTTCTTATTCTTGAGAGATTCAGAGGTATATCTACATCAAACACGTGTCACACGAAATCTGAAAAGGTGGAGTGTAATACAATGAGACGCCGTTCTGAGGTACTGTTTGTATTCTCAATTTTCTTGTTTTCCTCCCCACGCTTGTCAGAATCATTAAATGCTTTTAATTATTATTCTTTTGATGTGACCTTTGATTTAATTAAATGCATTAATTGCTGAATGTGTGCCCTAATTGTTTTCACTATAAATGCCACAACACAAGACCATTTCACACTTTACACTCTCTCTCTCACGTTTATGCATTTCTGCCTACTACATTGTTTCCTCTTCTCTTCCAAACCCAAAACCCTTCATCAACCTCTCATCAACTTGAATCAACTACGGTTGTTGTTTCTTCTTCCACAATGGGTCCTATTCCATTCACTGCACCTGAAAGAATTCTCCTTACTCCCGTTGATCAACTGGAAGTTCTCTGTGAGTTTTTGATCGATTTTGAAAGCATTGCTCAAAATGGTTTTGAATTACGTCCTACTGTGTCAGCACAAGGATGGGCAAAATACTTTGACAGACTAGTTGGACCAGTTTACCCTTGTTTGGTCAAAGAATTATGGATTCATGCAAGAGTGTTTCCCAAGTTCATCATGTCATCAGTTCTGGGCAAAGAAATCATCATCACTGAGGATCTGATTCACAAGTTGATTGGGTATCAAGAATCTGACGGTGTTACTCATCTGCTAGCTAATCGTGTGGATATGGATGAGGTTTACAGTGAGGTGTTTACTTCTGGGGAAGCCTCCAGCAAGATAAAGGATCTGAGAGTTCAGTACAAGATCTGGGCTAAGATCTTTCTGGGTTTCATTCATCACAGAAAGTCTACAAACTCTCCTGATTACATCAACTCTGATCAGATGTACTTCATGTATTGTCTGGGCAAAGGTATCAAGGTGGATCTTCCTTACTTGCTCTTCACCCAGCTGTGGACTCATGTGAAACAATCTAGGGAAGAAATCAGAACCAAGCATCAAAAGATGAGAAATTGGATACCTATGGGACGACTCATCTCAGATATTCTGACTGAGAATGGCTTGGTTGGATATCTGATAGAAGCTGGGATGAAATAAGAAGTAGATTCAGTAGTTGGAAAACCTCTGAATAGCAAGAGTCTCCAGAGGATGAGGATTGTAGAAGAACTTACTTCTGCACCAGATCAGATCAACTCTAAAAAGGTCAGCAAGAGAAGGGTTCATGTATATGATTTCCCTATGTTCTACGTTAATGAACCAAGGGAAATTATTCTGGCCTATATAGCAACTTTCCTAGCAGATGGAACTCCCATTCCAGAACATCTGATTCAGAGAGCAGACAAACCTGAACCAGATTTCTATGGAGATAGACAAAGGAAGAAAAGGAAAGTCTCAAAAGAAGGATCTTCTAAGCCAAAGAGGAAAGCTTCTGGCGAGGCAGCTTCTGCAAAACCAAAGAGGGTCAAGAAACAAAAAGGTAACCCTCCTTCTTCTAGTTTAGATTCCATTTTAGAAACTGTCAAAGAAGTACTAGCATCTGAACCCCCTTCTTATGAACCTATACCCTCACCTTCTCCTCCTCATGTATCTGAACCTATTCCTTCTGAACTAGAAAGTTCTCAACCTATTCCTTCTACACCTAAACCAAAACAAACTTCTGAACCTCAACCACAACCATCTGAACCACAATCTTCTGTTCCATCCACAACTTCATTTAACATTCACCAGAAATCTACCCCTGATAAGACCCCAACATCTGCACCACAACATACATCTGAACCACACCCATCAGAAAACCAAACTTCTGAAATTCCCCCACCTGAAACACAAACTTCTGAACAACAACAAACAGAAACCATCCCCTCTGATCCTGAACCAATGGTTCTTGATCTTCAACCTCTAATGACTGTCTATCCAGTTCCCTCTGGATCTTTTGAATCTTCTGATTCTTCATATTCCACAGACTCTGATAGCTCAGGTGTCATTGCGTCTATTATCGAACCCCTTGTTTCCATCCCTTTTGACCCTGATCATGAAACTTTACCATCTGCACCTCAGTTTGCAAAACCTTCATATGTCCATACTCCTTCTGCATACCCACCTGTTATTATTATTCCTTCCTTTTCTATACCCTCCACAAACTACCAAAACACCTTCCCTAGAAAATTATCTGAAACCTAAACCTAGGTTGGATTTTAGTACTTTATTTGCTGGGTTTAAAAAGGAATTAAACATGTGGCTGTCTACTGTCAAGAAGGAATGCATGTCAAGTTTGAATCCTGCTGATTCTGAGGCTATCTGGCAAAGATTCAGATCAAGATTTGATTTTGTAGCTTCTAATCTTCAAGAGATCTGCACTAACGATGCCAAGGTTAGATTTGCTGAGGCTGTGAGACAAACTCTTCTGAGAGTCAGCAGAAACCCCGTCTTGCTTCTGGAAAACACACCTGCAAAGGATGTGTGTATTCCTTCTGAAGCATTGGTTGCTTCTGAGACTGCTGCAGTGGTTAGCTCTGAAGTAGTAGCTCCAGAGTTTCTGCTCCTGCTTCTGAGAATCTTGACTCTGCTCAACCTGAGGACATGGTCGTTCAGAATGTTTCTGCGTCCTTGATCGTTCATGATGCTTCTGCTTCTGCATCTGCTCCAGAATCATCTGAAGTGAAGAAAGAAGACGAAGATCTACAAGCTCAGATTGCTGAACTCAAGGCTAGCAACACAGAGATGAAGTCTTGCATGGTGAAACAAGAAAAGACAACTGATGAGATCAAGACATGGATCGCAAGACAGAAAGAATCCACATCTGAGATAACGAATCTTCTGAGGATGCTGGCTTCTCGTCCTACTTAGTTTTTCTGTGTTTTGTTTGTGCACTTGTTTGATCTATCTGTTATGTTTGTCTTGGATTTTGTTTATTAATTAATGGATATTATGCTTTTCTGAATGGATGAATGTTATGTTCTTCTGCTTGAGTTTATTTGTTGCTTTATTGTTTTTCTTCTGATATATCTTTTCTGTCTTAAAGTTTTTCTTAAAAGATTTTCTTTTTGATATGACAAAAAGGGGGAGAAAATGGTAATTTTGATAATACACATAAACAGTTACCAAAGGCAACTCATACATGATATATTTCAACTAATCATATTTTTGAGTATTTCAGAGCTAATAATTCTGTTCTGATAAATTCTAAGAATTAACTCTGAACTAAAAGCCTGAGAATCTGCAAGTTTCCTCTAAAGCTGAAAAGAATACAGAAGCTGAAAGGGAAGTATTTTATCTTTTCTGAAGTATTCATTTCAGGGGGAGATTAATATTCTAAGGGGGAGTAATGTTTCTTTTCTATGTTAACAAAATTTCCCATAGTTTTTGTCATCATCAAAAAGGGGGAGATTGTTAGAACACAGATTGACGTTTAATATATCTCATTGTTTTGATGATAACATTAATGAAATTTTGTATAGAGAATTTATATACACTAATCATGTTCAAGTGTTTATTTGTTTCAGATATCAAAATTAATATTATTCTGGAAGCAAGAACGCCTCTGAACATCACAGAACGAAAAAGCTCTGAGCGTCAGAAGCAACACATCAGAAGACTCTGATCTGCTACAATGACTCTGAACAAAGCTATGAAGAACTTGAGCAAAGGACATACGTAAAGCTTCAGAAGATTCTGAAAGTACTCAACCCTGCAAGTACAGAAATTCTGATAAGCAAGTATGCTCTGATAAGGATTTCACGCTTAAAGCACTTTGCTGCAAACTCTGATTGAGTTAACTATGACCTGAACAACTAAGAACATCATCAGAAGTTCTTATGCAAGACGTTCTGAAAGTTGGTGAAGAAGATGCTGCTCAAATAAAGATATGTTAGTATATTCCTTGTCTTATCCTAAACGGCTCTTTCCCCATTCGTGCTTGACACAAGAATTCAGACAAAAAGGATGTGTCAAAACATTCCTCTTCTGAGAAACGAACAATCATTAGAAGACAAAAGGATCAGAATGCACAGATTGCACAGTCTTTGAGAAAGGATTTCAAAGTACTTTAAAAGCAAGTCTTAGCATCACTTCAAAGGTTAACGAATTTGACGAAACTATTGACATATTATTCAACCATCTCTCACAAATATTCTTTAAGCTTGAATAGTTTTATTCTTCGTTCTAAAACTTGTGTAAAAATCACGGTTGTGATATTGCTTTTTAGAAGCATTTCTTAAACACAAAATTGTTAGTTTATCTTTGTAAAAGATTTCCTTAAGAAGGCCAAGTTGTGGTCAGAATTTCTTGAGAAGACTAAGACAGTTGTCTTAGTGGTTTACACTGTAATCAAGTTTGATATAGTGGATTAAGTCCTTGTTGAGAAAGGAAAATCACCTTGGTAGGGTGGACTGGATTATTTTGAGTTCAAACGAACCAGGATAAAAATACTGTGTTATTTTTCTATCTTCCAATTTGTTTAAAACCCTTATTCAACCCCCCCCCCCCTTCTAAGTGTTTTTCTCACCTTCAGTTTAGAGAAGTGAATTGACTGATTTGAGATTCATGTTGCACTAAATACTATGATATATATGAACAAATGCGTCACATATCGTCCATAGAGGGACGTACACTAAACACTCTAGAAAAGTAAGGAGAAACCTCTCACTCATCATTTCCCATATGCTTAAGGCTCGTGGCGCACAATGTCCATCGTCTTTATTAAGTGTGTTAGAATTGTTTTGAGATGAGAAGAGAAAGGACACAAAGAAAACACTAAGGGAAACTGGATCCTAATGTCATCATATAAAATGGTCCTAAGATTGGGATAATAGGAAAGTCTTCCTAATGTTATCATACAAATGATGGACTTAAAGTTGAGGTCAAAGAGGACTATCCTAATTGTTATCATGAAAAGGATTGAAAGCCTAATGTATCTCCTACTCCCAACTTAATCAGAAATTAAGTGGGACTAAGAATTCTTAGGGATCATGTGAATAAGCATAGGTAAATACCATGTAATTCAATCATAAATGAGAAGAAACTTAAGACTTAAACATATCTCAAGAAGAGAAAAAGAAGAAGGAGGAATGCAAGATGAAGAATAAAATGTAACATTATTAACATACATGGAAGTTCAAACTCAAAGGGCATCAAGCAAACAAGCATCTCAACGACACAAGGTAAACTTCAACATGGTAAAGTAACCCAAAACATGTACATGCCAAACCAAACTCAAAGATTTGAGATCAAAACCAAATGGCAAAACAAAGTGCCCCCCCCCCCCCCCCCCCCACACACACACACACAAATGACTTAAGGTCTAACAAGAAGCAATGTCAATCATCAAACAAAGAGAGATGAATTCAAATGAAGTTAGAAAAAAGGTAGGGCAGTAGCACATCATATCATGTTCAACTCAATTCAAAGATCAACGAAAGAAAACAAAGAGGATCAAACATGAACTTCATCAATGGCTAAGTGTCGCAACTGCAAAAAACAACCAGCAGAAAAACAGAAGAGTCACCACTTTCGTTATTTATCCCAAAGAAAGGGAAAGGAAACGATTGCAAAAACCTAAAGAAAAAGGGAAAGACAAGGTCATCGCAACCATGTCTAGATTCGGGAGTCGGTTACGCAAGGGGAAGGTATTAGCACCCATCACGTTCGTCGTACTCGACGGGATCCACACACCGTTGTCTATCTAAAAGGATGTGTTGAAACTATCTAGCTAAATGCTTAAGGACAAAAGAAAAAGAAAAGAGAACTGACTCGGCAGAGCATCGCTGCTCTGTGCCTACGTACTCCCTCGTGCAATGGGAAAGTCAGAGTCAACGTAGTTCGCCTAACTACGGCTAAAGAAGGGGGAAGGTTGCTTGCCGAGACATCGCGTCTCGTGCCTACGTACTTCCATCTGGTACGAAAGATCAAAGCAAACGTAGTTCGGGCTAAAAGGACCACAGGTGGGTTCAACAGTTTTTTAGGCCCGAGTAGGGTTAACAAATAGTTCTAGCAGTTGGTGTATGCAGATCGACCATTGGAGACTTAAGCGTTACCGTTTGTGATGGAACTAAAAGTTAACGACACTATTGTTTATGAAAAGATTTTCCTTGATTAAGAACCCCAAAGGGTGAAAAAGGTTTGAATTGTTTTTGTGTTTTTTAGAGAAGAAGTGTTTTGAATTTGATTTGCAACTCATGTCGCACTAGAGACTATGACCTAAGAGCGAATGCGTCGTATATCACCCAAAGGGTGTACACTAAACACTCTAGGTCCTTGAGAGGAGGCCCCTCAAGTACCATTTCTTAAGTAGCTTAAGGATCGTAGCGTGCTACACGTGTCATTCTTTTTTAGATGTCTTAAGAGTGTTTGAAGATGAGAAGAGAAGAAGGAACACTAATGGGAGACTAATCAATCCTAGAAGTTATCATGCAAAGCGGACCTAAAGTTGAGTTTCAAAAGGGAACTACCTAATGTTATCATGCATAGTTAGGTACCTAATGTCTATCATAACCTCAAGAGGTTAGAGGACTTATGGGGAACATGGAAAAGAAAAACAAAAGAAGAAGAAGAAGAAGAAGAATAAGAAATGCATATGCAAATGAAAATGCAAACAAAATGCAACACATAGAATGATAGTGGAAGGAAAATAGTGTGGGGCAGTAGCCACCACAAGCTCATCTCAACCAAGCATGCATATGGAAATGCAAGAAAAGAGAAGAAGAAGAAGTGCACAAGAAGAACTTAGACAAACACAAGCAAACCACACAAAGATGCACCAAAAAGTGGGATGAAATGACTTAAGTCAAGCAACATCAACCACACCAATAAAATCAAACCCAATGAAAGGTAAATCAAACATCAAAGCCAAGTGAGGATGGGAGACCAAATGAGGGAAGAAAGGACCCCATACAAGGTACTCAACCATAAGCATCACTTATCAAACAAGAAGAAACACCAAAAGTGTCCTCAAGGATTCATCATTCTAGGTATGCTTCAAATACCTCCAAAGGAGGGACCAAGCCACCTGAAATGACACTCCAAGGTCATTGGACAGAAGGGAGATGAAGAGAAGAGAGGTCACAATCAATATCAAAGCAAGACAAAAAGAAATGCAAGCAAAAGCACAAGGGGAAACAAACATGTATCACGTAGGAGTTCAAGTTGGAAGCACAAAAAGAAAGGCATCAAACAACAAGCTATGAACATAATTTTGACCTAAAAATGAACATGCAGCAAGCTCAACATGTCTAGAATGTGAAACAAGAAGATTTGAGAGCTTATTGGATACACAAAGGTCATTTCCAATCCAAACTAGGTCAAGCACTTGTGTGAGTTGTTCTATGAGATGACCTAACTTGTAAGTCACTTCAAAAATAGGAAAAGGGCTAAAAAAATATCAAATAAAATGCACAAAGAATCTACACAAGTTGGCAAACAGAGGCCAAGAAAACAAGACAAATGTCCTCTCAAAGCACCATCAAAAGAATCCAATCATTTGCATGTACCACTTTGAAATGGAAGAAACAAAAGCAAAAAGAAGAGCCACAAAAGTCAACCCAAAAGTCAACAACCAGGGGCAAAATGGTCCTCTAAAATTGATCAACTCATCATTGAGATGAGGATCAATTTTAAATCATTGGATCAAAAAGGAATGAGGGAAATAAAGGCAAACACAAACAAGGTTGCAATTTAATTCAATTAAAACAAGTCCAATACTTAATTCATTTTTTAATTGAAAATAAAATGGAAAAAATAAAATAAAAATATCAAAAAAAGTAGACATCTCAAAGTTGATGAAAAATATTTTTGGTGAATTTTTAACATATTGGAGCTATTTTAATTAATTAAAATTGTAAACATAAAATAAAATGAAAAACAAAAAGAAATAAAATAGAAATGAAAAATATGCGGTGCAACCAGCAACAAAATCAAGTTCAAAAACAAGTTGGGCCCATGCTGGGGGTGCGCTTAGCAAAGGTGCCCTAGGCCCACTCAGAAAATCCAACACACAAACTAAAACCTGGAAATCTGATGCACTGAGTCAAACGATGACTACCATGGGGATTCAATCACAAACGTCTGATCAAAAAGTAAGCCATCAAGTGGCTGTAGACGTGCCAGCGAATTAATGGAAGTTCAAATATGATCACATGGATCTAGTCAAACGCAGACCACTATAGGTCTTAATCCTATCCATTGGAATCAAAAGTATTTAAATCCACCGCTCCTCATCTCACCACGTCAGCAAGTTAAAGCAAAAAAGTCTCAGACTTAATATCACGCGTCAGATATGAATACTAAGTCATCCATTTCAACATCATCCAACGGCTACTGGCTTTCTTCCTTGTTTAAACTGAACAAGCCAAGAGCCAAAATCTGTGGCGGCCGGAGAAGATTTTGATCATCTTCTCTGGCGAGCTCATCAACACCAGAAATCCAAGTCTCACCAAACTTAACAAAAAACACACAGATCTCTTTGTCTACTTACAAGGATCATCGTGATCTACTTCACTTTCATTTTTATCCACAGATCAAGCCACCACGAACCAAAACAGAAAATGCACATCTAGGAAAATCTTCTCAAATAGTCACGATTTTAACCCTAACTCCATCTATGCATCACCAGCAACCTAACCTCATGTCTAATCTAACTTAATTGTACTTAAATTAAGAGAAATCGTGAGTGGAAAAAACCTGATTTGCAGCTTTACTTTAGTCACCTTCAAGCTTGAATTCTTGCCTCAAACGTTGCAGATTCACTCAAGGATGTATGCTACAGCTATCTGGATGCTTAATTTCCTTTGATTTTGCTTCAAACTTCAAATTCAAATTTCACTTGAGAGCTCCAATTTCTTCAACTGTTCTCACTGTTATTCCCTCCAAATGCCATCCAAAACCATCTGAATCTGATCCATGTCTTATATAGAAGAAGTTTTGATCATTATCTCGCCCACTCATGGCCCAATTCATCCAATTCAATTTTCAACATTCTTCACTTTTTCACTCATGGCTTTGCACGAATTCCCCTCTGTTTGGCCTCAAAATTACTTCAAATGCACTGCTTGCAAGGTGATGAAAATGAAGAGCTGAGATTATTCCCTTAATTCCAATCAATGGTGGAGATTGGTTATGTAACTTCATGATGAAGAAATCTTAACAATGGCTCATTTAAACACCTCAAATGCAAAAATGTAAAATTGCCAAAGTTTTTGAAATGTTGTTTGCACTCAAAAAATGAATCCATTTGCACCAAAATGTTAAAAAATGACATAATTCCAATTTTGCCCCTTTTATCATTCTTCCATGAAAATTCACAAGTCCAATCTCCATTCCAAGCATAAACCATGACTTATCAATGTTTGACTAAGCAAATAACACCATTTGGAGCAAGTTTGATTTTGGAAAAATCTTCATTTGAAGTGTGCAAGTTGGTGAAATGGACCTGCAATTTTATGACCTGTAATGTTACTTTCTTAAAATACCCCTAACTTGTAAACCAAATAACTTGAGTTCTACAAACCAGATGAAAGACTTCTAGTACATTTTGGAAATCTAAGATCATGACCTACAACTTTCATGTTGGCCAAAAGTTAAGTAGAAGCATCCTTCTAGGTAAAAAATGGCTTGGAAGTTGGTTTACTTTTGTTGACCAAAATCACATCCCTCTGATGACATGTAACTTGTCTGGATCATAACTTGAGTTCTATAAATCCAATCAAGGACTTATAGTACTCAAATTAAAGATAAGAATATGCTCTACAAGTTCCATGTTGGTCAAAAGTTTAGATGAAACTTGTATCTTGAGATAGGTGGTCTTGAAGTCAAGCACTAAATAGGGGATTTTACCCTGAGAACCCTAATTTAGTAACTTCTCCTCCTCTTGATCCTTGATGAATTGAACTTGAAATGATATCTCATATATCCAAACACAAAATCCCATAACCATATAGACTTTGAGTTGAGTTTTAATCTCCTACAATTGCACAGTTGATTGAGGATTTGTCAGATGAAAACCCTAGTTGTATTTGCTTCAACTGTAACCTTTCACACTTAGCACAAACACTTGGATGAGCTCCACAATGACCCTCAAGGCACTCAATGATCTCTCTCAACATCTTATATCCATAACCATGAATTCACAATCACCTGATGATCTTGAACTGGCCTCCAAGCTAGGAGCTGACCCACATACATCCATCCTTTCTTTCACAAGACCAATGTCCACTCCTTGATGACTGATGACCATTCCAACTTGAGTAACACCCCTTGCTTGGGCTCAACCCTTTGAGTATACTATTCTTTCCATGCACAAGCTCTTGATCCCCTGTTCAATGCAACATGCTATGCAATGCAAATGCTAGAAAGAAATGAAATGAAACATAAACCAAGTTAAGAAAAGGTTGGGCAAATTTTAGGGTGCAACACTAAGCACTCTTCAACCATTAACTCAAAACGTACAAGCCAAACATGGTCGAAATAATGAGATTAGGTTAAAAACACAAGATGGGAAATATCATGAACAAGAATATCAATACAAACACTAACTCATGAATAGCAAGAAGAAACACCAAGATTCAAGTTCAAAGCATGTATCAAAACTAGGCAAGCATACACCATGATGAAAACAGGTATTCAAGCAATGCACAAAGTGAAAGTTGATCAAGTAATATGCACCATAACATAAAGCTCAGAATCATGTTCAAATGATAAACATCAACCAAACTTAAGTTCATGCACAAAGGGCTAGACAAACATCCTACAAGTTATCCATATGAGAAACAAATGATCATTTGAAGTAAATGAGACAAAGTGATCATGCAATAAACTTCTAAACATGAAGTTCATAACCTTAAACAAATCAACACAAAATTCATCAAGCATCAATTGGATCATTAAAGAAACATCCTCAAGAAAATAGGTCAAGACATGCACAATATCATGGTCAAAATAACATCAACTTGATACATCATTCAAAAATAGAAAAATGATCAAATAAATTCAAATTAGAAGCTCAAACCCAAATTATATCCATTAATAACAAATGTGCAAAAGATATCAAAAGGAATTGCATAAATGCATCATTAGATCAACTTATCAAGGCTAGCATAATATAAGAATCGAGCATACATCGAGGCTCCACAAAAAAACAATGATAAATTATCAAACGCAACACACCAATACATCAAAACAACCCTAAAGCAATTAACATCCATATACCAAAAAATTGCAAAAAGATTGGGTCAAGAAGGCATGGCAAAGGCATCAAATGATCAAACCCTAATCCAAGGCTAAACATGGAAAAACACCTTTCAAAATAAATCAATTAAAAATAAGAAAATTAATAAAAAAGCATGAAAATTAAGTAAATATGTCAAAGGATCAGAAATGAATTTTTATTCATTTTTATCATGATTAGAACAAATAAAAATAAAAATAAAACGAAAAAGAAACAACAAAGAAATAAATAAAACAAAAACAAGGATTGGGTGTTAATCAGAAAAAACAAATGAGCTGAAAATAGTTATGTTGCGCGTGTGGGCCAAAATAAGGTGGTGTGAAAATAAAAACCAACAAAGCACAAGTTCAAAAAAAAAACTCAACTACCAAACACACATGAAACAATTTGTTTCATTAATCAGAGGTGGCGTCCACCTCATGCCACGTGCTCACCAACTCAGCAAAGTCAACAATTCAAAACGCCACACAAGAAAGCAAATCAGCAAGCACACGGGCCGTCAGAACTCTACTTCGGTCGTCTTCTCCGACCATCCTCTCTGGAGAAGACTGTAAAATGTCATAAAAATGAAAACCAACCACACCATTTTGAAGAGAAAATCAAGCAAAACACGAATACGACCATGGAATTTCAAAAAGGTGCCTAAAACTAGATGAAATCATGTTCAAAGTTTTGTGTCATAACTGGAAATGAACCAAACCAAGACAAGCCATGTTCAAACATTGCCTCCACCATGAAAGGAGTTCAGATGCACCAGTATGAGATTAAACAAGTGCCTAACATGAGAGATTCGAAGGTGGAAAATTAGCTAAATGAGATACTCTGTTGGTCCTTTAAACCTTGCTTGAGCTTCCAAAAATGTTCACCAATAGACTTTTGAGCTGGTTCTAAGCAAGATGGAAGCAATAGATGGAAGAAAACCCCAAGGAAATGATCAATTTGAAGAGAGAGAAAATGAAGCAAACTTGACCTTCTCTTGCAGTAAATGACTCTCTTTCCTCGTTCTAGGGTTTGTATTACTTTATATGTGATGAATTGGGTGACTTTTGAAGCCCATAATGAAAGGAATGACTGATTTCAAAACTTGATCAAAAAATTCACTTAAAATGGTCACACGGGTTTGGCACACTCTTAGCATCATTTTGGGTTATCATTTAGCATAAATGAGGGTGAGGAAATGAAATGTAATAGATGTTGTGAATGAGAATGAGCATGTGACATGTTTTGAGTGAATTCCCTAAATGGTAAAAAAGGAATTCGCACTTGTGTGATGGTATGTTGTTTGACCTCTTTAGGTAACATTTGGGTGGCATGTAATGTTGGCATTAAATAAAGAATGAGGCTGAGTGATAAAGGTAACTTGAACAATAAGAAAGTCTTCTCATGATGCATAAGCACACATATGCTTTCATGATGTAATAACTCGAAATATCCTCACTCAAATGGGGTGAAATTTGTAATCAAATTGGAGGAAAGACCATAAGGAAGAAATTTTATGTTGGAAACAAATTGAGTTGAGGCTTGGAGAATTAAGAACGTTGATCATGAAAGAAGTTGTTAAAAACTAGCTCATGAACATGACTACATTTCTCAAATTTGGACCATGATTTGTAAGCACCATAAATTAAAGAGTTTTGATCCAATGAAAAACTTATTTTAATGTATAGAAATCTTGAAGGATGATCTACAACTTTCATGTTCAAAGGAAGTTGATTTAGAGTCAAGAACTTGATGAAAAATGCCTTGGAAAGTTGTCCCAAAAATCTGCCTAAAAACTTATCCAACTTGACATCTTTGAAACCCTAACTTGGAGACATCATAACTTGAATTCCACGCATCCAATGGAGGAGTTCTAGTACTCAAACGAAAGCCTGGTGGATATCCTACAACTTTCAGGTTGGAGGAAAATTCATTTGAAGCTTGGATCACCATGAAAGATAGGCTTTAAAGTATGTACCTCAAGCTGAATTTCTATACTTAGAAAATTTTCTAAGTGTTGAAATGACAAAGTCTTGATTTTCTAAAATTTAGCTATCCATATCTCTCAAAATATGAATCTTTTGGACTTGCTTTCTTTTATGAACTTGTAATTCATGATGTACTCTTTAATCTGATAACAAGTTTGTTTCCATTGGATCAATGACGAGAAAGCTATGGATGTTGCAAAATGACTAGAATTAGGGTTTTCTACACTTAGAAAATATTTCAACAAAACTCTAATCCAACCAAACTCTTGATTTTATGTTTCTCCTTGATTGTTCTTGTTCCAAAAACATGAAAATACTTGAGAACACATAGCATGCCCTTGCTTGACCTTGAAATCCAAGACTTTGACCTTGTGGAGCCACAGTTGACTTTTCTTGATCAGATGAAACCCTAGCACCCTATCCATTGATTGAAGCTCATGTGATGGCTTGTGATGATACATAATTCATGTAGAGAACCCTCAAGATATGTATTGAGCCATAGAACTAAGTCTTTCCCAAGAAACTAGCCACATATGTCTTTTAACCAAAACCCTAATCTAGTTGCTCACAAGATAGGAGGAGGTGATCAATGCTTGTAACCTTAATTCAAATGGTTGTGAGACATGTCTTGATGATGAGAGGACCTTGGGGCTTAATAATACCACAAGGTTGAGAATATACCATTGCTTGCTTTGAGAATCTCACTCTCCTTATTAAAAATTAAACAAGATACCTTGATCCCTTTCCTAGAACCAATGTTATGCACAAATGATAATGCAAATGAAATGAAACATAAGCCAAGAGATTGAGAAAAAGGAAAGGCAAATTTTGGGGTGTTATAGCTGCCCCTATTCAAACAACTTAGCCCTGAAGGAATGATAGCAACGAATTTTAGACATTCAAGGTACAGGGAGATTGAATATCACAATATGACGAACAAAATTTAGAATAAAGGCTACTAACCCAAAAGTTAGAATTACCGGAGAGAATACCAACCAAACGTTGGGATAAAAGGCTACTAACTAAAAGTTAGAATCACCAGAATGCCAACGAAGGCGAACTCACAAACGAAGACTACCAACTAAAACATGGGATTATCAACAAGAAATACCAACCAAAATTTGGGATAAAAAGGCTACTAACCAAATGTTATGATCACCGAAACGCCGAACAAAGGAGAACTCATAAAAATGAAGACTACCAACCATAAGTTGTGATGATCAACAAGAAATACCAACCAAAAGTTGGGATAAAAAGGCTACTAACCAAAAAATTTTCTCACCAAAACACCGAACGAAGGTTGTTGCACCCCAAAATTTGACCAACCGGGTCTCGTATCTGGCTCGAGGTTTCGACGCATAATCGCATTCGCATCTGCATATTGCATACAGTGCATTTTTTTCATTTGTTTTGATTTTATTGGGATCACAGCTCTCGTCTCGTGTTTCGGGTGTTTTTAATCAGTTTAGATAGATAGAATCGCATTTTTGGGATATTTCGGTGCCCATTTATTTTTACCGGCTATTTTGGTGCGCTCTCGCGGTCTTATGTGTCGTTCGGTGCTTATTTTGTTCCTCTGGGAATTATTGTGATTTTTCTGGATTTTATTGGCTATTTTTAGGGTTTAAATAGATTTTTAATCATTTTTAGGATAATATAGCAGTTTATAGAATATTAATAGATTTTTTCTAGAATATTAATTGAATTTTTGAATATATTTTTAGATATAGAATATTAATAGGTCTTAATATTTTTAATAGTTTTTAGAATTTTAAATGGAATAAATAGATATTTTTAGAATATAATAAATAGATTTAAATCATTTTTAGCATTTTATAGAAATAAATAGATTTTTCTTTTATTTTCTTTTATAGAATTTAAATAGGTAATATAGGTTTTATTAGGGATTTATTAGTTTAATTTTTAGATTAGTGGAATTTTTAGAGCATTATTAGTTTAAGAGTTAATTAAAATTAATAGCTTTTTAGAATAACTCTCATTGTTAGGTTTAATTGAGTTTAATTAGGATTAGATGTTAATTAGATTTTTAATCTTGTTTTTCAGTTTTTCTGAGTTTTTGGGATTATTTTCGTTGGGCCTCATTTTCAATCAGCAAGCCCAGTTCAGCAGAATCCATCCAGAAAAGTCCATGTTCGTCCAGTTTTTGTCCAGCAATGTCCAGAGTCTTCTAGAAGCATCCAGAAATTTTCAGCCTTTAAATGCATCAGAGCCACGTGTAAGCTCGGGAGGACCCACGTCATTTCACTCTTCCACGCACGCCACCTCATCTCACTTCCCCTCTCCATCTGCCACGCCACACACAAGTGGCACACATGCATGAACTCCCCCCACTACCACTAACACGCGTCACCATCTGAAGGCTCCCCGGTTGCATGGCCGGCGGCCATGCAACCCCCCCAACCTCCATCGCCGGCCGCCACAACTACCAACCGCCGGTCACCTAACTTACTCCGGCCGCCGTCAAAGTCCGCCGGAAACACCAACAACCCAGAAATTCCCAGATTCCTCCAACGTTCTTCCATCTCCGATCCACAAGCTTCATCTCCTCCGGTCACCATTCATCTTCTCCGATCGTCCCTCCACCTTCCAGACCACCGGAAATCCAAACAAATACATCACCTCCAGATTCAACAAACTTCCTTCATCGTTCATCTTCCATCATCATCAAGAATCATCATCCTTCAACTCTCCTCAAGAACATTCATCAACACACGGTCATTCTCCAGAAAATCCTCCTCGTTCTTCAACAATGACTTCAAGAAACTTTCATCTCCGATCTTCATCAACTTCATCCTTCATCAGATTTATACATGCAATTACTTCCGTCAAGATTCATTCACGAAGCTTCAAGCCTTCATCAGCGTTCGTCAACACAAATCTCCAGGGATCTCCAAACATACAGATCTTTCAGGATCTTTAACGCGCCTTCAATCTGGGAGCCAGACGGGTTGCGTTCATCACGAAGTTCATGTGAGTTCCTCTGTGTTCTTCCAACATTTGCCAGGAAGCTCATCCAGATCTTTGGATCTTAGTCTAGAATCTTCAGCAATGTTCATCAAGAACTCTAAATGTCAAAATGGTTAGTTCCAGTTTTGTTATTTCCCGTCTTCAGCACGTTTTTTATCAAAGAAGTTCATTCGTACGTGGGCGTTGGTTGGAAAAGAGGTGAACCAAGAAGGTTGAGTTCAGGAGAAGAACAAGAGGTAGAACGAAGAGTGAGTCTGTGAGGAGTTAGGTTGAAGGAGAGACGAGGGAGTTTGAACAAGTACAAGAAGGAGATTGGAACAAGAGAGAATGAGAAAGACGAGAGAGAGTAACAGAAGATGGGGAGACGACGCTCTTGTGTGTCTGTGAACAGTGATGACAACCTAGGGTTTTTTCCCTTTCTTTTTACTGAAGCAGGAGTGGACCATGGATTTGGGCTTTACCAAGCCCACAGTCATTTCTTGTTTCAACATACACCTCCATTTTTGCTTCTTTCTCCCTCTCCCCGTGGCTGGACATTATGGAGTTGGGCTGGGCCCGTTTGCTTTATGTTTTAAATTTTCACTTACACCTCTGGTTTCAATTTTTGCACCTCCTGTATGCTGTTTTATGGGCTGGGCCAGAGTTTGTTTTGCCAATTGCACACCCCTGTACTGCAGGGTACCCCTCCCCCTTTTTTTTTTTTTTTTTTTTTCTTTCTTTTTGTTTTGAGAAATGAAAAAGAGAAAAAAAAGATATAAAAGAAGAATATATTTAAAAAAAAAAGAAAAGGATATTGAAAAGAAAAAGAGAGAAAATAATAAAAAGAAATATGAGAAAAATATGTGAAAAATAGAGAAAAATAAAGAGAAAAATATGTTGAAAAAATAGAGAAAATATAGAAAATATTTTGAGAGAAAAGAAATATAAAAAATAAGGAGAAAAGAAAATAGAAAAAGAAAATAGAAAAAGAAAAATAGAAAAAGAAAATAGAAAAAGAATGTATTTTGAAAAAAGAAGAAAGAGAAAAAGAGTGGAAAGAAATAGTAAAAAATATTAGTTTTAATATTTTTTAGAGTACCTAGAGTTTATTTTCCTTTTTTAGGATAGTTTAGAAGCCCACTTGTTAGGGGGCTATTTTTCATTCGATTTTTCAGGATATGATAGGATAGTATTTCCTAGGAGATTTATTTTCAGTGTTCAATCATTGTAATCATTTTCCAGAATGTCAATAAAACGAGATTTGAGTTGTGGTCCCGAAGTAGCCGAACTACAGCTGCTCTGATTTCTCATACCAGACGAGAATATGTAGGCATAGGATGCGATATCCTAGCGAGCACACTAACAACTAACTTTCTGTTCTCTCGCTGCTGTGCGATCGAGGCTTTCCCGCTGACGACTAATTGATACCCTTTTTCTCTCTTGCCCAAGTGCATTTGAGACCAAGCCGTAGTATTGCCCATAGGTTCCCGACCTGTGAAGCCAGTTGTTTTTCTCGCTGCTGTGTGAGAATCCCCTGTTTAGCCGTAGTTAGCCTGAACTACGTAAAGCTCTGATCTTCCATGCAGTGTGGAAGTACGTAGGCACAAGACGCGAGGTCTTGGCGAGCCAATTTCCCTGTAGTCCCGAACTACGTTGACTCTGACTTTCTCTCTTGAGAATACGTAGGCATAGAGTGCGACGCTCTATCGAGTCAATTCCCTTCCGTTTAGATTTAGCAGCCGTAGATAGATTGTTTTGCATCCTTTAGACAACCCAAGCAAGCGTGAATCCCGTCGAGTACGACGGACGTGAGGGGTGCTAATACCTTCCCCTTGCGTAACCGACTCCCGAACCCAGGTTTTGGTTGCGATGACCTTACCTTTCCCCGTTTTTTGCGAGGTTTACTTCGAGCGTTTCCTTTCCCTCCCGTGGGATAAATAACGCACGGTGGCGACTCTTCTGTCAGCCGGCGCCGATTTTCGCAGTAGCGACAGCTGGCGACTCTGCTGGGGATCCAACGTCCCCTGGCTGCTAAGGACTGCGATAGTCCTTATGCATGTGAGATCCAACGTCCCCTAAGAGAGAGTCAATCCTAGCGCTTGTTTGCTTGGCTATTGGGGCTTATTTATTGATATTATATGTTGTTGTTGGGGTGTGACGGGTGTTCTATGATTGAGTGAGAAGCCGGACCTGGGCTTGAGTATGCACCTAGATATAGTTGCGGAGAAGTAGTAGACGAACCTGTCTGCTGAGCAGGCACAGTTCCCTATGAAAATCTGCGCTCAGACGAGGTTCTCGCAGAGGTGCTCCTTTCCGGTCCTGAGGATCTGAGGGGAGTCCAGACGTGAGGATTGTCGACTCTGGGAACCGATCATTTGGAAGTTAGCTAAGTGAGGCCTCTTCAGGACTCGATGATGCCACTCCTTCTGGGAATCGTATCGTTAGTTCTGAAAGTCTGTGACGCTGACGACCGCATAGGATGTCGTACCTTGTCAGATATAGGTCCACACCTGTGAGTGGGGGGGTTTTTTGTGCAGGAAACTTGACTTCCAACCTACCCGTTATTCTGGTCTTCTCTTCAGAGCAACCGTACTCCGTCAGCAGTACAGCAGTATTTAGATTGTGTGGGGGCTGTGATCCCGTGTTTGTTGCATTGCATTGCATTTGCATAGGCATCTTCGCATCATATTGCATACCATTCGCCAGTTATTCAGAGCTCTTATCCAGCCATTATTTTGGTTCTGAAGGTGAATATTGAAGACGACCAAGGGGTTGAAGCAGATTTAAAGCAGAGTTGATCAAAGTCAAGCAGTGAAGTCAGCTGGCAGTTATCGGTAGCTATGTCAGAGAGCAGCTTCCAGTTTGTTGATACCTTGTCAGGTTTCACCGTGATGTCCAATCCTCTGTATGGATCTCCGTACGACGAAGACTTTCCGCAAGTAAACAACCTTACTGCAGCTCAGCTTGTGCAGCCATCTGTTGAAGACCAAGGTCTGCGTGAGCAGTTTGTTGCCCGAGGTGAACGTTCTCCTTCTGTTGATGTCTCAGACTACCAGGGTTTTGCCTTCCCTGTGCCAAAGCCCCGAAGAGAGGTCCCGACAACAAAGAATGAAGACCCATTAGCTCCCGTGTATGCTGAAAGGTTTCGCGCATTAGATGAGAGATTCAAAGCCTTGAAAGGTAAAGATGCTGTTACTCCTAGTGCTGCAGATATGTGTCTGGTTCCTGGCCTAGTGTTGCCTCCGAAGTTCAGAATGCCGAGGTTTGAAAGGTACAAAGGAGATAGTTGCCCGAAGCAACATTTGGTGATGTTCTGCCGAAGAATGACTTCATTTGTGCACAACGACAAGCTGATGATTCATTACTTTCAAGATAGTCTGACTAGGGCACCTCTGAGTTGGTATATGCAGTTAGAGCGTGATCAGATCCGATCATGGATGGACTTAGCCAATGCCTTTCTGAAGCAGTACGACTATAATCTTGACGAAGCTCCTACTCGCGTGCAACTGCAAGAATTGTCTCAAGGGAACAATGAATCTTTCAGAAAGTATGTTCAGAGATGGAGAGAATTTGCTGATAGAGTGCAACCACCGCTCCTAGACCAAGAGCTGAAAGGCATGTTCGTAAACTCCTTGCAGAGCCCATACTTCGAAAGAATGTTTGAAACCGCACCAAATTTCTCTGAGTTGGTAAGGACGGGAGAGCGCATCGAGTATGGTGTAAAGACTGGAAGAATCCCGAATGTTTCAAGAGGTCAGGCCAGTGAAACTGAATCTCTCTATAGCTCTCAATCTGAAGATGAAACTATGATCAATGCGGTCCTGACAGATGTTGGATATCCTCAAGTCGAATCGGTGAAATCTGTTGGTTCTCCGTCTTCTCAGCGGTCAGTATCTTCTGTGTCTCGTTATTCTTGACAGACAACTGTGCCTGGGGCACCCCATCGGGAACCTTATGTCACTCCTCTTGCAAGTCCACGAGCTCGTGGCCGAGGTTATCAGAACCAGCGTCAGAACCAGAACAGACCTCGCAACAACTTGGAACGAAGGAACGCTCCTTTTCATCCAGTACCTGTGCCGTATAGCCAAATTCTTCCGCGTTTGATGCAGAATTCCTTGGTGGAACCGAAAGCTCTCAAGCCCGTGCCAGAGCCTTACCCTCCAGGGTACAATCCCCACGCTCATTGTGGTTATCATGGTGGATCTCCAGGGCATTCAACTGAAGATTGCAAAGCTTTCCAGGCGATAGTGCAGCAGTTAATCGACAAAGGGTGCATTTCCTTTCCAGACGGAGTTTTGGTTGTGCATGACAACCCCTCAGCTGTCTGAGCTCGCAGATTCAGAAGGGTTATTTCCAAAAGCTAGTGATCCAGACAGGCAGACGTCCTCAGCATTAGCAGTCCTCGGACTTTTTACCATTTGCATTTGTAGTTTCTTTTCTGTTAGTTACTACCTGCTTTAAACGTTGTATGTTTCGAATGGTGATAATAATAAAGTGACTATGCATTTTTCTGAATTAATCATGTCGCTGTCGCTCATTTACTGCATTGCACTAACACTTGCATTTTTATTCACTCCATTTTATCACCGTGACTAGCAAAGATTGGAGGGAGGATGACGAAACTAAACTCATAACCGATGATCGTAGGCTTTCAGATAAGACCGTACCGATGACGTACAAGGCATTGTTTCAAATCCCCTAAACACCGGAGAGATAAGGAAGAGAATCCCTTGTTAACCACTTCGAGCCGAGGATTAGGAGTTTCTTTCAGACTTTTTATCCCTCGTATCGTAACCCGGGGCAGGGTAGTCGTCAGTTAGCTTGATCGAGCGTTCAAGTCTTATAGAGGGGTGTTGTCCTTCGAGGACCAATCACATCGTATTCCTCTCCAGAGGTCGTACCTCATCAACCACAATGGTTAAACCTCACCAATCAGGAGTGAGACAGTTACAAGCCTATCGGATGAATCCAGACAGCCAGTGTCGCACGACTCGTTTCAAAAAAAAAAAGCAAGAAGGCCCGCTAAGTAAAAAGAAAGGAAAAGCTGGAAAGCTAATACTTAGGCAAAAATCAGGGCATCCCGCTGGACTTCAAAAGAAATCGAAAAAATCGAAAAGAACTCAAAATGAGTCAGTCCAGGCAAAAATTAGGGAATCAAAAGAATGAAAAAGAGGGATTAAAAAGAAAATTTTCCCCAGCAAGTCGCAAAGTCGTGTACACAGACACCGAAAGCAAAGAAGGAGTAACTATCACTCTAGAAAAAAAAGCTTTATGAGTTCCTTAACTGTGGGTCTTACCATTCAACATACCTCTCGAAGAGGTGAGCGCTTGTGCCAAGTTAACTGAACCTTAGGATCGGAGATCATCACGTGGAAGGGGTGGGTACATATCAAAATTTGAGCCAAATATCCTTTGTTTCACGAACCGTGAACCCGACCACGATACAACCCTTAAAAGACCTAATTGAGGTAAGGTTAGTCTGAAGCGCATTACGATAAGGTTGAGTAACCTGACTCCTTCTTGACTTGCTAGTCACATCTTTGTTGTATTTTTCACTGACCACGTAAGCGTTACGTTTGAACTTTGGTTCATTCGTCACTCACAATCATAGCATGTAAATGAGTGACAGCTCAAATTTTTTCAAAATATGCATAACCATTGCATTAAGATTACCATTCGTGAACAGACGATTCTAATTGCAGGTTAGTAGTTGGCATAGAAGAAATTCCAACAGGGAATCATCGAGCAGGATTGAGTAATCCAGCAGTCTGAACTGGAATAGTGAATGTTGTGAAGCCTAGTGAATCAGAGGCATTGACTTCCAGTAAATTCAGAATCAGTTAGTCTGAGGACAAGTCCCGAAGCTTCAGTTGATCAGGGGCGTTTTGTTTGAGAAGCAGTTGATCAAAAGTGAGTCTTCTCGAGACCCAATCATGGGCAGTTATACAGAGCATGGAGATTTGAAAGCAGATACTTCAGGTGGATAATCAGATCGGGTTAAGTCGCTAGAACGCTCATTCAGGGGCAAGTCATCGCAGAGAATGTTGAAACCAACTAACTAGGTTGACAGGGGTCTAATGGAGATTGAATTCTGTTGTCATACAGATACCGGGGCAAATATTCTCGAAGTCTTCTCGTAGCAAGCTGTTCAGAGCAAGTACTCCCAAGAGCTAGATTGGGGCAAGTTGGATTGTATTGAAGCAAGTTGTTCAAACCAGTCTGTTTATCCCCAGCTAGAGTTGAGTATCGGGGAATCGTGTCAATACCCTTATCAAAAAACTGAACCTTTCAAATAAGGAAAAAGCCGTGTTGTCGTTGGATCATTATCCTGCGGTCTAAACTTGTTACGTGTCAGTAACCAGTCGTTTCCAAAGTCCAGTTCTCGCCTGGAAAACCGGTAACCAGTTCTCGTCTGGCCCACCCTTCCGTAAGCATCAGTTCCCGTCTGGTGCAGTTTAGTGTAAGCGTCAGTTCCCGTCTGGTGCAGTTTATTGTAACCAGTTCTCGTCTGGTCACCGTTTCTTCAAGTGTTGTATCAGTTCTCGTCTGGTACATGTCGTCACGTAACCAGTTCTCGTCTGATCATCGTGTGTTTTAACCTATGTGTTATACCAGTTCTCATCTGGTGTACGTCAGCTTTCAGCCAGTTCTCGCCTGGTTGTCTATACCTCAGTCTGTTATCCAGTCAGCCCGTCTGATGTCCAAACCAAATCAATCCCCATCTGATATCCAGAACCCGTAAGTCAGTTCTCGTTTGACAACCTAACATGTTTCGCTATCAGCTCTCGTTTGGTAGTCCACCCTGAATGCTAGTTCTCGTCTAGTATTTCTTATACCTCCCACTGTGTACATAATCCGTGTTTACCCTAAACCAGAAAAACAAAAAAAACCTAAAGGTATCTGACACAGTATTTCCCAATGACCCGCATGTTGTCATGTTCCCCGATACGAAGCTCGACGGATGCCAGCGCTCCGAGTAATGTTTGAATTCCTTGTGGATGTTGTTAAATCAGAATTGCCACTCTCCAGCAGATGAAAGTTGCTTATTATCCCCGGAAGAGTCGAGATCATATTTTACCCCGTATCAGAGTAGGATCAGAAGGATCCTCAGCAGATTAAGATCGACATCCTTGATAGTAGGGGCATTTCCAGCAGTGTGCCGCGCGCAATCAACCTCAGTTTAGGTCAATCCCCGCAGAGTACAATCAGTTGTCAATGGTTTGAAGGAAGCATCCCCAAGCAGAGTTGTTTTCTTTCCCCAGTAAATTCGCCGAAGCAGGTGTCTCCCCTAGCACCGGGTCACAAGTGCAGGATTCGTAGGAAATCGTTCGTACGCCGAAGTATGCAGTAACTGATGGTGCCAGACTGAAGTCTCCAGCGGAATTGAGATTCCCCACCAGAGTCGTATTCTCTCCTGAAGTCGGATGATTCCCTCTTCCCCAGTAGAGTGTTGGAACAGCTGACGTTGTATTCCCCTGCAGATTTGTACTCTCCCCCGAAGTCAGATGATTCTTTCTTCCCCCAGTGGAATTGAAATTCCTCATCAGAGTCGTACTCTCCAGTAAAGTAGACTGATTTCTTTCTCCCCGACTGAGTCCGCAAACCCCCAGGAGAGCAGAATCCTTGGAAGCAGTTGGGACCATGAGTGGATGTTCCCTAACAGATATTGAACAGCTGATGCTGTATTTCCCCAGAGTCCTCCTTCTCCAGCAAAGCAGAATGACTTCTCCTTCCTCAGCCGAGTTTGCAGATGTCCAAGATATCCGGATCCCGGGAAGGTAATCAGATCATGATTGGTTTTCCCCAGTGGAGTGTTGAGCAACTGAAGTTGTTCCCCTGCAGCAGTCCGCGGAAGATCAGTTCCCCAGACAGAGTCTAATTGATATTGGCGTGTCCACGTTCTCTTCAGCAGGATGATTCCTCTATCTGAGCAGTTCTTTCTCCTTGACAGGAGAATCTCCCCTCGACATTTATTTTGCTGACGGGATCGCATCATTGTGTATGACTGCATAGCATTTAACACTGCATAGCATCTAACACTGCACAGCATAGCATTGCATAGCATCGTACATGATTGCATAGCATTTAGCATAAACGCATAGCATTCCCACCGTGTGGGGCATAAGCGCCGAAGCATATGCATCATAAGCATGATCTAGGTCATTATCATTCTTGCCTTACAGGAGTTCCACCGAAGGATTAGCTGCTCAGGATGATTCCTGACGTTCTCCTCAACGAGGTCGCCTTCTTAAGATGATTCTCAAGACCCCGGTGTAATCCCCACAGTCGCTCGCTCAAGATGATTTTCGGGATCCCCAGCGAAGTCTTCAGTTCAAGTCGATTCTTGAATTCCTCAGCAGGGCCGTTTGCTTAATATGATTTTTAAGACCTCAGCGCAGGTTCCCGATTGGTTCGCTCAGGATGATTCTTGAGTCCCCCAGTAGCGTCCCCCAGCAAGAGTTGCCCAGGAAGATTCCTGGAGTACCCAGCAGAATGAAGTCTCCAGAAAGGTTATCAGTTCAGGATGATCCTTGAAGGTGCCCCGACGGAGTTGTTTGTTCAAGATGATTCTTGAAGTCCTTAGCAGCGTGATATGTCTGCTCCAACAGTGATGTCTAACCTGAAGATGGACTTCGTAAACGCCTGAAGGCGGTATCAGAAGGTTCCTGTGGGTTCAGATTTCCTGGTTGATGAACCAGCGTTTGTCTGAAGACAAAGTTCAAAAATGTGTAGATACAGCTTTTGTTTGCAAAAGATGATCCGTGTTGGCCTGAAGACCAAGTCAGTCGTTCTGAGGTGATGATTGATTGCGATCAAGTGAATAGCGTTTCTTCTGACTGAAGTCGAAGATGTTTCTCCAGCTGAAGCGGAGTTTTCCTGAAGGCAAAGTGTTTGAATCCCCGTAGAGTCATGAATGGCTCAGGACACCATTTCTCTGACCGAAGTCACAGATCACCCAAGCTGAAGCGAAGGTGCCTGAAGGCAAGGTTATACCCAAAGTCATGAACGACTTAGGATTCATTTTTCGGACTGAAGGCCGAAGTATATCCCTGACTGAAGTCACGGATACTCTATAGCAGAGGCGGAGTTGCCTGAAGGCATATCCATGTATCCTTGAAGGACAAGGACCATTTCTTCAGACTGAAGTCGAAGATACCTCCTGCAAAGTTGCCATCCTTGAAGGCCAAGGATGCTTATCTTCAGAAGTACTTGAAGATCTTTTCTAGCTGAAGCTGGAAGTGGCCAGAGGCCAGGGTTTCATATGTCTTTAATGTTGAAGTTCTACGGTGAATTCAGTATGCAGTAGTATTCCGATGTTCGTTATAGTTCTGAGGGTGAACCCCATATCAGAGTGTGCTTGGTTGAGTCTCTCATTCCCAGCGGAGTAGTTTCAAGTGCGCAAGTGTACCTTTTGTTCCATTTACCAGGGGTGAACCCCAGGTCAGATCAGGTTTGTGTTCGACGGCGAGGTTGAATGTTTGTTTGACGGCGAGGTCAGATTATGATTGGTTCGACGGCGAGGTTGAATGTTTGTTTGACGGCGAGGTCAGGTTATGTTGGTTCCCGGCGGCGATGTTGGAAGATTATGTTCGACGGAGATGTCAGACCCTTTAAATCCCCAGCAGAGATGATGTTTGTACGACGGCGATGTCGAGTGTCTCTCAGAGCGATGTTTGTTTCCGACGGCGATGTCAGATTCAGTTTTCCAGCGGCGATGTTGGGCATGTCAAGTTTATCCATTCTTTTGACGGCGATGTTAGGTGATACAGATCCTTTAGTTCTCCAGCGGCGATGCGGGGTATTTTGTTCAGTATTGTATTTTCTCCAGCGGCGATGCGGGGTATTTTGATTTTCCGACGGCGATGTCAGGCTCAGTTTTCCAGCAGCGATGTTGGGTGTGTCAGTTAATTCAGTTCTCCAGCGGCGATGTTGGGTATTTTGGTGATTCAGGTTCTCTAGTCTTCCAGCGGCGATGTTGGATGTATTGTTTGTTTCTGACGGCGATGTCAGATCAGTATTTCTCCAGATAGTTGCCGTGCAGCTATTATTCCAGTGTTCGACAAGTTGAGCAGTTGGCAAATTTTCGGGTTTACCGGTATTCAACCGTCTCGCACCTTGATTGGCTGAGAGTCGTTCGCTCCTCACCCAGTCAGGTCCAAGCCGCTTGAATAGGGGCAGCTGTTGCACCCCAAAATTTGACCAACCGGGTCTCGTATCTGGCTCGAGGTTTCGACGCATAATCGCATTCGCATCTGCATATTGCATACAGTGCATTTTTTTCATTTGTTTTGATTTTATTGGGATCACAGCTCTCGTCTCGTGTTTCGGGTGTTTTTAATCAGTTTAGATAGATAGAATCACATTTTTGGGATATTTCGGTGCCCGTTTATTTTTACCGGCTATTTTGGTGCGCTCTCGCGGTCTTATGTGTCGTTCGGTGCTTATTTTGTTCCTCTGGGAATTATTGTGATTTTTCTGGATTTTATTGGCTATTTTTAGGGTTTAAATAGATTTTTAATCATTTTTAGGATAATATAGCAGTTTATAGAATATTAATAGATTTTTTCTAGAATATTAATTGAATTTTTGAATATATTTTTAGATATAGAATATTAATAGGTCTTAATATTTTTAATAGTTTTTAGAATTTTAAATGGAATAAATAGATATTTTTAGAATATAATAAATAGATTTAAATCATTTTTAGCATTTTATAGAAATAAATAGATTTTTCTTTTATTTTCTTTTATAGAATTTAAATAGGTAATATAGGTTTTATTAGGGATTTATTAGTTTAATTTTTAGATTAGTGGAATTTTTAGAGCATTATTAGTTTAAGAGTTAATTAAAATTAATAGCTTTTTAGAATAACTCTCATTGTTAGGTTTAATTGAGTTTAATTAGGATTAGATGTTAATTAGATTTTTAATCTTGTTTTTCAGTTTTTCTGAGTTTTTGGGATTATTTTCGTTGGGCCTCATTTTCAATCAGCAAGCCCAGTTCAGCAGAATCCATCCAGAAAAGTCCATGTTCGTCCAGTTTTTGTCCAGCAATGTCCAGAGTCTTCTAGAAGCATCCAGAAATTCTCAGCCTTTAAATGCATCAGAGCCACGTGTAAGCTCGGGAGGACCCACGTCATTTCACTCTTCCACGCACGCCACCTCATCTCACTTCCCCTCCCCATCTGCCACGCCACACACAAGTGGCACACATGCATGAACTCCCCCCACTACCACTAACACGCGTCACCATCTGAAGGCTCCCCGGTTGCATGGCCGGCGGCCATGCAACCCCCCCAACCTCCATCGCCGGCCGCCACAACTACCAATCGCCGGTCACCTAACTTACTCCGGCCGCCACAACTACCAATCGCCGGTCACCTAACTTACTCCGGCCGCCGTCAAAGTCCGCCGGAAACACCAACAACCCAGAAATTCCCAGATTCCTCCAACGTTCTTCCATCTCCGATCCACAAGCTTCATCTCCTCCGGTCACCATTCATCTTCTCTGATCGTCCCTCCACCTTCCAGACCACCGGAAATCCAAACAAATACATCACCTCCAGATTCAACAAACTTCCTTCATCGTTCATCTTCCATCATCATCAAGAATCATCATCCTTCAACTCTCCTCAAGAACATTCATCAACACACGGTCATTCTCCAGAAAATCCTCCTCGTTCTTCAACAATGACTTCAAGAAACTTTCATCTCCGATCTTCATCAACTTCATCCTTCATCAGATTTATACATGCAATTACTTCCGTCAAGATTCATTCACGAAGCTTCAAGCCTTCATCAGCGTTCGTCAACACAAATCTCCAGGGAACTCCAAACATACAGATCTTTCAGGATCTTTAACGCGCCTTCAATCTGGGAGCCAGACGGGTTGCGTTCATCACGAAGTTCATGTGAGTTCCTCTGTGTTCTTCCAACATTTGCCAGGAAGCTCATCCAGATCTTTGGATCTTAGTCTAGAATCTTCAGCAATGTTCATCAAGAACTCTAAATGTCAAAATGGTTAGTTCCAGTTTTGTTATTTCCCGTCTTCAGCACGTTTTTTATCAAAGAAGTTCATTCGTACGTGGGCGTTGGTTGGAAAAGAGGTGAACCAAGAAGGTTGAGTTCAGGAGAAGAACAAGAGGTAGAACGAAGAGTGAGTCTGTGAGGAGTTAGGTTGAAGGAGAGACGAGGGAGTTTGAACAAGTACAAGAAGGAGATTGGAACAAGAGAGAATGAGAAAGACGAGAGAGAGTAACAGAAGATGGGGAGACGGCGCTCTTGTGTGTCTGTGAACAGTGATGACAACCTAGGGTTTTTTCCCTTTCTTTTTACTGAAGCGGGAGTGGACCATGGATTTGGGATTTACCAAGCCCACAGTCATTTCTTGTTTCAACATACACCTCCATTTTTGCTTCTTTCTCCCTCTCCCCGTGGCTGGACATTATGGAGTTGGGCTGGGCCCGTTTGCTTTATGTTTTAAATTTTCACTTACACCTCTGGTTTCAATTTTTGCACCTCCTGTATGCTGTTTTATGGGCTGGGCCAGAGTTTGTTTTGCCAATTGCACACCCCTGTACTGAAAAATAGGCAGGGTACCCCTCCCCCTTTTTTTTTTGTTTTTTTCTTTCTTTTTGTTTTGAGAAATGAAAAAGAGAAAAAAAAGATATAAAAGAAGAATATATTTTAAAAAAAAAGAAAAGGATATTGAAAAGAAAAAGAGAGAAAATAATAAAAAGAAATATGAGAAAAATATGTGAAAATAGAGAAAAATAAAGAGAAAAATATGTTGAAAAAATAGAGAAAATATAGAAAATATTTTGAGAGAAAAGAAATATAAAAAATAAGGAGAAAAGAAAATAGAAAAAGAAAATAGAAAAAGAAAAATAGAAAAAGAAAATAGAAAAAGAATGTATTTTGAAAAAAGAAGAAAGAGAAAAAGAGTGGAAAGAAATAGTAAAAAATATTAGTTTTAATATTTTTTAGAGTACCTAGAGTTTATTTTCCTTTTTTAGGATAGTTTAGAAGCCCACTTGTTAGGGGGCTATTTTTCATTCGATTTTTCAGGATATGATAGGATAGTATTTCCTAGGAGATTTATTTTCAGTGTTCAATCATTGTAATCATTTTCCAGAATGTCAATAAAACGAGATTTGAGCTGTGGTCCCGAAGTAGCCGAACTACAGCTGCTCTGATTTCTCGTACCAGACGAGAATATGTAGGCATAGGATGCGATATCCTAGCGAGCACACTAACAACTAACTTTCTGTTCTCTCGCTGTTGTGCGATCGAGGCTTTCCCGCTGACGACTAATTGATACCCTTTTTCTCTCTTGCCCAAGTGCATTTGAGACCAAGCCGTAGTATTGCCCATAGGTTCCCGACCTGTGAAGCCAGTTGTTTTTCTCGCTGCTGTGTGAGAATCCCCTGTTTAGCCGTAGTTAGCCTGAACTACGTAAAGCTCTGATCTTCCATGCAGTGTGGAAGTACGTAGGCACAAGACGCGAGGTCTTGGCGAGCCAATTTCCCTGTAGTCCCGAACTACGTTGACTCTGACTTTCTCTCTTGAGAATACGTAGGCATAGAGTGCGACGCTCTATCGAGTCAATTCCCTTCCGTTTAGATTTAGCAGCCGTAGATAGATTGTTTTGCATCCTTTAGACAACCCAAGCAAGCGTGGATCCCGTCGAGTACGACGGACGTGAGGGGTGCTAATACCTTCCCCTTGCGTAACCGACTCCCGAACCCAGGTTTTGGTTGCGATGACCTTACCTTTCCCCGTTTTTTGCGAGGTTTACTTCGAGCGTTTCCTTTCCCTCCCGTGGGATAAATGACGCACGGTGGCGACTCTTCTGTCAGCCGGCGCCGATTTTCGCAGTAGCGACAAAGGTGAACTCACAAAAATGAAGACTACCAACCAAAAATTGGGATGATCAACAAGAAATACCAACCAAAAGTTGGGATAAAAAGCTACTAACCAAAAGTTAGGATCACCAGAACACCGATCGAAGGCGAACTCACAAAAATGAAGACTACCAACCAAAAGTTGGGATAAAAGGTTACTAACCAAAAGTTAGGATCACTAGAACGCCGACCAAAGGCGAACTCACAAATATGAAGACTATTGTCGTAACTGCGAAAAGCAACTGGCGGAAACAAAGAGAAAAGTCGCCACCGAAAGTTATTTATCCCAAAGAGAGGAAAAGGAAGAGATCGAAAAAAACCTAAAAGAAAGGAGAAGACAAGGTCATCGCAACCAAATCTTGGGTTCGGGAGTCGGTTACGCAATGGGAAGGTATGAGCACTCCTCACGTCCATTGTACTCAACGGGATCCACTCTTGTTGTCTAACCAAAGGGTTAGTTATCTAAAATCTACTGCTAAAAGAAAACGGAACGGGAGAAAAGAAAAAGGAGACTCTATAGGACATCGCCACCCTATGCCTACGTATTCCCTCGTGCAATGGGAAAGTCAGAGTCAACATAGTTCAGAAAACTATGGGTGATGGGGGGAAGGTTGCTCGCTAAGACACCGTCATCTTGTGCCTACGTATCCTCATCTCGTATGAGAAATTAGAGCAAACGTAGGTCGGGAAACTATGGATGACGGGGCGAAGGTTGTTCGCCAAGACATCGCCATCTTGTGCCTATGTATCCTCGTTTGGTATGAGAAATCATAGAAAATGTAGTTCGGGTAACTAAACCACAGGTTGGTTAAGTGCTTTTTATGAGTGACTTTAAATTCCCTTTCCAGCAGTTAGGGTCGATGCTTGTTTTCGGTAGAATGGAAAAGTAACGCACACTTTTTTGAAAATGATTTTAAGAACAATCTCAAAGGATAAAAAGGTTTGAATTTTGTTTAAGAGTTTTAATGAAGTGAATTGAATTTGTTTGAGATTCACGATGCACTATAGACTATGATATAGGAGCGAGTGCATCGCATATCTCCCAAGGGGCATACGCTAAACACTCTAGACAAGTTAGGAGTAACCCTCCACTAATCATTTCCCATATACTTAAGGCGCGTGGGGTACAATGTTCATAGTCTTTATTAAGTGTCTTAGTATTATTTGAGATGAGAAAATAAGACCCAAAGAAAAACACTAAAGGGAACTAAAATCCCTAATGTTATCATACAACATGTTCCTAAGGTTAGGATAAAAGGGAAGTCTACCTAATGTTATCATATAAATAATGAACCTAAAGTTGAGGTCAAAGAGGGACTATCCTAATTGTTATCATACAAAGGATTAAAAGTCTAATGTCTCTCCTACTCCCACCTTAATTAGAAATTAAGTGGGACTAGGAATCCTAAGGGATCATGTGAGAAAGCACAAGTAAACACTATCCAATTCAATCATAGATGAAAACAAAAATGAAACTTAAACAAGTCTCAAAGAGAGAGAAGATGAAGAAGAAAGTTGAAGAAAGAGGAAAAAACAACCATGAAGAATAATCATGGAAGTTCAATGACATAAAAGTATTAAACGCACACATCTCATTTTCATACAATGTGAGTACTCATATCATGTCAAAATAACAAACGAGCAATCACATGTCAAACCATGTCACAAGATCAAAACACAATGTCAAAACAAAGTGCCCAAACACAATCAAATGACTCAAGCATCTCACGAGAAGCATTATTAAACACAAAGTGAAGTAAAATAAGGTCTAATGAGATGAGAAACAAGATGTGGAAATAGTAACATCACAACATATGTCAACAAACAAGGAAGAAACACAAAGAACTAAATCATGTATTCCATTCAGAAAAAATGCAAGTGCTACACAAAACAAGCAGACAAAACATAACCCTAAAAGGAAAGACATGAGATTCAGGCATAGGATTGTGTGTGGGTGTCGCAACTGCGAAAAGGGCTGGCGGAAAAATAGAAGAGTCGCCACCGAATGTTATTCATCCTAAAGAGAGGGAAAGGAAATGATCGAAGAAAACCTAAAAGAAAGGAGAAGAAAAGGTCATCGCAACCAAATCTCGGGTTCGGGAGTCGGTTACGCAAGGGGAAGGTATGAGCACCCCTCACGTTCGTTGTACTCACCGGGATCCAAGCTTGTTGTCTAATCAAAGGGTGTGTTGTCTAAAAGCTATTGATAAATGGAAACGAGAACAAAATAAAAATAAAGAGGCTCGATATAACATCATCGCCCTATGCCTACGTATTCCCTCGTGCAATGGGAAAGTCAGAGCCAACGTAGTTTCGAAAACTACAAATGATGGGGGAAGGTTGCTATGCCTACGTATATGTCTTGTGCCTATGTATCCTTATCTGGTATGAGGAATCAGAGCAAACGTAGTTCGGGAAACGACGAAACCACAGGTTGGTTCAGTATTTTTTATGAGCGACGTTAAGTTCCCATTCCAGTAGTTAGGGACGATGCTTGTTTGCAGTAGAACGGAAAAGTAACATACTCTTTTCTGAAAATGTGTTTGAAACATAAATCCTGAAGGATAAAATGTTTGACTTTTGTTGCGGTGGAAATAGGATCACAAACTATTAATGAGTTTGAATCACAATTCAATTCACAACCGCTCTTTGATTTATCCGAAGGAAAAGGTCAAAAGAGGGAAAACCTATTTTGCATCGTAAACACAATGCGGGGAAAGATCTAGGGTTCGGGGGTTGGTTAAATTTAGGGAAGGTATTAGCACCCTAAACTTCCGTAGTACTCTACGGGAACCTTTTGTTCAAATGTTTACTATCTTGCTTTATTTATTTGCTTAAGGTATATGTACAAAGATTAAAAGTGAGAAAAGAGACCTAAGGGGTTAATTCTAAGTTTACTCGGCAAGACATCGCATCTTGTGCCTACGTATCCTTACGGGAGTGGAATCAGAGTAATCGTAGTTCCCCTCAAAAGGGAGGTTAGAGACTTCTTGACTGTGGTCAAGGTCTCAAGGGGAATAAACGCATCTTAAGGACACGCTTACGTGGAGTTTAGAAACTCCAAATTTCTATGTTGAAATGTTAAGTTGTAATTAGGGTTAAATTAGGGATTCCACGACGGGATACCCTAAAATGAGCGCGGCGGCTCTTTGACCTAATGCTAGGGGTAAAATTGTAATTTTGCCTGCGGCGAGGCATTTGTGAAAATTAGGGTTTGGTTAGGGTGTAATGATTTGAAGTTGAGGACTATTGACACGGCGGTCAAACGGCTAGACCTAATTCCTTCAGAGGAGTGAAATTATTGGTAAAGACGCGATAAACATACAATGACAGAACATAAAATGCGGAAAGATAAATGCGACAATTGTCTCGCAAAATTACAACCGGGAAACAGATACATATATAATAATGCATTGGAATTTAATCTGCAGAGAGAAACTAAAAAAAAATCGTTAATGAAAGGTTAGACTAAAATATAATCAATACCGAAAACAAATAATATTAAAGGAGAATATAAAAATGCAAAAAGAGATTTTATTGCAAATTTTAAAGAGAAATTAATATTAGTTTAAAAAAAAGAGATTTAAATTTAAAAAAAATTTAATTTTTATCTTAAAAAAAAAATTTTAAATTTTATTTTTAAAGAAAGAGTTTTAATATTATATAAAAAAACTTTTAAATTTGATTTTAAAAAAAAAGAAGTTTTTAATTATTAAAAAGAAAGTTTTAATTATTATTTATTAAAATGTTTATTTGATTTATTAAAAAAAGAGATTAAATGGGGACAGTTAATTAAATGGAGGGGTTAAGTGTGGTGAGGTGTGTGTGTGTAGATCAATTTACAACTGCAAAAGAAAGAAAAAGACATGAGAACAAAGGGGAAAAAAAACGAAACGCAGACAAGACCCAAAACCCTAAGCTCTTCTTTCGTCTTCCCCAAACCGCGACCAGTTTTTTTCCTTCCATCGCTCCCCTCATTATTTCGGTCCTGGAATCACATTGCGCACATCAGCAATTCAATAATCATTGATGAGAATAGGGCTTACCGAGTGTTGGCGGCGGCGCTTGGAGGTGACGAGAACGGGTGTTTCGTCTGGTTGAACTCGCAGCGGCGTGCGTCGTTTTGTCCACCGGGGAGATAAGTGTTCTCCTTTATTCACTTTGTTAGGTTAACTGAATACGAGCTTTGGTGATTTTTTCCTCCCCCTATGTCTTGTGTATTCGTCTCCTTATATAGGCTTCAACCGAGAATCAAATGCTTTGATTGAAATTGTTTGCTGCTTTGAACATGGATTTAGGTTTCCTAAATGGGATGAATCAGATTTGAAAATATTCCTAAATCGTTTAATTGCTATAATGAGCCATTAATTGATATTTCAATCTTTGATTCTAATGATTCAATTTTGAGGTTGGATTTGATTTGGTTTCTGAATAGGATATTCTCTAACGATTTTATTTTGATTTTGTATGTGACTTGGCAGGTGTGGAAAACAAATGTTTTGGGCCAGAAGGTGAATTGGAAGCCCAGAGGGAGAGAATCGTGTTTGATACGTCGGTTGGAGGTGAGGGACTTCCGTGGAAAAGGTTGGTGGTGAAGAGCAACAAATGCGAGTGTTCGCAGGGTATATTCCTTCAACTTGATCTATGCTCCTATGTTTCTCTTCAAACGGATATCCATTTGAACATCTTCCTTTCCGTGTATTTGATGACGGTTATCTTTTTACTGGGTTTGGATGTTAATGCTCTGCTGCGATTTCCAACAGGTTAACAACGGGAGGACTGCCTAATATGCTATGACAGCTCAAGAATCATTCTCTCCACAGAGCATTTGGTCGAGAAAATCATGGTGTGATCAGACCCTGAGGCAAGAACCATATCAGGATACTCGGGAAGAGTAGAAAATGATACAAAGATCCTCAATTCTGCTTGACTAGAGCTTGAAACTCATGCAGCATCGCGCTAAGTTCAGGGTTAAATGATTGTATGTCGCAGACGTAAAGTTTCTTTCCAAGAATAAGTTATAGGAAGCTTTTGAAAAGTGGAGGTCTAGGACTTTTTTGTCTTGAAGTGTTTTAACTACAACTTGACAAAGTGCTTGATAGAACAAGTGATAACCCAAGTTTCATCCTGTATACGACAACTTGAATTGGTTTCTCTGAATGCTATGTTCTGAACTTTGTTTTGATGTTATTTCTTTATTTTCTCGAGCAGGTCATGGGCTGTTGTTATTAATAGAACGTCTTTGGGTTCGGAAAGACGGTGGTGACGATCTTGCAACTGATCTAGCGGGACTAACAGGACATGAGAAACCATGACTGATGCATCTCTTTCCAGCGGGTGAGTACTTACTCATTAGTAGTTAATATTGACATGAAGCATACTATCACAAACATCTTTTTACATGTTCTTCCATTTTCTTCTTGCAGGAACTCTGGTTTAGATTCGGTCGTAAATGTGGAGAGTTTATAACATGTGCAAGCAAGTTCCCTCTTAGGCTCAAACAGACTGCTCAGATATCAGTCGTGACTGTCTTATCATCAAAACCAATTTCGTCTATATCATATAAAAAGCACGGTGACAGCAACTAGGAAAGTTCTAGCCGTTCTATTGCAAATGCAAGCTTTGAAGAAGTTGGGGATGATAAACAAGGAGATTGGGGATGATGGGTGAAAGCAGAGTTTTGACTTGAGGTAGTATGTTGCTAAAACACCATTGGCTTGACACTTATTTTTTGTTTCATCCTAAATCACCTGAGATTGTTTTAACAGTGGTAGCTTCCTGACTGATGTGGCTGTTGGCTTATCAGGAGAGAAATGACTTGTTTAAAGAAGGCCTAAAGGTTTCAGGATCAGCATCTGTCGTGATATTCAGGGTATCGCTCTCAAGCATCACATCGGGGTTCGCATCTGTAAGTACCTGTACCATTCGATTCCTTCTCTTGCAATGCCTTTATTATCACTTCTGTTGACTGACTTGGTATTTGCAATTGTCCTGCAGTGATTCAATTGATTATGAGTCCACATTAGAACCCGACATAATCATGGACGGGGTGTTCTGACTAGCAGACACGCCTTCACGCGGCTTCCAGTTTCCATGATTACTATTTGGTGGTGGATAAGAAGGTGAATTGCCAGGAGCCTGTGGTGTTCCCTCAGCTTGACTTAAGCTATTAGGATATTGACCGTGTCAATGTGAAGAAAACGTTCTTGGTTTTATGGACTTCCAGAATGCTCCACAGTCTTCTCTTCTATCAAACTGGCTGGCTGCAGCTGATACTAACGGGTATGATGCGTGAGACTTCGTTTTAATCATCACTCTTCTTTGACTGACATGTACTTACTGTTTGTAGATGGGGATAACACTTGGCGGTTCAAAAAGTCTCTTGGGGTTAGAATATTATTATCGGATTATGACCGGCATCCATCTGTTTTGTAAGTCTCTCCCTTGATTACTCTGTAGCACCATTATTACTGTTTATACTTAAATTCAGTAGCATTTGTATGAATTATGATTTGTATGCCCTGTAATTCGAAGTTTCAATTTGCAACGCCTTGTACTTGTAAAAGCTTATGTAAAATTCTGGAGTTGGTATCATAACAGCAAATATTGCTTGCCATCGTTTGTTTTGACAGGTTAACTACATCTATCTTGCAGTGGGTCTCGGCTTTCTGGGGTACACGAAATGGTGGAAGCTGTGAGGCAACTGAAACCTGAGTGAACACAAGTATCTGATACATCCCTTCCACTCCTGAACTCCAGCAATCACTCTAATTGTCGCAACATGAAGTCAACCTGGGATATCTAGTTTTTAAGAAACCATTGACTACTACTTCCCCCCCTAAACTCCAAGTAAATGTTGTATTCTGACTTGCAAGAAACATAATGAAAACAAAACCAAACAGAGCTATTGGGTTGTGCAACACCTGTTTCGTTGATGACAGTGCATCTTGAAAAATAAGCAAAACAAAACCTGTGCTGCAGAACTCGTTTACTGATGTGGTCATTAGCAAATTATTTACCGAATAAAGGCCGCTGAAGATACATAAGATGGCCAGAGAAATGGTTACGACACAATGCGTCCTTAGAAGTGTTTTTCGGTCCCAGATGTTACTCAGCAACTTTATTAATGTCTTGAACTGAAATTTTGTCATAAGGAATGTATTTGCTTTGTACGTTGAATGAACTCTATAATTATAGTGTAGTGTTAGACCGAAATAAATGTTCCTTCTGTTCATTCTCTATCGCCGCTCTTCATCATGGCTAATTTTGTTTGTGAAATGGTGACTTGAATCATGTCCTAAAAGAAATCCTTGAGGACCCTCTTATTTTGGTAACTTGAGCAATTGTTAATGAATGACCCTTCGCTCATAAAATTTTGTCTGGATATTTCCAATTAATTTGAATAATCTTGAATTGGATTAAAGGAATGACGTTGGCTCTTCCAATCTTGAATGTTTTAACGGTACAAAACTCATGGACTTTGTAACTTGGTCACAAAACTCTTGAATCTTTGGATTGAATCTGATAGGTCCATTCATATGCAAAATCCTATTAAATTGAGCTTGAATTCCTGAGTAGTGAACTTCTGAGCTTGAAAATATTAGTCACGTCCCCGTGATGTTTGGCTATAAAAATCTGTATTCTGGCCCTAGGTCAAAAATTAGGGGTGCAACATATGTGACCCTTGTGAATCTTCTTAGAACACAAAGTCTTGTATCGTGAGGGCAAATTTTGGGGTATTACAACTTTTGTTTGTGAGTTTTAGTGAAGTGAATTGAATTTGTTTGAGATTCAAGTTGCACTAAGGACTATGATATAGGAGCTAATGCGTCACATATCGCCTAAAGGGCATACACTAAACACTCTAGACAAGTGAAGAGAAATCCCACACTCATTATTTCTCATATGCTTAAGGCTTGTGGCACACAATGTCCATCGTCTTTATTAAGTGTGTTAGCATTATTTTTAAATGAGAAGAGAGACGCGCGAAAGGTCTAAGGAGAACTCGGTCACAATAGGATCATCATGCATTTAACACCGATTAACGAATTCGAACGATTATGCAATTATGGAATCAGAAACAAGCATAAGCATGTGATACACATCCAGCAAAATAAGCATTAATAATCAACAATCAACAATGTGAAAATAATTATGCAACATAATGAACACACCAAGAATGCAACATGATGATCATAAACGTTTGTCAACGGAAAACTGAAATTCGTGTGTCGAAGAAACACAAGCATGCTCTCAAGAATGATGGAAAAAGGTCAAAAACAATCCACATAAATGCATCACATCAATCTATGAGGTTCAAGGATGAAAAGGAACTCAAACAAGCTTGAAAATGCAAGAAAAAGGCAATATGTCCCAGTGGTAATCGATTACCATGATCAGGTAATCGATTACCCCTTTGAAAAATGACCAGAAACATGAAAAATAGGCAGGGTAATCGATTACCTGATAGTGGTAATCGATTACCACTAAAAAAGAGGCAAAAAATCAGCTTCCAAAAGCACTTTTCAGCAGCAAACGACTTATCTGATCATCCAAATTAACAAGTAATCACTTATGCACAAAAATTAGGTCATATCACGGTAAGCAAACTCTAATTGCATCAAAAAAACAAAAAGATAAAAGATCAAGTCAAAGCAAATGGATCACACATCAACAACAAACCAAAGATCTACATTGTAAGATGCAAGATTAAGCAATATCAAAGCTAGATCTACAAATTACTAACCAACAAAGCTGAGAATTGCTTTGGTAAGTATTGTTAAGCTGCAATTAATAGATCCAAGCAATAAATCCAAGAATCTATGAAGCTTTAACAAGAAAACTTGATGACCCAAGAAAGAATCCACAAGTAAGCAAAAACTCTTCCAAAACTGATTCCAACAACTTGTGAAGCTTTTGGTTATGGAGCTTTCATGGATGGTTTTGGAATGAGAGAAAAGTTGAGAGAATTGAAGTGAGATGTGTAGAAAAATTAGAAAACTGAGTGAGAGTTATGAGAAGTTTGGAGTAGATTTGATTAAATAACCCTTAGGTTAGGAATAAAAATATGGTTAGGAGTGTGGGTTAGTGTTTGAAATGGAAATTAGGAGTGGAATTAGGAATGGAGTGTTTGAAATTTGGAGGAAATGGTAAAAATGAATCAATTCTAGATCCTTCCATGTGAGATCAAAGGTTGAAAATGATTGGAAATTTCGCAGTGCTGAAAATTCAAATATTTTTGCAAAATGCGCCTGAGGTAATCGATTACCCATATATGGTAACCGATTACCACATTAAAAAATTTCCAATTTTGGCTCCATGTGGAGGGAAACTTGCGTAATCATCTGTTCCCATCTATTCTGAACCTTATTAAGCCTCTGAAACTTGTCCTTTGGCATTGCACCTGTAAAATGCCTGAAATAACATGTGAATTGCCTCCTATGCTCAAAATTACTTGCTGAGGAATATAATCGGGGTGCTCGACTGTTGAGCAAAACAAGTGTTGAAGCCTATGATGCTTGCTGTTTACACTATTGCAATAAAAGATAACCCTGAGCCATAGAGCCACCTTGATCCCATGTCTCGAGAGCCAATGCCATGATATGCAAAAAAAATGTGAAATAAACAAAACACAAGCCAGTTACGGTTAAAACGAAAGGGCGAATTTTAGGGTGCTATAGTGGGCATCAACAACAACATGGTCACCAAGTCAAAGATTCATCCATGAACACACAAGGGAAACATCAAAGCTTGAATTCAAAACATGCCTAAAAAACCAAGTTCGTACACCAAAGTTAATTAAAGATAGGAGGCACTCAAACAAAAGCATAAATGGTCAAGCATTAATCCATCATAATTAGAAACAAACTCAAATGATATGCATCATGTTCACATCTCAATCCACAATCAAAGTCAAGTATAGGAAAACACAAATTGAAGCACCAAAGTCAAGCAACCACAAACTCAAGTTGTTCATGTGAGAAGTTCAAAAGATCATGGCAAGACATGCATAAACTCATAGTTAAAATAAACACATTTTGATGCTTCATCTAAAAATAGAGACAAGAGCAAATAAAATCCAAATAAATGTTCAAACTCATGTCATGTGTGTTATGAATCAAATGGCATCAAGATTTACAAGAAAACATCATCAAATGAATCAAACAAGGTCAAGCAATCAACTAATCGAGCATATATCAAGGGCCAAACAAAATCAAATAGAAATCAAACAAAAATTGACCATCAAAACACCAAACTAGCATCCAAACATAGCTTATTCATGTGTCAAAATATGGTGAAAATCATGGCTCAAGAATAGAAGTGTATCAAAACATAAACATAGTTTAAGGGTAAATAAGTAAAAGTACTTCACAAAATTAATTCAAATAAAATAGATAAATAAATGGAAAAAATAAAAACAAAATATGATAAAATTCTTAAGACATGATATAATCAGAAACACAATTTTTTATATTTTTTGAAAAGGTTTGAACAATTAAAAATAGAATAAAATTGAAAATGGAAAGAAAATAAAAATAAATAAATAAAGAAGAAATAAGCAAAGGGGGTGTCAAAGTAAACTAGCCATGAACAAGGATCAGTGTTGTGCGCAGATGGGCCAAAACTGTAGGGTGTGGAAATCAAAATGTGTTAGGCCCTTTGTCAAATTGAAATCAGAAAACCCAAAAAAAAGAACGCGTGGGTTCCTCATTAAATGAGGTGGCACCACCTCAGCGCCACATGAGCGCCATTTGGGATAAGACCCAGTCAACAGGTCACGCTAGCAAAAAGATAAAGACTAGACACCGAAGTCGTAGATTCGGCGGTCTTCTCCAGCGACGGCCACCGGAGCTGGTCTAGAATAAACGCAGAACTCAAACAAATGGTCTTATCCCCCATTTTTTCATGTTGATCTTAAATCTGTCCTTACTTTTTGCGTTTGAAAGCTTTAAATTTTTTAAAAACGAACACGAAAATCAGACAACACAAACTGAACTTGCACAAATGAACACAATGGCAACCCAGGAAGCTTCTACATCACACCAAAGTTTCAAAAATGCAAACAATCAACACGAAACACGTACAACATGTACGAAAATTGGAAAGGAAAGTTACCCTCTCAAGTATCAATCTGAAGCTCTTATCTTTTGCTCAAGCTCTAAACAAAACCTCTCTTTTTCTTCTTGAAACTCCTAGGATGAAGATGATGATAAGATAATGGAGAAAAGGAGCTTGTGGAATCAGTTTCGAAGAAAAGAAGATTTTTGAAAGTGAGAGAAATTTTTTGGTTTATGGCTGCTGAATCCCTTCTTCTTTTCCCTAGGGTTCCCTCTTTAATATTTATATGGAGTTTTTATGGTAAAAGACTGAGTCACAATGGTAAAAATGCTTGTGGTAACAATTTAGTGAAAATTTGAAAATAACCAAAAGGTGGCTCGAGTTTTGCTTGCCACTCATGGTTGTCCTTGTTGGTTGTCCCTTTCCATGAATGGGAGAGATCCAGAATTGGAGTGGAGGAAGAGGCACAACCTTGTGGAACAAGTTTTGGCTCATTTGGCTTTTTCCTAATATTGGCAAAACTTGCTTATGAAGAACATAAATGGTACAAGGCTTGCTTGGTTGTTTAGGGAAAAGTTTTGTGATTTAAATGATGACATAATACACATGAATTAGGATGAATATGCTACAAAAATAATGTGTCCACATTGTGCCAAAGATAAGTAACAAACCATTCCCTTGAATCATGTTCAAGAACCATACTTCCTTTGATCATATCTTGGTGATTCTTGATGCAAAACAAAAGTTTTATGATCAATGTAAATCCAAGACTAAAATGAACATTTTTCATGTTATTAGAAACTTGAGACAAGCCTTGGATCAACGAGGAAAATTGAGTGGAAGTTGTGTCCTCAAAATTGTTCAAAGTAACTTAGAAAAATTCTAAGTTATTGAACCTTTGACATCTTTGATACCCTATCTTTAAAGCCATATATCTTGAGGATTTTTGAACCAATGGAGATGATATAGTAATGGATAGAAAGCTTGAAGAATGATCAACTTTCATGTTCAAGGGAAATTTATTTGTCTCACACCCTCTTTTTCACCCTAACCTTTAACCTCCATATAATTGCTATTTGCATTATCATTTGCACCTATCATTGACCTTAGATAGGGGATCAACGCATCTTATCCAACAATTAAGAGAAGAGCTTCATATTCAAAGCTCAATGAAGAGCTCAAGCTCAACTTTATGGAATTCTCAAGTCACAAGTTCTCCATCATCATCAAGGCATATCACTCAACCACTTGAATCAAGAACACAAGCATTGATTCTCCTCTTCCTATCTCATGGATAGTTGTCTAGAGTTTTGGTTTAAAAGGAGATTTGTGGCTAGTTCTTTGGGCAATACATGATTCTAAAGTTAAACACACACCTTGAGGGTCCTCTACATGGATTATGTGTCATCACAAGCCATCACAAGAGCCTCAATCAGTGGAAATGGCCCTAGGGTTTCATCTGGTCAACATAAGTCAATTGTGATTCAATTAGGTCAAAATATTGGATCTCAAGGTCAATCAAGGGCATGATAGGTGTTTTCAAGTGATTTCATGTGTTTGGAACAAGAAGAATCAAGATGGAACATAAAATCAAGAGTTTGACTAAATTAGGGTTTTGATGGAAATTTTTCCAAGTGTAGAAAACCCTAATTCTAGCCATCTTACAACTTCCATAAATTTCTCATTTTTTATCCAATGAAGGAAAACATGATATCAAATTAAAGAGGACATCATGAACTACATGTTTGTGGAATGAAGCATGTCCAAAAGATTCATGGTTTAGGAGATATGATGAGCTAAAGTGGGGAAAATGGAGATTATGACATTTCAACACTTAGAATTTTTCTAAGTATAGAAAATCAGTTTGAGGTACCTACTTTCAAGCCCACTTTTCATGGTGATAGAAGCTTCATATTAATTTTCCTATAACATTAGAATTGTAGAATATCCTCCAAGCTTTCTTTTTAGAACTAGATCATCTTCATTGGATGTGTAGAACTCAAGTTATGATGCTCCCAAGTTAGGATTTCAAAGATGTAAAGATTGACAAGTTGTTAGACAGATTTTTCAACCATGTTTCCAAGGATTTTTTCACTAAGTGATTGATCTCAATAGAATTTTCCCACAACATGAATGTTGAAGATCATTATTCAAGCTTTATATCCAATATTAGAACATCTCCATTGGATCAAAACTCCTCAAGTTGTATGGATTCAAAGATGAGGTTTCAATTATGTTAAAGTTCCTAACTTAGAATATTTTTCTAAGTTATCATAGACAGATTTTGAAGCATAATATTAAACTACTTCTTTCATGACATTCCAAGGTTTGTCTCAAGTTTCCTACAACATAAAAGTTGTAGATATATCTCAAAACTTTCTAACCATACAACTTTCATTATCATTGGGCTTTTATTCATCAAGTTATGATGGTTTAAAGTGGGTGACATGGAAGTTGGTCTAAGGCATGGTTCATGAATAATCTTGGCATCTTTTCTCAACTTGTCCTGCAGCAATGAATTCCTACCAATTTCACACGCATGAGGCTTCTTTTTGCCTTACTAAACTTTTCCATTTCAAGCCAAACATGTCTTCTTTTCACTTGTACCAACTTGGAACCATTTTGCCAAAAGGAGAAGATGACAAATTGTAGGAACTTTCACCACAAGGATGCTCCCTCCACCCAAAAAATTATGATTTCTCTTCATCCCACTCATCAGGAGAGTCACCATAACCACATCATGTACTACTCGTGCCATGCTCACTCTCACCTTCACTTTTCAAATTTTCAAAAAATCATTAACCACAACTCTTGTCATAGTAACTCATTTTCTTACCACACATGATCACTATATAAGCTAAAAAAACAAACCCTAGAAAAGGGAGAGGTTCATTTTTAGCAGCTATAGAACCAAAACTCTCTCTTTTCCTCAAAGTTTACCTCTCTTTGAATCTCATTCCTCAAGGTCATTACTTTCATTTTCTCACCACCATCATCATCCATAGAGTTTAACGAGTCTAAAGAGGAAGTTTGGTTGAAGCTCATAGCAAGTTTAAGAGTTGCAGAATTCCATTTTTTGGGGTAACCTTCTCTTTCTTTGTTCTCTCATGTTATTAGTCCATTGGCTTTGCTTTATACATACTTAAACTTTTGAAATAGTATAAATTATGTATGTACTGATGTAGTGCTAGTTTTCTAATGTTTCAGTTTGAGCCCCATATTTTTGTGCCCGATTTTCATAGTGTTAGAGTTGCTATTAATGAATTTTGAGGCCGAATTTGTGTTCTCCTTGAAAAATACTTTGAAATGGTATCTTGTTTTGCTCGTTTTGGGGATGTTTGCAGTCACCTCCAGTGAAGATCGCCGGAGAAGACAACCGGAGCTAGGGTGTTGCACCCTAAAATTTGCTTATCCTTTTCTCCTATCTTGGCTTATGTTTCATAGCATCTTGCATTAGCATTTGTGCATAGCATTGGTTCTAGACAGGGGATCAATATGTTTTATTTACTACTCAAGAGAGAAGCTCCATGTTCAAAGCTCAGGCAAGGGTACAATTTCAAGTCATCAAGTCTTCATTATCATCAGAGTTAGTCTCAAAGCTTCTTGAGGAGAGAAGTTAGGTGTTTGGTTATCTCCTCCTATCTTGAGGATGATTAGAGCCACATGTGGCTATCTCCTTGGATGAGATAGGGTTCAAGGGCTCAATGTGCACCCTGAAACTCTCATTTTAGGTAACTTTTCATCCTCGGAAACTCTCATTTTAGGCATGTAATTAGGTTCATATTGGTTGCATCTGAAGTTCTACCATGTGTAGGTAATGTTTGAGTGCATGAGGTGTCTATTTATTCAAGTTTCAATTTGGATGTTGAATTTTCGTGGCTTGATTTCACTATGATAGAAGAGGCTTTATGAAAAACTAATGGCATATTCGTATTCTACGTTTTTCAGTCACCATCGGTGAGGCTCACCAGAGAAGACGACCGGAGCTAGGACTCCGGTGTCTGAGGTGTGAAGCTGAGGTGGATGGTGATGTATGCGTTGACTTGCTTGCGTGGGTGTTGAAAATCTGATGTGTCTGGCCACGTTGATTAATGAAACTGTGCATTTCATTTAATCTGAGGTTTTGTTGGATTGGGCCTTGGAATTTTTGTTATTGACCCCCCCCCCCCTTTTCAGCCTATTCACGTGTTTGAACTGAAGATCAGTTCATCTGGATTTTGCTGATACACCCCTTTTACTCTCCTTTTTCTATTTTATTTTATTTTTATGCTAATTTTATTTTAACTTTATTTTTAATAGTTTTAATCATTCTAAAAATCCATAAAAAATACTTTCTGATTAATTGGTGTCTTGAGATATTTTTCACAATTTTTATTTTATTTTTCATTTTATTTTATTATTTTTAATCAATTTAATTTGTGAAGTGGTTTTATGGTTTGTCTTATTGATTTAGACTAAAGTTATTGCTTATATACCTTACATCTATATTATTCAATCTACCGCATCAGAAGAAGTTTTCTCAACCCTAGATTTGTTTGCTTGCCCTATGGGTTTTAATTTGTGGTAAGAGGGGAAAAAGTCCCTAGATTTATTATGATCAAAACTAAGAGCAGATAAAGGACCGTATAATGCATGTATTTTAACGAAAATAGCAACGGGAATAAGTATCTGTGATTCATATATCTTCCTCTTTTCTTCTTCAAGCGGCTCAGGGATGAACTACTGATTTCCCACCATCTTTGGCGCTGATAGTGTGTCAAAGGGAAGAAGCTGAGAGATCTTCTTCAAGTCTTTAGATTTGTGGCCTTTCTTGGAGTATTTGATGTTAGTGGTTGAAGACGCCATCGTTGATGTTTGAATAAAATCTGAGTATTTTTTGAAGGTTTGGAAAGTGAAGAGAGAAGAAAAATGCTTGAAGATTTTTTGGGAAATGTAAAAGTTAAAATGGATAAGTTTTGAGCAATTTATAAGCTCGTGGGAGTTCAAAGGACTTTAAATCAACATTAAAGAGCTGATGTTTAGTAGGATACGTGTTCCACTAGGGCCATTTGATGGAACGTGGGCAGTTAATGCCTAGTACACGATTTCCTAGGGTCTAGGAAACGTGACGATGGCTAGAGATTGTGGCGTGCTTTGATGATCATGATCAAAAAATGCCTTTTTCTTCAGTGATGTCGAAAATGACTTTTTTGGGGGGGCAATTTGTTGGCTATAAAAATTTCGACGCCTAGATTGGTTAAGAAGAGAGTAATAGAGTTTCTGAAGAAATCTGAATATTTTGACCAGAACCATATTTTTGGAATGTGAGTCGAAGGTGTTCCTTTTCTAGGAGGAACTACTTAACGAACTTAGAAATATTTCTTAGCAGTTGGAAGATGTGATTCGACAGAGGTGCTACTGAAGGCATTTCAACAGGAAGATTTGAATTCAAATAAAGGAGGGAAAGTTCATTCTTATCCATTGCTCAAAGAAGGCACGTGGAGCGCTTCTAGGACTCGAAGACATGCAGAGCGCCACTTGTATCGATTTAGTTTGCTAGTTGTTAATGACAGTTATTTTCGATTAGTATAAATAGAAAATCTTAGTGTTAGGATTTGTGTGTGTTCAATTGTGTACAAATTCTTCAATATACTCCAAGTACCCGTGTGTAGAGAAACGAGTTTGTGAGAATGTACGTCGATGTAATACCATTTTTATATTTCAATGCAATTTAATAAGTCTTTTTCACTAAAAATTTATCCTTTCTTTATGCAAGTTACTTTCTATATTTTTTACCTGTCTTTTGACTTTAATCTTTCACGTTCACTTCCATTTACATTTGAAATAAGTTATTTTATCATGAACTCTGTCAAAGTGTTCATCGTCTTTTTAAACTTTGTTTAAGATCAATTAGTACATGTCCTAGGATTTGTGTGGTCGATCCTGCAAATAAAACAAATTTTTTTCAATTTAAAAGACCAACGGTTATTCACCAATTTTTACGGCGAACACATACAAGCTTCAAAGAAGAATAGTGTGCCACAGTTTCATCTTGGATCAAGTCTCAAATGAGTTTTGGCAAAGTTATTTCATCACCAAGCAAGTAAACTTCATGTTTGCAAAATAAGGGAACAATAGCAAACATGATACGGTGGCGCGGGAATCGATGAAATTTGCATAAATTTCACATAACGACAAAGAAAGAAAAGTCTTTGTAAATTTTGAATTTCTAAGATTTTTACGAGTTTGGAAGGAACATGAGTTTGGCAAAATCTGGAAAAAAAAAGAGAAATATTTATAATATAAATTAATTCATTTAAATATTTTTATGATTTTATGTAATAACAAATAATTTTTTTTTAAAGACACAAATACTTACTTGGGGCATAGTGGCAACGTTTCGTATTAAATGAAGATTAAGTGATAAAAAGTCGAGGGAGACAAAAAAATCCCTCACAAAATAAAATTAAGGAATCAAAAAGCCTAGTTTTAAAATTGAGCAATAAAAAAAATTTAAATAAAAAGAGATTAAAAATACATTTAAAGTTAAATTAACAAATTAAAATAGGACAATAGTTAGAAATAATTACAACATGACTGCACATTATTCAAATGTAAACAGAAATATTGCAACAATTACAACACAATACACGAAAAAATTATTAAAAATAATGTTTAGTGCTACATAAGTAATATATATATGGAAGGAGTTAGAAATTTTGAATAGTAGGTTCAATGATCCTGTTATAAATAATATATTCTAATTTCATCTCAATCATTTGATGATATACTAACCTTTTTTTTTCCTTAAACCAAGATTATTATAAAAAAATTTCAATTTAAACTCGAAAAATCTTTTTTTTTATATGAACGATCCCAATTTAAAGCTTTCATGTTCATAAAAATAAATAATAAATTCATACCGATTAAAATATTAAAAAAAATATACCTTTTAGAACATCACTAATCAACCACAAATATTTAGAGTAGGGTGGCAATTAAATCCATTAAATTAAAATTCATTCAATTTATATACCAAATTATCATACAATCCATCTATTATATAAGATATTATTCAATGGATTGAATTCAATCCATTCATTAAAAGTTATGGATAAATTCAATTTATCCAACTAATTTGAAAAATCCATTGAATTGTTTTATAATAAAATAATTAAAATAAATTCTATGACAATTAATATAAAAATTATTTATTTTATCATTATATATATATATATATATATATATATATATATATATATATATATATATATATATATATATATATATATATATATATATATATATATATATATATATATATATATATATATATATATATATATATATATATATATATATATATATATATATATATATTGCAAGTTGTTTATAACCTTCAGTGATACTCCTATATTTTGAAACATTTATTTTGTATTTCAAATTTTTTTCTTATTTAAAAAAAAACACCACTTTTCATATTTGCGAAGTAATTTGACTTTTTTATATTTTTGAAAAAATTCGATTTTTTTTTATATTTTTAAAAAAACTAAATTTTTTTTTATATTTTTGAAAAAATTTGACTTTTTCATATTTTTAAAAAATAATTGACTTTTTTAATATTTCTGAAAAAGCTCGATTTTTTTTAAATCTTCAAAAAAACTCGATTTTTTCCTATTTCCGAAAATACTCAATTTTTTCATATTTCCGAATAAAAAACATAATTTTTTGTATTTCTGAAAATTCGACTTTTTCATATTAATGAAACAACTCGACTTTTTCATATTTTAGAAGAACTCAATTTTTTTCATTTTTTCAAAAAAACTTTTTTATATTTTCAAAAAAAACTCGATTTTTTCATATTTTTGAAAAATCTCGACTTTTTTCATATTTTGAAAAAACTCGACTTTTTCATATTTCTGAAAAAACTCGATTTTTTTTCATATTTTCCGAAAAAACTTGATTTTTTCATATTTCTGAAAAAACTCGACTTTTTTATATTTTTGAAAAAAAATTATGTTTTCATAGTTTCGAAAAAAACTCAATTTTGTTATAATTACTTACAAATTTAATTTTGTGAAATAATTTTTTTATTAAATTTAAAATTTAAAATTTAAAATATTTAAAGTAAGATTTTGGACGAACGAATATCCATCTATTAAAATAATGTTAACGGATGGATCATATGAATTTTATCTTTAATGGATGGATTAAATTTGATATTTTTTATAAAAATTTAATGAATTATTAACGAACTGTTTTAATTCATCCCTTAACAATTTAATTCATATGCATTTAATTCATACATTTTGTCACCCCTACTTTGTAGTAAGAGTTTGTGCTTGAAAAAAAAAGTCAAAAGTAATTATTTTAAATGAAAAAAAAAAGCTAATTTATTTATTATTTTATTAAAACTATTTATTTACTTTATAAACATATTATTTATAACATTCAATACTAAATATTAATAATTTATTTATTTTATTTAATATATAAACATATTATTTATAACATTCAATATTAAATAATGGTAATTATAATGGGGGTTGGAGTGATGATTAGTGGTTATTGAATGGTGGTTGACAATGATGCAAGCGGTTGTTGGCAGTGTTTAGATTAGAAAATATGTGTGGATTATAATGAATAGAGTGATTGTGTGGTTAGGGGTGATCAACCGTGATAGGTGATTGCCACAATGATAATCAGTAGTGATCATAATAGTGATTTAAATTGATCGTTTATCATTGGAGAAGGTGTCTTAGTTTTAAAACAAAGAATTTTTTACACAAATGCCACAATCTGAAAACAAAAATACTAAATTGCCATAATTTGAAAAAAGTTTTCAAAAATACCCCTATTTTATTTAGAGTTCGTCCATTGAAAGGACGACTCAATGAATGATCATTTTAACTAGTAGGGGTTTGGCCATATGCGAAAAAAATGTCCGAAAGTGGCAGGCCCATCAAATCGACCTAGATAAAAATGATGTCCACTCATAAATATTAATAAAATATCTTTTATTTATGATTTAATTTATTATTTTATATAATTATTTAGTTAAACAATTAATTAGATAAATTGAAAAATATTTAATAATATTAAAAAATTATTTAAAATAATTAAATTATTTATTTATTAATATAAAATATGATTTAAATAATTTTAATATATAAAAAATAATTAATTAGATAATGTGAAAAATATTTACTAATATTAAAAAATTATTTAAAATAATTAAATTATTTATTTATTAATATAAAATATCATTTAAATAATTTTAATATATAAAAAACAATTTACAATATGAAATAATGATATATAATATATATTTATTTCTGAAATATAAAAAAAAAAACAAAAAAAAAAACTACGTAGTATAGAGTCGGCCAACGGATGACCGAACCCCAACTAGCTGAAATGATCCTTTATTGGATCGTCCTTCCAATGGACGAACCTTAAGTAAAATAGTGGCATTTTTAGAATTTCTTTTCAGATTGTGGCAATTTGGTATTTTTGTTTTCAGATTGTGGCATTTGTGTAAAAAGTTCTAAAACAAAATATATTTTTTTAAAACCTATGATTTGATTGAGTTTTATAGAAAATTTCTTTGAAATTAAATAAAATTTCAAATCAATTCTACTTTTGTCAAATATATTTTAAATTTTAAACTAAAAATTAAAAACTCACTATACTATCATTTAATGTGGGATTATTATTCATATTACTCACATTTATTATTTTATTCTAATAAAAATGAATTATAAAATAATCCCAATAAAAAAAGGAGAGATATAATAACCACAATAAGAGAGCTATAAATCAAAATCTTAAAAAATCATATAATAAGTCTCACGTGGTAGGAAACCAAACAAAGGTGTAATGGAGATTCCATTAGATTTGTTTGTGAATGATTGTCGAAATAATGTTGTTTAACTTTATTTGTCACGTTGCCTTGATTATTTCATTTTGATAAACAAAAATATCTTAGTTGGGACCACGAGTTTAAGAATGATTAATTTTATTATAGATAGTGGACGGTGGTCATATTTGAGAGGGGAGTTTGGAGAGAAGCTTCCTCCTTACTGACTTAAATTACCGATGAAATGATTAATGTGCAGTAATAATAAACCTCTTTTTATTAATCAATATACTATGATAATTTGAATTTGAGAGATATTTTAAAACATTAATGCTATGTTTACACCAAAATATACACTAATACGTATGTATTAAGAGTATCTTTAATGAGAGTAACTAAATTGAATGAACTAAATTATTTTACGTGAGTTCAAATTAATATGAAAATTTTAAACAATCCAAAATTGAATTAAGAAGTTTTTACTTTAATGGTAATTGTTTATAAGAAATTCAAACTTGGTATTAAATTGTTAATAAAAATCTATTATTTATGTTAAGTAATTAATAAAAATCTATTATTTATGTTAAATAATGAGTTAGAGTACGTTGCTTGTGTAGAACACATAAACTAGTTTTAGAGCCTCCTATATGTCATGTTAGTTCTACTATAATACAAATTCATTATTACTTACGTAAGCTATACAAAATTTTAATTTAACAACTATGCGTTAAAGTTGGTCTAACATACACTATACTGTATGTACTGTTCATTAATATAGTGAATATTAATCATACACTATATTGTATACAAGTGTTCATTAATGCAGTGAATAGTGAGGAACCGTATATAAACAATGTGGAACAATGTCATATGAATAATGCATTTGCGTCCGTGAATAGTAATGTGAGTAGTATTTACGTACACTATATGAAACAATAACTTTTTAAGAGTGAATAATGTTGATTAATGAAATGTAAAAAAATTGATTAATAAAGTTATAAAATTGGTTAATAAATGTCTAAATATTAAAAATAATTTTTAGTAACAAATCAAAGTTGGTTAATGAAAAATATAAAATTGGTTAATAAAATTATAAAGTTGATTAATAAACGTCTATTATCACATAGTTTATTAATACAATGTAAAATATTAGTTAATAAAGTTATGAAGTTGGTCAATCACACAGTTTATTATCTGTACTTTTTAATAAAAAATAAAATTATATTTTTTTAAAAAGCAATATATTTATAATACTTTACTGTTCACTAATATATTGGTGAACAGTGAAATACGGTATATGTGTCAAAATTGAATATAAAAATATCATTTTTCATTTTAAAATTGCTTTGATGTAAAATATTATATAAAAATACACAAGATAACATTTTCTTTAAAACACTAATTTTATTAAGACAAAAATAAAAATAAGAGAAAACGATTAAGCAAGTATTTGTAAACTAGATGATATCCAATTGAGGAGGAAGCAAGCCACATCTTTAAGGAGTTGATATTAGAAGTATTATATTTCACTCATGAAAGACAAATGAACTTCCTAACGAGGGAGAAAGTAAAGTTGCATAAGGTGAAAGTCATTCTACTTAGTGCGAGCAATTAAATTTAAAGCTGTCTGAGAGTAATGATTCCAAATCAATTGAAGACCTCTCTAAAAATTCAACCAATAGATAGAGTTTTTGCCACAAGATCTAAAAAAGCTATAAATCCAGTTACCTCATTAGTTAGTAATCGGCATTACTTGGATTACCAAAAGAGCATTTTATCCACATTGAATTTAATAAATCCTTCAGGAGGGAGATGGCAAACATGACGAAACACATTATGCTTATATGTGGGACGAGTGATATAGACCATAGAAAAATGATACAATAATATACTATTCATATATGCCCACTTATCTTTTTTACATTTTAAAATTAGGGTTTTTTTAATGTATCCTTTAAATTTTTAACTACTACGTGAAAATACATAAATGATATTAAATTTGAAAGATGTATTTTCGGATACTCTAAAATCTCAGTTAACGATAAAATATTCCGGTGATAAATCTCTAAAGTATTTTAAAAGTTAAATCTCTTCTTCTTTCTCATTCTTCATTTTGTTCAAACACAACTTCAAACTCTCTCAACTTTTTCTCCTCACCAAGTCTAAAATCAATCAATAAAGCTCAAGGGAACTTCAATCAACATTTGAAACATCATCGAACCCTAAAAGAACATTGAAATTTGTAAGTTTTTTTTGAGTTTTTGATAAAATTTTGAGTTTTTGTGTTAATGAGTAGAAATTGATGATTAAGGTTAGAAATGAGTAGAAATTGGATGCATGATAATTTATACACAATGTATTATACGTTCGTTGGCGGAAAAGATTGATCAAAATATTATTTTTTTGGGATTGCATGGCTGCATTGGCGCCATTGATGAAACTGTTGAGTTGTAGAAATTTTCGGAGATGCGTCTTCAGAATTTTCTCAGTATTTTTTTTTTAATTTCTTACTTGTGGTGTCTTTGCCTACACTAGTTATCTGCTTTACTTTAACTTATAGGCATAATGGCGGATAAACACGATAGACTGAGGCACAAGAGGGTTGCTCAGCACACATCAGTGCGGCGAGAGAAGAGTAAGCATGTTTCGGAGGCACTTAGTCCCTCTGGACATGCAGAGTCATCTACTTCTAAGACTCGTGTGGCTCCTCATGCTACTCCTGAAGGTGGCAAGAAATACAAGAAATGAGGGTTTGAATTGGGTCTCTAAAAAATAATGCTTTTTCAAAACCAATTCAAAGTGCAAACACACGAACAATAAAAATAACACATTATTTTTATACTGGTTCACTATTAACTAAGCTACCTCCAGTCCACCCTACTAAGGTGATTTCACCTTCTCAATAAGGACTTAATCCACTATAATCAAACAGATATTACATACACCACAAAGACTAAACCCTAGTTACTCAAGGTAATCACTCAAACAAATTTGAGATTTACATATTGTGTTTACATTTAATGCTTCTACAAAGCTAACTAACACAAAGTTTAAGTACAATGAATGACTCACACAATACGAGTAAAATATCTGTGTGTTTATACAATATTCACAAGAATAATATTATCAGAGAAAATGCAGCAGCATGTGAATAGCATATCGAGATCGTTAACCTCATCCAGTCTTCCTTATATAGCCAAGAAAAGTTATGTTGGAGGGTAGAATAATAATATTCCTGATTGAGCTAGAACCTTGAATAATTGTCATCAATGGTGGGAGACAAAATCGTATATTGTTAATGTCCTTACTCCATGAAATCTGCATAGTGGAATGAATGTTTTGATATTATACAATGTACTATTTATATCACGTAAACCCATTTGATTTAATCATCTTCTAATCTTTAGAGACTTCTGAATATAGTTGTTAAAGCATGTTTAGAAGAATCAAGGGCCTTGGATGAGAAGCTTCAAAACTTAAGTCTTCAGAGTCTTGACATTGTTTTTTCAGAACCTAGTCTTCTGAATCTTCAGTACTTTTTCTTCAAAATCTTCATATCTTGAGCGCAATGTCTTGAAGAAACATCACCTTCAGAGGCTCTTGAATCAGAGTCATGATCAAAGGCTTTATCACAAACGTTCTTCAGAACCGTTTTCTAACATCTTTATGCATCTTGACAGCTTTTGGTATCATGCTTGCTTCTCTTCAGAGTTATAGTGTGTTATTCCAGAATCGGATGACATCACTTGTCAATGCTTCAGAGCCATAATCTGTTAAGAAAAAGCTACACACATGACAAAAACCATTAGTGTACAAAATTTTTCTTTAAGAATCAATGTATTGTTATCGTCAAAACTAAAGGTCAGATGCAGAACCAAATCTTGGTATGACAATCTCCCCATTTTTGATGATGACAAAATCATGTATTTTAATGAACAATGTTTGCACGGTTTAATCACATAAAAATATCAGAGTGAGTTTTGTAAGCTCCCCCTGAATTTCATATTGTTAAAGATTATTTTTAAGCTTAGAATTTCAAAGTTAGGTTTGTAAGCTCCCTCAGAATTTAAGACTTAAAAAAAACTTTTAACACATATAAACATCTTAAAATGAAGTATTCCTTCAGAATCCTTGTTTGAGTATTATATCATTAACTTCATATAAGAATCTGGTCATTATCTTCTCGTAAGGCAGAAGTCTGATTGTAGTGAATAAAGTATTCCTTCAGAATCCTTGTTTGAGTATTAGATCAATAATCAGTTAGAGCTTTCTAATATCCATTATTAGAGCTTTTCTACTATCTGGTATCAGAGACTTTCTTGTTTTGAGTGATATTAGAGCAAGGTCATGAGTATCCGAACTTAGTAAAACAAATCACTGATTGAACTTTGTCAAACGTGCAGATTTTATAACTTGTATACGTCTAGTTTCAATACGTCTGATTCAAAGCTTTAGAACCTAAAATACTTGATCAGAATGATGAACTTTTTCAAAGTTCTTAGAAAGTTACCAAGTTAAATAGTTAGAAACATGTTTGGGTTTTCACAGTGGAACTTAGATACATCAAAATCATTAACACTCTTTCTCCCCCTTTGTCATCATTCAAAAAGAAATAAAAAAAAGTAAATAAACCAAAAATATATATTTTCATGAATCAAAATATGGGTGAGTAAAGAAAGAAAAAAAACAGAAGAACAGAACAAATATAACACAAAGTTACTATAAAAACTAAGGTTCAAAGGTTTTGGGTAGTCTAGATAGAATCTCTATAAGCAATCCTTCAATCTTCGATGTCCATTCCTTCACTTATGAGTTCTCTGCGACCAGATGCTCCAACTTATTCAGAATATAGTACTCATAATCCAAAGTCCCCTTGGTGCCAGAAACACTTGTAGCTTCAACAGAAGTCACAACAGGTACTAGAGAAGTTTGAACTAAGGGAGAAAAAGGAATCGCTTCTGGTTATGGGAGCATAAGAGTGGCTGGAAAATTCTACAAAAGCATCCTCTAACTCTCTAGAGCTGACTGCAATCCATCTTATGAAAGCTTCAGTCAGATCACACACTTCAGAAATTTTTTCATTGCCTCTGCATGCTTTAATGAGAGCATGGAATCTTTCATCAACCACAATTTCAAACTATCCAAGCATATCTTTTGCTGAAGTTGGATGGATGTTGATTTGAGTAGAAACCATAGCCGGGTAGAGATGCGTGATTCTTTCTGGAGAAACAAGAACAACAGTCTCTGATTTGTCCCGTCTAATTACATTATCATTTTCCTCAAGGATAGGTGTATAGTGGATTTTGGTATCAGATGAAACACAAATGGTAAATTCGGATGAATCAGGGGTGGAAGGTTCATGGTTCCTGATTCGCTCCATGAACTCATCAAGAATAGGTTCATCATAGATTGATTGGGGAGGTGGAGTCGTTGGAGATGGTGTATTTTATGGAAAGACATGGATGGCAAGTATAGAGGAGTTAGAAGGATGATTGTTTATTTCAGTGGTTTTTTATGGAGAGGGGACAATTTCCGAAGTGGTGGTTGTGTTTATAGTTAGAGGTTCAGAGGTTGTGATGATGGTTGATTATGTAATGGTTGGGTTTGGTATAGGGAGTGAGATAGATGATGAAGACACGATTGTGGTTGTTTGAGGAATACTGGATCAAAGGGAATAGTGGAAGGAGAAGACATAAGAGGTAGAGCAAATGAAGTACAACGCAAAACTAGCGGAGAAGCAGGGAGTCTCAGATAGTGTCACCTTACCATAATTTCCAGAAGAAGTCAATTCAAAGGACCTAGAAGTCTTAGATCCTACTTCAGGTCTCATTGTGTAAGCTATAATGTTGGGTCCAGATGTTCTGGAAACCTTGATGGTGGCTCTATTAGGTTCAGAGGATTCCTCACCAGAGGTTTTTGACTTCCTATCTTTCTCAGAGGTTGAGTATCTTCAATGATATCATGAATATTCTCAAGCCTTAATTTAGTTTCTCATTCATCCCTTTTAATACATTTTTTTATTGTAATGCGCTAGCACCTCCTTTGGTTCCTCTTGATAGAAAATGGGGTAATCCATCACAGGCATACTTCTAGCACCAACAGAAGTTCTGCCTGTAAGTGCTAAAGGAATAATAACATTCGTAATCAAAGACATATTCTTTAGAGTATGCTCGTTGTGAGGCTTCTCAATAACAAAGTCAACTTTATTAGACAGCCCAACTTCCATAAGGTTCTGTACCAGCTTACTTTAAAAAAGGATGTCTAAGATCAACCTTCCCATATGTATCCAAGATTTCATCTTGGTAACTCCATTTCTTGTTTCTTTGACCATCTCCCTCAGATATTTGAACATAATCAAGGGCAAAGTCATCCTGACGTTGTTGGCTAGATAATATAGCATATACTTCTGATCAACATTGATGTAGTCTTGAGAATTTGACGAGGGTCAAGGGTTGATACAACCGAGAATGATCTTGAACCAGATCCATAGATTCTCATGAAGAACCTTAGGGTTGGAAGAGGACCTCTTATTCAAAAAGATGACTTTAGAAATTTCTTCCATCTTCTTTGGCTTAGCAATCACGTCGTAACATCATTTTTTGGAACCATCATGGTTAAGAAAGTAGCAATAGACTTCTTAGAAATAGAAATCTTGTTAGCCAGAACATATGATGTAACCTGAAGAGATGTAGCTTCTGCGAAATTCCAGAATTGCTTAGCCAGTTTTTCGTACACGGGTCCTTTAATATGCTCAAAGTATCCGTCCCATTTTTGAAATCTTGCAGTTCAATTAGATCATACCCATTTTCCTTGAGATTGTCAAAGTCTACCAATAACTCACTCAGAACAGAAAGTTTGTCAATAGGAGTTGATAGAGTAAGTTCTCGAAGACCTTCAAGCACCTATTCTTGTGGTTGATCCTATTTATATTGTTGAGCATATGATTGTTGTTGTTGAGATTCCCTTGATGCATCAAAAGGTTTTAGGGTTTTGAGACTTTTTGTTTCAAAACAAGAAATTGTGGGGAGTGAAAAGTTGCTTAAGTGTGCAAAGTGAATGATGTGGGTTTAAATAGAGGATTTATGCAAACACGACAAAAGTAAGTAATAATGACAATTAAAAGCAATTAGCACAAAAACTGACAAAGGGGAGTAAGGAGAAAAGATTTAACCTAATCCCAAGAATCATGATTATACCCATTGTGTAGTCTTTAAAACTGTTCCATCTTCCAAAACTGATTGGCACATGTTTAATGTGAAAAATGTTTAGTATCCAAAAATCAGATTTTGTTTAGCCAAACAAATTCCAACTAGAAACCTATGAACTTATGAAATCTTATGACTTCATAAGACTCATACAATCAGAACCAAAACTGATCTTAGAGTCTAATTTTTCCATTATGAGATAATCATAAGACTCATTCTGGACATAAGTTAATTTTCAAAGTTTTCAAAGTGAAAACGAATCTATCTTCAGCAAGGGGTTATGTCAAGATATGAACTCATTGATGGTATATATCAACAAAGTTTAGATCTAAAATATCATTTTTGAACATATTCACGTATAAAGTGATGTGTTATCTTAATATGTTAGCTCTATAATGTAAAATGGGATTCTTAAATAAACAAATAGCAAAAGTATTGTCACAGAGTATAAGAATGCTACTCTCATATATCTGGAAATCTTCTAACGAAATTTTCATCCAGAGCATCTGAGTGTTATTGTTGATTGCATTTTTCCGGACCACAAGATCAGATTATCTCCCATAAATTGAAAGCTTCTGGAAATGCTTTTACTCTCAAGTCTATCTCCGGCATAGTCAGCATTATAATAGCCTACTAGTTTGTAATCTTTAGATTTTCTATAACATAAGCCAAGGTTAATAGTACCTTTCAGATACTTGAAGATCCTTTTAAAAGTAGTTAAATAGGGTTCTCTAGGATATGATTAGAAGCGAGCATACAAGCATAAACTAAATAAAATGTCAGGTCTAGAAGCAGTCAAGCATAGAAGAGAGCCAATCATACCTCTGTATAGCTTCTGATCTACCTTACCACTTACCTCATCCTTCTCATGAATACATGTAGGGTGCATTAGAGTTTTAGGCATCTTGCATTCTAACATGTCAAAATTCTTTAGAAGTTATTTGGTGTACTTGCTCTGATGGATGTAGGTTCCTTCTGGACTCCGATTGATCTGAATCCCTAGAAAGAACTTGAGTTTTCCCATCAGACTTATCGCAAACTCTACCTGAATAGACTTAGGAAAATCCTTCCACAAAGTAGCATTAGTAGAACCAAATATAATATCATCAATGCAAATATGTACAAAAAGAATGTCATTTTTGAATGTCATACAAAAAAGAGTTGTATCTACCTTCCCTTTGGAGAAATAATTTTCAAGAAGAAAATTTCTTAGTCTTTCATACCATGCTCTAGGAGCTTGTTTAAGACCATACAATGATTTCTTAAGCTTGAAAACAAAATCTGGATTTTTTGAGTTTTCAAAGCCATGAGGTTGATGTACATACACTTCTTCAGTAATGTAACCATTCAAAAATCACTTTTAACATTTATTTGATATAAGATGATGTTATAATTAACAAAAAAGGAAATTAAGAAACAAATAGACTCTAACCTAGAAACTAGTGCAAATGTTTCAGTCTAGTCAATACCTTCTTACTGAATATAACCTTATGCAACCAGTCGAGCCTTGTTTCTTACTACCTTTCCTTGTTCGTTAAGCTTGTTTTTGAAGACCCTCTTAGTTCTAATGACATGAGTTCCTTTAGGTATTTGCATTAGATACCATACATCATTTTTGGAGAATTGGTTGAGTTCTTCTTGCATAGCCAGAATCCATTCTGAATCTTGAAGTACTTCATCAATTGATCTAGGCTCTATCAGAGACACCAACCCTAAAAGGATTTCTTCAGAGGGCTTGAAAGAGGATTTGGTTCTAGAAGGTTTAGTCTTATCTCTCATAATCAATTCTTCAGTGTGTAAAGGTATTTGTTTGCGCCTTCTAAGAGGTGTAGGAGCTTCAACCGCTTCTGGTTGAGGAGCTTCAGAGTCTTTGGTCTCAGCTTCTTTTGCTTCTAGAGTCTTTTCTTTAGAACCTGAATAAGTTATCTCCAAATTTACAAATTTCTCAACTAGTTTGACTTTTTAGAGTCAAGATTATCATCAAATCTGACATGGATTGATTTTTCAACAATCTGTTGTTGTACCCCAACATTTGACCAACCCTTTTCTTGTGCTAGGCTTATGTTTCATTTCATTTTAGCATTTGTATCTGCATAGCATTGTTCTTAGCAGGGGATCAAGAGGTGTAGTGTGCCATTCAGGAGAAGAGTCTCATTTGATCTCAAGCTCAAGAAAGAGTGTTTATTCAGATCATCAAGAGTGTTTACCATCATCATGAAGTTGTCAAACTCCTTGAAAGGAAGGATTGATGTGTGTTGTTTGTCTCCTATCTTGGGGGGTCAACAGAGGATCATCAGGGGTTTATAAGATATTTGTTTTGGATAAGAGGTGTTTGAGAATCCCATTGAGTGTTTTGAAAGTCATTGTGGAGTTTTCCTAGGCTTTTATTTCATCTCCAAGAGGTCACAGTCAAAGGATGTGAATCTAGGGTTTCATCTGGTTAACTCAAGGTCAACTGTGGACTTGTGAGAGTTCAAGACTTGGTTCTATGTCATTGAGGCTATGGCAAGTTATCTTGAGACATTTAGGAGGTCATGCCAAGTTCAAATCAAGAAGAATCAAGAGTTCAAGAAGTTACTAAATTAGGGTTTCAGAGGGTCTCAGTGTAAAATCCCCTTCTTTAGTGCCTAACTTCAAGAGCAATTCACCATATGATACAAGTTCAATATCATTTTCATGAAAACATGGAACTTGTAGGACATGTTCTTAGATTTCTTTTGAGTACTAGAAATCATTCATTAAGTGTGTAGAACTCAAGTTATGATGCCAACAAGTTAGAGGTCTCAGATGAACTTATTTTTGGTCAACTCACTTCCAAGGATCTTTTGACCTAGAATCAAGTTTCTCCTCAACTTCAAGTGAACATGAAAGTTTTTCCTTATGGTCTTAGATTTACAAAAAGTCCTAGAAGTCCTTGATAACATTTTTAGAACTCAAGTTATGGCCTTGGCAAGGCAAGGGTATTTGGGGAAGATTTCATTATAGGGCATTTGTTTTATAGGTCATTTACATGAACTTGTGTACCTCAAATGTACTTCCAACCAACATGAAAGTTGTTCATAAAGACTTCATTTACATCATAGAGCTCAAGAATCATGTGAATTATGGATTTTCATGGCCATATGGAAGGATTTTCAAGTGAATTTTGATTTTTTTAGGCAAGATTTGAATTTGGTTCATTATAGGCCATATTTATACCTCATTTTGATTCAATTCACACCAAGACATGATCATGAGCAAGATTGCACGTTTGAGCTGGTACCAAAGGCGTGGAAACATGGCACATTTCAAGTTTCTTCATGAGAAAGTTTCAATTTCAAACTCACAATGTGGATCAAATTAAGGGCCCAATCCAATTCAGTTGCAAACTACACCTCACAAGCTGCAGTTTAGTGTAATTACAAGGCATGAATGAAGCACATCCCGTGTGCATGAATAAGTTGCTTTTTTGGGAAAAATTTCAAATATCCAAATTGAGGCTTCATGGGCCTTCAAAACCAATTCAAATCCATCATATATAAACTCTGAGCTTGCCCTAGAAGCTCAGAATGCGCATTTGGAGTTGGAGAGAGTAGAATCAGATTCAAAATTCTCAAGAAATTTCCAAGTTTGAATTCCTTTTTTCTCTGCAAATCAAGTGCAATTGAAGCCAAATTCATCTTCCTGGGAGCATTTGGAGTGAGATTGAAGCAAAGAAGTGAAGCTTGCACGCCTGAGAAGAACCAAGGGAGTTGCTCCGTTCAGTAAGTTTCCATCTCTTAAATCTCTCATTCTAGACCATGATTTAGGCTCATATTGGCTGCATCTGAAGCCCTATGTTGAGTAGGCCATGTTTGCTACATTGTTGTTCATGTCTGATGAAGTTTTTAGTTGTGCATCTCAAACTTCAAACCTTCGATTCTCTCATTTTGTGAACCTTTTTAATGTTTGAATGTTGGATTTGGAACCCTTGCAATGAGATCTTTCGTTTGGTACCATTTTCATACTTGTTGGTTAAGATTTTTTCTCTGAGCTCCGGTGAGCTCACCGAAGAAGACAACCGGAGCCCTAGCTCCGGCGTCTGGTTGTGGCTCAGTCAGATCTGATGTGGCTTGCATTTGACTTGGTGAAGCTTGCAAGTCAAGTCACCATAGATGAAGTTCACACAAACTAGTTGACCTAGTTTCATTGGGAAATGAATTTGATGGATCCCATGAGCACCTTATGAGCTTTGATACTCATTCATAACATGATTAAGGTGCTGGTTTTGCATTTATAGGTAACACACTTGTGTAGTTTGTGTTACAAGTCACTTTGAATTAGGGAATTCCACTTGGTTTTAAGTGTTGAATATGGTTTGAACTTTGGTTCTTTCTCTTGCCTTGACTTGTAATTTGCTTGTGCTTTGGTTTCCATTTGGTTTTAGCATCTTCTTCTTGTGTTTATGCTTCTGTCCTTTGGCTTTTGATACTTATTCAAAGCAATTTGGTATCCTTTGTTCATACTTTGAGTTTGCTTTGAATTAGGGATCACTTTGAGCACTTGTTTGCTCCTTTCTTTTGCATGATCAATATGTGGTTCTTGGTTGAGATATCTCTCATGTTGCTTGCTGCCCAAGCCTATTCTCCCATCTCCATTTTGATCACAACTTATCCCTTTGGCTTTGTTGTTTTTGTTTTGGTTTTAGTGATTGATGCATGAATGGTTGTAGGGTTGTGACTTCTCCCATTTCAACTCACTTTCTCTTTGACTTGTTTAAGTATCTTTGCTCCTTCTTTTGTTTGCATTGCGTCTTGCATACCATGTTTGCATTTCTTCTTTACTTGTTTAAGTCAACTTCATCTCATTCTTGCATCTCATTTGTGATTGATTTATCTTGTTCTTTCTTGGTCTTTTGCCATGATCCCTTAGGATTCCTAGTCCCTCAGTTTAGGATGGGAGTAGGAGAGACATTAAGTGTTCAATCCAAGCATGATAACATTATGATAGTCTTTTCCCCTCTAAATCTCAATCTTAGGAGCACATTGCATGATAACATTAGGGTTGATAAGTGTCGTGCACTACGAGCCTTAAGTACTTGGGGAATGATAGTTGGGGGGCTTCCTCTCAACTGTCTAGAGTGTTTAGCGTATTCCCTTTGTGCGATATGCGACGCATTCGCTCTCAAGTTATAGTCTTTAGTGCAACATGAGTTACAAACTTAACTCAATTCACTTCTTCATAAAAAACACAAAACAAAACATCAAACCCTTTTTATCCTTCGGGATTAATTGAAAACCATTTTCAGAAAGAGTTTGTTAAATCTTGGTTCTACCGCAAACAGGTAACACCTAAGTCTCCAATGGTCGAGCAACAATACACCTAGCTGCTAGAACGAAGGTTTAAACCTACTCGGTTAAAATACTTGAACCAATCTATGGTCGTGTCAGCCCAAACTACGTTTGCTCTGATTTCTCGTACCAGACGAGGATACGTAGGCACAAGACGACGATGTCTTGGGGAGCAACCTTCCCCACCTTCACCCGTAGTTTTCCGAACTACGTTGACTCTGACTTTCCGAACTCGATATAGCGACGATGCTCTATCGAGTCTTTTTTCTTTTCTTTTGTCCCTGTGGCCAGCCTTATAGATTAACACCCTTTTAGATAGACAACAAGCATGGATCCCGTTGAGTACAACGGACGTGAGGGGTGCTCATACCTTCCCCTTGCGCAACCGACTCCCGAACCTAAGATTTTGTTGCGATGACCTATCTTTTCCCTTTTTCGTAGGTTTTCTCTGATCATTTCCTTTCACTCTCTTTGGGATAAATAACGAATGGTGGCGACTCTTCTGTCTTTGCCGGCCCCTCTTCACAGCGATGCGACAGCTGGCGACTCTGCTGGGGACTCTTCCCATCCCTTTTGCGAGTCAATCCTAGCGCTTCTGTGTTTTATTCTTGGGTGTGTATATATGTGCATATGTGTTGCATTTGTATTTTATTGCATTTTCATTTTACTTTCCGCATTTTATATATCATATTGCTGTGTTGTTGGGTGGGAATGTTCCACTGTGTGATAAGCCAAACCCAGGCTTGAGTATAACCCTAGAATTAGAAGTGGAAAGTAGTGATGGACCTGTATGTTTGGCATGCACTAGTTCTCATGAAAGTCGCGCTCAGACGAGATTCTCTTTGATGACTACCTTTCCAGTCTGTTTCAGACAGTTGAGAGGATGTTGGATCTGAGGATTATCGACTCTGGGGACCGATCATTTGGAAGTCAGCTAAGTGAAACCGCTTCATTAGACTATGATGTGTCGCTACTGCGAAAATCGGCGCCGGCTGAACAGAAGAGTCGCCACCGTGCGTTATTTATCCCACGGGAGGGAAAGGAAACGCTCAGAGTAAACCTCGCATAACACGGGAAAGGTATGGTCATCGCAACCAAAACCTGGGTTCGGGAGTCGGTTACGCAAGGGGAAGGTATTAGCACCCCTCACGTCCGTCGTACTCGACGGGATCCACGCTTGTTTTCGGGTATGGATTGTTATTCTATCTACTCTACAAGTCAGGGGTTAAAAAGAAAATAGAATGAAAATAAAATGACTCGGCAAAGTATCGCACTTTATGCCTACGTATTCCCGTCTGGAACGAGAAATCAGAGTCAATGTAGTTCGCCTACCTACGGGAAAGGAGGGGAAGGTTGCTCGCTAGGATATCGCATCCTATGCCTACGTACTTTCATACAGCATGAAAGATCAGAGCAAACGTAGTTCGGGCCACGGAAGACACAAGCTTGTCTTGGTTGATTTTTATTCCTTCTGAAAAAGGTTTTTCTGATTAGCAGTCCAAGCGGACAAAAATGACGTCTTGATGAGTTCACATTCTTTTACGGGAGAAGTGTCTTTTATTGTGTTTGAAATCTTTATTGTGTTTTTTCTGGTTGTTTTGAGAAAGAAAGAGACAGAACTCTAACCTACGGTTGCGAAGGGAAACAAACTAACCTAATGCTATCATGCATGGGTTAAGACCTAGTGTCTATCATGCTCCTCTCTTGCACAGAGAGAAACAGAGATCCTAAGGGAATAGACAGCAACAGAAACAATATCAGATATATACAGTAAAACAGTAAAATGCATGGATGCAACAGTACAAGCGAGGCAAGGGAGTCCCACTCAGCCTCGAACCTAGAAAACAATAGGCGAAAGTGAACAGGCTTCACTTTCAACCCAACAGGGTAAACAACACACAATACAGTCCAGAAAACCAATCAATACATCAGCAATGAAATACAACAGCAAAAGAAACAGCATCAGCAGCTCTGAATCAACATCTGGCTTCAAGTAATCTCCAATCATTTATGGGCTTCAACAAAGCATCAATCTCCATCTTCATGGCCTTCAGGCAAGGGCTTTGATCATCAGTCTCCTATAAGCAATGGCTTTTCTTCAAGTCTCCAATCTTCAGGGATGAACATCAGTCAACAAGAGGAGATGAATGTTAAACAGTAAACTGCCTACCAAAGGTGGCTCATCAACTGTTAACATTATGCAGACAGGTTTCTCTCAAAAGTTCTATCTTTCAAATACATTCACTGATCCTTCCAAAGGAAGGAGGTGGATATTTGAAAGAGACTTTGAATCATAGAGAAAGGATGGATGCAGACAAGGCATTCCATGTTTGAGAAGCAAACTTTCTAATCTAGAGCTCTGCCTAGCTCCTAAACCCTAGTCTCCTCAGCAGCTGCTAGCAAGAACCTCCTCCTCAACTCTGGAAGTTGATCTTCAATCTCTGGATCTCCAATGGCCTTCATCTCCTCCAGTCTTCAGCTCTCCCAAGTCCCCAGACAATCCCAATACCCACACAAGCAAGCAATAATCCCAGAGGGCACACCACACCAGTCAATCAGATACAACAGCATATTAATAGCAGTATGGGAATCCTGACTTTTTCTAAGGGATCTAATAACTACCCATAGCCCCTATAGTCCCATAACTAAACTAGTCAAACCCTAAGTCCTAAGGGAAAAGAATCAAATCTCCTAAGTCACCACCTAAAACCCTAGTTTTATCCATGTTATTCACACCTACATTAAGCACCTAAAATTAATTTCTAAAAATGGGAACTAAATTGAATCTACAAGTTCAATGTCTAACTTAAACAACCTAAAAAGAATGGATGAAAAATATTGAAGCATTTAATAGAACAAAAAATAACAAAATCATGCATGAAATGAAGTTATGTAAAATGTCATTTATTTAGAAAATATGGGAAAAATATCAAATAAAAAATAAAATGCAATTTTTATTTTTTATAATTTTCTAGACATCTAAAAGAAAAATATGCAAAAAGAATGAATTAAAAATGATGATTTTTCTATTTATTATGAATTTTTAAAAATGAATGAAAAATGAAAAGAAAATAAAATAGAAAATAGAAAGAAATAGCCAGAGGGGGTGAGAATAGTAAAGGCGCGCAGTTGAAATCCCAAGTGGGCTGGAAAAGGTGGGGTGCGAATATCATTGCAGCTAGGCCCATGTGCGCTCAGAAAATACTTGAGAAAATGCCAGAAAAATTAAGAAGGATTCGGTGCAAATAGTAGGCAATACACGTTGAAATATTTGGGCTTAGTGATTGAGGGGTGGGAATAGCTATCTGATTCAAGGCCCACTCAGCATACTTAAGTGAAACGAAGCGTTTCACTTTCAAGGCTTCCCTCCGTTTTCAACTTCAAATGTGGAGCGTTGGATGAGGATTTGAGTCAAAAGTCAAGCCGGGATCGTGTGGTGCCAGGGTCATCTTCAACCTTGAGCCCAAACCCTAGCTCAGAAAAACCCTAACCTGCACACACCTTCGAGCTCCTTGTTCTCTCTCCCTGCTCCATGAAATCAAAAACTTCCAACAGCAAACTTGCACTATATCAATCCCTCTACACGTCCATGCCAATTGTTCATCCTAAAACTCACTCAGTAAAACAATTCGATAGGAGTAACAGATCTGATCCATCATATTCCAACTGATATTGATCCTCTCAATTCTCTCTGGAACTCATCCTAAACTAACCTACAACTCACCTTGATCATTTTAAGCATCTAATCTAGGATTATCTCTCATGATTCTTGACATTCTAAGCTTCACCAGAATTGGTGCACCATGATCAATGTCCATGAAACTTGCTCAAACTTACCAAAATCAATCATCTCACTTATCCTAACCAATCTATACTAACAATTCCCTATAATTCTCATTAAATCATGCAATTCGAATGAAGTTACCAACCTGTTATGATGATGAAAACAGTTATGGAATACACTTGATCCAATGCTTGAAAGGAGGGGAAATTGATCAGTGAACTTGGAGGTGAGTTCTGTATGCAATCAAAGATGCTCCAAAGCTTTGAATCTCCTAGTTCCAAGATTCTTGCACCTTGAATGATGATGATGAATAGCACGATTCCTTGTTCAATTTGCCAAATAAATGTGTGGATTCTGATCCTTGTGTGATGATAATGAAGATTGAATCAAGAATGTTGAAGTTTGGTGAGAAATTGATGGAGTTTGAGAAGCTTATGCAAGGATGAGAAAATGGATGAAAATGGAGATTTTGGACAAATGGGAGCACCAACCCTTGCATGAATCAGCTTGCATGAATATATAGGTTGCATTAGAACCTCCTAGAACATTGGAGAAATTCCCTTGCATTTTTCCCTTTCAATTTGGATTATGTTACTTTCAATTCAAGCAACCATGAATAACTCTTAAATTATGACCTAAACTCAAAATTCCACTTTAGCCAATGTCTTTAAAATGCCTTTTCCATTCAAAATGACCTATAATTTTGCATCATTTGGCCAAGATATGAAAAATATCATTTTTTAAGCCATTTTTCTTCATTAAATTCACCAATTTTGAAACCTTGTGATATGAATCTTTGCAATCTCTCATGGTCACTTTTCTAGACTTAAAATGTCATTTGGAGCAAGTTTGATGTTGTAAGTTTTTTCATTTGAGGCCTCCTTGTATGAGTTTTGGACATAGGTTAAAATGACCTGTAATTCACAAATGACCAAAATACCCTTTGCTTGCCAAGACCATAAGTTGAGTTCCACACATCATATGAAGGCATACCATACCATTCTAGAAAGCTAAGACAATGAGGAACAATTCTTATGTTGACCAGAAATTCATTTGAAATCTACTTGAGGGTTAAAAATAGCTTGGAAGTCAAGTCACTTTCACAGACAAAATTTCAGATACCTCAGATGACCTGTAACTTGCAAGGACCATAACTTGAGTTCTATAAATCTCCTTAATGTCTTCCACCACTCAAATTAAAGGTATTGAGATCCTCTACAAGTTCCATGTTGGCCAAGGATCCATTTGAAGCTTGTATTTTGACTTATCTTGCTTGGAAATTTGACCTAAACTAGGGGATTTTACATAGAAACCCTAATTTAGAAACTCCTCTTCTCCCTAATTTCTCTTGAATTCTTCTTGACATATCACCATATCCTTATTCTTTATGTCAAATTATGAACCCCATATCTCTCCAATAGCCCTTAATGCCTTTCAATCAGTCAATTGACCTAGAGTTGACCCAGGGTTGACCCAGATGAAACCCTAGTTGACTGTCTTCAACTGCAATTCTTGTGATCACATCAACCACTTGTCTTCTTCTCCAAATGACTTTCTAAGTCTCTCATGAGGTCTAGATACTCCCCATACTCTCAATTCACAGCTCATAATTCCCTTTGGTTGACCCACAGGTACCCTCAGATAGGAGATAGACTCAAAGTTTGATCCACTGACCTCTCTGCTTTCAAATTCTTTTCTGATGACTTGAATGAGATTGAATTAGGATAATAACCTATGGATAGGACTCTAGAGATGAGAATAATGCTTGATCCCCTGTTGAATGACTTGCTATGCTTATGCTATGCAGATGGTTAGGCTATGTACATGACTCTATATGCAAATGCTAATGATATTGAAACATAAACCAAGTGAATAAGGTTGAGCAAATTTTAGGGTGCAACAGCTGCCCCTATTCAAGCGACTTGGACCCGATTGGATGAAGAGCGAACGACCTTCAAACATTCGAGGTACGAGACGGTTGAATACTAAGAAACCCGGAATTTTGCCAACCGCAGAAATAAACTGCACCCCTACTTGGGTAACAACATCCACTGCCTGGATCTGACTGTTTGCAGCCGCTCACTGATCTCGTAACGACCACGCTGGGGATAACAGATTGCTTGCTTGTCCACATTAGGACTCTGTCTGTCATCAGTACGAAGAAATCTCAACTAAAACCTGTCCACGTTAGGACCCCACTTGCTGCTAACCCAGAAAAATCTCGGCCACTCCGCTAGGGGATATTCCAATAAATCGTCCACGTTAGGAATAGACTCTTCCACGTTAGGAACAACACCACCCACGTAAGGAATCATTTCTTCTGCATCTGTCCACGTCAGGACTAACCTTTCATCTTTCCACGTCAGGAAGCAATCTTCTTTCCACATAAGGAGAACTATATCAATCTGTCCACGTAAGGACCCCAATACCACTCGACATGTCCGCGTCGGGACTCCAATCTTTCCACGTAAGGAGTACATCATTCTTCCACGTCAGGAATCAACTTTTCTTGAATTCGTCCACGTAAGGACCCCAATCTCTCCACATAAGGAAACCACCTCTTTCCGATTTGTCCGCGTCATGACTACATTTTTCCACGTAAGGAATGCCATCTTAATCTGTCCACGTAAGGGCTCCGCTCTTTCCACGTAAGGAATCCTCCTCCTTCTGAATCCGTCCACGTCAGGACTAAATTTTCCACGTAAGGAATCTATCTTCTTCTTCCACGTCAGGACTAACTTCTTTGATCTGTCCGTGTCAGGACTAAACTCTTCCACGTCAGGAATAATCTCTTTTGATTTGTCCACGTCAGGACCCCAATCCTTCCACGTAAGGAATCAACTTCTTTTCCACGTAAGGAATACTTCTTTTTGATTCGTCCACGTAAGGACCCATGTCTCGTCTTGATTTGTCCACGTCAGGACTCATGCATCTTCGACCCGTTGGGGAAATAAGACTTGTCCACATCAGGACTCACATCTCCTCTGTTGAGAAAATAAAACTTGTCCGCGCCAGGACTCGCATCTTCGTCTGATCTGTCCACGTCAGGACCCACGCTTCACCAACACGAAGAAAGATAACTGCTGAGAGTAAATGGTCCACGTCAGGACACCAACACAAAGAGTAATCAGTTTTGTCAACGTTATGACTCCACATTCCACCAATTCCGAGAACCCGATTCTGTCCACTTTAGGACTACCACATCTCATCAACCCGGGGCATAAATTTGTCCACATTAGGACACCCACTTCTGAAGAAATCCCGTCACTATAGGAATAAATTGTCCACGTCAGGACTTAGTTCTCCATTGATCCCAACCCACAAACTTCTTTAGCACTGACATGGCAGCGACTTTGAGGCGGACTCTACTGGGGATATCTGGAAACCAAACTACCGGATGCCTGTTCTGATGACCGGAGGCAACTTCTGAAATTCTGATTCATGAAACCCCTTGATGACAAATAACTCTGCTTGGAAATAAAGAGAAACTTATCCTGGTAACTCTGTGGGGAATACGGCTGAAACCGACATTATCAGTGGATGTCCCATGCCGAGATCTTGAATATTTGGTAGTTCATTTGAACAAAAGCTCTCTCCACCTGCTGGGATACAGGCACTGCTTCAGCAAAATAAATGCTGAAGATAATGCCAACTCCGCTGGGGATAGCCAGATGCAATAGAATTATTCCAGCAAAATAAATGCTGGAAAGGTGAAGTCGACTCAGCTGGGAAATTAGGAATTCAAACCAAACACCCTGTTGAGGTAGCCCCCTGCTGGGGAATATAACTTTGCTGGGGAATAGCAGCCGTGCACAGTACGATCGGACTTTCTGCTGGAGAGTGAACTGATATTACACAGTATCCCTGACAAAATAAATGACAGGAACCACCACCAACTCTGCTGGGGAGAGTCTTGATCTTCGAGTTCCGCTGGGAGGAAAGAACACTTGCTGAAAAGAGAATTCCGCTGGGGGATGGGATGATTCTCTTGGGGAAAATTAACCGACTCCACCGGGGAAGAATAAATGACCTTGCAGGGAAAGGGAAACCGCCTGAATACAGCTCACCAATTTGGACATATTAATCTTCTGAGGCTGAACCACCCTGCTTGAGATAAGGAATCCTTCTAGGGGACACCACACTGCCTGCATACAGCCTACAATCTTTGAATCGTCAATTCTGTAGAGGATGAACGACTTTGCTGGATAATCCTTTTGCACCAGCTACGACTAGCTGGATAGTTCTATCCTTCTTCAGGAAGAACCTGCATGACCTGCGTGAGGGCTGAGTTTTTAGTTATTGCAATCTTTCGATCATCTTCCTCGTACGGTTATGAAACCTGGAACAACACAAACAAGACAAGACAAGCCTATGCAGCCAAATCAATTCAGGTTAGTGACGTTATTTTCAGTTAATTCACAGCTTTAGCAACTGTTGGCAAGGGCCAGTGACGTTATACTCATGCTAGTTTCATCAAACTTGGGCGTTAATCATGCACAAAACAGTAAAGAACAATGTCAAGTACTGAACAACGTATTTTATTGATCGGGCCCCTGAATGGGCGGAGTTTTGTACACGGGATGTAACTCCTGAAATAAGGAAGCTACACAAAGCAAATATACAAGTATACAAGGATGCACAAGAAGCATAAATATTGACAACTTAAATTTGTACATATGTCGGCAACGGGATGCAGATGAACACCACGAACTGATCCTCCCATGACTCGCCCGACTCTAATGCCTTCCCGGTATCCCCACTTCTGAATAGATTGTATCAGATAACTGACTCCTCAAATGTATTCTCCCGCATTGATGCTCATTGCAATTATCAAATTCGGACCGCAGTCATTTGCTTTTCAAATCCCTAACTTTTGCGTGAACCGCCCTTTACGGGTTTTCAGTTCACCGGGATACCCTTTTTTGCCAAAGCCGCCCAGTGTAGGTTTTCGACTTCGCGGGTGTACATTTTTTCAATTTTATCCCTAATTTTTGCCCGAACCTTTCATTCTGTTTTTGGTTCGCCAGGATGCCCCATTTTTGCCTGGACTCTCTTTTTCTGTCCAGCGGGTCAATTTTAAGCAAAGTATTTTTTAACTGCGTCCGAATTCACAGGCGACGTGAAGTCTTCTCCGTCCATGGTGGACAACAACAACGCTCCTCCCGAAAATACTTTCCTGACAACGTATGGCCCTTCGTAGTTGGGGGTCCACTTGCCCCTGTGATCTGCTTGCGGCGGGAGAATCCTTTTCAGCACAAGGCCGCCCGTCTGAAAGCTTCGCGGATGTATCTTCTTGTCGTACGCTTTCTTCATTCGGCTCTGGTACAAACGACCGTATGCTAGAGAAGCTAGCCTCTTCTCATCCATCAAACTCAGTTGATTCAACCTGTCTTTCACCCATTCTGCCTCGTCTAGCTGAACATCTCGCAATACCCTCAGAGAAGGGATCTCAACTTCTAATGGTAGCACCGCTTCCATTCCGTATACTAACGAGAACGGGGTTGCCCCGGTTGATGTGCGTACCGTTGTATGATAACCGTGCAAAGCAAAAGGTAGCATCTCGTGCCAATCCTTATAGGTCACCACCATCTTCTGAACGATCTTCTTTATATTCTTATTGGCCGCTTCAACAGCGCCATTCATCTTGGGTCGGTAAGGGGAGGAGTTGTGATGCTCGATCTTAAAATTCTGACAGAGCTCCTTCATTATTTTGTTATTCAGGTTTGAACCGTTGTCCGTGATTATCCGCTCGGGAATCCCATATCGGCAAATGATATCTCTCTTGATGAATCTGGCCACCACTTGCTTCGTTACATTTGCATAAGACGCCGCTTCCACCCACTTGGTGAAATAATCGATTGCTACTAGGATGAACCGATGCCCGTTAGAAGCTGTCGGCTCGATCTTTCCAATCATATCGATTCCCCACATAGAGAATGGCCATGGCGATGACATTACATTCAGAGGACTTGGAGGCACATGGATCTTATCAGCATAGATTTGGCACTTGTGACACTTCCTCGCAAACTTGAAACAATCAGTTTCCATGGTCAGCCAAAAATAACCTGCCCGCAGCAGTTTTCTCGTCATAGCATGTCCACCAGCATGCGTACCAAAGGTACCTTCGTGTATTTCCTCCATGAGAAGCTTTGCCTCTTTTTCGTCTACACAACGCAACAGCACCAAATCGTGGTTCCTTCTGTATAAGACGCCATCCGGATTCAAGTAGAAATTACCCGCTAATCTCCTGAGAGTCTTCTGATCTTGACTGGATGCCCCAGCCGGATACTCTTTATTCTTCAGGAAATTAAGGATATCAAAATACCATGGTTTGTCATCAGATGCTTCATCAATAGCAAATACATAAGCTGGCCTGTCAAGCCGAGAGATAATAATTCGGGGAGCTTCGTTCCAGAAGTTGACCTTGTACATGGAAGACAAAGTGGCCAGAGCGTCAGCCATTTGGTTCTCTGCCCGCGGTACGTGATGCAATTCAACCTTGTCGAAGAAGGGCAACAATCTCCTTGCATAGTTCATGTAATGTATCAAGTTGGGCTGACGCGTCTCCCATTCCCCTTTGATCTGATTCACCACCAGAGCTGAGTCTCCGTATACGTCCAGATGTTTGATTCGCAAATAAGTGGCTTCTTCAAGCCCCATTATACAAGCTTCGTATTCGGCCTCATTATTGGTAACAGCAAAGGTCAGTCGGGCAGTAAACGGGATGTGCGACCCGTGCGGCGTAGTGATGATTGCCCCTATTCCGCTACCGTAAGCATTCACAGCTCCGTCAAATATCATCTTCCATTTGGAACCCAACTCTGGTCCTTCGTCTGGCAACGGCTCTTCACAATCTTTCATCTTTAGGTACATGATATCCTCGTCAGGAAAATCAAACCTCATCGATTGGTACTCTTCAATAGGCTGCTCCGCCAGATACTCAGACAGCACACTCCCCTTTATAGCCTTCTGCGAGACGTATTGAATATCATATTCAGTCAAGACCATCTGCCAACGGGCAATTCTCCCTGACAACGCCTGCTTTTCAAACACATATTTGATAGGATCCATCTTCGAGATGAGCATGGTTGTATGATTCAGCATGTACTGCCTCAAACGCTTGGCGGCCCAGGCTAGCGCGCAACAAGTTTTCTCCAGCATTGAATATCGAGATTCACAATCTGTAAATTTCTTACTCAGATAATAGATTGCATGCTCTTTTCTCCCCGTCTCGTCATGTTGACCGAGAACACAACCCATGCTTCCCTCAAGAACCGTCAAATACATTATCAAGGGTCTACCTGCCACTGGGGGTATCAAAATAGGAGGCTCCTGCAAATACTGCTTTATTTTATCGAACGCCTTTTGACAATTTTCGTTCCATGTTACAGCTTGATCTTTCTTCAACAACTTGAATAATGGTTCACACGTGGCCGTTAGGTGAGATATGAACCGAGCAATGTAGTTCAACCTCCCTAAAAACCCGCGCACCTCTTTCTCTGTTTTAGGCGTCGGCATTTCTTGAATCGCTTTTATTTTAGCAGGATCGACCTCTATTCCTCTTTCGCTTACGATAAACCCCAGGAGCTTACCCGATCTCACCCCGAAGGTGCATTTGTTAGGGTTCAGCCTCAGCCTGAACTTCCTAAGCCTTTTAAACAACTTCAGCAGATTCACCAGATGCTCTTCCTCCGTCTGGGATTTGGCAATCATATCGTCAACATAAATTTCGATCTCTTTATGCATCATGTCATGGAAAAGAGTCGTCATCGCACGCTGATATGTTGCCCCAGCATTTTTCAAACCAAAGGGCATCACTTTGTAGCAAAATGTTCCCCAAGGCGTTATGAAAGTGGTCTTCTCCATATCCTCTGGCGCCATTTTAATCTGATTATAGCCTGAAAAGCCATCCATGAAGGAGAATACGGAGTATTGAGCAGTATTATCAACTAATACGTCAATGTGAGGAAGTGGAAAATCGTCTTTTGGGCTTGCTTTATTCAAATCTCTATAGTCCACACACATTCGAACCTTGCCATCTTTCTTCGGCACTGGTACGATGTTGGCAACCCATGAAGGATACTTCGTCACAGCCAGGAAACGAGCGTCCCACTGTTTCTGAACTTCCTCTTTAATCTTCATTGCCATATCTGGTCGAGTTCTACGAAGCTTTTGCTTGACTGGCGGGCAATCTTCTTTCAGTGGCAGGCGATGCACAACCATGTCTGTATCGAGCCCCGGCATATCTTCATATGACCAAGCGAAGACATCATTATACTCTCGGAGCATTTCAACCAGTCTTCGCTTGATATCGCCCTGCAGTGCGGCTCCGATACGAATATTTTTCTCAACCCCTTCCGACCCGAAGTTGATAATTTCGATGATCTCATCATGAGGCAGAATGGCTCTTTCCTCTTGCTTCACTAACCAAGACAGCTCTTCAGGAACGTCGCTATCTTCGACAACCTCTTCTTCGGCCTGAAATACCGGGTGCTCAAAGTCGGGACGAGTCATAGGTGGTTCAAGGATGTCATCTGAAAATGTTATCCTGCAAAAGGAACGGTTAAGTGCTTCAAAATGCGTATAAAGCAAACAACCACGTTGCCATTTTATTGAAAAATATAAAACAAGAAAGACAGGGATTACAGTGTTTGCACATGAAAAAACGCCATTTATTTGATGATTACCACGCAATGTTCATAACAACACAGCCCTAAGCAAATCCTGATGCCCCAGGCAAGACATCAGATTATTCAACAATTAATAAAGCAAAGCATTACTGTCTAAAAGTCACAGGAACAAGCTCCTGAATAGACCAGTTGCACAGTCCTTGTCCTGCCGTGCTTGGCTGAATCCAGGCATCCATATCACAGTCGCTGTCTCCTTCATCAGACTCCGAAGCAGCATTGACAGTTTCGTGGCACACTCCACTGGCAGAGATGGTGATTGGCCTTCTGAAACGGGGTCCCCCCACGGAAGGAGTTGAGGACGACGGTTGGTATCCCAGCCCGAACCGGTCCATCTTCACAGGAATGTCCAGCACTTTGCCCCAGCCCTTTGCTTCTCCCGCTTCTACCAGAGCTTGAGCTTCTTTATACGATGAGACGACTATTTCTGGCACTTTGCCCGGCCCGGGATCTTTGTCCTTGATGCGCAGCCCTTCAAATGCCTGGCAGGGTGTTTCTTGGATTTCTCCGTCGACCTCCACATATTTAAATGACGACAGATGGCTGACCAGGATGTCCTCCTCTCCGCACACGGTGACTACGCTGTCTCTGACCATATATTTTAACTTCTGATGCAGGGTGGACGTGACTGCCCCCGCCCCATGAATCCAGGGTCTTCCAAGCAAGCAGTTGTACGCAGGCTGTATATCCATGATATAAAACTCAGTTGCAAACACTTCCGGCCCCACCTGTAGCGACAATGTAATCGATCCAAAGACTGTTCTCCGCGTGCCGTCAAACGCTCTGACTACCAAATCACTGGGCGTACACAAGATTCCTCTAACATCCAGCTTCATCATCGCCTTCTTGGGCAGCACATTCAAAGACGATCTGGTGTCAACCAATACGTGCGACATTACTGATCCTCTACACTCGACAGATACGTGCAGCGCCATATTATGATCTCTTCCTTTCGGAGTCAAGTCGAAATCGGTAAAGCCCAAGCTGTGGCCTGCATTCACATGTGCCAACACTCCTTCCAACTGATTCACGGAGACGTCTTGGGGTACAAAAGAAGTATCCAGGACTTTCAGCAACGCATTTCTGTGGGCTTCCGAACACAACAGCAATGACAGAATAGATATCTTGGACGGTGTCTGCTGCAGATGCTCCACAATCTTATAATCACTTTTTCGAATCAAGCGCATGAACTCTTCTACATCCTTCGATGCTGCTTCTTTTTCACTCGCTTGCACCGGAACATTCTCAACCGCTTTCCCTTTTCCTTTCGCTAGTCTTTCAGCCTCCACTTCAGGAGATATAAAGATCCTGCCACTCCTTGTCATGCCTCCTGAACCAACAACATTATCCACAGTCTCCGCTGGCTGCTTTTTAACATCAATTTTTATCCCGTCACAATACACCTCCAACCCATATGACCATGGGACTGCTTTCGTGTTCTCGTACGGAATCGGCCCGGCCTTAGTTATGGTGATCGGTGGTCGCTGAGCTGGTGCTGCAATAGTGATCGTCTTCCGAGGAATCGTTACCGTGGCCACATCACTCCGATTATCTGCTACTGCCCCTGCAGGCTCTTCAGTTGCCGCTCGGTCAAACTGCAATATGCCCTCATCAATTAAAGCCTGAATGCCTTTCTTCAAATCATCACACCCCCCAGCTAGGGTCCAACAGTCTAAGCAATACTCGTTACATCCTGGGTAAACACCTCCTTGTAACAGTCGGCTCTTTATCTCGCTCAGCGGCGTCTTTAAATCTTCAACATTCATAATCAGATTCAACCCTTCCTCAGTTAGAATGGCGTTAGCCCCATGATTAGGCATGGGTTTCTGCACTATATTCGGACCTGCCGTTCCGAAATTGATAGTCTTATTGTCCAAAAGATCCTGCACAACATGCTTAAAAGCATGGCAACCTTCTATATCGTGACCCGGAGCCCCAGAATGAAACTCGCAGTGCCTGCTTGCATCGTAACCAAACGGGGGAGCTCCCGTTATCGGTGCCAGAGTTCTTTTCTCTACCAGATTCAATCCCAACAATGTCTGCGACAAATCTGCATAGGTTGAGGGAGGCTTCTCAAACACTCTTCTCAGTTTACTACCCTGGAATCTTCGCTGAGCCTGCTGTGCCCCCTGCTGAGGCTGCTGCTGCTGTTGCATTGGCTGTTGCTGAACCGGTTGTTGTTGCTGGAGTGGTTGTTGCTGGTACGGGATAGTAACACTCGCCACCTGCTGCGGCTGACGATATTGACCTCGTCCCCTGCCTCGGCCTCGGCCTCGGCCTCCAAATACTGCGCTTGCCTCGCCCTGACGGCGCCCACCAAAAGCCTTCCTATTACTGCCAGATGCAGTTGATTCCTCGACTTGGAACTTTCCTTGCTTAATATTACGTTCAATCTTTTCTCCCATCAGAATCAGGTCTGAAAAACTGGCCAGAGACGTGTGAAACAACATGTCATGAAACAAGCCTGTGAATGTGCCGACGAACATGTCATTCATTTCTTTATCTTCCACCGGAGGACGGACCCTGGCAGCCATATCGCGCCACCTTTGCGCGTACTCTTTAAAGCTCTCCCCCTTCTTCTGCGACAGTCCCGCCAACTGGACCCGATTGGGTGCCAAGTTGCTGTTATACTTGTAGTGAGCTACAAATGCCTCTGCTAGTTGCTTCCATGTCTTGATATCAGTTGGCTCCAACCCCATGTACCATTCTAGGGAAGGCCCCGACAGACTATCTTGAAAGAAATGCATTAGCATTCTTTCATCAGTTGAGTATGCAGACATCTTTCTGTAATAAGCTCGTACATGCACTTTTGGACATGTGTCCCCTTTGTACTTGTCAAACGCAGGAGCTTTGAATTTGATTGGCACCCTCAAGCCAGGTACCAAACCCATTGTTGCCATGTCCAAACCCACAGCACTTTGGTTCAGGACTCCCCTCATCTGCTCTTCCAGCATTCTGATCTTCTGGGAGTCATCCATCGGCCCTTCGAAACCTCCGCCGAAGAAAGCGTCCTCCTGCTGATCTTCTTGCCACATACCATTTCCAGCCCCATGCCCATCATATCCATTATTACGTCCAGCTCTGACCTGATTCATCCCCGGACCTCGGCCTCTGTTGCCGTACCCTTGAACACCTCCCGCAGGACCAAAAGCCATAAATCCAGCGCCGTTTCCATTTCCAAAACCTCCGTAGCCCTGATTGGCCACACCATAACCATCTTGCCCAAAGCCTTGAGCATTAAAGCCATACTTCCCCGCATTATCGAATCCCTGATCGTTGAATCCGAATCCGGCATTGACAAAGCCGTTGCCTCCCATATTATCACCCATGTTGATATCACCAAGCCCAACGTTATGGACAACAATCTCATTTCCAACTCCGACGTTACCATTCACAGCAGCGGTAGCGTTGTTGACGTTAGCAGCAGGTATATTGACTACAGGTGGAGCCACTGGCGTGGGAGTGCCGTCTCCATGAACAGTATCGACCCGTACAGAATGATGATCTTCGTTACCATGACCAGCGTTTCGGGCCAACAGAGGCTGGACCATGGCCTGCAAATTCTCCTGCCCTTTCGCAATAGCTTCCATGGTCTGCATGAAGAGAGCGAGCTTCTCGCGCACATCTTACATCTCGTTCTGCATTTGATCCATGATTCTTCGACAGTTGGTGCAGGTAGAATAGCGGTGCGGGTGCTGATCTGCAATCCTGAAAAGTACCTGGTACAGAGTAGGACATAAGACACTTATTCAAAGATTACCTGTAATGCAATATGAATATGAATGCAATGCAATGTGTCTGTGCATTAGGGAGATTCATTCCCCCAATTCTAGTGTGAAGGTGCCAGTACAGTGACAGTGTTGACAACAGGAATATCGGAGCTGAATCATAGAAAGCCTCATATATTGCTGAGAAAACCCGAATACAATGTCGCTGAAAGTACGATAAGAAGGCATGACCTCAACCAACAATCCTGGTGATGGTCAGCACTTATGCAAATAAAGCATACAAGTTACTACAAGTTACTACATGAAATGATCAAATCCTCCCAAAAGTCTGGTACTCTTCTATCAACTTCTTGGTCTCTGGATGGCTTGGTCGATCAAGCAGCCCTTCAACAAGTTGGTTTCTCTTCTTAAGAACACAGCGCACGTCTTCAGCAGTTTCTTCCCATGTTGCTTCTCCGAAGCAATCTTCTAGCTTTCGCTTCTGAGACACCGCTTCATCTCTGGATTTGATTGCCTTGTTCAGTGCATGCTGGACACTATACCGGGTCATCACTTCTTCCTCACACTTCTTGATGCTAGACTTCAACTTCTCTTCGAGGTCGGAGATTTGCTGCTTCAGCTTATCTTCTCTCATCTTATTGTTGGTGAGAGTAGCATTCCAAGTCTTATTGCAAGAGGAGATTTCTCGGTGTGCTGCGTCAAGCGCCTTCTTTTTGGCTTCCAGCATGTCATGGGAGCTTCTGAACTCTTGCCCCAGACGTTCACGCTTTTTCTTTTCCTCAGCCAACTCAGCCCCTAACCTGTTTAACAGCTCGATTTGTTGTTGGAAAGCATATACGGCCTTGTTTTTCTCACCGCGTACTTGAGCTAGCTCTTGCTCTAACCCTTCATTGATCTTCATCAAGGCTTCCTTTTCCTTCACAACTTGCTCGTAGGCCTCCCTAGAAACAGTAGTTGGCTCTTCTGCCGGGACGGGAACAGTGACAGGTGCAGCGGGAAATGGCATTAATAACTGACTTGCTCTTTCCTGGATCCAAACCCTGTAAGGTTCATAAGCCTGGCAATCGTTCTTACCTAACAGTGGCTTCCCTTTGCGGTTAATGCGTGTCCAGGCGTGTTGCAACTTGGCTAATAACTCCCCCTTCACGTCACCTGTGAAGTACAGAGATTCCTGTACTTCCTCCTCCTGAGGTGGATTCTTCAGTGCATATCCGAAATGACGAATGAATAGAGAAGGGTTGTAATTGATACACCCTTTTCTTCCTATCAGCGGCACATTAGGGTACCCAGAACAGCTGAAGATGAGCTCAGATCCCAACAGGTCTCGATCAAACCACACAACGTCTTCGGAATATAGCCTCACCAGGCGCTCTGACCAACTGGCCGAGGTTGCACTGTCTACAAATGGTCCCTTCATGGGGAGATGACTTTTGAACCACATATTTAATAGAGGAACACAGCAGTAAACAACTTTTCCCCTTCGGTTTTCGTTCTTGTAGTGCAATGAATGATAGAAGTCTCCGATCAATGTTGGCACTGGGTTTCCTGCAGCAAACAGATAGAAAGCATCCAAATCCACAAAGTTGGGCAAGTTAGGAAACAACACAATTCCATAAATGCATAAAGCCAAAATAGCATTGAAAACCACCCAACAGCCGTTCTTGGCGTACTCTTGAGCCTTGCCAACCAGAAAATCTAGAGAGAAACCGGGAACCCCAAGCCAAGAAGTCACTAACAACTCAGCAGCGTTCATATGCAAGGCTTTGGCTAAGTCCTCCAACTTGGGTTCAGCAGCAGAGTGAATAAAGGGAACCTTGTTCTGCACGGGAAGCTCAGTAAACTCCACATATTCCTCAATGGTAGGCCCTAGAATGAAGTCAGCAAAAGTAAAGCATCTCAATGCGGGGTCATAGAACTGCATCAAGGTGTATAGCCCGTTCATCTCATCAGCAGTAGGTTTGCAGACTAATCTCAGTAATCTCCCATGACTCATTCTGAAGCTTCTCCTAACCTCCTCATCGGCAAGAGATATCAGACCAAGTAAAGAAGTAATATCAGGTGAAGGCAGCTTATACGCAACTGTTTTCCTCAAACTAGCCATAGTCAATACTCAGAAGTCTGGTCACTAGAACTGGGGAATATGCAAATGCACCTGCAGCACAGACACACGTTAGTGAAATGCAAGTGGTAATGGATATGCAGACAATGCAATGCAGGTAACATGCAACAGGGACCAAAGCTGTAGCTGAATAGCCTGAACCCAATCAAGAAAGGTCTCAGATAGACCATCCAGAAGTCATCAAACCCTGGTCTCAGATAGACCTAAAACAAAGCTCCAATACTGGTCTCTGACAGACCTCAAACCATAACTCTCACTGGTCTCTGGCAGACCTCAAATCACATCTCCAATTGGTCTCTGACAGACCTCAGAACACTCCAACTGGTCTCTGACAGACCTCAGAACACATCTCCAAATGGTCTCTGACAGACCTCCTAACTCTCCATAAATACCCAGGATCTCCGATCAAGAAATAACCGGTAGTCTGAAGGTCTAGTTACCTGCATAACCCCCAAACCCTCTCACAGGTGGATGTCCTAGTAACTGACAAAGGTATGGCATCCTATGCGGTCGTCGGCGTCACAGACTTTCAGGGTTGATGATACGATTCCCAGAAGGAGTGGCATCATCAAATCCTGAAGAGGCCTCACTTAGCCAACTTCCAAATGATCGGTTCCCGGAGTCGACAATTCAGCTGACCAACAACCCCTTCGACCCAAAGGGTAGAAAAAGAAGCCAACCAGAAGAACCTCGTCCGAGTGTAGATTTCATGAGACACTAATGCAAGCAAAGCCGGCACGCGCCCACTACTTTCTACTCTAATTCTAGGTGCACTCAAGCCCAGGTCCGGCTTATCTCTCAATATCAGAACACCCGTCACACCCCAATACAGCAATAATAAACAATATATAAAGCTGAAAATAAAGGTCAGAAATATAAATACATACAAAATCCTCGACGGGAAAACAAGCGTTAGGATTGACTCTCTTAAGGGACGTTGGATCCCAAATGCATAAGAACCATCGCAGTCCTTAGCAGCCAGGGGACGTTGGGTCCCCAGCAGAGTCGCCAGCTGTCGCTACTGCGAAAATCGGCGCCGGCTGAACAGAAGAGTTGCCACCGTGCGTTATTTATCCCACGGGAGGGAAAGGAAACGCTCATAGTAAACCTCGCATAACACGGGAAAGGTATGGTCATCGCAACCAAAACCTGGGTTCGGGAGTCGGTTACGCAAGGGGAAGGTATTAGCACCCCTCACGTCCGTCGTACTCGACGGGATCCACGCTTGTTTTCGGGTATGGATTATTATTCTATCTACTCTACAAGTCAGGGGTTAAAAAGAAAATAGAATGAAAATAAAATGACTCGGCAAAGTATCACACTTTATGCCTACGTATTCCCGTCTGGAACGAGAAATCAGAGTCAACGTAGTTCGCCTACCTACGGGAAAGGAGGGGAAGGTTGCTCGCTAGGATATCGCATCCTATGCCTACGTACTTTCATACAGCATGAAAGATCAGAGCAAACGTAGTTCGGGCCACGGAAGACACAAGCTTGTCTTGGTTGATTTTTATTCCTTCTGAAAAAGGTTTTTCTGATTAGCAGTCCAAGCGGACAAAAATGACGTCTTGATGAGTTCACATTCTTTTACGGGAGAAGTGTCTTTTATTGTGTTTGAAATCTTTATTGTGTTTTTTCTGGTTGTTTTGAGAAAGAAAGAGACAGAACTCTAACCTACGGTTGCGAAGGGAAACAAACTAACCTAATGCTATCATGCATGGGTTAAGACCTAGTGTCTATCATGCTCCTCTCTTGCACAGAGAGAAACAGAGATCCTAAGGGAATAGACAGCAACAGAAACAATATCAGATATATACAGTAAAACAGTAAAATGCATGGATGCAACAGTACAAGCGAGGCAAGGGAGTCCCACTCAACCTCGAACCTAGAAAACAATAGGCGAAAGTGAACAGGCTTCACTTTCAACCCAACAGGGTAAACAGCACACAATACAGTCCAGAAAACCAATCAATACATCAGCAATGAAATACAACAGCAAAAGAAACAGCATCAGCAGCTCTGAATCAACATCTGGCTTCAAGTAATCTCCAATCATTTATGGGCTTCAACAAAGCATCAATCTCCATCTTCATGGCCTTCAGGCAAGGGCTTTGATCATCAGTCTCCTATAAGCAATGGCTTTTCTTCAAGTCTTCAATCTTCAGGGATGAACATCAGTCAACAAGAGGAGATGAATGTTAAACAGTAAACTGCCTACCAAAGGTGGCTCATCAACTGTTAACATTATGCAGACAGGTTTCTCTCAAAAGTTCTATCTTTCAAATACATTCACTGATCCTTCCAAAGGAAGGAGGTGGATATTTGAAAGAGACTTTGAATCATAGAGAAAGGATGGATGCAGACAAGGCATTCCATGTTTGAGAAGCAAGCTTTCTAATCTAGAGCTCTGCCTAGCTCCTAAACCCTAGTCTCCTCAGCAGCTGCTAGCAAGAACCTCCTCTTCAACTATGGCAGTTGATCTTCAATCTCTGGATCTCCAATGGCCTTCATCTCCTCCAGTCTTCAGCTCTCCCAAGTCCCCAGACAATCCCAATACCCACACAAGCAAGCAATAATCCCAGAGGGCACACCACACCAGTCAATCAGATACAACAGCATATTAATAGCAGTATGGGAATCCTGACTTTTTCTAAGGGATCTAATAACTACCCATAGCCCCTATAGTCCCATAACTAAACTAGTCAAACCCTAAGTCCTAAGGGAAAAGAATCAAATCTCCTAAGTCACCACCTAAAACCCTAGTTTTATCCATGTTATTCACACCTACATTAAGCACCTAAAATTAATTTCTAAAAATGGGAACTAAATTGAATCTACAAGTTCAATGTCTAACCTAAACAACCTAAAAAGAATGGATGAAAAATATTGAAGCATTTAATAGAACAAAAAATAACAAAATCATGCATGAAATGAAGTTATGTAAAATGTCATTTATTTAGAAAATATGGGAAAAATATCAAATAAAAAATAAAATGCAATTTTTATTTTTTATAATTTTCTAGACATCTAAAAGAAAAATATGCAAAAAGAATGAATTAAAAATGATGATTTTTCTATTTATTATGAATTTTTAAAAATGAATGAAAAATGAAAAGAAAATAAAATAGAAAATAGAAAGAAATAGCCAGAGGGGGTGAGAATAGTAAAGGCGCGCAGTTGAAATCCCAAGTGGGCTGGAAAAGGTGGGGTGCGAATATCATTGCAGCTAGGCCCATGTGCGCTCAGAAAATACTTGAGAAAATGCCAGAAAAATTAAGAAGGATTCGGTGCAAATAGTAGGCAATACACGTTGAAATATTTGGGCTTAGTGATTGAGGGGTGGGAATAGCTATCTGATTCAAGGCCCACTCAGCATACTTAAGTGAAACGAAGCGTTTCACTTTCAAGGCTTCCCTCCGTTTTCAACTTCAAATGTGGAGCGTTGGATGAGGATTTGAGTCAAAAGTCAAGCCGGGATCGTGTGGTGCCAGGGTCATCTTCAACCTTGAGCCCAAACCCTAGCTCAGAAAAACCCTAACCTGCACACACCTTCGAGCTCCTTGTTCTCTCTCCCTGCTCCATGAAATCAAAAACTTCCAACAGCAAACTTGCACTATATCAATCCCTCTACACGTCCATGCCAATTGTTCATCCTAAAACTCACTCAGTAAAACAATTCGATAGGAGTAACAGATCTGATCCATCATATTCCAACTGATATTGATCCTCTCAATTCTCTCTGGAACTCATCCTAAACTAACCTACAACTCACCTTGATCATTTTAAGCATCTAATCTAGGATTATCTCTCATGATTCTTGACATTCTAAGCTTCACCAGAATTGGTGCACCATGATCAATGTCCATGAAACTTGCTCAAACTTACCAAAATCAATCATCTCACTTATCCTAACCAATCTATACTAACAATTCCCTATAATTCTCATTAAATCATGCAATTCGAATGAAGTTACCAACCTGTTATGATGATGAAAACAGTTATGGAATACACTTGATCCAATGCTTGAAAGGAGGGGAAATTGATCAGTGAACTTGGAGGTGAGTTCTGTATGCAATCAAAGATGCTCCAAAGCTTTGAATCTCCTAGTTCCAAGATTCTTGCACCTTGAATGATGATGATGAATAGCACGATTCCTTGTTCAATTTGCCAAATAAATGTGTGGATTCTGATCCTTGTGTGATGATAATGAAGATTGAATCAAGAATGTTGAAGTTTGGTGAGAAATTGATGGAGTTTGAGAAGCTTATGCAAGGATGAGAAAATGGATGAAAATGGAGATTTTGGAAAAATGGGAGCACCAACCCTTGCATGAATCAGCTTGCATGAATATATAGGTTGCATTAGAACCTCCTAGAACATTGGAGAAATTCCCTTGCATTTTTCCCTTTCAATTTGGATTATGTTACTTTCAATTCAAGCAACCATGAATAACTCTTAAATTATGACCTAAACTCAAAATTCCACTTTAGCCAATGTCTTTAAAATGCCTTTTCCATTCAAAATGACCTATAATTTTGCATCATTTGGCCAAGATATGAAAAATATCATTTTTTAAGCCATTTTTCTTCATTAAATTCACCAATTTTGAAACCTTGTGATATGAATCTTTCCAATCTCTCATGCTCACTTTTCTAGACTTAAAATGTCATTTGGAGCAAGTTTGATGTTGTAAGTTTTTTCATTTGAGGCCTCCTTGTATGAGTTTTGGACATAGGTTAAAATGACCTGTAATTCACAAATGACCAAAATACCCTTTGCTTGCCAAGACCATAAGTTGAGTTCCACACATCATATGAAGGCATACCATACCATTCTAGAAAGCTAAGACAATGAGGAACAATTCTTATGTTGACCAGAAATTCATTTGAAATCTCCTTGAGGGTTAAAAATAGCTTGGAAGTCAAGTCACTTTCACAGACAAAATTTCAGATACCTCAGATGACCTGTAACTTGCAAGGACCATAACTTGAGTTCTATAAATCTCCTTAATGTCTTCCACCACTCAAATTAAAGGTATTGAGATCCTCTACAAGTTCCATGTTGGACAAGGATCCATTTGAAGCTTGTATTTTGACTTATCTTGCTTGGAAATTTGACCTAAACTAGGGGATTTTACATAGAAACCCTAATTTAGAAACTCCTCTTCTCCCTAATTTCTCTTGAATTCTTCTTGACATATCACCATATCCTTATTCTTTATGTCAAATTATGAACCCCATATCTCTCCAATAGCCCTTAATGCCTTTCAATCAGTCAATTGACCTAGAGTTGACCCAGGGTTGACCCAGATGAAACCCTAGTTGACTGTCTTCAACTGCAATTCTTGTGATCACATCAACCACTTGTCTTCTTCTCCAAATGACTTTCTAAGTCTCTCATGAGGTCTAGATACTCCCCATACTCTCAATTCACAGCTCATAATTCCCTTTGGTTGACCCACAGGTACCCTCAGATAGGAGATAGACTCAAAGTTTGATCCACTGACCTCTCTGCTTTCAAATTCTTTTCTGATGACTTGAATGAGATTGAATTAGGATAATAACCTATGGATAGGCCTCTAGAGATGAGAATAATGCTTGATCCCCTGTTGAATGACTTGCTATGCTTATGCTATGCAGATGGTTAGGCTATGTACATGACTCTATATGCAAATGCTAATGATATTGAAACATAAACCAAGTGAATAAGGTTGAGCAAATTTTAGGGTGCAACATGATGCCAAACCAAAAATGGTGAACGTATCATCGTTTCTCGAAATTCTGTGACGCTGACGACCGCATAGGATGCCAGACCTTGTCAGAGATAGGTTCATACCTGTGAATGGGGAGGGTTATGCAGGAAACCTTGACCTTCAACCTACCCGGATTTCGTATCAGTGCGAACCTTTGATCTCTAGTGTTGTTAGGTTCATATACTTGGGTGTTCCGGTATTTTCTCACCAGAGCGAAGCCATGGTTCATCTCAGTCAACAACACAACAATCTTGATCCCCTGTTGCATTCGCATTCTCATTTGCATATTAACATTGTCATGTATTTATGTTTCAGGTGCATATTCTCCTCTTGATTCTAGTAAACCAATTCTTTGCTGACATGGAGGTCTGTTTGAAGAAGACAATTGTGTATAAATTTCCCACACCAGATATAGGGTCTCTACTCAGTTTGATTTCTGCTGCTGATCATCGTGTGATAGAAGATTTCAAGGAAGAGTATGGGAAGCTTCTGTGTTGTGTTTGTAAGGCTTCAATGTTTGAATTAGGAGGTCTCCACACCTTGCTTCAGTTCTATGACCCACAGTTGAGATGTTTCACTTTTCCTGGTTATGTATTGATGCCTACTCTGGAGAAGTTTGCCATGTTGTTAGGAGTTCCTATTCTGGATCAAGTGCCTTTCTATCATTCTGAAGCTGAGCCTAATTTGACTATGCTTGCAAGTTCACTTTATCTAGATGCTTCTGAGTTGGAAGGAAAGATGGTTAAGAGGAATGGAATGTCTGGTTTCCCATTACCTTTCTTGGTTGGTAGAGCTCAACATTTTGCAAAAGAAGGATGTTGGGTTGTTTTCAATGCTATTTTGGCACTCTGCATATACGGCATAATACTGTTTCCAAACATTCCAGACTTTATGGACTTGGATGCTTTCCATTTTTTGTCTCGAAGAATCTTGTGCCGACACTCTTAGGAGATATGTATCACTCTGTGCACTACAAGAATGAGAATAGGAGGGGAAAGAATGTCTCCTGCTGTGTACCTCTCCTATATAGATGGTTTATGAGTCATCTTCCTAAGTCTGGTCCTTTTGTTGATATCTATGACACGGTTGATTGGTCAGAGAGGCTTATGGGGTTAACTTCTGAAGACATTGTATGGTTTGACAAAGATCATTTCGGTACAGAGATAATCTTTAGTTGTGGTGGTTTTCTTAATGTCCCTTTGATTGGAAGAAAGGGTGGTATTAACTATAATCCAGCTCTTGCAGTAAGGCAATTTGGTTATGCTCTAAGGGAACCTCCAAAGGAAGAAGAAATACAGGAATCTTTGTATTTCACAGGCTTGATTGACAGTGAGACCCTAAACAGATTGGAGAAGGCCTAGAGTAAAATTCACCATAAGGGGAAGCCTTCTTTGGGAAAGAGCAATAGCAAAGCATACGAGCCTTATGTGGTTTGGATTCAGGAAAGAGTTGGGAGATTGTTGTTGCCATTTCTAGTCCGAGAACCTTTGTATCCTTTGATGATTGAGGAGCCAGCAGCAGTTGATATTCAGAGATACAATCAACTGTGGTTCGAGACGGAGGAATTACGTAAGGCAAACAAGGAGTTGGAAAAGGAAATTATGCAGCTCAGAAGTGAAAATAACCAAGCTACCTACTTATCTAAGAAGCAGACAGAACTGGTGAACAAGATGGGAAGAGAACTAACAAAGGAGATTCGCGCCCGAGAACGAGTGGGCCGAGACTTGAAGAGTGCTAGTGATATCCTCAAAGATAAGAAGAAGGAGCTAGAAAGAGCACATCTAGAGATATCTAAATTCAATGCTCAATGGAATGCTATTCTAACTAACAACAAAGAACGAGAAGATGGAATGCGGCAACAAATCGTCAGGTTGAAAGCTCAACTCCAGGTGAAGGAAGAGAAAGATATAGTTTAATCCTCACGCTGTCGCTACTGCGAAAATCGGCGCCGGCAATACAGAAGAGTCGCCACCGTGCGTTATTTATCCCAAAGGAGGGAAAGGAAACGCTCAGAGTAAACCTAACGCAAAGACGGGAAAAAGGTATGGTCGTCGCAACCAAAACCTGGATTCGGGAGTCGGTTACGCAAGGGGAAGGTATTAGCACCCCTCACGTCCGTCGTACTCGACGGGATCCACGCTTGTTTTCTGGTACGGATTGTTATTTCTATCTAAACTAAAGGATGAGGTCTGAAAAGAAAAGAAAACATGACACGGTAAAGCATCGCACTTTATGCCTACGTATTCCCGTCTGGAACGAGAAATCAGAGTCAACGTAGTTCGCCTAACTACGGGTGAAGGTGGGGAAGGTTGCTCGCTAGGATATCGCATCCTATGCCTACGTACTTCCACACTGCATGGAAGATCAGCAAACGTAGTTCGGGCTACGCACGACACAAGCTGTTCAAGTGTCTTTTATGAAAAATCTCACCTTAAACAAGGGTTTTCTTATTGGAAAAAGGTTTGTGTTTGTTCAAATCTTTTGACGGAAGAAATGAATTGATTTTGTTATAGCCTTTATTAATGTTTTTCTGTTGTTTTGAGAAAGAAGAGACAGAATTCTAACCTATGGTTGAAAAGGGAATCACACTAACCTAATGTTATCATGCATGGGTTAAGACCTAATGTCTATCACATCCTCCCTTGAACAAGGAAGAATGGAAGTCCTACGGGAAAGGAAAACGAAAGGAAGAAACGGAAATACAAGTAATAACCGCATATAAATGAACATGAATATAGCAATGATAAATGCGATGCAAAGGAGGGAGGAAGGTCCGTCTCAACCTCAAGCCCATTCATGGATGGAATAAGAAAATATCAAGTGATCATATGCAAAGAATCGAGTGAAAACTCCGAATGAAACGCGTAATCCACTATTTGGAATCGCAACGTGCTATCATGCAAACAAGTCGATAATTGGGCAAGCTACACATACAAATAACAGCCACCTAAGGGGTCTTCCAATACCTCTAACCTATCTATCATAAGAAATATAAACCACGGCGTTCACCACGCAAACACAAATCGGCCGTTGGAGCCTTAACAAAAATAAAGTCCGTTCGGAAGTCCAAATTACAAGTTCGAATACAAAACATAAGAAAAATAGCAAAAGGTGCTAAAAAAATTCAAATAAAAATCTCCAATGCCCTACATCAAGCCACAAACCAGGGGTGAGAGATACCATAAAAATATCCACAAGGAAATGGTCAAACAAGATGAAAACAATGCAAGATATCTCATGTATACCAAAGGAAAGATTAAAATGGAGCATGTTAAAGAAAGCATCCCAAACCAATTAAAATGGTACAATAAAATTCCCACAAAAATACATCACAATACCTCATCATGTGTAGAATACCCCTGCAAAAGCTTTGACGTTTAAACAATGTTTTGATAGGTCAAACAAAATTCACAAAATGATAGCACCAGCATTGCTAATGTTTTGACAACTAAAATGTAAAAAAAATCTAATAAAATGAATAAAAATGGAAAAAATATGGTTCCAATTCTGTAAAATTCCAGACATCTTGAGGATTACGTAAAAAAAAATGGGGATCAAAAAGACTAATTTTCCTATTTTTTATGGTATTTAGAAGTCAGCATATAAAACAGAAAAAATAAAAGAAACATGGCAATAGGAAAATAAAAGAAAATAACATGAATAAATAAAAGTGGCATGAGGCTTATGTGGCCGATTGCGTGGCGCAGTGAGAGGCGTTGGATGAATGGAAGAAACCTTGACTTGGAAATGCATCCGACGGTGTTAACACCTTCTTCTCCAAATCAAAATTTTCAACTTTGTGAATAGTAACCCGCAGCTCCATGAACATGAGTTTTTTGCTACTTTGAAGCACCATAACTCCATCAATAATTATCCGTTTCGCACAAAATTTTGGTCAAACTTGAAGGAAAAAAATCAAGGAATCCAAATATGGTCTTAGATTTTCTTGAAACTCTCTCTAACTCCCAAAACGTGGCACCTCAAGAAAAACTCAAGAACCAAAAATTGTCATAAAACCCATCTTTTTTGTACTAGAATCCATGTAGGAGATGAGAGCAATGTAATGCAACAACAATAATGCAAGAAAGACTCATAAATCACGAGTTATGTCGAATTCTTTATACCTCTGAAAAATGGCTTATGGAGCTTCACTCGATCACCAATTCTTTGAGAAAATGATGTGGACACGTCCTATAATTGATGAGGAAGGTGTTTGGATGGAAAGAAAGGAGTGAATTGATGGAAAACAAAAAATCAATTTTTCACTTGGAGCTCACTTTAATGGAGTTGTGTAGCTTGGTTCATGCATCAATTATGGCCAAAAAAGTGTTGAATCAATTGTAAGAATGATAAGGAATGTATTTGCAATGGTGGAATGAACCAAAAGTGGGAGAAAAATGGAATTGAAAATTTGAGTTTTCAAGTGTAGAAAAATGTGGGAAAAATGGAAAAATGGTGAAGAGAAAAATGAAGATTCAATATGATTTGCAAATGGAGAAAATGGATTCAACATCAACTATCACCAACCTTTACTCTTAATGATCTCAATCCAATATATAGGAGAGCATGGAAAGATCTAGAGTCTTCTAGATCAATCTAGGATGATTCTAGAAACTTCATGAATTTCTCATGATATGGTATTTTGATGTCTCATGATATCTCACTTCAATCCACTAACAGCCCCTTAACCACCTTTTAAAATCTCTTTTCATGACAAATTGGAGTGATATGAGTGAAAAACAAGGGATTCCTTTGCCTTATGTTGAGTTTCTCACATGTACCTTATTATGCAAGTAATGAAATTACAAAGCAAGTCCATTTTTTAACCCTCAAATAAAAATTGCGGCTGAACCAAAGTCTTTAAAATGTTGTTTGGACTCAATTTGATATATCATATGCCCCATTTTGGATTTGTAGATTGCCCATACCAATTTTCAATTTGAACTTTTTCAACTTATGTCCATTTTTTAAGTCATTTTCACCAACTTTTGTCAATTCTTTCTACAAGCTTTTCCAACATTCCATGACCTCTTTTCTAGGCTTAAAATGTCATTTTGAACAACTTTGATGTTGTGAAGTTTTTCATTTGAAGCTTCCTTGTATGAGTTTTAGGCATACGCTAAGAATGACATATAATTCCACTTTCCCAAAATACCCTTGACTTGCACAAACTATAACTTGAGCTTCACAAATTAGATGAAGGCATACCATACCTTTTTGGAAAGGGGAGATCATTAAGAACAACCCTTATGTTTTCCAAGAATTCATTTGAAAACTCCTTGAAGGTCAAAAGTTGCTTGGATGACAGACAACCTTCACAGACAAATTTCAGTGTTCTCAGATGACCTGCAACTTGCAAGGACCATAACTTGAGCTCTGTAAATCATCTTGATGACTTCCACCACTCAAATTAAAGCTATGAAGATACTCTACAAGTTTCATGTGGACCAGAAATTCATATGAAGCTTGCATCTTGAGTTACACTGCTTTGAAGTTGGACCCAAATCAGGGGATTTTACACTGAAACCCTAATTTGGTAACTCCTCTTCTCCTTGACTCCTGTTGATTTTTCTTTGGCACAACACCACGTCCACATCCACATATCAAATAATGAATCCCACATTCTTCAAATGAGCCTTAATGCCTTTCAAATCAAGCCCTTGACCTAGGATTGACCTAGATAAAACCCTAGTTGATTGTCTTCAACTGAGGCTCTTGTAATCATTCCAATGACTTGGCTCATCTTTAAAATGATCATCTAGACTTTCCATGATATCCATACACACTCCATGCTCTTGGCTCATAGCTCACATACCCTCTGATGATCCCCAAACAACCTCAAGATAGGAGAGAACCCAATGAGTGATCTGTCAACACTTCAAAGCTCAAATTCTTCTATGATGACCTGAGTAGTCTTGAATATGAATGAAACCCCTTGAATATGCCTCTTGAGACAAGAATGGCACTTGATCCCCTGATTAAGATAGCTTGCTTATGCTATGCTATGCAGATGAATGTACTATGTACATGATGCCAATGCAAATGACTATGCAATTGAAACATAAACCTAGGTTAGAAAAGGTTGGGCAAATTTTGGGGTGCAACACACGCCGATGCGAAAGTGAGCGCAAGTTGAATGAGGCTCTTGCAACGTTGGAAGAGTATAGATTACGAGCGGATTTGAAGAGGCCTAAGCTTGAAGAAGCATTTGGTGAAGGTGCTTGGGAGGATTATGCTCAGGGCTTGCAGGATACTATTAGCAGGAGAGATTTGCTCATCCAGGGGTTGATTGCTAGGCCAGATCATCTGGATACGAAGGAGTTATTGGAAGACTTCCAGGATCCCTGTCTTACTTGATGTGTTATTTCCTTGTATTTGTTGTTATGTTGTATCTCGACCATCACTAGGATTGTTGGCTGGGGTCGTGCTTGATTCCGTTGTAGTTCCTCAGTGACATGATGTGTATTGACTCTGGTTCTCATTTTATTTATGAGAAGATTGTATGACCTTATCTGTTGGTTCTCCATTGTCTTGTTGCTCTCAGGAAACTAGAATCAAGGGGAAATTTTCCCTAAAAGCATATTTGCATGTCTACATACTACATCATTTCTCATTTTACATTGCAGGTGTTCCAAGTTTCATTACCCTTATCCTTTATGTGGTTTGTTTACTTGTTTCAGGATTGAAAACCAAGCGATTCATCGCTACTCTACCAGGGGAAATCAACACAAAGCTATGGACCAGCTGCCCCTATTCAAGCGGCTTGGACCCGACTGGATGAAGAGCGCGCAGCCTTCAGAAATTCGAGGTACGAGACGGTTGAATACGAAAGAACCCGGAAATTTGCCAACCGCAAAATCAAATTGCTAATACGACTACTGCTTGGGGAAAATATCATTCCGAAAACCGAATTCGGTTGTCACGACAACAACCGATCAATTATCTGATAAGAACTGACTTGATTTCGTCCTCAACCACCTGTGTGACGCCACAGGCCTTGAATCCACAATTAATTCCAAATTTTGCTACAATAAGCATGCATCGAGCCAAAGGACCACGTCGAAAACACAAAAGTCTTGACCTTCGTTTGTAGAGAAACAAACAAAATGCTACGTAAAGCGCGAATCAGGCATCCGGTGACTTGAACAAGTTACTCTGCGGGATACATCTCCGACGACACAGATACTTGAACAAATAATTCCGCATGGAGCCACTCCGTTAGCACGGGTAATGATTCTGCCAACACCGATAATAATTCCTTTGACAAAAGGTAACAACTCCATCGACCAGGATAACGAACTGCCTCAAACAAGGCATAATAACTCCTAAAACCAGGGTGTAACTCCATCACCCAGGGTGACAACTCCCTCAACTAGGGTAATAACTCCTTCAACCAGGGTATAACTCCTTCAACCAGGGTATAACTCCTTCAACCAGGGTAATAACTCCTTCAACCAGGGTATAACTCCTTCAACCAGGGTAATAACTCCTTCAACCGGGGTATAACTCCTTTAACCGGGGTATAACTCCTTCAACCAGGGTAATAACTCCTTCAACCAGGGTATAACTCCTTCAACCGGGGTATAACTCCTTCAACCAGGGTATAACTCCTTCAACCAGGGTAATAACTCCTTCAACCAGGGTAATAACTCCTTCAACCAGGGTATAACTCCTTCAACCAGGGTAATAACTCCTTCAACCAGGGTATAACTCCTTCAACCAGGGTAATAACTCCTTCAACCAGGGTAATAACTCCTTCAACCAGGGTATAACTCCTTCAACCAGGGTAATAGCTCCTTCAACCAGGGTATAACTCCTTCAACCAGGGTAATAACTCCTTCAACCAGGGTATAACTCCTTCAACCAGGGTAATAACTCCTTCAACCAGGGTATAACTCCTTCAACCAGGGTATAACTCCTTCAACCAGGGTATAAATGACGACAGCCGTCAAACACCTACTTCGACGGCAGGTAGTAATTTCAAGATTTTCAATACTGACGTGACAACAGTCTGAAGAAAACTTCGCTGGGGAAGAAGAGAAGCTTAACCAAGCAACTCTGATGGGGAAGAAAACTCTACTGGGGAAATCACGACGATAACTCCAAAAAATCTGAACTATGAAATCTTGTAATGCCGACACAACAGCGACCTGAGAAGGACTCAGCCGGGGAAAAGAGAAACTCAACCAAGCAACTCTGCTAGGGGTCCACATGATAGGACGAACACGATCACTGCTCGCCTTGCGCCACAAATCCGACTATCCGAACATCTCCCTGAATCATAATCTCAATTATCTGCAGGGGAAAACAAACATCTGAAACCAACAAGGTAACCAACCTGGTTTATGTTTCCGAATACGTATGTTTGATAATGACGTAATGTTTCCATATAGCATGGAAATGCTACGTATTTGGGTTAGATGCAAGTATGATGATACATGCAAATGCAATGAGGTGCTCCAGCAAAATAAATGCTGAAGACAAAGCTAACTCCGCCGAGGATAACCGGATATCACAGAATTATTCCAGCCAAAATAAATGCTGGAAAAGTGAAACCAACTCCGCTGGGGAATAACATATGTGCCAAGTATGATTGGACTCCTCTGGGGAAAACAGACGGAGTCTTCCTGCGTACTAATGAAGGTTGGATTTGAAACTGACGCGCCAACACGGATGGGCCTTACAGTGATTGCCAATACATTTTTCTGGTTGAAGAATCGAAAGACAGTAACATGACTTCCCGACATTCGTCCCACACTTTAAGATTGACTAAATCTGCTCGAATAGCTCTGAGTAGCTCTGATGATACTGAGAAGAACAATTCCTTCGCTTCTGATATGCCCCGGCCTGTGGGACCTCTGTGGGGATAGTCCTCAAAAGGGAATCTGAACATTTGTACCCCGTTGGTCTGATATGAACTGCCCCAGCATTCTGAACTTCGGAGAAATGCCCCCCGAGTAAAGAATAACTTCTGCGCTCTTAAGATGGCCTGCCCCTGATTGCAATGACTTTGCCCCTGATTAGCTGATCCAGAGCAGTACCTCCAACTACGAGAGATTTACCGAATCTCGACCTGATTTCCCCAGAGTAACTGACTTTGAATGGCTGACTTGACTGGGGAGCACTTAATGGCTTGCCCCGGCTTGCGGAGCATTCGGGCGCTCTGCATTCTATCCTGACCATACTTTCCACTGTAGGAAACTTTTCTGCTGTCAAACGCTTACTCGCAAGTAAAACAAGTTGTTCTGCGTAAAAGACGTATTAATGCAACACATATGATAGTTTTGACATCCAATCTGTTCACTGGGAAAAGGGAAAAACAGTTTATAGCATATAATGCACAAAACATTTATCAACATCAATACCAACATGGTAAGAGGAACCCTTTCAGGAGTCAGAATCGACGCGACCTTTACCGAAGTATGCTTTCAAAACAACCTGCTTCAATTAGGACTTTTGAAGGTTATAACGTGGTCAGGTTCACGGTTTTGAAGGAAAGGATAAAGGCTCCAAGTTTATTTTAACCCACCCATTCTCCTTGATGTTCTCCGATCCTATGTCCAGCTAATTCGACCTTAGCACTCACCTCTCAGAGGCTGAAAGATAGGAGTGATAGTTCGAGAAACTATGATTGTTGGGAGTGACAGCCACTCACCTTTCGTCTTTGACACTTGAGGTCACACGACTCGTATTTCATTTGAGGATTTTTCCATCGTTTCATTTTTCATATCCCTAACTTTTGCCTGGACTGACTCTTTTGAGTTCTTTTGGTTTTTTGAGTCCAGCGGGATGCCCTCATTTTTGCCTAAGTCAATTGTTTTCTTTTCTTGACTTAGCGGGCTTTTGATTTCTTTTTTCTCTTTTTTCTTTCGAACAAGTCGGGTGACGCTGGTTGTCTGACTCTTTGGGGAATGATGTGACTGTTTCACTCCTAATGTTGAACCATTGTGGTTTCTTAGGCACGACCTCTAGAGGTGTGATTGATCCTCGAACGGACACTCCTTTTGCAATTTGGACGCTCTGTCAAATTAGCTAACACCTACCCTGCCCCAGGTTAAGATTGAGGGTTTTTCATTCACAGAAAGAAACTCCTACTACAAGGCTTAAAGGGGTTGACAAGGGATTATCTTCCTTATATCTCCGGTGTTTAGGGATTTGAAACAATGCCTGTACATCATCAGCAGGTTTTGTTTCAAAAAGCATACAATCGGAATTTTGCATGTCGTTCATTTTCGTCATCCTCCCCGGATTCCTCTTAACCACGTGTTGGACATTTATAAAAACAATTAGTGAACACGAATGGATTTAATCAAAACATGCATATTTATTTCATTACCATCAATTGAAATGGAAACAACAAGTTTTACGAACAAGATTGCAATTTAAACATGAAAGAAACTACAAACGTAAAGAAATGACAAGATAAAACACAGAAAAATGCCAGCTTCCTAGAACCGGGCTTTCACATCTGTCCTGCTGCTGAACCAGCTATCTTCACAATCAGTTATTAGAGGCAGCCTGCCACTGTTCTGATCTACTTTTAACGGCCCACCCGAACTATAGAACTCCTCTTTGTCCACCATACTCCAGCCTATTCATGGTTTGGCATTGGTTGTTGTGTAATATTGGGCCCTTCCGTACCAAAATTAATAGCAGTGCTATCAAGCAAATCTTGCACTTTATGCTTGAAAGCATGGCAGTTTTCGATATTATGGCCGGGGTGCCCCAGAGTGGAATTCAGAATGCTCATTAGCATTATAACTGGGTGGGGGTATCCCTGTCGGAGGAGCCATCGTTCTTTTCTCGACCAACTGTAACCGTAACAAATTCTGAAGAAGCTCAGCGTACGATACTAGCGGCAGATCAAATACCCTTTTCGGCTTCCCGTTCTGAATTCTTCGCTGAGCCGGATGTTGTTGCCCCTGCTGCTGCAGCTGTTGCTGATGTTGCGCGGGGATTGTCACACTTGCAACTTGTTGCGGTTGGTATTGCCTCCATCCCCTATTTCTTCCCCGAGAGCTACATACCGAATTGGCATCTTCCTGTTTTCTACCCCCGAAAGCTTTCTTATTGCTTCCAGCTGAAGCAGACTCTCCCGCTTGAATCTTACCGATTTTTATCCCGTTTTCTATACGCTCCCCCATCAGGATCAACTCGGAGAAGGTACTCATTGAGAAGTTGAGCAGCCGGTCATAGTACATTCCTGAGAATGTCCCTACGAACAAGTCCATCATTTCACGCTCCACCATAGGAGGTTGTACTCTGGCAGCCAAATCACGCCATCTCTGGGCGTATTCTTTGAAGCTTTCACTGGGCTTCTGAGAGAGGCTTTGCAGCTGAACCCGGTTAGGGGCGAGATCGCTGTTGTATTGGTAATGCTTCACGAAAGCTTCCGCTAGCTCTTTCCAGCTTTTTATCTGTGTTGGCTCTAGGCTCATATACCATTCCAGCGACGGTCCTGACAAGCTGTCCTGGAAGAAATGCATGAGCATCTTTTCGTCGTCTGAATACGCGGACATCCTCCTGTAAAATGAACGAACATGTACCCTCAGGCACGTGTCCCCTTTATATTTATCAAAAGATGGCGCTTTGAATTTCAGAGGTACCCTCAGCCCTGGTACCAATCCCATATTGGACATATCCAGCCCAAGAGCATTCTGGCTGGCTAACCTGTTCACTTTCTCTTCTAGCAATCTCATCCGATGGTTGTCATCCCTGGCTCTTTCATAACCCTCGTTCTGACCAGAGAACACATCCTCCTGACGATCCTCCCAGCGAGGTACTGCATCGTATCCAACATATTCTGCATCACGGCCCGGACCCGTTTGGAAGTACCTGGGGTCATACCTTAGATTGCCCGTCTCTTGAGCGTTGTATGCGCTAGTTCCATATCCACGATTACCATAACCATAGTCACCAAACCCATCCTTGGTGCCAACAATGTTGCCATACCCCATGTTCACACCATTGAAGCCCTGGTTACCATTAATACCATTCATTCCGACATTCTCAATGCCCCCATTGAAACCCTGGTTGACATTACCCACAAATACCCCAGCAGTATTTGCATTGGCATTCATATTATCGGCGTTCCCACCTCCACCTACAGGACTAGTTTCTCCAGCATTCAAACCGTTTACGGGAATAACATCAGCACTTTGACGATTCTCAACTCGGGGAGAAGCAGCAATATCTTCACCATGCGGTGTCCCGTTGTTTTCAGCCCGTGCGACTATCGGTTGAACCAGATTCTGCAGCTGCTCTTGTCCTTTGGCGATGGTCTCCATGGTTTTCATGAGCAGGGCTATCCTGTCACGCATCTCTTGCATTTCACTCTGCATGTTGTCCATAATCTTCTTCTGATTAGTCCTTGTGGAATAACGATGGATACGTTGATCTGCAATCCTGAAAGTACCTGTAATGGATGCAGGAGATAAGATACACGGATCACAAACCTGTAATGCAAATATGAGTATGTATGCAAAATGCAGTATGTGCCTGTGCATTGGGGAATATTACTCCCCCCATTCTAGTGCTAATACATTTGATACAAGGTAGCGCCGTGACAGTGCGGTGACAAAAGTTGCAAGAAGTTGAAATTCAATCACAAAAGAGAAAACAACTCATATATTGAACAGGCCTTCAAAGGCAAAAGTACAACGCCGATGTATCACAAGACGAACAAAAGCATGACCTCAACCCACAAGCCGGGTGATGGTCAGCACACAATAAAGCATGAACAAATCAGGTATGCCCATAATCCCTATACTCCCCTAACAGCTTCTTTGTCTTGGGATGATCAGGCTGAACAAGCAATCCCTCTATGAGTAGACTCCTCTACTTAAGAACTCGCCGCAAGTTGTCGATGGACTATTCCCATGTGCCTTCACCAAAGCACTCATCTAGCTTCCTCTTCTGGGATCGAGCTTCCTTTCTGCGGGCATCAACTTGCTTCAGTGCATCTTGAAGAGCATATCTAGTCATGACTTCTTCTTCATGCTGCCTCCTGGTGGCCTTCAATTGGTCCTGAAGATCGGAGATCTGTTGCTTCAACTTATCCTCCCGTTCCTTGTTGTTAGTAAGAGTGGCATTCCACGTCTTATTGAATGAAGCGATCTCTCGGTAAGCGATGTCCAACGACTTCTTCTTAGCTTCCATCATGTCATGAGAGCTCTTAAAGTCTTGTCCCAGGCGTTCCCGCTTCTGCTTTTCTTTAACCAACTTAGTCTTCAACAAGGTTACCATCTCAGTTTGTTGTTGAAGGGAGTACGCAACTTCGTTCTTCTCACTTTGAATCTGGGCCAATTCCCTTTCTAGATCTTCATTAACCACCAATAAAGCTTCCTTTTCCTTCACCACTTGCTCATAAACCTCAATGGGAACAGTCGTGGGTTCCTCTACCGGAGTAGGAACAGGAGATGACACAAAAGGATAGGGCATCTGAATCTGCTTGACCCTTTCTCGCATCCAAGCTTTGTACGGAGGATAAGCCTGACAGTCGTTCTTTCCCAACAATGGTTTTCCCCTTCTAGAGATGTGATTCCAAGCGTACTGCAGCTTGGCCAATAAGTCTCCACTCAGGTCACCTGTGAAGTACAGAGATTCCTGTACCTCTTCTGCCTTTGGCGGGCTCTTCAATGCATATCCAAACTGACGAACAAGTAAAGAAGGATTGTAATTGATACATCCTTTCCTCCCAATTAAGGGCACGTTTGGATATCCTGCACAGCTAAAAATAATCTCGGAACCCAGCAAATTCCTATCAAACCAAACCATCTCCTCAGAAGTCAATCTCATAAGGCGCTCGGACCAATCAGACTCATTTTCAAGCTCTACGAAAGGACCCTTCTTCGGTGAGTGTTTATCAAACCACATCTTCAGTAAAGGCACACAACAATGAACGCTCTTCCCTCGCCGGTTCTCATTCTTGTAATGGAGGGAATGGTAGAAATCCCCAATCAATGTCGGTACTGGATTGCCGGCAGCAAATAGATGAAGTGCATCGAAGTCAACAAAGTCTGGAAGATTTGGGAATAACACTATCCCATATATACACAAAGCCAACAAAGCGTTGAATACCACCCAGCAGCCACTCTTGGCATACTCTCGCGCCTTGCTAACCAGAAAGCTAAGAGCGAATCCAGGAATCCCGTACCAAGAAGTCACTAACAGCTCAGAAGCATCCATATGCAAAGACACCGCTAAATCCTCCAACTTAGGTTTAGCGTCAAAATGAATGAACGGGACCTTGCTCTGTACTGGAAAACTAAGGAATTCTGCATATTCCTCCATAGTAGGACCCATAAGGAAATCTGTAAACGTGAAGCATCTCAAAGCAGGATCGTAAAACTGCAGCAATGTACACAATCCATTCAAATCATATGCACTGGGTCTACAAACCAAGCTCAAAAGCCTCCCATAACTCTTCTTGAAGCTAGCCCTAACCTCATCATCCGCGAGGGCAATCAAACTCAATAAAGAATTCACATCCGGAGTGGGCAACTTATACGCAACTGTCTTCCGCACACTACCCATATCAACAATCAGAAGTCTGGAGCACTAGAACAGGGAAGTATGTAATGCACCTGCAGCGCAGACACACGTTAATGAATATGCAATGATAAATGGGTATGCAAACAATACAATGCAAACAGCTGCAACAGGGGATCAAGTGCCCTGAATAAGAAGCCCAAGTCACACCAAGAACAGGTCTCAGACAGACCCTCCAATACTCATCAAACCCTAGTCTCAGACAGACCTCACAAAGAACTCCAGCCTAGTCTCGGATAGACCCAATAACATAACCCACACCTGGTCTCTGACAGACCTGATAACAGTCCATAAAATATCCACAATCCTGTATCTCATGAGAAATAAACCGGTAGTCTGAAGGTCAAGTTACCTGCATGCCCCGAATCCCTCTCACAGGTAGGTGTCCCTACGACTGGCACCAGGTACGGCATCCTATGCGGTCATCAGCGTCACATACTTTCAGGGTTGATGATACGATACCCAGAAGGTGTGGCATCATCAAATCCTGAAGAGACCTCACTTAGCCAACTTCCAAATGATCGGTCCCCGGAGTCGACAATCCAACTAACCAACAGCCCACTGCAGCCAAAGGGTGAAACAGGAAGTCAACCAGAAGGACCTCGTCCGAGCGTAGATTTCGCGGGAAGCTAGTACATGTAAAGCATGCACACCCCCACTAATCTCTACTCTAATTCTAGGTGCACTCAAGCCCAGGTCCGACTTATCTCTCAATCATAGAACCCCCATCAAACCCGCAATACAGCAATAATAATGATAATAAAATGCTGAAATGTAAATACAGAAATGTAAATCCATACAAAGCCCACGACGGGGAAACAAGCGCTAGGATTGACTCGCGTAGGGAACCGTTGGAGTCCCCAGCAGAGTCGCCAGCTGTTGGGGATCGCCCCAAACAGCTAGGAAAAACCTAAGGCAAGACTCGCATAAGGAACCATTGCATTCCCCAGTAGAGTCGCCAGCTGTCGCTACTGCGAAAATCGGCGCCGGCAATACAGAAGAGTCGCCACCGTGCGTTATTTATCCCAAAGGAGGGAAAGGAAACGCTCAGAGTAAACCTAACGCAAAGACGGGAAAAAGGTATGGTCGTCGCAACCAAAACCTGGATTCGGGAGTCGGTTACGCAAGGGGAAGGTATTAGCACCCCTCACGTCCGTCGTACTCGACGGGATCCACGCTTGTTTTCTGGTACGGATTGTTATTTCTATCTAAACTAAAGGATGAGGTCTAAAAAGAAAAGAAAACATGACTCGGTAAAGCATCACACTTTATGCCTACGTATTCCCGTCTGGAACAAGAAATCAGAGTCAACGTAGTTCGCCTAACTACGGGTGAAGGTGGGGAAGGTTGCTCGCTAGGATATCGCATCCTATGCCTACGTACTTCCACACTGCATGGAAGATCAGAGCAAACGTAGTTCGGGCTACGCACGACACAAGCTGTTCAAGTGTCTTTTATGAAAAATCTCACCTTAAACAAGGGTTTTCTTATTGGAAAAAGGTTTGTGTTTGTTCAAATCTTTTGACGGAAGAAATGAATTGATTTTGTTATAGCCTTTATTAATGTTTTTCTGTTGTTTTGAGAAAGAAGAGACAGAATTCTAACCTATGGTTGAAAAGGGAATCACACTAACCTAATGTTATCATGCATGAGTTAAGACCTAATGTCTATCACATCCTCCCTTGAACAAGGAAGAATGGAAGTCCTACGGGAAAGGAAAACGAAAGGAAGAAACGGAAATACAAGTAATAACCGCATATAAATGAACATGAATATAACAATGATAAATGCGATGCAAAGGAGGGAGGAAGGTCCGTCTCAACCTCAAGCCCATTCATGGATGGAATAAGAAAATATCAAGTGATCATATGCAAAGAATCGAGTGAAAACTCCGAATGAAACGCGTAATCCACTATTTGGAATCGCAACGTGCTATCATGCAAACAAGTCGATAATTGGGCAAGCTACACATACAAATAACAGCCACCTAAGGGGTCTTCCAATACCTCTAACCTATCTATAATAAGAAATATAAACCACGGCGTTCACCACGCAAACACAAATCGGCCGTTGGAGCCTTAACAAAAATAAAGTCCGTTCGGAAGTCCAAATTACAAGTTCGAATACAAAACATAAGAAAAATAGCAAAAGGTGCTAAAAAAATTCAAATAAAAATCTCCAATGCCCTACATCAAGCCACAAACCAGGGGTGAGAGATACCATAAAAATATCCACAAGGAAATGGTCAAACAAGATGAAAACAATGCAAGATATCTCATGTATACCAAAGGAAAGATTAAAATGGAGCATGTTAAAGAAAGCATCCAAAACCAATTAAAATGGTACAATAAAATTCCCACAAAAATACATCACAATACCTCATCATGTGTAGAATACCCCTGCAAAAGCTTTGACGTTTAAACAATGTTTTGATAGGTTAAACAAAATTCACAAAATGATAGCACCAGCATTGCTAATTTTTTGACAACTAAAATGTAAAAAAATATAATAAAATGACGAAAAATGGAAATAATATGGTTCCAATTCTGTAAAATTCCAGACATCTTGAGGATTACGCAGAAAAAAATGGGGATCAAAAAGACTAATTTTCCTATTTTTTATGGTATTTAGAAGTCAGCATATAAAACAGAAAAAATAAAAGAAACATGGCAATAGGAAAATAAAAGAAAATAACATGAATAAATAAAAGTGGCATGAGGCTTATGTGGCCGATTGCGTGGCGCAGTGAGAGGTGTTGGATGAATGGAAGAAACCTTGACTTGGAAATGCATCCGACGGTGTTAACACCTTCTTCTCCAAATCAAATTTTTCAACTTTGTGAATAGTAACCCGCAGCTCCATGAACATGAGTTTTTTGCTACTTTGAAGCACCATAACTCCATCAATAATTATCCGTTTCGCACAAAATTTTGGTCAAACTTGAAGGAAAAAAATCAAGGAATCCAAATATGGTCTTAGATTTTCTTGAAACTCTCTCTAACTCCCAAAACTTGGCACCTCAAGAAAAACTCAAGAACCAAAAATTGTCATAAAACCCATCTTTTTTGTACTAGAATCCATGTAGGAGATGAGAGCAATGTAATGCAACAACAATAATGCAAGAAAGACTCATAAATCACGAGTTATGTCGAATTCTTTATACCTCTGAAAAATGGCTTATGGAGCTTCACTCGATCACCAATTCTTTGAGAAAATGATGTGGACACGTCCTATAATTGATGAGGAAGGTGTTTGGATGGAAAGAAAGGAGTGAATTGATGGAAAACAAAAAATCAATTTTTCACTTGGAGCTCACTTTAATGGAGTTGTGTAGCTTGGTTCATGCATCAATTATGGCCAAAAAAGTGTTGAATCAATTGTAAGAATGATAAGGAATGTATTTGCAATGGTGGAATGAACCAAAAGTGGGAGAAAAATGGAATTGAAAATTTGAGTTTTCAAGTGTAGAAAAATGTGGGAAAAATGGAAAAATGGTGAAGAGAAAAATGAAGATTCAATATGATTTGCAAATGGAGAAAATGGATTCAACATCAACTATCACCAACCTTTACTCTTAATGATCTCAATCCAATATATAGGAGAGCATGGAAAGATCTAGAGTCTTCTAGATCAATCTAGGATGATTCTAGAAACTTCATGAATTTCTCATGATATGGTATTTTGATGTCTCATGATATCTCACTTCAATCCACTAACAGCCCCTTAACCACCTTTTAAAATCTCTTTTCATGACAAATTGGAGTGATATGAGTGAAAAACAAGGGATTCCTTTGCCTTATGTTGAGTTTCTCACATGTACCTTATTATGCAAGTAATGGAATTACAAAGCAAGTCCATTTTTTAACCCTCAAATCAAAATTGCGGCTGAACCAAAGTCTTTAAAATGTTGTTTGAACTCAATTTGATATATCATATGCCCCATTTTGGATTTGTAGATTGCCCATACCAATTTTCAATTTGAACTTTTTCAACTTATGTCCATTTTTTAAGTCATTTTCACCAACTTTTGTCAATTCTTGCTACAAGCTTTTACAACATGCCATGACCTCTTTTCTAGGCTTAAAATGTCATTTTTAACAACTTTTATGTTGTGAAGTTTTTCATTTGAAGCTTCCTTGTATGAGTTTTAGGCATACGCTAAGAATGACATATAATTCCACTTTCCCAAAATACCCTTGACTTGCACAAACTATAACTTGAGCTTCACAAATCATATGAAGGCATACCATACCTTTTTGGAAAGGGGAGATCATGAAGAACAACCCTTATGTTTTCCTAGAATTCATTTGAAAACTCCTTGAAGGTCAAAAGTTGCTTGGATGACAGACAACCTTCACAGACAAATTTCAGTGTTCTCAGATGACCTGCAACTTGCAAGGACCATAACTTGAGCTCTGTAAATCATATTGATGACTTCCACCACTCAAATTAAAGCTATGAAGATACTCTACAAGTTTCATGTGGACCAGAAATTCATATGAAGCTTGCATCTTGAGTTACACTGCTTTGAAGTTGGACCCAAATCAGGGGATTTTACACTGAAACCCTAATTTGGTAACTCCTCTTCTCCTTGACTCCTGTTGATTTTTCTTTGGCACAACACCACGTCCACATCCACATATCAAATAATGAATCCCACATTCTTCAAATGAGCCTTAATGCCTTTCAAATCAAGCCCTTGACCTAGGATTGACCTAGATAAAACCCTAGTTGATTGTCTTCAACTGAGGCTCTTGTAATCATTCCAATGACTTGGCTCATCTTTAAAATGATCATCTAGACTTTCCATGATATCCATACACACTCCATGCTCTTGGCTCATAGCTCACATACCCTCTGATGATCCCCAAACAACCTCAAGATAGGAGAGAACCCAATGAGTGATCTGTCAACACTTCAAAGCTCAAATTCTTCTATGATGACCTGAGTAGTCTTGAATATGAATGAAACCCCTTGAATATGCCTCTTGAGACAAGAATGGCACTTGATCCCCTGATTAAGATAGCTTGCTTATGCTATGCTATGCATATGAATGTACTATGTACATGATGCCAATGCAAATGACTATGCAATTGAAACATAAACCTAGGTTAGAAAAGGTTGGGCAAATTTTGGGGTGCAACACACGCCGATGCGAAAGTGAGCGCAAGTTGAATGAGGCTCTTGCAACGTTGGAAGAGTATAGATTACGAGCGGATTTGAAGAGGCCTAAGCTTGAAGAAGCATTTGGTGAAGGCGCTTGGGAGGATTACGCTCAGGGCTTGCAGGATACTATTAGCAGGAGAGATTTGCTCATCCAGGGGTTGATTGCTAGGCCAGATCATCTGGATACGAAGGAGTTATTGGAAGACTTCCAGGATCCCTGTCTTACTTGATGTGTTATTTCCTTGTATTTGTTGTTATGTTGTATCTCGACCATCACTAGGATTGTTGGCTGGGGTCGTGCTTGATTCCGTTGTAGTTCCTCAGTGACATGATGTGTATTGACTCTGGTTCTCATTTTATTTATGAGAAGATTGTATGACCTTATCTGTTGGTTCTCCATTGTCTTGTTGTTCTCAGGAAACTAGAATCAAGGGGAAATTTTCCCTAAAAGCATATTTGCATGTCTACATACTACATCATTTCTCATTTTACATTGCAGGTGTTCCAAGTTTCGTTACCCTTATCCTTTATGTGGTTTGTTTACTTGTTTCAGGATTGAAAACCAAGCGATTCATCGCTACTCTACCAGGGGAAATCAACACAAAGCTATGGACCAGATTTAGCTTGAACTGCAGGAGTTCCGGGATCGTATGACCCAGTTTATGGATATGATGCAAGGGGTCGCCAATGGCCAAGAACAACTAAGAAAACTGGTGCAACCTCTGATTGCAAGGGTTGACGGGAGTGGGGTTCTACATGGAGGAACTGCTGTTATACCTCCTACAACTGATAATGTTACCCATTATGCTACTGCCATTCCAAATGTTGTTATCCCTCCGGGCGGAGGTAATCATACTGGAATCCCTATTCCTGCACCAACATGCGCTGTGCATGGAAACGCTGGCCCTCAGTTGGATGAGGATGACCAAGATGATGTTTTCTTTATGAGAGAGCTTGGTGTTGGTCTGCAGTCTAACGCAGACAGAAGGTTTAAGCTGATAGAGCGAAAGATGAAGAATTTTGAAAATCAAAACTCGCTGGGTTTAGATATGTCAAATCTGGGGTTGATCCCAAACCTGAAGATTCCTCTGAAGTTTAAGGTTCCGGACTTTGATAAGTATAAGGGGACTTGTCCTAGGGTGCATCTCCGCTCTTCTTACCGAAAGATGTCTGCATACTCCGACGATGAGAAGCTGCTCATGCATTTCTTCTAGGATAGTCTTTCTGGTCCATCCCTTGAATGGTATATGGGTCTAGAGCCAGTCAACATCAGGAATTGGAGAGATTTAGCTGACGCTTTTGTCAGACATTAACAGTATAACATCTGGAACCAAACAGGGTAGAGTTGCAGAACCTGTCATAGAGAAGTAATGAAGGTTTCAAGGAATACGCCCAGAGATGGCGTGGGCTGGAAGCAAGAGTTCAAACTCCTATGGTAACATGTCGGGTAGTTTTTCAGACTTGATCATTACAGGCGAGCGGGTTGAAAATAGAATCAAATTGGGGAAGATACAGGCTAGAGAAGGATCCTCAGCTGGAGGAGGTAGGAAAAGTTTTGGCAATAAGAAGAGAGAGGGGGAAACAAATGCAGTATCAGGTTTCCGAAGCAGAAATAAGAATAGAAATCAGCTATATCGTCAACAGCAACCTCAAGTTGCAAGCATTACAGTTCCAGCTGCACCACAACAACAACAACAATGTCCACAACAACAACAAAATTATGCTCTGCGATGATTCCAAGATCGGGGAAGAGCAGTGAACAGACAATTTGATGCACCGCCGATGCCTTACTCACAATTACTCCAACATTTGATGCAATTACAATTGATCCAGTAAAGGACGCTAGCTTCTTTAACCGGCGCAGCACCTCCAGGGTATGATGTCAATGCCAAGTGGGATTTTCACTCCGGTGCTCCCGACCATAACATTGATAATTGTAAAGCCTTCAAGCATAAGGTACAAGACCTTATCGACAGTAAAACTATCAATTTTTCACATGACGCGCCTAACATTGTGCAAAATCCCATGCCTAATCATGGAGCAACTAGGGTAAACGCCATTGTTGAGGAGGAAGGTTTGCATCTGGTGACTGATGTTGAAGAACTGAAAACTCCATTGAGTTTTGTGAAGGATAAGTTGTTGAGTGGAGGAGTGTTTCCCGATTGTGACAGAGACTGCACAAGTTGTTTAACCCATCCTGAGGGATGTGAGAAATTGAAGAGTCATGTTCAAAGGTCGATGGATGACTGTGTTCTGCAGTTTGACAGAGTTTCGAAAGAGAAAAGAGGAAAAGTAATTGATGAAGAGAAGGATGAAGTGGTTACAATTTCCATTCCCTACAAAACAATCACTATTTCTGTGCCGCCAAGGCCACCCACCATTATAATTACTAAAGCAGGGCCTGTACCCTACGAGAGTACCAAAGTGATCCCATGGAATTATGGGGCTGAGGTCTATTATAACGGTCAGAAGTAGGAGCTGAAGAGTTCACCATTGGATTCTGTTCATAATCTGGTAGGGACCGGTGGGATAACCAGAAGCGGAAGAGTATTTTCACCTCCGGAAGCGAATGCTGAAAGGTCCGATAAGGGAAAAGGAAAAGTTGTGGTTGAAGATAATTCGCAGGGTAGTGAGAAAGAAACTTTGTTGAAAGATGCGGAAGAGTTTATGCGCTTGATCAGGAAAAGTGATTATAAGATTGTAGACCACTTGCAACAAACTCCGTCGAAGATTTCAATCTTATCTCTACTTCTATGCTCTGAGGCACATCGAAATGCCTTATTAAGGATTCTGAATACCGCGTACGTCCCACAGGAAATTTCTATGAATCAATTAGAAGGATTGGTGGCACACGTCAACACTGGGAATGGGCTAGGATTTACAGATCTTGATTTGACGCCCAAGGGAAGAGACCATAATCACACGTTGCATATCTCCATTGAATGCAGAGGGGCTGTACTGTCGCATGTGCTGGTGGACACTGGGTCATCACTTAATGTGTTACCCAAGAAAGCTTTGATGAAGCTGGACACCCGGGGAGTAATGTGCACCCCAAGTGATTTGGTTGTGCGAGCATTTGATGGGACAAGAAGGTCCGTTTTCAGAGAAGTGATTCTTCCAATCCAGGTTGGACTAGAGGTTCTCAATGCTATGTTTTATATTATGGATATTCAGCAGGCGTATAACTGCTTATTGGGACAATTGTGGATTCTTTCGGCGAGAGAGGTGACGTCAACTCTACACCAAAAGCTGAAATATATGGTGGGTGGTAATATTGTTACTGTTTGCGGTGAGGAGGATATTATGATAAGCCACTTATCTTCATTCAAATATGTAGAGGTTGATGGTGAGATTCACGAAACGCTGTGTCAAGCTTTCGAAACCGTACAGATTAAAGAGAAGATGCCAGTTGTGGGCAGTGTGCCTGAGGTTGCTATGTCATCTTTTAAGGAAGCACAAACAGTGGTGAAGTCTGGAGCATCTAAGGATTGGGGGCAAGTCTTGAGCATCCCTAATAAACAGGACAAGTTTGGACTTGGGTACAACCCATCTTCTTCTTCTTCACAGAGCGCTCCATGCTACAGGGGACCAGTCCAATTCACTAGTGGTAGGGTGATTTTTTATCAGATCAATTCTATGTCTGACGAAAAAGGTGATAGTGACTGCGACATGGATGCATGGATCCGGCCATGTATTCCTGGTCAGAGCTTGAACAACTGGACCATAAAGGAAGTTATCCAAGTGACTCGTGAAGAGTGATTTTCCTGTTTTCTTGATTATGTGTAGCTCTATGTTCTACCCGGAGCATAGTGGTCTTTGTCTGAAGGGCCTTATCTTTTATGTTTGAACATTCGTTTTATCATTAATCAAAGGGAGTTTTTCTTGCATTCAAATATTGTGATCTCTGTTTTTCTTGTTTTGTTTTAACAATAAAATGGCAATGTGGTTTGTGCTTGTTTGCATATCATTTTAAGCATTAAATCATCATCATTGCAGGTTTCACCTTGCAGATGCCACCGACTCAGACTCGTCTATGACTCAGTATGACTTTGATAATCCAATCTTTCAGGATGAAGAAGAGATTGAGGAAGACGAAGACCTGCATGAGATCAGACACGGACCGCAGTCGTTTGCTTTTAAATCCCTAACTTTTTCCTGAATCGCCCTTGCGGGTTTTCGATCCACCAGGATACCAATTTTTGCCGAAGTCGCCTTTTCAGGTTTTCAACTTCGTGGGTTCACATTTTTCCTTTTTATATCCCTAATTTTTTCTCGAACCCATTCTTTTTATGGTTCGCCGGGATGCCCCATTTTTTCATGGATTTTATTTTTCTTTCCAGCGGGTCTCTTTTAAGCAAAGTATTTTCTGATTACGTCTGCGTTCATAGGGGACATAAAATCTTCACCGTCCATAGTTGAAAGTAGTAAGGCTCCTCCGGAGAATACCTTCCTTATCACATATGGACCTTCATAGTTGGGAATCCATTTGCCCCTATGAATTGTCTGTGGAGGGAGGATCCGCTTCAACACTAAATCACCTGCCTGAAAGCTCTGAGGGCGCACCTTCTGATCATAAGCTTTCTTCATTCTACTCTGATATAATCGACCATGGGCGATAGCCTCCAATCTCTTCTTGTCAATCAGACTGAGTTGATTCAGTCTAGCTTTCACCTATTTTGCCTCATCAAGCTTAACGTCAACCAACACCCTTAGGGAAGGAATCTCGAATTCTAACGGTAGGACAACTTCTATACCATACACTAGATAGAAAGGAGTTTCCCCAGTTGAAGTACGTACCGAAGTACGATATTTGTGTAATGCAAAGGGCAACATCTCGTGCCAATATTTGTAGGTAACAACCATCTTCTGCACAATCTTCTTGATTTTCTTATTAGCTGCCTCAACAACACCATTCATCTTCGGGCGATAAGGAGAAGAGTTGTGATGTTCGATCTTGAAACTCTGGCACAGTTCCTTCATCATCTTGTTGTTTAAATTCGAACCATTATCTGTAATGATTCATTCGGGCACTCCGTAACGACAGATGATGTCCTTCTTGATAAATCGAGCCACAACCTGCTTGGTCACGTTGGCGAAATAAGTGACTTCAACCCACTTAGTGCAATAGTCAATTGCCACTAGGATGAAGTGATGTCCGTTGGATGCAGTCGGTTTAATCTTACCGATCATATTAGTGCCCCACATAGCAAAGGGTCAAGGAGACACCATGACATTCAGAGGACTTGGCGGTACATGCATTTATCAGCATAAATTTGGCATTTATGGCACTTCTTGGCGTATTTGAAACAATTAAACTCCATGGTCATGCAATAGTAGTCTGCCCTCAACAATTTCTAAGACATTGCATGTTCGTCTGCATGCGTACCAAAAGTACCCTCGTGGACTTCTTCCATTAGTAAACCTGCTTCCTTTTCGTCCACATACCTCAACAACACCAAGTCGAAGTTTCTTCTGTAAAGCACATCGTTTTTGTTCAGGTAGAAGTTTCCAGACAATCTTCTCAAGGTCTTCTTATCCCGGCTCGATGCCCCAAACGGATACTCTTGATTCTTGAGAAAGTTTTTGATATCATAATACCATGACTTCCCATCAGATGCTTCCTCTACTGCAAAAATGAAAGTTGGCCTATCGAGGCGCGAGATGACGATCCTCGGAGCATCATTCCAATAATTCACCTTGTACATCAAGGATAAGGTTGCCAAAGCATCTTCCATTTGATTCTCGACCCTTGGCACATGGTGAAACTCTACTCTGTCAAAGAAAGGTAACAACCTTCTGGCATAATTCATGTAACGAATCAGGTTGGGCTGACGAGTCTCCCATTCTCCTTTAATCTGATTCATAACCAAAGTTGAATCACCATACACATCAAGGTTTTTGATTCTCAAATCAATAACTTGTTCAATACCCATGATGCATGCTTCATACTCAGCTTTGTTATTGGTGCAGGAAAATGTTAACCTAGAGGTGAACGGTATGTGGGAGCCGTGAGACGTTGTAATGATTTCCCCAATTCCGCTGCCATAAGAGTTAACAGCACCGTCAAAAATCATCTTCCACTGGGAGCCTATCTCGGGACCTTCGTCAGGTAACGGCTCGTCACAATCCTTCATTTTCAGAAACATGATGTCCTCGTCAGGAAATTCAAACTTCATCGATTGATAATCTTCAATCGGTTTCTCTGCGAGGTATTCTGACAAAACACTTCCCTTAATGGCCTTTTGGGAAACACACTGAATATCGTATTCTGTCAAAAACATATGCCACCTTGCAATTCTTCCCGAAAGTGCCTGCTTTTCAAACACGTACTTGATTGGATCCATCTTTGAAATCAACATGGTTGTATGATTTAACATGTACTGCCTTAGGCATTTGGCTGCCCAAGCGAGCGCACAACACGTCTTTTCTAACATTGAGTATCTAGACTCACAATCTGTGAACTTCTTACTCAGATAGTAGATAGCATGTTCTTTTCTTCCCGTCTCGTCGTGTTGACCGATAACACAACCTGTGGGATTCTCAAGAACCGTCAAGTAAATAGTTAATGGTCTTCCTGCCACTGGGGGCATCAGTATTGGAGGCTCCTGCAAATATTATTTTATCTTTTCGAATGCCCTTTGGAAATTTTCATTCCAGACAACTGCCTGATCTTTCTTTAACAGCTTGAACAATGGTTCACAGGTGGCTGTAAGGTGATATATGAACCTTACAATGTAGTTCAACCTTCCCAGAAAAACCACGAACCTCTTTTTCTGTTTTCGGCGCTGACATTTCTTGTATTTCTTTTATCTTTGCAGGATCTACCTCAATTCCTTTTTCACTAATAATAAACCCCAATAGCTTTCCTGACCTTACACCAAAAGTGCACTTGTTCGGATTCAACCTCAATCTGAATTTCCTCAACCTTTCAAACAGCTTCAAAAGATTAACCAGGTTCTCTTCCTCCGTTTGTGACTTTGCGATCATGTCATCAACATAAACCTCAATCTCATGATGAATCATATCATGAAACAAAGTCACCATCGCCCGCTGATAAGTTTCCCCGACATTTTTCAATCCAAAAGGCATGACCTTATAGCAAAAAGTCCCCCACAGTATGATAAATGTTGTTTTCTCCATGTCCTCTGGGGACATATTGATTTAGTTATACCCAGAGAAGCCATCCATGAAGGAAACACAGAATGTTGAGTCGTGTTATCGATTAACACATCAATGTGGGAGAGCGGGAAATAATCTGTCGGGCTCGCTCTGTTCAAATCTCTGTAATCCATACACATCCTGACCTTACCGTCCTTCTTAGGTACAAGAACAATCTTAGCGACCCGCATAGGATAGTTTGTAACAACAAGAAAACCGGCATCCAATTGCTTATGGACCTCTTCCTTAATCTTAACTGCCATGTCCGGTCTAGTTCTTCTCAACTTCTGCTTTACAGGTGGACACTCTTCTCGAAGAGGTAGACGATGAACCACTATATCTATATCCAGTCTTGGCATATCCTCGTATGACCAAGCGAAGACGTCCTTGTACTCTCAGAGCATCTCTACTAGTCTTCTCTTGACATCGTCTTGCAATGCAGCCCTAATGCTGACCTCTTTCTTGTCTTCCTCTGTACCCAGGTTGACGAATTCGATCTCTTCTTGATGAGGCAAAATGACCTTCTCTTCTTGTCTCAGCAGTCTGGCAAGCTCTTCAGGTAGGTCTTTGTCTTCATCAATCTCTTCTTCAGCTTGAAAGATCGGATTATCAAAGTCAAAATGAGTCATAGATGAATCTGGAGCAGTGGCATCTAGAATGTGAAACCTGCATGATGATGTTTTGATGCTTAAAATGATATGCAAATGAGCACACACCACATTGCCATTTTATTGTCAAAAATAAAAGCAGAAAACAGGGATCAAAACATTTGAATGCATAAAGATGCCTTTTGATTAATGATAAAAATAATATACAAACATAAACAAATAAGGGCCCTACAAATGAAAACCACTACGTCTTGGGAAGAACACAGGGCCACACATAATTACAATAGATAAATCACTCTTCAAAATACACTTGGACGACTTCCTCGATGGTCCAATTGCACAAGCTTTGGCCAGGAACACACGGATGAATCCACACGTCCATGTCACAATCACTGTCCCTTTCGTCTTCATATATGGCATTGATTCTGTTAAAGATCACTCCACCGCTGGTAAACTGCATCGGTCCCCTGTACTTTGGAACAATCTGTGAGGAGGAAGATGGGATGTATCCCAATCCAAATTTGTCCTACTTGTTGGGAATAATGAGCACTTGGCCCCATCCTTATGAAGAACCAGACTCCACGACAGCTCGAGCTTCTTTGAAAGAAGACATTGAAATCTCAGGAGTACTGTCCACAATAGGAAGCTTCTCTTTAACCTGAACATCTTAAAATTCCTAGCATAATCTTTCGTGGATCTCTCCATCTACCTTGACATACTTGAAGGATGATAGCTGGCTAATCATTATATCTTCTTCACCATACATGGTGACAATATTCCTTCCAACCATGTATTTTAGCTTTTGATGCAAGGTCGATGTAACTACGCCTGCAGAATGAATCCAGGGTCGACCAAGTAGACAGCTGTACGCGGGCTGAATGTCCATAATGTAGAAAACAACATTGAAAATCTCCGGGCCTACATGAATAGGGAGAGTAACTTCACCAAAAACTGATCTTCTTGTTCCATCAAACGCTCTTACAACAAGATCGCTAGGAGTACATATCACACCCTGGGTGTCTAACTTCATTAAAGCTTTCTTGGGCAACATGTTGAGTGATGACCCAGTATCCACCAAGACATGTGACAAGACAGCTCCTCTGCATTCAATAGAGATGTACAAGGCATGGTTATGATTCCTTCTTGCAGGAGTCAACTATAAGTCCATGAACCCCAAGCCATTACCAGCATTCACGTAGGCCACAACCCCTTCAAGCGGATTTACGGAAATCTCATGCAGCACGTAAGCTGTGTTTAGAATCCTCAACAAGGCATTCCTTTATGCCTCCGAGCATAATAACAAAGATAGAATTGGGATTTTGGAAGGAGTTTGCTGCAGATGATCAACAATCTTATAATCGCTCTTTTGAATAAGACGCATGAACTCTTCGGCATCTTTCATCAGAGACTTTTTCTCTCCTTGCTGTGAACTTTCTTCCACTACTGCCTTTCCTTTACCTTTATCAGGCCTCTCCACTTTAACCTCTAGAGGTGAAAACACCCTACCGCTTCTTGTTATACCTCTGGCTCCAACCAAATTGTCAACGGATGACCCTTCAGATGATGTTCCCATCAATTCTTGCTTCTGGCCGTTACAAAATACCTCCGCCCCATAATTCCATGGGATTGCCTTGGTACTTTTGTATGGCACTGGTACGACTTTAGTGATAATCACAGGATCTGGCCTTGGAGGCGCTGATATATTAATAGTTCTGAAAGGGATCGAGATTGTAGCAATCTCATCCTGCCCCTGATTAATCACCTTCACACCTTTTCTTTCCTCAATCCTGTCAAACTGCAATACACCTTCATTCATCAGACATTGAATGTGATTCCTCAAACCTTCACAACCATCAAGGCGAGCAATACAACCTTCACAACTTTCCATACAACCTGGAAAAACTCCGCCTTTCAACAACCTACTTTTAACGAAGCTCAACGGTGTTCTCAATTCTGCGGCGTCCACTACCAAATTCAACTCTTCTTCTTCAATAATGGCATTAACTCTGGTCGCTCCATGATTAGGCATCGGGTTATAAACCATATTAGGAGTATCATTGGTGAAGTTAATTGTGTAAGTGTTCTTGATTGGCTGCATTTTGTGGCAAAATATTAGTTCATGTATGAATGTCATGTCTGATGTTGTTACATTCATAATATGGACTGTGTAGGGTAAGTTAACTAAGCTAACTATAAGTTAAGATGGATGTCATACTCAATGTTATGACATAGGTCGTATGACATCAAGTGGAAGTTTGTTATTCTGGTAGCTAGAACTCAGGAAATAACTCAGAATCTCAAGCTGGAATGCAAGAGACATTTTAGACGCCTTATGGGAACTAATATGTACCTGATTAAAGTGGCAAACATGCAGAATACTAAAGAGAGGTTTTATGATGGATAAAACCTAAAGTATGCGCCCAGGCCCAAGGACTGATCTGCTGCTATAAATAACAGGAGAAGCAATCCTAGAAGGCAGCGGTTGAAGATAGAGAAGCAGAGAAATCACCATAGTGGTTTAGAAATGAAGAGGTTGTTCTTCACGATTGTGTCTTAGAAACACTTGTAATCCAAGCAACTGTTGATTGCATTGATTAGGTAGTTTCTAGGCTGTATACCACTCGAAGCTGCTAAGCAAGAGGGTGTTTTACTTGATCAAAGCTTTGAAGCAAGATCAAGGTGTGTGTGTGTGTGTAGTTCAAGTGTGTCTTCATTCTACTGTTTAATTTGTAACTGTTTGATATCACCGGTGTGTGATTGTAGGGAGTGAGTGGGTATACTCAGGTCTAGAGTGTCTCTAGGTTAAATTATCATTGGGTAGGTTTTAAGTGAGGAATGCAAACTGGAGATTTGACTCTGAATTAATTCTACTGATAGTGAAATTTCTCTCTGGCTTAGTAGCCCCCAAATGTAAGTGTGTTGCACTAAACTGGGTCAACAACCAACTGTGGTATTTACTGCTTTATAATTTCTACATAATAGTAGCTCTGTAGTGAATGTCACAGTGGATGTTATAACTTCTATTAGAACATCCATCGTGGGCTGGCCAGAATTTTCAATTGGCATCAGAGCAGGCACCCTGCCTGTTTATTATTGGGTGAGATCTAGGGAAACAAAATTCTGGTACTATGGATAAAGATATTGGATTCACCAATAGACCTCCAATTCTGGATAGTTCTAATTATGACTATTGGAAGCCTAGGATGATTGCTTTTCTAAGGTCCTTAGACATCAAGGCTTGGAGAGCTGCAAACTCTGGCTGCGAACATCCTGTGAAGACTGACAAGGATGGAGTATCTGTGCAAATTCCTGAAGAGGAATGGACCAAAGAGAAAGAGGCATTGGCTCTTGGAAACTCTAAAGCATTGAATGCACTCTTCAATGGTATAGACAAAAACATCTTTAGACTGGTCCACCACTGTGAACTAGCAAAGGATGTTTGGGACACTCTCAAAACCACTCATGAAGGAACCTCCAAGGTCAAAATGTTAAGACTTAAAATGCTGACCATAAAATTTGAAAGTCTAAGAATGAAGGAAGATGAGACCATTCATGACTTTTACATGAATGTTCTTAAACTAGCTAACACCTCAGAAGCTTTGGGGGAAAAGATGACTGAAGAGAAACTTGTAAGAAAGATTCTGAGGTCATTACCTAAAAGGTTTGCCATGAAGGTAACAACCATTAAAGAAGCTCAAGACATATGCCACATGAGAGTGGATGAACTCATTGGATCCCTTCATACCTTTGAGATGGGGATGTGTGATCAGGATGTGGAGAAAAAGAGCAAAAGTATATCCCTTGTCACAAACTCTGCAGAGGACTCAGATGAGGAAGAAGTGGAGAATCTATCAGAGGCAATAGCCCTACTTGGGAGATAGTTCAACAAACTGGTCAAAAGGATAGATGCCAAGTCTAAACTCTATTCCAAAAGCTTGCCTGCTGACAAAGAAAAAGCTGAGGAAAAAGTCAGTACAGTTCAGTGCCATGAATGTGAAGGGTATGGACATATCAGAAAGGAATGTCCAACATACCTCAAGAAAAAGGGAAGAGGCCTGACTGTCACATGGACTGATTCTGACAGTGAATTAGAAGAAGAAACAACCAAACATGTCACTACACCCACCAGGGTGTACGTATCTGATGGTGATTCAAGTGAAGAGGAATTGAGTTTTGAAGACCCTACAGCCTCATATCAGAAGCTTCACATCAGAAGTGTAGAACTGTACCAACAAGGAGAGCTTCAGAAGGAAATCATCAATGTCTTATAAGCTGAAAGGAAAGAGCACCTAGCCACAATACACTCTCTCAGAGGTGAGGTTAATGATCTGAAAAATGAGAAGGATCAAATGGCTAAATCCATAAGGATGCTCAACTCTAGGACTGACACCCTAGAGGAAATCCTTCAGAGTGGGCAGACTGCAGGAAATAGGTCTGGCATAGGATTTGTTGAGAAACAAACTCCTGTCTTGAACCTCAAGAGGTTGCAGCCTGAGTGTCAAATGTTAAAAAGGATGTCACGACCAATGACACAACATTCACCACACAGAAATTGGAATTAAATCAAGAGAAAATTCCAAGGGCATAGATGCTACCACTGTGGAAAACTTGGGCACATTAAAGTTGTGTGCTTCTGGCTGAATGGATTCCCTAGCCAAAGAAAAACCAAACAGGGTATGCATGGCAACGAGCATTATCATACCAAACCAATGAGGGAAGTGCCTAACAAGCAAATAAAATGGGTAGCCAAGACGGTTGCTCACATAGCTCACACTTCTCTAAGAGTATCAGCCAAAGAAGACTGGTATTTTGATAGTGGCTGCTCTAGGCACATGACTGGCATAAAGAATCTGTTGATAAACATCAAACCACACTCCACCAGTTATGTAACTTTTGGTGATGGAGCAAAAGGAAAGATCAAAGGTGTTGGAAAACTGGAATGCCCTGGAGTCCCTACTCTAGACAATGTGCTGTTGGTAAAAGGGCTAACTGCCAACTTGATCAACATGAGCCAGCTCTGTGATCAAGGGCTAAGTGTGAAGTTCTCTAAGGAAGAATGTGTGGTCACTAATGATGGAAATAAAGAAGTCATGAAAGGACATAAATCCAAGGATAACTGCTATTTGTGGAAGCCTCAAGACACGAGTAAATCCATAATTCGCACTATGGCAAGAGAGGAAAAGGAAGTAAAATTGTGGCATCAAAAACTTGGACATCTTCATTTAAGGGGAATGAAGAAGATCATCTCCAAGGAGGCTGTGAGAGGGATACCTAAACTAACTATTGATGAGGGAAAAGTGTGTGGGGAATGCCAAGTGGGCAAACAAACCAAGACTTCTCATCCTAGAGTTGGACATCTAACCACCTCCAGAAGTATGGAACTACTGCACATGGATCTGATGGGACCAATGCAAATAGAAAGCCTTGGTGGGAAAAGATATGCATATGTGTTGGTTGATGATTACTCCAGATTCACCTGGATAAGATTTATCAGAGAAAAGTTTGATGTGTTTGAAGTCTTCTAAGAACTGTGTATCAAACTTCAAAGAGAAAAGGAGAGTGTGGTTATCAGGATTAGAAGTGATCATGGAAAGGAGTTTGAAAACTCTAAGTTTTCTGAATTCTGTGCAGCTGAAGGCATTAGCCATGAATTTTCCTCGCCTATCACCCCTCAACAAAATGGAGTAGTTGAAAGGAAGAACATAACCATTCAAGAATCTGCTAGAGCCATGACCCATGCAAAGAAGCTACCTATGCACTTTTGGGCTGAAGCTATGAATACAACATGCTATGTGCACAACAGGGTGACTCTAAGAAAGGGAACATCCTCCACTCTGTATGAATTGTGGAAAGGAAGAAAGCCCAATGTGAAGTATTTTCATGTGTTTGGAAGCACATGCTACATCTTGGCAGATCGTGAACAAAGAAGGAAAATGGATCCCAAAAGTGATGAAGGAATATTCTTGGGATATTCTACCAACAGTAGAGCTTATAGAGTATATAACTCCAGAACTAAAGTGTTAATGGAATCCATGAATGTTGTCATTGATGATCAGATTGATGAAATCAATGTCATAGAGGATATGGAAACATTGGTTGAGACTCCATCTAAGGAGACTGAAGATTCCCAAGCAAGTCCAAGTACTGAATCAGATACAGCCAACAAGGAACCTTCTATTAGGCTTCTGAAAGATCATCCCAAAGACCTAATCATTGGAGACCTCAATAGTGGAGTAAGGACCATAGCAAGAGATGTCATCTCAAACTCTTGTTTTGTGTCCAAGGTTGAACCCAAAAATGTAAAGGAAGCCCTCTCTAATGAATACTGGATCAAAGCAATGCAAGATGAATTGGAATAGTTCAAGAGGAATGAGGTACGGGAACTGGTGCCTAGATCTGAAGGAACCAATATCATTGGAACAAAATGGATCTACAAGAACAAGTCAGATGAAGAAGGAATCATAGTCAGAAACAACATAGACTAGTGGCACAGGGATACACTAAAGTTGAAGGAATTGATTTTGATGAAACCTTTGCACCAGTCGCAAGGCTTGAGTTTATCAGGCTGATGTTAGGAATTTCCTGCATCCTGAAATTTAAACTCTTTCAAATGGATGTGAAGAGTGCGTTTCTGAATGGATATCTAAGTGAGGAAGTGTATGTGGCACAACCCAAGGGATTTGAGGACCCTAACCTGACAGACCATGTCTACAAGCTAAGGAAGGCTCTGTATGGATTGAAACAGGCACCTAGAGCATGATATGAAAGGCTCACTGAATTTCTCACCACCAATGGATACAGAAAAGGGGGAATTGATAAGACTCTGTTTGTGAAAAATGAAGGTGGAGAAATCATGATATCACATATCTATGTAGATGACATAGTGTTTGGTGGAGTATCAGAAAGGATGGTGAAGCAATTTGTCAGTCACATACAGTCTGAATTTGAAATGAGCATGTATGGAGAATTGACATACTTTCTTGGGCTACAAGTCAAACAAATGGAAGACTCCATCTTCCTCTCCAAAAGCAAATACACCAAAAATATAGTAAAAAAGTTTGGGATGGACAATGCCAGTCACAAAAGAACACCTGCCCCCACTCATCTAAAGTTGACCAGAGATGAAAATGGTACCAGTGTGGATCAAAGGCTATACAGAAGCATTATTGGAAGCCTACTATATCTAACAGCCAGGAGACTAGAAATTGCATTTGTTGTTGGAGTGTGTGCCAGATATCAAGCAGATCCTAAAGTCAGTCACATGAACCAAGTGAAAAGGATTCTCAAATATGTGAATGGAACATGTGACTATGGCATACTCTACTCTCATGGGTGTACCCCTATTTTGTCTGGTTACTGTGATGCAGATTGGGCTGGCAGTGCTGATGATAGAAAAAGCACATCTAGTGGATGTTTCTTCTTAGGAAAAAACCTAATATACTAGTTCAGCAAGAAGCAAAATTGTGCCTTACTATCCACTACTGAGGCTGAATACATCGCAGCTGGTAGCAGCTGTTCTCAGCTGGTCTGGATGAAGCAAATGTTAACTGAATACAATATCACTCAGGATGTCATGACATTGTACTGTGACAATCTTAGTGCTACTAACATTTCCATGAACCCTATCTAGCACAGCAGAACCAAGAACATTGATATAAGGCATCACTTCATAAGAGACCTTGTGGAAGCCAAAGTGATTTCCTTGGAGCATGTGTCCACTGAGCTACAGCTAGCTGACATCTTTACAAAGGCTCTAGATGCGGCCCAATTTGAAAATCTTATAGGGAAGTTGGGTATTTGCATGTATGAGGTTGAATAACAATTAATGGTACGAGAGAGTTTTAGGATATCAATGCAGACAAAGTCTTTGAACAACAAAACTCTCCATCCCACACAAATGTGCCTCTCTGCCTCTAGTACCGTTCAACATCTTTTCCAGACCCTAAGTCTCGATAACAACATGGCCTCGCATCATGAAGGATCTTTGTCTAAGTCACCTCTAAATTCATCAAAGATCAACCTCCCTCGGCTGAGAAACCAAACCGCAAGTATCCCCCTCCCACTGAAGAAGAAATGAGGAGCATTATGAACAGGGAGGCACAACTTTCATGAATAAATCCATGGGGGAAATTGTTTACAATATCATCAGGAAAGGATTGCTTGTTAAAGGCTTCACCGTGCCCCTGGCTCGCCGGGGTCCAGATGAGGATTTTCCAAAAGAAGACTCGTATGATGGAAACCAAGACATCTCTCTCAGACTTGGATAGCAGTGACTCCAGTTCTTCCTCTGACGAAGAACATTGAGAATTGGGTATGTGCCTCAGACTGTTGCTGGTGATGAAGTATGCTGTTGTTCAATTTTTATTTGCTCTTGCATGAATATCTGGTGATGCTCTTTGTGAGCAGTTTTGTAATGGCACCCCATACTTATGTATTGGTACAATTTCTGGTCTATGCTATGTGTTAGTTGGATCTTAATTTGTGGCTAAAAAGGGGGAGAGTGTGATAGATAACAGGTTGAAACAGCAGGTACAACAAATGCAGGTGGAAGAACAAGACTGCCATGAGCAGTGATTGTGCTTGAGCATATGCACCATAGTGCTTATGATATTAGTGTACAGGAGTAACTGCAGGTGATACTAATGAGATGTGTGTGTGATAACAGATGTGTGGGTTGTTACTGATATGATATGTATGCCATGTATGCTAGAACTAGGTACTAACATGGGTGATCCTAACAAGATGCTTATGAGTTCTGTGTATGTCTGCAAGGAGCACAATGCATCCCTGCAGGGGAAGTAGCACAAATGTGTGACATCAGAAGGTTATGCTGAATGTTATAGCATCCAGTTCAGACTGGATATTGCCCAGCTGATAAGTGCATCAGTTGAGGGGGAGTAACTCTGTTACTCAACTAGCAAAGGGTGACATCTGTAGTAGAAGTCTACAGAGAGTTAACAAAATGAGTGTTAATAGGGCTAAAAGCCAACTGTGAGGATTCTGAGAGCTTGAGCAGCAATTGACTTACCTGCATGACATGATCAATGTTAAGTCTTCTGCTGTGTGGAAATCTCTGATGTAAGTACAGAGTGTTTTAGCCAAAAATTTGCCAAAGGGGGAGTTTGTAAGTGCTCTTGATTGGATACATTTTGTGGCAAAATATTAGTTCATGTATGAATGTCATGTCTGATGTTGTTACATTCATAATATGGACTGTTCAGGGTAAGTTAACTAAGCTAACTATAAGTTAAGCTGGATGTCATACTCAATGTTATGACATAGGTCGTATGACATCAAGCAGAAGTTTTTTATTCTGGTAGCTAGAACTCAGGAAACAACTCAGAAGCTCAAGCTGGAATGCAGGAGACATTTTAGACGCCATAGGGGAACTAATATGTACCTGATTAAAGTGGCAAACGTGCAAAATACTAAAGAGAGGTTTTATGATGGATAAAACCTAAAGTATACGCCCAGGTCTAAGGACTGATCTGCTAATATAAATAACAGGAGAAGCAATCCTAGAAGGCAGCGGTTGAAGATAGAGAAGCAGAGAAATCACCATAGTGGTTTAGAAGTGAAAAGGTTGTTCTTCATGATTGTGTCTTAGAAACACTTGTAATCCAAGCAACTGTTGATTGCATTGGTTAGGTAGTTTCTAGGCTGTGTACCACTCAAAGCTGCTAAGCAAGAGGGTGTGTTACTTGATCAAAGATTTGAAGCAAGATCGAGGTGTGTGTAGTTGAAGTGTGTCTTCATTCTACTGTTTAATTTGTAACTGTTTGATATCACTGGTGTGTGATTGTAGGGAGTGAGTGGGTATACTCAGGTATAGAGTGTCTCTAGGTTAAATTGTCATTGGGTAGGTTTTAAGTGAGGAATGCAAACTGGAGGTTTGACTCTGAATTAATTATACTTATAGTGAAATTTCTCCCTGGCTTGGTAGCCCCCAGATGTAAGTGTGTTGCACTGAACTGGGTCAACAACCAAATGTGTTATTTACTGCTTTATAATTACTGCATAATAGTAGGTCTGTAGTGAATGTCACAGTGGATGTTATAACTTCTGTTAGAACATCCATCGTGGGCTGGCCAGAATTTTCAAATTGCCTTGTTGTCAAGGAGGTTTTGCACCTTGTGCTTGAAAGCCTTGCAATTTACTATATTGTAACCTGGAGTGCCTGAATGAAAGTCGCATCTGGCATTCGCGTCATAACTTGGAGGTGGTGCGCCTATGAGAGGTGCCAATGTTCTCTTTTGAATCAGCTGAACTTGTAACAAATTCTGTAGAAGTTGAGAATACGACATAGGCGGCGTTTCAAACTGCCTATTAACTGCTCTTCCTCAGTCCTGAAACCGGCGTGGTGCATAATTCTGTTGTTGTTGTTGTTGTTGAGGTGCTGCAGGAGTAGTGATGCTTGCAACCTGTGGTTGTTGCTGAGGCCGAAATTGCTATTGGCATTGAACCCTGTTCTTATTTCTGTTCCTAAAACCTGAAATTGCATTTGTATCACTCTCCCTCTTCTTAGAGTTACCAAAAGTCTTTCTTCCTCCACCAGATGTGGATCCTTCTCCTGCTTGAATCTTACCCAACTTGATACCATTCTCAACCCTCTCACCAGTAATAATCAAATCTGAGAAACTTCTGGACATGTTTTTAATCAAATTTTCATAATAAATTCCTGACAACATTGCCAGGAACATATCAATGATCTCCCTTTCCACCATTGGAGGCTGAACTCTCGCAGCTAGTTCACGCCACCTTTGGGCATACTCTTTGAATCCCTCGTTACTCCTTTGAGAACAATTCTGCAACTGAACTTGGTTGGGCGCCAGGTCACTATTATACTGATAATGACAGACGAAGGCCTCTCCAAGATCCCTCCAGCTTCTGATATTGCTCCCCTCAAGGCCCATGTACCATTCTAATGAAGGCCCTGACAAGCTATCTTGGAAAAAGTGCATCAACAACTTTTCATCGTTTGATTAGGCACACATCTTCTGGTAGTATGATCGGAGGTGTACTCTGGGACAAGTTGTCCCTTTATACTTATCAAAGTTAGGCACTTTGAACTTTGGTGGAATCTTCAAACTCAAAATTAGCCCTATGTTAGACATATCAAGCCCAAGAGAATTTTGATTCTCTAGATTCTTCATCTTCTCCTTGATCATTTTAAACCTTTTATCCGCATCAGTCTGCAAGCCTACACCCAGATCTCCCATAGAGAAAACATCATCCTGTTCATCCTCCTCCCACTGAGGACCTGCTGCCCCGTATACAACGCCTGCTGCACCTGGTATGTGAACTTCTGGTTGATGGCCTCCTCCTGGAGGAACAACAACTGTTGGAATAACATTAACTTGAGGAGTACTCCCATCAGCTAGGGGAGGAACGACAGTGGTCCCACCATGCAAGACTCCGCTACCATCCACCCTAGCAATCAAAGGCTGGACTAGCGTTCTGAGTTGCTCCTGACCATTAGCAACCCCTTGCATAAGATCCATGAACTGATCCATACGGTCCCTGAACTCTTGCAATTCAAGCTGAATCTGATCCATAGCTTTCTGTTGATTCCCTCTAGTCGAGTAACGGTTGTTGCACCCCAAAATTTTCTCAACATCTTTTACCTGGTTTATGTTTCATTGCATTATCATTTGCATAGTGCTATCATTTGCATATCATGACATCATTCATCTAACAGGGGATCAAGTGTGTTTTGTCAAGAGAAGCCTAACAAAGAGGTCTCACTCAATATTGAGGAATGGTCAAAGTCATCAGAAGGTGGTTTGAGTGCCTAAGAGTTTAGATGTTTGAGTATGAATCTTCTCCTAATTTGAAGATCAATTGAGGACCATCAATGAGATGTGAAGCATGAAGTGTGAATATGAGATGTGTATAGAGCTCATGGAGTGCCTAGATAGCCATGTTGGAGCTAAATCAAGTCATTGTGTCAAATGCAAGAGCCACAGTTGGAGTGCAGAAAATTAGGGTTTCATCTGGATCAACCCTAGGTCAATTATGCAATTGAAAAGAGTATCAAGCCTACTTTGAGGTCATGGAGTTCATGAAATGATGTGTTAAGACATTTGTGGTGTTGTGCCAAGATCAAATCAAGAAGAATCAAGAATGTGGGAAGTTGCTAAATTAGGGTTTCAGTGCAAATTACCCTGTTTAGTGCCTAACTTCAAGGCCACATAAGTCAAGATACAAGTTTCAAATGGATCTTTGGCCAACATGGAACTTGTAGAGCATCTCAATACCTTTAATTTGAGTACTACTCCTCCATTGGATGTATAGAACTCAAGTTATGGCCCAGACAAGTTACAGGTCCTCAAATGATTCTGAAATTTGTCTATGAAAATCATCTGACTTCAAGTCTATTTTTGACCTAGAAGGAGGTGTAACTTGAACTTTTGGTCAACATGAAAGTTGTTCCTCATGATCTTAGCTTTATAAATTGTACTAGAAGTCCTCCATCTGATTTGTAGAACTCAAGTTATGAGGTTTACAAGTCAGGGGTATTTTGGGAAAGTGAGATTATAGGTCATTTTCAATCATAGGTCCATATCTCCAACTTGAAAGCTTCAAATGGAAATTTGTTCAACATGGAACTTGCTTAAAATGATGTTTTGAGTGCAACCAAGTGGTCATGAGAGTTTGGTTTGGCTCATATCAAAAAGTCACTTGAAATGGCTTGAAAATGAAGAAAATTCAAATATGGAAAGGAGGGAAAAATGAGATTTTGTGTTATAAGACCAAAACCAAGAAAATAAGTACATTTTATGATTGGAAATTGAATTCTAAGAGCTTTGGCAATACCAGAATTTTGAGTGCAAGTCAGATTTTGAGAGATACCATGTAGTTGCTTCATTTGTAAGTTACATATGCAAAATCATACACAAGGCAATTCAGGCTAATTTCTCCATCCAAACTCATTCTAAATGACACGTGCAAGGTGTGAGAAACTTCTAGAAGCAATGCAAAGCTTGTAATAGCCCATGAAACTCTTCTATATATTCATTAGAGTGAGTTCAGGTCAAGTTTGAGCTTCATTTCGCGCCAGAGCAAGCAAGAGCAAATGAATTTTCTCAACTGCAAGTTCAAATCGGATTCTGAGTTTGGAGCCAATTCAAGCAAAATTGAGGTGTGCAATCTCTTCCTTGTGGATCATTGAAAGTTTCTGGAGCTTTTTGAAGCAAGCCACGAGCTCTAAGTACCTCTGTTTCAAGATCTATACCAGGTTTGCATCTCTCAAAATTCAGTATAATCTAGCATGAGTTAGATAGAATTGAACTTGTGGTTAGGATCTAGACATGACATAGATCGTTTTAGGCTTGATTTGGACTCAATTGGTGATGATTGAAGATGACATGTAAGATCTGTTTGGACCTGAATCTCTTGATTCATGAAGCTTTGTAACAAGATGATTAGATCAGGATGATCAGTGAAACATGAGGATGATTTCTATACCATTAGTTTTGAGTTTAGTGAGAGTTGTAGATGATGATATTTCTGAAATTTGGATCGTGTTTGATTATGTGTTGAGAATTAGAGCATTTTGATGATAGATCTGGAATGTACGTGAAATTCTGAGCAAAATTGGTATATAGTGTGTTATTTCTGGTGATATGAACCTGGACCTTCGCCGGAGAAGACAACCGGAGTCTTCTCCGGTCACCACCAACCACCAGCCTGAATCTCCATTCTGATGACCTGAGATTTGGAGAAGATGAGTTGTAGACCCTTGGATCATCACTTGACCATTGACTGACCTAAAGATCCAACGCTTGTGTTTTAATCTGAGAGTGGAGAGTTTTAATTTAAAACATGGTCGTTTCACTTAATGCGCTGGCAAGCTCTAGCGCGTTGGATTGCTTGACCAGTCTCCAGATCCAATGGCTCATGTTTTATTTCAGCTTTTATTCATTTTTTATTTCATTTTGTTTTATTTTAATTGTTTGTTAATTCCAAAAATCATATTAATTCCAATTTTGATCAGAAAATTATTTTAAAAATATCCTCATGATCCTTATGGAATTTATGATTTTCTGGGATTAACAAAATACAATTTCATCCATTTTTCAATTTAATTTGATTTTTCTAATTTTGTTTAATTCTTTTAATTTTGCATATTTGACCATCTGTTTTGTTGAATTTAGTTCTTCCAATTGGTGTTGAGTTTGGCTTTGATTTTTTAGTATGTGTTAGGGTAGACATGTATGTTCCATTATATTTTTTGGTGGATTTTTAGAACAACATTAGGTTCTGTTTTAGGTGTTGAGATTAGGACCCTCCCAAACTTGTGGATTCCCTTAACCTATCTCAATGTAGGAATTGTTTAGATAACTTAGAAGTTGATTTAGGCTTCAATCTTTTTACACTAGGTTGTTCAAACATGTATGTTCCCCTAGGAATTTTATTAGAAGTTTGCAATGTCATTTTATATTTTAGTTGTATTTTGCAAGTGGTTTGTGTTTGTGGATTCCTCTCTTGAGTGCTTTGGATTGTTTGGTTTGGTTGGTTGCTTTGGAGGGGGTTTAAGCTTGAGTTATTTTTGGTGGAGCTTCTGGATTCATTGAAGAGGCTTGGGATTGAAGATTGGAGCTTGGAGTTGAAGGCTTTTCCTCTTGTGGAGCTTTTGTTTAGGAGCTTAGGAAATTAGGGTTTTAGGAAGTGCCTTAGACCTAGTTTTGATTCTTTCTTCAAACATGGAGTGCATTGTTGGCCTCTATTCCATCCAATGACATAAAGTCCTCATTTGGAAACTCCATCTCTCCTTAGGAGGGATGAGTGGTATACCCAAGTGAGTAGAATTTTGAGGATACCTTTCATATGCAATGTTGAGTTCTTAGTGATTTCTTTTGGTTGTCATTAAGTTTCTTAACATTATAACTTGATCTTGATGATTAATCCTCCTCTTGGAGTGTGCTTTTTGGAGCTTGAAGATTGATGAAGCTTGAAGATAGAAGCTTGCTTGAAGATGAAGCTCTTGCTGTCAACTTTGCTGTCCTTTCAACTTTGCTGTTTAGAGCTGTTGTTGCTGTTTGCTGTAAGAGTTTGTTGCTGCTGCTTGGGCTGCCTCCTCTGTGTCTTTTGTTTTTCTCTGTATTATTTGTTTACTTATGTTGATTACCTCTAGGTTTAAGGTGGAGCTTGTCTCCTCTTGCCTATTGTTTTCTCTCTTGCCTCTCTGGTACTGTTGCATAGCATGCATGTTTACTGTTTACTGTAATTGCTTGCTGTCTTTTGCTGTTTATCCCCTAAGATCTCTGATTTCCTCTGTCCAAGAGGAAATTATGACAGACATTAGGTTCTGACCCATGCATGATAACTATAGGTAGAGTCCCCTTTCAACCATAGTTTTAGGGTGTCTCTTTTCTCATCTCAAAACAATTCAAAACACAGTAATAAGGATAACGCGTGCTGTACGTTACGAGCCTTAAGCTATTTGAGAAAAGGTTGTTGGAGGGTCACTCTTCAGTAATCTAATTGCTTAGTATGGTACCCTTAGGGTGACATGCGACGTAGTCACTCTCAGATCACAAGTCTTTAGTGTAGTACAAGTTGCAAACAGATTAAAAAACAGTTCTTTCGTAAAAAACTCAAACAAACATTCAAACTCTGTTTTTGTCCTCTTGGACCTTTAATCAGGAAAACCCTTTTCAGAAGGAGATAAAAACTGTCAGACAAACTTGTGTCTTCCGTAGCCCGAACTACGTTTGCTCTGATCTTTCATGTTGTATGAAAGTACGTAGGCATAGGATGCGATATCCTAGCGAGCAACCTTCTCCTCCTAACCCGTAGTTAGGAGAACTACGTTGACTCTGATTTCTCGTTCCAGACGGGAATACGTAGGCATAAAGTGCAATACTTTGCCGAGTCATTTTCTTTTCTTTTTAACCCAGACCTGCAGAGTAGATAGAATAACACAGCCTTAGATAGAAAACAAGCGTGGATCCCGTCGAGTACGACGGACGTGAGGGGTGCTAATACCTTCCCCTTGCGTAACCGACTCCCGAATCTAGGATTTGGTTACAATGACCATTCTTTTCCCTCTTTGCGTTAGGTTTACTCTGAGCGTTTCCTTTCCCTCTTATGGGATAAATAATGCATGGTGGCGACTCTTCTATCATAGCCGGCGCCGATTTTCTCAGTAGCGACAGCTGGCGACTCTGCTGGGGACTCCAACGGTTGTTTTCCCATCTAGGGGTTTTGTATGTATTTACCTTTCTGCCTTTACTTTCAGTTACTCTATTATTGTTGTTGTGTTGGGTAGAGGGTTAGATTGAGAGATAAGCCGGACCTGGGCTTGAGTTTGCACATAGACTTAGAAGTAGAGAGTAGTGGTTAGCCTGCTTGCTTAGCTCGCACCAGCTAGCCGCGAAATCTGTGCTCGGACGAGATTCTCTTTGATGCTTCTTGCTTGGCCCTTAGGGCTCGACAAGTTGTCTGGCCCGAGGATTGTCGACTCTGGGGACCTATCATTTTGGATTCAGCTAAGTGAGACCGCTTCAAGGGATGATGATGCCACACCTTCTGGGTATCGTATCATCTCTCTTGAAAGTCTGTGACGTTGAACCCGCATAGGATGACGTACCTCGTCTACGAGTTAAGTACATACTTGTGAGGGGTAGGTAGGTCTGTTTGCAGGAAACCTTTGACCTCAGAGTACCTGGTTTATCTCTATCAGTGAGATGTGGTCACAGGGTTCTTTTGAGTGGTTGGTTTGGTTTGAGGCGAAGATTTGATGGTTCTCAGGCTTCAGTACAGAGCAGCACAGTTCATCAGCATTGCACTTGATCTCCTGTTTGCATATGCATGTGCATTTTCATGTTTGCATTTCATTAACGTGTACTTATGTTGCAGGTGTGATCATTCCCCTCTGATTCTAGTGTATCTTCTGGCCAGACATGGAGTCCATGAAGTGGACAGTTGCTTACCGGTTGCATTCGCCAGATATCAGTTCCTTACTGGGATTAGTTGCCCTAGCAGATGAGAGAGTGAGGGCTGAGTTCAGAGTATCTTATGGGAGATTACTTAGTTTGTTGTACAGACCTTCAGCATTTGAGACGACTGGGGTGTATACTTTGATGCAGTTTTATGAGCCTCAGCTGAGATGCTTCCTGTTCCCCGACTATATTCTGGCACCCACTTTGGAGGTGTATTCTGTTATGTTGGGAGTTCCTGTGTTAGACCATATGCCCTTTATACATGTTGATGCTGAGCCTGAGTTGGCTACACTTGCTGAGATTGTCAGTTTAGACGCTTCTGAGTTCCTTGGAAGGTTGGTCAAGCTGAACGGAGCTTATGGTTTTCACCTGTCTGTCCTGGTTGAGAAGGCTGCACAGTGCGCGAAGAGTGGATGTTGGGTTGCTTTCAGTGCCATTCTAGCTGTCTGCATCTATGGGATTGTCTTGTCTCCCAATGTGCCAGATTTTGTTGACTCAGATGCCTTCTTGATTCTTGCCTCGAAGAATCCAGTTCCTACTCTCTTGGGCGATGTTGATCATTCTATTCACTATAAGAATGAGAAACGTCGTGGCAAGAATGTTTCCTGCTGCCTTCCTCTTTTGTACAGGTGGTTCTAGGGACATCTTCCGAAGACAGGACCTTTTGTTGATGTTGTTGATACTTTGGATTGGTCTTCCCGGTTGATGGGGCTGTCTGCTGAGAACATCATTTGGTTTGATCGGAGTATGCTTGGCACTGATATTATATATAGTTGCAGTGGCTTTCTGAATGTCCCTTTGATTGGACGGAAAGGCTGTATCAACTATAACCCTTCTCTGCTGGTGAGACAGTTTGGTTATGCTTTGAGAGATGCTCCTATTGAGGTGGAAATACAGGAATCTTTGTATCTCACGGGCTTATTAGACGAGGCTGTTTTGATCAGGTTGAGACATGCATGGGCTAACATCCATAGGAGAGGGAAAGCTTTGCTTGGTAAGAGCAATAGTAAAGCTTATGATCATTATTTGGCTTGGATCCACGAGAGAGCTAGGATTTCCTTGATGCCATATCCTGCTGTGGAACCTTTGTATCTTCCAGTGATTGAGGCACCTACTTTGGTAGAGATTGAGAAGTATAACAAATTGTTGGCTGAAAACGAAGAATTGAAGAATGCCAATGACGAGTTAGAGAAAGAGATCTTCCAGTTGCGTCATGAGAAGAATGAAGCTACCTTCAAGATGAAGGAACAGACTTAGTTGATTAATAGGTTGGGTTCAGATTTGACTAAAGAGACCAACAAGAGAGAAAAAGTGGGAGTAGCTTTGAACGGTGTTAGCAAGGTGCTTGATTCAAAGAAGGAACTCTTAAACAAAGCTTATTCCCGACTCGGCAAGTGGGAAACATTGTGGAATACCACGCTTACCAAGCAGAAGGAGCGTGAAGATGAGCTGAAGCTGCAGATTGCCACGCTAGAGGCGCAGATTAGAGCCCAGGATGCGAAGATTGCTGAAGAGACATCACTTAGGAGTGCTGTTTAGCTTAGAGTGAGTGACTTTGGCAAGGAGCTGAGAGGTTGTGAATTGAAGGCCGGCTCTAAGAGATGCAGACTCAATGAGTGTTTTGGCGAAGGAACCTGCAAGGACGACGCCAAAAAGCTGAGGTCCACTACTGAGCGACATGCATTACTGATACAGGAGTTAATCTCCAGATTGGGTTGTCGCTACTGCGAAAATCGGCGCCGGCTGAACAGAAGAGTCGCCACCGTGCGTTATTTATCCCACGGGAGGGAAAGGAAACGCCCAGAGTAAACCTCACACAACACGGGAAAGGTATGGTCGTCGCAACCAAAACCTGGATTCGGGAGTCGGTTACGTAAGGGGAAGGTATTAACACCCCTCACGTCCGTCGTACTCAACGGGATCCACGCTTGTTTTCGGGTATGGATTGTTATTCTGTCTACTCTACAGGTCAAAGGTTAAAAGAAAAGAAAATGAAAATAAAATGACTCGGCAAAGTATCGCACTTTATGCCTACGTATTCCCGTCTGGAACGAGAAATCAGAGTCAACGTAGTTCGCCTACCTACGGGAAAGGAGGGGAAGGTTGCTCGCTAGGATATCGCATCCTATGCCTACGTACTTTCATACAGCATGAAAGATCAGAGCAAACGTAGTTCGGGCCACGTACGACACAAGCTTGTCTTGGTTGATTTTATTCCTTCTGAAAAAAGGTTTTCTTGATTAGCAGTCCAAGCGGACAAAAATGACGTCTTGATGAGTTCACATTCTTTTACGGAAGAAGTGTCTTTTATTGTGTTGGAAATCTTTATGGTGTTTTTCTGTTTGTTTTGAGGAAGAAGAGACAGAACTCTAACCTACGGTTGCGAAGGGAATCAAACTATCCTAATGTTATCATGCATGGGTTAAGACCTAGTGTCTATCATGCTCCTCTCTTGCACAGAGAGAAACAGAGATCCTAAGGGAATAGACGGAAACAGCAACAATATCAGATATATACAGGAAAACAGTAAAATGCATGGATGCAACAACACAAGCGAGGCAAGGGAGTCCCACTCAACCTCGAACCTAGAAAACAATAGGCAAAAGTGAACAGGCTTCACTTTCAACCCAGCAGGGTAAACGGCAAACAATACAGTCAGGAAAACCAATCAATACGTCAGAAATGAAATACAGCAAAAATAAACAGCCACAGCAGCTCTTCATCAATATCCATCTTCAAGTCATCTCCAGTCAGCTACAAGCTTCAGTCAGCAGCAGTTTCTATCTTCACAGTCTTCAAGCAAGGGCTTTGGTTGCCAATCTTCAGTCTACAAGGGCTTTTCTTCAAGTCCTATCCTCCAAGCTGAGGGATCAATCACCAGAGTGGATTGGGTGTTAAGCAATTAGTTGACTACCAATGGTGGTAAACCAACTGCTACTAACACATAAGACATTTTCTCTCAAGAGTTCTATCCCTTAGACAATAGCACCAAGCCTTCCAAAGGAAGGGGGTGAGTGTCTCAGAGAGACTCTGTATCACAGAGAAGAATGGAGGCAGTCAAAACCTTCCATGTTTGAGAATCAAGCTTTCTAACCTAGAGCTCTGCCTAGCTCCTAAACCCTAATCTCCTTAACAGCTGATGGCAAAAAACACCTTATCAACTCTGGAAGTTGGTCTTCAGGCTCTGGATCTCCAATGGCTCCATCATCATCAGTCTTCAGCTTCCCCAATCCCCAGACAAATCCCAACACCCAAACAAGCAAGCAATAATCCCCAGAGGGCACACCACACCAGTCAATCACATATAACAGTATATACTAATAGCAGTAGGGGAATCCTGATGATTTCTAAGGGGATCTACCCTATACCCATAGCCCCTATAGTCCATACCCCAAAAATCAAATGAAACTATCCTAAAAGAATTAAACTATTTCACCTAAGTGGATTTAAAACCCTAAATTTATTCATGTTGTTTCCACCTAAACTAAACACCTAAAATTAAGTCCTAAAAATATGAATTAAATTGCATTTACAAGTTGAATATCTAAACTAAACAACCTAAAAAGAATGGACAAAAAATATTAAAGCAATTAATAGAACAAAAATTAACAAATTTATGTATGAAATGAAGCTCATTAAAATGCTATTTATTTGGAAAATATGGGAAAAATATCAAATAAAAAATAAAATGCAATTTTTATTTTTTATAATTTTCTAGACTCTTTAAGGAAAATTATGCAAAAAGAACCATCAAAAAATAATGATTTTTCAATTTTATATGATTTTTATAAGATGCATAAAAAAATGAAAGAAATTAAAAAGAATTAAAAAAGAAATAAATGGGGGGTGAGAATAGCAGGGCTAAGCAGTTCAAGCTAGTGGGCTTCACACGCGTGGGGGTGTCAATAGCATCTGAGCCCATTTCCCTCCACTAAATGAAACGGTGCGTTTCATTATTTGAAATCTCCCTCCGTTTTCAGCTTTAAATCGCAACCGTCAGATGAGTCTTCAAGTTAAAGGTCAAAATGAGATCGTGTGGCCCAGGGATCGTCTCCTACCTCCAGCAAACCCTAGGTCCTGCAACTCATCCCCATGCACGAACCTTACACCTTTCTGTTCTCCTTCAACTCTCCATGGATTCATTCGATGTCAAGAGCAAAAATGCTCTAAATTCCTCCCTCTACACAGCCATACCCTTAGCTCCTCCTAAAATTCACTCACGAAGCAAACTCGATAGGTATAACAGTTCTGATCCACCATTTTCAACTGATATCAATCCTCTCAATTCTCTCCAATTATTGCCCTAACATACTCTACACCTTGCACTGATCATTTCAAGCTATTAACCTATGATTATCGTGCCTTAATCCAAGAGTTATGAGCCTTAACAGAATTGATACATCATGCTCAAACTTCATGAAACTTCTCCAAAATCATCCCAATCAATCCTCTATCCTATCTTAACCATTCTACCCTATCAAAACCCTAAGATTCTAACTAAATCATGCAATACGAAGATAAAACAAACCTGGTGCAATTGGTGAAAACAGGTATGCAACTCTTTGAATTTGGTGCTTGAAGTGATTGAAACTTGCTCAGTAACCTTGATGATGACTTCTGTATGCAGTGATTAGTGTGTAAACTTCATGAATCTGGTCCTTGAGAAGTTCTTGCAATTTGGATGGTTGTCTTGAATAGCACAATTCTTCCTCCAATTCTACCAATCTTGATGTGGATTATGGTGTTTGAATGATGATGATGAAGATTCAATCAAAAGATAAAAGGATTGATGGAGATTTGGGAGAGTTTGTGAAGCTTATGCCAAAATGAGAAAGTGTGTAAAACTTGGGGTTTTGAACAAATGAAATCACCAACCATGGCATGAACCATCTCACATCAATATATACATGAGGTTAGAACCTCCTAGAAACTTGGAGAAGTTTCCCTTGCATTCTTTCCCTTGAATTTGGTTTATGTTTCTTCCATTGCAAGCAACCATGAATAACTCTTAAAACATGAACTAAGCTCAAAATTCCACTTTATCCAATGTCTTTAAAATGATCTTTCCATTCAAAATGACCTATAATTTTGCTTCATTTGGCCAAGATATGAAAAATCTCATTTTTAAGGCCATTTTTATTCATTAAACCCAACAATTTTGAAACCTTGTGCTATGAATCTTTCCAATCTCTCATGGTCACTTTTCTAGACTCAAAATGTCATTTGGAACAAGTTTGATGTTGTAAAGTTTTCCATTTGAAGCTTCCTTGTATGAGTTTTGGGCATAGGTTAAAATGACCTGTAATTCACAAATGACCAAAATGCCCTTTGCTTGCCAAGACCATAAGTAGAGTTCCATACATCCTATGAAGGCATACCATACCATTATAGAAATCTAAGACAATGAGGAACAACTCTTATGTTGACCAGAAATTCATTTGAAATCTCCTTGAGGGGTAAAAATAGCTTGGAAGTCAAGTCACTTTCACAGACAAAATTTCAGATACCTCAGATGACCTGTAACTTGCAAGGACCATAACTTGAGTTCTATAAATCTCCTTGATGTCCTCCACCACTCAAATTAAAGGTCTTGAGATCCTCTACAAGTTTCATGTTGGCCAAGGATCCATTTGAAGCTTGCATTTTGACTTATCTTGCTTGGAAATTTGACCTAAACTAGGGGATTTTACATAGAAACCCTAATTTAGAACCTCCTCTTCTCCTTGGTTTCTCTTGATTTCTTCTTAGCATAACAACATATCCTTATTCTTCATGTCAAATGAGGAACCCCACATCTCTCCAATAGCCCTTAATGCCTTTCAATCAGTCAATTGACCTGGAGTTGACCCAGGGTCGACCCAGATGAAACCCTAGTTGACTGTCTTCAACTGCAATTCTTGTGACCACACCAAGGACTTGCCTCCTTCTTCCAATGACTTTCCAAGTCCTCCAAGATGTCTAGATACTCCCCATGCTCTCAATCCACAGCTCATAACTCCCTTGTTGATCCTCAGATGCCCTCAGATAGGAGATAGACTCAAAGCTTGATCTTATTGAACCCTCTGCTTTCAAATTCTGTTCTGATGACTTGAATGAGGTTGGATCAGGATAATATCTTCTTGATAAGCCTCTAGAGATGAGGATAATGATTGGTCCCCTGTTGAATGACTTGCTATGCTTATGCTATGCAGATGGTTAACCTATGTTCATGACTCTATATGCAAATGCTAATGATATTGAAACATAAACCAAATGAATAAGGTTGGGCAAATTTTAGGGTGCAACAGCTGCCCCTATTCAAGCGACTTGGACCCGATTGGGTGAAGAGCCCGGAGCCTTCAGACATTCGCGGTACGAGACGGTTGAATACTAAGAACCCGAAAATTTGCCAACCGCAGAAATAAACTGCGTCACTGCTTGGGGAATGACATCCACTGTCTGGATTTGACTGTCGTGGCAACCCACTGAACTCGCGCGACCGTGCTGGGATTATTTTCATCGTCCTGAAAAAGATTTTATCATTGCAGAGATAGAACGTTGTCCACGTTAGGACGCCTGCTCCGTCAATTCGGGAAACTTCAACAACTTTGTCGGGGATGGCTCGTCTGCCTTCTCGTCAGAAATAAATCGTCCATGTTAGGAGCAAACTTTTCCACGTTAGGAATAACACCGTCTACGTTAGGACTCACTTTTCCACGTTAGGAGTGAACTTCTTCTTCGTCAAACTCTTCCACGTAAGGAATACGTCTTCTCTTAAATCTGTCCACTTCAGGACTAAACCCCTTCCACGTCAGGAACACACTCTTTCTTTCCATGTCAGGAATACAAGCCTCTTTCCATGTAAGGAATACTATCTTTCCACTTTAGGAATCACATTTCGATTTGAATTTGTCCACGTAAGGACTCCAATCTTTCCACGTAAGGAAAATCATTTTTCCACGTAAGGAAACCACACTCTTTCCACGTCAGGAATAACTTTTCTTTCCACGTCAGGAATCACCATCTTTCCACGTTAGGAATCAAACTTGTCCACGTTAGGACTGCATCGTCCACGTTAGGACCCACCGTTCCGCGTAGGGAGTAACTGTTCCACGTGAGGAATCATGACTTTTCCACGTAAGGAAACCACAATCTGATTTGTCCACGCAAGGACTCCCATCTTGATATGTCCACGTAAGGACTCAATCTTTCCACGTAAGGAAACATATCTTGATTCGCCCACGTAAGGGTTCACATCTTCATCTGATGGAATAATAGAACCTGTCCACGTCAGGACTCGCGCGTCTTCGACTTGCTGGGGAAATAAGACTTTGTCCATGCCAGGACTCATACTTTGCCAACAACACGAAGAAGGATAAATTTGTCCACGTTAGGATATCAACACGAAGAACAACCAACGTTCGCCCACGTCAGGACTCCACACCCAATCAATACCGAGAACTCGATCCTGTTCACGTTAGGACTAACACACATCGTCAACTTGAGGAAATGTCCACGTCAGGACTCCACATTCCAACAATCGTCTCTAGCACAAAGAAATCCCGTCAATAAAATTGTCCACGTTAGGACTCATCCTTCCATTGGTCCGCGAACTTCTTATCACTGACGTCACAGCAACTTTGAGGCTGACTCTATAGGGGACATTTGGAAACCAAACTTCCGGACGCCCGTTCTGATAACCGGCGGTAGCCTCTGAAATTCTGATTCATGAATCCTTTGATGACCGATAGCTCTGCTTGGGGGATAAGGGGAAACTTATCCTGCTGACTCTGTGGGGAATAGCGCCAAAGCTGCTTTTTGATTTGCTTGAGCAAGGGCTCTTTCTACCTGCAAGAAAAACAATACTTGAAACAAACGGTTAGCCAACCTAGTTTATGTTTCAAACTGTATGCGTTCGACAATGATGCAATGCTCCATTCGACATGGAAATGTTACACTTTTATTTGGTGAATGCAAGTATGACACTATACGCTGATGCGAATGCAGACTCGAACTGCTGGGTACAGGAACTGCTTCAGCAAAATAAATGTTGAAGATGATGCCGACTCCGCTGAGGAAAGCCAGATGCTGTAGAATTATCCCAGCAAAGTAAATGCTGGAAGAGGAAGTCGACTTGGCTGGGGAATTGGGAACTTAAGCCAAGCACCTCGTTGACATAACACCCTGCTGGGGAATATAACTCTGCTGGAGAATAGCAGACGCGCTTGGTATGATTGGACTTCTGCTGGAAAGTGAACGGGTATCACACGGTGTTCCGGCAAAATAAATGCCATGATCCACACCAACTCTGCTGGGGAAATAAGGCTTAATCTTCGAGTTCCACTGAAAGGGATACTTGCTGAAGAGAGAATTCCGCTGGGGATGGGATGATTCTCTTGGGGAAAATTAACTGACTCCACTGGGGAGAGAATAAATGACCCTGCGGGGAAAGGTAAACTGCCTGGATACAGCTCACAAATATTAATCTTCTGCTTGAGATGCACTGTCGGCATATAGCCTACAATCTTGGAATCTCCAATTTTGCTAAGGATAAATGGCTTTGCTGGAGCATGTCCTCTGGATAAGCTACGACTAACTGGGGAATTCGATCCTTCTTCAAGAAGAACATGCATGACCTGCGTGAGGATCAAGTCTTTCGTTAATGCAATCTTTTGATCCTCTTCCTCGTACGGCTATGAAACCTGCAACAACACAAACAAGACAAGACAGGCCTATGCAACCAAACCGATTCAGGTTAGTGACGTTATTTTCAGTTAATTCAAAGCTTTAGCAGTTGTTGGCAAGGGCCAGTGATGTTATACACATGCTAGTTTCAATAAACTTAGGCGTTTTATCATGCACAAAACAGTAAAGAACCAGCATCAAGTACTGAATAACATATTTTATTGATTGGGCCCCTGAATGGGCGGAGTTTTATACACGGGATGTAACTCCTGAAATGAGGAAGCTACGCAAAGCAAATACACAAGTATGCACAAGAAGCATAAATATTTTGACAAATTAAATTTTTGTACACATGTCGGCAACAGGATGCAGACGAACACCACGAACTGATCCTCCTATGACTCATCCGACTCTAATGCTTTCCCGGTATCCATACTTCCGAAACAGTTGTATCTGATAATCGACTCCTCAGGTATTCTCCCGCACCGATGCTCACTTGCAATATCAAATTCGGACCGCAGTCATTTGCTTTTCAAATCCCTAACTTTTGCGTGAATCGCCCTTTACGGGTTTTCAGTTCACCGGGATACCCCTTTTTGCCAAAGCCGCCCAGTGTAGGTTTTCAACTTCGCGGGTGTACATTTTTTCAATTTTATCCCTAACTTTTGCCCGAACCTTTCATTCTGTTTTTGGTTCGCCAGGATGCCCCATTTTTGCCTGGACTCTCTTTTTTCTGTCCAGCGGGTCTATTTTTAAGCAAAGTATTTTTTAACTGCGCCCGAATTCACAAGCGACGTAAAGTCTTCACCGTCCATGGTGGACAACAACAACGCTCCTCCTGAAAAGACTTTCCTGACAACGTAGGGCCCTTCGTAGTTAGGGGTCCACTTGCCCCTGTGATCTGCTTGCGGCGGGAGAATCCTTTTCAACACAAGGTCGCCCATCTAAAAGCTTCGCGGATGTATCTTCTTGTCGTATGCTTTCTTCATTCGGCTCTGGTACAAACATCCATATGCTAGAGAAGCTAGCCTCTTCTCATCCATCAAACTCAATTGGTTCAACCTGTCTTTTACCCATTCTGCCTCGTCCAGCTGAACATCTCGCAATACCCTCAGAGAAGGGATCTCCACTTCCAATGGTAATACCACCTCCATTCCGTACACTAACGAGAACGGGGTTGCCCCGGTTGATGTGCGTACCGTCGTACGATAACCGTGCAAAGCGAAGGGTAGCATCTCATGCCAATCCTTATAGGTCACCACCATTTTCTGAACGATCTTCTTGATATTCTTATTGGCCGCCTCAACAGCGCCATTCATCTTGGGTCGGTACGGGGAGGAGTTGTGATGTTCGATCTTGAAAATCTGACAGAGCTCCTTCATCATTTTGTTGTTCAGGTTTGAACCATTATCCGTGATTATCCGCTCGGGAATCCCATATCGGCAAATGATATCTCTCTTGATGAATCTGGCCACCACTTGCTTCGTTACATTTGCGTAAGATGCCGCTTCCACCCACTTGGTGAAATAATCGATCGCTACTAGAATGAACCGATGCCCATTAGAAGCTGTCGGCTCGATCTTTCCAATCATATCGATTCCCCACATCGAGAATGGCCATGGCGATGACATCACATTCAGAGGACTCGGGGGCACATGGATCTTATCGGCATAGATTTGGCACTTGTGGCACTTCCGTGTGAATTTGAAACAATCAGTTTCCATAGTCAGCCAAAAATAACCTGCCCTCAGCAGCTTTCTCGTCATAGCATGCCCACCAGCATGCGTGCCAAAGGTACCCTTGTGTACTTCCTCCATGAGCAGCTTTGCCTCTCTTTCGTCTACACAACGCAACAACACTAAATCGTGGTTTCTTCTGTATAAGACGCCATCCGGATTCAAATAGAAATTGCCTGCTAATCTCCTGAGAGTCTTCTGATCTTGACTGGATGCCCCAGCTGGGTACTCTTTACTTTTCAGGAAATTAAGGATATCAAAATACCACGGTTTGTCGTCGGATGCCTTGTCTATGGCAAGTACATAAGCTGGCCTGTCAAGCCGAGAGATAACGATTCGGGGAGCCTCGTTCCAGAAGTTGACTTTGTACATGGAAGACAAAGTGGCCAGGGCGTCAGCCATTTGATTCTCTGCCCGCGGTACGTGATGCAATTCAACTTTGTCGAAGAAAGGCAACAATCTCCTTGCATAGTTCATGTAATGTATCAGATTGGGCTGACGTGTCTCCCATTCCCCTTTGATCTGATTCACCACCAGAGCTGAGTCTCCGTATACGTCTAAATTCTTGATTCGCAAATCAATGGCTTCTTCAAGCCCCATTATACAAGCTTCGTATTCAGCCTCATTGTTGGTAACGACAAAGGTCAATCGGGCAGTAAACGGGATGTGCGACCCGTGCGGCGTAGTGATGATTGCCCCTATTCCGCTACCGTAAGCATTCACAGCTCCGTCAAATATCATCTTCCATTTGGAACCCAACTCTGGTCCTTCGTCTGGCAACGGCTCTTCACAATCTTTCATCTTTAGGTACATGATATCCTTGTCAGGAAAATCAAACCTCATCGATTGGTACTCTTCAATAGGCTGCTCCGCCAGATACTCAGACAACACACTCCCCTTTATAGCCTTTTGCGAGACGTATTGAATGTCATATTCAGTCAAGACCATCTGCCAACGGGCAATTCTTCCTGACAATGCCTGCTTTTCGAATACATATTTGATAGGATCCATCTTCGAGATGAGCATGGTTGTATGATTCAGCATGTATTGCCTCAAACGTTTGGCGGCCCAGGCTAGCGCGCAACAAGTTTTCTCAAGCATTGAGTATCGAGATTCACAATTTGTAAATTTCTTACTCAAGTAGTAGATCGCATGCTCCTTTCTTCCTGTCTCGTCGTGTTGACCGAGAACACAACCCATGCTTCCCTCAAGAACCGTCAAATACATGATCGGGGGTCTACCTGCCACTGGGGGTATCAAAATGGGAGGCTCCTGCAAATACTTCTTTATTTTATCGAACGCCTTTTGACAATTTTCGTTCCACGTTACAGCTTGATCTTTCTTCAACAGCTTGAATAATGGTTCACACGTAGCAGTTAGGTGAGATATGAACCGAGCGATGTAGTTCAACCTCCCTAAAAACCCGCGCACCTCCTTTTCTGTTTTAGGCGTCGGCATTTCTTGTATTGCTCTTATTTTAGCAGGATCGACCTCTATTCCTCTTTCACTTACGATAAACCCCAGCAGTTTACCCGATCTTACCCCGAAGGTGCATTTGTTAGGGTTCAGTCTCAGCCTGAACTTCCTAAGCCTTTTAAATAACTTTAGCAGATTCACCAGATGCTCTTCCTCCGTCTGGGATTTGGCAATCATATCGTCAACATAAACTTCGATCTCTTTATGCATCATATCATGGAAAAGAGTCGTCACCGCACGCTGATATGTTGCCCCGGCATTTTTCAAACCAAAGGGCATCACTTTATAGCAAAATGTTCCCCAAGGCGTTATGAAAGTGGTCTTCTCCATATCCTCTGGCGCCATTTTAATCTGATTATAGCCTGAAAAGCCATCCATGAAGGAGAATACGGAGTATTGAGCAGTATTATCAACTAACACGTCAATGTGAGGAAGTGGAAAATCGTCTTTTGGGCTTGCTTTATTCAAATCCCTATAATCCACGCACATTCGAACCTTGCCATCTTTCTTTGGCACTGGTACGATGTTAGCAACCCATGAGGGATATTTTGTCACAGCCAGGAAACCAGCGTCCCACTGTTTTTGAACTTCCTCTTTGATCTTCACTGCCATGTCTGGTCGAGTTCTGCGAAGCTTTTGTTTGACTGGCGGGCATTCTTCTTTCAGTGGCAGGCGATGCACAACCATATCTGTATCGAGCCCTGGCATATCTTCATATGACCAAGCGAATACATCATTATACTCCCTGAGCATTTCAACCAGTCTTCGCTTGATATCCTTCTGCAGTGCGGCTCCGATACGAATATTCTTCTCAACCCCTTCCGACCCCAAGTTGATAATTTCGATGACCTCATCGTGGGGCAGAATGGCTCTTTCCTCCTGCTTCACTAACCAAGACAGTTCTTCAGGAACGTCGCTATCTTCGACAACCTCTTCTTCGGCCTGAAATACCGGATGTTCAAAGTCGGGACGAGTCATAGGTGGTTCAAGGATGTCATCTGAAAATGTTATCCTGCAAAAAGAATGGTTAAGTGCTTCAAAATGCGTATAAAGCGAATAACCACGTTGCCATTTTATTGAAAAATATAAAACAAGAAAGACAGGGATTACAGTATTTGCTCATGAAAAAACGCCATTTATTTAATGATTAACACGCAATGTTCATAACAACACAACCCTAAGCAAATCACGATGCCCCGGGCAAGACATCAGATTATTCAACAATTAATAAAGCAAAGCATTACTGTTTAAGAGTCACAGGAACAAGCTCCTGAATAGACCAGTTGCACAGTCCTTGTCCTGGTGTGCTTGGCTGAATCCAGGCATCCCTATCACAATCGCTGTCTCCTTCGTCAGACTCCGAAGCAGCATTGATGATTTCATGACATACTCCACTGGCAGAGATGGTTATCGGCCTTCTGAAGCGGGGTGCCCCCACAGCAGGTGCTGACGACGACGGTTGGTATCCCAGCCCGAACCGGTCCATCTTCACAGGAATATCCAGCACTTTGCCCCAGCCCTTGGCTTCTCCTGCCTCCACTAGAGCTTGAGCTTCTTTATACGATGAGACGGCTATCTCTGGCACTTTGCTCGGCCCGGGACCTTTGTCCTTGATACGCAACCCTTCGAATGCTTGGCAAGGTGTCTCGTGGATCTCTCCGTCGACCTCCACATATTTAAATGACGACAGATGGCTGACCAGGATGTCTTCTTCTCCGCATACGGTGACTACGCTGTCTCCGAACATATATTTTAACTTCTGATGTAGGGTGGACGTGACTGCCCCAGCCCCATGGATCCAGGGTCTTCCAAGCAAGCAGCTGTACGCAGGCTGTATATCCATGATATAAAACTCAGTTGCAAACACCTCCGGCCCCACCTGTAGAGGCAATGTGATCGATCCAAAGACTGTTCTCCACGTGCCGTCAAAGGCTCTAACTACCAAGTCACTGGGCGTGCACAGGATCCCTCTAACATCCAGCTTCATCATCTCTTTCTTGGGCAGTACATTCAAAGACGATCCGGTGTTGACCAATACATGCGACATTACTGATCCTTTACATTCGACAGATATGTGCAACGCCATATTATGATCTCTCCCTTTCGGGGTCAAATCGAAGTCGGTAAAGCCCAAGCTGTGGCCTGCATTTACATGTGCCAACACTCCTTCCAGCTGATTTACAGAGACGTCTTGGGGTACAAAGGAAGTATCCAGGACTTTCAACAAAGCATTTCTGTGAGCTTCAGAACACAAGAGCAATGACAGGATAGATATTTTGGACGGCGTCTGCTGCAGATGCTCCACAATCTTATAATCACTTTTTCGAATCAAGCACATAAACTCTTCTACATCTTTCGATGCCGATTCTTTGTCACTTGCTTGCACTGGGACATTCTCAACCACCTTCCCTTTTCCTTTTGCTAGTCTTTCGGCCTCCACTTCAGGTGATATAAAGATCCTACCACTCCTTGTCATACCTCCCGAACCAACAACATTATCCACAGTCTCGGCTGGCTGCTTATTAACATCAATCTTTATCCCGTCACAATACACCTCCAACCCATACGACCAGGGGACTGCTTTCGTGTTCTCGTACGGGATCGGCCCGGCCTTAGTTATGGTGATCGGTGGTCGCTGAGCTGGTGCTGCAATAGTGATGGTCTTTCGAGGAATCGTTACAGTGGCCACATCACTCTGATCATCTGCTACTGCCCCTGCGGGCTCTTCAATTGCTGCTCGGTCAAACTGCAATGTGCCTCCATCGATTAAAGCCTGAATGCCCTTCTTCAAATCATCACACCCCCCAGCTGAGGTCCAGCATTCTAAGCAATACTCGTCACAACCTGGATAAACACCCCCTTTCAACAGTCGGCTCTTTATCTCGCTCAGCGGCGTCTTTAAATCGTCGACATTCATAATCAGATTCAACCCTTCCTCAGTCAGGATGGCATTTGCCCCATGATTAGGCATGGGCTTCTGCACTATATTCGGACTGGCCGTTCCGAAATTGATAGTCTTATTGTCCAAAAGATCCTGCACAACGTGCTTAAAAGCATGGCAACCCTCTATATCGTGGCCCGGAGCGCCAGAATGAAACTCACAGTGCCTGCTTGCATCGTAACCAAACGGGGGAGCTCCCGTTATCGGTGCCAGAGTTCTCTTCTCTACCAGGTTCAATCCCAACAATGTCTGCAATAAATCAGCATACGTCGTGGGAGGCTTCTCAAACACTCTTCTTGGTTTACCACCCTGGAATCTTCGCTGAGCCTGCTGTGCCCCCTGCTGAGGCTGCTGCTGCTGCATTGGCTGCTGCTGAGACGGTTGTTGTTGCTGAAGTGGTTGTTGCTGGTACGGGATAGTAACACTCGCCACCTGCTGCGGCTGATGATATTGGTTTCGTCCCCTGCCTCGGCCTCGGCCTCGGCCTCCAAACACTGCGCTTGCCTCGCCCTGACGGCGCCCACCAAAAGCCTTCCTATTACTGCCAGATGCAGTTGATTCCTCAACCTGGAATTTTCCTTGCTTAATGTTACGCTCAATCTTTTCTCCCATCAGAATTAGATTTGAAAAACTGGCCAGAGATGTGTGAAACAACATGTCATGAAACAAGCCTGTGAATGTGCCGACGAACATGTCATTCATTTCCTTGTCTTCTACAGGAGGACGGACCCTGGCAGCCATATCGCGCCACCTTTGCGCGTACTCTTTAAAACTCTCCCCCTTCTTCTGCGACAGCCCTGCCAATTGGACCCGATTGGGCGCCAAGTCGCTGTTATACTTGTAGTGAGCTACAAATGCCTCTGCCAATTGCTTCCATGTCTTGATATCGGTTGGCTCCAACCCCATATACCACTCTAGGGAAGGACCCTACAGACTATCTTGAAAGAAATGCATTAGCATTCTTTCGTCAGTTGAGTATGCAGACATCTTTCTGTAATAGGCTCGTACACGCACTTTCGGACATGTGTCCCCTTTATACTTATCAAACGCAGGAGCTTTGAATTTGATTGGCACCCTCAAGCCAGGTACCAGACCCATTGTTGCCATGTCCAAGCCCACAACACTTTGGTTCAGGACCCCCCCTCATCTGCTCTTCTAGCATTCTGATCTTCTGGGAGTCATCCATCGGCCCTTCAAAACCTCCGCCGGAGAAAGCGTCCTCCTGCTGATCCTCTTGCCACATACCATTCCCAGCTCCATACCCGTCATATCCATTATTACATCCAGCCCTGATCTGATTCATCCCCGGACCTCGTCCTCTGTTGTCGTACCCTTGAACACCTCCAGCAGGCCCAAAGGCCATAAACCCAGCGCCGTTTCCATTCCCGAAACCTCCGTAACCCTGATTGGCCACACCATAACCATCTTGCCCAAAGCCTTGAGCATTGAAACCATATTTCCCGGCATTATCGAATCCCTGATCGTTGAACCCGAATCCAGCATTGCCAAAGCCGTTGCCTCCCATATTATCACCCAAGTTGACGTCACCAAGCCCAACGTTATGGACAACAGTCTCATTCCCAACTCCGACGTTACCATTCCCAGCAGCGGTAGCGTTGTTGACATTAGCGGCAGGTATATTGACTACAGGTGGGGCCACTGGCGTGGGAGTGCCATCCCCATGAACAGTATCGACTCGTACAGACTGATGATCCTCGTTGCCGTGACCAGCATTCCGAGCCAACAGAGGTTGGACCATGGCTTGCAAATTTTCCTGACCTTTTGCAATAGCCTCCATGGTCTGCATAAAGAGAGCTAGCTTCTCGCGCACATCTTGCATCTCGTTCTGCATTTGATCCATGATTCTTCGACAGTTGGTGCGGGTAGAATAGCGGTGTGGGTGCTGATCTGCAATCCTGAAAAGTACCTGGTACAGAGCAGGAAATAAGACACCATCCAAAGGTTACCTGTAATGCAATATGAATATGAATGCAATGCAATGTGTGTGTCTGTGCATTAGGGAAGTTCATTCCTCGATTCTAGTGTGAAGGTGCCGGTGCAGTGACAGTGCTAATAGTATAAAGATCGGAGCTGAATCACAGAAAGCCTCATATATTGCTGAGAAACCAATAAACCCAGAATACAATGTTACCAAAGGTACAAAGAGAAAGCATGACCTCGACCAACAATCCTGGTGATGGTCAGCACTGTGCAAATAAAGCATACAAGTTACTACATGAAATGATCAAATCCTCCCATAAGTCTGGTATTCTTCTAGCAACTTCTTGGTCTCCGGATGACTGGGTCGAGCAAGCAGCCCTTCAACAAGTTGGTTCCTTTTCTTAAGAACACGGCGCACATCTTCAACAGTTTCTTCCCATGCCCCTTCTCCGAAGCGATCTTCCAGTTTACGCTTCTGGGACACAGCTTCGTCTCTCCCTTTGATGGCCTTGTTCAGTGCGTTCTGGAGACTATACCGGGTCATCACTTCTTCCTCACACTTCTTGATGCTGGACTTCAACTGCTCTTCGAGGTCGGAGATTTGCTGCTTCAACTTATCCTCCCTCTTCTTGTTGTTAGTGAGCGTGGCATTCCAAGTCTTATTGCAAGAAGAGATCTCTCGGTGAGCGATGTCAAGTGCTTTCTTCTTAGATTCGAGCATGTCATGGGAACTTCTGAACTCTTGCCCCAGACGTTCGCGCTTCTTCCTCTCCTCAGCTAGCTCAGCGCCTAATCTGTTCATTAGCTCAATCTGCTGTTGGAAAGCATGGACGACCTTGTTTTTCTCACTGCGTATCTGGGCTAACTCCTGCTCTAACCCTTCGTTGATCTTCAACAAGGCTTCTTTTTCTCTCACAACCTGCTCATAGGCTTCCCTAGAAACAGTAGTTGGCTCCACTACCGGAATAGGAACAAGAATTGGTGCGTCTGGAAATGGCATCTTCAACTGACTGGCTCTCTCCTGAATCCAAACTCTGTATGGTGCATAGGCCTGACAGTCATTCTTTCCTAACAACGACTTCCCTCTTCGGTTAACGCGCGTCCAGGCATGCTGCAACTTGGCCAATAACTCCCCCTTCACTTCTCCAGTGAAGTACATAGATTCCCGTACTTCTTCCTCTTTTGGCGGGTTCTTCAGGGCATATCCGAACTGACGAATGAACAGAGAAGGGTTGTAGTTGATACACCCTTTCCTTCCTATCAACGGAACATTAGGGTACCCAGAACAACTGAATATAAGCTCAGATCCTAGCAGGTCTCGATCAAACCACTCAACGTCTTCAGAAGATAGCCTCATCAGGCGCTCTGACCAGCTAGCTGTGGTTGCACTCTTCACAAAAGATCCCTTCAGGGGGAGGTGGCTTTTAAACCACATATCCAGCAATGGTACACAGAAATGAACATTCTTTCCTCTTCCCTTCTCATTCTTGTAATGCAGTGAGTGGTAGAAATCTCCGAGCATGGTCGGTACAGGATTACCAGCGGCAAACAAGTGGAAGGCATCGAAGTCCACAAAATCCGGTACATTGGGAAACAATATTATGCCGTAAATGCACAGAGCCAACACAGCATTGAAGGCAATCCAACATCCGCTCTTAGCGTACTCTTGAGCTTTACCGATCAAGAATTGGAGTGAGAAGCCTGGAACTCCACGGGAAACAGTAGTCAACAGTTCAGAAGCATCCATATGCAAGGCTTTTGCCAAGTCTTCTGGCTTGGGCTTAATGCCGGAAAGAATGAATGGAACCTGGTTCTGCACGGGTAACTCAGTAAACTCCACATACTCCTCAATGGTAGGCCCCATGATGAAATCAGCAAACGTAAAACATCTCAAAGCGGGGTCATAGAATTGCATCAAAGCGTACAGCCCACCTAGCTCTATCTCCGTGGGTTTGCGCACCAATCTCAATAGTCTTCCATAGCTCATTCTGAAGCTCCTACGAACATCCTCATCAGCCAGAGAGATCAACCCAAGCAAGGGAACAACATCGGGAGTAGGCAATTTGTAAGCAACTGTCCTTCTTAAGCTGGCCATGATCAAACACTCAGAAATCCGGACACTAGAACTAGGGAAATGCAAATGCACCTGCAGCACAGACACACGTTAGTGGGGATGCAATGATGATGAGTATGCAAATGCAATGCGAGTAATATGCAACGGGGACCAACTGCCGTAGCTGAATAGCCTGAACCATATCAAGAAGTCTCAGATAGATTCTCTAGAAGTCATCAAACCCTGGTCTCAGATAGACCTATAATAAAGCTCCAACAATGGTCTTTGACAGACCTCAAACCATAACTCAGACTGGTCTCTGGTAGACCTCAAATCATAAATGGTCTCTGACAGACCTCAGAACTACTCAACTGGTCTCTGACAGACCTCATAACATATCTCCAGATGGTCTCTGACAGACCTCCCAATTCTCCAAATGGTCCCTGGCATACCTCATAACTCTCCATAAATACCCAGGATCTCTGATCAAGGAATAACCGGTATCTGAAAGTCTGGTTACCTGCATAACCCCAAACCTTCTCACAGGTGGATGTCCTAGTAACTGACAAAGGTATGGCATCCTATGCGGTCGTCGGCGTCACAGACTTTCAGGGTTGACGATACGATTCCCAGAAGGAGTGGCATCATCAAATCCTGAAGAGGCCTCACTTAGCCAACTTCCAAATGATCGATCCCCAGAGTCGACAATTCAACTAACCAGCAACCCACGCCAACCAAAGGAAGGGGCAGGAGGCCAACCAGAGGAACCTCGTCTGAGTGTAGATTTCGCGGGACACCAAAGCAAGCAAGGCAAGCGGGCGCCAACTAATCTCTACTCTAATTCTAGGTGCACTCAAGCCCAGGTCCGACTTCTCACTCAATATCAGAACACCCGTCACCCCCAAGATACAGCAATAATAATCCATATATACAAAGCTGAAAATAAAGGTCAGAAATATAAATCCATACAAAATCCTCGACGGGAAAACAAGTGTTAGGATTGACTCTCTTAAGGGACGTTGGATCCCAAATGCATAAGAACTATCGCAGTCCTTAGCAGCCAGGGGACGTTGGATCCCCAGCAGAGTCGCCAGCTATCGCTACTGCGAAAATCGGCGCCGGCTGAACAGAAGAGTCGCCACCGTGCGTTATTTATCCCACGGGAGGGAAAGGAAACGCCCAGAGTAAACCTCGCACAACACGGGAAAGGTATGGTCGTCGCAACCAAAACCTGGATTCGGGAGTCGGTTACGCAAGGGGAAGGTATTAGCACCCCTCACGTCCGTCGTACTCAACGGGATCCACGCTTGTTTTCGGGTATGGATTGTTATTCTGTCTACTCTACAGGTCAAAGGTTAAAAGAAAAGAAAATGAAAATAAAATGACTCGGCAAAGTATCGCACTTTATGCCTACGTATTCCCGTCTGGAACGAGAAATCAGAGTCAACGTAGTTCGCCTACCTACGGGAAAGGAGGGGAAGGTTGCTCGCTAGGATATCGCATCCTATGCCTACGTACTTTCATACAGCATGAAAGATCAGAGCAAACGTAGTTCGGGCCACATACGACACAAGCTTGTCTTGGTTGATTTTATTCCTTCTGAAAAAAGGTTTTCTTGATTAGCAGTCCAAGCGGACAAAAATGACGTCTTGATGAGTTCACATTCTTTTACGGAAGAAGTGTCTTTTATTGTGTTGGAAATCTTTATGGTGTTTTTCTGTTTGTTTTGAGGAAGAAGAGACAGAACTCTAACCTACGGTTGCGAAGGGAATCAAACTATCCTAATGTTATCATGCATGGGTTAAGACCTAGTGTCTATCATGCTCCTCTCTTGCACAGAGAGAAACAGAGATCCTAAGGGAATAGACGGAAACAGCAACAATATTAGATATATACAGGAAAACAGTAAAATGCATGGATGCAACAACACAAGCGAGGCAAGGGAGTCCCACTCAACCTCGAACCTAGAAAACAATAGGCAAAAGTGAACAGGCTTCACTTTCAACCCAGCAGGGTAAACGGCAAACAATACAGTCAGGAAAACCAATCAATACGTCAGAAATGAAATACAGCAAAAATAAACAGCCACAGCAGCTCTTCATCAATATCCATCTTCAAGTCATCTCCAGTCAGCTACAAGCTTCAGTCAGCAGCAGTTTCTATCTTCACAGTCTTCAAGCAAGGGCTTTGGTTGCCAATCTTCAGTCTACAAGGGCTTTTCTTCAAGTCCTATCCTCCAAGCTGAGGGATCAATCACCAGAGTGGATTGGGTGTTAAGCAATTAGTTGACTACCAATGGTGGTAAACCAACTGCTACTAACACATAAGACATTTTCTCTCAAGAGTTCTATCCCTTAGACAATAGCACCAAGCCTTCCAAAGGAAGGGGTGAGTGTCTCAGAGAGACTCTGTATCACAGAGAAGAATGGAGGCAGTCAAAACCTTCCATGTTTGAGAATCAAGCTTTCTAACCTAGAGCTCTGCCTAGCTCCTAAACCCTAATCTCCTTAACAGCTGATGGCAAAAAACACCTTATCAACTCTGGAAGTTGGTCTTCAGGCTCTGGATCTCCAATGGCTCCATCATCATCAGTCTTCAGCTTCCCCAATCCCCAGACAAATCCCAACACCCAAACAAGCAAGCAATAATCCCCAGAGGGCACACCACACCAGTCAATCACATATAACAGTATATACTAATAGCAGTAGGGGAATCCTGATGATTTCTAAGGGGATCTACCCTATACCCATAGCCCCTATAGTCCATACCCCAAAAATCAAATGAAACTATCCTAAAAGAATTAAACTATTTCACCTAAGTGGATTTAAAACCCTAAATTTATTCATGTTGTTTCCACCTAAACTAAACACCTAAAATTAAGTCCTAAAAATATGAATTAAATTGCATTTACAAGTTGAATATCTAAACTAAACAACCTAAAAAGAATGGACAAAAAATATTAAAGCAATTAATAGAACAAAAATTAACAAATTTATGTATGAAATGAAGCTCATTAAAATGCTATTTATTTGGAAAATATGGGAAAAATATCAAATAAAAAATAAAATGCAATTTTTATTTTTTATAATTTTCTAGACTCTTTAAGGAAAATTATGCAAAAAGAACCATCAAAAAATAATGATTTTTCAATTTTATATGATTTTTATAAGATGCATAAAAAAATGAAAGAAATTAAAAAGAATTAAAAAAGAAATAAACGGGGGGTGAGAATAGCAGGGCTAAGCAGTTCAAGCTAGTGGGCTTCACACGCGTGGGGGTGTCAATAGCATCTGAGCCCATTTCCCTCCACTAAATGAAACGGTGTGTTTCATTATTTGAAATCTCCCTCCGTTTTCAGCTTTAAATCGCAACCGTCAGATGAGTCTTCAAGTCAAAGGTCAAAATGAGATCGTGTGGCCCAGGGATCGTCTCCTACCTCCAGCAAACCCTAGGTCCTGCAACTCATCCCCATGCACGAACCTTACACCTTTCTGTTCTCCTTCAACTCTCCATGGATTCATTCGATGTCAAGAGCAAAAATGCTCTAAATTCCTCCCTCTACACAGCCATACCCTTAGCTCCTCCTAAAATTCACTCACGAAGCAAACTCGATAGGTATAACAGTTCTGATCCACCATTTTCAACTGATATCAATCCTCTCAATTCTCTCCAATTATTGCCCTAACATACTCTACACCTTGCACTGATCATTTCAAGCTATTAACCTATGATTATCGTGCCTTAATCCAAGAGTTATGAGCCTTAACAGAATTGATACATCATGCTCAAACTTCATGAAACTTCTCCAAAATCATCCCAATCAATCCTCTATCCTATCTTAACCATTCTACCCTATCAAAACCCTAAGATTCTAACTAAATCATGCAATACGAAGATAAAACAAACCTGGTGCAATTGGTGAAAACAGGTATGCAACTCTTTGAATTTGGTGCTTGAAGTGATTGAAACTTGCTCAGTAACCTTGATGATGACTTCTGTATGCAGTGATTAGTGTGTAAACTTCATGAATCTGGTCCTTGAGAAGTTCTTGCAATTTGGATGGTTGTCTTGAATAGCACAATTCTTCCTCCAATTCTACCAATCTTGATGTGGATTATGGTGTTTGAATGATGATGATGAAGATTCAATCAAAAGATAAAAGGATTGATGGAGATTTGGGAGAGTTTGTGAAGCTTATGCCAAAATGAGAAAGTGTGTAAAACTTGGGGTTTTGAACAAATGAAATCACCAACCATGGCATGAACCATCTCACATCAATATATACATGAGGTTAGAACCTCCTAGAAACTTGGAGAAGTTTCCCTTGCATTCTTTCCCTTGAATTTGGTTTATGTTTCTTCCATTGCAAGCAACCATGAATAACTCTTAAAACATGAACTAAGCTCAAAATTCCACTTTATCCAATGTCTTTAAAATGATCTTTCCATTCAAAATGACCTATAGTTTTGCTTCATTTGGCCAAGATATGAAAAATCTCATTTTTAAGGCCATTTTTATTCATTAAACCCAACAATTTTGAAACCTTGTGCTATGAATCTTTCCAATCTCTCATGGTCACTTTTCTAGACTCAAAATGTCATTTGGAACAAGTTTGATGTTGTAAAGTTTTCCATTTGAAGCTTCCTTGTATGAGTTTTGGGCATAGGTTAAAATGACCTGTAATTCACAAATGACCAAAATGCCCTTTGCTTGCCAAGACCATAAGTAGAGTTCCATACATCCTATGAAGGCATACCATACCATTATAGAAAGCTAAGACAATGAGGAACAACGCTTATGTTGACCAGAAATTCATTTGAAATCTCCTTGAGGGGTAAAAATAGCTTGGAAGTCAAGTCACTTTCACAGACAAAATTTCAGATACCTCAGATGACCTGTAACTTGCAAGGACCATAACTTGAGTTCTATAAATCTCCTTGATGTCCTCCACCACTCAAATTAAAGGTCTTGAGATCCTCTACAAGTTTCATGTTGGACAAGGATCCATTTTAAGCTTGCATTTTGACTTATCTTGCTTGGAAATTTGACCTAAACTAGGGGATTTTACATAGAAACCCTAATTTAGAACCTCCTCTTCTCCTTGGTTTCTCTTGATTTCTTCTTAGCATAACAACATATCCTTATTCTTAATGTCAAATGAGGAACCCCACATCTCTCCAATAGCCCTTAATGCCTTTCAATCAGTCAATTGACCTGGAGTTGACCCAGGGTCGACCCAGATGAAACCCTAGTTGACTGTCTTCAACTGCAATTCTTGTGACCACACCAAGGACTTGCCTCCTTCTTCCAATGACTTTCCAAGTCCTCCAAGATGTCTAGATACTCCCCATGCTCTCAATCCACAGCTCATAACTCCCTTGTTGATCCTCAGATGCCCTCAGATAGGAGATAGACTCAAAGCTTGATCTTATTGAACCCTCTGCTTTCAAATTCTGTTCTGATGACTTGAATGAGGTTAGATCAGGATAATATCTTCTTGATAAGCCTCTAGAGATGAGGATAATGATTGGTCCCCTGTTGAATGACTTGCTATGCTTATGCTATGCAGATGGTTAACCTATGTTCATGACTCTATATGCAAATGCTAATGATATTGAAACATAAACCAAATGAATAAGGTTGGGCTAATTTTAGGGTGCAACATGGGTCATTCGGAGACGTTGAGGATATTGGAAGATGTCAGAGCGCGCCATTTGGCTTGATTTATCTTTGCTTTGCTTTTGTTATCTGTACTTGTATTTTGACCATCGCCAGGCTTGTTGGCCGAGGTCTTTTCAGCTGTATTCAGTTATATCTTTGTACTTTTCCTCTTGGCATTTGTTTATGTATGAGGATTTTCTGATTCCTTGCTTGCTTGATTGGGACTCCATTGTCGTGATGGCCTTCTCTCTGAAACTAGAATCGGGGGGGGGGGGGGGGAAGATAACCTGTAGCATACTTATACATTTGCATCTGCATACTCATATTGCATGGCCGATATTTTTTTGAATCTGTATCTTATTTCCTGCATCTCTCAGGTTTCAGGATTGACAACCAGAGAACGCATCATTATTCTACTAGGAACAACTGCAAGAAAATCATGGATCAAGTTCAAGTCGAGATGCAGGAAATGCGTGAGAAGTTGGCACTTTTCATGCAAGCAATGGAAACTGTGGTCAAGGGCCAGGAGAATCTCCAGACTCTGGTGCAACCGCTGCTGGTGCGGGCGAATGGAAATACTGATTATCACTCTGTTGGAACTCCTCGCAGGGAGGATGGAATACCTACAGTGGTCATTCCCACAAGTGGTGGAGTTGGTGCCGGCGATGGCAATGGCAATGGAAATACAGGCATTGGTGCTGGTAATGGTAACACTGGTATTGGTAACACTGGTACTAGAAACGCTGGAAATGGTGATGGGAATGTTGTTAACGATACTGGCAATGCTGGATTTGCTAATCAAGGGTTTGGTGACAACACTGGTTTTGGAAACAATAACCAAGGGTTTGGCACTAGTAATCATGATGGTAATTTTGGTTTCAACAATCAAGGCTTTGGCAACGATGGCTATGGTAACAACAACCAAGGGTATGGATACGGTGATGCTGGCTTTGGTAACATGAACAACAACGGTGCTGGGATGTTGCCTTTCAACACCGGTTATAGACTAGGTGGGGTCAATCAAGGATTCGGTAACAGAGGACGGGATCCTGTTTTCAATCAACAAGGATATGGCCGTAACGCTGGTTACGAGGGATATGGCAATGAGAATTTGAAATGGGGCGAGGATCGCCAGGAAGACGCTTTCTCCGGATAAGGCGTGGGATTTGAAAGGCTTAATGATAATGATAGGAGGTTCAAAATGCTGGAAGAGCAGATCAAAGGGATAGCCAATCAGAACTCTGCTGGATTAGATATGACTACCATGGGACTAATGCCTGGGCTGAGGGTGCCTTTGAAATTCAAAGCTCCAACATTTGACAAGTATAAGGGGGATACATGCCCTAGAGTTCATGTACGTTCTTATTACAGAAGAATGTCTGCATACTCTGACGACGAGAATATGCTTATGCATTTCTTTCAAGACAGTTTATCGGGGCCATCGCTGGAATGGTACATGGGACTGGAGCCCACCCAAATTAGAAGCTGGAAAGAATTGGCTGATGCTTTTGTTAAACATTACCAATATAATGGTGACTTGGCGCCAAACAGGGTTCAGTTGCAGAGTTTGTCTCAGAAAAATGGTGAGAGTTTCAAGGAGTATGCGCAGCGCTGGCGTGATATTGCGGATAGGGTTCATCCCCCTTTGGTTGAAAGAGAGTTGATTGATATGTTTATTAGAACCTTCTCTGGAATGTATTACGACAAATTGCTCAATGTCTCGATGGGTAGTTTCTCCGACATAATTCTCATGGGGGAACAGATTGAAAACGGAATTAAGATTGGGAAGATTCAGGCATGTGAATCTACCTCAGCTGGAGGTGCAAGGAAGGCCTTTGGTGGAAGGAGATAAGGCGACGCCAGTGCGGTATATGGTGGTCGAGGTCGTGGAAGAGGTAGGAATCAGTATCAGCCACAGCAGGTTGGTAGTGTTACTATCCCGATACCTCAGCAAAAACAACAACAACAACAACAACAACAACAACAGCCGCAGCAACAGAAAATGCACCCTGCTCAGCGTAGAATTCAAGAGGGTAGGCCAAAGAGAGTATTTGAAGCACCTCCTTCAACTTATGCTGAACTGCTTCAAACGCTGTTGGGTTTGAATTTGGTTGAAAAGAGAACGATGGCCCCGTTGACGGGAACTCCTCCATTTGGTTTTGACGCTGGTAAACATTGTGATTTTCATTCCGGGGCGCTCGGACATGATATTGAAGGTTGCCATGCTTTCAAACATAAGGTTCAAGATTTGCTTGATAGTAAGGCCATTAACTTTGGTCAGGATGGTCCTAATATTGTATAACAACCCATGCCGAATCATGGAGTGAATGCTATCCTAACGGAAGAGAATTTGAACTTGGTTATGGATGTGAATGAATTGAAGACATCGTTGAGTTGTGTTAAAAGTAGACTGTTGAAAGGGGGCGTATTCCCCAGATGTGACGAATATTGTCTGGATTGCTGGACCCAACCAGAGGGTTGCGCTGATTTGAAAAGAGGTATCCAAGCCATGATAGGTGAGGGGATTTTGCAATTTGATCGGACTTTTGTTAAGAAGCCTGTTGAGGCATTGTTTGAAAAGCAGGATGAGATTGCAACTGTTACGATCCCAAGGAAGACTATTACGATATCGGCGCCTGCCAAGCGACCGACTATCACAATAACAAAAGCAGGACCCGTTCCTTTTGAGAGTACAAAAGCTGTTCCATGGACATATGGGTTAGAAGCGTACTGTAATGGAGAAAAGATTGAGGTGAATAGCTGGCCGGCATGGGCAGTTGACAATGTTATTGGAACGGGAGGCATGACCCGTAGTGGAAGAATCTTCACCGCACCTGAAGTTGAAGCAGAGAGGATTGCTAAAGGCAAGGCCAAGGTGAATGAAAGTGGGTCGTCCCATTTGAAAGGGAAAGACACGTCGCTCAAGGACGTAGAAGAGTTCATGAGGCTAATTCGCAAGAGCGATTATAATATTGTTGAGCACTTACAACAGACACCCTCAAAAATTTCAATTCTATCTTTGTTGCTTTGTTCTGAGGCTCATCGAAACGCTTTGTTCAAAATATTGGACACGTCATTTGTACCTCAGGAGGTTTCTGTCAACCAGCTAGAGGGGGTACTAGCGCATGTCAATGCTGGACATAGTTTGGGTTTCACTGATTTTGATCTAACACCTAGAGGCCGAGAGCATAATATGGCTTTGCACATATCGGTGGAATGCTGGGGCACCGTAATGTCGCACGTTCTTGTGGATACTGGATCGTCTTTGAATGTATTGCCTATGAAGGCTATGATGAAGTTAGATATCCGGGGAATTATTTGCACGCCAAGTGACTTGGTTGTGAGGGCGTTTGATGGAACGAGAAGGTCGGTGTTTGGATCGATAACGTTGTCGTTGCAGGTCGGGCCGGAAATATTTAACACTGAATTTTATATCATGGATATTCATCCAGCTTATAGTTGTTTACTTGGGCGTCCGTGGATACACTCTGCAGGGGCTGTGACGTCCACGTTGCATCAGAAGCTTAAGTTTGAAGCCGGTGGTGGCATCGTTACTATTTGTGGGGAAGAGGACATCTTGGTCAGTCATCTCTCATCATTCAAGTACGTTGAAGTTGTGAGGGCAAGTTGTCTCACAATACAGGCCTCCGAGTTTTCGATGATGACAACACATAACCTTGGACAAATTAGAAGCATCATGCAATACTTCAACATGCTATACCTCTTTTTCATTGTTAAATCATTATACCTTAATATGAGTCATAACTGAATGTGGCAGGATGCACAAAATGGAAAAAGCTGTTATTTTTGCAGGTTTCTAAGCAGTGAGTCGACCATACAGTCGGCGCATGAAGTCTGGCATTTCTCACGGCTCAGCGCATGGAAGCAATGCGTCGACCGTACAGTCGGCGCATGGGTGTTTTGATTTTCCATGGATCAACGCATGAAGATATGCGTCGACCATGCCACTCAGCGCATGAAGCTTGTATTTCCCACGGGTCAACGCACGCCGACCCTATGGTCGACCGTTCGCGCGCTGTGCAGTTTTTTCTTGCTGTGTTTTAAAATTCTGTTCAGTTGACTGTTTTGGTTATTACTATAAATAGAGTTGTGCTTATTTTTAACAAAACTAACAATTGAAATCTTGAGTAAATTGTCAGGGCAAGAAACGTGAAATAGGTGCAACATATTTCTTCATCTTCATCCTTCAAACAACACACAAATCCTCAAATACACACAATCATTTTTGCTGTGATTGGTGTCTTGTTCAAGGGTGATAAGGTTCGAACACGTTGATTGAAGATCCGGTTCGGGTGGAAATTGGGGCAGGTGTTTCTTGCAGAAAACCTTGAGGGTTTTACCCATTAAGACTATAAGGTTTTGAGGGCTTTTGCTACGGAATAGTTCGTTCAACATTCAAGCAAGTGCGAAGGTAATTGATCAACGGAAGGTTCATCAGTTTAGTAGCTAGTGCGTTGAAGTGTTGAAGACTTTCCGGGTTTTGATTTGTTGGTGTCTAAGATCAGCCGAGCCGAAGGTTTGAACAACGGAAGGTTTTTCATTAAGATGGCTGGAATCGGAGATCATTCACAACAAATTGAAGGGCTTGATTCATCTTTAATCAAGGTGCAAGAAGGGATGGCAAGCATCAACATCATTTGAGATTGTTTGTATCATTGTCTATCAAGTCTTGTGTAAACTGTTCATTCCAACAGGTGATATATATTCAATATATCTCAATTCTAATTTTAGAATTGAGGGCAGACGTACCCCGAAGCGAGGACGACGGGGGAACTGCCTCATCAAATCGTGTGTTCTTTAGTTTCTGTCATTTTCAATTCAGCTTATAAAATAAGTGATTCTAGCTTAAGTGATTGTTGTCAAACTGTGATCCAAATTGAGTAAGGTGTTGAAACTCTGTTTTTAACTACTAAGTACAATAAAAATATTGTACTAGGGCATTTCCAATCTCTTACTCAACATAAATATCCTTGAGGTATTTGTGCACACAAACTGTTCGACAAAAGTCCTGAACTAAAATTGTCTTATTTTGCTTCTAGTTTTTGTGTGCCTTGTTTTTCATTGGAACTAGGTAACCTTGAAAATTGAAGTAAATAATTGATAAGCATAGTTTGTGTTGTAATTCTATTTTTCCAAATTGTCATAAATCCATAGGCTTACGTATATCCGGTTTTCCAATAACCGTTCGTTTTAGACTACAATTTTCCTCGGCCGCTTCCGCACTTAAAAACATTTTTAAAACCAATTTCAAATTGGTAGCGCCGACTCAAATTTTAATTGGGGATCTATTCAACCCCCCCTTCTAGATCCGTGCCATAGTCTAACAAGTGGTATCCAGAGCTCCGGTTATTCGGTGCTTCAAATACAATGAGATAGAAAACGGCAAACGAACCTAAAGGGGCGTACAATAGGGCTCCTGTTTTCAACGGTGAAAATTACAGTTATTGGAAAGACTGTATGCGTGTGCATATCAACTCCATAGATAGAAAAATATGGAACGTTATCCTTAATGGTCCTATAGAAATTACTATGACCAATGCGGATAATGTAGTTGTGCCCAAGCCTGAAGCACAATTGACCGATGACGATGAGAAAAAATACAATTATGATTGGAAAGCTAAAAACATCTTAATCTCCTCATTAGGTGTAGATGAATATTACCGTGTATCCCATTGTCCTACTGCTAAGGCCATGTGGGATTCACTACAAATAGCCCATGAGGGGACAACCGATGTTAAGTTAGCTAGAATCAACACTCTTATACAAGAGTTTGATCTCTTTTTCATGGAGCAAGGGGAAACCATTGCCGACATGCAAAAGAGATTTACTCATCTTATCAATCGTTTACATTCATTAGGTAGGCCTATTTCCAATGATGTTTCTACTAATAAAGTCTTGAGATGTCTTAACAGGGAATGGCAGCCAAAAGGGACCGCCATCAAAGAGGCAAATGATCTTACCATATTAGATTTGACAACATTGTTTGGCAAATTGCAAGAGCATGAATAGGTACTCTTGAGCCTAGACCAACGTGAAAAGATGGAAAAGAAAGACAAAGAGAAGGTGAGTGAAAAGAAATCGATAGCTCTCAAGACTTCCTCCTCGAAGTCTCAAGCAAAAAAGCAAAATGATTATTCCTCGAGCGACGAAGAAGAAGAAGACACAAGCGAAGATATGGGGTTGTTTGTTAAAAGGTATAACCGTTACGTAAGGAAGAACGACATACAACATTCCGAGAAGAACTTGGTAAACTTCCGGAAACAATCAAGACACTCCAAGGATGATGAATCGAAAGGTAAAAAGACTAGAGGGACGTGCTACAAGTGTGGAAAGCCCGGTCACTACAAACCGGACTGTCCAATGAATAAAAAGGGAAAGGACAAGGAATCATCAAAATCACACAAGAAATCATCAAAGCCAAGGAGAGCGTACATAACATGGGAAAGTGACAACAACTCTTCCTCCTCTGATGAAAGTTCTAGTGATGAAGAAGAGTCCGTGAATCTATGCCTCTCCGCCAATCAGAAAAATAAGAAAAAACAGGTACGTAACTCTAAATATGATAAGTCATCAAATATGTCGCATTCAGAATTACTAGCCGCATTTCATGCCTTACATAATGAAGCAGTTGAAGCCTTCAAGAAACTTGCTTCTAATAAGAAAATCTTTACGTATTTAGAGCATAAGGTTAAAGAGTCCGAAAAGAAATTAGAGGACCTAAAGGCTTCCATTGTGAAAGGCAATGAATCGGATTGTAAGGACAATAGAAACCCTTTCAACTTCGAGTGTGGCACTTGTCATATTTGGCAAGGTGAGGTTAGGCACCTCAAGGCCAAGTTAAACAAGGCACTCGAGCCTAAAATTACATTTGCTATTGATAAAAAGGATTTTAGAAAAAGTATGATTAATCCATACCAAAAATATGCATATGTAATTAGGGATCAAGCAAGTGAAAGTGTCTCTAAAGTTGATTTTGCTTGCTTATACTGTTGCAGGAAAGGCCACTCCATTGGTAAATGCCGTTTTAGAAGATTTCTTGTTCCTAAAGGCATCTACCAATGGTTGCCCAAACGCAACCATTTTGTCGCTAACCTATTAGGACCCAATATGCCATTGGGTACCTCCTTGTGCTAATTATGTTTTGACAGGTGAAATGTGTCGAGACCACCGAGAGAAGATGGGTTCTCGATAGTGGGTGCTCAAGACACATGTCTGGAGACATATCTTTATTCATAGACTTTGTGGCTAAGAAGAAAGGGTATGTAACTTATGGTGATAACAACCGCGGAGCAATACTAGGCAAAGGTAGTGTAGGTAATCCCGCCTCTGCTATGATTTCCGATGTATTGCTTGTCAAAAACCTTAAACATAATCTGCTTAGCATTAGCCAACTATGCGACAAAGGATACAATGTATCCTTTTCAAAAGATTGTTGCAAAATTGTGCATGAAAATGATAAGAAGAATATGTTTAATGGTTTTAGAGTAAACAATGTATATATGCTTGACTTAAATGAAGTATCATTAACAAGAGACAAATGCCTCATAACTATGAGTGAAGACTCATGGCTATGGCATAGGCGTTTAGCGCATGTTAATTTTGACTTACTCAATAAGGTAGTCTCAAAAGACCTAGTCTTAGGACTTCCCAAAATAAAGTTCACCAAGGATCACCTTTGTGATGCTTGTCAAAAAGGGAAGCAAACGAGGATCTCATTTAAATCCAAAAAGATAAATCCAACAACGAGACCTCTTGAACTTCTGCACATGGACTTGTTTGGGCCGTCTAGGATCAAAAGTCTAGGAGGAAACTATTACGGGTTCGTAATAGTGGACGACTTTTCTAGGTTTTGTTGGACCATCTTCTTAGTAAGTAAAAGTGATACATTCGCCGCTTTTGAAAAGTTTGCTAAGCTTTCCCAAAACAAGTTAAATACAAACATAGTGTCCATAAGGAGCGACCATGGAGGTGAGTTCGAAAATCATTTGTTTGAAGAATATTGCGGTAACCATGGCATTGATCATAACTTCTCCGCTCCACGCACTCCTCAACAAAACGGGGTTGTGGAGCGCAAAAACCGTATTTTAGAAGAATTGGGAAGAACAATGATTAATGAGAGTGGTTTACCTAAATATTTTTGGGCCGACGCCATTAGTACGGCATGTTACATTTTGAATAGGGTACTTATTCGCCCTATTCTAAACAAAACACCGTACGAACTCTTAAAAGGGCGAAAGCCAAATGTCTCTCACTTGCACGTGTTTGGATGTAAATGCTTTGTATTAAACAATGGTAAGGAAAACTTGGGCAAATTTGATTCCAAAGCCGATGAAGGTATCTTTCTCGGATACTCTCACTCAAGTAAAGCATATAGAATATATAATAAACGTTTACTTGCTGTAGAAGAGTCTGTGCATGTTACCTTTGATGAGTCCTACCCGAGAAATGTCGAAAAGGATAGTGTTGTTCATGGTGCAGGTACATCCACTGAAGACATACTCAAAAGTGGCGAGATAGGGATTGATCAACCTGACGAAGCCAAAGTTGAGGAGGATAAGGATGCACACCGTGATGCAACAGAGGAAGTTCATCCGCTTTCAAACGACGATCTTCCTCATGAATGGAAGTCATCTAAAGACCATCCTATTGAAAACATTATTGGAGACATCACAAAGGGTGTAACAACTCGTGCTAAGCTAAGTAATTTCTGTTATTACTTCGCTTTCGTGTCACAAATGGAACCTAAAAATCCTAAGGAAGCCCTACTCGATGAACATTGGTTTCTGTCAATGCAGGAGGAACTAAATCAGTTTACTTGAAATGAGGTTTGGGACCTTGTCCCTCCTCCGCGAGGTCATCGAGTAATCGGCACCCGATGGGTGTTTAGGAACAAGTTGGACGAAAACAGGGTAATAACTCGTAATAAGGCGCGTTTAGTCGCGCAGGGGTATAACCAAGAGGAGGGCATCAACTATGAGGAAACTTATGCTCCTGTTGCCCGACTCGAGGCTATACGCCTTCTTCTTGCTTTTGCATGTGCGAAAGATTTTAAGTTATTCCAAATGGATGTCAAGAGTGCGTTCCTTAACGGGTACATAAATGAAGAGGTCTACGTTGCACAACCTCCGGGTTTTGAATCTCATGAGTACCCCGATCATGTTTATAAACTAAAACGGGCGTTGTATGGTCTCAAGCAAGCTCCTAGAGCTTGGTATGAGCGCCTAAGTAAATTTCTACTTGATCAAGGTTACTCAAGAGGAAAGGTTAACACGACACTCTTTATTAAACGTCAAGGAAAGCACTTAATATTAGTTCAAATCTATGTTGATGATATAATCTTTGGATCTACTAACATGAATCTCGTGAGAGAGTTTTCTGTTCTTATGCAGGGTGAATTCGAGATGAGTATGATGGGAGAGCTCACATACTTTCTCGGCTTGCAAATTAAACAATTCAAGGAAGGAACTTTCGTGAGTCAAACAAAGTATTGTTTGGATCTTCTCAAGAGATTTGACATGGCAAAATCCAAGGCCATAGACACCCCCATGCCTACATGTGCAAATTTGAATAAGGATGAAAGCGGTAAGGACGTAGAGGTAAAAAGGTATAGAGGTATGATTGTATCACTTCTCTATCTCACTGCGTCGCATCCTGATATTATGTTTAGCGTGTGTATGTGCGCAAGATACCAATCATGTCCTAAGGAATCCCACCTAAAAGCTGTTAAAAGAATACTTCGGTACCTATCTGGTACTCCAAAGTATGGCTTGTGGTATTCCAAAGGTAGTGATTGTTCGTTGTTAGGTTATTCCGACTCCGACTTTGCGGGTTGCAAGTTGGATAGGAAAAGCACTAGTGGTACGTGTCACTTGTTTTCAAATTCTTTGGTTAGTTGGCATAGCAAAAAGCAAGTTTCAGTTGCTTTGTCAACCGCCGAAGCGGAATACGTTGCCGCCGGTAGTTGTTGTGCTCAAATCCTGTGGATTAAGCAACAACTATTGGACTTTAATCTCAAACTTGAACGTATCCCAATCCTATGTGACAATACCAGTGCTATTAATCTTACCAAGAATCCGGTATTGCACTCTCGCACTAAACATATCAAAATTCGACACCATTTTCTTCGAGATCATGTTGAGAAAGGTGACATTGTATTTGAACATGTTGATACTAAAAATCAACTAGCGGATATTTTTACTAAGCCTCTAGCCACTGAACCTTTCTTTCATATTCGCCGAGAACTCGGTATTCTCGACATTTCGGAGCAGGAGTCATAATTTGCTTATTTCAGCTTATTTCATTCACATCTATATTTTGCACTTCTAACAAACTTAATGTTTTTGCAAGTACAAGTATGTTGTTTATCAAGCTTATCCGGCATTGAGGTGATATTGTTCCTCTTCCTTCTCTCTACATACAAGTTTTCTTTGTGATCTCAAAGTAAAATATGTTAACTGTGGTGCATATGTGAATCATCGGTTGTGTATTTAATTGCTTGATTGAACATTTTTTTGTGGCATTATTGTCTGCATTTATTAAGCACCATGTCATATGAAACTAGGCAAAATTCTGCTTTTTGAGGTCTTGAGTCGACCATACCAGAACAGAGGTCGACGCACTCTGTTTAAATTTTAAATTTATTGAAAATTTTACAGCATGCGTCGACGCATGCAGAGCTATGGTCGACGGCTCGCTGAAAAATTCAGTTTTATTTTTCTGCCTGTTCGTTTCAGCTCTCCTCATTTAAGGCAGTTACATGCATCCACTCATATTCCTAGGGATTTGCATCTATTACCCTCCACTACTCCTTCTTGTCTCTTCCACTCTCCAACAAACCCTAAGTTTCACTTAAAAATGGGGAAACTATTTTCTGAACCCACAACACCTCTCATTTCAGAATACGCTCATCTCCCATTTCACAAAATCTCTACTCATGGCTTCCTCTTCTCATAGACCCACCAAAAAGAGTTCAAGAGGGTCAACATCTGCCTCAATACCCATTACCCCCGAATCACTTGTTCATCCATCCCTCCGTGAAAACTTCAACAAGGATATTGGTCGAAGAAAGGTTGTACGACAACATGCATTCTACGAACTTGTCGCCGAACGCATGCATCTCGGAGAAATCATGACCTATCTCACATTATGGTTCAGATGAAAGTGAAGAAGAACAAGAACAGAATACACAGGCAGCTGACACAGTGCAACCAGACCAAGTGGATCATACAGAACGTCCAACATATGAGCCTTCAGACAACTATCAAGAGCCGCCACCAAATTCCAACCTCAATAATGACTGGACTCCTTACACGGGTCAACAAGAAACTGACAGTGAGGAAAATAACCAAGGCTGGGGTGAATGGCAATATACTGGGTGGACCACACTTGGGAGATTCTATCAGCCCTATCAACCTAGATCTGAGGCACCTCCTTCTCCTCAACAGCCATCCAACAACTCCGACATTCTGGAAATGATGCAGTCCATGCAATTAGACCAATGTAACTTCATGACCACTATGCAAGAACAGCAGCAGAATTTTATGAGAACTCAAGATGAACGGATGAAACAAGTTCGCTCTGAGCTGCAAACTCAAAATGAGCGGCTCAGTGGAATCTCCACACAGCTGGATGCTCGCTTTGAGATTCTCGTTCACTCCCATCAAGCTGAAGAACGGGCAATTACTGAGAGTCTCGACTTCCTGAACAACATCACTGAAGAGTTCACTGATTTGGCTCATCCTCAACGCCATCTCCATTTCTATGAGAGGCGTGGCCGTGGTCGTGGACGTGGACGTGGACGGGGTTATTAGCTTGTGTTCGTCTTATTATGGTTTCATTTTCTGTTTTGATTGCATGCATCATGGTTTCTTTCGTTGTTTTTGGTTGCAAACTTTGTTATGGTGTTTTGTTTAATTTCTAAATTCTGTCAAGACTTTATGTGCTGCTATTTTATGTTCTATCTTCGTTTCTTATCAATATTATGTTTCAGTATTGGTGTATGTTTAATTATTATCTGTTGGATATATTGTATGGCTTTTTCTTGATTTTATGTTAGATATATTGTTAATCCGTCAAGACTTTATAGTTCTCCGTTTCTTTTTAATGTTGTCAAAGGGGGAGAAAGGCGTCAACCACCACAACTGCTTTGACTGAAAAAGAAAGGGGGAGAGCGTACAACTATGTTAAAGACATCGCATGTTGTGTGCAACAGGTTGTCATCATCAAAAAGGGGGAGAATGTGAGGGCAAGTTGTCTCACAATACAGGCCTCCGAGTTTTCGATGATGACAACACATAACCTTGGACAAATTAGAAGCATCATGCAATACTTCAACATGCTATACCTCTTTTTCATTGTTAAATCATTATACCTTAATATGAGTCATAACTGAATGTGGCAGGATGCACAAAATGGAAAAAGCTGTTATTTTTGCAGGTTTCTAAGCAGTGAGTCGACCATACAGTCGGCGCATGAAGCCTGGAATTTCTCACGGCTCAGCGCATGGAAGCAATGCATCGACCGTACAGTCGGCGCATGGGTGTTTTGATTTTCCACGGATCAGCGCATGAAGACATGCGTCGACCATGCCACTTAGCGCATGAAGCTTGTATTTCCCACGGGTCAGCGCACGCCGACCCTATGGTCGACCGTTCGCGCGCTGTGCAGTTTTTTCTTGCTGTGTTTTAAAATTCTGTTCAGTTGACTATTTTGGTTATTACTATAAATAGAGTTGTGCTTATTTTTAACAAAACTAACAATTGAAATCTTGAGTAAATTGTCAGGGCATGAAACGTGAAATAGGTGCAACATATTTCTTCATCTTCATCCTTCAAACAACACACAAATCCTCAAATACACACAATCATTTTTGTTGTGATTGGTGTCTTGTTCAAGGGTGATAAGGTTCGAACGCGTTGATTGAAGATCCGGTTCGGGTGGAAATTGGGGCAGGTGTTTCTTGCAGAAAACCTTGAGGGTTTTACCCATTAAGACTAGAAGGTTTTGAGGGCTTTTGCTACGGAATAGTTCGTTCAACATTCAAGCAAGTGCGAAGGTAATTGATCAACGGAAGGTTCATCAGTTTAGTAGCTAGGGCGTTGAAGTGTTGAAGACTTTCCGGGTTTTGATTTGTTGGTGTCTAAGATCAGCCGAGCTGAAGGTTTGAACAACGAAAGGTTTTTCATTAAGGTGGCTGGAATCGGAGATCATTCACAACAAATTGAAGGGCTTGATTCATCTTGAATCAAGGTGCAAGAAGGGATAGCAAGCATCAACATCATTTGAGATTGTTTGTATCATTGTCTATCAACTCTTGTGTAAACTGTTCATTCCAACAGGTGATATATATATATTCAATATATCTCAATTCTAATTTTAGAATTGAGGGCAGACGTACCCCGAAGCGAGGACGACGGGGGAACTGCCTCATCAAATTGTGTGTTCTTTAGTTTCTGTCATTTTCAATTCAGCTTATAAAATAAGTGATTCTAGCTTAAGTGATTGTTGTCAAATTGTGATACAAATTGAGTAAGGTGTTGAAACTCTGTTTTTAACTACTAAGTACAATAAAAATATTGTACTAGGGCATTTCCAATCTCTTACTCAACATAAATATCCTTGAGGTATTTGTGCACACAAACTGTTCGAAAAAAGTCCTGAACTAAAATTGTCTTATGTTGCTTCTAGTTTTTGTGTGTCTTGTTTTTCATTGGAACTAGGTAACCTTGAAAATTGAAGTAAATAATTGATAAGCATAGTTTGTGTTGTAATTCTATTTTTCCGAATTGTCATAAATCCATAGGCTTACGTATATCCGGGTTTCCAATAACCGTTCGTTTTAGACTACAATTTTCCTCGGCCGCTTCCGCACTTAAAAACATTTTTAAAACCAATTTCAAATTGGTAGCGCCGACTCAAATTTTAATTGGGGATCTATTCAACCCCCCCTTCTAGATCCGTGACATAGTCTAACAGAAGTAGATGGAGAAATTCACGAAACGCCCTGCCAAGCCTTCGAAGGGTTGCAAATCAAAGACAAGTCCAGTGTTCCCAGCAAAGTGCCAGAGGTTGCTGTGGCTTCGTACAAAAATGCTCAAGCATTGGTTCAGACTGGTGAGACCAAGGGTTGGGGTCAAGTGCTGGAAATTCCTGTCAAGATGTATAAGTTTGGACTAGGGTATCTCCCTACATCGTCACCTTCCGCATCAGGCGCGCCCAAGTTCAAAGGACCAGTGATGATTACTTCAAAAGGAGTCCGCTTTGAGACGATTAATGCTGTTTCCGACTCTGAAGACGGAGATAGTGATTGCGACATGGACGCGTGGATCAAGCCTAGCGTGCCAGGACAAAGTCTCTGCAATTGGTCCATCCGGGAAATTGTCCCAGTGACTACAAAACAGTAATGATTTGTTTTCTTGATTATTGTATAATCCTGTGTCCTACCCGGGGCACAGTGATTTTGTTTTAGGGCCACCTGCTTATGTGTATGCACTGTTTAATCATTGAATAAAGGCGTTTTTCTCATAAAAATTTTGTGTTCCCTGTTGTTCCTGTTTTTATTTTAACAATAAATGGCAACGTGGTTATGAGCTTTGTTTGCACTCATTTGAAGCATTTAACCATTTCCTTTGCAGGATTCATATTTCAGATGACACCGAACACGAACTTCCTATGACTCGCTTTGACTTGGAGCACCTGGTATTTCAAGCTGAGGAAGAGATTGTTGAGGATAGCGACTTGCCAGAAGAGCTGACTCGACTGTTGAAACAGGAAGAAAGAATCATTCTGCCTCATCAGGAAGAGATTGAGATTATCAATGTGGGGTCCGAGGGAGTTGTCAGGAACATTCGGATAGGGGTTGCACTGCAAGGCGACATCAAGCAAAGTCTGATTGAGATGTTACAAGAGTACAGTGATATCTTTGCTTGGTCGTACGAGGATATGCCAGGATTGGATACTAACATGGTTGTTCATCGTCTACCATTGCGAGAAGAATGTCCGCCTGTTAAGCAGAAACTCAGAAGAACCAGACCAGATATGTCTGTGAAGATTAAGGAGGAAGTTCAGAAACAGTGGGATGCTGGGTTCCTTGCTGTTACAACTTATCCATCATGGGTCGCCAATATAGTACCGGTACCAAAGAAAGACGGTAAGGTGCGGATGTGCGTAGACTATCGTGATTTGAATAAGGCGAGCCCAAAGGACGACTTTCCGCTTCCTCATATCGATGTGTTGGTCAATAACACTGCTCAATTCTCCGTGTTCTCCTTCATGGATGGCTTCTCGGGTTACAATCAGATAAAAATGGCGCCAGAAGACATGGAGAAAACAACCTTCATTACCCCATGGGGAACATTTTGCTACAAAGTGATGCCCTTTAGTTTGAAGAACGCTGGGGCAACATATCAACGTGCTATGACGACGCTCTTTCATGACATGATGCATAAAGAGATCGAGGTTTATGTTGATGATATGATTGCCAAATCCTAGATGGAGGAAGAGCATTTGGTTAATCTGTTAAAATTGTTCAAGAGGCTTAGGAAATTCAAGCTAAGGCTGAATCTTAACAAGTGCACCTTCAGGGTGAGATCCGGTAAACTATTGGGGTTTATTGTGAGCGAAAAAGGAATTAAGGTTGATCCTGCTAAGATAAAAGCAATACAACAAATGCCAACGCCTAAAACAGAAAAAGAAGTGCGTGGGTTTTTAGGGAGGTTGAACTACATTGCTCGGTTCATATCTCACCTAACCGCTACATGCGAGCCATTATTCAAATTGTTGAAAAAGAATCAGGCTGTAACCAGGAATGAAGATTGTCAAAGGGCGTTTGAAAAAATAAAAGAATATTTGCAGGAACTTCCAATATTGATACCCCCAGTAGCCGGGAGACCATTGATTATGTATTTGACGGTTCTTGAGGAAAGTCTGGGTTGTGTTCTCGGTCAACATGACAAGACTAGACGTAAAGAGCATGTGATTTACTATTTGAGTAAAAAGTTCACAGATTGTGAATCCCGTTACTCAATGCTCGAAAAGACGTGTTGTGCGCTAGCCTGGGCTGCCAAACGTTTGAGACAATACATGCTAAACCATACAACCATGTTAATTTCAAAGATGGATCCGATCAAATACGTATTTAAAAAGCAAGCACTCTCCGGGAGGATTGCTCGATGGCAGATGGTGCTGACAGAATATGATATTCAATATGTTTCTCAAAAGGCTATCAAAGGTAGTGTTCTGTCAGAGTACCTAGCAGAGCAGCCAATTGAAGATTACCAACCAATGAGGTTTGATTTTCCTAACGAGGATATCATGTACTTGAAAATGAAAGATTGTGATGAGCCGTTGCCGGATGAAGGTCCAGAGTTGGGTTCTAAATGGCAGTTGATATTTGATGGCACTGTTAACTCCTACGGTAGTGGAATAGGGGCAGTTATCACTACTCCTCAAGGGACGCGCATTCCCTTTACTGCTAGATTGACCTTTCCAGTTACCAATAATGAGGTTGAATATGAGGCGTGCATCATGGGTCTTGAGGAGGCTATTGATTTGAGAATCAAATATCTTGATGTATACGGGGACTCTGCTCTAGTGGTCAACCAGATTAAAGGAGAATGGGAGACGCGACAACCCAATCTGATACCCTATATGAATTATGCAAGGAGATTGTTGCCTTTCTTTGACAAGGTGGAATTGCATCACGTGCCACGAGCAAAAAATCAGATGGCCGACGCTCTTGCGACGTTGTCTTCAATGTATAAAGTTAACTTCTGGAATGAGGCTCCCAGGATTGTTATCTCTCGCCTTGATAGGCCCGCCTTCATATTCGCCATTGAGGAAACGTCCGATGGCAAACCATGGTATTTCGATATCCAGAATTTCCTGAAGAACCAAGAGTATCCGGCTGGGGCATCCAGTCGTGATCAGAAGACTCTTAGGAGATTGGCTGGCAATTTCTATTTGAATCTGGATGGCGTCCTGTACAAGAGAGACCACAACTTGGTGTTGTTGCGGTGTATGGATGAGAAAGAGGCTAAGTTGCTCATGGAAAAGATCCATGAAGGTACATTTGGTACGCATGCTGGCGGACATACAATGACGAGAAAACTGTTACGGGCAGGTTACTATTGGCTAACGATGGGAACAAATTGTTTCAAGTTCGCAAAGCGGTGTCATAAATGTCAAATTCATGCGGACAAAATTCATGTGCCTCCGAGCCCTCTGAATATTATGTCATCACCGTGGCCTTTCTCGATGTGGGGAATTGATATGATTGGAAAGATTGAGCCCACGACATCAAACGGACACCGGTTCATTTTGGTAGCTATTGATTACTTCACCAAATGGGTGGAAGCAGCGTCATATGCTAATGTCACCAAACAAGTGGTAGCCAGATTTATCAAAAGAGATATTATCTGCAAATATGGAATCCCAGAGCGGATAATCACTGACAATGGTTCAAACTTGAATAACAAGATGATGAAAGGGCTGTGTCAGAATTTCAAGATCGAGCATCACAACTCTTCTCCTTATCGGCCCAAGATGAATGGCGCTGTCGAAGCGGCCAATAAGAACATAAAGAAGATTGTTCAGAAGATGGTTGTGACTTACAAGGATTGGCATGAGATGTTGCCTTTCGCTTTGCACGGTTATTGTATGATGGTACGCACGTCAACCGGGGAAACCCCTTTCTCATTGGTGTATGGCATGGAGGCAGTGTTACCATTAGAGGTTGAGATTCCTTCTTTGAGGGTTTTGCGCGACGTCCAACTGGATGAGGCAGAATGGGTAAAAGATAGATTGAACCAGCTCAGTTTAATGGATGAGAAGAGACTGGCTTCTCTCGCATATGGTCGGTTGTATCAGAGTCAGATGAAGAAAGCTTACGATAAGAAGGTACACCCTTGAAGCTTTCAGACGGGCGATCTTGTGTTGAAAAAGATTCTCCCACCACAACCGAATCACAGGGGCAAATGGACTTCCAACTACGAGAGTCCATATGTTGTTAGAAAGGTTTTCTCTGGAGGAGACTTGTTGTTATCCACCATGGATGGTGAGGACTTTACGTCTCCTGTGAATTCGGACGCAGTTAAAAAATACTTTGCTTAAAGTGACCCGCTGGACAGAAAAAAGAGAGTCCAGGCAAAAATGGGGCATCCCGACGAACCATAAAAAAGGAATAAAAGGTTCGGGAAAAAGTTAGGGATAAAATTGAAAAATGTACACCCGCGAAGTTGAAAACCTGAAAAGGGCAACTTCGGCAAAAAAGGGTCTCCCGGTGAATTGAAAACCTGCAAAGGGCGATTCATGCAAAAGTTAGGGATTGAAAAAGCAAATGACTGCGGTCCGAATTTGATACTGCATTGCTTGGTGGTGTAAGAGTACCTGAGGGTCGTTCATCTAAAACAATCTTTTCTGAAGATCGAGTACTGGGAAAGCGCCAGAGTCGGGCGAGTCATAGGAAAATCAGCTCATGGTGTTTGTCTGTACCACGTTGCCGACATGTATATCAAATTTGTTTTGTATCTTTCTTTGTGCTTCTTGTGCATATGTTGTATTTTGCTTGTGCGTAACTTCCTCTTTTCAGGAGTTACATCCAGTGTACAAAGCTTTGCCTATTTACAGGCCCATTCAATAAAGCATATTATTCAGTACTTAATGCTTGTTCTTTACTGTTTTGTTTGTGAAAAACGCCGATGTTCTGATGAACTTGCACTTGCATAAACTTGCTGGCCCTTGCCAATAATTGCTAAAACTTCGAATTGACTGAATGAATGTCACAGATATCAACTCGGATAGATTTTGTTGTGTAGATTTGTTTTGTATCGTTTTTGTTTTGCAGGGTCCTTACCTTTGAAGCAAACGGTCAGGAATTGTATTCCCCAGCCAAAGTCTCTTGACGTAATGCCCGACTTCAGTTGGTGTCGTTCCTTAGCAAGTCGTATCTTATCCCCAGACAGTGGAGACGACGCTTATTCCTACCAGATGTGGAATTATCCTCCCCGAGGGAGTATCACCAAGAATGTCGCCTGAAGAGTATCCTCATGGAAGTTGTCCATAGGATATCCCCAGCAAGTCAAAATCAATATCCCCGATAGAGGACGCCTCCCTAGAGGATGGTTATTCCCTTTCCCCGCAGGTCGTCATTCTTTCGTCAGGATGATTGTCCTCAGCAGAGTTTGTAGCTTCGAGTTTGTAGGCTGTGTTCCGACAGTGTAGTTCTTCCCAGCCAGAAGGGTCGCATCTTTCCCCAGCAGGGTTTGTGTTTTCTTCCCAAATGTCTGATCTCTCCCCAGCAGAGTTGGTTTTGTTTCCAGCATTTATTTTGCCGGAATACTTTGTGATACCCGTTCATCCCTAGCGGAGTTGGTTTTTGTTCTTAGCCATTTCATATCAGAGTGTTTCTCAGCAGTTTGAGCCTGCATTAGCATTTGCATATATCGTCATAATTGCATCTACCCACACGCGTAGCATTTCCATGTCGAATGGAGCATTACGCCATTGTCAAACATACGCATTTTGAAACATAAGCCAGGTTGGTTAACCTTTTGTTTTCAAGTGTTGTTTTCCCTGCAGGTGGAGGGAGCTCTTGCTCAGATTAATTACCAGATAAGCAAGATCTCAGCGTGAGACGTGTAATGATAATGTTCGTTTTGTCATTATTCCCCATAGAGTTGCTTGGATTAGTTTCTCTTACCCGTCTAGCGGAGTATTTCTTCAAAGTTGTTGTTATGACAGTATCAAAAGATTTTGTGAGTCATTTTTTTTGGGAGTTGCCGCCTATGTCGAGGTAGGTGTCTGGCCATTTGGGTTCAGAAAATTCCCAGTAGATTCCTTCTCAGATTTGCTGCCATGTCCGCGCTAAAAGTTTGAAGATTGGACCTGTATTTTATTACCCATTTGATTGATGGAGTTAGCTACTGCAAAGATAGGCAGAGAAGCTGTATTTAGAGTTATTTTCCCGTAATGGTGACGAAGTTATTTTCCTGTATCGGGCAGAGATATTTTCCCGTAATGGTGACGGAGTTATTTTCCTGTATCGGGCAGAGATATTTTCCCGTAATGGTGACGGAGTTATTTTCCTGTATCGGGCAGAGATATTTTCCCGTAGTGGTGACAGAGTTATTTTCCTGTATCGGGCAGAGATATTTTCCCGTAATGGTGACGGAGTTATTTTACTGTATCGGGCAGAGATATTTTCCCGTAGTGGTGACAGAGTTATTTTCCTGTTATTGGCAGAGTTATTTCCCGTAGTGATGACAGAGTTATCTTTCCTGTTATTGGCAGAGTTATTTCCCATAGTGGTGGCGGAGTTATTTTCCTGTATCGAGCAAAGATATTTTCCCGTAATGGTGACGGAGTTATTTTCCTGTATCGGGCAGAGATATTTTCCCGTAATGGTGACGGAGTTATCTTTCCTGTTATTGGCAGAGTTATTTCCCGTAGTGGTGACAGGGTTATTTTCCTGTTATTGGCAGAGTTATTTCCCATAGTGATGACGGAGTTATCTTTCCTGTTATTGGCAGAGTTATTTCCCGTAGTGGTGACGGAGTTATTTTCCTGTATCATCGGCAGAGTTAGTTCCTGTGTTGTTGGCAGAGTCATTTCTTATTTGTTGATAAAACTATTTCCTTAGTGGAAGTCGCCAAAGTTATTCCCTGTGTTGTTGGCAGAGTTGTTTCCCCAGTAAAAGCGTCAGAAAAGATTGTTACATGTGATTGACAGTGATTTGCACCTGTGTTGACAGTGATTGCTACCCGTGTGGACGGAGTTATTATCCGTAATCGATGGATTATCCCCAGTAGAGTTGTTACCTGTGACTGACAGAGATCATTATTCCAATTATAGACGGAATTGTACCCATGTTGATGGAGTCCTTCCTCGTGTTGACGAAGTTTAGTCCCGTTGTGGACAGAATTGTTTCTCGTAAAGTTAATTCGATGCCTGTGGTGTCACACAGGGAGTTAATGTTGAAGCAAAAGTTTTATTAGATTGATCAGTTGTTGCCGTAACAACTGGGTTCAGCACAACGGATGTTGTTCACCAAGCAGTTTTTGCAGTTCGTGTCTGCAGTTGGCAAATTTCCGGGTTTCTTGGTATTCAACTGTCTTTTACCTCGATTGTTTGAAGGTCGTTCGCTCTTCACCCAGTCGGGTCCAAGCCGTTTGAATAGGAGCAGCTGTTGCACCCCAAAATTTGCTCAACATCTCTTACCTAGTTTATGTTTCATTGCATTATCATTTGCATAGTGCTATCATTTTCATATCATGACATCATTCATCTAACAGGGGATCAAGTGTGTTTTGTCAAGAGAAGCCTAACAAAGAGGTCTCACTCAATATTGAGGAATGGTCAAAGTCATCAGAAGGTGGTTTGAGTGCCTAAGGGTTTAGATGTTTGAGTATGAATCTTCACCTAATTTGAGGATCAACTGAGGACCATCAATGGGATGTGAAGCATGAAGTGTGAATATGAGATGTGTATAGAGCTCATGGAGTGCCTAGAGAGCCATGTTGGAGCTAAATCAAGTCATTGTGTCAAATGCAAGAGCCACAGTTGGAGTGCAGAAAATTAGGGTTTCATCTGGATCAACCCTAGGTCAATTATGCAATTGAAAAGAGTATCAATCCTACTTTGAGGTCATGGAGTTCATGAAATAATGTGATAAGACATTTGCGGTGTTGTGCCAAGATCAAATCAAGAAGAATCAAGAATGTGGGAAGTTGCTAAATTAGGGTTTCAGTGCAAATTGCCCTGTTTAGTTCCTAACTTCAAGGCCACATAAGTCAAGATACAAGTTTCAAATGGATATTTGGCCAACATGGAACTTGTAGAGAATCTCAATACCTTTAATTTGAGTACTAGAAGTACTCCATTGGATTTATAGAACTCAAGTTATGGCCCAAACAAGTTACAGGTCCTCAGATGATTCTGAAATTTAGCTGTGAAAATCATCTGACTTCAAGGCTATTTTTGACCTAGAAGGAGGTTTCACTTGAACTTTCAATCAACATGAAAGTTGTTACTCATGATCTTAGCTTTCTAAATTGTACTAGAAGTACTCCATCTTATTTGTAGAACTCAAGTTATGAGGTTTACAAGTCAGGGGTATTTTGGGAAAGTGAGATTATAGGTTATTTTCAATCATAGGTCCATATCTCCAACTTGCAAGCTTCAAATGGAAATTTGTTCAACATGGAACTTGCTTAAAATGATGTTTTGAGTGCAACCAAGTGGTCATGAGAGTTTGGTTTGGCTCATATCAAAAAGTCACTTGAAATGGCTTGAAAATTAAGAAAATTCAAATATGGAAATGAGGGAAAAATGGGATTTTGTGTTATAAGACCAAAACCAAGAAAATAAGTACATTTTCTGATTGGAAATTGAATTCTAAGAGCTTTGGCAATACCATAATTTTGAGTGCAAGTCAGATTTTGAGAGATACCATGTAGTTGCTTCACTTGTAAGTTACATATGCAAAATCATACACAAGGCAATTCAGGCCAATTTCTCCATCCAAACTCATTCTAAATGACATGTGCAAGGTGTGAGAAACTTCTAGAACCAATGCAAAGATTGTAATGCACGACTGTTATAGTGAATTTGGATGAAAAATCAGAAAATTGGATACACGGATTTAGGCTTCAAACACATTGCAAAAGCCCATGAAACTCTTCTATATATTCATTAGAGTGAGTTCAGATCATGTTTGAGCTTCATTTCGCGCCAGAGCAAGCAAGAGCAATTGAATTTTCTCAATTGCAAGTTCAAATCAGATTCTGAGTTTGGAGCCAATTCAAGCAAAATTGAGGTGTGCAATCTCTTCCTTGTGGATCATTGAAAGTTTCTGGAGCTTTTTGAAGCAAGCCACGAGCTCTAAGTACCTCTGTTTCAAGATCTATACCAGGTTTGCATCTCTCAAAATTCAGTATGATCTAGCATGAGTTAGATAGAATTGAATTTGTGGTTAGGATCTAGACATGGCATAGATCGTTTTAGGCTTGATTTGGACTCAATTGATGATGATTGAAGATGACATGTAAGATCTGTTTGGACCTGAATCTCTTGATTCATGAGGCTTTGTAGCAAGATGATTAGCTCAGGATGATCAGTGAAACATGAGGATGATTTCTATACCATTAGTTTTGAGTTTAGTGAGAGTTGTAGATGATGCTATTTCTGAAATTTGGATCGTGTTTGATTATGTGTTGAGAATTAGAGCATTTTGATAATAGATCTGGAATGTACGTGAAATTCTGAGCAAAATTGGTATATAGTGTGTTATTTCTGGTGATCTGAACCTGGACCTTCGCCGGAGAAGACAACCGGAGTCTTTTCCGGCCACAACCAACCACCAGCCTGAATCTCCATTATGATGACCTGAGATTTGGAGAAGATGAGTTGTAGACCCTTGGATCATCACTTGACCATTGACTGACCTAAAGATCCAACGCTTGTGTTTTAATCCGAGTGGAGAGTTTTAATTCAAAACACGGTCGTTTCATTTAATGCGCTGGTAAGCTCTAGCGCGTTGGATTGCTTGACCAGTCTCCAGATCCAATGGCTCATGTTTTATTTCAGCTTTTATTCATTTTTTATTTCATTTTGTTTTATTTTAATTGTTTGTTAATTCCAAAAATCATATTAATTCCAATTTTGATCAGAAAATTATTTTAAAAATATCCTCATGATCCTTATGGAATTTGTGATTTTCTGGGATTAACAAAATACAATTTCATGCATTTTTCAATTTAATTTTATTTTTCTAATTTTGTTTAATTCTTTTAATTTTGCATATTTGACCATCTGTTTTGTTGAATTTAGTTCTTCCAATTGGTGTTGAGTTTGGATTAGATTTTTTAGTATGTGTTAGGGTAGACATGTATGTTCCATTATATTTTTTGGTGGATTTTTAGAACAACATTAGGTTCTATTTTAGGTGTTGAGATTAGGACCCTCCCAAACTTGTGGATTCTCTTAACCTATCTCAATGTAGGAATTGTTTAGATAACTTAGAAGTTGATTTAGGCTTCAATATTTTTACACTAGGTTGTTCAAACATGTATGTTCCCCTAGGAATTTTATTAGAATTTTGCAATGTCATTTTCTATTTTAGTTGTATTTTGCAAGTGGTTTGTGTTTGTGGATTCCTCTCTTGAGTGCTTTGGATTGTTTGGTTTGGTTGGTTGCTTTGGAGGGGGTTTAAGCTTGAGTTCTTTTTGGTGGAGCTTCTGGATTCATTGAAGACGCTTGGGATTGAATATTGGAGCTTGGAGTTGAAGGCTTTTCCTCTTGTGGAGCTTTTGTTTAGGAGCTTAGGAAATTAGGGTTTTAGGAAGTGCCTTAGACCTAGTTTTGATTCTTTCTTCAAACATGGAGTGCATTGTTGGCCTCTACTCCATCCAATGACATAAAGTCCTCCTTGGGAAACTCCATCTCTCCTTAGGAGGGATGAGTGGTATACCCAAGTGAGTAGAAGTTTGAGGATACCTTTCATTTGCAATGTTGAGTGGTATACCCAAGTGAGTAGCTTAGTGATTTCCTTTGGTTGTCATTAAGTTTCTTAACATTATAACCTGATCTTGATGATTAATCCTCCTCTTGGAGTGTGCTTTTTGGAGCTTGAAGATTGATGAAGCTTGAAGATAGAAGCTTGCTTGAAGATGAAGCTCTTGCTGTCAACTTTGTTGTCTTTTCAACTTTGCTGTTTAGAGCTGCTGTTGCTGTTTGCTGTAAGAGTTTGTTGCTGCTGCTTGGGCTGCCTCCTCTGTGTCTTTTGTTTTTCTCTGTATTGTCTGTTTACTTGTGTTGATTACCTCTAGGTTTGAGGTGGAGCTTGTCTCCTCTTGCCTCTCTGGTACTGTTGCATAGCATGCATGTTTACTGTTTACTGTAATTGCTTGTTGTCTTTTGCTGTTTATCCCCTAGGATCTCTTATTTCCTCTGTGAAAGAGGAAATTATGACAGACATTAGGTTCAGACCCATGCATGATAACTATAGGTAGAGTCCCCTTTCAACCATAGTTTTAGGGTGTCTCTTTTCTCATCTCAAAACAATTCAAAACACAGTAATAAGGATAACGCGTGCTGTACGTTACGAGCCTTAAGCTATTTGAGAAAAGGTTGCTGGAGGGTCACTCTTCAGTAATCTGATTGCTTAGTATGGTACCCTTAGGGTGACATGCGACGTAGTCACTCTCAGATCACAAGTCTTTAGTGCAGTACAAGTTGCAAACAGATTATAAAACAGTTCTTTCGTAAAAAACTCAAACAAACATTCAAACTCTGTTTTTGTCCTCTTGGACCTTTAATCAGGAAAACCTTTTTCAGAAGGAGATAAATAACTGTCAGACAAACTTGTGTCTTCCGTAGCCCGAACTACGTTTGCTCTGATCTTTCATGTTGTATGAAAGTACGTAGGCATAGGATGTGATATCCTAGTGAGCAACCTTCCCCTCCTAACCCGTAGTTAGGCGAACTACGTTGACTCTGATTTCTCGTTCCAGACGGGAATACGTAGGCATAAAGTACAATACTTTGCCGAGTCATTTCCTTTTCTTTTTAACCCAGACCTGCAGAGTAGATAGAATAACACACCCTTATATAGAAAACAAGCGTGGTTCCCGTCGAGTACGACGGACGTGAGGGGTGCTAATACCTTCCCCTTGCGTAACCGACTCCCAAATCCAGGATTTGGTTGCGATGACCATTCTTTTCCCTCTTTGCGTTAGGTTTACTCTGAGCGTTTCCTTTCCCTCTTGTGGGATAAATAACGCACGGTGGCGACTCTTCTGTCATAGCCGGCGCCGATTTTCGCAGTAGCGACAACGGTGAAGCGTCTGGTCTGCTATCCTGAAACAATGCTAACGGAAAAACCACAGAGATAAGGTTAACGGAACTAGAACACCTGCAATGCAATACGATAATGATGCAAAATGCAAACATGTAAATATGTTTCAGGGAAATTCTCCCCTCGATTCTAGTTCCAAAAACTTGATGCGTCCGCAAGTGCACGGAAATATCGAAGTAATATAAAAGATTTGTTGAATCCACGGAGACCAATGTCAATCTACTGTTATCTATTGTCACGGCGTAAAGCTAAGGCAAATGGAATTTGTAAGGTTAAATGAGAATGAAAGTAAACACAAAGGAAGTAAATATTTTTAGTTTTAGAAATATATTGATAAGGGATATCGGTATGCAATGCCTTAGTTATCGGGGATTCGACAGTTCACCGATCCTTTTTAGTCTTTGCAAACATTTTCTAGAGAAAGCACTCGTTTAAAAACCTTTGTCTCACGATGGTTGTTGACTCTAGTCATGACTCTAAGGAAGAATGTACGCTTTCGTTGTCCCATTCGGGGTTAAAATCACTTTTTGAAAATAAGTAAGTTCTGATTTCTTTTAAAGCGATTTCGCTGTATTTAAAATAAATGCCTAGTTTTTACTATTTGGTTTGAATCCCAGCTTTCGCGTGCCGGTTCGTGCCTTAATGAGTTTCCCACTTTCGTGGCGAAACTACTGTAAATAATTTCTCTCTTTCGCGACGAAGATTTATTTAGAAAGATTAGATTAAAAACTAACAGCCTGAAAAGTGTTTATAAAAAGGATGGCACCTGTTACTATCGAATCATCCTACTAAGTTATTACATACTGACTTATGCGGTTTAGCTAGACATGGTAATTAATGCAAACGTAAACAGCAAAATGATAAAACATACAATGTGACAGAAAATAAAGTAAAAGTTCAATTAATAAGAACCTGGAAAGTAGTACTGAAATCGAAGAGTAGTCCTCCACAATGTCGGCAGGATTCTACTTTGGCGAAATAAAATTGCAGAAATACAATGTTCTGAACTAAAGAGAAAAAAAGGAAAGGAAATAAAAGAAACAATAAAAATGGCTTTAGTATAAATTTTGACAGCACTTCGATACGTCGAAGCCTCCCCCCCGGTTCTATGAATCTCTAGCCTATTTATAGGAGACATTTCATTTCTCAACCTCCAGAGATCATGCGTGAGTTATGGAGGAAGTGGGAGTAACTTCCTGTAGTGGGCATTAGTGGAGAACGTGTAGGAAGAAATTTAGTTGAGGGTCGTGCAGACTTCTGTTTTATTCTGATACTTGGCTCGTGACGGTCGTCATGGTCTTGTGACAACCATGTTGCATGTGACGACCGTGAGGATTTGTAACGACCGTGACGACCGTGAGGAAGCTGTGACGAGCGTCACACGCACAAAATCCGTTTCTCTGTTATTTTCTATTTTTCTTCTCTCTTTTCCTTCCATTTCTTCTTCTTTTCTTTCTTTAATCCAAATTCTCCCTAATCTGCAAAACTTAGTAAGTTAACCGTATGATGGAACATAAATCCAGATAAATTAACAATAGTCGCAAATAAATACATGTAAATCAAGCCAAATAAACGATATGATTTTGCGTTATCAAACACCCCCACACTTAAACCATTGCTTGTCCTCAAGCAATCAACCAACACGGTAAAAAGAAATAAGAATAATTCGAAACAAAGACATGGCGAGACTCTAATCATACGTGCCTGCTAGGCTAATGTTAGATTGACAGGTACTAAATATCAATACCAAGGATACCATAATGACACAATTTCAAAAACTCTCTACTTATGCAAACTAATCTGAATTATGCCATTATAGCTCAACCTATATCTCATGCTCTCTTTTCACCCCATTTCATTATAGTGCAATCACATTAAGCCCGTTATCCTATACACATTCATGGCAAGTAAACCTGTTAGTGACTATGATCTCATTGTTATTTCATTTTTTTCTACAAGCATGCTTAAGCATCAATTGAACTTAAAGAGTTTGTACCGTTGGGCTAAGTGATCGGGCGAGGAGCACCTAACTTAGAAGGAACATGTCTTTTTATTCATAATTTTTTTCTTTCTTAATTTCTCATTTTAAACAAGAGATCATACACTTATTTGCATCGGTTTCTTACTTAGCGTGTTTAGGATGGTGCTGACTGCTTAAATAAACTACTTAGGGATTACTAAAAAATTGGAGCTTTAAAGTCTCGGCATAATGGGTACTCAAATTGATTTTGCATATTTAGGGGGTTAAGCGTGTCAGGACGGTATCAATTTTATCAAAACTTTCCCACGTTTTTCTAACATAGCCTGAACAGCCTATATGCTCTCAGAGTACCATGTCATGAATCGAAGCAAATGATTGTTGGAGGTTAAAATTTTGAAAATTTTGAAATTATGGGGAAATTTGAATAACAAGCGAAAACCACGCATAAAGACTCGACAACACATGCAAAGAATTTGACATAATGTTAAAAACAGATAAAATTCTTAAAAGTATGAAATAAAATATAAAACAATAAATCAAACTAAAAGGCGATAAAATTAAAGCGGTAGAGTTCCTCCCCCACACTTAAACCAAACATTGTCCTCAATGTTTTAGTAAAAGGTGGAAAAAGGAAAGATAGAACCTGTATGAATGCTAAATCCTCTATGATCCTACTCTTGATGTCCATGTATTTGTTGATCACTTATACTTCGGCGACGGGCATTTTGAGATACCTTCGTTTGTGTAATTCTTGAACCAGCTCATCATGTTGCTCACTTCCGAAGGAAGTACTCATCATCAGTGTCCCCACCAGCAGCGACACTCGTAGGAATGTCCGTGGGCATAGCTCATCTTCTCAAATCGTCATCTAGAGAGTTTTCGCCTAGATATAGCTAAAGCGTAACAAGCGATACATTTCTTTATTTTATGCAAATTTGTACAAACAAATTAAAATAAAGACCTTGTGGGTTGCCTCCTATACAACGCTTTGTTTAATGTCGATAGCTCGACGGCTAAGGAGTGCAAGTACTCATGGTGGTTCTTTCAAGAATGGTTCCTTGATCGAACTTTGAATAGTCTTCAGTTTCCATGGCCACTTATCAAGCCATCTCTCATATCTCTCCCCCTTTCTTTTCTTTCTTCTGTAGGGTGGTTCATTGTTTTGAACTTGTGGCGGTGGTTCAGGATCTATCCTGAGTATCAGTTTTTCAAATTTGGGCTTAGTTATTTCATCCACCACCTCAAAGGTCAATCTTACCCTTTTTAACAGTAATGATGACCCTAGTTTCATGGTCCTCGAATTTTCTTTTCTTATGAAGGACCTTAGACAAAGGTGTATTGGTGTGGATATTTTCCAATACCTCCATATATGTTTTGGATTGGGAGTCTACCTTAGCTTCCACAGCCAATTGTTAGAAAGAAGTAGGTGGGGTATAGGGATGAGGAGCAACAATAGGTGCTTCCTTGTCTACCTCTTCGACAACCTCTCTTTCGGGTGGTGTCGGTGGATTTTTCTCAATATGTATGCTTTTCTCACCAAAATTCTCCTCAGACTCATGATCACTCTCCCTAGGATTTTCTAATCATTCTTCATTAATGGTTGTTACAAAATTCATATGTCCTTCTGGGAAGGGTCCTAGAGGTGTTAGTGTAAGCAGAGAGGTTTGAATCTCCAAAGTCTCGCTGTGAGCTGCGAGGGAATCGACCATATTGCTCATCTGCTTGAGATTTTCATTAATTTGGAGATGTTGTTTTCTAAAATCTTCGTTTTGGAGGGTTTGTGTCTCCACAAAGAGTTCCATCATAGATTCTATCCTAGAGTGAGTAAGCGTCGCATCAAATTCTTCTAGTAGTAGTTTGAGGTTGGATGTGTCGAAATCTTGCGGTTCCTCACAATATTGAGAGTTTTCATTGTAGAGGGAATTTGGGTGAGAATGCGTCGTATTGAAATCTTCTAATAATATTTCAAGGTCAGATTTAAACAGATCTTATGGTTCCTCAAAATATTGGGGGTGGTAGTTATAAGGGAAATATGGGTTATACATAGCGATTCAGATAAGAGTGCCTTAGTCTATACTATGCAACAACAGAATCACAATATTGACTGTCGGTCCCCGGCAACGGCACCAAAAACATGATGCGTCCGCAAGTGCACGGAAATATCGAAGTAATATAAAAGATTTGTCGAATCCATAGAGACCAATGTCAATCTACAGTTATCTATTGTCGCGGCGTAAAGCTAAGGCTAATGGAATTTGGAAGGTTAAATGCGAATGAAAGTAAACGCAAAAGAAGTAAATATTTTTAGTTTTAGAAATATATTGATAAGGGATATCGGTATGCAATGCCTTAGTTATCGGGGATTCGACAGGTCACCGGTGCTTTTTAGTCTTTGCAAACATTTTCAAGAGAAAGTACTCGTTTAAAGACCTTTTCCTCAAGATGGTTGTTGACTCTAGTCATGACTCTAAGGCGGAATGTATGCTTTCGTTGTCCCATTCGGGGTTAAAATCAATTTTTGAAAATAAGTAAGTTCTGATTTCTTTTAAAGCGCTTTCGCTGTATTTAAAATAAATGCCTAGTTTTTACTATCTGGTTTGAACCCCAGCTTTCGCGTGCCGGTTCGTGCCTTAATGAGTTTCCCACTTTCGTGGCGAAACTACTGTAAATAATTTCTCGCTTTCGCGACGAAGGTTTATTTAGAAAGATTAGATTAAAAACTAACAGCCAGAAAAGTGTTTGTAAAAACGATGGCACCGGTTACTATCGAATCTTCCTATTAAGTTATTACATACCGACTTATGCGGTTTAGCTAGACATGGTAATTAATGCAAACGTAAATAAACATAAACAGCAAAATGATAAAACATACATTATGATAGAAAATAAAGTAAAAGTTCAATTAATAAGAACTTGGAAAGTAGTACTGAAATCGAAGAGTAGTCCTCCACAATGTCAGCAGGATTCTACTTTGGCGAAATAAAATTGCAGAAATACAATGCTCTGAACTAAAGAGAAAAAAAGGAAAGGAAATAAAAGAAACAATAAGAATGGCTTTAGTATAAACTTTGGCAGCACTTCGATACGTCGAAGCCTCCCCCCAGTTCTATGAATCTCTATCCTATTTATAGGAGATATTTCCTTTCTCAACTTCCAGAGATCATGCGTGAGTTATGGAGGAAGTGGAAGTAACTTCCTGTATTGGGCAGTTAGTGGAGAACATGTAGGAAGAAATTTAGTTAAGGGTCATGCAGACTTCTGTTTTATTCTGATACTTGGCTCGTGACAGTCGTCATGGTCTTGTGACGATCGTGTTGCACCTGACGACCGTGAGGGTCTGTGACGACCCTAACGGATGTGACGACCGTGAGGAAGCTGTGACGAGCGTCACACGCACAAAATCCGTTTCTCTGTTATTTTCTGTTTTTCTTCTCTCTTTTCCTTCCATTTCTTCTTCTTTTCTTTCTTTAATCCAAATTCTCCACAATCTGCAAAACATAGTAAGTTAACCGTATGATGGAACATAAATCCAGATAAACTAACAATAGTCGCAAATAAATGCATGTAAATCAAGCCAAATAATCGATATGATTTTGCGTTATCAATGATTCACCTGGATCTTATTCATCTTTAATCTGGAGCTGAGTCTTCAACCTATCAATCTGCTGATGAAGCTCATCCTCTCTTCTCTTGTTGTTGGTCAAAGCTGCATTCCACTGAGTGTTAAACTTTGATATCTCCAAGCACGCTCTTTCCAACTCTTTCTTCTTGTCCTTGAGGATATTTCTAGTGCTCTTCAGATCTTGACCTACTCGTTCTCGGGCACGAATTTCCTCAGTCAATTCTCTCCCCATTTTGTTCAGAGTCTCTGTTTTCATCTTGGACAAGTAAGTTGCTTCATTCTTTTCGCTCCTAAGCTGAATAATCTCCTTTTCCAACTCTTCATTGGCTTTGCGTAGTGTTTCTTTCTCAGCCCACAACTGATTATACTTCTGAATGTCAACTGTTGTCGATTCTTCAGCTACCAAAGGATATAAGGGCTCTCTGATCGGGAACAATAATAACAACCTCTCAACCCTCGCTTGGAACCACTCAACATATGGTCCATAGGCTTTGCAATCACTCTTACCTAAAGAAGATTTTCCTTTCCGGTGGATTCTTCCCCGAGCTTTCTCCAATCTGGCCAAAGTCTCACTGTCAAATGATCCTGTGAAATACAGAGATTCCTGTATTTCCTCCTCCCTCGGGGGTCCTTTCAGAGCATAACCAAATTGCCGAACAGTGAGAACAGGATTTCAATTGATGCCACCTTTCCTACCTATCAAAAGAACATTGGGAAAGTTTCCACAGCTGCAGATAATCTCCTTGCCAAGCAGGTCCTTGTTAAACCAAACAATATTCTCCGATGTCAAGCCCATGATCCTCTCTGACCAATTAACTGTGTCTGCAGTATCAACAAACGGTCCAACCTTAGGAAGATGATCCAAAAACCATCTGTAAAGAAGAGGCGCACAACAGGAGAAATTCTTTCCTCTTCTATTCTCATACTTGTAGTGCATAGAATGGTATACATATCCTAAGAGTATAGGTACAGGATTCTTAGAAGCGAAAATATGGAAGGTGTCCAAATCAACAAAGTCTGGGATATTAGGGAATAAGACTATTCCATAAATGCAGAGAGGCAAAATAGCATTGAAAACTGGTCAGCATCCCTCCTTAGCAAAGTGTTGAGCTCTGCTTACCAAGAACGACAATGGAAAGCCAGGGACTCCATTCCTCCACACCATCTTACCATCCAACTCAGAGATATCCAGATAAAGAGTGTTGGCTAGCTTGGTCAAGTTAGGTTCTGCTTCAGAGTGGCAGAAAAGCATCTGATCTAGGACTGAAACTCCTATCAGTATAACAAACTTTTCCAAAGTTGGCATCAGGACATATCCAGGGAATGTGAAGCAGCGCAACTGAGGATCGTAAAATTGCAGCAGAGTGTGAATACCTCCCAACTCATATCTTGGGATCTTGCAGACATAGCTCAGGATCTTCCCATAGTCCTTCCTGAAATCCTCCATGACATAGTGATCAGCTACAGCAATGAGACTAAGCAAAGGCCCTATCTCTGGCGTCGAGAACTTGTAGACGAAAATCCTCTTGAAAATAGGCTTCATACTGATGGTGGATTAGGTTACTAGAATCAAAGGGAAAATATGCACCTGAAACACAAATACATGCAAATATTAAAATGCAAATGAAGATGCAAATGCAAACAGGGGATCAAGACTGATGTGCTGTTGACTGAGCTGAACCAAAATTCTGCCTCGGCGAGAAAATACCAGAACATCAGAATATGAACACATAGGAACCCACAGTACCAAAGATCAAAGGTTCACACTGATAAGAAACCAGAAGTCCGGGTGGGTTGAAGGTTAATTTTCCTGCATAACCCTCCCACTCACAAGGTATGGACCTAATCTGATAAGGTTCGACATCCTATGCGGTCGTCAGCGTCACAGACTTTAGAGAAACGATGATACATTCATCATTTCTGGTTTGGCATCATAGTCAAACAAAGAGGCCTCACTTAACTGACTCCCAAATGATCGGTCTCGAGAGTCGATAATTCTTAGATCTAACATCCTCCCAACTGTCCCAAATAGACTAGAAAGGTAGTCGTCAAAGAAAATCTTGTTTGAACGCGAATTTCTTGAGGACTAATGCACGCCAAACGTACAGGTCCATCACTACTTTCCACTCTAATGCTATGTATATTCTCAAGCATGGGTATTGGGCTTATCTCTCAATGGAACAATCCCATCCAACAACACAGTAACAGATAATAACAATAATGAAGTACGGGAAATAAAAATGCAAATGCAATAAAGTACAGATACAACACATATGCACATAAATACACACCCATAAAGAAAAACACACAAGCGCTAGGATTGACTCACATAGGGGATGGGAATAAGTCCTCAGTAGGGTCGCCAGTTGTCGCATCAATGCGAAAAAGGGCAGGCTGACTGACAAAAGAGTCGCCACCGAACATTATTTATCCCAAAGATAGGGAAAGGAAACGATCGAAGAAAACCTGACGAAAAAGGGAAAGGCAAAGTCATCGCAACCAAATATTGGGTTCGGGAGTCGGTTACACAAGGGGAAGGTATGAGCACTCCTCACGTTCGTTGTACTCAACGGGATCCATGCTTGTTGTCTAATCTATGGGTAATAACTATCTAAAGGCTACTGCTAAACGGGGGTGAACGGAAAGAATTGACTCGGTAGGACATCACTGCCCTATGCCTACGTATTCCCTCGTGCAATGGGAAAGTCAGAGTCAACGTAGCTCGGGAAACTACGGGTGATGGGGGAAGGTTGCTCGCCAAGACATCACCGTCTTATGCCTACGTATCCTCGTCTGGTACGATAAATCAGAGCAAACGTAGTTCGGGCTGACACGACCACTGGTTGGTTCAAGTGTTTTAATGAGTAGGATTAAATAGTTGTTCTAGCAGTTAGAGACGATGCCTGTTTGTGGTAGAACCAAGATTTAACACACTCTTTCTGAAAATGAGTTTGCAAATAATCCAGAAGGATAAAAAGGTTTGATTTTGTTTGGTGTTTTTTATGAGAAGAAGTGAATTGAGTTAGATTTGAAACTCATGTTGCACTAAAGACTATGACTTGAGAGCGAATGCATCGCATATCGCCAAAGGGCATGCGCTAAACACTCTAGACAGTGTGAGAGGAGGCCCCCCACCCATCATTTCTCAAGTACTTAAGGCTCGTAGCGTACAACAAGTGTTAACTTTTATTAAGTGTCTTAAGAAGTTATAAGATGAGAAGAGAAGACACAAGACTAAGGGGAACTGATCAACCCTAATGTTAACATGCAATGTAGTCCTAAAGTTGGGATTGAAAAGGGAAATACCTAATGTTATCATGCAAAGGATTGAAAGCCTAATGTCTCTCCTATTCCCATCTTGAACAGGGGGACTAGGAGTCCTAAGGGATCATGGCAAAAGAGCACAAGTAAACACATAACAATTCAATCACAGATGAAAAGAGATGAGAGATGAAAGTGACTTAAACAAGTCAATGCAAAAGGAAATGAAAACATGGAATACAAACACAAATGAAAATATGAAAAGATGCAACAAGACTCAACAAATTAAAGAGACTCAAACACAAGAGATGACTTGAACAAGTCAAGAAAGATGAGATGAATTGGGAGAAGTACCATCAATCATCAAGGAAGAAAATTGTCATCCTAAGATGCACACACAAAGAAAAGAGAGAGGAAATAGTGTGAGGCAGCCACCAATGCAAACACATCTTAGCCATACAATTCTTAAAGATCAAGTAAAGCAAGTGCAAAACAATAATGTGAAACAGGAACCAATGTTCATGACAAGCTCAAAGTGTATACATTAACACCAAATCATTATGAACAAGTGGTAAACCAACTAGGGCAGAAGTAAAATAATAAGAGGAAAGCCTCAAATTCAAGCTCAAAACAAAGAGGCAATCACAAGAAGGATCATGTCAAGTGAAGAACCAAATTTCAATCACAATCTCAACACATAAAACAAGTGGAAAAGGCATGATCTAAAGGTAACTTGTGATACAAGTCACACATGCAAATGACCTCTAACAAGTAAAACAACACCTCAAATATGTTAGAAAGATGTAACAAAGCTCAAAAGGTGCTTTAGGGATCACTCGTGATCATATCCCAAAGATTAGGTCAAGACTAGCATGTATAAACACCTTTAAAATGACTTGAACTTGCAAAATACACCAAAAATAGGAAAAGACCTCAATAAATCTCAAATAAATACTCAAGTCAATATGAAACAATCACCAAACAGAATGCAATAACTCAAGATCAAATTCAACTTAAAGCACCATCAACTAGGTCCAAAAAGGCATGATGTTGCACTTTATCGAGTGTATGTCGAGGGTCAACAAAATTCAAAGGAAAGCCAAATGAAAAATTATCATTAACACTTCAAATCAACCCTCAAAGATGCTTCAATCCATCACCTAAGTGAGGGAGAAAAATTGCTCATAGGGGAATTAAAATTGAAGGCAAATGATCAAATTCAAAATTAGGTATGAACCATAAAACACTTTGCATTATAAATTCCAAATAAAATATTAAAATAAATGGAAAATAAAATTAAAATATATGATAAAATAAATAACATTTCAAAATGTCAGAAAATAATTGTTGGGGATTTTAATGAATTAAAGAACTATTTTAAAACAATTAAAATGGAAAATGAAAATAAAAGAAAAGGAAATAAAAAGCAAGGCAGCGAGGGGTATGATCAGCAATCCAGATTGAACTAATCCCTTTTGAAAACACGCATGAACCCTAAACATGGGGGGTATGGGTATCAATTGTGAAGCCCAAAAGCATGTGAACTCAGAGTTTTAATGAAACTCTGTGTTTCATTAATCCAACGTGGAGTCAAACTAACATGCGAGCATGGTCAATCCAGTAGGCACGCAACACATCACCATTCAAGGATTCAACTCAAATCCAACTCAGCCTGGCCAGAAACATGACCAGACGCTGGCGTTAGGGCTCCAGTCGTCTTCTCCGGCCAGCTCACTGGAGATCAGGCCTGCAAAGTCAATAAAAATGCTAAAATCTTACACCAATCGAAAGCTCTAATCACCAGCAACATGAATCCATCAATCATTTTTTAAAAAGGTTCTTAGACAAAGAGGAAACAGGCCACGAATCTTTGAAAGCATAAACTGAAATTGCATCAAACATCAACCAAAACAATCCAAACATGGCCTACATTGAGTATGACTTCAGATGCACCCAAAATGGTCCTATTTAAATGCCTAAAATGAAGTTTTAAAGGTTGTGAAAATACCTAACGGAGTGGTTCCTTTGACCCTTCAAAGTGCTTGCAAACTTCAGTTTAACACCTTTAATCTCTCCCTTGAGCTTTAGTAATGACGATTGAAGCAAAATATTGAAGCAAATCTCCAGGAAATGGTTGATTCAAAGTAAGGAAAAGTTTGTGAAATTTGGAGTGATTGAGCTCTCTTCTCACACAGCTAGCCTATTCCTTGATTTAGGGCAAACTTCTGACTTAAATATGATGGATTGAAGGACTCCATGCAGGCCCATAATGGTTCAGTTATGTGATTTCAAATTTTTTCCAAAAACTTCCACTTATGGTACACCCGGGTTATATCATCCTTCTCATTCTTTTTGGGTCACCAACAAGCACAATGGGATATGTAGAAATGAAATGAATGGTTTTGGTGAATTGATAAAAGGTTTGTGTAAGGTTTTGTATCATGACTTTTTATGGTATAAAGGTTTGAAAAATGGCATGAAATGTGTACTATTGTTGGTCCAAAAGAGGTAAAAAAAATAGCATGACCAAAGTTTGATGATGTTAAGGTGTGAAAAATCAAAAAATCAAACCATTTAGTAGCTTGAAATGCAAGAAACACCTACCATGTCTAAAAGTCAATGTTTTCACTTCCAAAATGGCTCAAAAGATCATACAATTCATCAAATGCTATGGAAATCAAGTTCATGATGAAGTTAGGAAAATATAACACAACTTTCATGTTCGTTGAATTTGGATTAGAGGCCTTGAAGTACATGAAAATGGTCATTGAAAAGAATGACTTATAATGAAGTTTCCAAAAATACCCATGCCTTGTGCAGATCATAACTTGAGCTTCACTCATGAGAATAATGACTTCTAAGGCTTTTTGGAAAGCTAAGATCATGAAGAAAAACTTTCATGTTAACCTAAAAGTGAGGAGAAGCTTGGTTCCATGTGAAAAATGCCTTGGAAGTGAGTTGACTTTGAGTTGACCAAAATTATTTTCATCTGATGACACCAACTTGTTGACATCATAACTTGAGATGTACAAACTTAATGGATGAGTTCTTGTACTCAAAATAAAGCTTGCATGATGATGAACAAGTCCCATGTTTGCTTGAAAATTAGATTGAACTTGCATCATAGGAAAAATTGTCCTTGAAGTTAGGCACCAAAGAAGGGGATTTTACATTGAAGTCAACTGAAACCCTAATTTAGCAACTGCTTGAACTCTTGAATCTCCTTGATTTGATATCAACATAACACCCTAGATGATTCATGATGACTTCTCATGTCTTCAATGGTCTAGAACTAAGTCTTGAACCCTCTCAAGTCCACAGTTGACTTTGGGTTGACCAGATGAAACCCTAACTCCATATCCTTTGACTGAAGCTCTTGCAGATGAATTGAATGACCACACAAACTCCATAAACACCCCTAAAGGTATACGTTGAGCTTTTTAACCATGCCTTATCCAAATAGGTAACCTCATGACCCTCTAATGATCCTGTGATGATCCTTAAGATAGGAGGTGACACCCATACACAAACCTATCCCCTCAAGGAGCTTTGAAACCTAATCTATTGGTAATGAACCCTTGATGTCTTGAAAATGATACCCTTGCTTGAGCTTAAACATGAAGCTCTCTTCTTGAATGGCAAACAAAACACCTCTTGATCCCCTGTAAGAACCAACGCTATGCAAATGTAAATGCTAAAATGAAATGAAACATAAGCCAAGTTAGAAAGAAAAGGTTGGTCAAATTTTGGGGTGCAACATTGTGGATTGGTTAGGCGAATGCCTTGTCCTATCCCGAGTGCTTGACATTACCTTTAGGGTTCACTATCATAAAGCACTTACCATTCAAAATCAAAACATCTTTAATAAGAGAATAAGGTTCTATTTGTATTGAACTAAAGAGAAAGCATTGAGTGAAGACTTCTTCCTCTCCGAGTATTAGGATACTCACTTTAAAGTGTGTGGTCCCGATAATGTTCTTTGAGTATGAAGATGTAACTAAATTCGCCACACCATTTTCACAATAAATCTTTTGAGATAAAGAATTAGGTATTACCCGTAAGGGGTTACTATCCGAGGACTTATTTCACCCTTAAAACCAACTTTCACAAATCAAATGTGACATCTTGCCTTGATGGCGAAAACTAATTCTTTTCAAAAAAGACATATTACGTTCGTTCTATCACATACAGGTAACGCCTAAGACTTCATAAGCGAGTTGCAATACACCTAACTGCTAGAATACGAACATTGACACAGTCCATAAAAAAGCACCAACAAACTATATCCGAACTACAGACGCTCCGAACTACGTAGGCACAAGGGCCTCAATCCTTGGCGAGCACCCTTCCATCTTTTTTTATCTGTAGTCCTCCGAACTACGTTGACTCTGACTTTCTTATACCCGTTCAAAAAAACATAGGCATAGGATTGCGAGGTCCTACCAAGTCTCCTTCCCTTTTCCACCTTTCCTTTCTCTCTCTATTTTTCATTTTATATCCTTCTATCTCCCTTTAGAGCACTATCAGAAAGAAAGATCCTTTGGCCAATATCCTCACACATAGATAAGAAAATGGTTTCCATCGAGTATGATGGATGTGAGCGGTGCTAAAACCTTTCTCTCGCATGACCAGCTTCCAAACCCTTTCTCTTGGTTGCGAGACCATCTTATCCATTTTCTTCTTGAGTATTTCTCAATGTTTTCCCTTCCCCTTTAGGGATAAATAAATTTCGATGGAGAATCTTCTATTTTTCCACTTTTTCCTCTTCGTCGTTGCATTTTTTTCGAGTGGCGACAGGAGCATCGTAGATTAGGAACTTTAAGCTTGCCGTCATTTTACTTTCAAGTCAGATTTACTTTCAGCATTGTACTAGATTCAAGTCTCCGAATTGGAGCAGGTTTTATTTTACTCGCACTTTTATTATTTACTTTCCACCTTGCTTTAATTTGTTTAACTTCCGCACGATTTTTTTACCACTTTTATTTCAAAGTTTTGTTTTCTAAGAGTGAACTTAAGCGTGAAACATTTATTCTTACCTTTGGAAACTGATCCTGCATTTAATTTTTGCACAATTTATTTATCGCTTTTATTTTAAAGATTCATTTTCTAAGGTGAACTCAAGCGTGACACTTTTGTTCTTCTGAAAACCAATCACGCATTTTATTTTCCCGCACAACTTACATATCTCTTTTATTTCGAAGGTTTGTTTTTTGAACTGAACCTAAGAGTGACACTTTCATTCATTTGAAAACCAATCAAGCACGTAACTTTTTCCCTAAATGATTTATTCTACAAAAAAATTTATTATACTTATCATCGTCATGTCTAGCTAAATCTGTTGTGCTGGGATGAGAGGACTGTCATTTCAATGGTACTCCATATATTGTATTTGTAGAAACACTTTAGGGGAAGTTTTGGATTTTAATGCAACTTTTCTAAACATAAATTGATCGGCATTTACGTGAACGAGACCGTGTTTCTATTAACGTAATAATCGTGACTATGTCGAGTAAGATCAAAAGCCGTCTGACACTTTAGATAAGAGTTGGTTAGTTTTTAATTAGTAAAAACAACTAAAGCACTTTATTAATTAATTAGGAAAGTTCGGTATTATTAGAAAGTGATTTTAAAACTATTTTCGGACACGTTTTATAGATTTAGGATCCGGTTGGCCGAGTTATACCGGAAACCCTTTGATATTAAAGATTCCAATCAAAAACACTTTTTAACTGAGTCTTAGAGGTTGTTATATAAAAAAGAACTTTTTCACTTTAGAGCAAGATGCGACCGGTGCAGCGTGAGCGGCTGGTATATATTAAAGGTCAGGTCTGGTTCCGATTACGCTAACGCGACAATTCTTTTTTAATTAACTCTTTTTCAAGGAAGAAGATATTATCCCACAAGTATTACTACTTAGGCAATAGGAGTACTATTTGATTGATGAGAATTACATTCCAGTATGCCTTTATTCTGAATTTGAATTCATTCCTTAATTAGTTTTTTCTCTGTTCGTATTACTCTTTGTTTTCATTAACTTTAGATAAACACCGTAACAATAGTAATCGATAGATTGACATTGGTCTCTGTGGGATCGATACTATTTTATATTACTCTAACGTACTACGTATACTTGCGAATAGCATGCATCAAGTGTTTGGCGCCGTTGCCGGGGACCAATTACGTCAAATTGCGTACCATGTTGTTACACCGTCTAAACTAAAACATCCCTTTAGCTAGTCAATATGAAGAAATCGTAGCACCAGAAACCTAGTTGATCTAATAGAAGAACCCGAAAGATACGCCCGAGCTCGTATTTTTCTCCAAAGACATAAAAGAGCAGTGACAGAAGATTAGAACGAGAAACCACTTAAGGATTTCGCCCTACATCTAACGAAGAAGGCCACTCTAGTATAGTAAACCCAACTATGCCAATCCTTGAATTCTTTTCTCACTATTTGAAAATAGACATGATAAAGAACATTTTTCAAAAAGAATGGGGCAAAAATGTTGAAAAATGAGTGAATAAAGCATGATAACTCACTCCCTTTAGAAAAAGAATGGGGCAAAAATTAGAAGTGTTCGTTTCAAGTGTTGAACTCACACCCTTTGGTTCATGGGCCTAAAACCTCACTAATTCAGCCAAGGTGTGTGTATGACTACACAATGTGAAAGAAGGAATAAATATTAAAAACATGAAATAAATCACAAAAGCAAAAGAGTTGATCTCCACACGGATTGAACTCAGGAAGGTTAGGCAAGGCAATACATGAGCGTGTAGGCCATGACCACTGCGGTGGTGATACATCCAATGTATCAAACCACTCTAGTAATAGATATGCCTTAAGGTTTGAAATTCTGGGCAAAGCAAGGCAAGCCAAACCAACCAACATATGTCAAAACGTGAACAATCCAATCTTAGTCAAAACAACATGGATTTTAGCAAACTTTGGGTCTAAATCACATGAATTTGAACAAGGAATCTGATGGTACCCTTAGTTTTCTTAAATAATTTACACAAATTGAAATTCGAAACCAACTGTAGATTTAGTGTTTGAAGTGCATTTTCAATGTTAAAGCTTAGATCAAACACATATGGATCAATTTGAAGGCATGCACACACTCCAAATATGGTGTACAAGAAGTTCACACACAAGTAGAATTTAAATGCAAGCTAAAATAGAATATGATCTGTGAGTTGAAATTGTGACATGAGGCTTGTAATGAAAAGTTTCAAAGAACAATTTGTAGTAGAATTAACTAGGCAAACAATCATGATTCAACAATACAGATAACATGTAAATGAGTTTCAAACACAATATGAGCTTAAACATACATGGACCTCAAACTCAAACTATACTGCAAAATGACTTAGTTTATGAAGTTGCAATGAAGCTGGGTTGAGAAGCCTCAAAACAGTTGGACAAAAACAAATTCTTCAATCAATCATTCTCCAATAAGAGCAAAGGTACACACACAAAGTTCCAAATCAAATTAATGATGGTTTAAACAGAAACTAGAAACTTGCATATTTGAAAAACCAAGCAAACCAAATGTCTCAACACAGCATCAAACATCTCACATTTCAAAGAGGTCCTTCAAATGAGTCATGCTCTACAACTAAACCTAAACACAAGCACCTAACTTAAACTTAACAGAACTAGCATATGGTTCAACCATGGGAAGAACAAACATACAAATCCAATATATACTCTACATGACAGTTGCAACTTTGTAAAAACAATCACAAGCTAATTTTAAAACATGACTTGATGGTTCTAGGCAAATCTAACTAATGTACCTCAAGTATGATCATGGTACCAAAAGGAATGAGCACAGTTAGAGGTTACTTACCTCTTGAAGTCTTCCAAAGCAATCAAGTTGCCTAGTTGAGAATGATTTACTTGAATAGCTGCTCCACACCACAAATCCACAGTCCAAGCAACTTCAACTTATCTCAAGCAAGTCTTGGTGCCAAAACAGATTTCTTACACTTGAAGCAAACAAAGGGATCCTTGTGAAAGATCTAACAAATGGTGATGCAGTTGTTTTTTTGGTGTTTTAGACAATTAATACACTTTAAATCAAAGATGTTTGAAGTGCCATGAGGGTTGAAACAAGCTTGAGCAGAGTGTTCCCTTGTTTTATGCAAAAAGTCAAAGTTCTCTAAGGTTGAGGGTTGAGTTTTGGAGATATGAGGCTTTTGACTGGTTCAATGGTTGGAAAAACTTCTAAATATAATTTGTAGGTTGTGTGGAGTACTAATGATGAGTTTCAATGTTTGGAAATAGGTCTGGTATGAAACCTGTTCAAGACAGATTTGGGGTTTTTTGGTGTTTTTTCTTCAAATGCAAGAAAGAGCAAAGCAAGAGTGAAAGGCTTGTTTTCTTCTGGATTTAAAGCTTGTTCTTGTGTGCCAAAATCATGAAATTTCACTAAGTATTTTCCCCTCTTTACATGTTTTTGATCATAAATCCAAATCTATTCGTTTTTTACACATAGGTCACTTTTCACTTTTGTAGGACTTCTAAAGACCCAAAAAGCTTTGAACCACTCCATTTGGATGTGTGGTTAGGAAGTTTTGGTCTTGCCCCTTTCAAAACCCTAATTTACTGAATTTTCGATTACTTCTCAATTCTTGATCCAATGGTCACCAAAATTCATGATTATATATAATAAAACACTGAGAACATAATTGTATTCAATTTTGGATCAAAACACTGTTGGTCAATTGTCGCATCGCTGCGAAGAGGGGCCGGCAAGGACAGAAGATTCGCCACCGTTTGTTATTTATCCCAAAGGAGAGAAAGGAAACAATCAGAGAAAACCTACGGAAAATGGAAAAGACAAGTCATCGCAACCATATCTCGATTTCAGGATTCGGTTACGCAAGGGGAAGGTATGAGCACCCCTCACGTTCATCGTACTCAATGGGATCCATGTTTGTTATCTAACTAAAAGGGTGTTTATCTATCTGGCTACAGGCTATAAGGACAAAAGAAAAGAAAAGAGACTCGATAGAGCATCGCCGCTTTATGTCTACGTACTCCCTCATGCAATGGGAAAATCAGAGTCAACGTAGTTTGGAAAACTACGGGTGAAGGTGGGGAATGTTACTCGCCAAGACATCGTCGTCTTGTGCCTACATATCCTCGTCTGGTACGAGAAATTAGAGCAAACGTAGTTCGGGCTAACAAGACCACAGGTTGGTTCAAATGTTTTACCTGAGTAGGGTTAAAACTTAATTCTAGCAGTTAGGTGTATGCAACTCGACCATTGGAGACTTAGGCGTTACCTGTTTGCGGTAGAACCAAGAGTTAACAAAACTCCCCTTATGAAAAATTTTCCAAATTGAATCCCGAAGGATAAAAAGATTTGAGGTTTGTTCTTTGTGTTTTTTAGGAAAGAAATGAATTGAACTTTGTTTGTAACTCATGTTGCACTAAAGACTATGACTTAGGAGCGAATGCGTCGCATATCGTCCAAAGGACATACGCTAAACACTCTAGACAATTGAGAGGAGGCCCCCCAATCATCACTTCCCAAATGCTTAAGGCTCGTAGTGTACAACATTCATTATCCATTATTAAGTGTCTTGAAGGAGTTTGAAGATGAGAAGAGAGACACAACTCTAAAGGGTGACTAATACTCAACCTAAAGTTCTCATATATAGTGCACCTATGATTGGGATGAAAAGGGAAAACTACCTTAATGTTATCATGCATGGGTTCAAACCTAACGTCTATCATAATCAATCTTGAACAAGAGAGATTAGAGTCCCTAAGGGAACATGGCAAAGGAAGACAAAAGAAGAAAAAGAAGAAAGCATAGGATAAAGAAGAAGAATGCAAACATGCAATGCAAAACAAATATGGAGAAAAGAGGGAGGAACAAATCTCACCTCAAGCATGCAAGTGAGAGATGCGAGAACAAAATGGAAATGCACACAAAAATCACTCAAGCAAGCACACACAAAAGTGGAATGAAATGGGAAAAAAATGAATTCCTTCAACCACTTGTCATCGACCACAAGCCCAAAGGCAAACCAAGAAGAAAGGAGAAGAAGCCATGATTAAAAGTGAGAATGGGAGGAAATGTGAGGACATAAAGGAACTCAAATAAGCAACTCAACCATGAGCAACACCATAATCATGCAAGAAAGCATAATAGAGTCCTCAAAAGAATCACCATTCATGATATGTTTAATGTACCTCCAAAGGAGAGACCAAACCATCTCAAATGGGATTCAAAGGTCCTTGGACAGAGTTAAGAACAAGAGAAGAGAATGCACAAAGCAAGGAAGAAGCAAATCAAAGAGATTGCAAGATAGGCATGGCAAAAGACCTAGGTCTTAAACACTTTCAACATTTGAAACCAAATGGAAGGCCTAAAAAGAATGCAACTCACAACCAAAACCAAAACACTTTATGACCTAAAAAATTACACTCAACAACTTCAACTTATTATGAAGGTGAATCAAAAAGATTTGGGAGCATTTTAAGTCCATAAGAATCATTTCCCATCCAAACTAGGTCAAGTATGTGTGTGAACCACCCTTAGGGGTAACTTGACTTGAAAGTTACTCCCAAAATAGGAAAATGGATCAATTAAATCCAAATAAAATCTCAAAAGCATACCAATATATTGGCAACCAGAGGCCAAAAGCATACAACCAAACTCCATTCAAAACATCACCAAAGAATTTGATTCACAAGGGTGCACCATTTTGAAGGGGGGTTGTAGAGGGTCAAAAGAAATGACTCAAAAGTCAAACCAAAAATGGTCAAACCTTGACCAAAATCATCCTCAGAGACACTTCAACTCATCAATAACATGGGGAAGAAGTCTCCTTCATTGGAGATAAAAATTGGTCAAGAACCAAGCAAGAAATCATAAAGAACAAGAAAAAAAATCCATTTAAAAAACACCTCCAATCATAAAATCCATTTTAATTGAAAAATAATTGCAAAATGAAAATTAAAAAAAATCAAAAATTAAATGACACATTAAAGTGTCAGAAAACATTTTTTTGGGAATTTTATCAAGTTTGGAGGTATTCTTAATTGAATTAAATCAAAACAGAAATGAAATAAAATAAAATAGAACAAATAAATGACTAGTGCTGCAAATAGCAAAGAACTCAGTTCAATCCATTGGGCTTGCACAAGAGAGGGGTGTAGATAGCGCATCTGGCCCAAAACCAAAACAATCAGCCAAGCATCAAAATGCAGCGCTTAAATAATTGACGTGGCAGTCAATTCTACACGCAGGCAAGTCAGATGCAATCCAAGCCACACATCTGGTCAATTCAAAAGGTCAAATGGATCACACGTAAGTTGGCCAGAAGTTTGAACAAGGCGTTGGAGCCCTAGCTCCGGTCATCTTCTCCGGCGAGGTGGCCGGAGTTACAGGTTCAAAACCTCACCAAATCGTAATTTTATATCAAAATGAAGGCCAGCTCACGTACTATCCAAATCCAAGCTTCAAATTCATTTATCATACATGAACAAGGAGAATCGAACGATGGAAAATTTGAGCACAAAACTGAAATGGCATCAAACATCACAAACAAGCTACCAGAATTTGCCTACCAGGTGTAAGGCTTCAGATGCAACAACAATGGCATGGGTTTAAGCTTTAACATGAGAGAACTTTGGATTTGAAGATTACCTAACATAGTCTCTCCGTTGGAGCTTCTAATGATGCTAAGCTTGAGCCAAATTATGCAAAATCACTCCACTGATCTTGAGGAAGAAGAGGATAACTTCAATTTGCCTTGGATTATGCTAGATCTGGATTTGAGATTTTCAAATTTCTCCTTACTTTCCAAATTCGAATTCAGAGCTCTCTCCACCAATTTTCTAGAATCAGCTCTCAATTTTCATCTAGATCGTTTATACAATGGATATCTGAGTGATTGGAGGCCCAATATGGCTTGGTTCACTTGAATTTTGAAAATGCCCAATTTGGCAAGTAGCGTCATGCACACGTGAAAACCATCTTGTACACACATGAAAATGATTTGAATTATCAGCTGGCAATATGAATTGAACATGTGAATTGAAATTGGGCCTTGATTTGATCCAATTGTCAAGTTTTAATGTGAATCTTTCACATGAAGCAAACTTCATTTCCACGTGAATTACTCATCATACACCAAAACAAACTTGTGCATTTTGCTCATTGGGATATTGTGAATCACTTTGAGCATAAACATGGCATGAAAAAGTCTTAAAACCAAATCAATTGAATTCACCTTTTTATATCCATTTTCCTTTGAAATTTCTTCACCAATCTCCTTATCCAAGCATAATTAATGATAATATTGAGTTCCATGATGAATTTGAAGTCATTTGGGACAAATTTCATGCTGGAGAAAGTTCCATTTGAAGTGCACAAAGGCATGAAAATGACCTATAATGAAGATGACCTATAATCAAAGTTTCCCAAAATACCCCTGCCTTGCAAGCTTCATAACTTGAGTTCCACAAATGAGATGAAGGACTTCTAGGACTTTTCGGAAAACTAAGATCATAAGGAATAACTTTAATATTCATCAAAAGTTGACGAGAAACATGATTCTAGATCAAAAGTTCCTTAGAAGTTGGTTGACTTTTGGTAACTGAAAAATATGTTCATCTGAGACCTATAACTTGATGGCATCATCACTTGAGTTCCACAAACCCAATGGATGAGTTCTAGTACTCAAAAGAAAGCTTAGAACATGACCTACAAGTCTCATGTTTATAACTAAATGAGATTTAACATGTATCTTGAAGTTAGGCACTAAACAGGGGATTTTACACTGACAAACCTCTGAAACCCTAATTTAGTAACTTCTCACACTCTTGATTCTTCTTGATTTGATCTTGAAATAACATCTTAGATGTCTCAACACAACTTCCAATGACTCCAATGACTTAAAACCAAGTCTCAATCTCCTTCAAATCCACAGTTGACCTTGCACTAAGCAGATGAAACCCTAGGTGTACAATCCTTGACTGTAACCTCTTGCACATGATACAACAACTTAAATGAGCTCCACAATGGCTTCAAAAACACTCAATGAACTCCCCAATTATCTCCTATCCATCATCATGAGCTTATGAACCTCTGATGACCCTCATTTGACCTCCAAGATAGGAGTTGAGCAATCATTGTCAATCTTCTTTCTCAAATAGCTCTGACCACTTCTTGATGACTATAAGCACTAGACCACTTGAGTAAGCACTCTTGCTTGAGCTTGGACCCCTTGATACTCTTCTCTTGGATACACACCTCTCTTGATCCCCTGCAAAGAACTATGCTATGCATATGCACATGCTAAAGAAATGAAATGAAACACAAGCCAAGTAAAGAAAGAGGTTGGGCAAATTTTGGGGTACAACATCAATGGGTTGACTTTTCAGTCAGACGAACCGATCGATCGAAAACCTCTGAATCGACTGTTAATGTTCTGGGTTCCCTGAGGTCTTAAAACTTCTTGAGGGGACTTCAATAAGTCATATAAGCTTCATGGACCATGATTCCATCATTGGAATACCATTTAAACCAAAAGTCAAACCACAGTTGACTTTTCCTAATCAGAAACCCTAATCGGGGGTCTTGGACTGCACTACTCTTTTCCTTGGGTGACAACCTCAAATTGGATTCATACTTGATCCAATGTAGTGTTATTGATTATTTAGATAGTTGTTATATGGAGAATCAATCCAAAACCTTGATTGATCAAACCAAAGAAACCCCGATTCCTGACTATATCGAACCCTAAATCATCTGCATCTTGACAAAGACAAACTTGAAATAGGTTAAGGTTAGATAAATAATGATGATGCTCCTAGAATGATGATGGAATCTAGGGGTCAAAATTTAGGGTATAAGAGGATGCAGGATGCTAATGCAGACCACACATTCAAGGAGAAACCAAAAGTTTGTTTACGAACAAAACTAATGGATCAACACGTAACGACATGGTGAAAACTTAACAAAATTTTCATTAATAAGAGGGTTTTTAAACATAAAGTTTTCATTAATAAATGAAGCTTTTTCAATCATTTTACAAAATGAAAGATTACATATTCTCATAAGCCTGGGGTGAAACAACAAAAGGAAATCAACAGTTAAGGATCTTCTAACAAGATGACCCTTCACCCTCCAACAGTCTTGTCTTGTTTTTACTATGGCAGAGCAGCTCCCAATGTTCCTCATTTTCCCTTTCAGCTTTCACCAAGGAAAATTTCAATTCACCTCTAGACAAAAGCTTGTTTGGCTCCAGAGTAATATCGGAGGAGTGAGTATAGAACATCTTTAATGTTACTACTTTTGACCAAAAGAGATATTCCTTCGAGACGAGACAAGTTAGATTTTCCATAGCAGGCATTCCTTGCAGTTTGGGGTGACACCAAGCAAAGATAATTCCTGCTTCAAGATCTGGATCAGCATCCTTTTAACATAAGCAAGTTTATAGTTGGGTTGGCTCTAGTTCTTTCTCACTGGGGTATCCTAGTTGACGGCGAGCTAGGATAGGACTGTAATTGATATATCCTATAGTGCCGATTAGCGGTGTATTTGGGAACTCCTCACAGCCGTGTATCATGGTGTTTCCCTTGAAAAATGGAAAACAACCGCTGATCTTCCAAATCTAACTTTGGTGACTCACAGAATCGATCAAATTGATCCTAGGAAATGTGCTAAAAGTTATGTTTTGAACTAGTTTATCTAACCTATACACTTCGACAGTGTTTCAGTAAAAGACTTAACATAAAAGTGTTGTTCGACTAAAGAGAGAAGATGGAGAATTGCAGGAAATGAAGTAAAGAACTTTGAGAAGAGTTTGACAAAATAAAGTAAAATGCTTAGAAGGGGTAGATTGTAGGAAAAGTAAAAGGATTTCAAAAAGAGTTAAGCAAGTAAATAAAACTTCATTGAAAGTAAAGATGGTGTATTTACATCACGTACATTCTCCTTGAAGTCGTTTCTCTACACTCGGGTACTTTGAGTAAATTTAGGAGTAACTTGTACGAATAGTAAATTACAACACACTGAATTCTATGTCTAAAACTCTTATTTATAATAGTAAAAATAACTACCAATAACCTCCTAAAACCATCAGCTTCCGACAAGTGTCATAGTGCATGTAGTCACTTGCTAATCGAACCCCACTTGTCCTGATTAGTCATGGGAAAGCATAACTACTCTTTCCATTATTTAAATTTCAAAAACCTTCACTAATCGTCAGCCAATGTCTCGACCGAAGGCCACTTTCGTTAATGTTTGGAAATTTCTCTAAGTCCCAAAACACTTGAATTCCCATTCGAATGTCTCCTTGCTCGAAACCTTATTCATTCTAAAAAGAATTTAATATTTTATTTTAAATATTTTAATTTATACATGAGGCGTCGAATTTGTGAGCTAACAAATTGCCCCCCAAAAATGTGTTTTTCGACCTTTCTGTAGAAAAAGGACCATTTTTTGACAGCGCCCAATTCGACGCCGTCTTTTCGACCCCTACGCAGGCATCAATGTGATTGACTACCCATGTTTTGGGGAAAAAGAGAAGAAAAGAAGAAAATTGTTCCGCTAACTTCGTGCACGTCCCTGACGTCATGGGTCATTATGAAAAATTACTTGGTACTCTCACAAAATCCTCAGACCATCATAATTCTTTTTAGGACCTAAGACAATCATGGGTCTAGGTAGTAACTACCACCGCCCCTATCTCCCATCTTGAAAGCGCCACGTGGCCTACTATCCCTTAGCCACTAATGATGATTATAGGCCTTTGATTTACTGCAAAACACCTTATAAATAATTCCCCAAAAGTCATTTCAAACTTTTCCACTCTTCAGCAAATACTTACGCATTTTTTCAAACAACTTCTAACTTTTTCCAAAGACCCATTTCTTCCCTAAACTTCATCAATGGCGTCCTCCATGGCTACCATCCAAGCCCAAAATAAGAAATCTCATGTCAAAGGGGAATCAGCCGCGTCACTCCTTCCTCCCTTCACCATATTGAGTGGACCCAAGATGGTGAAGAACTAGCAATTCATCCCCGAACCCTTATTAAAAGAGAAGAGACATATAAATATGAATCTCAGGTAATGATTCCTATTACTGTCGCAGGTAAATCCTTGGCTATGTCTGGTCCACTATCTCCATTAGGCCTCAACTATTCCACCCTTAGCGATTTTTTCCCTTCTTGCCGTAAGACCAAACCTCTAGGACAAAAAGACTCCAGCAAAGTCCCTACTGAAGGCCCAGATAGTCTAGCACTATCTAATGTAGACCTTAAATATCTCAATGATGGAGCCAGGTTATTCAGAGCCACTCCTTACTTCAAATATTCTGATCTTTACCTGAACTGGCTGATGAAAATGAAAAAAGTCAAGGCAGACGAATGGAAGGAGACTGGCATTTATGATTTAATCATGATATCGAAGGTCGGTCCAACTTATTATCCTCTCATGCTGGCCTCCTCACTATACTTCTGGGATAGTATCCATTATACCTTTCACCTTTCCTGTGGGATGATGACGCCTACCCTCTTCGACCTAGCCGCTATCACAGGGCTGAAACCTTATGGGTTGGTGTATGACCCTGAAGTAGATTTCCAAGATTCCATAGGATTCTCCAATACCAAACACACCTATACCTATTTTATCAACCACTATCACAACAAAGCAACAATCGCAGTCGATGGCGAAGAACATATATCCTTTCTGGCCATGTGGCTATCTCGTTGTGTTTTCTGTACAAAATCTTTGTAGGTGGCGAGGAAGTACCTCACACTGGCCAATTAGTTGCACTTGAATCGAGGCATCTGCCTGAGTGAGATGATCTTGGCCAGTCTATACGAATCCTTAAGTGAAGGTACTGCCAGGTTAAAGAACAAAGAAAACCATGGGAACTTGTTACTATCAGGTCATTTCTGGTTACTTCAATTGTGGCTCAATGCTACTTTCGAAACCAGCCTCCCTAATAAAGGAGAAGTTGACGAAGAGGCTTCTGTCATTACAGAAAGGTGAGTCGAATGGACTCGATTAGTCCAACTTACTCCCAGCGAAGAAGGTCATACGCTCAGGGCCAATCTTTCTGGCTTCATCCAGATGTTCGCAAAACGTCATGAATTCACCCTGAGGATGGCTCCATTTACGGAGAGGAAGTATGGTCCTGAATGGTTTACTAGACCATTTCCTCCTCCGTTTAAAAATCACGAAGAGGAATCGAAGCTCGTCTGGGAAAGATTTTTGACACCTCGACTAATAGTTCACAAACTCAACCTTCTAAAACGTCAAGCAGCTTTGGTGGCCTATCAGCCCAACCTCGTGTCACAACAATTTGGCTTGATTCATACGTTGCCTAAATTCTTGTATGACAAAAAGGCACATGTTATCCTTCCTCTCACCGTCTTCAACCTCATTGAGTGTTCTACGCACTTAGCTCGCCACGCTCGCAAGTCCCTTTTGACACCTATTTACTTTGAACCTTCTTATCTCTGCTCCTAAGAATTCTACAACTGGTGGTCCAGGAACTACACCTTAGAATTTCTTGACGTTTCAAGCTTTGTTCACTTGATTGAAAAGCTTTCGTTGATGTGCTGGAGAAGATCAAGAAAGGTACATCTACACACATCAAGGAGATTCAAGCCTTCCATAAGTACTTTGAAACCGCCTATCGACAAGATGATGTTAGTCGAACCATCCGTGAGGCTGCTTTCACCCTGAGGGAAACGTTTTCAAGGAAAATGGAGAATTTAAAAATACCTTCATACGTTCCTCGTGAGAAACGCTATGAAGTATCCTTTGCTTTATTCCCCCTAAAGATCCCTCGATTGCCAACTGCTGACTTTGGAGTGGCTCTTGCCCTTCCATTTCCAGATTGATTTATCTGTGGAGATCCAATAAAAATCCTTCGACAGCAGTCGAAACCGAAAGCGCAGCGGGTGGTTCCGACTAAACACACGCTCGTATCTTCTTGAAGCGCTAGTTTGTATTTTTTCAAATACTTACCATTTACTTTTAGGAATCTCCTATCTTCGTTTAATTCTTCCACTTCGTACGCTTCATTGAAGAATACTTTCATAACTTGGAACGGGCCTTCCCACTTTGCCCAAAGATCTAACCTTTCGATCCATAGGTAATATCACTCTCCAAACTAAATCTTCAGGTAGAAAGGTCTTAGCCTTAACCTTTTTGTTATACGACTTCTTTACTCTCCTCTTTTGTCTTCTCAAGAGTTCTAGAGCCTTAAGTCTTTCTTCATCTAGATCTACTAATTCATCAAGCATCATGTCCCAATAAATCTCACGAGGGATTTCATGATGTCTCTAAATCGTAAATGACTGTATGTAGATCTCAACAGGTAACACTGCATCATGGCCAAAAGTTAGTCGATAAGGGGTGTTATTGGTCGCTTCTTTGGGGGACGTTCGACATGCCCAGAGGACCTGGTCCAATGTTTTATGCCAATTTTTTGGTTTCTTTCCCACCTGTTTTTTTATCAAACCAATCACTACTTTATTCGCTGCCTCAACTTGACCATTTGCTTGGGCATAATAAGGTGTCAAGGCTAGGAGTTTGAATCCCATTTCTTTAGAGAATTCCTACATCTTTTGACCAGTAAATACTAAACCCTGATCTGTTGTAATTGTCTCTAGCACTCCAAACCTGTAAATGATATACTTCTGAATGAAATTGATGACATCCTCTTGATCTACTTTTGGTAGGGGTATCGCTTCGATCCATTTCATAAAGTAATATATTCCTACCAAAATATACTTCTGGTTTTTGGAGGACGCTGGTCGAATTTCCCCGATCAAGTCCAAGGCCCATCCTCTAAAAGGCCACGGCTTAACTATAGAGTGTAGTTCGCTTGCTGGGACATGCTATATGCCAGCATGGACCTAACATTCCTGGAAACCCTTGGCGAATTCGATGTAATCTTTTAACATAGTAGGCCAGTACATACCTTGACGAAATAATAACCATTTCATCTTGTGGCCTACTTGGTGTGCCCCACATGTCTCACTACGGACTGTCGATAGGGCCAAATATGCCTCAGATTCACTAAGGCATTTAAGCAAGACCCCCTTAGAGGTCTTTTTAAATAACTCGTTTCCTAGAAGATTGTAGTTAGAGCTTGATACTTAATTTTTCGCTCTGTAGATGCTGATGGACTTCGAAGGTACTCAACCAAAGGTTTCCTCCAATCTTTATCCGTCAAACCTTCTACCGTGAAAATTTCAAAATTTTCTTCATCAGCATAGCCAAACTTTGTTGCTTCTAAATCTGACTGGCGTAGGCCAATATACCCGACCTTCCCTCTAGCTTTGATTGCTTCTTGTAGGTTTCCTTTCGAAACCCTATATCCAAAGGCGATTTATGCCAAGTCATTCGCTACTTGATTTTTTAGTCGTGGTATAATGAGGTTTTCTTTAACACATTTGTATTCCTTTGTTATTTGCTTTATTACCAACTCTGAGTCTCCCATTATTTCGACTCGGGTTTCCCCCAATTCTAACAAAATTTCGATTCCTGCTATCAAGGCCTCATATTCAGCCTCGTTATTGGAGCAGAGCCCTTCGACTTTGTATTTAAATTTTGTTGGAATGTTATCAGGCGAAATAATCAACAAACCAATGCATGTCCCATTTTTATGGCTGGAGCTGTCGAAGTATAACTTCCAGGGCTCTAGATCGACATAATTTAAAACGTTTTCATTTATGGAGTGGTCGAAAATGAAGTCTTCCATTATTTGCCCTTTAACCAACTTCTTACAAGTTAAAGAATACTCAGTTAACGCTAGTGCCCGTTGTCGCATCGTTGCGAAGGGGGGCCGGCAAGGACAGAAGAGTCGTCATCGTTTGTTATTTATCCCAAAAGATGGAAAGAAAACGATCATAGAAAACCTAATGAAAAAGGAGAAAGACAGGTCATCGCAACCATCTCTCGGGTTCGGGAGTCGGTTACACAAGAGGAAGGTATTAGCACCTCTCACGTCCGTCGTACTCGACGAGATCCACACTTGTTATCTATCTAAAAGGATGTTTATCTATCTAACTACAGGCCACAGGAACAAAAGAAAAGAAAAGAGACTCGATAGAGCATCGCCGCTCTATGCCTACGTACTCCCTCGTGCAATGGGAAAGTCAGAGTCAACGTAGTTCAGAAAACTACGGGTGAAGGTGGGGAAAGGTTGCTCGCCAAGACATCATCGTCTTGTGCCTACGCATCCTTGTCTGGTACGTGAAATCAGAGCAAACGTAGTTCGGGCTAACAAGACAATGGGTTGGTTCAAGTGTTTTACCCGAGTAGGGTTAAAACTTAGTTCTAGCAGTTAGGTGTATGCAACTTGACCATTGGAGACTTAGGCGTTACTTGTTTGCGGTAGAACAAGGAGTTAACAAAACTCTCTTTATGAAAAAAAGTTTCCAAATTAAATCCCACAGGATAAAATTATTTGATGTTTGTTTTTGAAGTCTTTTAAGAAAGAAGTGAATTGAATTTGGTTTGTAATTCATGTTGCACTAAATACTATGACTTAGGAGCGAATGCGTCGCATATCGTCCAAAGGACATACGCTAAACACTCTAGACAATTGAGAGGAGGCCCCCCAATCATCATTTCCCAAATGTTTAAAGCTCATAGTGTACAACATTCATTATCCATTGTTAAGTGTTTTGAAGAAGTTTGAAGATGAGAAGAGAGAGACACAACTCTAAAGGGAGACTAAGACTCAACATAATGTTCTCATACAAAGTGCACCTATGAGTGGGATGAAAAGGGAATACTACCTAATGTTATCATGCATGTTTTCAATCCTAATATCTATCATAATCCATCTTGAACAAGATGGATTAGAGGTCCTAAGGGATCATGGCAAAGGAAGACAAAAAAAGAAGAAGAAGAAAGCGTAAGATAAAGAAGAAAGAATGCAAACATGCAATGCACAAACAAAGATGAAGAAAAGAGGGAGGAACAAAGTGTGGGGAATTAGCCACCACAAGCACATCTCAACCTCAAGCATGCAAATGAGGGATGCAAGAACAGTAAAACAAAAGCACACACAAGAACTTAAACAAGTTCAAACCAAAGTGAGATAAAGTGAGAAGAATGGAATCCTTACAATCACTTACATATCAATCACTAGCCCAACAACAAAACAAGAAAACCAAAAGGCCAAGCAAGATCAAGATGATATATGGGATATCAAACTTGGGCAGCAAGTAACTCAAAGAGTCTCAACCACAATCAGCATCAAGATCAAACAAGAGAAAACACACCAAAAGTCCTCAAAATGAATCACCATTTAAGACAAACTTAAAGTACCTCCAAAGGAGGGACCAAATCATCTTAAATGGGATTCAAAGGCCCTAAGGAAGAGGTGAGGACAAAGGAAGAGAGTGCACAAAGCAAAGAAGGAATCACACCAAAAGGGATTGCAAGATAGGCATGGCAAAAGACCTAGGTCTTAAGCACTTTCAACATTGAACTTCAAATGGAAAGCCTAAAAAGGATGCAATTCAAAACAAGAACCAAACAAGTTTATGACCTATAAATTGGCATTCAACAACTTCAACATGCTATGAAGGTGAATAAAAAATAGTCGGGAGCATTTGAAGTCCATAAGAATCATTTCCCATCCAAACTAGGTCAAGTGTGTGTGTGTGTGTGTGTGTGTGTGTGTGTGTGTGCGCGTGTGTGTGTGTGTGTGTGTGAGCCACCCTTAGGAATAGCTTGACTTGCAAGCTACTCCAAAAATAGTAAAATGGCTCAATTAAATCCAAATAAAATCTCAAAAGCATATACGAAAGTTGGAAACTAGAGGCCAAGAGCTTACAATCAATGTCCATTCAAAACATCACCAAAGAATTTGATTCACAAGGGTGCACCATTTTGAAGGAGGGTTGTCGAGAGTCAAAAGAAATGACTCAAAAGTCAAACCAAAAATGGTCAAACCTTGACCAAAATCATCCTCAGAGACACTTCAACTCATCAACAACATGAGGAAGAGGTCTCATTCATTGGAGATTTAAATTGGTCAAGAAACAAGCAAGAACTAATCAATACACATGAATAATCAATTTAAAAACCTCTCCAATCATTAATTCCCATTTTAATTGAAAAATAAAAGGAAAATAAAAACAAAAAATATCAAAAATTAATTAACACCCTACGGTGTCAGAAAATATTTTTTTTTGGAATTTTATGATATTGAGAGATATTTTTAATTGATTAAAAGAGAAACATAAAACAAATAAAATAAAATAAAAACAAATAAAAGCAAGCACGGTGCAAATAACAAGATATCTAGTTGAAAACATTGGGCTCAGATTGAAAGGGGGCGTGCATAGCATATCTGGCCCAAAACCAAAGCAAATCAGAAGAATACCAAAATGCGTCGTTTAAATAATTGACGTGGAAGTCAATTGTGCCATGCAAGCAAGTCAAGCAGATCTGATCCATAGATCTCATCAAGTCAAAAGGTCCAACATGCCAAGTCATCTTGACCTGAGCAAAGACCAGACACCGGAGCCCTAGCTCCGGTCGTCTTCTTCGGCGAAGTGGCCGGAGTTGCAGGTCTGAAATCTCACCAAACAGCGCCAAATTTTATACCAAATTGAAGAGGAGCTCATGTACAATCCATATCCAAGCCTCAATTTCATTTATCATGCGTAGAAAAAGAGAATCGAAAGGTGTAAAAATTGAGCACAAAATTGAAATCTCAACAATCAACACAATTAAGCTACCAGAATTTGCCTACAAGCTGTAGGATTTCAGATGCAACAACAGTGGCATGGATTCAATGCTTGAGATGAGAGATAAATGGATTTGAAGATTACCTAACGGAGTCTCTCCGTTGGAGCTTCTAATGATGCTAAGCTTGAGCCAAACTGTGCAGAATCACTCCACTGGTCTTGAGGAAGAAGAGGATCACTTCAATTTACCTTGAATTATGCTAGATCTAGATTTGAGATTTTAAAATTTCTTTTCACTTTCCAAATTCGAATTCAGAGCTTCCTCCACCAGTTTTCCAGAATGAGCTCTCAATTTTCATCTAGAGCTTTTATACAATGGATATTTGAGTTATTAGAGGCCCAATATGGCTTGGTTCACTTGAATTTTGAAAATGCCCAATTTGGCAAGTAGCTTCATGCACACATGAAAACCATCTTGTACACATGAAAATGATTTGAATTATCAGCTGGGCATGTGAATTGAACATGTGAATTGAAATAGGGCCTTGATTTGATCCAATTGTGGAGTTTTGATGTGAATCTTTCTCATGAAGCAAACTTCATTTCCACGTGAATTACTCATCATACACCAAAACAAACTTATGCATTTTGCTCATTGGGATATTGTGAATCATTTTGAGCACAAGCATGGCATGAAAAAGTTTTAAAACCAAATCAATTGAATTCACCTTTTTAAGTACATTTTCCTTTGAAATTTCTTCACCAATCTCCTTATCCAAGCATAATGCATGATAATCTTGAGTTCGATGATGAATTTTAAATCATTTGGGACAACTTTCATGTTGGTGAAAGTTACATTTGAAGTACACAAAGGCATGAAAATGACCTATAATCAAAGTTTCCCAAAATACCCTTGCCTTGCAAGCTTCATAACTTGAGTTCCACAAATGAGATGAAGGACTTCTAGGACTTTTTAGAAAGCTAAGATCATGAGAAATAACTTTCATGTTCATAAAAAGTTAAGGAGAAACATGATTCTAAGTCAAAAGTGCCATGGAAGTTGGTTGACTTTTGTTAACTGAAAAATATGTTCATCTGAGACCTCTAACTTTATGGCATCATAACATGAGTTCTACAAACCCAATGGATGAGTTCTAGTACTCAAAAGAAAGCTTAGAACATGCCCTACAAGTCTCATGTTCATAATAAAATGAGATTCAACTTGTACATTGAGATATGTGGTCTTGAAGTTAGGCACTAAATAGGGAATTTTACACTGACAACCTCTTAAACCCTAATTTAGTAACTTCTCACACTCTTGATTCTTTTTTATTTGAACTTGAAATAACATCCTAGATGTCTCAACATGACTTCCCATGACTCCAATGACTTAAAACCAAGTCTCAATATCCTTCAAATCCACAGTTGATCTTGCACTAAGCAGATGAAACCCTAGGTGTACAATCCTTGACTGCAACCTCTTGCACATGATACAACAACTTAAGTGAGCTCCACAATGGCTTCAAAAATACCCAATGAGATCCTTACACGTCTCATATCCATATCCATGAGCTTATGAACCTTTGATGAACCTCAATTGACTTCCAAGATATGAGGTGAGCAATACATACCAATCCATTCTCTCAATGATCTTTGACTACCTCTTGGTGACCATAAGCACTTGATGACTTGAGTAAACACTCTTGCTTGAGCTTGGACCCTTTGATACTTTTCTCTTGGATACACACCTTCTTTGATCCCCTGTTAAGCACAATTCTATGCATATGTAAATGCTAAAGAAATGAAATGAAACACAAGCCAAGTAAAGAAAAGGTTGGGCAAATTTTGGGGTACAACAGCTGCCCCTATTCAAGCGAATTGGACCTGAATGAGTGAAAAGTGAACTGTAAGTGCTCTTGATTGGCTGCATTTTATGGCAAAATATAAGTACATATATGAATTTCATGTTTGATGTTATTACATTCATAATATGGACTGTGCAGGGTAAGTTACCTAAGCTAACTATAAGTTAAGCTGGATGTCATACTCAATGTTATGACATAGGTCGTATGACATCAAGCGGAAGTTTGTTTTTCTGGTAGCTATAACTCAGGAAACAACTCAGAAGCTTAAGCTGGAATGCAGGAGACATTTTAGACGCCCTAGGGGAACTAATATGTACCTGATTGAAGAGGCAAACGTGCAGAATACATAAGTGAGGTTTTATGATGGATAAAACCTAATGTATACGCCCAGACGCAAGAACTGATCTGCTGCTATAAATACCAGGAGAGGCAATCCTAGAAGGCAGCTGTTGAAGATAGAGAAGCAGAGAAATCACCATAGTGGTTTAGAAGTGAAGAGATTGTTCTTCACGTTTGTGTCTTAGGAATACTTGTAACCCAAGCAACTGGTGGTTGCATTGGTTAGGTAGTTTCTAGGCTGTGTATCACTCGAAGCTATTAAGCAAGAGTGCGTGTCACTTGATCAAAAGCTTTGAAGCAAGATCAAGGTGTGTTTGTATAGTTGAAGTATTTCTTCAATCTACTGTTTAACTTGTTACTGTTTGATATCACTGGTGTGTGATTGTAGGGAGTGAGTGGGTATACTCAGGTCTAGAGTGTCTCTAGGTTAAATTGTCATTGGGTAGTGATTAAGTGAGGAGTGCAAACTGGAGGTTTGACTCTGAATTGATACTGCTAATAGTGAAATTTCTCCTTGGCTTGGTAGCCCCCAAATGCAAGTGTGTTGCACTAAACTGGGTCGACAACTAACTGTGTTATTTACTGCTTTGTTATTACTGCATAATAGTAGGATGGTAGTGAATGTCACAATGGATGTTATAACTTCTGTTAGAACATCCATCATGGGCTGGCCAGAATTTTCAATTGGCATCAGAGCAGGCACCCTGCCTGTTTATTACTGGGTGAGATCTAGGGAAACAAAATTCTAGTACTATGGATAAAGATATTGGATTCACCAATAGACCTCCAATTCTGGATGGTTCAAATTATGACTATTGGAAGCCTAGGATGATTGCCTTCCTAAGGTCCTTAGACAACAAAGCTTGGAGAGCTGCAAACTCTGGCTGGGAACATCCTGTGAAGACTGACAAGGATGGAGTGTCTGTGCAAATTCCTGAAGAGGAATGGACCAAAGAGCAAGAGGCATTGGCTCTTGGAAACTCTAAATCATTGAATGCACTCTTCAATGGTATATACAAAAACATCTTTAGACTGGTCCATCACTGTGAACTAGCAAAGGATGTTTGGGACACTCTCAGAACCACTCATGAAGGAACTTCCAAGGTTAAAATGTCAAGACTTTAAATGCTGACCACAAAATTTGAAAGTCTAAGAATGAAGGAAGATGAGACCATTCATGACTTCTACATGAATGTTCTTGAACTAGCCAACACCTCAGGAGCTTTGGGAGAAAAGATGGCTGAATAAAAGCTTGTAAGGAAGATACTAAGGTCACTACCTAAAAGGTTTGCAATGAAGGTAATAGCCATTGAAGAAGCTCAAGACATATGCCTAATGAAAGTGGATGAACTCATTGGATCTCTTCAAACTTTTGAGATGGGGATGTGTGATCAGGCTGTGGAGAAAAAGAGCAAGAGCATAGCTCTTGTCTCAAACACTGCTGAGACTTCAGAGCATGAAAGGGAGGAAGATCTATCAGAGGCAATAGCCATGCTTGGAAAACAGTTCAACAAACTGGCCAAAAGGATATATACTAAGTCTAAGCCCTATTTCAAGATGGTGTCTGCTGACAAAGAAAAAACTGAAGATAAAGCCAACCAAAGCAGAGGAGTACATTGCCATGAGTGTGAGGGATATGGACATGTTAGAAAGGAATGTCCCACATACCTCAAAAAGAAGGGAAAAGGCCTAACAGTCACTTGGTCTGATGAAGATTCTGACAGTGGATCAGAAGGAGAATCATCCAAACATGTAACTGTTCTCAACAGTGTGTGTGTGTGTGTGTGTGTGTGTGTGTGTGTCTGATGGAGACTCAAGTGAAGAGGAGCTAAATTATGATGAACTAGCTGAATGATATAAGAAGTTATCCATCAGAAGCATAGAACTGTACCAGCAAGGAGAGCATCAGAAGAAGCTCATCAACAAGCTAGAAGCTGAAAAGAGAGAGCATCTAGATACTATAAACTCACTCCAAGGAGAGGTAAAGGAGTTGAAAGGAGAAAAGGAGCAAATGACAAAATCTATAAGGATGCTCAACTCTGGATCTGACATGCTAGATGAGATTCTTCAGAGTGGTCAGACTGCAGGAAATAGGTCTGGTCTAGGATTTGTTGAAAAATAAAATCCTGTCTTGAAACTCAAGAGGTTGCAGCCTGACACTCAAAAGTTACAAAGGATGTCACAGCCAAAGTTACAACATCCTCCCCACAGAAATTGGAATCAAGTCAAGAGACAATTCCAAAGGCATATATGCTACCACTATGGAAAGCTTGGACACATTCATGCTGTATGCTTCTGGTTGCATGGATTTCCTAGCCAAAGAAGTGATAACCAGGGTAAGCATGGAAAAAGGCAGCATCATGGACAAAGGCAGCATCATGCCAACCAGAGCTGGAGGCAGCATCAAGCCAAACCCAAGAAGAAGGAAGTGCCTAAGATGCAAGAACAATGGGTTGTCAAGACTGTAGCTCTAACAGCTAACATTTCCCTAAGAATGCCAACCAATGAGGATTGGTACTTTGGCAGTGGCTGCTCCAGGCATATGACTGGAATTGAGGATCTGTTGATCAAACTCAAGCCTCATTCATCTAGCCATGTAACTTTTGGGGATGGGGCTAAAGGATAAATCACAGGTGCTGGACAACTTGACAGTCCTAAAGCTCCAGAATTGAGAGATGTCCTATTAGTTAAAGGACTAACTGTCAATCTAATAAGCATAAGTCAGCTATGTGATCAAGGTTTAAAAGTACACTTTTCCAAAGACAAGTGTGTGGTGACCAATGAAGAGGGTAAGGAAGAAATTGTTAGAACACAGATTGGTTCTTAATAATATCTCTATGTTTTGATGATAACTCTTATGAATTTTTGTATTAAAGAATTATATACTCTAAAATTTGTTTGAGAATGTTTGCTGCAGATGTTAAAGTGAATATTACTCTAGAAGCAAATTAGATCTGAACATGAGAAATATGCAAGGCTCTGAAGCGTCAGAAGCATCTCTTAGAAGATTCTGAACGCTGCCTCCAGAAGATTATGAGTGTTGTCTACAAAAGAATCTGAAGTAGAAGCTACAGAAGAATCTGAAGCAGAATCTACAAAAGAATCTGAAGCAGAAGCCAGAAGCATCTGAAGTAATGAGGAATTTTGTAGAAGAGTTTCAAGCACAGTTACTTCAGAAGACTCGGATAGTACTAACGCTGCCAGTACTGAGGATCTGATCCAAAACTCTGCTCTGAACATTCACACGCTGAAAGCACACATGCTGCAAAGACTCTGATTCAGCAAACTCTGATGAACATCAGAAGGCTCTGATCAATCTAGACTCTGATGATTCTTGCTGAAACTTGTTGAAGAAGAATTCAAAGTTATGTCCGTTGGAATAACTAAACGACTCTTTCCTTATTTATGCTAGACACAACAACACAGACAAAAAGGATTTTTTCTGTGCATTCTTCTTCTAGGAAAGGTCATGTGATGTGAAGACAAAAAGGCTCAGACCTTTTTGATACACAGTTCTCAACGTGAAAGACTTCATGGACCTCTGTGCCTATAAAAGCAAGACTCCATTCATCTTCTTCAGTTGACGAAATACTTGAAAGAATTCATTACAAGCTCTCATACAACTTATACTCATTTGCTGAATTTATTTCATTGTTCTTCATCTTAAGTGAAAAATCACAGTTGTGATAAAGCTTTATTAGAAGAATTTTTAACACTTGTATTATTATTACATTTGATTGTAAGAGAACCTTAAGAAGATCCAGTTAGGATCAGTAGTTCTTGAGAAGACTTTGAACAGTTGTTCTTAGTGCATACTATTGTAATCAGTTGATTAAATAGTGGATTAAGTCCTTGTTTGAGAAAGGCAAATCACTCTTGATAGGGTGGACTGGAGTAGTTGAGTTCAACGAACCAGGATAAAAATCCTTGAGTTTTTATTTCTAATTTTTATCTTCATACTTATTCAACCCCCCCCCCCTTCTAAGTATTTTCTCACCTTCAGTTGGCATCAGAGCTCCGGTTCTGTGTGTGCTACCATTTCACAGTGACAGAAAAGGTCCAGTGAGAAAAACTTTGATATATATTGGTTGTTATTATGGCTGATGCTTCAACATCCAACAGATATGAAGAAAGAGACAGAATAAGCACAAAACCCCCTATGTTTAATGGGGAGAAATTTGATTATTGGAAAGACAGGATTGAAATTTTTTCCTTGGTTATGCTGATTTGTGGGACTTGGTCATAGATGGGTATGTTCATCCCACTGATAGGAATGGCAAGAAAGTAGACAGAAAATCTATGACAGAAGCCCAAAAGAAGGAGTTTAAAAATCACCACAAGGCTAGAACAATTTTGTTAAATGCAATATCTCACACTGAGTATGAAAAGATCACAAATAGAGAAACTGCATTTGACATGTTTGAGTCCTTGAAAATGACTCATGAAGGAAACCTTCAAGTAAAAGAGACAAAGGCTATGGCGTTAATACAGAAGTATGAAGCGTTCAAGATGGAAGAATCTGAGTCCATAGAAACTATGTTCTCTAGATTCCAGATTCTTACAGCTGGTCTAAAAGTTCTGGAGAAAGGCTACTCAACTGCTGATCATGTGAAGAAGATCATCAAAAGCTTGCCTATCAGATGGAGACCTATGGTCACTGCTCTGAAGCTTGCCAAGGATCTGAACAAGATCACTCTGGAGGAGCTAATTAGCTCACTAAGGAGTCATGAAATTGAACTTGAGGAAGATGAGCCTCAAAAGAAAAGTAAGTCTATTGCCTTAAAATCTAACAAATTTGTGAAAGCATTGCAGGTGTTAGAGGAAAGCTCTGAAGAATCTTCTTCTGAAGAAGAAGATGAACTATCCTTGTTGTCCAGAAGAATCAACAGACTCTGGAAGCACAAGCAAAGGAAGTTCAAGAACTTCAAAAGACCAGATCAACGCAAGGAGTCCTCTGGACCAAAAGGATCTAGAAAGAAGGAAGTTGTCTGCTTTGAATGCAAAGAACCTGGCCATTACAAGAGTGAATGTCCAAAGCTTCTTAAAGAAAAGCCAAAGAGAAAGTTTGACAAAAAGAAGAAGGTTCTAATGGCAACTTGGGATGACTCTGATGAATCTGGATCCTCATCAGAATCTGAAGATGAATGCCCCAACATAGCTCTGATGATAGGCATTGAAGATCAGAATGAAGAATCATCTGGATCTGAGTCTGATTCTGAATCTGACTCAGAAGAGGTACTTTCTGATCTCACTAGGGAAGAGCTTATTAAAGTCTTATCTAAAGTCCTGAAAAATTATAATCAGATTAAGCTCAAATGCAAGAAGCTTAAGTGCAATCTTGGCTCTGAGAATAATCTGTTAAAATTAGAAATTGATGAGCTAAAAGAAAACAATTTAAAAATGAAAGCTGATTTTGAAATAGCTCAACAAAACTCTGAATCTGAAAGTAAGTCTAAATGCAAAAACATTTTAGAAGAATATGACTTTAGCTTTCAGAAATTTCTTGCTAAAAGCATAGACAGAAGCAAGATGGCTTCTATGATCTATGGGGTTAGCAGAAATAACAGGAAAGGAATTGGATATGAATCCTCCTCTGGAAAGGATTTAAATCCAATGCCTGTTGATAAACTTGTTATCAAGAAAACTCCCTTGTACTCTCATTTCAAGTTTGGTCATCTGAATGACATTAAACGCACACATTCTGATCAGAACGTTCCTGTGCTTAAGCCAAAAGTAAGTTAGAACAATACTGTTGTAAAAAGACAGAAGTTCAGACCAACTTTCAAGGCATCTAACTGTTGCACCCCAAATTTTGACCCCTTAGATCCTCTTCATCATTTTAGGATCATACTCATTTGATTAACTAACCTTAACCAATTTCAAATTTATCTTTGTTAGGATGCAGATGAATCAGGGTTTTGTACCGTCAAAATCGAGATTTCAGTGGCCTGATCAATCAATGTTTTACATTGATTCAACTTCAAATAAGTCTCCAAAAGATCAAATATACTCCATTGGATCAAGTATGAATTCAATTTGAGGTTGTCACCAGGGAATTAAGAACAGTGCAATTTAAGGTACCCGATTAGGGTTTTCGACGAGAAAAAGTCAATTGTAGTTTGACTTTTGGTTTAAAGAGTATTTCAATGGTGGGATCAAGGTCCATTAAGCTCCTATGGCTTATTAAAGTCCATCCAAAGGGTTTCAAGTCCTCAGGATGTCCAGATCACCAACGGGCGACTCGGTAGACACCGATCGATCGAAAAGTTGACCGAAAAGTCAACTCTCCAACAATAAGGAATTTGACTTCAAGATGTGAATGAAAAATGTTCCTTATATCATATTACACCTCCCCTTAAAATTTCATGACAATTGGATCAAGGGTTAGGAAGTAATTGCAAAAATCGGGAATTAGGGTTTCGAAAGGGGTAAGATCATAATTCCCTAACCACACATCTGATTGAAGTGGTTCTAAGCTTGTTTGAAAGGTCTTGACAAACCCTACAAAAGTCCCACACGGACCACATTCAAAAAATGCATGGAATTGGAGTTATAGCAAAAATCATTTTTCAAGAGTAAAGGACTTAGTGAAATTTCACAAATTCTGGCCATACAAACCATTTTTTCAGCCAACTTCAAAGGGTTTTTCAACCTAGTTCCATCACGAATTTGGAAATTCCCAAAACAGGAAAGTTGTAGAGCTACATGAGGGCTTTCTAAAAAGTACAAGAACTCCTCAAGAGGATTTGTGAGCTAAGAGTTATGGGTCATGAAAGTTGGGCCTGTCACACTTGAAACCACTTTGGTAAAACTTCTCAAAATCAGATTTTCACCACATTAGCCATTCTCAAACCTTGGATTCTAATTCAAACTGATGATGAGAGGTGTGGATGAGGAGAAAACCAGAAGATAGGATGGTTTGAAGGACATTGCAAGATTGAAGCAACTTGACATTATTTTATTCAAATAAAAGAGAGGAAAGAGAAACTTTATGCAATGATGTAGCAGCTGCCATCTCTACACTCTAACCTCATTTCAATCACCTCACATATCATCCCACTTGAGTTCTTGCTTGAATTGAGCCAAGAGCATGATGGATGAAGATGTGCCAAGATCTTGTGGAAGATTTTCCCCAATTTTCCCTCCAAAAGTGGTAAATGACCAAGGCTGCCCTCATTCTTGTTTGGCTATAAATAGAGGACTCTTCAATGAGTCTAGACACACCAGAGCAATCTCCAAAACCCAGAGAAACAATAGCTCTCATTTCCTTCTCATTTCCTTAAGAATCTCAAATTTCAAAACCTCCATTTTTCACCAAAAAGCTGTCTTGAGCAAAACTCTGCTCAAGATCAGTTATACCATCTCCAAGACCCTCAAAAAATCTACACAATCTCTAAACATTGTGTAGAAGGTGTCCATACATTCAAACCACTCAAAAAGCTCATTTTCACAAAAGTCAACCTTCACACCTTAATAGTTTGACTTTCTTGCATTTTGAAAGCCAAATCCTCACTCAAAGAATTTCCTACCATTCTAACACTCCCAACACCTCCTATACATCATATCTCAACTGTCCAAGCCCTAAAAAACTAGCTGGAAATCACACAACTCCAACCGTCTTGAAAAGTGGTTTGTTGCTTCAAGAGGAAACAAGCTTTAATTCTTTGCTAAGAAGAGGATCTCTGGGTTTCTAAGCTTCTTAGCTTGCTCAAGACTTGTCTACAAGAGGTATGTGACATTCAAACCCCTTATTGATCATACATTATCATGTTTTGTCATTTTGAGGTGATTTTGTGAAATTGTAAGTCTTGCTGCCCCATTGTAATTCTTTGTCAAGAACTTTTGTTTCATGGTCATGATACTTGTTTTTGTTAATGTATTTTCATTTGTAAATGATATGTGGATGATGTGTTACAAAGTTGGTGCTTAGATATCATGCTTAACTTGCTTGTGAAGATTTTGGTTATGTGGTAGTTTTAAGAGTCCAATATTGAAATGTGAATGTGTTTCACCTAGGCCTGTTAGTTTTAGTTCATTACTAAGATTTGGATAACTTATAAGTTATTCATAGGATCCCCCTGCCCTAGATCATGTTTGAATCTATTGTGGCATTTTGTTTCACTTATGTTATTTTTGTGTCATCTTGCTTTTTATTACCATGAGTGGTGTATTGGGGCTGTTGTGCTTGCCATGATTGTATATCATTTGTTCTAAATCATTGTGTGATGCTTACATGATCTTGCTCATGATGTTTGATTGGTTGAATTTTGAGAAACATGAGATTAGCCATTAGGGCCTGTCATGAGATTTGGTTGATTTTGCTGTCAAAACTTGGTTTTACATACCATTTCTGGTTGGGTCAGTTGTTGTTTGATTTTAAGATTGTGGAATCATTTGTCATCATGTTTTGAGATTGTATGAGGTGCTTGTAAGTTCAAAATCTCTTTATGTGTTCAAACTGCTTTATCATTCCTCCAACTGCATTTTCAAATATCATGATGCCAAACACATACCATATTCTGTTTCATTCAATTTCTACTTGATCTATGTGCATAATATCATTGCCTTACTCATTTGAAACTTGTGTTTGATATCATTTGCCTCAATCTGTCATGGACTGGCCAGCTGCCCTAGTATGTTGTTGTTTGTGCATTTCTTAAACCTCAATTTGCTTCCTTTTGTATGTTGTTAATTTGAACTGGTTTGTGAGCATGGAAGTGTCTATTATCATGTATATAATGTGTGTGGATGTTTATTTTGTTTTGAAACTTCACAATTTGAAAAATGCACCTGCTGCTACATAAACTTGCCAAGACAGCTTTTCACATTTCCTACCACAACATGCTTTTTTTTTCAACTGTCATATGCTCATTCTTGGAGTTGAAACTCATTCCTTATCATATTAACAATGTGTGCACTTGGTTTATTTGATCTGTTCTTGCCTACTTTCTCACTTCACTTGCAAATTCACTTTCAAGCCAAATTTACCATGAACATGCCAAATTCTTCCCTGCTTGCAATATGATGTTTTTCTGAGTTGAGACTCATTTGTCTTTACATTTTTAACATGTATGTGCTATCCCTTTGACATGAGACCATTGATTCATAGCTGGACCATGTTTGTACCCTTTTGCTGCCAAACTGTTTTGAAACCAATTACACACACTTCTTTGTTTTTGTTTGATTATCTTAAGTCTGCTCATCTAGCATTAGATCTCTAGTGATAATTAGGACCTGTATGTGCATGAATCAATCAATTTTTGTATGTCTCACTTTTCTGTCACGACAGCCCTTCCTTATGTTTGATTTAATTGCAATTTGATGGTCATCTCCTTGTTCTGTGCATTTCATGGCCATTTTAAATGATAGACTCATCTAGGATCATATTTTGAACTTGTGTGTGACATTTACTTGACCTCATCTGTTTCCAAATCAGTTTTGATTCTCATGTTGCATTTTTATGAGTGATTGAGCAGCTGGCCTGAGTTTTTCAATTCCATGTTATTTGTGAACAATCTTGAAATGTGGACACATTTCATATGATGTTTTGAGTATGTTTGAAAGGTCTATTCATTCCAATTCTGTCTGCTACCTGATTTGGTCTCAACTTGCATCTTTCATTTCCATTTTTACTTGTCATAATAGTTGTGCTTTGATGTGTATATTGCATTCCACTCCTTTCCTTTATCTGAGCATTTGAATTGATCTGTAAACTATGAGAACATCATCATTATCATGATTAGGATTGATAGGTTGTGTGTTGATTTGAAAGCTTCCCATCTGTCTTGACAGTGGCAGCATTTTCATGCTTCATCTTGCAATTCATGTATCATATTCTATGCTGCTAGTTCATGCTTGAGTTTTAAATGTGCTACACCTTTGTTATGACATATGAAACTTGTATGCATTGCCATTTACTTGAATTTGAACTCACAGCTGTTTGTGGTTTTCAAAATGCAAACCAATTGCCAAATTTTCAAGTTGCATCGTGTTTTTATTTCAAGGCATTGTTTCAAAATTCCAACTGCACCATCTTATTCCTTGTTTAAAAACAATCAATTTTGATTAAAATTTCATCAAAAAAGACCAAGATTTGACATAGTTATGAATCAAAACGCATGTGGTATCTTGCCTTGTTCTTGCTTCTTTTGTTTGCCCAGAAATCCATGAATACTAGCCATATATATTTATGGGGGTGGCTAAATACACGGATGTATAGCCATCCCAGTGGTAGAAACCTTACTCTCTCATGCGCCTTTCACTTGCCAAACAAGGGTTCGATCCTTGGGGTCAACCCTTTTTGTTGTTTTTATTTTCCAATTGTGTTGAATTTCATTTTGTTCTTCACTTCCATTCTCATAACCAGCGCGCGTGTGTGCCTTGGTTGTTGATGTGTATGTTTGTAAACACCAGGGCCTGGGTTCAATTCCCAGCTTGGCCCTTTCTCCTTTTTTATGTGTTTGTGTGGTTTTTATTGTCATAAATCATTTCAAACTTCAAAAAATCATAACTTGTTCATCTTTCATCTTTTTTAACACATTCTTTTTGCAACATGCTTAATTTAATGTCTAATTTCATGTGATGCAAAAATATTCCAAATTGTTCATAATTATGATACCTTTTGTCTATATGAAATTTTGATTCTTTGTTAAGATCGTTACCTCGCATATTTGTCGAATCCCTTGAATTGTCTTGTAAGATTTTGCTTGTGATTATTTCCCATATGTTAGTTAACATGTTAGGGCTTGGTTGTCACCATGATTTTCCTCCTAAATTATGAGGTTAAACTAATTTACTTGTGTTTGATTGTCATCAAATACATATTGTTGTTACACTTGATATATCTTGAAATTATAACATGTTTACTTTCAAATTGTGATTTGTTTACACGGTTGTAAATTTCATCTTTTCCAATCTTTGTTAAGATATGTTGTCACCTTTGTTAAGATCCCTTTCCATCTTTGTTACGATGTTTCCCCATCTTTGTTAAGATTTGTTCTTGGTTGTGACCATCTGTCTTAATTGAAATCATTAATATTGTAATGCTTGCTTTGGTTGTGACCATTTATCGTGATTGAAATCTTTGCCTGATATTGTAATATCTTAAATGCTTGCTTTGGTTGTAACCATTCATCCTGATTTAGATCCTTGCTTATTATAATATGCTTGATCATTCTTGGTTGTAACCATATCCCTTATATTCATCATGTGTGAATGTTTATGCTTTGTTAAGTTTACTTTCCCCAAGTGATGGAACTCTTTAGTTCTCATCCAAGTTGCGTCATCTTTTCCCTTCCAAAGGAAAGTCTCTCTATTGACCCTTGGGTCATAGATAGCTCATTAAACATCATAGGTCTGGATAGAACCTTCCCCGTTTTGGTCTGGATAGAACCAATAGGATACCCTCATAGGTCTGGATAGAACCTTCCCCTCCTTTTGGTCTGGATAGAACCAATAGGATTTAAACTCATAGGTCTGGATAGAACCTTCACCCTCTTTTGGTATGGAAAGAACCAATAGATCCTTATTCTGTAGTTCGGGCCCGAACTACGACCGCTCTGATTTCTCATTGGACAATGAGAATACGTAGGCACAAGATGCGATATCTTGACGAGAAACCTTCCCCCTTCCCCCACCTTTTGGTCTGGATAGAACCAATTGGGCTTACAACGTAGAACTTTAGGATAGAGTTTGGTTAACTCTATGTAAGAATCATGGATATGATTACTTACCCCCCCTTTCTTGAGTGTTCAATGTAGATCTAGAGAGTTTGGATAAACTCTACACAAACATTGTTATGTTTGTCCCCCTTGGAACCTTGATCATAATCAAGTGTCCTTCATCCCTAGTGAGGTGAACTACGATTGCTCTGATTCTATCCTAGTTAGGATACGTAGGCAGAGGACGCGAGGTCTTTGCGAGCAAACTTAGAAACTATCTTTAGGTCTTAACCTACACCTTTTACCCAATCCCAATCCATAGCAAACATTTAACAAACTTAGCATGCAAACAAACAAAAGGTTCATGTAGAGTACTACAGATGTTTAGGATGTGAAATACCTACCCTATGCATAACCAACCCCCGATCCCCGAATCTCTTAGCGTTGTTGTTACATCGCGAAAAGGGTTTTTCTTTCTTTAGACCTTTCCTTTGGATAAATTAAAGTCCGATTGTGAATTTAAGAATTTAAGATTCAAGTTAACCAATAGCTTGGTATCACGATTCTCACCGCAACACTAACCAAAAAGGACCCAAAAAGATCTGGGTACCTAAGGATAAGATTATCCCTGTTGCAGATGTTTTTAGCAGAAAGTCAAGACGCCAGTCATGGTACCTGGACTCTGGCTGCTCACGTCACATGACGGGAGAAAGGTTTATGTTCCAAAGCCTGGAGCTTAAATCTGGAGGAGAAGTGAAGTTTGGAGGGAATCAGAAGGGCAAGATCATTGGCTCTGGTACTATTGGTAATGGTAACCTTCCCTCTATATCTAATGTTCTTCTTGTAGAAGGATTAAAGCATAATCTATTGTCCATAAGTCAATTAAGTGACAATGGTTATGATATAATCTTTAATCAACAATGTTGTAAAGCTGTTAGTCAGAAGGATGGCTCAATCCTATTCAATGGAAAGAGGAAGAACAACATTTACAAAATAAATCTTTCAGAACTTAAAGTTCAAATTGTTAAATGCCTCTTGTCTGTTAATGATGAGCAATGGGTCTGGCACAGAATATTGAGGCATATTAATATGAGACGTATATCTTAGATTAATAATCTCAATCTGGTCAGAGGACTTCCTAAGCTGAAGTTCAACTCAGATGCTCTTTGTGAAGCATGTCAAAAGGGAAAGTTTTCAAAATCTTCCTTTAAATCTAAAAATGTTGTTTCAACCTCAAGACCATTAGAATTACTTCACATTGATATGTTTGGACCAGTGAAAACTGCATCCATCAGAGGCAAGAAGTATGGATTAGTCATTGTTGATGACTACAGCAGATGGACTTGGGTAAAGTTCCTAAAACACAAGGATGAGTCACATTCTGTGTTCTTTGACTTCTGTAAACAAGTCCAGAATGAAAAAGATTTCAAAATTATTAAAGTCAGAAGTGATCATGGTGGTGAATTTGAAAACAAATATTTTGAAAAATATTTTAATGAAAATGGCATTGCTCATGATTTTTCCTGTCCTAGAACTCCACAACAGAATGGGGTTGTAGAGAGGAAAAATAGAACTCTGCAAGAAATGGCCAGAACCAAGATCAACGAGACTAATCTGGCAAAGCATTTTTGGGCAGAAGCAATAAACACAACATGTTACATTCAGAACAGAGTGTCTGTAAGACCTCTTCTGGAAAAGACTCCCTGTGAATTGTGAAGGAACAGAAAGCCTAACATTTTATATTTTCATCCTTTTGGATGTATTTGTTATATGCTAAATACTAAAGAGAATCTTAACAAGTTTGATTCTAAAGCACAGAAGTGTTTCATGCTTGGGTATTCTGAACGCTCTAAAGGCTACAGAGTATACAATACTGAAACACAGATTGTGGAAGAATCTATTCATGTTAGATTTGATGATAAGCTTGGCATTGAAAAGCCAAAGCAGTTTGAAAGTTCTGCAGATAGAGAAGTACTTCTCACAGACTCTGAAGGCTCAGAGGCAGACAAAGCTCAAGTGAAGGAACCTGAAGCAACGTCAGATGCAATTCCTTTAGCTTCTTAGATGAACAAATTGAACATTTCTGAAGAATCAACTGTTAGAGGATCATCTTTCAGAATCAAAGCCTCTCATCCAAAGGATGTGATCATTGGAAAGAAGGATGACCCTATCAGAACAAGATCCTTCCTCAGATCATCTGAAGCATCATTATTTGGGTTGGTGTCAGTAATTGAACCAACTTCTGTGGATGAAGCTCTGCAAGACAATGACTGGATTTTGCCATGCAAGAAGAGCTCAATCAATTCACATGAAATGATGTATGGGATTTAGTTCCAAGACCAAAAGGATTCAACATAATTGGAACTAAACGGGTCTTCAGAAACAAGCTTAATGAGAAAGGAGAAGTTGAAAGAAATAAGGCAAGTCTAGTTGCTCAAGGTTACAACCAGCAAGAAGGAATTGATTATACAGAGACTTATGCTCCTGTAGCAAGGTTAGAGTCTATTCATTTACTCATTTCTTTTGCTGCACAGTATAACATCACTCTATATCAGATGGATGTTAAAAGTGCCTTTCTAAATGGTATTATAGAAGAAGAAGTTTATGTTCACCAACCTCCTGGGTTTGAAAGTGAAAAATTTCCAGAACATGTTTTCAAACTAAAGAAATCTCTTTATGGTTTAAAATAAGCTCCCAGAGCTTGGTATGAGAGATTAAGCAATTTTCTTCTGGAGAAAAATTTCATCAGAGGCAAGGTGGACACAACACTCTTTCGTAAAACATTTAAGAAAGATATTTTAATTTGTCAAATATATGTGGATGATATTATATTTGGATCTACCAATGTTATGCTGGGAAAAGAGTTTGCTAAATGTATGCAGGCAGAATTTGAAATGAGCATGATGGGAGAATTGAGATTCTTTCTGGGAATTCAAGTCAACCAAACTCCAGAGTGCACTTACATTCATCAGACCAAATATGTTAAAGAGCTTCTGAAGAAGTTTAACATGACTGATAGTAAGATGGCAAAGACTCCCATGTATCCAACTAGTACACTTGGTAAGGAAGAGGTAAGTAAGAAAGTAGATCAGAAACTCTACAGAGGTATGATAGGATCTCTTCTCTACTTAACTGCTTCTAGACCTGACATTTTGTTCAGTGTATGCTTGTGTGCAAGATTCCAATCAGATCCTAGAGAATCACACTTAACAACTGTTAAGAGGATTCTAAGGTATCTGAAAGGTACTTCTAATGTGGGTTTATGTTACAGAAAATCTGATGATTTCAAATTAGTTGGATTATGTGATGTTGATTACGCTGGAGACAGAGTGGAAAGAAAAAGTACTTCTGGAAGTTGTCAATTTCTAGGAAGAAATCTAATCTCTTGGTACAGCAAGAAGCAACCCACAATTGGACTGTCAACTACAGAGGCAGAATATATTGCTGCTGCTGGATGTAGCACGCAGATGCTCTGGATGAAAAGTCAGCTAGAAATCTATCAGATATTTGAAAGTAACATTTCTATATTCTGTGATAATACTTCTGCTATATGTTTGTCTAAAAACCCTATTTTACACTCTAAGGCAAAACATATAGAAATTAAACATCATTTCATCAGAGACTATGTTCAGAAGGGTATTATAAACTTAGCCTTTGTTGATACAGATCATCAATGGGCTGATATTTTCACAAAACCCCTTGCTGAAGATAGGTTCAAATTTATTCTGAAAAATATTGGTATGGATTTTTGTCCAGAATGATATTTATCAGAAGCAAATTTCTCAGATGCAAAATGCTTAAAACTCTAAAGTATTTCATCTGTTATTTATTTGATTTATTATTATTTGTGTGTATCTAAACTAACCAATCTTAGAGGATCTGAACGTTGGCTAACGTTTCATTTCTCAAGAGAATTCAGAAGCACATGCAAGCAAACATGTGTCACTCTAAATCTGAAAAGATAGCATGTACACTACTGAAGAGACATTTGAGGTATGGTTTGAATAGTGAATATCTTGATTTTCCCCCCAATTTGTCAGAATCAATTAATGTTTGAAATGATTTTTATTCTCTTTCATTAATTGTCATTTAATGCTATGTGAGAACGTGCTATGTGTGCCTGTTGATTGCCCTAATTGCTTTCTCTATAAATACCATATTTCACACCAATTTCACACTTTTCACTTCACAAACCATTTTATCAATTTCTGTCTTCTCTTCTCTCTTCACAAAAACCCTAAACCTTCATCCCAATCATCTTCATCTTCATCAATGGAAACCTCATCCTCTACAGCAGCTCAATTTTAATTAACTATGGTTGCAGTTACTTCAGCAAATATGGGTGTGACTCCATTCACGGTACCTAAGAGGACATTGTTAACTCGTGTGGACAAACTTGAAGTTCTCTGTGAATCAATGGTGGAATTTGATTCCTTAGCTGAAAATGGATTTGAATTTCGTTCTATAATTGATGCACAAGGTTGGGTTAAATATTTTGACAGATTATTTGGACCAGTTTACCCTCATCTGGTGAAGGAATTATGGATACATGCTTCTGTTTATCCAAAATTCATTTTATCTTCTGTTCTGGGAAAGGAGATCATTATAACTGAAGATATCATCAGGAAACTCATAGGGTATGAGGAGACTGATGGAGTATGTCATCTGCCAGCTGGGCGTGTGGACATGGAGGAAGTTTATGAGGAAGTCATCACATCTAGACAGGCCTCTAACATATTTAAGGATCTAAAGCTTGACTACAAAATCTGGGCAAAGATTTTTGTGGGATGTATCCATCACAGAAAATCTACCAATTCTCTAGATTATATGAACAATGAATAACTCTACTTCATGTACTGTTTGAGTCAGAGTACAAAGGTAGATCTTCCTTACATCCTTTTTATGCATCTGTGGAACCATATCAATGCTTCAAGAGAATCTGTAAAGGATAAGGGACAGAAGATCAGGACATGGATTCCCTTTGGAAGGTTGATTTCAGACATTCTGACAGAGAATGGTCTGGTGACTGCTCAGTATGAAGCTGGAGTTAAGGATGAACTTGAATCCATTGTTGGAAAACCTCTGAATGCAAAGAGTCTTCAGAGACTAAAGATTGTAGATGAACTCACAGCTGCACCCAAGAAGTTGAATATTTATGAAATCAGTCAGAAGAGAATTCCTGTTGACAATTTTCCACTGTTTGGTGCTGAAGAACCAAGGGATATCATTGTGAGGTATATTGATTCATGCAAAGCAGATGGAACGCCAATTCCTGCAGATATTCTGAAAAGAGCAAGAGAACCAATGCCAGATGTATACAATGAGAACACGAGGAAAACAGTCAATCAGAGGCAGAAGAAGCTGCTGCTCAGAAGAAGTCTAAAGTTGCTGACAAGCCACAGAAGCAGATCAAGAGAAAAGCTTCAGAAGAAGTTCCCTCTGTTCCCACCAAGCGTATCAAGACTAAAGGTACTAAAACATCTGTATCTTCTTTCTCTAAAATTGTTATAAATGAATCAACATTTAGTTCTATTCCAAAACCCCCTCCTACTAAAAAACAATTTATTCCTACTCCATCTCAAAAATCTGAACCATCAAAAATTCCTTCCCCACAAAAATCATCTGATCCCATTTCCACCACTCCACTTAAAACTTCTGTTACTCCACCATATGAACCAATAACAACAACACCAGCAGACCAAATTCCAACACCTCTTACAAAACCAACAGAACAACCTACACCACAACAACAACCAGAAAAACAACAATCAGATACATCTGAACCCATACAATCTGATCTTGTTGCATCTGAACAAGTTGTTTCTGAACCACCTATCTCTGAACCACTTGTATCTGAACCTCCATCAAAACCTTCTGAGAATCAACCAGAACCAACCAATCCTCCTGAAACAAATATACCTGAGACGGAGGTTCTAAATGTTACACCTCTCAAGACTGTATTTGAAGTGTCTTCTACATCTTGTACCCCAACCACATCCTCAAACTCATCTGAATCTGATATCCATCCAGATTTCATTTCACCTCCCTCTCTCAGAGTATTTAAAGCTAACCAACCAGAACCACATATTTCTTCTGAAATACTCATTCCCAACACCATTCCAAAACCAAAGCCAAGGACATCTGAGTTTGTATCCTTTGCTTCTTGTAAACCTTTTCCCTCTACTACACTTCCCTCTGGTTTCAAATTCAAAAATTTCTATCACAGAATTGAACCATCTGACTCTATCACCCCTTTTAAACCTAAGCTTTCCATCATTCTACCATCTGTTCTCCAAACATATATAAAAGAACTGCCAAACATGGTTTCTTCAGAACCTCTTTTATCTGATAAATCTGCTTTCATTCCTTACACCTCCACCTCATTTGATGTTGTTTCCTATGCATCAAATGCAAAACCATTTTTGCTGAATGCCTTAATCAGATCAAAATCTATCACTTCATCTGACTCTCCATCCATTCCCTTCTATCCTCGTCCTCTGATCATCATTCCAGAACTTACCATTCCACCTTCACCTCAACCCAAGCCATTCACATTGGAAACCCTTCGGAAACCAAAACCTAGGCTGAATGTTGATAATTTATTTACAAGTTTTATGAAAGAAATAAAGATGCATTTAGCCTCTGTTCAGAAGAAGTGCTTATCAACAATGGATGCAAATGAATCTGATGCTATCTGGAATAGCTTCATCAACAGATTCAATATTGTAGCCTCAAATCTGAAGAATGTATGTTCTGATGTTGCGAAGCTCAGATTTGCTGAGACTGCTAGAAGCTTGATCTGGACTGTTAAAAGATCTGAACCTTTGCTTCTTGAAGATGTTCCTTCATCCTCTGAAGTATTTGATACAGAAGTAGTTGCTGAATCTGCTTCTGAAGAAAACCCTCTGGCTATGACTCTTGTGGAACATCCCTCTGGATCTGTTGCTCCTGACTCTGCATCTCCTATGGAAATTGACTATGTTCCTGCTTCAGACTCTGCCCCACCTTCTTCATCTGAGGTCAAGAAAGAGTATCCAGATATTGAGGATAAGATTGCAGTTCTGGAAGCTAGACAATCTGAGATTAAGTCATGGATGGCCAAGCAAGATCAGAAGTCTGAAGACATGGCTCAATGGATGTCCAAACAAGATCAGAAGAATGAAAACATGGCTAAGTGGATGACAAAGCAAGAACAATCTTCATCTGAGATCACTAACCTGTTGAAGATGATTCTGTCCAAACAAACCTAGTTTGTGTTTTTTGCATCTGATGTTTGTGCACATGTACTTGTTTTTTATCTGATGTTTTGTATCTTTTGCTCTGAATGAATGAATCAGTGTTTTCTCTACATGATTTATCTTTTCTGTATTTCCTTTTATTTGTCTTTTAAAAGTTTTTACTTTTTGATTATGACAAAAAAGGGGGAGAAAATAGATCTGACTGTTTAAATAAACTCTACCTAAATGAAACTTCAGACATATCAATTATAACTAATGTAAACTCTTAGTGTTTCAGAGCGTTTGATAAATCTGACATATTCTTTAAAAAGAAACTCTGAGACTCCCAGATCATATTTAACCATTCAGACTTTGACTCTGAAACATGCAAGATCTAATGTTTAGAACATTCAGGCTCTGATTCTGAAAAGAATACTCATGCAGAAAGGGAAGTTTCTCTTCCTTCTTAGTATTCAATTCAGGGGGAGATTCATCATCTCAGGGGGAGTTATAATTATTTTCTTTTCTATTGAACAAAATTTCTGATGTTTTTGTCATCATCAAAAAGGGGGAGATTGTTAGAACACAGATTGGTTCTTAATAATATCTCTATGTTTTGATGATAACTCTTATGAAATTTTGTATTAAAGAATTATATACTCTAAAGTTTGTTTGAGAATGTTTGCTGCAGATGTTAAAGTGAATATTACTCTAGAAGCAAATTAGATCTGAACATGAGAAATATGCAAGGCTCTGAAGCGTCAGAAGCATCTCTTAGAAGATTCTGAATGCTGCCTCCAGAAGATTCTGAGCGCTGTCTATAGAAGAATCTGAAGCAGAAGCTACAGAAGAATCTGAAGCAGAAGCTACAGAAGAATCTGAAGCAGAATCTACAAAATAATCTGAAGCAGAAGCCAGAAGCATCTGAAGCAATGAGGAATTTTGTAGAAGAGTTTCAAGCACAGTTACTTCAGAAGACTCTGATTCAGCAAACTCTGATGAACATCAGAAGGCTCTGATCAATCTAGACTCTGATGATTCTTGCTGAAACTTGTTGAAGAAGAATTCAAAGTTATGTCCGTTGGAATAACCAAACGACTCTTTCCTTATTTATGCTAGACACAAGAACACAGACAAAAAGAATTTTTCTGTGCATTCTTCTTCTAGGAAAGGTCATGTGATATGAAGACAAAAAGGCTCAGACCTTTTTTATACACAGTTTTCAATGTGAAAGACTTCATGGACCTCTGTGCCTATAAAAGCAAGACTCCATTCATCTTCTTCAGTTGACGAAATACTTGAAAGAATTCATTACAAGCTCTCATACAACTTATACTCATTTGCTGAATTTATTTCATTGTTCTTCATCTTAAGTGAAAAATCACAGTTGTGATAAAGCTTTATTAGAAGCATTTTTAACACTTGTATTATTATTACATTTGATTGTAAGAGAACCTTAAGAAGATCCAGTTAGGATCAGTAGTTCTTGAGAAGACTTAGAACAGTTGTTCTTAGTGCTTACTATTGTAATCAGTTGATTAAATAGGGGATTAAGTCCTTGTTTGAGAAAGGCAAATCACTCTTGATAGGGTGGACTGGAGTAGTTGAGTTCAACGAACCAGGATAAAAATCCTTGAGTTTTTATTTCTAAGTTTTATCTTCATACTTATTCAACCCCCCTTCTAAGTATTTTCTCACCTACAGTTGGCATCAATGCTCTGGTTCTGTGTGTGCTACCATTTCATAGTGATAGAAAAGGTCCAGTGAGAAAAACTTTGATATATATTGGTTGTTATTATGGCTGATGCTTCAACATCCAACAGATATGAAGAAAGAGACAGAATCAGCATAAAACCCCCTATGTTTGATGGGGAGAAATTTGATTATTGGAAAGACAGGATTGAAAGTTTTTTCCTTGGTTATGATGCTGATTTGTGGGACTTGGTCATAGATGGGTATGTTCATCCCACTGATGGGAATGGCAAGAAAGTAGACAGAAAATCTATGACAGAAGCCCAAAAGAAGGAGTTTAGAAATCACCACAAGGCTAGAACAATTTTGTTAAATGCAATATCTCACACTGAGTATGAAAATATCACAAATAGAGAAACTGCATTTGACATGTTTGAGTCCTTGAAAATGACTCATGAAGGAAACCTTCAAGTAAAAGAGACCAAGGCTCTGGCGTTAATACAGAAGTATGAAGCGTTCAAGATGGAAGAATCTGAGTCCATAGAAACTATGTTCTCTAGATTCCAGATTCTTACAGTTGGTCTAAAAGTTCTGGACAAAGGCTACCCAGAAACCTCGGCTCTGGTCAAGCTCCCTCTACTACTGAATCGATTGCCCTAGATACAGAAGAAGCTAGGCAAACCCACCTGAAACTCGCAGAAATGGTGGGCAGTACTCTCAATATACCCACGACATCTAGCACAAAGGGGTCTGAGCCTAAACCACATGATCAAGCCAACGTCTTGCCGGATGTCAAAACACCAAAAGACCCTGCACCAAAAGAAAAGAACAAAGGTGAAAAGGCCAAACTCACAGATGAATGCACTCATGGAATCAAAAGAGCTGCAGTAGTTGACCTAGAAGACTACTCAGATAATGACCTCATTGTTAAGCTTAATCCAGGAATAGCCAAAAGGCTAATGACAAGAAAAGGAAAAAGGGCAGCTGATCAAAGTTCCCCCATGCAAAAGAAGGATAAGAAGATTGCTGAACAAGAAACCACTGCAAAGAGAACTGGTACAAAGAGGCCTAGGTTGGTCCTCCTAAGGGCTGGAGCAAAGTTATCACCAAGAAGCAGAAAGCTAAGTCCAGTTCAGAGTCAGAAATAGATTCAGATGCAGATGCTGATGTCTCAGACATGTAAACCAAGCAAAAGCCTCTTACAAGCAAATTGGCTGCAAACATTCCTGAGGTACCTACTGATAACATTCTCTTTCACTATCCATCTAGTGTAAACAAATGGAAATACATGTATCACAAGAGATTAGCCATAGAAAGGGAGCTTGGTCAAAATGCTCTTGAGAACAAAGAAATATTGGCCCTGATAAGCAATGCTGGCCTGATGAAAACAGTGACTCAGCTCTCCCAATGCTATGAAATGTTGGTGAAAGAGTTCATAGTCAATCTGGCTGGAGAAAGTGCTGATAAGAAATCAAGTGAGTATGGAAAAGTATATGTGAGAGGAAAGTATGTCAAGTTTACAGCAGCACTCATTAACAAGTACCTAGGACGACCTCATGAAAGGCTGGCGGAAATGCAAGCCACAGATCACCAAGTGTGTAAAGAAATCACTGCCAAACAAGTCAGACAATGGCCATCCAAAGGGAAGCTTGTAGCAAGCAAGCTAAGTGTCAAATATGCTATGCTCCACAAAATTGGGGCTGCCAACTGGGTGCCCACAAACCATAAGACCACAGTGGCTACCATCCTTGGAAGGTTCATATATGCAGTAGGAACTAAGGCTCACCTCAATTATGGGGCATACATACATGAGCAAATAATGAAACACGCAGGGAGTTATAGTGTCAAGGGACCCATTGCCTTTCCTTCACTCATCTGTGGTATAATATGTGATCAGCATCCCAACATTGTCAAGGAAAATGACATAGCCTGCAAGAGAGAAACTCCTCTGTCCTTCTACTATAAGCTGTTTAAAGGAACTCATGTTCCTGATATTGTTGTACCTTCAGCTGAGACTTCCAAAAGAGCCTCAACAGCTAGCAAAACTGAGGTAGTAGAAATGCTCAAAGACACATGCAAGGAGTTGGAGACAAGGAAGATAAAACTGGAAAAATTAATCAGAACTCTGGAGCTAGAAGAGGGGACATAATGTGCTGATGAAACCAAGGATAGTGATGACTCAGATGATGAAGTTCAGGAAGCAAAAGAAGCTGCAGAAAAATCTGAAGAAACCAGTGGTGCAAGTGAGGCAACTAGTAAAGATGAGTCAAAGGAGGCAGGTACAACAGAAGACAGGGCAAGCTCTGCTGAAGAGGGGAAAGAATAGTGTGGCTGGTAGCTAAACTGCTGTAACAAGGGTGTTGTGTGTGTGAGTGGTGATTATATGTAAGATTATATAAACAAAATGTGTTGTCCCTAACAATCCTTAGTCTATACTATGGTTAGTTGGATTTTAATTTGTGGCTAAAAAGGGGGAGAGAGTGTTAGATATAAACATGAACAGGTACAGCAGATGGAAGAATTGGTGGATAACCAATATGAGTACCACAGGTTATGTGGTAGTAACAGATGCAGGTGGAAGAACATATGCACCATAGTGCTTATGATATTAGTGTGCAGGTGATGCTGATGAGATTTGTGTGTGATAACAGTTGTTTGGGCAGTTACTGATATGATATGTATGCCATGTATGTTAGAACTAGGACTGGCATGTTGTAGGTACTAACATGGCTGATCCTAACAAGATGCTTAGGAATTCTGTGCAAAGAACAAAATGCATCCCTGCAGGGGGAGTAGCACAAATGTATGACATTAGAAGGTCATGCTGAATGTTATAGCATCCAGTTCAAACTGGATATTGCCCAGCTAATAAGTGCATCAGTTGAGGGGGAGTAACTCTATTACTCAAACAAGCAAAGAGTGACATCTGTAGTAGAAGTCTACAGATAGTTAACAAAGTGAGTGCTAACAGGGCTGAAAGCCAACTGTGAGGATTCTGAGAGCTTGAGCAGCAAGTGACTTACCTACATAACAGGACCATTGTTAAGTCTTCTGCTGTGTAGGAAATCTCTGATGTAAGTAACAGAGTGTTTTTGCCAAAAATTTGCCAAAGGGGGAGTTTGTAAGTGCTCTTGATTGGCTGCATTTTGTGGCAAAATATAAGTACATATATGAATGTCATGTTTGATGTTATTACATTCATAATATGGATTGTGCATGGTAAGTTACCTAAGCTAACTATAAGTTAAGCTGGATGTCATACTCAATGTTATTGCATAGGTCGTATGACATCAAGCGGAAGTTTGTTTTTCTGGTAGCCATAACTCAGGAAACAACTCAGAAGCTCAAGATGGAATGCAGAAGACATTTTAGACGCCCTAGGGGAACTAATATGTACCTGATTGAAGAGGCAAACATGCAGAATACATAAGTGAGGTTTTATGATGGATAAAACCTAATGTATGCGCCCAGGCCCAAGAACTGATCTGCTGCTACAAATACCAGGAGAGGCAATCCTAGAAGGCAGCTGTTGAAGATAGAGAAGTAGAGAAATCACCATAGTGGTTTAGAAGTGAAGAGATTGTTCTTCAGGTTTGTGACTTATGAATACTTGTAACCCAAGCAACTAGTGGTTGCATTGGTTAGGTAGTTTCTAGGTTGTGTATCACTCGAAGCTGTTAAGCAAGAGTGTGTGTTACTTGATCAAAAGCTTTGAAGTAAGATCAAGGTGTGTATGTGTAGTTGAAGTGTCTCTTTAATCTACTGTTTAACTTGTTACTGTTTGATATCACTGGTGTGTGATTGTAGGGAGTGACTGGGTATACTCAGGTCTAGAGTGTCTCTAGGTTAAATTGTCATTGGGTAGTGATTAAGTGAGGAGTGCAAACTGGAGGTTTGACTCTGAATTGATACTGCTGATAGTGAAATTTCTCCCTGGCTTGGTAGCCCCCAGATGTAAGTGTGTTGCACTGAACTGGTTCAACAACTAACTGTGTTATTTACTACTTTGTTATTACTGCATAATAGTAGGTATGTAGTGAATGTAACAGTGGATGTTATAACTTCTATTAGAACATCCATTGTGGGCTGGACAAAATTTTCACGAACGACTTTCAAACAATCAAGGTAAAAGACGGTTGAATACGAAAGAACCCAGAAATTTGCCAACCGCAGAAATAGAACTGCAAACTCTGATTAGGGACAAAATCTATGGAAATAACTGAATGATAGTTACAATGGCAACAAACTAAATGATCATCAATCATTGACACGCAGTCGGAAGAAAAATCTGCTAACATGTAGGCAACGACACGCAGTCGGAAGAAAAATCTGCTAACATGCAGGCAACGACACTTAGTCGGAAAGATTATCTGATATCACCATCGGGCATCTATTGAAACAATAGGCATCGACCCTGAAGGTCGGCTCAACATGAAGTTGAGAACAAACATCTGACATCGCCACCAGGCATCTGTTAAATAAAAACAAGCATCGAACCCGAAGGCCGGCTCAACACGAAGCTGAGAAGAAATCATCTGACATCGCTACCAGGCATCTATTAAATAAAAACAGGCATCGAACCTGAAGGTCGGCTCAACACGAAGCTGAGAAGAAACATCTGCTAACCAGCAGGCATTCACTAAATACAAGCGAGCATCGAACCCGAAGGCCGGATCAACACGCAGTTGATAAGAAACATCTGCTAACCAGCAGACATTCTCTAAATAAAAGACAGCATCGGACCTGAAGGCTAGATCAACATGCAGTTGATAAGAAACATCTGCTAACCAGCAGGCATCTGTTAAATAAAAACAGGCATCGAACACGAAGGTCGGCTCAACACGCAGTTGATAAGAAACATCTGCTAACCAGCAGTCATTCTCTAAATAAAAGCGAGCATCGAACCCGAAGGCCGGATCAACACGCAGTTGATATGAAACATCTACTAACCAGCAGGCATTCACTAAATACGAGCAAGCATCGAACCCGAAGGCCGGATCAACACGCAGTTGATAAGAAACATCTGCTAACCAGTAGGCATTCGCTAAATAAAAGCGAGCATCGAACTCGAAGGCCGGATCAACATGCAGTTGATAAGAAACATCTGCTAACCAGCAGGCATTCGCTAAATAAAAGCGAGCATCGAACCCGAAGGCCGGATCAACACGCGGTTGATAAACTTCTTATAATAAGTCACAAAAGAACTCCGCAGGGGAAAGAGAAACTTAAACAAGCAACTCTGGCAGGGAGAGCAAAGAGATAAACTTAACCAAGCAACTCTAGTGGCGACCCCACTAGGGAATAAAGAGAAACTTAACCAAGTAACTCTGTTGGGAAACATAAAAAAAGATGAAATACGTTCCTCAGAAATATTTTACCGAGGTCTAGATACCTGCCACAAATTGCCAAGGTCTGGACACCGCGGGGAATAAAGAATTATCAACGCTTGTCGGGGTCTGGATACCGCACGGGAAAAAGAAATCATAATCTGCCATGGTCTGAATACCACAAAGAACCCAATATAAGCTGCCATGGTCTGGATACCGCAAAGGCAAAATAAATCAACCATCTGTTGGAGATACACCTGAAAGCAAAGAGGTAAAAACCTGGTTTATGTTTCAAATGCATATGTTTGAATATGGCATAATGCTCCATACGAAATGGAAATGCTACACGTTTCGGAGAATGCTATGCACAAATGCAAATGCACCGGAACTGAATCACCATAATAAATGCTGAAGAGACAAAAGCCACCCCGCTGGGGACGGATGGAACATGCCAATTACGATTTGACTTATGCTGGGAAACAAACCCTGGACGGTTTTCTGAAGAAGAGCTTCCTTGAATAATGTTGCTCTGACGAGAACAAACATCCAAAATCCACCCTGCTGAGGATCAACGTAGACTCTACTGAGGAAAAGTGCCATGAATGGCCAACCAGAACACAACTCTTCTAGGGTTCGCCCAACTAGGCTGGGGAGAACAAATCCACTCTACTGGGGAGATAACACAACATGATAAACAACAATAATACTTTGCCGGAGATCGAATCAAATCCTGCTGAGAGCAAATGTCCTGAACGGCCTTCCAAGATACGACTCTCCTGGGGAAATAACAACTCTACAGGGGATAATAATCAACCACTGAGATTAACTTCACATTACCAGCGAGATCAGCCCTGGATGGCCTCCTGGAATGCCACTCTGGGATAACAGACGACTCTATCGGGGAGTCAAAATTACTGTCGAGGAATAGCTCCATCCTGCCGGATATTCTGCTCTGCTGAAAAAATCTGCCCTGCTGGGGATAACCAACCATACTCTCCCTGCTGAGGATAACAATTCTCGGGGAGTAACTTCACTCTGCAGGGAAGAAGAACTACTCTACTGACTCTGTTAGGGATTAGCCAATGAGGGGAACCTCTTCGACCTCTGCTTGGGGAACGAATCACCACTTAAAACTCTGAGGGGATAGACCCTATGGAGAGACTAGCTTCTGCTGACTTTGCTGAGGATAGAGAAAACTCTGCCGACTTTGCCGAGGAGTAAATGTGCATTTGCAATCTGCTGAGGATACAAACACATACCAGACTTTCCCGAGGGATATCAATCTCAACTCTCTGGGGATGATTCTTCTCTGCTGAAGAATTCAACCTGAACTCCCGAGGAACGAAAGGATACAAACAATCTGCTGGGGAGAAATGTATACCCTTTACCTGCACACCCTCTGTTGGAGAAACAAACCCTTGCTAGGGATGGAGATGCACAACCTTCACTTGTTGGGAAACGGTGATCATACCGGGGATACACCTCTAGAAATCTGCCCCAAGGGTAACGACCCTGCAAAAATGAACAAGCAAACAAAATATCCTGCACAAAGGGAACTAGCTCAGTCATCATCCGTGACATTGTTCAAATAAATCAAAGTTTTAATGTTTAGCGGCCAAAGCCTGCAAATTTATGTATGTGCAAATTTATCAAAACATCAGGCGTTTTTTGCAAACAAAATAGCAAAGATTAAAGCAAGGCAAACAATTACTGAATAGTATATGTTTTATTGACAAATGGCCTGTAAATAGGCAGATTTTACAACAGATGCAACCCCTAAAAAGAGGAAGTTGCGCAAAAATTACAGAAATGCACAAAAATATACTGAAATGTCGGCAATGTGGCACAGACAAACACCATGAGCTGATCCATCTATGACTCGCCTGACTTTGATGATTCCCCGATAATTCGTCCTCTGAAGAGATTGATTCGGATAAACGGCCCTCAGGTCCTCCCTCAATCCACTATACTCTGAAGATTAATACATAGACCGCAGTTATTTGCTTTTCAAATCCCTAACTTTTGTCTGAATCCCCCTTTCGAGTTTTCAATTCACCGGGATACCCATTTTTGCCAAAATCTCCTTTTCAGGTTTTCAACTTTGCGGGTTTACATCTTTTCCTTTTTATATCCCTAACTTTTGCCCAAATCCATTCTTTTTATGGTTCGCCGGGATGCCCCATTTTTTCCTGGATATTCTTTTTTCATTCCAACGGGTCTCTTTAAGCAAAGTATTTTTTAATTGCGTCTGCGTTCACAAGGGACGTGAAATCCTCACCATCCATGGTTGATAACAGCAAGGCTCCTCCAGAGAAAACCTTTCGCACGACGTATGGACCTTCATAGTTGGGAGTCTATTTGCCCCTGTGATCTGTTTGTGGAGGGAGAATCCTCTTCAACACTAATTCGCCCATCTGAAAGCTTCGAGGGCGCACCTTCTTGTCGAAAGCTTTCTTCATCCGGCTCTGATACAACCGACTGTATGCAATAGATGCCAGCATTTTCTCGTCCATCAGGTTGAGCTGATTCAATCTGTTTCTTATCCATTCTGCCTCATCAAGCTTGACATCGACCAGCACTCTCAGAGAAGGAATCTCGACTTCTAATGGCAGGACAACCTCCATGCCATACACCATCGAGAAAGGAGTTTCCCTAGTTGAGGTACGTACTGAAGTACGGTATCCATGCAAGGCAAATGGCAATATCTTGTGCCAATCCTTATAGGTTACAACCATCTTCTGAACTATCTTCTTGATATTCTTGTTGGCCGCTTCGAGAACGTCGTTCATCTTCGGACGATATACCCCATAGAACCACATCATAACCTATGAAGAAACTTTCGATTTTATCTTTCTAATAGTAGAACTTTTCTCCACCAAAGATTGAAGGTTTGGAAAAATAATGATCTTTATAATTGTTTGCATGTGCCATACTATGTTTTAAAATATGAATTTGTATCTAACACAGTTAAGTGTTTGACACAAAGTAGTCAATACAATAATCGAAGCTTTGATGCCAATTGAAGGTTCATGAAACACAAGAAATGGGAGATTGAAATGGATTCCATAAAATATGACATTTTCTCGCTATCCAAAAAAGAATAGCAAAAATGATAAATAAGACAATGTATTTTTATTCTAGTTCACTGTTAACGAGGTTAATCCATTTCACTCTTCAGAGTGATATTTCCTTCTCAACAGAACTTAATCCAATAATCAAACTGATTACAATCTCAAAGACTACCCATCAATGACTTCTCAAGGATTCTAACTACATGTAGTCCCTTAAGAAATTACAACTTAAAGACTACCCGCCAATGACTTCTTGAGGCTTATGATTATAATCTAGTCCCTTAAGGAATTTAATAACTATTAAGAATATATGAAATAAAGTGCTAAGTGATTCTCTAAAAAGAAAATATACACAATGATAATTAGACTTTACACTTAAGAATATATGAAATAAAGTGCTAAGTGATTCTCTTTATTTTCTCTTTCTCAGAATAGATTATCTTTATTAAAATTCTTTTAGCATTCAAGTTCTTCACAGAAGCTCTCTTCTTACAATTTCTTTGTCCTCTTTATATAGATGAAGAATAAGACCGTTAGATGATAGAATTGGAAATTTCTTCAAATAAAAACCTGTAATAGTTGGTACGAGGTTCAGTCGTAAATCGTGGATAATGGAGAGAAAATATTTTATAGTCATTTGAAGTACATTCCTTTTGATTTCGAATCTTAACTTGTACTATATTCTTAGAATATTCATTCATTCATTTTCTCTAAATCATTGGCTTCGTATATGAGACATTTTATGCTTGATCAGAGTTCAAAGCCTTGATAATAGATTTCAGAGTCTAGTAAATATGAGGTTTGACTATATCAGAGTACATATGGGTTGATTACATCAGAAGTGTTGATTGGAATATTCAGACTTCACTTTAAGTTTAGAACTTATTTGTATTCTTCCTTGATTTAGAAACTGAAGGTGCCTAGAGTCTAGAGTCTATCTCTATCTAGAGTCTAGAGTCTATTTTATCCAGAGTCCAGAGTCTCTCTTATCCAGAGTTCAGAGTATCTCTATCTAGAGTCTAGATTCTCTCTACCAGAGTCAAGAGTCTCTATTATACAGAGTCTAGAGTATCTCTTATCTAGAGTCCATATTATATTTTGTTCATCTTTTTCTCATCGTCTGGCTTGTCCAAAGTCTGATTGCTTTAGCTTTCTTTAGCTTCTATCTTGTTCAGAGTCTGCTTGATTTAGCTTTTGACTTATTCAAATTCTACACACTCAATAAACTATTAGAGTACAAAATTGTTCTTTGTACTTTGTTATCATAAAAACTTAAGGATAGTAGATGTAGACCAAACTTTTTCCAACACTATATTTGTTCATTATGTTTTCTCCTAAACTAACTCATCTATCACCACTCCAAACTTGTAAACACCATTTGTTGAGACGAATTGCAAAAAAAAATCTTTAGTTTTCTTAATTAGTTATGAAAGCTTTCAAGGTTGTGTTTTTAATGGAATTATTGTTGTTTTTGTTATTGTTTTTTTGCATTCATTCATTGACTAAACTAATTTTACCAACCTTGAAAAAATATTTTTCTGCTATTGCAATATATCTTACCCAATGGCATTGATGTTATTGTCATCTATGACAAAAATTAAACAATTTAATCCTTTCCTTGGTAGGAAATATTGGGAAACCAATTCCTAATTATATTGAGAATATATTGAAATCCAAAAGAAAATGGAGGAAGTTCGTCATTTTCTTTTTGGATTTGCAATAAAACTAATATATTTTCTTGGGTGGGTTGATAATCGACAGGATAAATCTTTGTTTTATTTTATTTTTATTTATAAATGAAATAACATATTCATTGCCATCCATTAATAAGTTATCAACACTTAAGACATTGCAAACACATTAATCCACAAGAAACATCAGGGAACTGTGTGAAACCAAAACGCTAGCCAATCAGGATGCAAACACCACAACTATATATCTTAGATGATAAGTTGTCACAGACAAACTTTCATAATAAAATTGTTTGGATTGAAAAATTTTAAACTTAAAGAAACGGGAAAGCAATATCTGGGATGAATTTCAATAAAAGAAAAAGAATTAGCTCAGTGTCGGTGTTTCTTATATAATATCTTGTCTTCTAACATAATACATTATTTGTCTTATCTAAACTTTGTTAATTTTATAGTAGAAAAAGATGCATGCAATTACATTGATAATATATTACATACATAATGGTATGCAACAAAACTCAACATTTGATCTTCACTAAGATTCAAAAGAATGATGATGAACAAACTTCATAATTTTTCAACAAATTTAAAGTTGTAGATTGAAATGAAAATATCATAAAGTTATATATATATATATATATATATATATATATATTACATTAGATATATTTTTCAACCGAAAAGAAAAGTAGTGCCTTTTCAAGAAAATATGAATATGTTCTTGCTGAAGATTGAACCCATGAACAATTAAACTTTTTTCTCGAGTGACGGTTCAACCGAGTGGTGCTCTTTCCATAAAACACTTCTCTGCCTTGACCAACAAATTGAGATAAATTCTTTTCTAACTTAGGGGAAATAACTTCTTTGTAGTAGTGTGGCTAGATACTAAGAGAATGATGAGCAGGTTATTTGTTGCTTGTGGCTTGCTTCCTTTGTATGTGTGCATTAAAATCGTGGGGTTTTGATCGCTATGGTCACACACCTTTCACATTTGTGACAACACCCTTAAGTCTTTTTAATGGGGCTTTGATATCTCTAGTCATACCCCCAAACCCATCGTTACCTTTCACAATCACAAACAAAAGAGATATTTTAATGTAAATTCCTTCTTTCTTTGTCCAAATCAACCACTTCTGCTTGCCTTGCCAAGAAGGCATTCCTTTATAAGAGGTTGGACTTCCATGTCTTTCAGCTGACCGATCAAGCAGGACACCTTGATCTTCATGGCTTTACCCTCACCTTCTTTCTGGTCTTGCTGCAAATCCTTATAGATCCTTTCTACTCTAGAAAGGTTGGCTTTTTTGTTTTTGGCTCGTCATGGACTTTGTGGTACTTCAGCTTAAGAACGGCTGGGGAGGCTACTACATCTAAGGTTGTTACAAAGAGATCCTGCAAGGAACAACCAAGGATGTGAAATGAATATTCCTAGTGTACCTTCTTATTCCTAAGGTAACCATAAAATCTATATATCCCTAAGCACGAGTTACAATGTTATTAAAGGCCTATAGGTTGAACCCTTCAAAGGGTTACACCTTTTCCTTCTTCAACCACATCTTCTCAAAAAGATTCGAGTACATGATTTACGAGAGTTTCCACGATCAATAAGTACCATATAGACTTTGATGTTGGAAATTATGTACTTTATGACCAACAAAAATATATCATTTGGGATCCCTTAACCTTTTCTCTGTCTTAGAATCCAAGGTTAAGACTCTCTAGGCTCTTAGTCAAAGTGCTCAGATCTTTCTTGGTGACAACCATCAACTCAAAGATCTTACTCTTCACTATGATTTTAGATGGGTTACTTGCCCTTGAGGAACCTCCCTTGATGGAGGAGATGTACTAGAGCTTCCCATTATACCATTCTTCTTCCCTACTGCTCACCTCATTGTCTTTGCCCCAGCCACGACTTAAACAGTTTTAGATTTTTTTCTTTTTTCTTTGGAGAGTACTCCCGCACTCTTTTGTCATCTTTGTAATATTAGGTCACTATCTTATTCTTAATTATCACTTCAATTCCATCCTTTAGTAGATGTAATCGTTTGTGTTGCGGACGTGACTCTTATAGAAATGGTAGATTTATTTATCCAGGTGGACTTCCTGACCGAGTACAGCATCCTTATCCTGGATTTTTTTAATTCCATGTTGGTGCGTTCCTTCAAGATTCTCTCCCCATGAAGTGTTCAAGGGAATGTAAGCATCAAGCCTACGATAGGGTCCGCACTCAGTTTCTTTTTTGGACTGCTCGACACTTTTCTTTAATGGCCAATTAGGTCTTGCATTTCCTAGTACTTGACTAGCCCCCACGACCAAAAGTATTTCATCATAGTTGATGTAGGTCTACACCCTAATAAACAAGTCCTTCATTTCATAGGCCTCTATTCACCATAATGTTTCTCAGAATGCACAATCTAGTCTCAGGCCCCTTTCAAAGACCCAACATTTCAAGCTTTCATCTAAGCCTCTAGTAACCATGATCACATTGGTGAGGCGGTCAATGTACTTCCAAGTATTTGTTTCTTAACTTGCATGATTCTTCTGAGTACAACCACATTAGTCAGTTGCCTCTTCCTAGTGGTGAAATGGGCGGTTAAAGCTTCCATCAGGTCGGTCAAAGAGTCTATACTTCTGGAAAGGATTTGTATCAAACTAAGAATCATCTAATTAGGGTCAATAAAAAGAGGTTTTACTCTGCGGCCCTACCGACAAGATAATAGTCCAAATGATCATCTAAATGCTCAAATGTTCATTTGGATGCTCGGTCTGATTGTAACTCAATAGTTTTAGCAGCTCCTCTAGCAATTTTAGGATTATACTATTCAAGATGCAAGTAGATAAGGGGTTTTTCTTCCTTGTCTTGACAAGTACGTCTTCCTTATATCCTTCCCTTGTCTGGGGATGGTGAACTTCAATAGGAGTATGGCCACCTCTTCCTCCTTCAGGCTCAAAGGAAGGAGTCGGGTGCCTTTATCGTTAGAGGCTTAGTGACATATGGATCTATTCTTCATTAAAGGATATTGTGATTTGATTCCAATGCGAAGTTGCCTATTGTATTATGTTTTTCTTCAGATTGGCATGGTGTAAGCTGTCTTCAATCTGAAATAATCTTTCTGCTATGCTTTACAAATTTTTTTAATACACCATTTGGTAGACGTTTTTCAATGGGTAATTGGCTTACTGCACTCTGAGGTTAGCTTGCAACAGTTAAAGGCCAAGAAGTATTTCTTGTCCAAGATTTGTAGGCATCGGTGGAGGTTTGAATGAAGGTTTGCCCTGGAAAAATTGCAGCGTAGATTCGAGGAATCGGGGAGATTTAAATGCTTTATGGCTTGTCTTTGGTTGGATAAGATCTTGTGGTGAAGGAACAAATGTGGAAGCCATCGAGACTTGATTTTTCATCCCTTGAGAAGGAGATGAGGGATTGGAAAATTTGATATGAGTGATTAGAAAATGGAGATATGTACTTTAGTTGAAGGAGATTTGGATTTCTAACGGAGGATATTTGATTGAATCAAGAGAATTTTGATCGTAGAAAATTGTAGGAATCAATAGTCAATTCTTACAAACGATGTCAATGTTCCATGGTGGAACGATAGTTGATCGGAAAGTATGAATTTAGATTTTTTTGTTGTAGTTCAGAGCTTCTGATGCGGTTGAGAGGAGACTAGCCTACAACGTTAGAATTTCAACGCTCAAGTCATTATGAGAGTGAAAAAATGGTGTTTGAATTGAAAAATATTTGAATACATGTGAAATGACGCACTCTCCACTTAATATACGAGAAATGGGGGGGGGGGGGAGGGGGAGGGGGGTTTACTACTAGTGTGTGGAACAGTGTAGGATGCAGTCAATTGTTAGATTGATATGGACAGTTAGCATGACATTCGCATGAAGAATTCCTTATTTACCATAAAGAAAGGAATTTATTAAAATTTGATTTATAAGTTGAGATTTTTCATTACTTTTATCATTATCTTTTGAAATTTAAAAAATTCATATTTAATTATCCTCATTTAAAAAAATTATATAATTTGATAGAAAAACATTTTATAGTAATCTAAATACGTATAAAAAAAATTATTCAAAAATTTAAAAGTTTAGGGGTAATAGTTTTTAAAATTGTAGAAAATAACAAGGACTAAAACTGCTTGTATAAAATTTTTGTATAGACCAAAATGTCATTTTTTATAGAGACTAAAAACGAAATGTGAGATATTTATAGGGATAAAAATATATTTAACCCTTATCTTTAATTATGATATTATTAGAAAAACCCTTCAAATTATTTTAAAATATTGTATATTAATTCAGCAAAACATGACCAGGGTTGTATCCTAGTTTGGCTTTGAATAGACGAGTGATTTATCTCTTTGGATTGATTAAAAATCTTATTACGATCTGACCTGATCAGAAGGGGATCACTAGCTGGCCACACTCTCTTGGACTGCTGCCTGTTCACTGGTGATGAGGAGGAGGAGGGGGTGTACCTGCAAGGCACTCTGATGCCAAAGTAAGTATATGGGCAGAGTGGTCACAAGCACAGAAAAAGGGGTAAGAAGTCAATTACTTGACCCTCTTGTGAAAGAGGGTATTTATAGAGAGACCCCAGCGCTGGGCCAACGGTCACTTGTGTTGGGCTGGATGGCCAGGCCCAACCCAGGTGACTGCTAGGGCTTACATGGCGTAGTGAAGACAAGGACGTGGTCTTCGCCCTAATCCAACTGTCCCGTGATCTCCGGAAAGTGGGTTTAACCTTCTCTTTCAGAGGTGGGCAGTTGGTTGGTGACGTGTCCCCGCGGAGGGGAGCACGTGGAGAACGTGTAGAAGACACGTTATCCTGCCCGACAGGGGGCGGGTTCTGCCTGCGGAGGGGGCAGTGTTTGGTCGAAAGGGGAGTCTCCTGTCCGACGCAGTTAGGGCAGGTCCTACCCGCAGGGAGACGTTTCTTGCTCGTCGGGGACCCTGTGCCCGACGTTGTGGCCCAAGCTGGACTGAGCTTGGCGGAATATTATTGGGCAGGGCCCACGTGGCCAGGCCGGGGCCCAGGCCAGAACGGGAGCCCCCCAAGTCGTAGCTCCGAGGAAAGGAGCGAGGACTTGATGATGTCGTTCTGGGGAAAGGAACTGGCCCGAGGAAAAACCCTCTAGCTCGTGTTCTGCGGGGGTGCAAGCACGTGCGTCCTTCTACGTCGTCGGTTGCCCAGGCTTGAGTACATGGGTTAGTGAAGAAATGTGAGGGGGCGCGACTGTTTGCTTTCGCCACGTGTCACGTGCTGGGTGGCTGCTAGGGCAGCTACCCTAGGGTACTCAAGTGTCTAGCGATGCTTCGAGTCCCGTGTTGGGGTATAAGTAAGTGAGCCCCCGCTCATTCTTCACTTTTCGCCCTCTTGCTCTCAAGTTTTCTGCTTTTCTATCCCGTCGCCGTCTGATTTCTCCGCCGTCATAGTCGCCGCGTACTCCGCCGCAGATCGTATCGCAGTAAGTTTTTCTTTCTTCTTTCTTTCGTTTTCTTATTTGTTTTATGACTGTGGTCGGGGAAGTTTGAATGCCCCGAGGAGAGGTGAAGATCTCCGCCGTTGTAGGGGGTTTTCTAGGGTTTTTATCATGAGCGTCCCGAGGAGAGATGCTAGTTCCGATAAATGCCCCAGGGAAGGATGCTTGCTCCGATGAATGCCCCGGGGAGAGATTCTTACTCTGTTGAACGTCCCGGGGAGCGACGTTTATTCCGATGGACGCCCCTGGGGAGAGTTTGTAGGTTGGGCTATGCTGGTTCCCCGGGGAGGTGGTAGGTTTCCGGTAGATCCACCGGGGACGATGCTCGGTGTGTCCTCGTCGCCCTTTCACTTGACTTGCGGTGGAAGGGTGAATTTGATCTTTGTCATCGAATTCACTGTTACCTTCTGCGTTTTAGGTGTTAATGACTATGTTTGTCCTGGGCACAATGGTCGAGGATAGTGAACTGGACGTCCCACATTTTGACGAGCGTGTCGTTTCGCTTGAGGACTGGGTGGCCGAGGAGCCTCTGTCTACGCCCTCCTGCTTTGCTTCTGACCTGACAGGGGTCTATGCCACCGTGGAGGACCGGCGAGAAGGAGATCCCCAGAACTGGCAAGTCTATCGTCCTCGGCCAGACCATCGAATTTGCTCGAAATATGGGCGAATGCGCTTCCCGATGTATGAGTTCTACTTCAAAGAGGTCAGGCTCAGGTTTCCATTCTCGGACTTCCACCTGGGCCTCTTCGATTGGCTGAGGCGGGCCCCGTCGCAGTTGCATCCAAACGCCCTGGCTTTTATTCGGGCCTTCGAGGTCGTATGCCGCTATCCCCACAGTCGGCGCCACTGATCTGACCTAATCAGAAGGGGATCACTAGCTGGCCACACTCTGTTAGACTGCTGCCTGTTCACCGGTGATGAGGAGGAGGAGGGGTGTACCTGCAAGGCACTCTGATGCCAAACTAAGTATATGGGCAGAGTGGTCACAAGCACAGAAAAAGGGGTAAGAAGTGAATTACCTGACCCTCTTGTGAAAGAGGGTATTTATAGAGAGACCCCAGCGCTGGGCCAACGGTCACTTGTGTTGGGCTGGATGGCCAGACCCAACCCAGGTGACTGTTAGGGCTTACGTGGCGTAGTGAAGACTAGGATGTGGTCTTCACCCTAGTCCAACTGTCTCGTGATCTCCGGAAAATGGGTTTGACATGCTCTTTCGGAGGTGGGCAGTTGGTTGGTGACGTGTCCCCGCGGAGGGGAGCACGTGGAGAATGTGTGGAAGACACGTTGTCCTGCCCGACAGGGGACGAGTTCTGCCCGCGGAGGGGGCAGTGTTTGGTCGAAAGGGGAGTCTCCTGTCCGACGTAGTTGGGGCAGGTCCTGCACGCGGGGAGACATTTCCTGCTCGTCGGAGACCCTGTGCCCGACGTTGTGGCCCAAGCTGGACTGGGCTTGGCGGAATATTATTGGGCTGAGCCCGCGTGGCCAGGCCGGGGCCCAAGCCAGAACAATAGTTACCTAACGTAGCAAGGTTGAAATCTCCATTCCTATTTACCATAAAGAATTTCAAACATTCATAATTGATCCCAAGAGAGGCACTGAACTATATATATATATATATATATATATATATATATATATATATATATATATATATATATATATATATATATATATATATATATATATATATATATATATATATATATATATATATATATATATATATATATATATATATATATATAAAAGAAACATTGCATTTTTCCAAATGATTTTCACGTCACTAACTCAAAAAATGCTGTGTGAACATTTTCCCACGTGAAAAACACGTCACTACGTTGTGACATGGGATTCACGTCGCAAATAACAAAAATAGTAGAAAAAGTTCTCACGTGAATATCACATTACTAATTAATGACTTGGTTTTCACGTGAGAAACCACCTTTAATAATTTTCCATAGGATTTCCACGTGACTAATTAGTAACGTGGTTTGCATGCCACAAATAAAAGTATGTTTTATATTAGTGACATGGGTTTTATTTCACTATAAAATTTAATAATAATAATAAAAAAATAATAAATATTAACTGAAAACACATTTAATATTCTAAAATATACTACATATTCTCAAAATATAATATTCTAAAATATAATATATAATTTTTTTATTAAAAATAACATATTTAAAATATAATATATATTCATTATTTTTAAAAATCTGTTTTTTCTAAAATAATATATTGAATGTTTACTAAAGTATATTATGTATTCAATAATATAATATTCTATAATATACATAATTGGTTTACTAAAAATAACATATTTAAAATATATATGATACATATTCATTATTTTTTAATTAAAATAATTTTTCAAAAAATAATATATTTAAAAATAACACATTTTAAATATTATACATATCCGTTATGTTTTTTAAAAAAATATATTTAAATTTTTTCTATTTACAATTTTTTTTATTAGAAATATTTTTAAAAATTCTACTTTTTCTAACATAATATATATTCTGTTTTTAAAAATTAAAAATACATTACATATTTTGTTTCTAATATATATTCTATTATATATTTTTCTAATACGTATTAGCTTTTTAATTCTAAAACTATATATTTGTTTCTAAAAATACATACATATATATATATATATATATATATATATATATATATATATATATATATATATATATATATATATATATATATATATATATATATATATATATATATATATATATATATATATATATATATATATATATTATGTTTTTAATTCTAAATATATATATTCTAAAAATATATATTCTATTACAAAATATTTTAAATTTTAACTTTCAACAACAACAACACAATACATATATACTTACCTCTAACAACAACAAATCTAAAATTTTATAATCAATAACATACATAACATTACATATATCACTATAAATCTGAAAAATAAACAAATTTAAATGCTTAAATACCTCAATAGAGCTAACTCCCAAAACTTCAATGGAACTTCTTAATCTTAGATATGGAAAAATAATCAGTCTTTAATAATAAGAAAAATATAAAATAAACGGTAAAACAGTCACAAAAACAACATACTTATCGTTCACCTTAATTTTTTTTTGTGAAATTTGCGTTTAAAAATGGAGGATGAATGGAGGCAGAAAGGGAAGAAGGAAGAAAGGAAAGACAGAAGGAAAAGAAGAAGAAATGAGATGTGTGAAGAAAACTTTGGGTTTTGGATATATAATCAGACTTGCGACGTGGTGGACACGTGGGAACGTACCCACGTGAAAACCACGTCGGAACCTATTATATTATACCTCATTTGCGACGTGAACCATTTTTAATTCATTTATGTATCAGATTTGCGACGTGGGAAAAACTTGGAAAATCTGTCACATTAAATTTCATTATCAATTTGTCTAAAAAGTAAAAGTAAAAGCTGGGGACCTTTACTATGTACAAACTTGCAACGTGAATCACATGTGGGTACTTTGTGACATGATCCCCACGTGGCAAATAAAAAGACTTTTTTGAATTTTTAGTTTTCATGTGTTTGAAACGCAACAACTTAATTTTTGAAAAATTCAAACTTCCCTCCCTCTTAAAATTCAAATATTTCGTTGCAGATTTTAGGTTTAAATAATTTATTAATTAAATATGTTATAACGTGAGATTCACTTGGTAACGTTTTTTTTTTACGTGTTTACTATGTCACTAAATCACCAGACAAAATCAACATTTTCTTGTAGTATATATATATATATATATATATATATATATATATATATATATATATATATATATATATATATATATATATATATATATATATATATATATATATATATATATATATATATATATATATATATATATATATATATATATATATATATATATATATATATATATATATATATATATATATATATATATATATATATATACACACACACACGATAATAACTTCAAAAACCGATTTAATCATAACTTCACGACCTTTCTATAAATAAATTCTAACTGCTCCAAGATAAATATATTTCAAAACTCTATCTAGTACATTGTCAAAAATGTATTTTTAAATTTTTCCAAAAAAGTATTTTCAAAATTTGAAAATATATTGTCAAATAATTTCTTTTACAAAATGAAATGTGATTCGCTTATACATATATTTGATGTATTTGAAATATGTTGGAAAGTGCAGTAGTAGAATCTAAAAACATTTTTAATTTTTCCCTACCATGCAAATAATGACTTTTCCACAGCAAGCATGTTGCATGTCCTGAGGCCAATAATGCAGTAAAGCAAATCTGGTAAGTTTTATGAAGCAATACTATCCACATTTCCTTTTTTGTATCTAGGGCCCTTATTCAATCGTGATGGATGGGATGACACGCACACGTTAAGAAAGACTTAAGAGAGAGAGACAGCGTTGTTGTACGTGTGTCCGCTGCAAGTAGACGACGACGCACATGTTTTTTTCCTCTGCTATTTATAACTTAGTAATTGATTTACAGACTGTTTTCGCAATTATTTAAACCAATTTATATGTTTAAATTAATGCAGGAACATTAAATGCAGAGTCAAATTAGTGATATTTTATTTATGTACCTTTATATAATAAATTTTAATCACTTAATCAATGTTCTAAGAAAAATCCCTTAATAAAATTCGTTAGCATTTCTCTTAATAAAATGATGTTATAAACAAATTTTACACTATAGTTTAACTCAACTTTATTTTATTCTATTTAGAACGGATAACTTATAAGTGGCTATCTCTATATATATTTTGATAAGATTTTATTTTTATCACATACAAGCTGGACCATATCTTAAACTTTAAAAGATGTTATCATATCTGTTTGGCTGAAATAGTTGTTCAGACACCATAAATTATTAAGGATGGAAGTTCAAATACGACAGAGAACAAATTGCTATAGGGAGTGGGGTAGTAGTATGTATGGTGTAGGAGTTTCAGTATTATTAGTGGGGTAGTAGTATGTATGGTGTAGGAGTTTCAGTATTACTAGTGGGGTAGTAGTATGTACGGTGTAGGGGTTTCAATGTTTTGTCTTTTATTATTTCTAATGTTCAGACCGGCACGCGAGTGTCCGTCTGTCCATTTTTTTAATGCGTATAAATGAAAATATAAACTTTTTGTTTAAATAAAAATTTTAAAAATACAAATATGGAAATTAATAATAATAAATTATTAAGTAAATTACATAATACAATAAAAGTAAAAATAATAGAAAAATAAATCACACTAAAATAAAGTATTCCCTTTATGGATTGTATAAATTATTATTATTATTATTATTATTTTTTTTTTAATTTCAACTATTTTTCTCTATAATTGTAGAACTGTTGCTGCTTTCTCCTGTCTAAATAGTGTGCTACTTTACTTGTCTCTTCATGCTACACAGCAGGTGGGGAAAGCTTCAAAGGAGGCAAGTTTTCGAAATGCATAAATTTTTTATTTTTCTGCAAGCTGCTCGAAATCTCAAACTTCAACAACAAACAATATTGCAAGAACTTTAGAACTGATACTTGTTCATATTGGCATAACAGCTACAAAATCAAAACATTGGAATTGGCTTAAAGTACAGCAGTGATGTTCATCACTTATATTTTTCTATTAAACACTAATTAGTTTGGAATTACCTACGAATTTGCTATAAATTTTAAATTTATAAATAGAAAAAATAAAAAATAGAAGAAATTTTCACGTGACATCTATATCATGTTTTTTGTGCTGGTATTGTCATGTATATTTAGTCATTAAAAAAGTTTCACCTTACAATTTTTTTAAAAAAAATTTTGGAAGGAATAAAAATGAAATCAAAAATATTTAGATGAATCAAAAACTCTATTAACCTTAAAAAAGTAAATGAGATTTCTGCAATATTATTATTATTATTATTATTATTATTATTATTATTATTATTATTATTATTATTATTATTATTATTATAAATTATTAGTATTATTCTAATTATTATTATTATTATTAGTAGTAGTAGTAGTAGTATTAGGATTAGTATTAGTATTAGTATTATTACTATTAGTAGTAGTAGTATTATTAGTATTATTACTATTATTAGTATTAGTAGTATTATTAGTATTATTATTATTAGTAATAATAATAGTAATAGTATTATTAGTATTATTATCATTACTATTATTATTAGTAGTAGTATTAGTAGTATTATTAGTATTAATATTATTATTAGTAGTAGTATTAGTAGTATTATTAGTATTACTATTATTAGTAGTAGTAGTATTATTAGTATTATTATTATTACTATTATTATTATTATTAGTATTATTATTATTACTATTATTATTATTATTAGTATTATTAGTATTAGTATTAATAGTATTATCATTATTATTATTATTATTATTATTATTATTAATTAAAAATTTAATTCAAAAGATGAGAAGCTTTTACTTTTATAAGTCCAACTAATAACGATATGTATATCTAAATCTGTCATATTATAAATTATTATTTAAATGCACGTTTTTTTCACCTTGAAATTTTCAAATAAAAAATTATAATTTAGTTAGTTAGGCCCTCGACCAGCTTGATAAATATTATTAGTTAAACAATATTATTGATAATATTCTAAGGTGAGATAGATAGGTGCTCACATCCGATTCCGTGTTCCACATGATTAGAAGTGTAAGGATGGGCTGCTCAAATATGCTCACATCCGATTCCGCGTTCCACATGATTAGAAGTGTAAGGATGGGCTGCTCAAATATTAAAATACATACCCTACGTGTTTATCTTTACAATTATTGCAATAACACGTGAGAGTAACGGTTGGCCTGCAAATCACGAGATCATTATGGAGGTGATATGCTAATAAGGAATATATCATTTTGATCATGAGTCACGATATCAGGGATAACAATGATATACAGTATTTTAACTTTGTCTTATAAAAGTCTAAAAAAACACAAAGTTTAGGCATTACAAGAGCGTGTATCTAAAATTTTGATTTGTTTCGGAAAAAAAAATAGACGAGTTTGCGGATACTCTGTCTTTCTAAATTTAAAGATTGCAAAAATGTATATTTATGCACACGTATGTAAAAACTTGCAAAAAAGAAGGACAAACTTATTTGAGAGAACGGACCTAAAACAATGGCCCGCCTTGCGAAAAAATAGGGACAAAACGAATTTATCCAACACAGAAAATCGTCATTACTATACTACCGTCTCCATATTTACCGTTTGATAAAAAATAACTTCAGTTTATGTTTATGTATTTTAACTATTTTAATACAGATATATTTTGGATACCTACTTACTCGTATCCAGACATGTTACTCGAATTTTAACAATAGGCAAAATCTTTTATGGTATTCTCACTAATATTGTTAAACAATTTTCTATTTTATATGTATCTTAAATCGAGCCAAAGCTTAGTATCTATCGACTTAGAACGCCTAACTCACAAGTATGTAGTTGAACCATAAGATGGGCACATTTAAGAGGCATGCTAGATCAAGATTGGTCGACATAATAAGTCTGTTAAATAAGAAAAATATAAAGGATTTCATGACACATGTCTATGAGACAATTATTTTAAAGAAGGTTTTAGAGTCTTTAAACTCTAAATCCTTGATATAAAGAGTAATATATGGTTCATGCCGAAGTACACACTATTCTATATCATAAATGTCACATTCATGGTCTTCATTAACTTAATCGTTAGAATGTTTGCACGCACACTCCGACCTTTAAACGATGCAGAGCATCGAACGTCAACTAACATCTCATCACATTTATATATACTGAAGGTCTTATGGTCTTACTGAATCGTTGATGATATATTTAAGAAACAAACTTAGCGTTTCCACCATCACTTTTGTTACAGATCTATGGTCACTACGCCAGAAATGAGTTTTAGCAGCGCACCCTTTAGCAGTGCTTCTTAAAAAAGCGCTGCTAAAGGGTGGGTAAAAAAAAAAGAAAAAAAATTTCCTACCTAAGACAGCGCTTTTGAAAAAGCGCTGCTAAAGGGGGGCCCTAAGAAAGCGCTTTTTAAAAAGCACTGCTAAAGGGGGACTTAAAGGGGGACCTAAGAAAGCGCTTTTTCTATAAAGCGCTGCTATATGGCATTGCTAAGCACCCTAAGAAAGCGCTTCTAAAAGCGCTGCTAAAGGGGGACCTAGAGGGGGACCTAAGAAAGCGCTTTTAAAAAGCGCTGCTAAAGGGGGACCTAAGAAAGCGCTTTTAAAAGCGCTGCTGTAGGTCGGACCTAAGAAAGCGCTTTTCTAAAGCGTTGTTGTAGGGTGTGCCAAAGAAAGCGCTTTCCTTCAAAAAGCGCTGCTATATGGTTTTCAAAGAAAGCGCTTTTTAAGCGCTGCTGTAGGTATTAAAATTAACACAGAATTAAGTTAAAATATATTACAGAATTTTTTAAAAAACTAAAACAGAACCAGAATCGCGCGTATACTTTCTTCAGTTTTTCTTTCTCCTCCAGCGAACCAGAACCCTATTTGCATTTCTCCTCCTCCGTCCGTTTCACTCCTCCGTCCAACCGACGCCCACCTCCGTCCGACACACAAAGTAGCATATTTCGCCTCCACTGTTACGGTATTTCCGCCATTGTTACGGCATTTTTCTGGATTAAAAAAATAGTATTGCATTTTTCTGGATTAGAAGATGTTAGTGTTACTTCTTTATGAGTTATTGACTTTTTTTTGTTGATACTATTGATGAGCATTACTCTTTTGATATTGGTTTGAGTTTTGTATACAAGGTGTTTGTTGAAATGCCACAATGAATTTGTTTTTGTTAATCTTGAAGTTTATTTATTTTCCATGTCATAGTTGCCAATAATGCATGCATGGAGACTACACCAAATCAAGTAATAGAACATAGTCACCTTATTCAAATTAATCAAATCTAGGGAGATAATTATTATAGAGTCATTTTGAGCATTATAAAATAGTTTAGAATAGTTTAGAATAGTTTTATATGAGTATTATAGAATAGTTTAGTTTAGAGTAGTTTAGAGTCATTTTAGAGTACTTTAGAATAGTTTAGAGTCATTTTGAGCATTATAGAACATAGCCACCTTATTGATTTTGAGTATCATATCAAGTAATAGAATAGTTTAGAGTCATTTTGAGCATTATAGAACATAGCCACATTTGATGAGTATTATATGAAATAGTTGTTTTTTGAGCATTTTAGAGTACTTTAGAATAGTTTGAAATACTTTAGAGTCATTTTGAGTTGTGGAAATTATTATAGAGTTGTTTAGAGTTTGCCTTGAGGACTCTATTGCGTTAAAGACAAATATTGTAACCCTTTTGACGAGTTATGAGAAGATATAAATAATTAGTTAATATGAGATGTATATGAGATTTATTAGTTAATATGAGAAAATAGAAAAAATAATAATATGATTTATTGGTATTATAAAATGATTTATATTTTAGTATAATTTTTTAGAAAGAAATCAAGAGCTTTTAAAAAATAAGATCATATTTGTCGTGCATTCTTTTACACCAAAAGGATTAAATATTGTTGATTTACTGTTAGTTGAAAAATTAACTTACTCGAATAATTTCATATATTTGTTAATTTCGTTGTTGATGTTAATTTCATATATTTGTTAATTTCATATATTTACTGTTAGTTGAAAAATTATTTAATGCTGATGATATTATTAATTTTGTCTGTTATAGGGGTTACCTGTGAAGAGCAAGGTTGTGATCGTTTCGAAGCATCCTACTGTGTAGCTTTCTTAGAAATTAGTGATTTCTTTACAGGTATTCTCCGCATTTGTTTAACTTTCTTAGTTTAGTTTAGACTACTCAATTAGTATGGATAAAAAATGGATGTCTTCCAATCGATTGTCTAAAGAGTACGAGAATGGGGTATCGAAATTCGTTAAGTTTGTTGTTGAACACGCCAAAGACCCCAGTAGAATCACATGTCCTTGCTTAGGTTGCTGTTATGGGTGTCGAATTGACGCCGTTCAGTTGGAATCTCATTTAATGAGACATGGAATTGATCGAAGTTACACATGTTGTACATTACATGGTGAGATAAGTAACGAGAATGTTGAACCCCAGAATAATACGACATGTGCTTCAAAGGACAATGACAGAGATACATATGATTGTGATCGAGTCGAAGAGATTGCAGAAGCACTTGAAGAAGATCTTCAAGATTGTCCCAAGATGTTTGAGAGGTTGGTAAGCGATGCAGAGAAACCGTTGTATAAAGGTTGCACTACTTTCACAAGATTGTCCGCGGTATTAAAGTTGTACAATTTAAAGGCGGGTAATGGATGGTCGGATAAAAGTTTCACAGAGTTGTTAGCCCTACTTCAAGAGATGCTTCCGGAGGATAATGTTCTTCCCAATCGAACATATGAAGCTAAAAAAATGTTATGCTCTATTGGCATGAGCTATGATAAGATACATGCTTGCCCAAATGATTGCATTTTGTTTCGAAATGAATATGCATCATTAAACGAGTGTCCTAAATGCGGTGTATCTCGGTATAAGAAAAAGTTGTCACCAGCAAAAGTATTATGGTATTTTCCTATAATTCTGAGATTCAGACGCATGTTTCGTAGTGAAACAGATGCAAAACACCTGACTTGGCATGCAGATGATAGAATTGTAGATGGGAAGTATCGACATCCGGCAGATTCACCACAGTGGATGAAAATTGATAATGATTATCCTGATTTTGGAGAAGAAGCTAGAAACCTTCGCTTGACATTATCGACTGATGGAATGAATCCGCATGGTCTTCAGAGCATCTCACATTCCACCTGGCCTATAATTATTATGATTTATAACCTACCTCCATGGCTATGTATGAAGCGTAAGTACATGATGTTATCTATGTTAATTTCTGGCCCTAAACAACCAGGGAATGACATAGACGTATACCTGACACCTCTAATCGAAGACTTAAAGAGTTTGTGGGAGAACGGTGTGGAGGTTTATGATGGATATAGGAAAGAAAGTTTCAATTTAAGGGCGATGATGTTTGGCACAATTAATGATTTCCCAACATACGGAAATCTATCGGGGTATAGCATTAAAGGTCAATGTGCGTGTCCTATCTGTGAAGAAAACACAGATTGGACGCGGTTGGAATTTGGTCAGAAGAATGTCTTTCTTGGTCATCGTAGATTCTTAAATTCTAGTCATCACTACCGTGGGTGGAGAAAAGCATTCAATGGAGATTCAGAACAACGTAAAGCTCCACCTACATTGACCGGCGAACAAATTTTTGAAAAGGTGAAAGATGTGAGTACTAAGTTTGGCAAGCCTTTTGCTCATACGCTTGTCACGCGTGGGTGGAAGAAGAGGTCAATTTTGTTTGAGTTGCCGTATTGGAAGTCCTTGTATGTAAGACATTTTCTTGATGTTATGCATATTGAAAAAAATGTATTTGAAAGTGTTATTGGTACGTTACTCAATATACAAGGAAAGTCTAAGGATGACCTTAAAGCAAGAAAGGACTTGGTAGCAATGGGAATAAGGAATGAATTAGGACCCTTGAAGAAAGGAAACCGCACATATCTACCACCTGCTGCTTATACTCTATCTAGAAAGGAGAAAAAGATACTGTGTAAGTTTCTGAGTGAAGTTAAAGTTCCAGGAGGATACTCTTCAGATATTAGAAGACTTGTTTCTATGAAAGACCTCAAGTTAAAAAGTTTAAAGACACATGACTGCCATGTTATAATGGAACACTTTCTACCAATAGGTATACGTTCTATTTTACCAGAAAAAGTGAGAGGTGCAATAACTAAATTGTGTTTTTTCTTTAGGTCAATCTGTAGTAAGGTGATAGATCCTGTGATCTTACCAACATTGCAAAGAGAAATAGTTATTACTTTGTGCGAGCTTGAAATGTATTTTCCTCCATCATTTTTTGACATAATGGTACATCTAGTTGTTCATCTTGTGAAAGAGACACAACTGTGTGGACCTGCCTATATGAGATGGATGTACCCTGTTGAACGTTATATGAAAATATTGAAAGGGCATGTGAAAAACCGAAGTCGACCAGAGGGATGTATTGTTGAACGATACATTGTTGAAGAAGCTATCGAGTTTTGTACTGAATATTTGTCCAACGTTCAATCCATTGGCCTCCCAAAATATCATGTTGTTGAAAAAATAGATGGTAAACAGTTAATTGGAAATAAAGTTGTGACAGTTTCAAGGGATGAACGGGAGCAAGTGCATTTGTATGTTCTGCACAATGACATTGAGGTTGAGCCGTATGTTGAAATGCACAAGGACGTTCTCCGAGGTTTAAATCTGAATAGAAATGAAAATTGGATAGTACGTGAGCACAATCGAAGTTTTATAACATGGTTCAAGGAGCATATTTTTTCAAAGTTTTATTCTGATCCCGCTTCAATAACAGAAAGGTTGAGATGTTTAGCATATGGTCCAAGTTTGCATGTGTTTTCTTATAGCGCATACGCAATTAATGGATACACATTTTATACCAAGGAACAAGATGATAAAAGTACAATGCAAAATAGTGGTGTCACCGTGCTTGCCGAAGCAATGCACATTTCCTCGTATTATGGGGTTATCGAGCGCATTTGGGTGTTTGATTATGAGAAGTTTCAGATTCCTATCTTTGGATGCAAGTGGGTTGAAAATAATAGTGGCATACAAATGGATAAATCAGGTTTTTTGAAAGTGGATCTTAATAAGGTGGGGTACAAAGATGAGCCTTTTATTCTAGCCACGCAAGCTAAACAAGTGTTCTATGTCACTGATCCGACAAGTACGAAATGGTCTATAGTTCTTTTTTCCAACAAAGTAATCGATGATAACATTGGAGAAAAGGGGGATGTTTATGTTGAGAATGAATCTTATATTATAGATGATCCAGATGAGAATATTAGAGCGGACGAATCATATATTAGAAATGATCATAACGAGGGAATTTGGATCAATCCATCTGTCCGTGTTGTTAAGAGACAAGTAAACCCCGTTACAACGAAAAAAAGAAAGAGATGTTAAAGGTACTTGTAACATGTTTTTCTTATTTACACATGTCTTATTTATACCATGTTTTTGTTATTTCTTATTTATACCATGTTTTTCTTATTTACACATTTCTTATGTATATATTTGTTATTTACATATTTGCATGTCATTCATTTGATACTTTGGTTTTTCTGAATTACAGGTATATATATTATGGCCAGCAACGAGGAAACATCACATGATGGAAAACAAACAACAAAAGACGTGGAAGGCGATATTAAAAGAGGCATAACAATTATGAAGAAAATCATCCGTGCGAGAGATAAAGGAGTAAAGTATGATGTCCATTGGAATGAAAGAGACCAGTTAGTTGAGCCTAACGGTGCGTTGCTAACGAGTTACATCGGAGCACTTGTACGTTCGCAAGTTCCGATTACTTGCGATAATTGGAGAATTGTTTCATTACAACCGGCTAAAGATAAGATTTGGACCGAGATTCAGGTATAATATTGGAATTGTTTAATTATTGTTGACATTTACGTCTTTAAATTAAATATACTAACATGTTATATGTATGTGTGTTTGTTTGCAGAGATCTTTCAATATTGAAGATCGTAGGAGAAAATATTGTATTCAATTGGCCGGAAAACGCTTGAGGGGATTTAGAGCGTTTTTAACAAACAAGTTTCTAAAAGATTCTGAAGGAAACTTTGTTGACTCAGAGCGTCCGATGAAGTACGCGGATTTGATTTCGGAGGAAGAATGGGAGACGTTTGTTGCAAAGCGAAGATCAAAAGAATTTGAAGTAAGTACAGAAAGGGCATCAAATCGTCAACGGGTATATACTTCCAATAGTATATACTTCTTCCATGTACAGGAGTTCTGATAAACTTGTTTTTTCAGGTTGTTAGTGGCGTAAATCGTCAACGGGCATCAAATCCCGCATATCCATACAGAAAGGGCCGGTTGGGATATGCACGATTAGAACAAAAAATAGTAAGTACATATAAATGCTTTAATATAATATATTTACAAAAAATAGTAAGTATATATAATAGGATACAATGCTTTATTATCCGTCTTAATGCGTAGTTGGAAGAGGAGAAGAGTGATGCGACATCTCTTCCGGACCATGTTGTATGGAAGGCTGCCCGTGTGGGACGAGATGGAGTCGTTCAAGAAGAAGTTCAACAAGTCTTTGAACAATGTGTAAGTACAACGTTATCTTTGTCAGTAACTGATCAAAAGTGTGTAATATATTTATATATGTTTTTATCTATATTTCAGGAGACTCTGTCCCAGACCATAACTCCCGCCGAGGACAATGATTGCAGGAGCTTACTGAGCCGGGTGCTGAATATTCCTGAGTATTCTGGGCGTGTGAGGGGTAAGGGATTTGGTGTCACTCCATCCAAACTGTATAAGCAGCCAAAGAAAAAAAATCCAACCAATAAAGAAGTGATGGAGACTTTGGAGGAATTGAAAGCGCAAATCCGTGAATTACAGAAGGATAAGGAGAGATACATGGCGGAAAGACGCGCTCCAGAGGGTAGAGCTACTAGTGACAAAGATAGTACCGGTTGTCCACAGAAGCTTCCAGAGGTAATTGTATATATTACATTGAAATTAATTTAGCACACTTTACTTAATTGACACATTAACTGATCATTATTTGTTTAGGGCATTTCACTTTGCCGACTATATTTATCGTCACCTACTCATCGAATGGTTGGCAAGGGAAAGGTGCATAACTTTCTGGGAGACTTACTTCACCACAAACCGCTCCCTTCTGGATTTTTGAAAGTATCTATTGATATTGCATTAGAGGGGAGTGCGTTGTTGCCTATACCAGATGATATTTCAGGCGCAACAGTGGTGGGAGACGCAGTAGGATCGTATGTGACATGGCCGACAAATCTGATTTGCATAGATGATGAGGTAGGTTGAACCTTTTAATACTCAAATGTTTTATGATTCATACATGAAAGTTATTCTTACATCTACATTTTCTTATTTACATGATGATCTTAGACTCCTACAAAATCCAAATCAAAAGATGATAGAATTATTGTGCGGGATACCGATTCAGCTGCATCAAAGAAACAAGTACTACTACAGTTACATGACTATCTTGTTATACAATATTAATTACTGAACTTATATATGACTTTTAGGTTCATGATCAGCAGTCGCAACAAGTCAGCAAGAGTAAGATGCCTGAAACTTCCAAGGTTCCCAGAAAAGCAATTGTTCCTCGATTTAGGATGTGCCTTGAAACATATGTCGGAACATCAGATGTGCCTGAGGGTGGCGTCCGTCAAATACATATGGAGGCAGGTATTTTCGGTTTTGAATATCCCGAAACAATTGCTAAGGAGGATTTTGATCAGGTTTTCAACCATTCTGAACTGGGCGTCGGTGTTATGCATTCATACATTAGATACTTCGATCCATTTTAATTAAATAATTGAACATTTTAAAATTTGCTCGTTTAACTTAATATTCTAATGTTGATTATGTTTTTTTAGGTTCTTGTATGACAAGTTATTGGTCCCGAATGAATTGACTTCAGTATTCACATTCTTATCTGCTAGCTGTGTCAACTCACGTATAATAGACCAGTCACCAGATACAGTCAAAGAGTACACAGTGCAGAGATTTATGCGCGCGACTACGGAGAAGTTGTTCTTGTTGCCATATAACACTGACCATGGGTTAGATTTTATTCTAAATTCATTTATTATAATTGTTCGATTTTCCCTTTCTATATATATAACATTTCCGTCTAAACTGCTGTCTTATTTTATAGTGGACATTGGTTGTTGATCGCAATTAATCCGACGAAAGAAATAGTGTATTATATAGATTCATTGGATGACGATACAACAAAATATGAAAATCTGAGGAACTTTGTTGATACGTAAGTGATGACATATACTGTTGTCTTTAATTATATATCTTTATTTATTATGTGACATTGTTCTAAATATGCGTTTATATTATGTTAGAGTTATACAAATATTCAGAGCACAAAGAGATGCAACGGTGCCAAAAAGTAAGGCTAACAACATCAACTGGATCAGAGTAGAGGTATATTCTCGCATGTTTCTACTTGATAAAACTATTTAAACTATATATCCGGATAAATGTTCGTTTGTTTTTTCCATTTACAGTGTCCTCGGCAGCCCAATGGTATTGACTGTGGATATTTTGTATTGCGCTTTATGAGGGAAATTATTCTTTCTAGTCAACTTGAGATTCCAGTCCTGGTATGGATCAATTCATTATATAAGTTATATGATTCATTTTGATAATTATCCGATACTTCATCTGAGTAATTAGTTTTAAACTTAAATCTTATTCGATCTATTATATTATGTAGTATTATGATGAATTCAAGTGCGCTACTTACACGAAAGCAAAATTGGAAGAAATTAAAGAGGAATGGTGTCAATTTATTCTTGGGTTGAGAATTGTATAGAGTTATCGGATTGGAGGACTTGTAATTATATGTGAATTGAATGTATTTGTGTTGTTGTAATTCTGAGGATCTAATTTTGTTGTAACATATTTAAACAGGTTTATGTGAATATTAAAATGTTTATGAACAAAGTCATGAGTTACAATGTATCCAAAGTTTTGAATTGTACATATAAGGCCAAAGTTTGAACTGTATATTTAAGGCCAAAGTTTGAATTTTATTTATAAGGCCAAAGTGCTGAAATAAAGGCCTAAATTATAAGCAGGTTTATGTAATATAAGCAGGTTGTTGGTAAAATATACAAAACAGGGTGAATATTTTATAAAATTTTATTTTTAAAATCTAGGACATTAGACAGCGCTTTTACATAAAAGCGCTGCTAAAGGTCACAAATATTACGCTACAAAAGCGCTGCTATTGGTTTGGAAGAGGGGGGGTCTAAGGAAGCGCTTGTAAAAAGCGCTGCTAAAGGGTGGGCTATGGCAGCGCTTTTGCAAAAGCGCTACTAAAGGGGGGGTCTAAGACAGCGCTTTTTGAAAGCGCTGCTAAAGGGGGGGATGGTTGGGGGAATTATGCAGCGCTTACAAAAGCGCTGCTAAAGGGCTAAAAAAGCGCTGCTAAAGGTGCTGCTGAAGGGAGCTTTTAGTAGCGCTTTTTCATTGAAAAAAAGCGTTGCCTTTACCTTTAGCAGCGCCACTTTTGGCAGCGCTTTAAAGCGCTGCTAAAGGCCAAAAAAAAGCGCTGCTAAAGGTCTTTTTTGGCATAGTGGGTGAACTTGCAATAAATTATGAATACAACCATTGTAGCCACCAAAAACATAAATCAATGGCGTACCATTGCCAGTGAGATAGTGAAAAACACATACCCATAACATGTTGTCAAAATTATGTCGCCCTCCTTCCCTAATGAGACTCATACCCAACAACAAAGGGGAAGGATTCCCATCCAAAATAAGGGAGAAATTCTCCAAGACATGAAGATTATAAGGATCTTGCCTTTAAACGGAGGCCAAGAAACATACAATCTTCTTAAAGATCTTTTGGTAGCTATGTAGAGACAATCTAAAGTTATCAAGAAGAAGAACAAACGTTAGAGTTGAAGATTCCAACCACAACATTGCATAACACATCAAAGAAAATGCTTTCTACATATCTTAGAAGACCAAAGCTTAAGATGCTCATGAATTATGTCCCCAGTTTTACGTATCACCAAGGCCTAAGTTTGGTAGATATGACCCATTTGATCCTTGATCGTCATCCCAAAGAAGATAGTTATCCATTAGATTACTTAACTACCTTGGTCGTCATAAAGGAAGGCGTCGAGGTTCAACTTCACCTCCACATAAGAATGGTGGGTAGAGACATGGAGATAATTGACCAAGTGATTTCAAACACGATAAGAGGATGATTATGATATAAATATTTTTTTTGAAACTTAATTAAATAAAACAGTTTTTAAGAATTTTTTCATAAGAGATTAAATGAAGAAGAAGATAGTAAATGAAAGAATGTGATAAAATAAAGAGGCAATGGAAAAGGAATGAACACACCAGATTTATCCTTGTTCGGCCTAAAACTATGAGGGCCACATTTTGTCCCCAAGTATGGATCTATGTGCCAGTTGGTTATGAAGCTCCACATTTAAAGTTTTGATGATGACAACGCGTGACAATAACTTTGAACCTCAACGATGATAACCATATAAATTATCTTATGACTCATCAAAAAAAGGACTAAAGATTAAGTGCATGTACAAATTATAAACTATCTAGCAAAAGTCTTGAAGTCTTGGAGAAACATGTGAAAGCTCACTAGGTCACGTTTTTCTGTCTGTCTGAGTGACTCGAGTATTGTAAAAGTAAGATAGTAGCCTAAAAGTACTAAGGCAAGTCACACACACACACACACACACACCTAAAACTATTTTCTAAAATGTTTTTAAACTTAAAAATCATTTTATAAGCCAAAACAAGTGATCAAAAGGTTTTCAAAGCCTTTTAAACAATTTTTCCAACTAACTAATCGATTTGTCAATTATGTTAACCGACTGGGAAATTTTTGTTTAGCCATCTAAATTATTAGAGCATCAAGCTAATCAATTAGTAGAGTGGTAATCAGTTAATAAAATTACATGGGAATCACATTAATGACTTGTAATGACTATATATCAAAAACTTTCTTTTTTGGACGTGGTAATCAATTAAAGTTGAGTTATATAATCGATTAGAGCTTTATGCTAATCGGTTAGATAATTAATTCGGTCCATGGATCATTTTCATTTCTGAAATTTCCAACTATATATAAAGGAGGCACGCCACTTTTTAACATTGTAATATTTCTTTGGAATTTATCTTTCTCCCTCTCTCTAGAAAATATTTCTTTTCACTTTATATTTCCTTGGTGCTAGTAAGTGAAGATTTGCTTGTGAGGAAAGAATTTGTGTAAGTGTTCGTGTCGATCATTTATATTCTTAAAGGTGTGGTACTCTTAAGATTTCGAGTTTGTTTCGTGAGATAAACCTATTATAAAATTTATGTGATTGGTTTCTTAAGCTTTGCCAAAAAAACACATTTTTTTGGTTATTGAGATAAGCCATAACTCTCTAATTGGTTCGTTAGCTTAGCCTGGGGTAAAATTTGTCATTGGTTTGGGATAAGCCTGTAAAAGTCTTAGGATCATATTGTATTAAGATTTGTGGGAATAACCTTTAAAAGCTCAAAGTTTATATTCAAAATCTCAAGAACTCTTGGGGACAAGAGTAGGCCAACTTTTGGTTAAACCCGAATAACTCTCTAGTGCAATCTTTCTAATTTTATTTCTTTAAAATTCCGCAATTTAATTTTAGTACTTTATTTCCTCTGCAAAATACACTTTCAAAAATACAATTACAGTCTAAATCGAGAAAGGTATAAAATTAATCACGAATTTTAAAGACCGTAATTCACCTCCTTCTCTTGTGCTTGAAATCACTTGACCAACAAGTGGCATTAGAGTCTAACTCATGTTAAGAACTAATCGTCTTAGGAGGAAAAATGTCTTTAATCTATTCACTAAACAGGCCTTCATCCTTAATGTAGTACCCCAAAATTTGCCCTTTGGTTTTAACCTTTACTGGCTTATGTTTCTCTGCATTTTGCATTTCTGCATATCATAGCATTGGTTCTTGAGGCATGGGATCAAGGTGTTTCTGTGGCTCAGGGTTCCTTTTTATTGCAAGGGTTTAAACAACGAGCATTATAGGCTCAGGCATTTATTTTGCCCATCTATCGAGCGGTCGATTTTATTTTATTCAATAGGTTATTTTCGGCTCAGGAGACGGTGCACAAACTATCTCAGGCGTTCTCATAATTACCATATTCAAGAGCAAGTTTCAGAGGCTTAACGAAGCTCAAAACAGGTGGCAACGGGGCAGTTGTACAGAATTCCCTCCATTTGGCGCCAAAATTGGCATTTTTTTAATAGGGTAATCGGTTACCCTAAATGGAATAACCGGTTACTTCAGGTGAAATTTACAAAGAATTTGAATTGTATGCATGTGCAATTTCCAATCATTCTCAACCATTGATTTCACTTGATCATATTTGGAAGGATCCAGAATTGTTTCAATTTTCACCATTTCCCTCCAAATTTCAACCACTCCATTCCTAATTTCACTCCTAATTTCCATTCCAAATGCTAATCCATACTCCAAACCACATTTTGATTCCAAACCTAGAGCTTATTTAAGTGAATTTGCTCCAAACCTTACACAATTACCTTCATTCACAGAATTAACCTTCATTTTCAGATATCACATTTAGATTTCAATTTTCGTTTGAATTTAGATCTGAATTTGGAAGCTAGATTGGAAGTGTTTTTTTGGATCATTATTGATTGATCTTGCTTTATCTTCATTTCTACCATAAGGAAGCTCTTGGATCTTGAAGAATCTCTGGGTTTCTTGCTTTGATCTGCTAATTTCAAGTGAATCAACACTCACCAAAGCAAATCTCCACTTTGAAGGTTGGCAATTCTAGATCTAATTATGTTTTTAACTTATTTGGATAATCGCAATGTAGGTCCTTGGTTTTTGATATTTTTTTGTTCCATTTTGATGATTTGGATCTTGGCAATTTGTGATGTCAATGCTTGATTGTGTTTACATGATGCTTGATTATTGTTTCTTGATGTTAATTTCGTGCTTGATTGATATCATGTTCATATGAATGATTAGATAAGTTGTTGGATGTTGAAAACTGATTTTTAAACATGTATTTCTGATTCTGGTTCAGTGGAAACCGGTTACCTTATATAGAGTAACTGGTTACTCAGTGTAAATTTCATGTTTTCAACGTTTTTTTCAATAGAGTAACCGGTTACCCTATATTGAGTAACCGGTTACCATTGAGCCAGAATGTGATTTTGTTGCATTTTCTTGCTTGTTTGGTATCCTTTCCACATGTAAACTTCATGGATTAAAATGATGCCTTTGTGTGGATTGTTTTTGACATGTTTCATCATTCTTGAATGTTTGATCTCGATTCTTCAACGCGCAACTTTTGGTTTCTGTTTTGAATATTTAACATGTAGAGGTTGTTTGATTGATGAATGATTATTTATTTTGCTTACTTGTGACATGACTAATTGATTATCATTGAATGCTGGTTGTTGGATGTTGTGATACATGATTGCATTTGTTTCCGATTCCGCTTTGTTACGTGTTTGTTTGGTCGTTTAATCGTCCATTTTTGGAAATGCATACTTGATCTTGTCATTTCTTGTTGATGCAATGTTGTTGGTCATTTGTGATTGTGTGTTGAAGCATGTCCATTGTTGCATGATATCTACCCATGATTGGTGTTTGTTCTTGATTAATTGCATTCAAGCTTAGTTTCTCCATACTTTCCACAGTTGTTCATGCTTTGAAATTGCATGCTGTCTTTGCCTTGCTTGCTTGCTGCCTGGCCTTTCACACCTGTTTTTGTGCTGAAACATGTGATGTTATATGTTGTCTTGCTTATGTGCTAGATTTTATTGATGTCTTGTGCAGGAGGCGCTGTCGTATCTGCTTTTTTTCCTTGCTTTCTTGTTTTTTCTCTGTCTTTGCATGTTCCCTTAGGACTCTTATTCCAATTTAATTTCCGATTGAATTTGGAGTAAGATAAACATTAGGAGTTTAATCCAAGCATGATAACATTAGGATAGAATCCCCTTTTAACCTCAACCTTAGGTCCATCTTTTGCATGCCAACATTAGGATATAATCTCCTTTCGCACCTCATCTTTAGGACCACTTTGCATGACAATGTTAGGGCTGAGTTTCCCTTAGACCTTCCGTGTGTCTCTCTTCTCATATCAAAACCATTCTAACTCATCTAATAAATACAATGAAAGTTGTACACTACGAGCCTTAAGTACGTCGAAAATGATGAGTGGGGGGTTTCTCCTCACTTGTCTAGAGTGTTTAGTGTATGCCCTTTGGGCGATATGCGACACATTCACTCCTATGTCTTAGTCTTTAGTGCAACGTGAATTACAAATCAAACTAATTCACTTCATTAAAACTCACAAACAAAACTCAAACTTTTTATCCTTCGGGATTTTTGTTCAAATTATTTTCATAAAAGAGTACGTTACTTTTCTGTTCTACCACAAACAGACATCGTCCCTAACTGCTGGAATGAGAACTTAATGTCACTCGTAAAAAACACTTAACCTACCTTTCGTTTCGTTACCCGAACTATGTTTGCTCCGATTTCTCATACCAGATGAGGATACGTAGGCACAAGACAACAATGTCTTGGCGAGCAACCTTCCCCCCTTCACCCGTAGTTTTCCGAACTACGTTGACTCTGACTTTCCCATTGCACGAGGGAATACGTAGGCATAGGGTGGCGATGTCCTATCGAGTCTCTTTCGTTTTCTTTTGCTCCCATTTCTGTTTAGTAGTAGTTTATAGATAAACACACCCTTTTATTATACAACAAGCGTGGATCCCGTTGAGTACAACAGGCGTGAAGGGTGCTAATACCTTCCCCTTACGTAACCGACTCCCGAATCCAAGATTTGGTTGCGATGACCTTGTATTCTCTTGTTGTTCAAGTTTTCTTCAATCATTTCCTTTCCCTCTCTTTGGGATAAATAATGTTCGGTGGCAACTCTTCTGTTTTTCCGTCGGGTGTTTTTTGCAGTTGCGACAGCTGGGAACCCTGTTTCCTTATGCGAGTCAATCCTAGCGCTTGTTTGTTTTATATTTTTGGGTGTGTATATTTGTGCATATGTACGTTGTATTTGTATGATCTTTGTATATCATTGCATTTGCATTTTATTTTCTGCACTTTATCATTTCTATCATATTGTATTGTTGTTGCTGTGTTGTTGGGTGGGTTGTTCCACTGGGAGATAAGCCCAATACCCAGGCTTGAGTATACACACAGGATTAGTGTGGAGAGTAGTGCGAGCTTGCATGTTTGGCATGCAAGATCCCTCATGAAATTCACGTCCAGGTGAGGTTATCTTTGGAGACACCCTATCCTGAGCATATAGGACAGTTGAGGGGGTGTTGAATTAGAAAGCTAACGACTCTGGAGACCATTCATTAGGAAGTTAGTTGAGACCTTCTTGATTGACCATGATGCCAAACCAGAAATGGTGAATGTATCATCGTTTCTCGACCTGAGAGTCCGTGATACTGATGACCTGCATAGGATGTCGTACCGTCCAAGACTAGAACCTACATGTGAGAGGGATGTGTTTTGCAGGAAACCTTGACTTTCAACCAACCCGGTGTTCTAGTTTTCTTATTAGTGTGAACTTATCAGCCTAGTACTTCGGTATTTTCTCATCAGAGAAGACTTATGAACCTATTCAGTCAGCAACACATAAGTTATTCATAGCATTGTGGAAGCTTTGATCCCATGTCTGTTGCATTTCATATTGCATTGCATAAGCATTTGTGCATCATTTTTACATGTCCTTCCTCTGCCAGAAGCAGCAGAGCTCATCCATCTTTTGCCCAACCCGCAGTTGACTTCCCGACACTCATATTGGATTTGAATAAGCTTTTGGAAGAATCATGAACTCAGGAGAGCAGAATCAGGTTGTTACAAGGGCAGATGTTGAGTTGATGAAGAATCAGTTGGATCAACTTGTGGAAGTCATGACAGCCATGATAAAAGGAGAGGTCAATATTCAGAGGACTTCAATTACTGGGAATGTTATTCCACCTCCAGTAAACAATGTTGCGCAAGCTCAGCATGTGCGGATTCCTATTGAGGATCAAGTTGCACAAGAGCGTACCATTATCCGAGATGGACATTCCTCTTCTCTAAATGACATGAACTATCAGAGCTTCACATTCTCTATGCCATATTTCCAAGGGGTAGTACAAACAATGAAACCTAAAGACTCGCGGACTGTTGAGTTTATGAAAAGGTATCGTATGTTAGAGGAGAAGCTTGACGCCCTAGAGGGTCGTGATACTCTTAATCTGGATGCTTCAAGCATGTGTTTGGTGCCTGGCTTTGTGATGCCTCCAAAGTTCAAGACACTGAATCTTGAGAAGTACAAAGGGGATAGCTGTCCAAAGAAACATTTCGTGATGTTTTGTAGAAGAATGACCTCATATGACCACAACGACAAGCTTATGATTCACTGTTTTCAGGAAAGTTTGAGTGGGGCATCATTGACTTGATATATGCAGTTAGAGAGTGGTTGCATCCGATCTTGGTCAGACCTAGCCAACGCATTTGTGAAGCAATACAATTATAATCTTGACATGGCTCTCAGTCGCATGCAGTTGCAAGGCTTATCTCAAGCGGACGATGAATCCTTCAGAGGGTATGCTCAGAGATGGAGAGAGTTAGCTGCTCGCGTTCAACCACCACTTCTAGATAGGGAATTGGTTGACATGTTCATGGATACTTTACAAGGTTCATACTTGGACAAGATGATTGGCAATGGGGCGTTAAACTTTTTTGATTTGATAGTAGTTGGGGAACGTATCGAGAGCGCACTCAAGAGTGAAAAGATTCAAGACATCCCGAACATCTCAGTTGGTGAAAATGAATCAGTTGTCAGTTCTCAGGAAGAATGGGAGAAGCCTCAGTACTCAGATATTTCAAGTGTTCAAAGTCAACAATCTTATGGGTTTATATATCAAATACTGTTCTCCCCTCAGAGTCAATGGTCATATCACCGTCAGCCGAGTCAGCACGCCCGACAAAGACCAAGGAAACCAAAAAAGCATTTCACTTAGTTGCCCATGTTGTATAGTCAGATGTTTCTAGAGTTGATCAAAGGTGGCTTGATAGTGCCGAAGGAGATAAATCCAGTGCTTCCTCCATATCCACCAGGTTTTGATGTTAACGCCTGTTGTGACTACCATGCTGGGGCACAGGGGCATTCAACCAAAGACTGTAAGGTGCTTAAGAGCAAGATTCAAACTCTGCTTGACTCCAATATATTCTCACTCACACCTCAGGGTATTCAAATCAACAATTCTTCTACATCCATTCACGTGGGTTCATCAGTCCTTGATATGGAGGAATTCACCGAGAGCAGATGTTCAGATGAGTATCAAACTAACTTCGAAGAGCAATTCTAAAGATGACTAGTTCAATAGTGAATCAAGATTGGAAAGCCCATTTCCCCGAAGTTAGCGATCTTGTATATCATGTCATTTCCTTGCATGTGTAGTTCCTTTTCTGTTAAAGTGCAAACTTTTTTGTAAACTTTTTTTGTTTTCGATTGATGATGTAAACATGTTTGCATTGGATTTTCATGTTCATTTGCACTCCAGGTGTTCAAGGATGGTCTTTTATTATCCTAATATGGTTTTCTTCATAATTTCAGACTTAACTTTTCCAAGAAGCTAGAAGTTGATTATGGAGCAGATTCAAGCAGAGTTGAGGGAAATGCAAAGTGAAATAGGACAATTCATGGTGGACATGCAAGCTTTGTCTCAGGATCAGAAAATGCTTAGGAAGGAAGTTCATCAATTGAAGACTCGGATGAGCTTGACTATGGAAATCATAAGAAACGAGCTAAGAAAGAAAGGCAATCATATGCCTGATGCCACAACAGAAACGGTTGTTCTACCTTTACCTGTGGAATCTCTCCCAGAGCGTGAGGTGCCTCATAGATCTTTTGCACGTCCTTGGGTTCCAGAATCTCCCCGTCAGCAGCTACCTCTTGTTTCCTAAGATGATCCTAAGATTAAGAAGTACACACTGAGGCCGAAGCATCCCGATAGAATCTTTGACCAGCTCCCTATAACTTATGCCCAGTTGCTGCAACATTTGCTTCAACTTTAATTGGTTAAACTTCAGACTCTGGCTCCATTTACTGGTAAGCCTTCACCAAGCTATGATGCAAGTGCCTATTGTGATTTCCATTCTAGGGCGCCGGGGAAAAATGTAGAGAAATGCAAGGCCTTTAGACACAAAGTTCAGGACTTAATCGATTCAAAGGCGTTTGAGTTCACACCGGGCGGCATAAGCATACCAGGTACTCTTATTCCAGTTGCTGTGAAAGAAGCGGATATTCATGTTTTCTCCCCTGAAGCTGCATCGGGTCAGGAGTGTATCATAGAGTATTTAGTTTTAGACTCTCCATGCCCACAACTATTGCCTGTTCCTGGGTCAAATCTAAGGATGAAAGTGTCTGATCATGATGAATACCTTAATCGATATCAGCAGCAAAACTGTCAGCGCCAAAATCAGAAGAGGGCTCGCAACAACTTGGAAAGAAGGAGTGCTCCTCTTCATCCGGTTCCTATATCGTACAGTCAGCTTTTGCCACATCTGATTCAAAACTCATTGGTGGAGCTTAAGACTCTCAAGCTGTTACCAGAGCCATACCCTCCTGGGCATTATCCTAGTGCGCAATATGGATATCATGGAGGATCCATGGGGGACTCAACTGAAGATTGCAAAGCCTTTCAAGCCAAAGTGCAACAGTTGATTGAAAAAAAGTACATATCTTTTCCAGAAGAAAATTTGGTTGTGCACGTCAATCTCTCATTTGTTTGAGTTCGGAGACTTCAAGGATATCCTCCTCAGCTGTGGTGATTATTAATTTTCTTTGTTGCATTGTTCATTTGTATTTTTAATTCTTTGTTAATGCTCTGTGTGCATGTAAAAACTTTTTGTTTTTTAATGATGATCTTAATGCAATGAGTATGTTTTTCTTGAAGCAATTCATTTGTGTTCACTCATATATATTTCTGTGCATTGAAATACCAACTTTCTTGCTTAAACTCTTGGAGGGAGGATGATGAAGCAAAAACGTAAAATCTCTGGTCGTATGCTTTTCGATAAAACCCTGCTGATGATGTACAAGCATTGTTTCAAATCCCTACACACCAGAGATATAAGGGAGATAGAACTTCGCTAACCCCTTTGAGCCTTGAAGTAGGAGTTTCTTTCTGAAAACGAAAAAACCTCAATCTTAACCCGGGGAAGGGTAGGTGTCAGTTAGTCTGACCAACCATTCAAATTTCAAAAGGAGTGTGCGTCCAAGGATCCATTACCTTTTATCCTTTATAATCCCATAATGGTTATATCTCACCAACCGAAGGAATGAGGCTGTCAAAACCCTTTCGAGGAAATCAAGACAGCCAGTGTCACATGATTTGTTCCAAAAAAAAAAGCCCGCTAAGTCGAATCTTGAAAACAAGCGACTTAGCCAAAAATTAGGGTATCCCGTTAGACTTCCAAATCGAAAATTCAAAAGAATCAATCCGGGAAAGATCATGGAAAAGAACGGAAAATGAAAAGGAGGACAAAATAAAAATCCTCAGAAAAGAACAAGTCATGTGATTACAGACACCAAAGACAAAAGGGGTGATTGTCGCTTCGAAAATCTTGTGGGTTCCATAACCATCACTTATGCCATTCAATAACCTTTTTGAAAGGTGATTACTTGTGTAGAGATAGATGAACATAAGACTGGAGAACATCAAGGAGAATGGGTGGGTACAAACAAAATTTGAGCCAAATTTTTTTTTTCTAAAACCGTGAACTAGGCCACATTACAACCCTCAAAAGTCCTAATTGAAGCAGCGTTTATTTTGAAGGCGTACTTCAACGAGATAGCGTTCCTGACTCCCATGAGTTGTGCTAAAATACTTTGTTGGTATTCCATGTGCATGGTTTCATTTCAAAAAAAAAAATCAGTGTTGCATTTTAACTAGACTTGTTCACAAAGTTTGGCGATATCTTTTCAACAAAAACTTCAAGAGTAGCATGTGCATTGCATTAGAATTTTCATTCTCAGAATAAACATTTTCTGCTTGCATACAAGTATTTTTCATCAATGAGGTTTACATAATGAATGTCAGTCAAGAAGTCTTATCTTGTCAAGAGGAAATTCCTGGAGAAGAGCGTGTGGCCAATGAACTCAGTCAGAAGATGCCAATCTGGGGTAGTTACGTCAAGAAGTTCCCCCAAAGTTCAATTAATATTGGGAATTTATTTTAAGAAATCTCTCTAAGGATCGGTTAATCTGGGGAAATCAAGTCGAGAGTCATCAAATGTTTCGAAGACCAATCAGACAGGGGCAAGGTTACTTTGAAGGCTCATTTTGAAACATATCATTTCAAAAGCACGAAGATTTATCCTCTCTAGAAGAAGGTTAGTCAGAGTCAAATCTTTGAGGTTCAGAGTATTTTAGCAAGATATCGCAGGATTCATGTCGATAGCCAACGTACGGCACCCCCAGTAGAGTTAAAGCTTTTCAATGAAGACTTTGGTTTCTCCCCTAGCAGAATTTCAACGTATATGAAGGTGAGAAAATACTTAGAAGGGGGGTTGAATAAGTATGACAGAAAATAATCAAAGATAAAAACTCAAGTATTTTTATCCTGGTTCGTTGAACTCAACTACTCCAGTCCACCCTTTTCAAGAGTGATTTGCCTTTCTCAACAAGGACTTAATCCACTATTCAAATCAACTGATTACAAATAGCAACACCTAAGAACAACTGTTCTTAGTCTTCTCAAGAGCTACTGATCTAACCTAGATCCTCTTAAGGAAAACTTCCTTTACAAATTAATGTAATACAATGTAAGAGTAATAAATTGCTTCTATGAAAGCTATAAACACAACTGTGTTATTTCTCTAAGTTTAGAACAAAGTATGAACTATAAAGAATATGAGAGCTTGAGAGTTTCTTCGCTTGAGAGTAAGTTTTTCAAAATTCTTCTCCTACTGAAGAAAGTGCTATGATATCCTTTATATAGCCACTTGAATATTGGAGAGAATATAATACCGTTGGAGAAGATATTTCCAATATCAAATAGTACTGTCCTTTGTACTATTGCAGCAGAGAGACGGCGCACAAAATGTGGGTGTAGCAATTGTCTGCTGAGCTGTGAATTTACCATATATGGAATGTATCAGAGGAATAATCTTCTTGCAGAGATTTATGTCTATCCCAATTAAGGAAAGATTTGCTGGCATATTCCAACGGATATATTAAAATAATCTTCTTCAAATAATTCTTCAGATAGTTCAGATCAACAATCAATATCAGAGTCTTCAGTCTTCAGAATCTTCTGGAAACTTCAGAGCCTAAGATGTTCTTCAGATGTTGCTGAATCAGAGTCTGGTGCAGCTGTGTGCTTGAAGCGTAACATGCTCTTAGATCAGAGTCTTCACTCAGATCAGAGTCTTCTCTCATTCAGAGTCTCTTCACTCAGAGTCTTCTTTCATTCAGATTCTTGATAATATATGCAGCGTGTTGTATCTTCAGAATCTTGATGACTAAGCTCTTATACTTCAGATTCTTCTAATCTTCAGATGCTCTTGAGCCATTCAGAATTTATTGTTCACATCAAATTTGCTCTTTAAGATTAAAATCTTTTGTGCCTGTAGAAAACAGTTTAGAACAAATTTAGAGAGTATAATTCTTGTATACAAATTATCATTAATGTTATCATCAAAACATAGAGATATTACTAAGACACAATCTGTGCTCTTACAATCTCCCCCTTTTTGATGATGACAAAACATGAGAAATTTGTTCAATAAAAATATGAATTAAAATTACTCCCCCTGAGATTTACAATCTCCCCCTGAAATGAATACTCTAATGGAATTAGATACTTCCCTTTCTGGTTGAGTACATTTCAGATTCAGAGCCTGATTGAAGCCTGGTTGACATATGTTTGACTTCTAGAGTCAAAGCTTGATGCCATATTAAAGCTTGATGCCAGATGAACAACTTCAGAACACCTGGTTGTTTATCTTGCCATTTCCTGTCTTGAGTTATCTTTTAGATCATAGTACTCAAGGTTAGATATCAGAGTCTGGTCTACTCAGATTTAGCTATTTTTGATCAGGTTCTGAAAAGATAGATCTCAGGAAAAACTTCAATGAAATTTGTCAGATTTTTTAATAATATCTGGGACACTTAAATTCAAAGAATGTTAGTAACATGTCTGACTTAGTTCAGATAATTGCTTATAGATTTGAACAATCAGATTCTATTTTGTTTCTCCCCCTTTTTGTCATAATCAAAAAGAATTTTAAAAGACGGTAAAGATGCAGAAGAAACACATATCCAGATAAGCAAAAAGATCATTGTCATTAAGTCAAGAGAACATCCAGATTCAGATAAAAGCATACAAAACATATCAGAAGAAAATCAAAACAAAGCAAAACATGAAAAACTTGTGCAAAACATCAAGTAGGTTTAGCAGATGAGGCTTGTTGAGAAGCAATGAGTTGCAGCAGTGCTGTAATCCTTTCTGAATTTTCATCTTGCTTAGCCATCCAAGTTTTCATTTCTTCATTTGTTTTCTTTTGATCAACCATAAAATCCTTAAGTTCTTTGACATCCTTCTGAAGATCTGTAGATTCTGAAACAGTAGATTCTGAAACAGTCTGAGTAACATCAGGTGCAGGAATTTCTGGAGGTGGAGGAGCTTCTAGAAGAAGAATAGGAGGAGTGTTTCTCTTAATCCGTTTTTGATAAGCAGCAAACCTTACTTTTGACAATCTAAGACATTGAGTCCTGATTTTCAAAGCCTCCCTATTCAGTCTGTAAAGATATTTCTTCCAAACAGCGTCAGCAGCCTCTTTGTCCATAGTAGTCATGCAAACATCCATAATGTCAGCAAAGTCTGAGACATTATCCTTATCAAAATCTCTTAACAGAGTATAAACACGTGATCCCAATTCTGCTTCATCAGGGATTCTGGGTTTTCTTGGTTGGGTTAGTTGTGTTTGTGGTGTTTGTTCAGAAGGTTGAGGTTGTGAAGATGGATGTTCAGATGTTTGTGGTTCAGAAGGTTGAGGATTGATTTGTGGTTCAGATGTTGGTTGGTTGGTTTGTGGTTCAGATGTTTGTTGGTCAGAATGTTGTGGTTGAGGTATTGAGGGAATTGGTTGGGTTTCTGTTGGTTGTGGAGTGTTTTGGATTTCAAGAGGTTGTGGAGTGAGAGTTTGAGTTGGGGAATTTTGTGGAGAAGGTGGATGTTCAGAAGTTGGAGATTTAAACAGCTGTTTCCAAACACTCTCAGAACGAGGTTGTTTGAGATCATTCAAGCATTCATTAATGTAACCAGATGATTCATCATCAGATGATGCATCAGAGTGGTTAGATTTTTCAGAAGTTGAAGATAAATTGACAGACTGGTTTAAAGGTGTGACATCTAATATCTCATCAGGATCAATGAGATATTCAGGTTGGTCAGAGTGTTCAGGGTGAACATCCTCTGGAATGGTATATTCTGGGATAGTGTTTTGTGGTTGTGGTGTTGTTTGTTGAGTTTGTTGTGGAATTTCTGTTTGTATGTTTGTTGGTTGCTTGGATTGTGGTGTATGAGGGGGGACAGAAGATGGTTTAGAGATAATAGTTTTAGAAGGTCTGGATCTTCTAAATCTAAGTGGGGAGTCAGAGGGTGTGGGGGTATCAGAATGATGAACAGGATTAGAATCAGTGTTAAATACCTGTTTCAGAGTATCTCTAATTTCTTCAAAAGTTGCTGCAGGAGGATTTGGTTGAACCTTCTTCAGCTTCTTCCTTTTCTTCTTCTTTTCAGCATCTGAATGCTTCCTTTTCTTCTGATGACCTTCACTATCAACTTTTCTCTTACGTCTTCTTTCCCTTGTCAAATCAGGAAGATCTTGGCCTTCCTTCTGCAAAAGATTGGCAGGAATCTCATCACCATCTCTTAGGCAGCGAGCAACATACTCAACAATAACTTCTCTAAGTTCATCTGAGGTGAATAAAGGAAAATCCTTAACAGGAATCCTTCTTCCCCTAACTTCTTCAGAGTTAGTTTTCCTTGGTTTCTCAGATAAATCATCAACCAGTTTCATCCTTCTCAGAGTTAAACCGTTTATTTCAGAGCCAATGATATAAGTCAGATCTTCTGTCAACCCAGCCTCTTGCAGATGCGCCACAAGTTGGTTTTCTATCAGAATATCTGAAATCAGCCTTCCCATAGGGATCCATGTTCTGACTTTTCCAGATTTATCTCTGGCTGTTTCCCTTGTTTCCTTGACGTGAGACACCAGATGATTAAACAACAAATATGGAAGATCAATCTGAATGTTTTGGTGTAAACAATACATGAAGTAAAGTTGTTCAGCATTAACATAATCAGAAGAGTTTGAAGAGGGTCTGTGAAAGATGGTGCTCATGAAAATCTTAGCCCATATCTTGTAAGTGGGTTTCAAGAACTTAACCTTCTTACAAGGTTCACCAATAGTACAGATTTCTTGACATACATCTTTCAGGTCTTCACGCGCAGAAGACAGAGAGGTTACTCCATCAGTTGCCTTAAAACCTATGAGTTTCCTTATCAGGTTTTCAGTGATAACTATCTTTTTTCCCAGCACAGAGGAGTGAATGAACTTTGGAGTAGCATATGCATGGATCCAGAACTCCTTCACTAACGTTGGATACACAGGACCCATAAGCCTGTCAAAGTAACCGTCCCAGCCTTGTGCTTTGATTGAAGAAATCAGATCAAACCCATTTTCAGCAAGATCTTCTAAGTCCACGAAACTTTCACACAGAACTTCTAGTGAATCAACAACAGTTAGGAGAGTGCGTACTGGTTCTTTGACAGTGGTAGCATTTTTGGTAGTAACAGCGTTTGAAGTAGATGCCATTGTTGACGATGATGAAGAAGATGAAGGTTTCTGAGTTCTTTTAGGGTTTGCAAAGAGAGAGAACAACAAACAAAAGCGCATATGTGTTTGAGAATGTGAAAAGTGTGAATGTGTTATGAGAATGGTTTATATAGACAAATAAAGCAAGCATGGGAAACACAACAGACACACATAGGACACATACGCACGTTTGCATTAAATGAAAGGTAATCATTTTTAATTATGATATGACATTTGGGGGAAAATCAAGACAGATTGAGATTTTCAAAGCAATACCTTAAACGTCATAATCAGTAGGTGTACTCCATCTTTTCAGATTCTGAGTGACACGTGTTTGCTTGCATGTGATTCTATAACTCTTAAGAAATGAAACGTTTTCAACTTTCAGATCCTCTGAGATGGTCAGTTCAGAGTTTTACACAAAAAAAATAATTCACAGATAAATTAAACAAGCAAGACAGATGAAATACTTCAGAGTGTTAAACACTTAGCATCTGAGAAGTTGACTCTGAGAAATATTACTCTGGACAAAAATCCATACAAATATTTTTCAGAATAAACTTAAACCTATCTTCAGCAAGGGGTTTTGTGAAAATATCTGCCCATTGATGATCTGTATCAACAAAGGCTAAATTTATTACACCCTTCTGAACATAGTCTCTGATGAAATGATGTTTAATCTCTATATGTTTGGCCTTAGAGTGTAAAATTGGATTTTTGGATAAACATATAGCAGAAGTATTATCACAGAAGATAGAAAGATTACTCTCATAGATTTGATAATCTTCTAGTTGACTCTTCATCCAGAGCATCTGAGTGGAACATCCAGCAGCAGCAATGTATTCTGCCTCTGTGGTTGATAGTGCAATTGTTGGTTGCTTCTTGCTGTACCACGAGATCAGATGACTTCCAAGAAACTGACAGCTTCCAGAAGTACTTTTGCGCTCAACTCTATCTCCAGCATAGTCAGCATCACAGAATCCAACTAGTGAATATTCGTCAGATCTTCTGTAACACAAACCAACATTAGCAGTACCTTTCAGATACCTTAGAATCCTCTTAACAGCAGTTAAGTGTGATTCTCTAGGATCTGATTGGAATCTAGCACATAAACAAACACTAAACAGAATGTCTGGTCTAGAAGCAGTCAAATAAAGAAGAGATCCTATCATACCTCTGTAGAGTTTCTGATCTACCTTCTTACTTACCTCTTCCTTACCTAGAGTGCTTGTAGGATGCATTGGAGTCTTTGCCATTTTGCTATCCAGCATGTTAAACTTCTTCAGAAGCTCTTTAACATACTTGGTCTGATGTATGTAGGTGCACTCTGGAGTCTGATTTACTTGGATTCCCAGAAAGAATCTCAGTTCTCCCATCATGCTCATCTCAAATTCTGCCTGCATACATTTAGCAAACTCCTTTCCAAGCATAATATTTGTTGATCCAAAAATAATATCATCTACATAAATTTGACAAATCAACAAATCTTTCTTAATGGTTTTACAAAATAGTGTGGTATCCACTTTTCCTCTGATGAAATTTTTCTTCAGAAGAAAATTACTCAACCTCTCATACCAAGCTCTGGGAGCTTGTTTTAGTCCATAAAGAGATTTTTTCAGTTTGTAAACATGATCTGGAAAATTTTCATTTTCAAAACCAGGAGGTTGGTGGACATACACTTCCTCTTCTATAATTCCATTAAGAAAAGCACTTTTAACATCCATCTGATAAAGAGTGATGTTATGTTGTGCAGCAAATGAAATAAGCAAGCGTATAGACTCTAACCTTGCAACAGGAGCATATGTTTCTGTGTAGTCTATGCCTTCTTGTTGACTGTAGCCTTGAGCAACCAGTCTTGCTTTGTTCCTTTCAACTTCTCCTTTCTCATTAAGTTTATTTCTGAAAACCCATTTTGTTCCAATGACATTGAAACCTTTAGGTCTTGGAACCAGATCCCAGACTTCATTCCTTGTGAATTGATTCAGCTCCTCTTGCATAGCTAAAATCCATTCATTATCTTCCAGAGCCTCATCAACAGATGTTGGTTCTATAATTGACACTAAGCCACAGAAGGAAGATTCAGAAGTTCTGAGAAATGCTCTTGTCCTTATTGGATCATCTTTCTTTCCAATTATCACATCCTCTGGATGAGAAGCTTTCATTCTGGAAGAAGATCCTCTGACTGTTGGTCTTTCAGAAATATGCAGATTGTCAAGTTGGGAAGTTAGAGGCGTAGCATCTGGGTTTGCTTCAGAGTCTTTGTCTTCAGTCTTGTCTGCCTCTGAGCCTTCAGAGTCTGTGAGAATAACTTCTCTATCTGCAGAACTTTCAACTTGCTTTGGCTTTTCAGAGCCAAGCTTATCATCAAATCTAACATGAATAGATTCTTCCACAATCTGTGTTTCAGTATTGAATACTCTGTAGCCTTTAGAGCGTTCAGAATAACCAAGCATGAAACACTTCTGTGCTTTGGAATCAAACTTGTTCAGATGATCTTTAGTGTTAAGCATATAACAAATACATCCAAATGGATGAAAATAAGCAATGTTGGGCTTTCTGTTTCTCCACAATTCATAGGGAGTCTTTTCCAGAAGAGGTCTTACAGACACTCTGTTCTGAATATAACATGCTGTATTTATTGCTTCTGCCCAAAAGTATTTTGCCAGATTTGTCTCGTTGATCATGGTTCTGGCCATTTCTTGCAATGTTCTATTTTTCCTCTCTACAACTCCATTTTGTTGTGGAGTTCTAGGACAGGAGAAATCATGTGCAATTCCTTTTTCAGAAAAATATTTTTCAAAATATTTGTTTTCAAATTCACCACCATGATCACTTCTGACTTTAATAATTTTGCATTCTTTTTCAGTCTGGACTTGATTGCAGAAGTCAATGAACACAGAATGAGACTCATCCTTGTGTTTTAGAAACTTTACCCATGTCCATCTGCTGTAGTCATCTACAATGACTAACCCATACTTCTTGCCTCTGATGGATGCAGTTTTCACTGGTCCAAACAGATCAATATGAAGTAATTCCAATAGTCTAGAAGTGGAAACAACATTTTTTGGTTTAAAATGAGATTTTGAAAATTTACCCTTTTGACATGCGCCACACAGAGCATCTGAATTGAACTTCAGATTAGGGAGTCCTCTGACCAGATTGAGTTTATTAATCTGAGATATACGTCTCATATTAATATGTCCCAATCTTCTATGCCAGACCCATTGCTCATCATTCACAGATAAAAGGCATTTTACATTTTGAACTTTAAGTTCTGAAAGGTTAATTTTGTAAATGTTGTTTTTCCTCTTTCCACTGAATAGGATTGAACCATTCTTTTGACATACAGCTTTGCAACATTTTTGATTAAAGATGATATCATAACCACTGTCACTTAATTGACTTATGGACAATAGATTATGTTTCAATCCTTCAACTAACAGAACATTAGAAATAGAGGGTAGGTTACCATTACCTATTGTACCAGAGCCAATGATCTTGCCCTTCTGGTTCCCTCCAAATTTCACGTCCCCTCCAGATCTAAGTTCCAGGCTTTGGAACATAGACCTTTCGCCCGTCATATGTCGTGAGCATCCAGAGTCCAGGTACCATGATTGGTGTCTGGATTTTGCTGCTAAGAACATCTGCAACAGGTATTATTTTACTTTTAGGTACCCAGATCTTCTTGGGTCCTTTGGGGTTAGATGTTCTGTGGTTTTGCCTAAACTTCTGTTTTTCAACATAGTGTTTATTCTGGCTAGCCCTTGGCTTAAACACATAAGTACTCTTTTCAGAGCTTGTATGTTTAATATCATTCAGATGACCAAACTTAAAATGAGAATACAGAGGAGTCTTCTTGATGAAGAGTTTATCAACAGATTTTGGATTGCTTCCAGAGGAAGATTCACATCTAATGCCTCTTCTGTTGTTCCCACTAACACCATAGATCATAGAAGCCATTTTGCTTCTGTCTATGCTTTTAGTGAGGAATCTTTTAAAACTGGAGTCATATTTTTCTAAAATATTTTCACTTGACTCTGTTTCAGTATCAGATTCTTGTTGAGTTGTTTCTAAATCATTTTTGAGTTTTAAATTTATTTCTTTCTGCTCAACAAGTTCTGTTCTCAGAAGATCAATCTCAGATTCAAGATTGCTTTTCAGCTTCTTGTATTTGAGTTTAATCTTGCTGTAGCTTTCCAACATGTCAGATAAACTTTCAACAAGTTCAGCTCTGGAGAGTTCAGAAAATACCTCTTCAGAATCAGAGTCTGATTCTGACTCAGATTCAGATGATGACGTTCCTTCATCTTGATCATTTGTGTTGGCCATCAGCGCAACATTTGCACATTCTTCCTCAGATTCAGAAGATGATTCAGATTCATCTGAGTCATCCCATGTAGCCATCAGAACCTTTTTCTTTTTATCAAACTTCCTTTTGGGTTTTTCCTTTTGAAGTTTGGGACATTCACTCTTGTAGTGTCCAGGTTCTTTACATTCATAGCAAGTGACCTCTTTCTTGCCAGATCTTCTGTGTCCAGAAGATTCTCTCTTTTGATCAGATCTTCTGAAGTTGTTGAACTTCTTCCCTTTGTGCTTCCAGAGTTTGTTGATCCTTCTGGACAGCATGGATAGTTCATCTTCTTCTTCAGAAGAAGATTCCTCAGAGCTTTCTTCATTTACCTGCAAAGCTTTAACAGATTTGTTAGATTTAAAAGCTAAGGATTTACCTTTATCTTTCTTCTGGGGTTCATCTTCCTCCAGCTCAATCTCATGACTTCTCAAAGAACTGATGAGTTCTTCTAATGAGATTTTGTTCAGATCCTTGGCCAGCTTCAATGCAGTCACCATAGGTCTCCATTTGGTAGGAAGACTTCTGATGATCTTCTTGACATGATCAGATGTTGAGTAGCCCTTGTCCAGAACTTTCAACCCAGCTGTTAGAATCTGAAATCTGGAAAACATAGTCTCAATGTTCTCAGATTCTTCCCTCTTGAACGCTTCATACTTCTGTATCAGCGCCAGAGCCTTTGTTTCTTTCACCTGAGAGTTTCCCTCATGAGTCATTTTGAGAGACTCAAACATATCATGAGCAGTGTCTCTGTTGGTAATCTTCTCATACTCTGTATGAGAGATTGCATTAAGAAGTATGGTTCTGGCTTTGTGATGATTCTTGAATTCTTTCTTCTGCTCCTCAGTCATTGATTTTCTATCAATCTTTTTGCCATCCTTAGTAGGATGTTCATATCCATCAATGACTAAATCCCAGAGATCAGCATCATACCCCAAGAAAAAACTTTCAAGTCTATCTTTCCAATAATCAAATTTTTCTCCATCAAACATTGGAGGTTTGGTGCTGATTCTGTCTCCTTCATATTTGTTGCTTGATGTAGGAATATCACCCATATTAGCAACCAAATAAATAACAGAGTATTCTTCTCACTGGATCTTTATCTGTCACGGTTAAGTGAATGCACACGCAGAACCGGAGCTCTGATGCCAACTGAAGGTGAGAAAATACTTAGAAGGGGGGTTGAATAAGTATGACAGAAAATAATCAAAGATAAAAACTCAAGTATTTTTATCCTGGTTCGTTGAACTCAACTACTCCAGTCCACCCTTTTCAAGAGTGATTTGCCTTTCTCAACAAGGACTTAATCCACTATTCAAATCAACTGATTACAAATAGCAACACCTAAGAACAACTGTTCTTAGTCTTCTCAAGAGCTACTGATCTAACCTAGATCCTCTTAAGGAAAACTTCCTTTACAAATTAATGTAATACAATGTAAGAGTAATAAATTGCTTCTATGAAAGCTATAAACACAACTGTGTTATTTCTCTAAGTTTAGAACAAAGTATGAACTATAAAGAATATGAGAGCTTGAGAGTTTCTTCGCTTGAGAGTAAGTTTTTCAAAATTCTTCTCCTACTGAAGAAAGTGCTATGATATCCTTTATATAGCCACTTGAATATTGGAGAGAATATAATACCGTTGGAGAAGATATTTCCAATATCAAATAGTACTGTCCTTTGTACTATTGCAGCAGAGAGACGGCGCACAAAATGTGGGTGTAGCAATTGTCTGCTGAGCTGTGAATTTACCATATATGGAATGTATCAGAGGAATAATCTTCTTGCAGAGATTTATGTCTATCCCAATTAAGGAAAGATTTGCTGGCATATTCCAACGGATATATTAAAATAATCTTCTTCAAATAATTCTTCAGATAGTTCAGATCAACAATCAATATCAGAGTCTTCAGTCTTCAGAATCTTCTGGAAACTTCAGAGCCTAAGATGTTCTTCAGATGTTGCTGAATCAGAGTCTGGTGCAGCTGTGTGCTTGAAGCGTAACATGCTCTTAGATCAGAGTCTTCACTCAGATCAGAGTCTTCTCTCATTCAGAGTCTCTTCACTCAGAGTCTTCTTTCATTCAGATTCTTGATAATATATGCAGCGTGTTGTATCTTCAGAATCTTGATGACTAAGCTCTTATACTTCAGATTCTTCTAATCTTCAGATGCTCTTGAGCCATTCAGAATTTATTGTTCACATCAAATTTGCTCTTTAAGATTAAAATCTTTTGTGCCTGTAGAAAACAGTTTAGAACAAATTTAGAGAGTATAATTCTTGTATACAAATTATCATTAATGTTATCATCAAAACATAGAGATATTACTAAGACACAATCTGTGCTCTTACAGTATATCCTTTCTAGAAAGATCTAAAGAGTTTGATGCTTCCCTAAGTAGCGACAAAATCATCTTTAATAGAAAAGGTCCATTCATGAAATTCTTATCTCCAGCAAGGGTAAAAGTCTAATGGTTGTTGACTTTTTCCAACGTTGTGCTAAGTAGTATTCTTCAACTAGGGAGGTGGGGATTTATAATATTTTCAGCAAAAGTTGGCGTATTTGGTCATTGCCCCAACAGAGAAGTGAGTATGGCATCATCCCCTAGTGGAGTTGGTATCATCTTTAGTTATTATTTTTCTCTCCCTAGTGAAGTCGCCAATACTAGTTGGTTTCCCCAGCAGGTCACAGCCTAATCGTCCTTGGTGTTTCCCCAACAGAGGTAATATATTTCCCCATAGAGAGACAGAAGATCAAATCTCAGTGATTTTTCCCCAGAAGTCGTCTATTATTACTACTGTCCTTCAGAATAGAAGTTTGGTTGGGTTGCGAGCAGAGTTATGATTCCAGAGACAGTTTAGTTTGTCATCCCCGGTGGAGTTGGCTTCGTCTCTTCAGCATTTATTTTGCTGGAGTGGTCTTTTTGCATCCTCATGAGCATTTTTGCATTGTATATCATAATCATTTTTGCATTGCATATCATAAGCATTTTTGCATTGCATCCTCAAATGCGTAGCATTTCCAATTCGTATGGAGCATTATGCCATAGAAGAAAAAAATTAAACATATGCATGTGAAGTATAAGCCAGTTCTGGTACCTTTCATGGCAACCCAAATCACCCTTTAATCAAGACGGTGACATATCCCCAACAACCTTTTTTCGGTCAGCTCATCTGCTTACTTTCTTTTGGGTTTTAGATCATACGTCGATCATACTTTGTCCATTAGCCCTCTGATAGTAACATCCCCAAGCAGGTTCTTTCCGTCAATTCCTATTGATGATGTGTTTCCCCAGTGAAGTCGCCAAATCCCTTTTGCTAATGTGATCTTTGGTTTGGTTCTTTCCGTCAATTCTTATTGACGATGTGGTTCTTTGGATACGATTTTCTTTCTGTTAATTCCTATTGATGATGTGGTTCTCTGGATATGGTGTTCTTTCCATCAATTCCTATTGACGACGTGGTTCTCTGGATATGGTGTTCTTTCCATCAATTCCTATTGACGACGTGGTTCTTTGGATATGGTTTTCTTTCCGTCAATTCCTATTGGCGATGTGGTTCTTTGGATATGGTTTTCTTTCCGTCATTTCCTATTGACGACGTGTTTCTTTGGATTTGTTTTCTTCCTTTCTACCCTTAGACGAGGTGATCTATGGTTTTCTTTCCGTTAATTCCTATTGATGATGTGGATCTTGGATATGGTTTTCTTCCCGTCTACCCTTAGACGAGGTGATATTTGAATATGGTTTTCTTTTCGTCAATTCCTATTGACATTGTGGTTCTTTGGATATGGTGTTCTTTTCGTCAATTCCTATTGATGATGTGTTTCTTTGGATTTGTTTTCTTCCAGTCTACCCTTAGACGAGGTGATCTATTTTTTTCTTTTCGTCAATTCTTATTGACGATGTGATCTTTGGATTGGTTTTCTTTCCGTCAAATCCTATTGGTGATGTGGTTCTCTGGATATGGTGTTCTTTCCGTCAATTCCTATTGACGATGTGGTTCTTTAGATATGGTTTTCTTACCGTCAATTCCTATTGGCGATGTGGTTCTTTGGATATGGTTTTCTTTCTGTCAATTCCTATTGACGATGTGTTTCTTTGGATTTGTTTTCTTCCCGTCTACCCTTAGACGAGGTGATCTATGGTTTTCTTTCCGTCAATTCCTATTGACGATGTGGATCTTAGATATGGTTTTCTTCCCGTCTACCCTTAGACGAGGTGATATTTGAATATGGATTTCTTTTCGTCAATTCCTATTGACGTTGTGGTTCTTTGGATATGGTGTTCTTTTCGTCAACTCCTATAGACGATGTGTTTCTTTGGATTTGTTTTCTTCCTGTCTACCCTTTGACGAGGTGATCTATGGTTTTCTTTCCGTCAATTCCTATTGACGATGTGATCTTTGGATTGGCTTTCTTTCCGTCAAATCCTATTGGCGATGTGGTTCTCTGGATATGGTGTTCTTTCCGTCAATTCCCATTGACGATGTGTTTCTTTGGATACGCTTTCTTTCCGTCAATTCCTATTGACGATGTGGTGGATATTTGGATATGGTGTTCTTTCCATCAATTCCCATTGACAATGTGTTTTCTTTGGGTATAGTTTCTTTCCGATGATGTATGATCGGGCTCCAATTGCATACATCCCAACAAATTACAAATTTCCAGGTTCTTTTTGTATTCAATCACCTTCTACCTTGAATGTTTGAAAGCGATTTCTTTTCATACCTTCAGGTCCAAGTCGATTGAATAGGGGCAGCTGTAGCACCCCAAAATTTGCCCTTTGTTTTAACCTTTACTGGCTTATGTTTCTCTGCATTTTGCATTTCTGCATATCATAGCATTAGTTCTTGAGGTGTGGGATCAAGGTGTTTTTGTGGCTCAGGGTTCCCTTTTATTGCAAGGGTTTAAACAACGAGCATCAAAGGCTCAGGCATTTATTTTGCCCATCGATCGAGCAGTCAATTTTACTTTACTCAAGAGGTTATTTCTGGCTCAGGAGGCGGTGCACAGGCTATCTCAGGCGTTCTCACAGTTACCATATTCAAAAGCAAGTTTCAGAGGCTTAACGGAGCTCAGAACAGGTGGCAACATGCAGTTGTACAGGATTCCCTCCATTTGGCGCCAAAATTGGCATTTTTTGAATAGGGTAACCGGTTACCCTATATGGAGTAATCGGTTACTTCAGGAGAAATTTGAAAAGAATTTGAATTTTCAGCATGTGCAATTTCCAATCATTCTCAACCATTGATTCCACTTGATCATATTTGGAAGGATCCAGAATTGTTTCAATTTTCACCATTTCCCTCCAAATTTCAAACAATCCATTCCTAATTCCACTCCTACTTTCCATTCCAAATGCTAATCCACACTCTAAACCATGTTTTGATTCTAAACCTAGAGCTTATTTAAGTGAATTTTCTCCAAACCTCAACAATTACCTTCATTCACAGAATTAACCTTCATTTCCAGATTTCACATTCATTCTTGAGAATTTGCTCTCAATTTTCTCTCCATTTTTTCACTCCCAAAACCTCCATTAAAGCTCTCACTTGAGTTATTTGATTCTTCATTGGAATCAAAGAATTCTAGAGCTAAACTTCCATCATTCATCTCCACTATTTTCAATTCACCATTCAACTTTCGTTTGGATTTGGATCTGAATTTGGAAGCTAGATTGGAAGTGTTTTTTTGTATCATTTTTGCTTGATCTTGCTTGATCTTCAGTTCTACCATAAGAAAGCTCTTGGATCTTGAAAAATCTCTGGGTTTCTTGCTTGGATCTGCTAATTTCTAGTGAATCAACACTCACCAAAGCAAATCTCCGCTTTGAAGGTTGGCATTTCTAGATCTAATTATGTTTTGAACTTATTTGGATAATCACAATGTAGATCCTTGGTTTTTGCTGTTTTTTTGATCCATTTTGATGATTTGTGTAACAGCCCAATTTTCATTTATTAATTATTTATGTTAATTAATTGATTTATTGAAATTATTGGATGATTATTTAAAGGAATTGGTAGATATTTTGAGAACAGAATATATTGGAGAGAAATAGAAGGGAAAAATATATAAGGAAAAGTGAAAGGAAAAGGAAATAATAGAAACATAAGAGAAAGAGAAGAGAAAGAAAGAGGAAGAGGAGAAAAGAGAAAGAAAAAGAGGGGAAAGCTTGGAAAGCTCAAGAACAACTTCTAGCTTCGATTTAATCAAGATAAGGGTGTGAAATCTTATTATTCTATCAATGTGTATGATTATATATGTGTTTGTTGAATTGGTTTGGATTGTTGGAGAGTTTTTGCTCATTTTCCATTTTAGGGCAAAAATGAGTTTAATCGATAGAAACCGATGTTTTCGCGGATGAAACTCGAAATAAATTATGTAGTTTAGTCGGGTAATGTTTAGCCGTGATTATTGGATTTCGTTTGATTGAATTTGGTTGAATTTGTGAGTTTTGACATTTTTGGACAATTGGAGGTTAAGATTTTTGATGAAAATCGGAAGTCGTAGAATTTGCGCTTTATGATCCTAAATTGTTACTATATGATTGGTAATGATGAGTAGGTATTTAATCGGGAGAAAATAATTAAATCGGTCGAGTTTTTGGAGGTTTTGGGCAAAAATCCGTAACCTTATTTTTCCAAAATTTCAGGTGTTAACCGGTTAACGCTTTGTGTTAACCGATTAACGGTATATAAAATGGCCTAAAAACTGAGTTTTTAGAGCTGTTAACCGGTTAAAAATATCTGTTAACCGATTAACAGAGTGTTAATACGCCAGGATTTTGAAAATCTGGGTGTCTTAACCGGTTAATAGAAAGTGTTAACCGGTTAACACTGTAAGTTTGAGAAAAATATTATTTTTCAAAACTTTGAAAATTCATAACTTCGTCACCGTTTATCGAATTTTGTCATTCTTTATATCAAACTGAAGCTAATAATATGTTCTATAACTTGGTGAAAAGAAATATTATTTTTAGCTGACTTTTAGCCGATTTTACCAATTAATCGAGATTAATTATTTTAAGTAAGTGAGGCTTAAATAATTAGAGCGTTCGGTTGCCGTTTGGCAGAATTATTGTGAATGCATATCGATTGCATGTGACTGTATGTGAAGAATGCATGGGAACATATTAGTGAATATGTGTGCATTGCTTGATAAATGTTGTGTGAATATATGAAAATATGCCTATGTGTAAGACTCGTACTCACTGGGGTAGAATAACAAAATGTTGTTCCTAGTGGAGTAATCACTGGGGTAGAATAACAAGATGTTGTTTCTAGTGGAGTGATCATTGGGGTAGAATGACAGATGTTGTTCCTAGTGAGGTAGAGTGACATGGTCGTATACACTGGGGTAGAATGACTAAGATGTCGTTCCTAGTGGAATAATCACCGGGGTAGAATAACCGAGATGTTGTTCCTGGTGGAGTATAAACGATGTACCCATAATCCCAAATAGGGATTGGTGAGAATTGATGAGTTTTATATGAGTCACATGGCATAGATATCATTGTTATATGAAAGTATGCTTGTGTGTGAATTGTTGAATTGAGAACTTTGGATATATGCATGATAAATATGTTGGTGCTATATATATATATATATATATATATATATATATATATATATATATATATATATATATATATATATATATATATATATATATATATATATATATATATATATATATATATATATATATATATATATATATATATATATATATATATATATATATATATATATATATATATATATATATGTGTGTGTGTGTGTGTGTGTGTGTGTGTGTGTGTGTGTGTGTGTGTGTGTGTGTGTGTGTGTGTGTGTATATACTTTATGATGAATTATGAATATGTATGCATTTCGAGAAGTGTATGGAGTCATTTTGCATGTGAAGCATCATGATATACATTCTTGTGATGTGTGATTCTAGTGAGAATCTGTCGTAACATCGTGTGCCCATGAGGGGTGTGAGCGGTGGTTACGGATGGTTGTGTGCCATGTGGGATGTGAGCAACCGGGTTGTATGCCCAAGGTGGGGTGTGAGCAATCCATAACATTGTGTGTCCATGTGGGGTGTGAGCAATGGGTGAACATTGTGTGCCTAGGAGAGGTGTGAGTAATGGTTCCAATAAGTTCATGAGTGAACTTGAGATGATTGAGTCGGTACCGCATTTGTATCTGCATAGAGTCGTGAGTCGGTCTCTATGAGTTACATTTATCATTATTTATAATTGTGATTGGTGAATAAACATAATTGTAAATGTTTATGTGTAAATGATGTGAATTGTAGAAGCATGAATGATGAATATGCTTAGTTTTGTGTATATACATTGTGACGTATATGTGCATTTTGATGAATGTGGTGAGAATGTGGGATATGTGTATTCTATGATTGTATATAGATATACAATTATATGCATTGATTATTATGATAATATTTCTCACCCTTCTGCTGGAATGATGTCCTATCTGACATCGTGCAGGTATTGAGAATAGAGTTGCTCGTAGTTGCGTGGTCGTTGTGGGTGTAGCTATTTAGTAATTTAATTATATTGGATCGAGTAATGCTCTGGTCATGTAACACTGGGATCGTTTGGGTTATATTTTATAGATACATTATGTACTCTATGATATGTTTTTATATTCATTGGAATATTGTGATGTTGGCCTTAATGCCTAAGAAATGTTGAATTATATGATGAGCATGGTTATTCTGTTAAGAGAATTATGATATAAATTGAATCCGCTGCTACATGCAGAATGAAACTTTGAAAAGCATGATTATTTATTAAAGTGTTAATGAGCATGACAGGTGGTTTTTGATGTTTGAAAGTTATGTGTGACACCCTTTTGTAAATGCATGATTATTTACTTTGATTATTCATATATTTTCCGTGGGGTTTAGAAGGGTGTTACAATTTGGATCTTGTTGATTTGTGAGGTCAATGCTTGATTGTGTTTACATGATGCTTGATTACTGTTTCTTGATGTTGCTTTCGTGCTTGATTGATATCATGTTCATATGAATGATTGGATAAACTGTTGGATGTTGAAAACTGATTTTTAAACATGTTTTTCTGGTTCTGGTTCAGTGGTAACCGGTTACCTTATATAGAGTAACCGGTTACTCAGTGTAAATATCACGTTTTCAACTTTTTTTTTCAATAGAGTAACCAGTTACCCTATATTGAGTAACCGGTTACCACTGAGGCAGAATGTGATTTCCTTGCTTGTTTGGTATCCTTTCCACATGTAAATTTCATGGATTGATATGATGCATTTGTGTGGATTGTTTTTCACATGTTTCATCATTCTTGAATGTTTGATCTCGATTCTTCAATGCGTAACTTTTGGTTTCCGTTTTGAATGCTTAACATGTTGAGGTTATTTGATTGATGAATGATCATTTGTTTTTCTTACTTGTGGCAGGACTAATTGATTATCATTGAATGCTGGTTGTTGGATGTTGTGATGCATGATTGCATTTGTTTCTGATTCCGCTTTGTTGCGTGTTTGTTTGTTTGTTTGGTCGTCCATTTTTGGAAATGCATACTTCATCTTGTCACTTCTTGTTGATACAATGTTGTTGATCATTTGTGATTGTTTGTTGAAACATGTCCATTGTTGTATGATATCTACCCATGATTGGTGTTTGTTCTTGATTAAATGCATTCAAGCTTGCTTGCTCCATACTTTCCATAGTTGTCCATGCTTTCAAATTGCATGCTGTCTTTGCCTCGCTTGCTTGCTGCTTGGCCTTTCACAACTGTTTTTGTGCTGAAACATGTGCTGTTATATGTTGTCTTGCTTGTGTGCTGGATTTTATTGTTCTCTTGTGCAGGAGGCACTATCGTAGCTGCTGTTTTTACCTTGATTTCTTGTTTTTTCTTTGTCTTTGCATATTCCCTTAGGACTCTTATTCCAATTTAATTTTCGATTGAATTTGGAGTAAGATAAATATTAGGAGTTTAATCCAAGCATGATAACATTAGGATAGAATCCCCTTTTAACCTCAACCTTAGGTCCATCTTTTGCATGCCAACATTAGGATAGAATCTCCTTTCGCACCTCAACTTTAGGACCACTTTGCATGACAACGTTAGGGCTGAGTTTCCCTTAGACCTTTCGTTCGTCTCTCTTCTCATCCTAAAACCATTCTAACTCATCTAATAAATACGATGAACTTTGTACGCTATGAGCCTTAAGTACGTCAGAAATGATGAGTGAGGGGTTTCTCCTCACTTGTCTAAAGTGTTTAGTGTATGCCCTTTGGGAGATATGTGACGCATTCGCTCCTATGTCATAGTCTTTAGTGCAACGTGAATCACAAATCAAACTAATTCACTTCATTAAAACTCACAAACAAAACTCAAACTTTTTATCCTTCAGTATCTTTGTTTCAAACTTCATTTTCAGAAAAGAGTACGTTACTTTTCTGTTCTACCGCAAACAGGCATCGTCCCTAACTGCTGGAATGGGAACTTAACATCACTCGTAAAAAACACTTAACCTACCTTTGGTTTCATTACCCGAACTACGTTTGCTCTGATTTCTCATACCAGATGAGGATACGTAGGCACAAGACAGCGATGTCTTGGCGAGCAACCTTCCCCCCTTCACCCGTAGTTTTCCGAACTACGTTGACTCTGACTTTCCCATTGCACTAGGGAATACGTAGGCATATGGCGGTGTTGTCCTATCGAGTCTCTTTATTTTTTTTGCTCTCGTTTTTGTTTAGCAGTAGCTTATAGATAAACACACCCTTTGATTAGACAACAAGCATGGACCCCGTTGAGTACAACGGACGTGAGGGGTGTTAATACCTTCCCCTTGCGTAACCGACTCCCGAATCCAAGATTTGGTTGCGATGACCTTGTCTTCTCTCATTGTTCAGGTTTTCTTCGATCGTTTCCTTTCTCTCTCTTTGGGATAAATAACGTTCGGTGGCGAATCTTCTGTTTTTCCGCCGGGTGTTTTTCTCAATTACGACACTTAAAATGGAAAAGGGTAAAGTTTGTGGAAAATGAAAAATGAAATTTTCATAGAAGGGACGTGTCGTGGTATTTGGAAGACTGTTAAAGAAGGATAATTTGTCTCTACACACAAAGTTAATGGTGTTGTAGTAAACAAAACTGAAATAGGATTGGTCCAAATAGGATAAAAAGAATGTGTAATATGTTTTGAAAGCTAATAACATCATCACCACCACACTCAGTCTTGATGAGTTCCTACGAGTTCTTACTACGGAACTACTGAAGAAATGTGGGACATCCTCCAAATTAACCATGAAGGTACTACTAAGGTAATGAGAGAAAGGTTGGGAACATTAACCCATGATTATGAACTCTTCGGAATGAAATCTGAAGATAACATAAGTCAAATACAAACACGATTTATCCACACTGTGAGTCATATGATAACTCTTGGGAAAACATTCTCAAATGAGGAATTAGTCATAAAGATTCTTATATTCCTAAATCGAAGTTGGCAACCCAAATTCACTATGATTTATGAATATAAGGATACAGTGACTATGGACACACACACACACATGCGTGCACGCACACACACACACAAACTTTATTTGGTAAACTACATGAACATTAAATGGAACTCAAAAGACTCGCCATAGACGAATAAGGATAAAATAAAATCAAGAGGTTGTCACTTAAAGTTGTTGGATCCGACTTAGATGGCGACATGTCGCTCATGGTAAATAACTTCAAGAGATTTATGAAGAATTAGAAAAGTCAACTTTGCGACAAAGGTAACAATGTAATATTTGATTATTCTGGTTGTATGGTCATAAAATCAAAATCAAATGAAACTCTTTTTACTAGCTCAATAATTAGAAATACATAAACATTAATTTAAATAAAATACCTTCAAGAGATGTATGTCTCATAAGCAACTAGGATAAATCTTGGCTATGGCATAGAAGAATAACACACATCCACATGGACCACTTGAACAAGTTAATCCACAAAGATCTTGTAAACGGTTTACCAAACTTAAATTTTGAAAAAAATAGATTATGTGATGCATTCCAAAAGGGGAAGTAAGTAAGGGCCTCTTTTAAATCTAAAAATATAGTTTCTACTGATCGGCCCTCATAGCTGCTTCACATGGACGTTTTTAACTCATCTAGAAATGTATGCTTACAAGGAAATGTCTACACTATTGTTATTGTAGATGAGTACTCTCAATATACCTATACAAAATTCTTATCCTAGAAAAGAGATGCGTTTGTTTCCTTTCGAATACTAGCAAAGGTTATCCATAACAAAAAATGATTAAGCATCACATCTATAAGAAGTGATCACGGTGGAGAACTCGAAAACGAAAAATTTGAAATCTTTTGTAACGAGAATTGTATTCGACATACCTTTTCCACTCTACAAACTCCCAAACAAAATGGGGTAGTAGAGAAGAAAAATAGATCTCTAGTAGAGCTTGTGGGGGCGATGCTCAACGAGACCAATCTTTCTAAATATCTCTGAGTTAATGTTGTGAATATCGCTTGCTATGTTATGAATTATGCCTTAATACAGCCAATCCTGAAGTGGATGCCCTATGAGCTATAGAAAAGAATAATTTCGAATATCTCCCACCTTCACATCTTTATATACAAATTTGTTATCCATACTAATGGGAAAGATAACCTTGGAAAATTCGATGCAAGGGCTGGTGAAGGCATATTCATAGGATATTCCACTGCGAGAAAAGCTTTTTGAGTATATAATAAAAGAAATGAAACAACCAAAGAATCAATTAGTATTAAACTTTATGAATCTAACCCCAAAATTTATGAAGTAAAAGTCAATGATTATGCATGTATCTCAGAAAAGAAAAATCTGGAAGACAATCATGAGCCAAATCAAGAGGAAGGTCAAAATCAAGTCATAATTGAAGAACCGGCCTAGAAACAAATCCCAGCTACTTTGAAAGAATATCTTAATCTCTCAAAATAATGGATACTAACAAAAGACCATCCAATTCATAATGTCATTGGAGATATATCTAAGGAAGTTACCACTTGGAGATCTCTCAACAAGGTATATAATCTTGTAGTTTTTGTTTCACAAATTGAGCCAGCAGGAATTGACGAAGCCATAGTCAATAAAAATTAGTCTCTTTCTGTGTTATAGGATTTAAATCAATTTGAGAAAAACAATGTTTAGGAACTAGTTCGTAAAGACTCGGCTAATCTAGTAATTGGTACCTAATGGGTCTTTCGCAACAAGTTAGATGAAGATGGAAATGTTCTAAGAAACAAATCCTGACTCATTAAAAAAGGATACACTCAACATGAGGTAATAGATTTCGATGAAATATATGCTCATATAGCTAGATTAGAAGCCATAAGAATGTTATTAGCCTTCTCATGCATCATGAAATTCAAATTATTTCAAATGGATGCAAAAAGTGAATTTTTAAACTGATACATCCATGAGGAGTTATCCATTGACCAACCTCTATGTTTTATCAACCCAACCTTTCAGATTCATGTTTCAAGCTTAAGAAGGCATTATATGGTCTAAAACAAACTCCTAGGGCGTCGTATCACCAGTTAAGTAAATTATTGCTGGAAAACAAATTCCAGAGAGGAAAGTTGATAAAACTATTTTCATCAAGAATAATCAACATGATATTCTATTAGTTAAAATTTATGTTTGTGACATTATCTTTGGTGCTACTAACGAATCCTTGTGTCCGAAGTTTTTTGAAATCATGCAAAATGAGTTTGAAACGTCAATGATGGGAGGACTAAAATACTTCTTAGGACTTAAAATTCATAAAAATTAAAATGTAACATTTATAAATCAAGCTAATTATTGTAAAGAGCTACTGAAAAGAATTTATATGGAGAAGTTCAAAATAATAGCAACTCTAATGTCAAAATCATGCCACCTAGACATAAACGAATACAAAAAACCTCTATCTGACATAACTGTTTGGGTCATCCAGAGCATATATTTTAGATTCTCTTAGAAAAAATAAAATGATTAATTGTACTCCTAATTTACATTCCACTTTAACTTTTTGTTCCTCTTGTTCTCTTGGTAAACATGTTAAAATGCCATTTATTGATTCACATAATTCTACTTTCATGCCATTTGACATACTACATAGTGATGTTTGGACATCTCCCGTATTGAGTACTTCCGGTCATAAATATTATGTGCTTTTTTGGATGACTATTCAACTTTTTTGTGGACTTTTCCAATTTCACATAAATCTCAAGTTTATCCAACCTTTGAAAAAGTAAGAGCATATATTAAAACTCAATTTCAACTGGAAGCTAAAAATATTCAATGCGATAATGGTAGAGAATATGTCAATAGTAGCTTTCAAAAACTTTGTGAAACAAATGGAATTTCATTTTGTTTCTCATGCCCTCATACTTCATCTCAAAATCGCAAAGGTGAACGAAAAATATGTTCTATTAATAATATAATTTGGACTTTACTAATTCATGCTTCTTTATCTCCATGTTTTTGGCACCATGCCTTACAAATGGCAACTTATCTGTTGATCATTTTACCAAAAAAAAAGTTGAATTATCAATCACCTCTCAAAATTCTTTCCAAAATCACCCAGCCTACTCTCATCTACGTGTATTCAGTTGTTTATGTTACCCTATTTTTCCATCCACTACTATAAATAAACTCCACTCTTGATCCACCCCATGCGTTTTTTAGGTTATCCTTCCAATAATCGCAGGTATAAATTTTATGATTTATCACAAAATAAAATTATCATTTGTCGCCATGTCATATTTGATGAATCAGAATTTCCCTTCTCTAAACTACACAATCCTAATCCGAAAAATTATCAATTTATTGATAATGAATTATCACCTTACATCATAAACCACCTCATCACTCAACCTGACCCACATCCAATGACACTGGCCTACATCACTCATCAACAATCTCAAACCCATGATCAATTAGAACCAACCCAAACTACCTCTCAATCGGCCCAAACTTTTCCTTCCACGTCTACTTCAAATATCCCACTTCCTCCTATTTACCAACCTACCCTTAGTTTTTACAACAAACCAGTTACGAGGAGCCAACATGACATTTTTAAACCAAACCAAAAATACATCAATCTCCACACCGAAGTTACAAAATCTCTTCTCCCTCGTAACCCAGTGTTAGCACTAAAAGGCCTAAATTGGAAAATGGCTATGAATGATGAATACAATGCTCTTATTCAAAATAAGATGTGGAGTTTAGTGCCCTGTCCACTTGATGCAAATGTTATTCGTTCTATGTGGATTTTTAGGCATAAAGAAAAATCTGATGGTTCTTTTGAGAGGCATAAAGCTCGACTTGTAGGTAACGATGCAGGTCAATAGGTTGGCATAGATTGTGGAGAGACGTTTAGTCCGGTTGTTAAACCAGCCATAATCCAAACAATACTCAATATTTCCTTATCTAAATCATGGAAAATTCATCAGTTAGAAGTCAAGAATGCTTTTCTTCATGGTGAAATCAAATAAACAGTGTATATGCATCCACCTTTGGGATTTAAGGATCCAAATCAACCTCATCATGCACACCTTGTATGGGCTCAAGCAAGCTCTAAGAGCTTGGTACAAACGATTTGCAGATTATGTATATTCTATTAGATTCTCTCAAAGCAAGTCAGACAACTCTCTTTTCATCTACCAAAAAGATATACACATGGCATATCTTCTCCTTTATGTGGACGACATCATTCTCACCGCTTCTTCTGATGATCTTCGCAAGTCTATAATATCACGACTCAACTCTGAATTTTCTATGAAATACTTGGTACCACTAAATTATTTTTATGGGTACTGTAGTCACTCGACATGATGGTGGCTTGTTCTTATCTCAGAAAAAGAATGCAGATGAAATTCTTGAGCGAGCAGGCATGTCATCATGCAAATCATGTCTCACTTCGGTTGACACTAAACCAAAGCTTAGAGCCAAAACTAGCACTCCCTATGCAGACTCATCATTATACTGTAGCCTTGTTGGTGCTCTCCAATACCTCACTTTCACGAGACCTGACATCACATATGCGGTACAACAAATATGTGTTTTTATGCATGACCTCATGGACAATCACATGCACTCTCTTTGATGCATTTTGCGTTACATTTAGGGAACTAGTCATTACGAGTTACATCTCTATCCATCATCCACTACATTAATGATTTCTTACACAGATGCTGGCTAGGGAGGATGTCCCGACACTAGACGCTCTACTTTAGGCTATTGTGTTTTTCTTGGAGACAACTTACTATCATGGTCGTTTAAACGTCAATCCATGCTGTCCCGATCCAGTGCTGAAGCTGAATATCGTGGAGTTGCCAATGTCGTCTCGGAGTCATGGTGGTTACGTAACCTACTCCTCAAACTACATTTTTCGATACACAAAACTACTATGGTATACTGTGATAATGTTAATGCCATATATCTTTTCGGTAATCCTGTTCAACATCAACGTATAAAACATATCGAAATAGACATTCACTTTGTATGTGAAAAATTAGCTCACAGAAAGATACGCGTCTTGAATGTTCCATCGCGCTATCGAATTGAGGATATATTCACCAAGGGTCGTCCCCTAATACTCTTTCAAGATTTCCAAGACAGTTTAAGCGTACACCTATCTCCCGCTTCAATTGCGGGGGTGTGACAAAACATGACAACACACATGTTTATATTTGGTACAAATATTGTACACTAATGAGATATAAGTCAAAGAATATTTACATTGATTAGGCATGATTAGTTTCCTATTATGCAATTGTAATTCTTGTATATAATACATGTTCATAATCAATAAAAAGCAGGGAAATATTTTCCTATACACATATATGACCGAGTTAACAAAATTGTAATACTTCCAGATGCATTGATGTTGACCCATGAGAATACGAAGGAAATTCATTCTATGACTACGCAGTGGTTGAAACAACTTCATTCATTACAAGATAAATATGGTAATTCTTTGAACACACAATGGTATACATAACATCTATATGTGCAGGGTGTGGATGCAAATTACAGAGATAAGCCATGATTGTCTGTATTGCAATTGGTATATCTCCCATTCTTCTCTGTGTTCATGTTCATACCTGAATGTAATGTAATTCTGCTCATACCTGCAATTTTCAATCAAACTGTTATAGTTTTTCCTTCCTAGAATTTATTTAGATTAAATTTGTTTTGTGTATGATATATTGAGCTTTTTTTTTTACAAAATTTGAATTAAAAGTGGTTTTTGTGTGTGTATATCTTTAATATTTGGAAGTAGCATTGAAGGAAAACCAACTTTTGCATACGTTGATAATGAAAATGTGTTTGAAAACTTGGAGGCTTTTGATGTTTTTTTTTTCTTCAGAGATCAACAATTGAAGAATTTGTTCAAGATTAATAATTGAAGAAATTATTGATTCAATAGAGGTTAAGCTAATCAAGATCACTTGAATGAGGTCCAGGATGAATGAGATTTTTGTGGCTGAAGTTATTTCATTCTAGTTATGTTGCTTTATGCTTTTGTATTCATTATTTATGTGTTTATGATATGGAAGAAAAACAGAAGACTTTTGGTTTAATGTTATTATATTTAAGATTATGTTAATATAAAAAAGTTTTGATTTGATACTGTAACTATATATAAAATTTTAATTTTAATTTTTTTATTAATTTACTGACTCACTTGCCATACTGTCATACCACATATTTAACGTTTTTACACAAAATTTAATAGAAATGACCAATTTGTCTAACAGAATAGTTTTAGGATTAAATATATTTTTGGTCTCTATAAAATACAAAATTTCATTTTTAGTCCCTATAAAAAAAGTAGCGTATTTTGCTCCTTACAAAATAATTATACACGTAGTTTTATTCCATATTGTTAAGCCAATGTGTATTTTTGAATGATTATTTTTCAGATATGTTTAGAACGCTATAAAAAGTTTTTTGAAAAAAAAGAATTCAAAATTTGATTTATAAGATTTTCATTACTTTTATCATTATCTTTTGAAATTTAAAAAATTCATGTTTAATTCTTCTCATTTTAAAAAATTACATGATTTAGTAAATAAACGTTTTATAGTAACATGAACAAGCATGAAAAAAATTATTGAAAAATTTAAAAATTTAGGAATAATTAAATAGTTTTCAAAATTTTATAAAATAACAAGGATTAAAACTACATGTATAAAATTTTTGTAGAGATCAAAATATATATTTTTTATAGGAACTAAAAATAAAATGTGAGATATTTATTGAGACAAAAACATATTTAACTTAATTTTTAAAAGATTAAAATATAACATTTATTAAATAAAAAATTAAAGTAAAAATTAAAACTAAATTAAAAAACTTCAACACTCATTAAATATGAAATATGAGTTTTTGTTTATAAATTATTTCGGAGTAAAACGTTCTAGCTGCTTCTTGATGTGGTTTCTTTATCTTTTTCGGGGTCTGTTGGCTTGCAATTATGTATCGGTTGGTTGGCGGTCTAGTCTCTGTATTTGGAATGGACTGATTTTGGAGTTTTGTGTCTGCTGTTTCTTTGCAGATTTCGGAGTTTTCTTTATGTTTTTGCATTCATTATTTACGTGTTTCTGACACTCATTAATAATTGGCTTTTTTTTTTTTTTTTTTTTTTTTTTTTTTTTTTTTTTTTTTTTTTCAGATTTTGGAGTTTCTTCTGAAACATTGTTTGTGCCTTCATTTAGTAATAACTGCAGATTTTGGAGTTTCTTCTGAAACATTGTTTCTGCCTTTATTTAGTAATAACTGCAGATTTTGGAGTTTCTTCTGAAACATTGTTTCTGCCTTTATTTAGTAATAAAGTCACTTTTGTCTTTAAGAAAAACACTCCACTACCATATATCAAAATAATAGTATGATACAAAATAGTATAGTTGATATTAAACTTTTTATATAAATATATAATGTTTTTTATTTTAAACTAACGTTCAGATGAACATTCTCATATTTGTCTGTCAGTTTCTTTAATAAGCACATCATAAAAAATAAACATGTATATATTTTGTATGAAATTTTTATCATACTTAAAATTAATTAAAAATAATATTTTTAGATATTCAAAAACAATATTGAAATCAGAATGATAAATGTATATATATTAAAATACTTTAGTGAATTAATTATATATTAATACTACTATTATTTTAAACATACTGAATTAAATAAAATTTTGATAAAATAATATATTGTCTAAATATGATAATAATATTATTAAATTTTGAAAATAATAAACAAAGTTATTCTAAATTATATTAAATAACCAAAGAATACAAAGTACTATTTATACTGTATAATCAATAACGTTTTTTTAAAAAGAAGGCCGAAAATAAAATCTTTATCTTGAGAATTTTCTCTCTCTCTACAACTGTAGTAAAGAAAAAATATAAGACTCTCACATTAAAATTGCTTTAGAGAAAAATATAATGAAAATAATAGTAATTAGTGTAATATATTATTTTTCTACGTTGTAAAGATTCGACTCAATTATTCGTGCATTACTCCTAGTGTGAGTAAAAAAATTGTATACGCTCTTGGATTCTAAGAAGATTTGAAATTCAGTAACTAAATTGAATATCTCTGTTAGAAATTCACATTTTGCTACCGGTAAGTGTACAAACCCCTTTTCTGTTTAATCGGAATTTGTAATTTTAATCTAAAGCTCATTTTTTTGTTTTAATCTATCTTCTTTTAATTTTTGAAAACTTGGATTTGTTACTTTTGTTTTCAATTTTGGTACGAATATCAAATTAGTTAGTGTAGCATACCTACAAAGTGTTTTGATGAAATGTCCGTGTAGGTGATGTAGTTTCAAATTGCCAGAAAATGAAGAAAGGAGTGTACCCACAAAAGCAATGTAATACACTTTTGTAAAATACACATCTATTACAATAATGGAAGTTTATTATACAAATAGGAGAGATTGATTTTTTTATTGCACGAAATGTAATATTATTGCATATACGTTTATTTCAAATTAATTGCAGTTAATGCAATAAAAATTTAAATTATCAATTATTTCAAATAATACATATGGAGTTACTTAATATCTATACATTAAATAACTTAATACACTTTTGATATCTATGCATTGATATTATTATTTAATAATAAAAATGTTATTCAATGGAGTTACTTAATATCTATTAAATGCATAGATATTTGTAAATCATTGAAATAATGTCACATTTCGTGCAATAAAATCTCTATTGTAGTTAACTCCATATATATTAGACATAAAATACACTTTTATTGTCCGTGAATATCAATGTCTATTACGTAACACTTTTATTAGACATTAAATATCTATGCATTAACAAAAAATAATATCTTCATAGTATACACTAATATAATTTTTTATAGTATAAGTCTTAACAGAAATTAGCAGTTCATAGTATAATTCTTCATAGAATACACAAATTAGCGATTCTTAACCTGTTTAATAAATTCATTCAATTATATTTAAAAAAACATACCTGACAAAAAATAAATTCTCTTGATAATGAAATAATGCACCACTCTTTTCATTGCAATAATGGAGTTATTAAGGCTTGACAAAGTAAGAGAGAAAGAGAAATAATAAAAATGGATTAACAAAGAAAGAGAGAAAGAGAAATAATTAATAACTATATAGAAGTTACCAAAGAGGAGGAATATAACTTCCTAATCTATTAATCGTAACTGCAACAATAAATTGAACTTGATTTTACAAAAAAGGTGGGTTGGATTGAAATTGGTGGAAAGTTCTTTACCGTTATCATTTAGTGTTATTAAATAAATGGTTTTGTAAAAATTTTAAATAATATGTAAGAGACAAGTATGAAAAAAAAAATACACCACTCTAAAAAGTAGTATCCCCTCTATATATAGACATAGATATCAAACTACCTTCTCACATAAATTCTAGAACACCATTTTTTTAAACAAACAAAACTTATTTTAAAGTATATCCGTCAATTAAATTGATGGATCATTCTATTTTATTTTTTAATTATATTTTATGTTCTTGCAAAAATTCACTCATATGGGAAATCTTTAAGATTTTTTTAGAAATTATTTTCTATGAATTTTTTTGCAAATTTTAACCAGAGTTGTATGTTATAAAATTACATATTTGAAAAATCTACAAAAAATTTATTAAAAATAAAATCTTTAGAAAAATAAAATAAAATTTTAAAAAAAATGTAAATAACATCCATTCAATTGACGGGTCCAATTAAAGTAAATTTATTTTAAGAGAGTAATATTTTAGGAACGAAAAGTATAATCTATTTTAAAGGAGTAATATTTTAGGAATTAAGAGAGAAAGGAAAAAAAAAATATTTTGGGATTTGAATTGAAAAAAGTGATATAATTGTAGTGAAAAGTTCTCATACTCCACCACCATACAAAGCATGAACATTTTATCACTTTACTCAACATTCTCCATCAAATATTCAAACTAATACAAACTTTTAAATTAAGATCTCAATATACTTCATTTAAAAAAAAATGCCAAAGTAATTAGCATGTGCTCCTATTTTTAATAGGGCAAGCTAATTGCATGAGAGTTCTATATTTTGTAGCGCTTATTTTGGTTTCATGTGGTTTTCTATGAAACTTATTGCGGAAATTTATTCCCACAAAATTTCTTGTAGAAATTTATTCTTACAAAAATTCTTGCGGCAATATATTTCTAGGAAACTCCTTCGAAAATATATTTCTGCGGAATAGAAAATTTATTCTTACAAAATTTCCTACAAATTTTAACAAAAACTATATTTTTTACAACATATATTTTATATTTCAGCAAGAGTTTTTAAAATAGAAAAAATTCGGCAAAAAACTTAAATATGCACCAAAAAATAGGGGCTTTAGCATGCAATTTGCATGCCCTATTAAAATAGAAGTACAAGCCAATTTCTCTTGCATTGCTTCTTTTTCTTTTTTTCTAAAGTGAGATATATTATGGCGGATATGTAGATACTAAAGTTTAGATGAGTGCCTGCTCACAGTCCATTCATTATTTAGAAGAGTTGTACTTGTACTCAACTAAAACTGGTTATTTAAAAATTTACTATAAAACACTTAGTTAAATTAATAAGTTAGATTTTAATGCGTGTTAAATTTTAATAGTATTTTATTAAAAAAAAATAAATAAACTTGAATAAATTATCATAGAATTTGTTAACTATAATCTACAAAGATTTTAGTTGGTCTAAATTAACAAGTAAGATTTTAATAATATTTAATAATTTCAAAGTTATAAGTTTATAATTTACTACCACTAAAACGTGAATTAGTAAAAACTCAAAATTTTCTATATAATTTAAATATAATAATTTACATAACTTTCACTTTAAACTAGTGGCAGCCTATGAGTCGTTTTTAAGCTTTTCAACAAGAGAGTTATTAACCATTCAATTTTTAATAATGAAAATTCATTAACAATAATAATCAGTAATTATAGATACCACTTATTAGAAGCCTGAACAACTCAAAAAGATAGAAAAAAAATACTACTAGAGGAATGATTTAAAATATATATATATATATATATATATATATATATATATATATATATATATATATATATATATATATATATATATATATATATATATGATGTTACCGGGATCAGAGATTTTAATCAGCGGTCATCAACACGTCGTGAACTCCAAATTCACCAGTGACGAGGAAGAGGAGGGGGTGTACCTGCAAGACACTTGTTGCGGTAAGAATCGGAGACCATAGCTATTATGTTAACTAGGTTCACAAATCTTAATTCACCATTGATCTTTTATTTATTCAAGGGAAGGAAAACAGAACGAATAACCCATAAGTATCTATAGTACTCTATAGGAATCTCTTAATTCGATTCGTGAAAAAAGTTTGCTAAGATTGTTTGTTTTCTTCTAAGACAGATAATGCTAAAGGTGTGTGAAAAAGATTTTGGAACTTTATACTTAGAATTTTTTCTAAGTATGGAATTTCAACTTGGAGGATGAGTTTTCAAAGCTTTATTTCTCATGGTTCTAAGCTCTAATTCAAATTTCTTGCAACATGAAAAATGTTGGGCATCCTCCAAGCTTTCTTTGGAGCACAAGAAATCCTTCATTGGATCAACACAACTCAAGATATGTGATTTTAAAGTTAGGATGATCAAGATGTCCAACTTTTTGAGGTCAACTTCAAGTGTATTTTACATGGGATTTCAACTCTCAAATCAATTCCCTTTCAACATGAAGATTGTTCCTCTTGTTTCAAGATTTCTATCCATATCAAGAACTCCCTCATTGGATCAAGCAATCTCAAGTTATGGTCTTGCAAAGATGGTATTTCAAAGATGCCAAAAAGTTCATGACTTAGAAAAATTTATAAGTTTGCTTGGGACAGATTTTGAACACAACTCCAATTTAATTTTTTTATTGATTCAAGGCTTGTTTCATCTTTCCATCAACATGAAACTTGTTCTTCATACTCCTAGCTTTCATTGATACAAAGATCTCATCAAGAATATCCAAGTTCATCAAGATACATTCACACAAAGTGGATTATATGGACATTATTTTATAACATGTCATGATCCTATTTTGGTCAAGTTATGAATTGTTCATGCCATTTGATCATGAGGCATCCAAATCACACGAATGAGCATCACCAAACATTGATCAAAATGACCAAACCATTCATATTTGCTTCATGCACAAGATTAGTGAATTTTTGCCAAAAATAGGAAGGATGAAATGGTCATAAACTTGTACCTCCCACATGCTCTACCTCACTCCTCATTTCATACTGATACCACTCACCAAAAATCACCACAATACACCTCACATGTGAACAACTTGTGCCATGATCTCATTCTCACTCTCACTTTTCAAATTTTCAAAACTAACTAACCACCATCATTTAAACCCTAGTCAAGCCACTAACCTCACCCAAAAATCATCCTATATAAACTAAAAACCCTAGAGGAAAGACGAGAGAGCTCATTGATACCAAGTCAGAAGAAAAAACACTCTTTCACTCATAAAATTTTCTCAAATTCGAATCTCATACCTCAAGGGTTCTTCTTCCTTTTCTTTCTATTTTCATCATCCTCAAAGTTCATAGAGCCAAACGAAGGAGTTTGTTGGGGTATTTGAGTAAGAAACAGAAGCAAACAGATCCTTCCACTAGGTATTACTTCTTCAACTTATTTCTCACTTATAAATGTCATTTCATATCCATGGTTGTTGTGTTCAGAGTCCTATGATAATGGAGTTCATGTTTGCGTACTGGTTGTGTTAGTTTGATGTTGTTTTAGAAAGAGTGTCAAAATTTCGTGGCCATTTTTAGGGACCTTCGAGTGCTTGAATGTTAAAACTAAGTTCATTTTTGGGTCTAGCAGGAAAAAATATATGGAAATGTGGTTTGATTTTTAAGTTTGGTTGAGGTTTGCAGAAGCTCCGGCGGCCGTCGTTGGAGAAGACGACTGAAGCCCTAGCTCCGACGTCTGGTTTGGTTTGGTGAGTTGGCGCATTGATTTTTATGACTTTGGCTGATGTGGTTCTTGCATGGTGCCATGTGGTGCTGACTCATTTAATGAGTCCACGTGTGCTTTTTTCTTTTTGATTGTCGAATGTTAGAATGGATCGGGCTTGCGTGTTATTGCTTTCTGAACCCCAATGTTTTGTCCCATCAACACTTCAACTGAAATCATGTTATTTCCAGAATTGCTTCTATACCCCCTTTGTCATTTGATTTGATTTGATTTGATTTGATTTTTCTTATTCTTTCATTTTAATTTATTTTTAATTGTTTCAAGCATGAGAAAAATTCATAAAAATATATTTCTGTTTCTTTGATATGTTGAGATATTTTTGGCTATTTTTATTCTTCAATTTATTTTACAATTTTATTTTGAATTTAATTTGAGAGGTGTTTGACATGTTTACCCTTGTATTAGGGTTTAATATTCTGATACCTTTGCTATGCATTCTTGATCCAGTCTTTCCCTCTTGTTTTAACACTTAAATGATGATGGTTTGAGGGTTGATTTAATGTTGGGATGTAGAATTTTTTATTTATTCTCACTTGGTTTTAATTGGTCCTCGACATATGCTCGATTAGCCTCATAATTGATCTTGTTTGATTTGATTTGGTGGTGCATTTATGCAATCTCTTTGGGATGTTTTTCATGACGAATCTTGTTTGGTTTAACTTGATTGTGAGCTTTGGATCCATATTTATTTGGATATTTTTCTATTTTTTGTGGAATTCCCAAGTTGATGTTGTTTTGACCATGCTTCTTTGATGCTCTTGACCTAGTTCTTGAACTTGTGTTCTTGTATGAATCCATTTGATGTTTGATGATCTTAATTGACTTGAAAAGCATTGTTTAAGCTTCTGATTTATTTTAACTCATTGTGTATTTCTTGCCTTTTGAACCCCTTTTCTTGCATGTGGATGTTCGAATCTTTTCGAGGTTGATGAGAAATGATGCATACCTAGCTTTGATACATGATTTGAACATGATGATTGATGCTTCTTCTTTGATATCATGAGTTTGATTTTGGATTGTTGATCATGTGTTTGCTTCTGACCTTCCATTTTCACATGCCCTAATTGTATAAGCTTGACCTTTGTGGCTTTGATTTCATGAGATTAAAGTTTATGTGTGCCTAATCTTTGCTTGGAATCTTGATGAATGCTCTTGTGCATCTTTTCTCATCTCTAAAATGTATTGACCATGATGTGATTTAGGTTCTGATCTTGATTGTTTTTCATCTTGCTTGAGTCACTTTATCTTGGTTTGTCCATTATTGACATGTGGTTAACATTTCAAGGCATGTTTGCTTGTACACCATTGGTTTGCCTTTTCCTAATTATTTGAGTTTGTTGTGTGACTTATTTGAGCATGTTTAGATGACTTGAATGTGTATAAGTATTCACTTGTATGCCTCTTGTTTTCTTTGATTCAAGTCTAAAACATGTTTTGTCTTGCATACTTGTTTTTTTCTTCTTAATTGGCTTGATTGTTTCTTCTTGTTTTGTTTCTTTAAATTGATTCTTGATGATGCCTTCTTCCATGTTTGATGCACTTCTCTTACTTCTTCATACTTTGCATCTCATTTCCCCCTTGGTGGGCATTATGTATCCCTCTCCCCATTACAATGTAATAGTCTAGTTCTTCTTGCTTTTATGCTTGCTTGTTAAGAAAGATAAAATTAACTAGGTTAGAACACCTTTTTAAATAAAGAACAAATAAAACTTGATCCAACGTCAAGTCATTTTTCAAACTCATTAACTTGAATCACCTTAGGGTTTCTCTTTTCTTCTCATTCTCATATCTTATCCCTTCCATTAAACCCCCACACTAACCTTGTATGTATTTCATCCTTGTAAATCAATTGCCTTGCGCATCGCCATCAACCTACCTTGTTCTATTCACCAACCATTCTTTTCAAAACCTTTTCTCTCTTTATTTTGTCTCCTTGATGTTGCGGTGAGAATCGTGATATCAAGCTATTGATTAACTTGAATCTTTAATTCTTAGATTACAACCGGACTTTAATTTATCCAAAGGAAAGGTCTAAAGAAAGAAAGAACCTTTTTGCGCGATGTAACAACAACGCTAAGAGATTCGGGGATCGGGGGTTGGTTATGCATAGGGTAGGTATTTCACGTCCTAAACATCTGTAGTACTCTACAGGAACCTTTTGTTTATTTGCATGCTAAGTTGGTAAATGTTTGCTAAGGTTTGGGATTGGGCAAAGGGTGAAGGATGATAGGTAAGAACCTAAGGATAGTTTCTAAGTTTGCTCGCAAAGACGTCGCGTCCTCAGCCTACGTATCCTAACTAGGATAGAATCAGAGCAACCGTAGTTCACCTCAATAGGGTTGAAGCATACTTGATTATGATCAAGGTTTAGAGGGGAACAATCATATCCATGCTTGTGTAGAGTTTAAGACAACTCTCTAAATCTATGTTAAACACTCAAGAGGGGAGTAAGTAATCATTACTATGATTCTTACATAGAGTTTAAAAACTCTATCCTAGGGTTCTAGTTGAAGAAACACTCCTAGTGTATGAAGGTTTTCTAAACTTAAAGCAAAGTCTAAGGCTTACATGTTCTAACTTAACTAAGCTAGGTTTGAAGATGACTTCACAAAGTCAAAGGAGGGTAAATGAGCTATCCAATGATTCAAGGGTCAAGGGAGAGACAACTTGGATGAGAACTAAAAAGTTCCATCACTTGGAGAAGAAGTACTTAACAAAGCAATAAACAAATGAGCAAGATGAAATAAGATTAAGACAAGTAATCATGGATATTACAATAAGCAGATACTTCAAATAATACCAATGGTTACAACCAATAATCAAACATCTTAATAAAGATTGAAACATGATGAAGGTAACAACCACATAAACAAATCACAATTTGAAGGTAGGCAAGTCACAGGTTCAAAGCATAGCAAATGTAACAACAAATGCATAGATGATAATTGAATATAGGTAAATCAGTTTAACCTCATAATTTAGGAGGAAAATAAGACCAGATTATGGTGACAACCAAAGGGGAGTACCCTATCATGTTAACCAACAAGGGAAGTAAAGATCTCACAAGAAAATCAAGCATGCTCAAAGGAATATCAACTGCAGGTAGGATAACGATCACCATAAAGGGATAAATTTCCACATGGGCAAAATGCATTACAATTTATGACAACAAGTAATATTACCACATCACATAAAAGTAGACATTATAACAAACACAATGCAAAAAGAATGGATCAAAAAGGGTGAAAAATGAGGGAGTTGTGACTTTTTGAAGATTCATGAGTTTTAATGTGCAAAACAAAAATCAATAAGTAAAAAACAAAAGAAAATGCAAAGGGAGGGTGAAATGAATAAGTTGCTTACCACTGGGGTGGCTATACATCCGTTGATATAGCCACCCCCATAAATATATATGGTGTGGTCTTATGAATTTCTGGGCACAATGAAGCAAGAACAAGGCACTTTTCACAAATGCGTTTTGATATCAAACTCAACCAATTCTTAACCAAATCAAACAAACCTTAGATCAAACTTGGGTGTTTTTAAACAAGGAAAAAGATGGTCCAGGTAGAATTTTGAAAAGATGCTTTGAAATGAAAACACGATAGTAGTTGCTATTTTGGATGAAAAATGCATTTACCAAACCAATGACCAAACCAGTCATGATATGATCAGAAAAAGAGCTCTAACACAATTCAAATATCATATACAACATGTTCATGCATTCAAAACAAACACTCATGAATTAAAATCCCAACTGTCATGTGGAAATGAGATAAAAACAAGACACTTGCAAGTGAGATAGTGAGATTATGAGACAGGCCAAAATAAAGTGAATGAATCACACAAACATCCTCAAAACAACATATAGAGTATGTCTAAACCTTAAGAAAATTCACAAACAATAGGGAATTGTAAAACACATGACAACTGCAAAATTAGTGAATGAAATGCAATTTCAAAGCTACAGCTCCATTCACTTATGTTTAAAACAATTTGAAGGACCTCACACACTCCAAATACAACATATGTGAAGTTCCAAAACAGATGAAGCTTAAGTCCCAACTTGAATACAAAGTGACTTATGGTTTTGAAATTTATGACATAAGTTGCAAAAAACAAGTTTCAAAACAGTTGAACAGATACACATCAAACAATCACTATGATTTGAACAACATGAATTGAATACCAATAGACTCCTTAATCAAACTCACAACTGGTCTAGATAGCAGTACCACACCAAAATCAAACCAAACCTGCCACTTGAATTAAGGCTAACAGACCTACAACTGATCCTAAACAGGCCAATGACACAAATGTAACTTAGCATGATAATGCCTACATCAATCACTTAAATACCAACTCCAATGCAAGTTTACTAACTTAGGGCAGTAGGCAACATAAGGAGCACAAGTGTTCTTCTTTTCAAAACAGGTTTGACAGTTATGGTATGCAAACATAGTTCAAGTGCAAGAAAAAGATCTCTCATTAATAAACAAATACATACACACACCACAAATATAGAGAGCAAAATGAGTTACCACTCTGAGATTGATCATTATGCAAGTAAACATGGTTTTGGTATGTCGTCTTGACAGTTTTGGCTCAAAATGAAATTAAGTGGTGAATATGAAAATGTAGGTAATCTTAGACCAAACCAAACATGTACATACCTTAGAATCAAACATGTGAGTGAGTTACAACTCTACAATCATGTATATGCAAACAGAAATGCAACTTGGGTATGCTGTGGCAGATTTAGTGTATAAGTGTGATTGGAATGTGAAATGTGAAAATAAGCCAGGACAACACAAGTGACCTATGTGCACACACCAAAAATTTCATCATGAAAGTGTTTTAAATGCAAGGAAAAGCATGTGTCAAGTAGAATGAGAATTGGTGTGTTGGTGCAAAAGTTGAAAAATCTGCCTAGGCAAGACATTCACCACAACAGGGCAATTTTAAAGCAATGACTTATTTCATGAAAAAGAGGTTACATACACATTATGATGATGCTAACAAATGAGATGCAACTCAGAAAAGGAGTGAAGTCTTTACCAAAACAAAAATTAGCATTTGAAGCTCATGTCATACAAGAACAACAATTTGAATGTACAATAAGCCATAACCATGACAGTTGGAGAAATTGAGATCATGAACAAGTTTTAAATGGATATGATAAAGATTTAATACACATAAATCATGTAGGCAATGCTTGGAACATAATGTGAGATGTTGACCTCATGATATTTTGAAGAATGCAACAGTTGAGGCATGATATGGTAATTTGAACACTTAGGCAGATTTTGAGCACAATAGCATCATACACAATCTTGAAATAGGTAAATAAGTGAGTCTCTAAACATAGAGTCAAGCAAAAGCACACCAAGCCAAAAATGACATATTGATTCCAATTTGACAGCATACAAGATTTCAAGACAGCAAAATGTAACAACATTCATATCTTTCAAAATCTCCACCAAGACACACATCATGAACAAAATCAAACATTTGACCAAAGACTTAAGACATAGCAAGCATAACCACTTAGAAGCCACCTTAAAGCAATGATAGGCAAGACAAACATGAAAATATCACAATGAAAACAAAAAGGCCACATTGATTCACACATGATCAATAGCAAGGGGGAATCTATGAGCAACTTACAAGTTATCTACATATCTCACTAATGAGTTAGGTTGGACAGTTCTATGGCAAGCATATCACTTTTCAAGGTTAGATCCTAAATCTACCAAATGACCAAAATCTCACAAATGAGTCTAAACATGATAAAAAGGCACAAACTTGCAACCTATCATCCACATATCATTTACAAATGACAATATATTGACAAAAATAAGCATCATGATCATAAAACTAGGATTCTTGACAAAGAAACACAATAGGGCAGCCATGGTATGTTTTCACACAAACCACCACAAAATGAAAATACATGATAATGTATGATTTATAGATTGTTATAACATGACATACCTCTTGTTGACCAGCCTTGAACAAGCTAAAAAGCTTAGAAACCCAGAGATGCTCCTTCCTTTGCAATGATATGAAGCTTACTTCCTCTTGAAGCAACAAAACCAAACTTCAAGACAGTTGGAGTTAGGTGATTACCATTTGATTCTCAATGCTTTGGACAATTGTAATATGACATATGTGAGGTGTGTGGATGGTTAGAACAACAAGAACAAGCCTATGCAAGGATTTGGTAAGTTTTGAGTATGGTGGTCAAACTTTCTTGGTGTGAAAGTTGACTTTTTGCAAAATGGTAGTTTTGAGAGATTTGAGGGTATAGACATCTTCTATATTATATTTAGGGATTGTATGGATGATTTTTAGAGGTTTAGAACTGATGGAACTGGTATTGAGCAGAGTTTTGCTCAAGACAGCTTTTTGGTGAAAATGGAGATTTTGAGGTTTTTGAAATTCTTGAGGAATGAGAGGAGAATGAGAGCTATGTTTTCTCTGGTTTTTTGAGATTGCTCTGGTGTACTTAAACTCATAGAAGAGGCCTCTATTTATAGCCAAACAAGAGTGAGGGAAGCCTTGGTCTTTTACCACTTTTGGAGGGAGTTTTCATGAGATTTTCAAATGATTCTTGCAAGATCTTCTCCTATTAGCTCCAATGTTCAAAGGAGATCAGAAAACTCAAGTGGATATGACATGAAGTGACTGAGATGATCTGTGAGGGTAGAGTAAGCCAGCTGCAACAGTCCTAGCATTAAAGTTTCTCTCTCCTTCTTACATTTGATTATTATATTGCCAAGTTGCAACAACTTGCTATGTTCACCAAAACCATCCTTTTTCTGGTTTTTTTCTCTATCCATGCCTCACATTATCAGTTTGGATCAAGATCCAAGGGTTGAGAGTAGCCTAAGTTATGAAAATCCAAATTTGAGAATTCTTGACAAAGTGATTTCAAGTGTGACAGACCTAACTTCTATGGTGCATAACATCCTGCTCAATCATGCTATTGAGGAGTTCTACCACTATTTGGAAAGCCCTCAAGTAGCTCTATAATTTTCATATTTTGGGAATTTCCAAATTCTTGATGGAACTAGGTTGAAAAACCCTTCAAAGTTTCTAAAAAAACCACTTAAAAGTGTCAAATAACTTAGAATTTTTCTAAGTTATTTCCCCCTTAAAAATGAATTTCGCTATAACTCCAATTCTATTCCTTTTTTGATCATGGACCACTTTGAGGCTTTTGTGGGATTTGTCAAGATATTTTCAATGAGCTTTGAACCACTTCAATTGGATGTGTGGTTGAGGAGTTATGGTCTTTCCCCTTTCGAAACCCTAATTCCCGATTTTTGCAATTACTTCTTAACCCTTGATCCAATGGTCATAAAATTTTATGGGGAGGTGTAATATGACATAAGGAACATTTTTGATTCACACCTTGAAGTCAAATTCCTTATTGTTGAAAAGTTGACTTTTCGGTCAACCGTTCGATCGATCGGTGCCTACCGAGTCGACCGTTGATGATCCGAACATCCTGAGGACTTGAAACTCTCTGGATGGACTTTACTAAGCCATAGGAACTTAAAGGACCAAAATAAAACCATTGAAACACTCTTTAAACCAAAAGTCAAACTACGGTTGACTTTATCTCGTCGCAAACCCTAATCGGGTACCTTAAATTGCACTGTTCTCAATCTCCTGGTGACCACCTCAAATTGCACTCATTTTTGGTTGATGTGTATTATATTTGATATTGTGGAGACTTATTTAAAGTTGAATCAATCCAAAACATTGATTGATCAGACCACCGAAATCTCGATTTTGACGGTACAGAACCCTAATTCATCTGCATCTTGACAAAGATAAACTTGAAATAGGTTACGGTTAGTTAATCAAGTGAATATGATCCTACAATGATGATGAGGATCTAAGGGGTCAAAATTTGGGATGCAACAGATGCCCCTATTTAAATATCTTCACTAGATGGTGATGAGAGATGACAATCCTCATAGAATCGCAATGAAAGGTATTTAAATATAGCAAACCAGAAATTTTGTCCCTTAGATCCGATGGTATGCAAAAGGACGAATGTAAATATGCCATGAATCTAAATGATGTTATATGATGCTTGAATGCACGACAGATGCAAACACACGAGCAAATATAAAAGAACGGCAATACAACGAGTAACCACTCACGGGGACCCAACACACTGGGGAAAGATTCAAGATCAAGTAAGCAAGATAGTTCAAACATGACTAAAGACGCTTGTTCAAGGAAATCTTTCACACAGGGGACACAAATTCCAACAGGGAAGACACATCTCCGTTGGGGAAAGGAGATATGAGCCTCACTGGGAATAACCAGATGAGGAAGTCCACCGGGGAAGATAACAATTCTTCACTAGGGAAACAAAAGAAAAGAAAAGCAAACCACACTGGGGAAGAAACCCACTAGGGACAACATTGCTGGGGAACGAATCCACTGAGGAAGCAAAACTTCACCGGGGAAAAAACGGAATGAAGACACGAATCTCACTGGGGATAACCAGATGAGAAATTTCCTATGCGGAAGAGTTCAAACGGGATCTTCAGGAAAAGGTTAGAACTAAAACCGGATGCGCCGGGGAAACTAGTATCCACTAGTTCTTTGAGACTCGACTGGAAAAGAAAAAGCTTCAAATGGGGAGACTGGTGACGACCAGAACCACGAACAACTTCGAACAATGCTAGTTTCCACTAGACTTACTGGGGATATAGTGACGACCAAATCAATAACGGTTTCCAAGAAGTGCTAAACATTACCAGACGTCCTGGGGATATGGTGACGACCAAATCAAAGTTCCAATTACAATTGGGAATTCCAAACAATGTTGTTAAAACAACAGGACCCTGGCTGGGGAAGTTGGTAACAATCAACTTTCGGTACTAATAACGATTAGTTTTCAAGCAAAGCCAGTAACCACTGGATTTAGGGGACTGGTGATAACCAAATCAAGATATACCAATAAGAATTGGTTTTGGATGATGCTAGTAACCACTAGACTTAATTGGAAATTTTGGTAATGACCGAATCTAAAGGAGACCAATGACCATTGGATTTTCAAGGAGTTTGGTAACAACTAGACCAATGCGGTGATAACAATCTGCTTTAAACGATGCCAATAATCATTGGACTTAGACCGATTGGTGATGACCAACTCAGGTATACCAATAACGATTGGTTCTGGATAATGCTAGTAACCACTAGATTTTCCAAATGAGGCTAGTGACCACTACACTTATAGAGATTGGTAATAACCGAATCAAAGGGTACCAATAACAATTGGATATGAAGGTAATACTAGTAACGACTAGGTTCAGAAAGACTGGTAATAACCGAATCAAACAGGTACCAATAACAATTGGATTTGAAGGCGATGCCAATAATTATTGGACTTCAGGGAATTTTGGTGGCAACCAGCTCCAGTATCAATGACCATTGGTTTTTTGGAAGGCAATACTAGTAACCACTAGATTTTTAGCACATATTGGTGAAAACCGAATCAAAAGGATTCCAATAACAATTGGTTTGCTTTATAACAGAATCAGTAACAACTGGGTTTGGAAAATTGTTGGTGACGACCAAATCAAGGTACCGGACCTAATTAGTCCTGAACGCGTGCTAGTGACCACTAGTATTTCAAAGATTATTGGTAAGAACCAAATCAAAGATGAATGTTGGTAACAACCCCCATTTGTGTAAATTGGATATGGCTAGTCACCACTAGCTTCCCAGAGAAGATAAGGAAACCCCATGATGTCAACTTTGAAGCAAACTTGTTACAACATATCAAAGATAATGGTAACGACCAAAGGATCTCAAAGGCAACAGCCAGACAAGCAAAGACCAAAACCAAAATGCAAACAAATGCGTATGCTGGTATGATGCTGTATGTAAAATGTAGACCGAGCCGCAGGAACAAAGGAAAGCAAAGTTAGGCGACACTTTCTTCAAAGTGCTTCAAGTTAGGCGACACTTTCTTCTTTGGTGTAGATAACTATCTTTCCCAATAATATCCTCATAATTCTGCAGAGAAGAGGTCTTGGCTTAAGAGCCAGAATTGCTGTCGGACGCATCTAGCTTGGTCAAAAGGTAACAACAAACTTCCACAACTTTGAGAACTGTGTAATATCATCAGATTACCTCTAGAACTTTTCAATCATTTTGTCAAATTGTGTTTCTCTTTTTTAAAACAAAATTTTAAAATTTTCAAAACACCTTGCTTTCATGAAAATTCTTATTAACAAATAAGTGAAATTGCATAACAGAAACAGAGGATCATAACAATGATTTGGTCAAAAATATGATTTTATTGATAGACAAGAACTTTACAAAAGGCAAAGCCTTGGGAACTTTGTATATTTTAAAAATGGCAAACACAAAAGGTTACAAAATCCCATAATAATCCGGTCCTTTTAACTATCAGTTCACTCTTCGCTGCTTCTGACGAGAATGACAGGCATTGATCTTTCTTCTGATATCTTGCACAAGACTCTTCCCCGGTGTTTGCCAGCTTTCAAACATTGGGCTTTCATCTTGTTGAAGCACTGAAGTCTCCTTTCTAGGTCTTCTACTTCAGGCGTAGTATTTTCTCACTGCGTCTGAGTTGATGGGGTACTTGAGTTGTTCGCCATCCATAGTCTCGAGAATTAGAGACCCTCCGGAGAAGACAATTTTTACAACGTAAGGGCCGCCGTAGTTGGGCATCCACTTGCCGCGCATATCCTTTTGAGTTGGTAGGATCTTTCTAAGCACCAGCTCTCCTTCCCTATACTCTTTGGGAAGAACCTTTTTGTTGAACGCTCTGACTATCCTTTGTTGATAGATTTGACTGTGGCACATGGTCGTCATTCTTTTTTCATCAATGAGGTTCAATGAGTCGAATCTTTCTTTATCCATTCGTCTTCATCAAGCTTTGCTTTCGTTAAGATTTTTAAGGAAGGTATTTTAACTTCAATGGGTAGCACAGCGTCCATCCCATACACTAAGGAAAAGGGAGTTGCCCCTGTCAAAGTACGCACTGATGTTCGGTATCCATGAAGAGCAAATGGTAACATCTCGTGCCAATCTTTGTAAGTTACGACCATCTTTTGTACTATCTTTTTGATGTTTTTGTTTGCAGCTTCAACTGCACCATTCATCTTAGGTCTGTAAGGAGACGAATTGTGATGTTTGATCTTGAAATTGTCACAAAGTTCCTTCATCGTTTTGTTGTTCAGATTCGACCCATTGTCAGTGATGATCTGGTTAGGGATACCATATCGGCAGATGATCTCCTTTTTGATGAAGCGAGCAACCACTTGCTTTGTCACGTTTGCATACGACGCTGCTTCCACCCATTTGGTGAAGTAATCAATTGCGACAAGGATGAAGCGATGGTCGTTGGAAGCCTTTGGCTCTATTGTCCCAATCATATCTATGCCCCACATCGCAAAAGGCCATGGTGATGTCATCACATTGAGAGGATGTGGAGGGACACACACTTTATCAGCATAGACTTGACATTTATGACACTTTCAAGCGAAGAGTATGCAGTCCGCCTCCAAAGTTAACCAGAAGTAGCCTGCTCTTAAGATTTTCTTAGCCATGGCGTGGCCGTTGGCATGGGTGCCGAAGGTTCCTTCGTGTACTTCAGTCATTATGAGATTCGCCTCATTCTCAGTGACACATCGGAGTAAAACCATGTCATGATTCCTTTTGTACAAGGTACCATTGCTGAAAAAGAATTTAGATGACAATCTTCATATTGCTCTTTTGTCAATTGTGGACGCGTCAGCGGGATACGCTTGATTTTGAAGAAAATTCTTGATATCGTGAAACCACAGCTTCTCATCAGATTCTTCATCTATTGCCATGACGTATGCGGGTACTGTCCTTCTTTCGATGCAGATCAGAGGTGCCTCGTTGACAAACTGGACCCTCCACATTGATGCCATCATGGCTAGCGCATCGGCAATGTGATTTTATGCTCTTGGTACATGCTTGAAGGTAATTTCATCAAAGTACTCAGCCATCTCCAAAATATGAGTCTTGTAAGGGATCAACTTTTCATCCCTGGTTTCCCATTCTTCTTTGAGTTGGTAGATCACTAAAGCAGAATCACCAATTACTTCCAAGATTTTGATGCAAAGATCGATGGCAACTTCCAACCCTAAGATGCAGGCTTCATACTCGGCTATGTTGTTTGTACATGAGAAACAAAGTTGTGCTGTGACGGCAGTGTACCCTCCAGTCGGATTTTTCAGAACAGCTCCGACACCATGTCCATTCTTGTTCGACGCTCCATCAAACATCATTTCCCAGCGGGATCCAGGCTCGGGACCTTCTTCCGGACCAGGATCTGGTTTCATGCGCTGAATATACATCACATCTTCATCAGGGAAATCAAATTTGAGTGGTTGATAATCCTCCATAGGATGCTCTGCGAGGTGTTCTGACAAGACACTTCCTTTGATAGATTTCTGAGCAACATATTGGATATCGTACTCTAATAAGAGCATATGCTATCGGGCTAATCTTCCTGTTTGAGCTGGCTTTTCAAAGATGTACTTGATGGGGTCCATCTTAGAAATCAGCATTGTAGTGTGACAAATCATGTACTGCCTCAGACGCTTGGTGGCCCATGCTAACGCACAACAGGCTTTTTCCAAGGGAGAGTAACGACTCTGGCAATCAGTGAACTTCTTGCTCAGGTAGTAGATTGCGTGTTCCTTTTTTCCTGACTAATCAGTCTGGCCTAAGACACAACCCATTGAATCTTCTAGTACTGTCATATACATGAACAAAGGCCTTCCGGGTACAGGAGGAATCAACACTGGAGGTTCTTGTAAGTACTGCTTGATCTTTTCAAATGTGGCCTGACAGTTTTCATTCCATACCACTGGTTGATCTTTTCATAACAACTTGAAGATCAACGTGCAAGTAGGAGTCAGATTGGAGATGAATCTAAAGATGTAATTCAGACGTCCGAGGAAGCCTCTGACTTGTCTCTCTGTTTTGGGAGCAGGCATCTCTTGAATTGCCTTAACTTTGTCGGGGTCTACTTCGATTCCTCGTTGACTAACGATGAAACCAAGTAACTTGCCTGAGCGAACTCCGAAGGTGCATTTTGCTGGATTTAACCTCAGTTGATACTTTCGGAGTCTCTCGAATAGCTTCAGCAGATGATCCAAGTGGTCTTCTTCACTTTGGGATTTCGCAATCATATCATCCACGTATACTTCGATCTCTTTGTGCATCATATCATGAAAGAGTGTGACCATAGCTCTCTGATACGTTGCCCCTGCGTTCTTCAAACCAAAAGGCATTACCTTATAACAATAGGTGCCCCAGGGTGTGATGAAGGTTGTTTTCTGCATGTCATCTGGATCCATCTTTATCTGATTATAACAAGAAAATCCGTCCATGAATGAGAATACTTCGAAGCTTGCTGTATTATCCACCAGAGTGTCAATGTGTGGTAGAGGGAAATCGTCCTTTGGACTTGCTTTGTTTAAGTCCCTGTAATCGACGCACATCCTGACCTTGCCATCCTTCTTCGGGACTGGTACAATGTTTGCCACCTATTCTGGATACTTGGATACTGCTAAAAAGCCGGCGTCAATTTGCTTTTTGACCTCATCTCGGATTTTAAGAGCCATGTCTGGTCTTGACCTGCGAAGCTTTTGTTTGACCAGAGGATATTCTGGCTTCAAGGGGAGCTTATGCATAACAATGTCAGTATCCAACCCCGACATATCTTGGTAAGACCCCAGCATATCTTTGATCTCTGGCCTTAATGATGCCCCAATCTTGATTTCTCTTTTGTCTTCTTCTGACCCCAAATTGATGACTTCAGTCTGTTCTTTGTGGGGCTGGAGATAAACATCTTCTTATTCAGCCATTCTCTTCAACTCTTCTGGGACTTCTAACTCTTCATCATTCTTTTCTTCAGCTTGAAAGACATATGAACCGCTAGTAGAAGGAGCCGAAGGATCATAGGATTTTATGGTTGATGGAGGTATTTTGCATGTTTTATTTTGGAACAATTAGGCACACACACACAAACATGCAGATGAAGGGTTGTTTTTTATTTTTCAAAAAGATTGTCATTTTTCTTTTACCAAAAAGAGTGAAAATGATGCGCAAAACAATAAGCAAGAATTTTAACAAAAACACTTTTTCATTAATGATTTTCAAATTTGGAAAGTGGCCCAATACAAAATAATTCGCAGGCCTTGGGCAAGACCAGGAATTTTTAAAGAAAAACACAAAGCTAACAAGCAGAGTGAATTACTCTAAAGGTAAAAAGATGGGAACTTCCACAGCCTCCTAGTTGCGCAACGCTGCTCCTCCCCTAGTTATTAGAAGATCCAGATTACCATCTTCATCTTCAACAATAATGGCATTGACTTGCACGCCGCCACTGGTGAATATCTCATTCAAAGACTTCTTCTTCATGGTGCTTTCTTCCGGCTCGCCTTCTAGAGTTGGTTTGTAACCCAACCCTTGTCGATCATTTTTGGCTCGAGCGTTGACTTTGATGACCTCTCCCCATCCCAATGGGACTCCAGCTTTCAGTGCTGCCTTAATACTTTGAGCAGAGGTAAATGATGGCCCACGGGTTATGTCTGATTCATCAACTAGAACAGCGTGAGCTATTTCTAGTGCTTGGAAGGCCGTCTCGAGGGAATCTTCATCAGCCTCAATATACCGGAACAATGACAAGTTACTCACCATTAAGTCTTGTTCTCCATGGACAATGATCAACTGGTCATCCACAACAAACTTCATTTTTGGGTGGAGAGTAGAAGTGACAGCGCCCGCTGTGTGAATCCATGGTCTTCCCAGTAGACAATTGTAGACCGAATTAATGTCCATCACCTGGAAGGTGACTTCAAATATTTGTAGTCCAATTAGGATAGGAAGATCAACTTCTCCTATCACGGTTCTCCTAGATCCATCAAATGCCTTGACTATGAGAGAAGTTGGTCTCATGGTAGCACCTTGATACGCCAACTTGGCCAATGTCCTTTTAGGCATTACGTTGAGCGCTAATCCTATGTCAACAAGAACTCGGGACATTGTATCCTCTTCACATTTGACTGGCACATGTAGAGCACAATTGTGCTTACGCTTCTCAGCTGTCAGATCGTTATCGTCAAAGCTCAATGTGTTGCAGGCAGTGATATTCGCTACAATGGAGTCAAATTGCCCCACTGTAATATCTTTAGTAACGTGGGCTTGTGTCAGGATTTTGAGCAACGCCTGGCGGTGCGCCAGAGAGCTTAAAAGAAAAGCCATGACTGATATCTTAGAGGGTGTTTGATTTAGTTGGTCCACCACCCTATACACTTCGTCTGATGATTCTTAAGAATTCTTTTTCATCGTTCTTGAGACTTTGTTTTCCTTTAACTAAAGGTTCTTTAGTGGCGGCTGCCTCGGGCACGAGCTTCTGAGGAACAGGAATTTTTTGAACAGAAATTGCTGGTGGAGGAGCCACATTATATGTTCGAGGTTGGTAGATGCGACCACTCTGGGTCATTTTGCTTCCACCGGCAATGTTGGCCATATTTACTGGTTTCTTTTCTTTGAAAATCCCCTCGCACCATGAATAGTCTTGTTTTGGTGTCACGGCTCTTGGGTGAGGCTTAGATCCGCCCCTTGGCTCAAACCTGGTCTGTCCCCTCCCGAATTTCGGGGGTGCATCGTTGCGGAATACTGGCCGGACGTTCTTGTTGTTGTTGTTATCATTACTGAATACAGCTTTTTTATTGGGCTTTTTTGGCATGTTAAACACAGGTTCGATGACTGCCACATCTCCTTCCTTTTTCCGGTGAGCGATTTCTATCATCCCCTGTTCAATCATTGCCTGGATGTCTTTTTTCACAGCGTCACAACCCTCAAGATTCAGCATGCATTCTTTGCAATCTTCGTGAGATGTCTTAAGCGACCATGCCTGAGCAAGGCGTTTGTGTAGGTCTGCTAATGGCACTTTGATCTCACCAATAGTGGTAACTTTCTTGTCTTCTGACCCCTCCCCTTCTTCAGTAATGGCGTTGACTCCACCATGATTTGGCAGAGAGTTGCTCTTTACGTTAGGATGGTTATCTTCGAAGGATAGAATTCCTTTTTCAATTAGTTCACGAACTAGATGCTGAAGGGCGAAACAACCTTCGAGATCGTGGCCTGGAGCATTCTCGTGAAATGGGCAGCGAGCATTTGCATTGTAATAGAACGGGAGTGGATTAGGTGGAGCACCTAATTTTCTTGTTTTGACCAACCCTCTTTCTATTAACATGGGAAACAAATCGGTGTAGCTCATCGGAATAAGATGTATTTTTGGCCTATTTTCTTGATAATTTGCCCTCGGAGCTCTGTTCTGAGGTTGTTGACCCTGCGGCTACTGGTATTGTTGTTGATTATTGGAGTGATAGTGTTGCTGATTGCCAGGCTGATACTGGTGCTGATTGCTGGATGCCCCAGGCTGGGGACCATGCTGTGATGAAGGTTGAAAAACCAGGGTCACCGCTGCCACATATGATGGTTGGTACTGTTGGCAATGGCTTCGGGAGTTTTGTGCTTTCTTCCCATATGTGATCGCACTCACCTCTCCCTCTTTCTTTTTGTGGAAATTGTTGACTGGCTTCTTTGTTGTGCTGGCGCTTGAGGTAATATTTAGAGTGGTCACTTTTCCACTCTTTAAACCTGCTTCCACCTTGACCCCCACTGCCACAATATCAGAGAAATTTGTTGTAACACTGCTGATCAAACGTTCATAGAATTCTGGCCGAACTATATCCACAAACTAGTCCGCCAACTCTTTTTCAGTAAGGGGAGGCTCTACTTGTGCTGCAGTTTTGCGCCATCTTTGCGCATACTCCTTAAAGGTTTCAGTATTTTTCTGCGTCATGCTGAGGAGCTGACGACGGTCGGGAGCTAGGTCCATGTTATACTTGTACTGTTGAATAAAAGCATCTAAAAGGTCTTGGAAACTGTGGATCTTCGCTTGATCTAAACTGAGATACCACTTAGCCGAAGCTCCATTAAGACTATCTTGGAAACAGTGTACTACAGCTTATCATTTTCAATATGCGGAGCCATCCGCCTACAGTACATGATTAGGTGTACTTTAGGACAAGTGGTCCCCTCATATTTGTCGAATACCGACATTTTAAATTTCTGAGGAAATACCAATCCAAATACCAGAAATAGGTCCTTGGCATCAGATCCGAAGACATGGCTTCCTTCAATGGCCCTCATCCTCTTGGCCATGATGTCCATCTCCACTCTTAATTTTTTGTGTTTTTCGTCCTCGGCTTCAGAACCATCGGGTATATCAAAGATTGGTTGTTGATTGGCAAAAACTGGTCGCACTGTGGTAGGTCCACCCGCTTGAGTGAAGATAGGATTTTTAATTGTTGAGTCGAACAGGGGATTGAGACTCGAAGACTGCATATTTTTGAATGGTGGCACAAAATCCCGGGACATGCCGTAGGGAAATTCTGCTGAAGTAACAGGAGTTACGGTGACATTGGCCGCTGCTGTGGCAACTTCGGAGATCACTGTAGGTTGTGTGTCCATCTTTGCTTTGATTATGTTGAGGACTTCCATGATCTGGATGACGTCCCCTTTGATTCCTTCGATGTTGTTATCCATTTGATCAAACCTCTGGTCGTTATCTGCCATCTTCTTTTGAGCTTGGGACCGTGTGTTGTATTTGTGAGTACTCAACGTGACTCCTTCTCTCTTTTCTCTCTGAACAAGAACAAAGGATAAGCTGCGGAACCCAGATGCAAGACCGATGCAGGATGAAATGCAAATGCGAATGCATAAACCATTCAAGGAAAAATAATTTTTTTTCGTTTACAAACAAAAAGTTAGAACAACATGTAACGACATGCTTAAAAAGCGTTTTTCATTTGATAGCTGAAAATCTATTACAATATAGTGGCCCTTGCTAAAAAGAAAGACCTTTCTAATAAGAAAATGAAAGCAAATGCAACAAACATGATTTCAACCCTTTTAGGGAAAGCAGGGAAATGGTGAAACAAAGATCAATCTAACAAGATGATCCTTCTCCTTCTTGGACTCTGACATGAACTTGGTCCTGGCGGATAATTTCCCACAGGTCTTCGTTCTGTCTTTACGCTTTAATCAAAGCGTATTTTAGCTCTTCCCTAGTTGTAGGGACCTCAGGCTCCATGGTTATCTCATAATCTTGAGCATAGAACATGGTCAAGGCAATTTCTTTTGACCATAGCATGTACCCCCTGTTTGTTAAACAACTTGCATTCTCCATTGGAGTTAGGACCAAGAGGTGTGAATCTCTTTGAGCGTACTGAGCATTAGCTTCTAGTTCTCGGCTGTGACCAGTTTCGCAGAAGCAAGGCCTCAATAATTCTGGTTCGAGCTCTGGTCCGGTAGGATACCCATATTAATGCCGGGTGAGGACAGGATTATAGGTGATAACCCCTTCTATCCGAATAAGGGGCACATTGGGGATATCTCCGTAACTAGGAATCATGACTTGGTCACCAAGGCTGGTGTCATACCATGTGATGTCATGGTGCCTGAGAGTGACGAGTTTGGAAACCCATGCGCTTTTGGTAGGAAGCCTCCAAAGGATATGAGTCCTTGGCAGATGAGAAGTAAACCATCGGTCGAATAGTGAAAGACAGCAAGAGAATTGTCCGTGATCATACAAAATGAAGCCGTGAATGACTACATAAGTATCCGCCAGTATCGCGTTGACCAGATTTTTGATGATGAAGAGGCGAATCGCCTCTTCGCTGATAAAGTCGTAATTGCTCGGGAAGAGATACAACCCATATATCAGAAATTCCAGAATCACTTCAAAAATGCCCAGGTTTCTGCTTTCATAATGATATTCAGCCATCTCCATTAGAGGCCTCGCATGCATTCCGTACCACCCTCCTTTCGCCCTCATCGGTGGTAAGTCCTCCAGTTTGATATGTAAGGCTTTAGCCAAGTCCCTCTTCTTTGGTTTTCCATAAGGGAGCGTAAAAATCCATGGGATCTTCAAATAATCAGTATACTCCTCGATGGTTGGGAGTAGCTGAAAGTCTGGAAATACGAAGCAATGGTAGGCTGTAGAGTAAAACTCAACCAAGGCTTGCAACATGGGCTCGTTGATCGGAGCACTTATAAGCGGTAATAGGTCTCCATATTTGAATATGAAAGCATCGGGATTTCAGACAAGTCTAGTTAATATCCTTAGACGGCCCAATCTCAGATCCGGAACCGGAAGCATGTCTCTCCTTACCATGTTGTTGTCTGCAAAAAGAAAAAAACAAATTTCCTTGAATGGTTAGAAGAAGTGCAAATGCAAATGCAAATGGTGTCATGGAACTCAGACATTTACGAACATCAGAAGTCACCATTTCATTGATTAATAAAACGGATTACAAAATATTGTTTCCCCTTACAAGAGTTTTAAACAACAGCTAAATGAATCCTATCAAGGTTCCCCTAGCAGCCTTAAGTTGAGCTTCTCGATCTTTCTTTCAATCTGAGTCTTCTCAAAGATGAGTCTGTCCACAATTATCTTCCACGGATTAGACTGAGGCTCATAAGGTTCTTCTAGTGCTTTCCTTTTCTTACAAGAGAGGATCTCTTCGTCTTTCAACTGGAGTTGTTTCTGGAGCTCCGCATTTTCTTCGACGACTATTTGATACTTGTGCTTCCAAGCTTCTTCAGTTTGCTGTGCTTAGGCCAAAGCAATCTTCAACTTTTCTTCTTCAGACATGAAGACCAAGGGGCATTCTTCCTTCAAAGTCATAGGCTCTTGCTTAGGATAAGGCATCCTTAGCGTGATGGCTCTCTTTCGAACCCATTGGAGGTAAGGTTCCAAAGAGACACAGTTGAGTCTTCCAAGATCCTTCTTCCCTTTCTTGTGTAGATGCTTCCAAGCCACTAGGATCTTCCCTTTTAGTCCCTGACTATATTCCTCTTCTTTGAAGAAAATGTTTTCCACTTGAACACCATTGGGTTTGTCTTTTAACGAGTATCCCAATTGTCGGTGGGCAAGTATTAGATTATAACTGATTCCTCCATTAGCACTGAGAAGAGGTACATTGCCAAAATCCCTACAATTGACAATAATCATTGTCCCATCATAGTCACGACTATACCAATCAATATCGGAGTGGGTAAGAGCCATGATCTTTTGCGACCACCATCCTTTCTTTGGATCCCAAAAAGCATTAGCTTTGGGCAAGTGTGAAGTGAACCATTTGTATAACAAAGGAGCGCAACAAGTGATCATCCCTCCATTGTGGAAATTCCTCAGATGAACAGAATGGTATGTGTCCGCTAACAAGGTAGGCACAGGATTCTTCTTCAAGAAAATTTTAATGGCATTGAGGTCCACAATTCTCAAAGCTCGAGAACAAGAAGATGCCATAGATGAGTAAGGCATGGATAACCTCGAATGCATCCATGCTTAAATGATATGCATAATACTGAGCTTTCTCAACCAAGAACTCTGTTTTTAACCCAAAAACTCCTCCTTTTGTAATCAAATTCTTTTTAATATTAACCACTCCCAAACATGTAGCTTTGGTGATATCTTGTTCTTTAGGGTCCTTTTCCACAATTGGAAATGGAGGATCTTCAAGAATGGGCAATCCAACCAACTGAGAATATTCTTCTAGTGTGGGCACTAGCTGATAATCGGGGAATGTGAAACAATGGTAGAGCGGATCATAAAACTGGAGAAGAGTAGAAAGGAGTCCATTATCCATCTTTATCTTCAAGAGTAGCAACAACTTCCCATACCGGCGTTAAAATCCCTCTGGATCAGTCACTAAGGTGCTCAACCTTTTCAAGTCATCTAGGTTAAAACCCTTCTAAGTGTACTTCAATGTTTTCTTTATTTCACTATTCATGACGACCTCTGATGTTTACAAACAACAAAGTCTGAGTTCCATGAAACCAAATGATAATATGATGATATGATGATCATGAATGCAAGATGCACAAACATAAGCAAATGCATATGCTCACAACACAAACTTAGGTTTAAGGACAAGCATGAGTTCAAGGGTCTACCCATCCCCAAAGATTGTACTATGGATTGATTGTACCTGCCGAACGGGTTCTACAAAGTTCCCAGAGTCACCAACCCATCTTTCAGATATTATCAATTTCCCAAATCACTTGGTAATCGATAATATTCTCAAGAGAACCTCGTCTGAGTGTAGTATCACGTATCAACTATTTTGGAAATACTTCCTTATAGCCATCACACTATGTCCTAATAAGGCCAAAGTGGGGTAAAGTGTATTCTAAAAGTCCACAGTGTCATGGGCTCCTTCGTTGAAAGTAGCATTGTTTTCACGAATACTCGATCAACAATACTAAAACTTTCAAGAGGGCCTACACTGAGCGGTGGTTTCTCAAGTTAGCTTGGTCGGGAATCAACTCCTTATAAGCATTCTTGAATATACCACCATCCTATCATAATTTTGCAAAAAGTCCGGGTATAGGACCGTCTCTCCACTCAAAGCACCCAATACCCAACAATCAAACAAATATATTGACAAATATACACGTTAAGAAAATATTTACAAATATAGCATGCAATTTAAACAAAATAGGCTAAACCCTCAAATTAAGTAGGTATCCCTAGTGAAGTCTCCATTTCTGTTGCGGTGAGAATCGTGATATCAAGCTATTGATTAACTTGAATCTTTAATTCTTAGATTACAACCAAACTTTAATTTATCCAAAGGAAAGGTCTAAAGAAAGAAAGAACCTTTTTGCGCGATGTAACAACAACGCTAAGAGATTCGGGGATCGGGGGTTTGTTATGCATAGGGTAGGTATTTCACGTCCTAAACATCTGTAGTACTCTACAGGAACCTTTTGTTTATTTGCATGCTAAGTTGGTAAATGTTTGCTAAGGTTTGGGATTGGGCAAAGGGTGAAGGATGATAGGTAAGAACCTAAGGATAGTTTCTAAGTTTGCTTGCAAAGACGTTGCGTCCTCTGCCTACGTATCCTAACTAGGATAGAATCAGAGCAACCGTAGTTCACCTCACTAGGGTTGAAGCACACTTGATTATGATCAAGGTTCAGAGGGGAACAAACATATCCATGCTTGTGTAGAGTTTAATACAACTCTCTAAATCTATTTTAAACACTCAAGAGGGGAGTAAGTAATCATTACTATGATTCTTACATAGAGTTTAAAAACTCTATCCTAGGGTTCTAGTTTAAGAAACACTCCTAGTGTATGAAGGTTTTCTAGACTTAAAGCAAAGTCTAAGGCTTACATGTTCTAACTTAACTAAGCTAGGTTTGAAGATGACTTCACAAAGTCAAAGGAGGGTAAATGAGCTATCCAATGATACAAGGGTCAAGGGAGAGACTTTTCCTTTGGAAGGAGAGAGGGAGACAACTTAGATGAGAACTAAAAAGTTCCATCACTTGGGGAAGAAGTACTTAACAAAGCAATAAGCAAATGAGCAAGATGAAATAAGATTAAGACAAGTAAGCATGCATATTACAATAAGCAGATACTTCAAATAATACCAATGGTTACAACCAATAATCAAACATCTTAACAAAGATTGAAACATGATGAAGATAACAACCACATAAACAAATCACAATTTGAAGGTAGGCAAGTCACAGGTTCAAAGCATAGGAAATGTAACAACAAATGCACAGATGATAATTGAATATAGGTAAATCAGTTTAACCTCATAATTTAGGAGGAAAATAAGACAAGATTATGGTGACAACCAAAGGGGAGTACCCTAGCATGTTAACCAACAAGGGAAGTAAAGATGTCACAAGAAAATCAAGCATGCTCAAAGGAATATCAACTGCAGGTAGGATAACGATCACCATAAAGGGACAAATTTCCACATGGCAAAATGCATTACAATTTATGACAACAAGTAATATTACCACATCACATAAAAAATAGACATTATAACAAACACAATGCAAAAAGAATGGATCAAAAAGGGTGAAAAATGAGGGAGTTGTGACTTTTTGAAGATTCATGAGTTTTAATGTGCAAAACAAAAATCAATAAGTAAAAAACAAAAGAAAATGCAAACGGTGGATGTTGAACCCACGCCCTCCAGCCCAATACGCGCATGCAAGGAAAAAAGAAAAAAAAGGCAAAAGGGTTGATCCTCCTTAGGGATCGAACCCAGGTTTAGGCTTTGCAAGGCGTGAAATGAATAAGTTGCTTACCACTGGGGTGGCTATACATCCGTTGATATAGCCACCCCCATAAATATATATGGTGTAGTCTTATGAATTTCTGGGCACAATGAAGCAAGAACAAGGAACTTTTCACAAATGCGTTTTGATATCAAACTCAACCAATTCTTAACCAAATCAAACAAACCTTAGATCAAACTTGGGTGTTTTTAAACAAGGAAAAAGATGGTCCAGGTAGAATTTTGAAAAGATGCTTTGAAATGAAAACACGATAGTAGTTGCTATTTTGGATGAAAAATGCATTTACCAAACCAATGACCAAACCAGTCATGATATGATCAGAAAAAGAGCTCTAACACAATTCAAATATCATATACAACATGTTCATGCATTCAAAACAAACACTCATGAATTAAAATCCTAACTGTCATGTGGAAATGAGATAAAAACAAGACACTTGCAAGTGAGATAGTGAGATTATGAGACAGGCCAAAATGAAGTGAATGAATCACACAAACATCCTCAAAACAACATATAGAGTATGTCTAAACCTTAAGAAAGTTCACAAACAATAGGGAATTGTAAAACACATAACAGCTGCAAAATTAGTGAATGAAATGCAATTTCAAAACTACAACTCCATTCACTTATGTTTAAAACAATTTGAAGGTCCTCACACACTCCAAATACAACATATATGAAGTTCCAAAATAGATGAAGCTTAAGTCCCAACTTGAATACAAAGTGACTTATGGTTTTGAAATTTATGACATAAGTTGCAAAAAACAAGTTTCAAAACAGTTGAACAGATACACATCAAACAATCACTATGATTTGAACAACATGAATTGAATACCAATAGACTCCTTAGTCAAACTCACAACTGGTCTAGATTGCAGTACCACACCAAAATCAAACCAAACCTGCCACTTGAATTAAGGCTAACAGACCTACAGCTGATCCTAAACAGGCCAATGACACAAATGTAACTTAGCATGATAATGCCTACATCAATCACTTAAATACCAACTCCAATGCAAGTTTACTAACTTAGGGCAGTAGGCAACATAAGGAGCACAAGTGTTCTTCTTTTCAAAACAGGTTTGACAATTATGGTATGCAAACATAGTTCAAGTGCAAGAAAAAGATCTCTCATTAATAAACAAATACATACACACACCACAAATATAGAGAGCAAAATGAGTTACCACTCTGAGATTGATCATTATGCAAGTAAACATGGTTTTGGTATATCGTCTTGACAGTTTTGGCTCAAAATGAAATTAAGTGGTGAATATGCAAATGTAGGTAATCTTAGACCAAACCAAACATGTACATACCTTAGAATCAAACATGTGAGTGAGTTACAACTCTACAATCATGTATATGCAAACAGAAATGCAACTTGGGTATGCTGTGGCAGATTTAGTGGATAAGTGTGATTGGAATGTGAAATGTGAAAATAAGCCAGGACAACACAAGTGACCTATGTGCACACACCAAAAATTTCATCATGAAAGTGTTTTAAATGCAAGGAAAAACATGTGTCAAGTAGAATGAGAATTGGTGTGTTGGTGCAAAAGTTGAAAAATCTGCCTAGGCAAGACATTCACCACAACAGGGCAATTTTAAAGCAATGACTTATTTCATGAAAAAGAGGTTACATACACATTATGATGATGCTAACAAATGAGATGCAACTCAGAAAAGGAGTGAAATCTTTACCAAAACAAAAATTAGCATTTGAAGCTCATGTCATACAAGAACAACAATTTGAATGTACAATAAGCCATAACCATGACAGTTGGAGAAATTGAGATCATGCACAAGTTTTAAATGGATATGATAAAGATTTAATACACATAAATCATGTAGGCAATGCTTGGAACATAATGTGAGATGTTGACCTCATGATATTTTGAAGAATGCAACAGTTGAGGCATGATATGGTAATTTGAACACTTAGGCAGATTTTGAGCACAATAGCATCATACACAATCTTGAAATAGGTAAATAAGTGAGTCTCTAAACATAGAGTCAAGCAAAAGCACACCAAGCCAAAAATGACATATTGATTCCAATTTGACAGCATACAAGATATCAAGACAGCAAAATGTAACAACATTCATATCTTTCAAAATCTCCACCAAGACACACATCATGAACAAAATCAAACATTTGACCAAAGACTTAAGACATAGCAAGTATAACCACATAGAAGCCACCTTAAAGCAATGATAGGCAAGACAAACATGAAAATATCACAATGAAAACAAAAAGGCCACATTGATTCACACATGATCAATAATAAGGGGGAATCTATGAGCAACTTACAAGTTATATACATATCTCACTAATGAGTTAGGTTGGACAGTTCTATGGCAAGCATATCACTTTTCAAGGTTAGATCCTAAATCTACCAAATGACCAAAATCTCACAAATGAGTCTAAACATGATAAAAAGGCACAAACTTGCAACCTATCATCCACATATCATTTACAAATGACAATATATTGACAAAAATAAGCATCATGATCATAAAACTAGGATTCTTGACAAAGAAACACAATAGGGCAACCATGGTATGTTTTCACACAAACCACCACAAAATGAAAATACATGACAATGTATGATTTATAGATAGTTAGAACATGACATACCTCTTGTTGACCATCCTTGAACAAGCTAAAAAGCTTAGAAACCCAGAGATGATCCTTCCTTTGCAATGATATGAAGCTTACTTCCTCTTGAAGCAACAAATCCAAACTTCAAGACAGTTGGAGTTAGGTGATTCCCAGTTGATTCTCAATGCTTTGGACAGTTGTAATATGACATATGTGAGGTGCGTGGATGGTTAGAACAACAAGAACAAGCCTATGCAAGGATGTGGCAAGTTTTGAGTATGGTGGTCAAACTTTCTTGGTGTGAAAGTTGACTTTTTGCAAAATGGTAGTTTTGAGAGATTTGAGGGTATAGACACCTTCTATATTATATTTAGGGATTGTATGGATGATTTTTAGAGGTTTAGAACTGATGGAACTGGTCTTGAGCAGAGTTTTGCTCAAGACAGCTTTTTGGTGAAAATGGAGATTTTGAGGTTTTTGAAATTCTTGAGGAATGAGAGGAGAATGAGAGCTATGTTTTCTATGGTTTTTTGAGATTTCTCTGGTGTACTTAAACTCATAGAAGAGGCCTCTATTTATAGCCAAACAAGAGTGAGGGCAGCCTTGGTCTTTTACCACTTTTGGAGGGAGTTTTCATGAGATTTTCAAATGATTCTTGCAAGATCTTCTCCTATCAGCTCCAATGTTCAAAGGAGATCAGAAAACTCAAGTGGAGATGGACATGAAATGACTGATATGATATGTGAGGGTAGAGTAAGCCAGCTGCAACAGTCCTAGCGTTAAAGTTTCTCTCTCCTGCTTACATTTGATTATTATATTGCCAAGTTGCAACAACTTGCTATGTTCACCAAAACCATCCTTTTTTCTGGTTTTCTCTCTATCCATGCCTCACATTATCAGTTTGGATCAAGATCCAAGGGTTGAGAGTAGCCTAAGTTGTGAAAATCCAAATTTGAGAATTCTTGACAAAGTGATTTCAAGTGTGACAGGCCCAACTTCTATGGTGCATAACTTCCTGCTCAATCATGCTATTGAGGAGTTCTACCACAATTTGGAAAGCCCTCAAGTAGCTCTATAACTTTCATGTTTTGGGAATTTCCAAATTCTTGATGGAACTAGGTTGAAAAACCCTTCAAAGTTTCTAAAAAAATGAATTTCGCTATAACTCCAATTCTATTCATTTTTTGATCATGGACCACTTTGAGGCTTTTGTGGTATTTGTCAAGATCTTTTCAATGAGCTTTGAACCACTTCAATTGGATGTGTGGTTGAGGAGTTATGGTATTTCCCTTTTTGAAACCCTAATTCCCGATTTTTGCAATTACTTCTTAACCCTTGATCCAATGGTCATGGAAGTTTATGGGGAGGTGTAATATGACATAAGGAACATTTTTGATTCACACCTTGAAGTCAAATTCCTTATTGTTGAAAAGTTAACTTTTCGGTCAACCGTTCGATCGATCGGTGCCTACCGAGTCGACCGTTGATGATCCGAACATCCTGAGGACTTGAAACTCTCTGGATGGACTTTACTAAGCCATAGGAACTTAAAGGGCCAAAATCACACCATTGAAACACTCTTTAAACCAAAAGTCAAACTACGGTTGACTTTTTCTCGTCGCAAACCCTAATCGGGTACCTTAAATTGCACTGTTCTCAATCTCCTGGTGACCACCTCAAATTGCACTCATTCTTGATCCAATGTATTATATTTGATCTTGTGGAGAATTATTTGAAGTTGAATCAATCTAAAACATTGATTGATCAGACCACCGAAATCTCGATTTTGACGGTACAGAACCCTAATTCATCTAAATCTTGACAAAGATAAACTTGAAATAGGTTACAGTTAGTTAATCAAGTGAATATGATCCTACAATGATGATGAGAGGATCTAAGGGGTCAAAATTTAGGGTGCAACAGATGCCCCTATTTAAATATCTTCACTAGATGGTGATGAGAGATGACAATCCTCATAGAATCGCAGTGAAAGGCATTTAAATATAGCAAACCATAAATTTTGTCCCTTAGATCCGATGGTATGCAAAAGGAAAAATGTAAATATGCCATGAATCTAAATGATGTTATATGATGCTTGAATGCACGACAAATGCAAACACACGAGCAAATATAAAAGAACGACAATACAACGAGTAACCACTCACGGGGACCCAACACACTGGGGAAAGATTCAAGATCAAGTAAGCAAGATAGTTCAAACATGACTAAAGACGCTTGTTCAAGGAAATCTTTCACACAGGGGACACAAATTCTAACAGGGAAGACACATCTCCGTTGGGGAAAGAAGATATGAGCCTCACTGGGAATAACCAGATGAGGAAGTCCACCGGGGAAGATAATAATTCATCACTGGGGAAACGAAAGAAAAGAAAAGAAAACCACACTGGGGAAGAAACCCACTGGGGACAACTTCGCTGGGGAACGAATCCACTGAGGAAGCAAAACTTCACCGGGGAAAAAACGGAACGAAGACACGAATCTCACTGGGGATAACCAGATGAGAAATTTCCTATGCCGAAGAGTTCAAACGGGATCTTCAGGAAAAGGTTAGAAACAAAACCGGATGCGCCGGGGAAACTAGTATCCACTAGTTCTCTGAGACTCGACTGGAAAAGCAAAAGCTTCAAATGGGGAGACTGGTGACAACCAGAACCACGAACAACTTCGAACAGTGCAAGTTTCCACTAGACTTACTGGGGATATGGTGACGACCAAATCAATAACGGTTTCCAAGAAGTGCTAAACATTACCAGACTTCTTGGGGATAAGGTGACGACCAAATCAAAGTTCCAATTACAATTGGGAATTCCAAACAATGTTGTTAAAATAACAGGACCCTGGCTGGGGAAGTTGGTAACAATTAACTTTCGGTACTAATAACGATTAGTTTTCAAGCAAAGCCAATAATTATTGGACTTCAGGTACCAATAACAATTGGATTTGAAGGCGATGCCAATAATTATTGGACTTCAGGGAATTTTGGTGGCAACCAGCTCCAGTATCAATGACCATTGGTTTTTTGGAAGGCAATACTAGTAACCACTAGATTTTTAGCACAGATTGGTGAAAACCGAATCAAAAGGATTCCAATAACAATTGGTTCGCTTTATAACAGAATCAGTAACAACTGGGTTTGGAAAATTGTTGGTGACGACCAAATCAAGGTACCGGACCTAATTAGTCCTGAACGCGTGCTAGTGACCACTAGTCTTTCAAAGATTATTGGTAACAACCAAATCAAAGATGAATGTTGGTAACAACCCCCCATTTGTGTAAATTGGATATGGCTAGTCACCACTAGCTTCCTAGAGAAGATAAGGAAACCCCAGGATGTCAACTTTGAAGCAAACTTGTTACAACAGATCAAAGATAATGGTAACGACCAAAGGATCTCAAAGGCAACAGCCAGACAAGCAAAGACCAAAACCAAAATTCAAACAAATGCGTATGCTGGTATGATGCTGTATGTAAAATGAAGACCGACCCGCAGGAACAAAGGAAAGCAAAACAAAGAAATCAAAGAGAGAACTCATCACACTGAGTTTCAAAGTGCTTCAAGTTAGGCGACACTTTCTTCTTTGGTGTAGATAATGATCTTTCCCAATAATATCCTCGTAATTTTGCAGAGAAGAGGTCTTGGCTTAAGAGCCAGAATTGCTGTCAGACGCATCTAGCTTGGTCAAAAGGTAACAACAAACTTCCACAACTTTGAGAACTGTGTAATATCATCAGATTACCTCTAGAACTTTTCAATCATTTTGTCAAATTATGTTTCTCTTTTTTAAAACAAAATTTTAAAATTTTCAAAACACCTTGCTTTCATGAAAATTCTTATTAACAAATAAGTGAAATTGCATAACAGAAACAGAGGATCATAACAATGATTTGGTCAAAAATCTGATTTTATTGATAAACAAGAACTTTACAAAAGGCAAAGCCTTGGGAACTTTGTATATTTGAAAAATGGCAGACACAAAAGGTTACAGAATCCCATAATAATCCGGTCCTTTTAACTGTCAGTTCACTCTTCGTTGCTTCTGACGAGAATGACAGACGTTGATCTTTCTTCTGATATCTTGCACAAGACTCTGCCCCGGTGTTTGCCAGCTTTCAAACATTGGGCTTTCATCTTGTTGAAGCACTGAAATCTCCTTTCTAGGTCTTCTACTTCAGGCGTAGTATTTTCTCACTGCGTCTGAGTTGATGGGGTACTTGAGTTGTTCGCCATCCATAGTCTCGAGAATTAGAGACCCTCCGGAGAAGACAATTTTTACAACGTAAGGACCGTCGTAGTTGGGCATCCACTTGCCACACATATCCTTTTGAGTTGGTAGGATCTTTCTAAGCACCAGCTCTCCTTCCCTATACTCTTTGGGACGAACCATTTTGTTGAATGCTTTGACCCTCCTTTGTTGATAGATTTGACTGTGGTACATGGCCGTCATTCTTTTTTCATCAATGTGGTTCAATGAGTCGAATCTTTCTTTTATCCATTCGTCTTCATCAAGCTTTGCTTCTATTAATATTTTTAAGAAAGGTATTTTGACTTCAATGGGTAGCACAGCGTCCATCCCATACACTAAGGAAAAGGGAGTTGCCCCTGTCGAAGTGCGCACTGATGTTCGGTATCCCTGAAGAGCAAATGGTAACATCTCGTGCCAATCTTTGTAAGTTACGACCATCTTTTGTACTATCTTTTTGATGTTTTTGTTTGCAGCTTCAACTGCACCATTCATCTTAGGTCTGTAAGGAGACGAATTGTGATGTTTGATCTTGAAATCGTCATAAAGTTCCTTCATCGTTTTGTTGTTCAGATTCGAACCATTGTCAGTGATGATCTGGTTAGGGATACCATATCGGCAGATGATCTCCTTTTTGATGAAGCGATCAACCACTTGCTTTGTCATGTTCGCATACGACGCTGCTTCCACCCATTTGGTGAAGTAATCAATTGCGACAAGGATGAAGCGATAGCCGTTGGAAGCCTTTGGCTCTATTGTTCCAATCATATCTATGCCCCACATCGCAAAAGGCCATGGTGATGTCATCACATTGAGAGGATGTGGAGGGACATGCACTTTATCAGCATAGACTTGACATTTATGACACTTTTGAGCGAAGAGTATGCAGTCCGTCTCCAAAGTTAACCAGAAGTAGCCAGCTCTTAAGATTTTCTTAGCCATGGCGTGGCCGTTGGCATGGGTGCCGAAGGTTCCTTCGTGTACTTCAGTCATTATGAGATTCGCCTCGTTCTCATCGACACATCAGAGTAAAACCATGTCATGATTCCTTTTGTACAAGGTACCATTGCTGATAAAGAATTTAGATGACAATCTTCATATTGCTCTTTTGTCAATTATGGACGCGTCAGCGGGATACGCTTGATTTTGAAGAAAATTCTTGATATCGTGAAACCACGGCTTCTCATCAGATTCTTCATCTATTGCCATGACGTATGTGGGTACTGTCCTTCTTTCGATGCGGATCAGAGGTGCCTCGTTGACAAACTGGACCCTCCACATTGATGCCATCATGGCTAGCGCATCGGCAATGTGATTTTCTGCTCTTGGTACATGCTTGAAGGTAATTTCATCAAAGTACTCAGCCATCTCCAAAATATGAGTCTTGTAAGGGATCAACTTTTCATCCCTGGTTTCCCATTCTTCTTTGAGTTGGTAGATCACTAAAGCAGAATCACCAATTACTTCCAAGATTTTGATGCGAAGATCAATGGAATCTTCCAACCCTAAGATGCAGGCTTCATACTCGGCTATGTTGTTTGTACATGAGAAACAAAGTCGTGCTGTGACGGTAGTGTACCCTCCAGTCGGATTTTTTAGAACAGCTCCGACACCATGTCCATTCTTGTTCGACGCTCCATCAAACATCATTTCCCAGCGGGATCCAGGCTCGAGATCTTCTTCCGGACCAGGCTTTGGTTTCGTGCGCTGAATATACATCACATCTTCATCAGGGAAATCAAATTTGAGTGGTTGATAATCCTCCATAGGATGCTCTGCGAGGTGTTCTGACAAGACACTTCCTTTGATAGATTTCTGAGCAACATATTGGATATCGTACTCTGATAAGAGAATATTCCATCGGGCTAATCTTCCTGTTTGAGCTGGCTTTTCAAAGATGTACTTGATGGGGTCCATCTTAGAAATCAACATTGTAGTGTGACAAATCATGTACTGCCTCAGACGCTTGGCGGCCCATGCTAACGCACAACAGGCTTTTTCCAGGGGAGAGTAACGACTCTCGCAATCAGTGAACTTCTTGCTCAGGTAGTAGATTGCGTGTTCCTTTTTTCCTGACTCATCAGTCTGGCCTAAGACACAGCCCATTGAATCTTCTAGTACTGTCATATACATGAACAAAGGCCTTCCGGGTACAGGAGGAATCAACACTGGAGGTTCTTGTAAGTACTGCTTGATCTTCTCAAATGCGGCCTGGCAGTTTTCATTCCATACCACTGTTTGATCTTTTTGTAACAACTTGAAGATCGGCGTGCAAGTAGGAGTCAGATTGGAGATGAATCTGGAGATGTAATTCAGACGTCCGAGGAAGCCTCTGACTTGTCTCTCTGTTTTGGGAGCAGGCATCTCTTGAATTGCCTTAACTTTGTCGGGGTCTACTTCGATTCCTCGTTGACTAACGATGAAACCAAGTAACTTTCTTGAGCGAAATCCGAAGGTGCATTTTGCTGGATTTAATCTCAGTTGATATTTTCGGAGTCTCTCGAATAGCTTCAGCAGATGATCCAAGTGGTCTTCTTCACTTTGGGATTTCACAATCATATCATCCACGTATACTTCGATTTCTTTGTACATCATATCATGAAAGAGTGTGACCATAGCTCTCTGATACGTTTCCCCTGTGTTCTTCAAACCAAAAGGCATGACCTTATAATAATAGGTGCCCCAGGGTGTGATGAAGGTTGTTTTCTCCATGTCATCTGGATCCAACTTTATCTGATTATAACCAGAAAATCCGTCCATGAATGAGAATACTGTAAAGCTTGCTGTATTATCCACCAGAGTGTCAATGTGTGGTAGAGGGAAATCGTCCTTTGGACTTGCTTTGTTTAAGTCCCTGTAATCGACGCACATCCTGACCTTTCCATCCTTCTTCGGGACTGGTACAATGTTTGCCACCCATTCTGGATACTTGGATACTGCTAAAAAGCCGTCGTCAATTTGCTTTTTGACCTCATCTCGGATTTTAAGAGCCATGTCTGGTCTTGACCTGCGAAGCTTTTGTTTGACCGAAGGACATTCTGGCTTCAGGGGGAGCTTGTGCATAACAATGTCAGTATCCAACCCCGACATATCTTGGTAAGACCAAGCAAATATGTCGATATAATCTCTAAGGATCTCTATCATCTTGTCTTTGATCTCTGGCCTTAATGATGCCCCAATCTTGATTTCTCTTTTGTGTTCTTCTGACCCCAAATTGATGACTTCAGTCTGCTCTTTGTGGGGCTGGAGATAAACATCTTCGTGTTCAGCCATTCTCTTCAACTCTTCTGGGACTTCTAACTCTTCATCATTCTCTTCTTCAGCTTGATAGACAGATGAACCGCTAGTAGAAGGAGCCGAAGGATCATAGGATTTTGTGGTTGATGGAGGTATTCTGCATGTTTTATTTTGTAACAATTAGGCGCACACACACAGACATGCAGATGAAGGGTTGTTTTTTATTTTTCAAAAAGATTGCCATTTTTCTTTTACCAAAAAAAGTGAAAATGATGTGCAAAACAATAAGCAAGAATTTTAACAAAAACACTTTTTCATTAATGATTTTCAAATTTGCAAAGTGGCCCAATACAAAATAATTCGCAGGCCTTGGGCAAGACCAGGAATTTTTAAAGAAAAACACAAAGCTAATAAGCAGAGTGAATTACTCTAAAGTTAAAAAGATGGGAACTTCCACAGCCTCCCAGTTGCGCAATGCTGCTCCTCCCCTAGTTATTAGAAGATCCAGATTACCATCTTCATCTTCAGCAATAATGGCATTGACTTACACGCCGCCACTGGTGAATATCTCATTCAAAGACTTCTTCTTCATGGTGCTTTCTTCCGGCTCGCCTTCTAGAGTTGGTTTGTAACCCAACCCTTGTCGATCATTTTTGGCTCGAGCGTTGACTTCGATGACCTCTCCCCATCCCAATGTGACTCCAGCTTTCAGTGCTGCCTTAATACTTTGAGCAGAGGTACATGATGGCCCACGGTTTATGTCTGATTCATCAACTGGAACAGCGTGAGCTATTTCTAGTGCTTGGAAGGCCGTCTCGAGGGAATCTTCATCAGCCTCAATATACCGGAATGATGACAAGTTACTCACCATTAAGTCTTCTTCTCCATGGACAATGACCAACTGGTCATCCACAACAAACTTCATATTTTGGTGGAGAGTAGAAGTGACAGCGCCCGCTGTGTGAATCCATGGTCTTCCCAGTAGAAAACTGTAGACCAGATTAATGTCCATCACCTGGAAGGTGACTTCGAAGATCTGTGGTCCAATTAGGATAGGAAGATCAACTTCTCCTATCACGGTTCTCCTGGATCCATCAAATGCCTTGACTATGAGAGAAGTTGGTCTCATGGTAGCACCTTGATACGCCAGCTTGGCCAATGTCCTTTTAGGCATTACGTTGAGCGCTGATCCTGTGTCAACAAGAACTCGGGACATTGTACCCTCTTCACATTTGACTGACACATGTAGAGCACGATTGTGCTTACGCTTCTCAGTTGTCAGATCGTTATCGTCAAAGCTCAATATGTTGCAGGCAGTGATATTTGCTACAATGGAGTCAAACTGCCCCACTGTAATATCTTTAGTAACGTGGGCTTGCGTCAGGATTTTGAGCAACGCCTGGAGGTGCGCTGGAGAGCTTAAAAGCAAAGCCATGACCGAGATCTTAGAGGGTGTTTGATTTAGTTGGTCCACCACCCTATAATCACTTCGTCTGATGATTCTTAAGAATTCTTCTTCATCGTTCTTAAGACTTTCTTTTCCTTTAACTAAAGGTTCTTTAGTGGCGGCTACCTCGGGCACGGGCTTCTGAGGAACATGAACTTTTTGAACAGAAATTGCTGGTTGAGGAGCCACATTATATGTTTGAGGTTGGTAGATGCGACCACTCTGGGTCATTTTGCTTCCACCGGCAATGTTGGCCATATTACTGGTTTCTTTTCTTTGAAAATCCCCTCGCACCATGAATAGTCTTGTTTTGGTGTCACATCTCTTGGGTGAGGCTAAGATCCTCCCCTTGGCTCAAACCTGGTTTGTCCCCTCCCGAATTTCGGGGGTGCATCGTTACGCAATACTGGCCGGATGTTCTTGTTGTTGTTGTTGTTATCATTCCTGAATTCAACTTTTTTATTGGGCTTTTCTAGCATGTTAAACACAAGTTCAATGACTGCCACATCTCCTTCCTTTTTTCGGTGAGCGATTTCTATCATCCCCTGTTCAATCATTGCCTGAATGTCTTTTTTCACAGCGTCACAACCCTCAGCATTCAGCATGCATTCTTTGCAATCTTCGTGAGATGTCTTAAGCGACCATGCCTGAGCAAGGCATTTGTGTAGGTCTGCTAATGGCACTTTGATCTCACCAATAGTGGTAACTTTCTTGTCTTCTGACCCCTCCCCTTCTTCAGTAATGGCGTTGACTCCACCATGATTTGGCAGAGGGTTTCTCTTTACATTGGGATGGTTATCTTCGAAGGATAGAATTCCTTTTTCAATTAGTTCACGAACTAGATGCTGAAGGGCGAAACAACCTTCGAGATCGTGGCCTGGAGCGTTCTTGTGAAATGGGCAGCGAGCATTTGCATTGTAATAGAACGGGAGTGGATTAGGTGGAGCACCTAATTTTCTTGTTTTGACCATCCCTCTTTCTATTAACATGGGAAACAAATCGGTGTAGCTCATCGGAATAGGCTGTATTTTTGGCCTATTTGGTTAATAATTTGGCCTCGGAGCTCTGTTCTGAGGTTGTTGACCCTGCGGCTGCTGGTATTGTTTTTGATTATTGGAGTGATAGTGTTGCTGATTGCCAGAATGATACTGGTGCTGATTGCTGGATGCCCCAGGATGGGGACCATGCTCGTGATGAAGGTTGAAAAACCAGCGTCACCGCTGCCACATATGATGGTTGGTACTGTTGGCGATGGCTTCGAGAGTTTTGTGCTTTCTTCCTATATGTGATTGCACTCACCTCTCCCTCTTACTTTTTGTGGAAATTGCTGACTGGCTTCTTTGTTGTGTTGGCGCTTGAGGTAATATTTGGAGTGGTCACTTTTCCACTCTTTAAACCTGCTTCCACCTTGACCCCCACTGCCACAATATCAGAGAAATTTGTTGTAACACTGCTGATCAAACGTTCATAGAATTTTGGCCGAACTGTATCCACAAACCAGTCCGCCAACTCCTTTTCAGTAAAGGGAGGCTCTACTTGTGCTACAGTTCCGTGCCATGTTTGCACATACTCCTTAAAGGTTTCAGTATTTTTCTGCGTCATGCTGAGAAGCTGACGACGGTCGGGAGCTAGGTCCATGTTGTACTTGTACTGTTGAATAAAAGCATCTGAAAGGTCTTGGAAACTGTGGATCTTCGCTTGATCTAAACTGAGATACCACTTAGTTGAAGCTCCCTTAAGACTATCTTGGAAACAGTGTACTAACAGCTTATCATTTTCAATATGCGGAGCCATCCGCCTACAGTACATGATTGGGTGTACTTTAGGACAAGTGGTCCCCTCATATTTGTCGAATACCGGCATTTTAAATTTCTGAGGAAATACCAATCCAGATACCAAACATAGGTCCTTGGCATCAGATCCAAAGACACGGCTTCCTTCAATGGCCCTCATCCTCTTGGCCATGATGTCCATCTCCACTCTTAATTTTTCGTGTTTTTCGTCCTCGGCTTCAGAACCGTCGGGTATATCAAAGATTGGCTGTTGATTGGCGAAAACTGGTCGCACTGTGGTAGGTCCACCCGCTTGAGTGAAGATAGGATTTCTGATTGTTGAGTCGAACAGGGGATTGAGACTCGAAGACTGCCTATTTTTGAATGGTGGCACAAAATCCCGGGACATGCCGTAGGGAAATTCTGCTGAAGTAACAGGAGCTACAGTGACATTGGCCGCTGCTGTGGCAACTTCGGAGATCACTGTAGGTTGTGTGTCCATCTTTGCTTTGATTATGTTGAGGACTTCCATGATCTGGCTGACGTCCCCTTTGATTCCTTCGATTTCGTTATCCATTTGATCAAACCTCTGGTCGTTATCTGCCATCTTCTTTTGAGCTTGGGACCGTGTGTTGTATCTGTGAGTACTCAGCGTGACTCCTTCTCTCTTTTCTCTCTAAACAAGAACAAAGGATAAGCTGTGGAACCCAGATGCAAGACCGATGCAGGATGAAATGTGAATGCGAATGCAAATGCGGATGCATAAACCATTCAAGGAAAAACAACTTTTTTTCGTTTACAAACAAAAAGTTAGAACAACATGTAACGACATGCTTAAAAAGCGTTTTTCATTTGATAGCTGAAAATCTATTACAATAGAGTGGCCCTTGCTAAAAAGCAAGACCTTTCTTACAAGAAAATAAAAGCAAATGCAACAAACAGGATTTCAATCCTTTTAGGGAAAGCAGGGAAATGGTGAAACAAAGATCAATCTAACAAGATGATCCTTCTCCTTCTTGGACTCTGACATGAACTTGGTCCTGGCGGATAATTTCCCACAGGTCTTCGTTCTCTCTTTGCGCTTTGATCAAAGCGTATTTTAGCTCTTCCCTAGTTGTAGGGACCTCAGGCTCCATGGTTATCTCATAATCCTAAGCATAGGACATGGTCAAGGCAATTTCTTTTGACCATAGCAGGTACCCCTAGTAGTTAAACAACTTGCATTCTCCATTGGAGTTAGGCCCAAGAGGTGTGGATCTCTTTGAGCGTATTGAGCATTAGCTTCTAGTTCTCGGTTGCGACCAGTTTCGCAGAAGTAAGGCCTCAATAATTTTGGTTCGGGCTCTGGTCCGATAGGATACCCATATTGACGCCGGGCAAGGACAGGATTATAGGTGATAACCCCTTATATCCCAATAAGGGGCACATTGGGGAAATCTCCGTAACTAGGAATCATGACTTGGTCACCAAGGCTGGTGTCATACCATGTGATGTCATGGTGCCTGAGAGTGACGAGTTCGGAAACCCATGCGCTTTTGGTAGGAAGCCTCCAAAGGATATGAGTCCTTGGCAGATGAGAAGTAAACCATCAGTTGAGTAGTGCAAGACAACATGAGAATTGTCCGCCAGTATCGCGTTGACCGGATTTTTGATGATGAAGAGGCGAATCGCCTCTTCGCTGATGTAGTCGTAACTGCTCGGGAAGAGATACATCCCATATATTAGAAATTCCAGAATCGCTTCAAAAATGCCCAGGTTTCTGCTTTCATAATGATATTCAACCATCTCCATTAGAGGCCTCGCATCCATTCCGTACCACCCTCCTTTCGCCCTCATCGGCAGTAAGTCCTCCAGTTTGATATGTAAGGCTTTAGCCAAGTCCCTCTTCTTTGGTTTTCCATAAGGGAGCGTAAAAGTCCATGGGATCTTCAAATAATCAGTATACTCCTCAATGGTAAAACTCAACCAAGGCTGTAGAGTAAAACTCAACCAAGGCTTGCAACATGGGCTCGTTGATCGGAGCACTTATCAGCGGTAATAGGTCTCCATATTTGACTATGAAAGCAGCGAGATTTCGGCCAAGTCTAGTTAACATCCTTAGACGGCCCAATCTCAGATCCGGAACCGGAAGCATGTCTCTCCTTACCATGTTGTTGTCTGCAAAAAGAAAAAAATGAATTTCCTTGAATGGTTAGAAGAAGTGCAAATGCAAATGCAAATGGTGTCATGGAACTCAGACATTTACGAACATCAGAAGTCGCCATTTCATTAATTAATAAAACGGATTACAAATTATTGTTTCCCCTTACAAGAGTTTTAAACAACAACTAAATGAATCCTATCAAGGTTCCCCTAGCAGCCTTAAGTTGAGCTTCTCGATCTTTCTTTCCATCTGAGTCTTTGTCAAAGATGAGTCTGTCCACAATTATCTTCCATGGATTAGACTGAGGCTCATAAGGTTCTTCTAGTGCTTTCCTCTTCTTACAAGAGAGGATCTCTTCGTCTTTCAACTGGAGTTGTTTCTGGAGCTCCGCATTTTCTTCGACGACTATTTGATACTTGTGCTTCCAAGCTTCTTCAATTTGCTGTGCTTTGACCAAAGCAATCTTCAACTTTTCTTCTTCAGACATGAAGACCAAGGGGCGTTCTTCCTTCAAAGTCATAGGCTCTTGCTTAGGATAAGGCATCCTTAGCATGATGGCTCTCTTTCGAACCCATTGGAGGTAAGGTTCCAAAGAGACACAATTGAGTCTTCCAAGATCCTTCTTCCCTTTCTTGTGTAGATGCTTCCAAGCCTCTAGGATCTTCCCTTTTAGTCCCTGACTATCTTCCTCTTCTTTGAAGAAAATGTTTTCCACTTGAACACCATTGGGTTTGTCTTTTAACGGGTATCCCAATTGTCGGCGGGCGAGTATTGGATTATAACTGATTCCTCCATTAGCACTGAGAAGAGGTACATTGCCAAAATCCCCACAATTGTCAATAATCATTGTCCCATCATAGTCACGACTATACCAATCAATATCGGAGTGGGTAAGAGCCATGATCTTTTGCGACCACCATCCTTTCTTTGGATCCCAAAAAGCATTAGCTTTGGGCAAGTGTGAAGTGAACCATTTGTATAACAAAGGAGCGCAACAAGTGATCATCCCTCCATTGTGGAAATTCCTCAGATGAACTGAATGGTATGTGTCTGCTAACAAGGTAGGCACAGGATTCTTCTTCAAGAAAATTTTAATGGCATTGAGGTCCACAAAATTCTCAAAGCTCGAGAACAAGAAGATTCCATAGATGAGTAAGGCAAGGATAGCCTCGAATGCATCCATGCTTAAATGATCTGCATAATACTGAGCTTTCTCAACCAAGAACTCTGTTTTTAACCCAAAAACTCCTCCTTTTGTAATCAAATTCTTTTTAATATCAACCACTCCCAAACGTGTAGCTTTGGCGATATCTTGTTCTTTAGGGTCCTTCTCCACAATTGGAAAAGGAGAATGTTCAAGAATGGGTAATCCAACCAACTGAGAATATTCTTCTAGTGTGGGCACTAGCTGATAATCGGGGAATGTGAAACAATGGTAGAGCGGATCATAAAACTGGAGAAGAGTAGAAAGGAGTCCATTATCCATCTTTATCTTCAAGAGTAGCAACAACTTCCCATACCGGCTTTGAAATCCCTTTGGATCTGTCACTAAGGTGCTCAACTTTTTCACGTCATCTAGGTTAAAACCCTTGTAAGTGTACTTCAATGTTTTCTTTCTTTCACTATTCATGACGACCTCTGATGTTTACAAACAACAAAGTCTGAGTTCCATGATACCAAATGATAATATGATGATATGATGATCATGAGTGCAAGATGCACAAACACAAGCAAATGCATATGCTCACAACACAAACTTAGGTTTAAGGAAAAGCATGAGTCCAAGGGTCTACCCATCTCCAAAGATTGTACTATGGATTGATTCCACCTGCCGAACGGGTTCTACAAAGTTCCCAGAGTCATTAACCCATCTTTCAGATATTATCAATTTCCCAAATCACTTGGTAATCGATAATATTCTCAAGAGAATCTCGTCTGAGTGTAGTATTGCGTATCAACTATTTCAGAAATACTTCCTTATAGCCATCGCACTACGTCCTAATAAGGCCAAAGTGGGGTAAAATGTATTCTAAAAGTCCACAGTGTCATGGGCTACTTCGTTGAAAGTAGCATTGTTTTTACGAATATTCGATCAACAATACTAAAACTTTCAAGAGGGCCTACACTGAGCGGTGGTTTCTCAAGTTAGCTTGGTCGGGAATCAACTCCTTATAAGCCTTCTTGAATATACCACCATCCTGTCATAATTTCGCTCAAGTCCGGGTATAGGACCGTCTCACCACTCAAAGAACCCAATACCCAACAATCAAACAAATATATTGACAAATATACATGTTAAGCAAATATTTACAAATATAGCATGCAATTTAAACAAAATAGGCTTAACCCTCAAATTAAGTAGGTTTCCCCAGTGAAGTCGCCATTTCTGTTGCGGTGAGAATCGTGATATCAAGCTATTGATTAACATGAATCTTTAATTCTTAGATTACAACCAGACTTTAATTTATCCAAAGGAAAGGTCTAAAGAAAGAAAGAACCTTTTTGCGCGATGTAACAACAACGCTAAGAGATTCGGGGATCGGGGGTTGGTTATGCATAGGGTAGGTATTTCACGTCCTAAACATCTGTAGTACTCTACAGGAACCTTTTGTTTATTTGCATGCTAAGTTGGTAAATGTTTGCTAAGGTTTGGGATTGGGCAAAGGGTGAAGGATGATAGGTAAGAACCTAAGGATAGTTTATAAGTTTGCTCGCAAAGACGTCGTGTCCTCTGCCTACGTATTTCACCTTACTAGGGTTGAAGCACACTTGATTATGATCAAGGTTCAGAGGGGAACAAACATATCCATGCTTGTGTAGAGTTTAAGACAACTCTCTAAATCTATGTTAAACACTCAAGAGGGGAGTAAGTAATCATTACTATGATTCTTACATAGAGTTTAAAAACTCTATCCTAGGGTTCTAGTTGAAGAAACACTCCTAGTGTATGAAGGTTTTCTAGACTTAAAGCAAAGTCTATGGCTTACATGTTCTAACTTAACTAAGCTAGGTTTGAAGATGACTTAACAAAGTCAAAGGAGGGTAAATGAGCTATCCAATGACACAAGGGTCAAGGGAGAGACGTTTCCTTTGGAAGGAGAGAGGGAGACAACTTAGATGAGAACTAAAAAGTTCCATCACTTGGGGAAGAAGTACTTAACAAATCAATAAGCAAATGAACAAGATGAAATAAGATTAAGACAAGTAAGCATGCATATTACAATAAGCAGATACTTCAAATAATACCAATGGTTACAACCAATAATCAAACATCTTAAAAAAGGTTGAAACATGATGAAGGTAAGAACCACATAAACAAATCACAATTTGAAGGTAGGCAAGTCACAGGTTCAAAGCATAGCAAATGTAACAACAAATGCATAGATGATAATTGAATATAGGTAAATCAGTTTAACCTCATAATTTAGGAGGTAAATAAGACAAGATTATGGTGACAACCAAAGGGGAGTACCCTAGCATGTTAACCAACAAGGGAAGTAAAGATCTCACAAGAAAATCAAGCATTCTCAAAGGAATATCAACTGCAGGTAGGATAACGATCACCATAAAGGGACAAATTTCCACATGGTCAAAATGAATCACAATTTATGACAACAAGTAATATTACCAAATCACATAAAAATAGACATTATAACAAACATAATGCAAAAAGAATGGATCAAAAAAGGTGAAAAATGAGGGAGTTGTGATTTTTTGAAGATTCATGAGTTTTAATGTGCAAAAAAAAAATCAATAAGTAAAAAACAAATGAAAATTCAAAGGGTGGGTGTTGAACCCACGCCCTCCAGCCCAATACGTGCGTGCAAGGAAAAAAGAAAAAAGAAAGGAAAAAGGATTGATCCTCCTCAGGGATCGAACCCAGGTCTAGGCTTTGCAAGGCGTGAAATGAATAAGTTGCTTACCACTGGGGTGGCTATACATCCGTTGATATAGCCACCCCCATAAATATATATGGTGTGGTCTTATGAATTTCTGGGCACAATGAAGCAAGAAAAAGGCACTTTTCACAAATGCGTTTTGATATCAAACTCAACAAATTCTTAACCAAATCAAACAAACCTTAGATCAAACTTGGGTGTTTTTAAACAAGGAACAAGATGGTCCAGGTAGAATTTTGAAAAGATGCTTTGAAATGAAAACACGATAGTAGTTGCTATTTTGGATGAAAAATGCATTTACCAAACCAATGACCAAACCAGTCATGATATGATCAGAAAAAGAGCTCTAACACAATTCAAATATCATATACAACATGTTCATGCATTCAAAACAAACACTCATGAATTAAAATCCTAACTGTCATGTGGAAATGAGATAAAAACAAGACACTTGCAAGTGAGATAGTGAGATTATGAGACAGGCCAAAATGAAGTGAATGAATCACACAAACATCCTCAAAACAACATATAGAGTATGTCTAAACCTTAAGAAAGTTCACAAACAATAGGGAATTGTAAAACACATGACAGCTGCAAAATTAGTGAATGAAATGCAATTTCAAAACTACAACTCCATTCACTTATGTTTAAAACAATTTGAAGGTCCTCACACACTCCAAATACAACATATATGAAGTTCAAAAACAGATGAAGCTTAAGTCCCAACTTGAATACAAAGTGACTTATGGTTTTGAAATTTATGACATAAGTTGCAAAAAACAAGTTTCAAAATAGTTGAACAGATACACATCAAACAATCACTATGATTTGAACAACATGAATTGAATACCAATAGACTCCTTAATCAAACTCACAACTGGTCTAGATAGCAGTACCACACCAAAATCAAACCAAACCTGCCACTTGAATTAAGGCTAACAGACCTACAGCTGATCCTAAACAGGCCAATGACACAAATGTAACTTAGCATGATAATGCCTACATCAATCACTTAAATACCAACTCCAATGCAAGTTTACTAACTTAGGACAGTAGGCAACATAAGGAGCACAAGTGTTCTTCTTTTCAAAACAGGTTTGACAGTTATGGTATGCAAACATAGTTCAAGTGCAAGAAAAAGATCTCTCATTAACAAACAAATACATACACACATCACAAGTATAGAGCAAAATGAGTTACCACTATGAGATTGATCATTATGCAAGTAAACATGGTTTTGGTATGTGGTCTTGACAGTTTTGGCTCAAAATGCAATTAAGTGGTGAATATGCAAATGTAGGTAATCTTAGACCAAACCAAACATGTACACACCTTAGAATCAAACATGTGAGTGAGTTACGACTCTACAATCATGTATATGCAAACACAAATGCAACTTGGGTATGCTGTGGCAAATTTAGTGTATAAGTGTGATTGGAATGTGAAATGTGAAAATAAGCCAGGACAACACAAGTGACCTATGTGCACACACCAAAAATGTCATCATGAAAGTGTTTTAAATGCAAGGAAAAGCATGTGTCAAGTAGAATGAGAATTGGTGTGTTGGTTCAAAAGTTGAAAAATCTGCCTAGGCAAGACATTCACCACAACAGGGCAATTTTAAAGCAATGACTTATTTCATGAAAAAGAGGTTACATACACATTATGATGATGCTAACAAATGAGATGCAACTCAGAAAAGGAATGAAATCTTTACCAAAACATAAATTAGCATTTGAAGCTCATGTCATAGAAGAACAACAATTTGAATGTACAATAAGCCATAACCATGACAGTTGGAGAAATTGAGATCATGCATAAGTTTTAAATGGATATGATAAAGATTTAATGCACATAAATCATGTAGACAATTCTTGGAACAGAATGTGAGATGTTGACCTCATGATATTTTGAAGAATGCAACAGTTGAGGCATGATATGGTAATTTGAACACTTAGGCAGATTTTGAGCACAATAGCATCATACACAATCTTGAAATAGGTAAATAAGTGAGTCTCTAAACATAGAGTCAAGCAAAAGCACACCAAGCCAAAAATGACATATTGATTCCAATTTGACAGCATACAAGATTTCAAGGCAGCAAAATGTAACAACATTCATATCTTTCAAAATCTCCACCAAGACACACATCATGAACAAAATCAAACATTTGACCAAAGACTTAAGACATAGCAAGCATAACCACTTAGAAGCCACCTTAAAGCAATGATAGGCAAGACAAACATGAAAATATCACAATGAAAACAAAAAGGTCACATTGATTCACACATGATCAAGAGCAAGGGGGAATCAATGAGCAACTTACAAGTTATCTACATATCTCACTAATGAGCTAGGTTGGACAGTTCTAGGGCAAGCATATCACTTTTCAAGGTTAGATCCTAAATCTACCAAATGACCAAAATCTCACAAATGAGTCTAAACATGATAAAAGGCACAAACTTGCAACCTATCATCCACATATCATTTACAAATGACAATATATTGACAAAAATAAGCATCATGATCATAAAACTAGGATTCTTGACAAAGAAACACAATAGGACAGCCATGGTATGTTTTCACACAAACCACCACAAAATGACAATACATGACAATGTATGATTTATAGATAGTTAGAACATGACATACCTCTTGTTGACCAGCCTTGAACAAGCTAAAAAGCTTAGAAACCCAGAGATGCTCCTTCCTTTGCAATGATATGAAGCTTACTTCCTCTTGAAGCAACAAAACCAAACTTCAAGACAGTTGGAGTTAGGTGATTCCCAGTTGATTCTCAATGCTTTGGACAGTTGTAATATGACATATGTGAGGTGTGTGGATGGTTAGAACAGCAAGAACAAGCCTATGCAAGGATTTGGCAAGTTTTGAGTATGGTGGTCAAACTTTCTTGGTGTGAAAGTTGACTTTTTGCAAAATGGTAGTTTTGAGAGATTTGAGGGTATAAACACCTTCTATATTATATTTAGGGACTGTGTGGATGATTTTTAGAGGTTTAGAACTGATGGAACTGGTCTTGAGCAGAGTTTTGCTCAAGACAACTTTTTGGTGAAAATGGAGATTTTGAGGTTTTTGAAATTCTTGAGGAATGAGAGGAGAATGAGAGCTATGTTTTCTCTGGTTTTTTGAGATTGCTCTGGTGTACTTAAAATCATAGAAGAGGCCTCTATTTATAGCCAAACAAGAGTGAGGGCAGCCTTGGTCTTTTACCACTTTTGGAGGGAGTTTTCATGAGATTTTCAAATGATTCTTGCAAGATCTTCTCCTATCAGCTCCAATGTTCAAAGGAGATCAGAAAACTCAAGTGGAGATGGACATGAAGTGACTGATATGATCTGTGAGGGTAGAGTAAGCCAGTTGCAACAGTCCTAGCATTAAAGTTTCTCTCTTCTTCTTACATTTGATTATTATATTGCCAAGTTGCAACAACTTGCTATGTTCACCAAAACCATCCTTTTTTCTGGTTTTCTCTCTATCCATGCCTCACAATATCAGTTTGGATCAAGATCCAAGGGTTGAGAGTAGCCTAAGTTGTGAAAATCCAAATTTGAGAATTCTTGACAAAGTGATTTCAAGTGTGACAGGCCCAACTTCTATGGTGCATAACTTCCTCAAGTAGCTCTATAACTTTCATGTTTTGGGAATTTCCAAATTCTTGATGGAACTAGGTTGAAAAACCCTTCAAAGTTTCTAAAAAAACCACTTAAAAGTGTCAAGATCTTTTGCTATAACTCCAATTCTATGCCTTTTTTGATCATGGACCACTTTGAGGCTTTTGTAGGATTTGTCAAGATCTTTTCAATGAGTTTTGAACCACTTCAATTGGATGTGTGGTTGAGGAGTTATGGTCTTGCCCCTTTCGAAACCCTAATTCCCGATTTTTGCAATTACTTCTTAACCCTTGATCCAATGGTCATGAAATTTTATAGGGAGGTGTAATATGACATAAGGAACATTTTTGATTCACACCTTGAAGTCAAATTCCTTATTGTTGAAAAGTTGACTTTTCGGTCAACCGTTCGATCGGTGCCTACCGAGTTGACCGTTGATGATCCGAACATCTTGAGGACTTGAAACTCTCTGGATGGACTTTACTAAGCCATAGGAAGTTAAAGGACCAAAATCCTACCATTGAAACACTTTTTAAACCAAAAGTCAAACTACGGTTGACTTTTTCTCGTCGCAAACCCTAATCGGGTACCTTAAATTGCACTGTTCTCAATCTCTTGGTGACCACCTCAAATTGCACTCATTATTGATCCAATGTATTATATTTGATCTTGTAGAGACTTATTTGATGTTGAATGAATCCAAACATTTATTGTTCAGACCACCGAAATCTCGATTTTGACGGTACAGAACCCTAATTCATCTACATCTTGACAAAGATAAACTTGAAATGGGTTACGGTTAGTTAATCAAGTGAATATGATCCTACAATGATGATGAGGATCTAAGGGGTCAAAATTTGGGGTGCAACACTTGAGTCTAAAAACCTTGGTATTATACCAAGTTCATTTTCAAACTTCTTTTCTTAATAAAATTTGATGGTTGTGGAGTGGTTAGATAAAAGCCTTGTCCTATCCCGGGTGCTTGACATTACCTTTAGGGTTCACTGTCATAAAGCAATTACCATCCAAAATAAAACACCTTAAATAAGATAATACGGTTCTCTTTGTATTGAACTAAAGAGAGAGGATTGGGTGAAGACTTCTTCCTCTCAGAGTATTAGGATGCTCACTTTAGAGTGTGTGGTCTCGATACTCATCTTTCAATATAAAGACGTGACTATATTCACCATACCATTTTCCTAATAAATCTTTTGAGATAAAGAATTGGGTACTACCCACAAGGGATTACTATCCGAGGACTTATCTCACCCCCTAAAATCAACCTTAAACAAATCAAATGTGGCACATTGCCGTGATGGAAAAAACTTAAGCCTTTTCAGAAAGGACATGTTACGTCCGTTCTACTGCAAACAGGTAACGCATAAGACTCCACGAGCGAGCTGCAAAACACCTAACTGCTAGAATACGAATGTTAACATTGTCCATAAAAAACACCAACCAACCATAGCACGAACTATGGACGCTCTGATTCTCCACTTCTTTTAAATGAAGATACGTAGGCACAAGGACCATAATCCTTGGCGAGCACCCTTCCATTTTCTTCACCCGTAGTCCTCCAAACTATGTTGACTCTGACTTTTCTATTGCACAAAGGAATATGTAGGCATATGACTGCAAAGTCCCATCGAGTCTCCATTTTATTTTCCCACTTTTACTTTATTCTTCTCTTTATCTTTGTTTCCAACCCTTCTCTCTCCCTCTTAGAACACTCTTCTTAGAAATCCTTTAGCAAACATCCTTACACATAAGACAAGCGAATGGTTCCCATCGAGTACGATAGATGTGAGAGGGTGCTAATACCTTCTCCTTGGATAACCGGCTTCCTGTAGTACTTGTCTCAACTTGAAAATTCATTCGAACAATACGACCCTCGCGTGAAAGGCCTGAAAATGCAGTTTGACAGAGTCGCCACTGAACTTTATTTATCCCATAAAGGGAAAGGGAAATATCAAGAAAACCTTCTAAAACGAAAGGACAAGAACAGGGTCGTCGCAACTAGTGTTCCGAGTTCGGGAGTCGGTTACGCAAGGGAAAGATATTAGCACCCTCCATGTCCGTTGTACTCAACGGGAACCTCTTAGGGTATTTTGCTATGGGCGTTATCTAAGCTTGCTTGTTTTCTTCTCAATGATATATGTGAATCAATATGTTAACAGGATAAGGATGCTATGGGAAATGGGTGGTTATAGGATAGGGTTCTCGCCAAGGATTAGGGCCCTTGTGCCTACGAATTCTCATTCGGACGAGAATGAGAAATCAAAGCGTCGTAGTTCGACTACGGGAAAGGATGAGGGAAACGGAAGATGGATAAAAGGTAGCTCGCCGAGATCATCACGATCTTGTGCCTACGTATCTCACATTCAGACGAGAATGAAGAATCAGAGCGTTCGTAGTTCGTGGAGACAACCACGAAAAAAGATAGGTTTAAATTGAATTTGAAGTTGAGTTTGAAGAAACAAAAGATTGACTGACAAGCTACCCAGGGGCGTGCCTCAAGAGCTGTCACTCAAGAATTCAAGGAATGCGAGATTCCAAGAACTCAGTTCTTTTGGGAATTGATTGAATAGGGTGAAGATAATAGTTGAATCTTTTGAAATTAAAAGAGTGAACTATTAACAACTCAAGGGGCGTTCCTCGAGAGTTAATCATTCGAAGATTCAAGGAATGCTAGACTCCAAGGATCTCCTTCTTTCGTAAGTTTGATTACAAAAATGTTTGAATATAGATTAGGTATTTTAAGACGAAAGGGTGAATGAACGTCAACCCAAAGCGTGCGCTTTAAGAGCCATTCGTTCAAAGATTCAATGAATGCTTGACTCAAAGAATTTTCCTCTTTCGTTATTTGTTTAAGAAAATGCGCTTGAATAAAAGATTGAATCAAATACATTGCGAAAAAAAATGAACTGCGAGGAAAAAGGCACTAAGCTTATAACTTGGTTTAAAAAACCGCTTGAGGTTGAATCAAGGGTTTGAATATATTTGCGTGCAAAAACATGTTGGAATGGGAATGGGTTTGAAAATGGCTCGACGACGAGTCGAGGATTTGGTTGAAAATGGAACCGACTTGACGACGAGTCAAGGGTCAAGTTGTGAAAAACGATACTAGTCCCTGAGAGTGCCACCAATATCGAAACCACGATGAAATGTGAGAGTGTGTGCGAAAGGTTGTTGGCGAATGAGGACAAGCACTTGACTTACAGAGAGTGTTTGAGAATCGAGAATCAGTTTAAAAATAGTTTAATCTATGCTAGTCCGTCGTAGCTCGACGTATGACGAAAGTCAAACTATAGGAGGTCGCATAAATGAATATTCGTGCTAAAAACAAGATAGAGAAATGATATTGAGGCTCATTCTCCGATTTAATCGTGTCGCACGGACAAAAGAAGGGTGGGATCCCGTCTTAATCATAAACTCGTGTTGATTAATTGAAGATAGCCTATCATGATCCCAAAGTAAAGAAAATGACCCGAATGGATATTTTCCATAGATTTGACATAGTGAAGGTTATCGACTTCGATAAATCGATGTTTAAGAATTCAAAGACTTTATTGATCATTAAAATAAAATAAAATCAAGAATGAGTAGAAAATAAGGAGAGAAAAAGAAAGTTGTCTCAGAATAATAATAATCTTTCGAGGTCTCTTCGTCGACCCAAAATTGAGTTGGAAAAGCGAAAATGAAAGTTAAAAACGAGAAGTAAAATTGAAGTTTTCAAAGTGATAATTGAATGAATGACAAAACATAATCCTCTTAAAAAAAACTCCCTAAAACATATATCTCTTTTTAAAAGAAAAATAAAATTTAAGAAAAGATTAATTAATAATTAAAAGAGGAAAGGGGTGCATTCT